>CM057462.1:27516233-28766233 GCA_030035585.1 Dugong dugon
TAACACATATTTTGGGGGGACACTATTCAATCCATGACATTGCACCCTTTGGTCCCCAAAATTCATGTCCTTTCTACATGCAAAACACATTTACCCCATCACATTATCCCAAAAGTCTTAAATCAACTCCAAGTCCAAAATCTCATCTTCTAAAGCATCTAAATCAAATATGGGTGAGACTTTAGGGCATATTCCATCCTTGGGCACAATTCCTCTTCATCTCTGAACCTGTGAAATCTAGAATACAAGTTATATTTTTCCAAAGTACAATGGTGGAATAGGCATAAGGTAGACATTTCCATTACAAATGAAAGAAATTGGAGGGAAAGAAGGGGTAATGGGCACCAAGCAAGTCTGAAACCCAGCAGAACAAACTATATTAGCTTTCAAGGCTTGAAAATAATCCTCTGTTCTGTGAATCCATCAGGAAAATGGCCCTGCTCTCTAAACTCTGGGTATTGGCCAACTATCTGGATTCTGGGTGGAGACCCCTCAGCGTGGAATTCAGTCCAGCCTTCCAGGCCTACTGGGTTGGCAATTCTGCTCCCTTGACTTTGTGCAACCCCATTCTCCTTGTCTGTCTGAGTAGTGACCCCACCCCCTCAGCCCCAGCAGCCTCTATTATCCAGCTCCGTGGGCATGGCAGCCCCACCCTTCAGCTTTGGGCAGTGACCCCATCCTCTTGGCCTTTAGGCATGGCAGCCCCATACTCCGAAACTGAGTTGGTGGAGATCTGACTCTTTGAAACCTAGGAGGCTGTGGCTCTACCCTTTGAGATCCAGGAAGCTGTGGCTCCACCCTGAGACACCAAGGTAGCCCTGATCCCATGCTCCTTCCAACTGTTCTGCTGATCTCCAAACTGTTCCCAAGGATAGTCCTTTTCTTTTCTTGGAGGACAACAGATGTAGCTCCTTTGGTCTGTTTCCTGCCTATAGAATTCCAAGAGGCAGACAGCTTTTCCTCCTTTCATCCTGTCTCTATCTCCTTCAGTCTAAGCTGATGGGGTTTCTGCTCTGGTAGTTAGATCCATCAGTCACAGGCTTAATCTCTTTAATGAAAGATTATGTAGCCACATCCTTGGTGAAAATTCTAGGGCAAGTGTCCTTAGTTTGTACAACAGAATTTTCCCAAATTTTTAAGTTCTGTTTTGGTTTTGCACATTTCATTTTTAAGCCCATTTCTTTCCTCTCACATTTTGCTATAAGCAGCAAGGAGAAACCACACAGTCCCTTTAAGATCTTGCTTGGAAATCTCCTCGGCCAGATATCCAAGTTCATCAGTTGCAAGTTCTACCCTCCAGTAGACATTTGAACATGATTAAGACAAGTTCCTTGTCATAGCATAAAAAGCATTTCCCTTCTTCCATTGTCCAATCACATGTTCATAACTTTCTTTTAAAGCCTCACAAGAAGCACATTTAATGTCCACATGTCTAGCAACACGTGTGGTTGATAGAATTCTCTAAGACAATAGAGACTTTCTCTATGGCTCTCTTCACTTTCTTCTGAGACCTCACAAGAATTGCCTTTGACGTCCATAATTCTACCAACAGTCTCTTCAAGGCAATCTAGGCTTTCACTATTAAGCACCTTAAAACTCTTCTAGCCTCTACCCACTACCCAATTCCAAAACCACTTCCACGTTTTAGGTATTTGTTACAGCAGCACCCCTACTTCTGAGTTCCAAATTCTGTGTTAGTTATCTAGTGCTGCTGTAACAGAAACACCATAAATGAGTGGCTTTAACAAAGAGAAATTTATTTTCCCACAGTTAGGAGGCTAGAAGTCTGAACTTAGGGTGCTGGCTCTAGGAGAAGGCTTTCTCTCTATCGGCTCTGGAGGAAGGTCGTTGTCTCTTCTGTGCTTCTGTTCCTCGGCTATCTTCATGTGGCTTGACATCTCTCCTCCTCTGTCTTGGCTTTTTTGCTTGCTTGCTTAATCTCTTTTATATCTCAGAAGAGATTGACTTAAGACACACTCTACACTAATACTGACTTATTAACATAACAAAGAAAACCCATTCCCCAATGGGATTATAATCAAAGGTATAGAAGTTAGAATTTACACCACATGTTTTGGGGGGACACGATTCAATCCATAACAGTCAGTTGCACGCACTTTGATGTAGGACCTACTGTGCATCAGTCCCTGTCTGTGTGCTGGGATTTAGGATGAGCAACGACTAAGGAGCTCACATCTACTATACTCCTCCAGTAGTGGAGCTGGGTCTTAAAGGATGAGCAATCTCAGCAGGTGGAGAGTGAGGTGGAGCATGAAGTGCCTGGAGGAGAGTGGTGGTGAATAACTTAGAAATGGCAGGTTGGGGTCAGAGCTTATGGTGCCCTTGAAGTCCAACTAAGGACATAGACACTCTTTGCCCCATCGTTCCTTTCTTTGGCCAGCCAAAACTGTTCCCTGTCTTCATGCTTTGGCCCTGCCATGGACTTCTCTCTGATACTCACACATTACCTGTCTTATTTTCAGCCTTTTTAGTCTGTATCATGTAACCAAAGTTTGGCTGATGTTTTATCTCCCATGTGCCTAGAATAAGGCAATGTGGTCGAGTGGGATGGGCTTGCAATGTGGAGCCAAAAATCATGGCCTTGAAATTTACTGGCTGGTAGATCTTGAACAGGTTACTAAGTTTCCTTGAACTTTTATTTCCCCTTCTGCAAAATGGAGATCACGATTACCACAGGGTGGGGATAAGGATCCCTTGTAATACTGTTATGCAAAAGACTTTGTAGATTTCTAAGTTCTTCCTGAATGCTCTCTGGTTATTATTACTGTGTGTTTGTTACTACCGCTGGGTGGTACAAACTGCTAAACACTCAGTTGTTAAACCAAAATGTTGGTGGTTCAAAGTCCACCCAAAGATATCTTGGAAGAAAGGCTTGGTGATCTACTTATGAAAAATTAGCCACTGAAAACTGTATGGAGCACAGTTTTACCCTGACACACATAGGGTCACTATGGGTCAAATCTACTTCACAAATCGATTTTTTGATTTGTAGTTGCTATCAGCAGGGATTCTACTATTTAAGCCTAGAACTGTGGTCCTGTCTTCTGCTTCTTTTCTATCCTGATGACAGTTTGCACTATTAGGAGCACACAATTGGTGGTCTTTTTTTTTTTTTTTTTGATAGATGGATATGGGATATGAATCTATTCAACAAACATTTATTAATGAAAAATTTACTACATATTTCTTCTGCTTGGCCCTGTGGACAACACAAAAATGAACAAGATGCTGTCGTGATATAATTGCCTCATTTTTTCTTCCAAAAGTTTCCATTTTGTCTGATGATATTTGTGGTAGGCACAATAATGACCCCCCAAAGCTGTCTACATCTTCATCCCTGGAACCTGTGTATACGTTACTTTACATGACAAAGGAGAATTAAGATTGCAGATGGAATTGAGTTGATTTTAAAGTAGATAACCCTAGATTATCTAGATGGACCCGATGTACTCAGAAGGGTCCTTAAAAGTGGGAGATGCAGGCAGAAGAGAGAGGCAGAGAAAGAGACGTGATAATAAGGGAAGCAGGGTCAGAGAGATGCTATGCCACTAGCTTTGAAAATGGAAGAAGGGGCCACCAGCCAAGGAATTCGGATGGCCTCTGGAAGCCGGAAAAGACAAGGAAACAGATTCTCCCCTAGAGCCTGCAGAAGGAACACAGCCCTGCCCACATCTTGATTCTACCTCAATGAGACCCAGGTGAAATTTCTGACTTCCAGAACTGTAATAAATTTGTGCTGTTTTACGCCACAATTTTGTGGGAATTAATTATAGCCATAGGAAACTAACATGATATTAATCATGACTTTCTTCTTTTGAAACATTTATTGTCTTCAGCAAATATTTATTGAGAGGTTACTATGTGTCAGCCTCTAAATATGTGCTAAATATAAAATGGGCGTAGGGGGCAGAGAGGATTGGTCCCTGCCCTCATGGAGCTTACAGTCTAGCTGGGAGACCATGTGAATCAAAGATACATGAACTTACAATTGGGATGAGGGTTAGACAGGATGGATGCATGACAGGTGCTTCTGCAACTCCATCGATTTAGCTATCTGTTCAGAAAAATCGCACCTGAGCCCGCCCTGCTGGCCCCACCCAGGTACTTCTTCCTCTAAGGACCAAGGAAGGGCTAGAGCTGAGGTGAAGGACACATGTCCCCGAGGTGCCGGGAGCTGAGCTGGGTGATCTGCTCCATGAGGGTGAAACAAAGAAACAAAAAACAAAGAAACTGGTTGCCATTGAGTAGATTTTGATTCTTGGAGACTCAGTATGTGCAGAGAAGAACTGTGCTCCATAGAGTTTTCAATGACCTTTCAGAAGCAGATCGCCAGGTCTTTCTTCTGAGGTGTCTTTCAGTGGACTTGAACCTTCAACCTTTTGGCTAGCAGTGGAGCACTTAACCATTGGTGTCACTTCTAAGAGTGATGCACTTAACAATTGTCCTTAAATTTCATTCCAGGCCCTTCCAGGCCAGCTCAGCTAACCAGGATGCCTCCCCCTGTCTTTTCTCTGCACCGTCAATCAATGGAAAAGACATCAGAGACATTTACCAAGCACAGCTAATCAGTTAAGCATTCAATTAATTAGGCAATCATTTTTTTTTGCACTTGATTTTCATTAGTGAGTTTATTTTAGTTTCTTGTGTAGGAAAAACAGGTGTTCACATTTAGCTTCATCAGCTTCCTGTTGCTGTTTGACTCACATACTATTTTTAAAATAGGTTTATTTTGGGGGAAACTGTGACCCAAAAAACCCACTCTATTTACTCACCAGTGTTGCTGTTGTGGTGATGGTGGTACAGTTGTTTTTCCTGACATCGAGAGGGTTTAAAAATGTAAATGAAGCCTTAGCACATCACACCATTACCGAAGCCTTTGTTTCTTTTCTAAAGTTTCCCTTTTCCTTTCTTGGATATTCAAGGGGCCTAAATTTAAACTGACAAGGAGTCGCAAAATAGTGGAGGCCCTGCCTCAGTGTCCTAGGGCTTCTGAAACAAAAGATAGCACAAGTGGGTGGCTTTAAAGATCAGCACCAGTTGCCTTTGGGTTCATTCTGACTCATGGCGGCCCCACGTGTGTCAGAGTAGAAGTGCCCTCCACAGGGTTTTCAATAGCTGATTTCTCAGAAGTAGATTGCTAGGCCTTTCTTCTGAGGCATGCTTGGGTGGCCTCGAACCTCCAATCTTTCAGTTAGCAGCTGAGCACATTAACCATTTGCACCACCCAGGGACTCTGGCTTTTAAAAGCTGGAATTTATTTTCTCACAGTTCTGGAGGTTAAAAAGTCCAAATCAGGCCCTGGCCCACGTGGATGCCTTCTGCAGGCCTGTCCCCTGGTCCCTGGTGACAGCTGGTGATCCTAGGCGTTCCTGGGCTTGTAGATAGATGCATCTGCTTCCTCAACACATGGTGTGTCTTCCCTGCTATGTGTGTCTCTGTGTTTATTTTGTTCTTTTTATAAATCACTGCTCAGAAGTGATTAGGCTTAGGACCCATCCTATTCCAACATTTCCTCATTAAGCATAACAAAAAATCTTATTTCCAAATAGGCATGCACTTGCAGGTATAAGGGTCAGGACTTCAACATATATTTTTTGGGGACACAATTCAACCCATAACAGGTCCCAATGTAGGCTGAGACGAGCATTATTTTCTAAAAGGCAATTCTTTATTTATTTTCTGATGCTTCCAGATTTCTCATGGTATGTTCATGCAGCTGTAAACTTAGACAGTGCTATTGGGCCAGCAATGAGCTGGAGCCTCAACTCAGAATCATAAGCCACTTACCCGAATTTCTATGACTTCTAGGATCAGCTCCCTCCAGACCCTACCCAGCAGGTCCCAGCATGAAAAGGCATGCTTCCTGCTTTGGAACTATACTTGCGGTAGCAAATGCAAGCTGACTTAATGATGCTCATGCTAATTCCTTTCTCCTAGTCTCTTTTTGCAAATGTACCAATTTACTGCCAGTTTTCAGGTAAATATTGACATGTTTCTCCTCCAATCAATCTGCACTCCTATGGCCTTTAAATCAGACCCAAGGATTATGAAACTGTCCCCCTGCCCACCTCACACACTCCTTTGTCTATATTTTCTTTGTTTTTGATATGAAGAGTTAATACAAAAATAGAATTTCCCAAGGCATTTATAGGATTTCCTCTTTAGGTTCCCATGGAAACGAAGCAGTGCAAACATGTGAAGAATTTTTTCAAGTTAGTTCAAAAATTTATCCTCCAAAGATTTAGGGTCATTCTGCCTTATGATTTGGGGATTTTTTTTTTTTTTATTTAAGATTTTCAAGGAATTAATATAATGCCTTCACCTCTCCATCCACTTCCTTCCCCTGTCCCCTCACCGATATTCATATATAAGCTGCTGCTTTTTTTCTTTTTTTTTTTTAAGTATCCATCAAAAAGGTTATTTCTGTGACATTTCCAATACTTTAAGGGTTTTTAAAAAAGTCCCTTTGAAACAAACTTCCTTTTCCCCAACCTCAGAAAGGGGAAAAAGGAGATTATTATTATTATTCCCTTCAATTTAAAGCAGTTTAGAACGGCTCTTAGGGTTAGATTATTGGGAAACTGTCCACCAAGGACACAGCTTGGTCACTGGCCCAGAGTGGATGATGATGCCATCCACGGGGACACATGAAACAAATATTTGGAGAAGCCAGAGGTCCCTGCAGCTGCACACCAAGCCCTTGGGTCGCCCTGCCTTCCCCTGTTCCTTCCCCATCCAGATAAATTGCACTCTGTCCATGGAAAGCTCTTAGGGGAGTAGCCGTTGCAGCTGGAGAGCAGAGAAGACATAAAATTAGGTTTTTTGTCACTGTCGCTTGATTTCATTAAAGGACAAGAGTTCCTGGCTATTTGTACCGTGCAGGCACAGGCAGGTTGGAGTGGAAGGACCTGCCAGTGCAGAGTGCAGCTGTGAGGCTCAGTGTGCATGGTTCCTGAGCGTCACTTCTCCTGCACTCCGGGCACCCTCGCTTGTGCCCTGTGGTGCCCTGCCCGATCCCCTGGCAGGCCAGGGGCCCTCGCCCTCGGCTGCTGTGTTGTGGCTACAGAGGTCTGTCAGCTGCCTCCTCCCCAGGAGAACAGCCCTCAGCCGACCCCGGGATGCCTGATCTCCCCTTACAACAGGCCCCCGGCTCAAGGGTGGACTCTGCTGTAGAGCAGTTTATGCTCTGGGCTTTCTTCCAGGGATGTGACCAAGGTCACACTCTGTCCCAAACCTCCCCCTTGCTTGTTGTTGTTGTCGTTTGGTGTCCTGAGTCAGCTCCCATTCACAGCGACCTTATGTACAGCAGAACAAAACGTTGCTCGGTCCTGTGCCATCCTCACAATCCTTGCTATGTTTGAGCCCATTGTTGCAGCCCTGTGTCAATGCATCTCAGTGAGCATCTCCCTCTTTTTCACTGACACTCTGCTTTATCAACCATGATGTCCTTCTCCAGCAATCGGTCCCTCCTGATAACTTGTCAAAGTATGTGAGAGGAAGTCTCACCATCCTTGCTTCTAAGGAGCATTCTGGCTGTCCTTCTTCCAAGACAGATTTGTTCGTTCTTCTGGCAGCCCATGGTATATTCAATATTCTTTGCCAACACCATAATTGGAATGTGTCAATTTTTTGGTCTTCCTTTTTCATTGTCCAGCTTTTGTATGCATATGAGGCGATTGAAAAGACAATGGCATGGGTCAGGCGCACTTTAGGGACCAAAGTGACATCTTTACTTTTTAACACTTTACAAAGGTCTTTTGCTGCAGATTTGCCCAATGCTATGTGTCCTTTGATTTCTTGACTGCTGCTTCCATGAGCATTGATTGCTCAGCTCTCCCTAGCCCCATTTTTGCTCCCTTTGATCCCTTGTTGGTTTCTCCCAACAACTCTGCCCCTCCAGGTCACTGTTCTGTGCCTCAGGCTCTGCTTCTATGGAACCAAACCTGCCAAGAAGCCTCCTAGCTGGATTATTTTAACGAAAGGCAAAGAATGCCCTCCCCCTGCAAGCCTGGAGTCTGCTCACTGCCCTCTGCCAAGCCTCGCCCACTAGGATGGTTAGTTTTAGGTGTCAAGCTGGCTAGGCCAGCTATTTAGTCCAAAGCTAGTCTGGTGTTGCTGTGGAAGTATTCTGTAGATGGGATTAGCATCCATAGTCATTTGATTTTAAGTAAAGAAGGTGACCCTCAATAATGTGGGTGGGCCCCATCCAATCAGTTGAAGGCCTTAAGGGCAAAACTGAGGCCTCCCAAAAGAAGAAGAAATTCTGCTTTAAGACTTCTGCCTGAGTCTCCAGCCTGCCACTTGTCTGACAGATTTCGGACTTGCCAGTCCCACAATCCAGTGAGTCAATTCATTAAAATACATGTCTTAATGTATGTGTGTGTAGATAAAGAGAGACAGAGAGATACAGATATGCACAACCAGATATATTCATCAATCATATAGATATATAGGTCTGGGTATAGGAGTCCCTGGGTGATGCAAATGGTTAGGTCCTTGACTACTGGCAGAAAGGTTGGCAGTTTGAAACCACCAAGAGGTGCCTCGGAGGACAGGCCTGGATAGCTGCTTCCGAGAGGTCACAGCCTTGAAAACCCTATAGAGTGGTTCTACTCTGCACATATGGGGTAGCCATGAGTCAGAATCAACTCGATGGCAACAAATAGCAACAACATAGGTATAGGTGTAGATGTAGGTGTAGGTATAGATATAAACATATCTCCTATTGTTTCTGTTTTACCGGAGAACCCTGATGGATATACCTGCTCTTCTACAAATCCCAAAAATCCCAACCTACTCCCGGGAGGCTGAGTCACAAGTGGCTTGTTCAAGAGCTGACTACTTGCCGGCATGTGGGCCTAAGTTAGCACTGATGCTCAGGAGAGTAAAGATGAAGGGAAGAGGAGGGCCAACGGGAAGAAGGAATTGCCAGCTGTGCGTTTGCAGAATTAGGCCCCGTGGTGTCCTCTGAAGCAGGATGCTCTCCGTTTACCCTTCACTATCTGTCTACATACGGCCTTCACAATTGGAGAGACTCAGGCTCTACCCCGGGACAGATGGCTCAGGCTGAAAGGAGCCTGCTTCCCTGTCAGGCCTGCCCATTAACATACTTCCTGGTTTGAAAAAAGGAATCTCCTGGTGTCATAAATTATCGCAGGGACTTTTTAATGCGCTTTTCCACATGAACAACAACGTTCAACTGGATGTCAGTCATCAGGCAAACATAATTGGATTGGGAAAGTGTTACATTGCGAATTAAGTTGACTGATGGGGAAATGTCAGTTTTATTAACATTCTTCCTTCAGACAATAATTTTGTATCTATGAGGATGAATTACAAGAGAGTTATTGAAGGCGTCAATTCAGAATGATGGAGTCATTTTAATAAAGCCCGTTCTTCTTTCTGATTTCTGTTTTAAATATTTTATCTTGGTGTGGGGAATTGTTTCCATGCTACCGGCCTATCATTGGGCAAAAAGTCAATAGAATAGGCTGTTTGGACTAAAGCCAAGTCAATATCAAATCTCACCAGCTCAAGATGATACTGTCCTGGGCCCAGTGGCTGCAAGCAAAGGAGCAACAGATTAAAGAGGAACTGAAGAAGATGCTAAAGATCATGGTCAAGTCGTGCATGGATACCAGCAACTGGGACGATGGGACTCAGATCCACCCATCAGTAGTTTTTTCTTCTCAGGAAAGTATACTCTTTAGTTGGACGATTTTCAGCATTTACTTTGAATCCTCATTTTTTTGTCTGTGTCACACTGAGGAGCCTGCCCCAACCCTCTGCTTCCTCTCATCTGGCCCCTTGCAAGGGTCTCCTTACTAAGTCATCCCCCTACTTCCTCATTCATCTCCACAAAGTTCTTGTCTATGCAGCTGCCTGGGCCACGCTTCTAAAACATCATAACATTTCTTAGCTCACTCCTCAGCTTCTAGAAGTTTCCAGATGCCCCCCGCTCCCCCCCTGCCAGAATAACATCCAAAGGCCTTATTGTTCTACCAGGCCGCATGTGTTCCATTTCTTTTTCCCATCTTGAGCTACATCTCCTCCTATGGTCTGCTTTCAACTATAATTCACTGGGGCTAATGGGAGATTTAGATAATGTATCCAGATTTAAACTTACCTGTTTGCTCTACCCCTAACAGTTTAAAATAAAATACGCAACAAAATGGATGACTTAGTGGAGATGGAAGCCCACTAACTGGGTTCCTCATTAAACCGTTTACATACAAGTACACAGGCCTCCCAGCCTTTGTTCTTGCTGTCCCTTCTTCCTGGAACGTTGTCCCCTAAAATCCCTCTGGCTTGCTCCTTTGTTGTGTTAGGGTCAGTGTCTGAATGTCACTGTGAACAGAGCTTCCCTAGTCACCTTCCAAAAGCTGTCCCCTGGTTGCTGCCCACATTGTGGTTAGTTTCTGTTGAGTCAGCTGTGACTCACGGCGACCTTACTTACAATAGAACAAAGCATTGCTGGGTCCTGCACCATCTTCACGATTTGTTGGTATGTTTGAGTCCGTTGTTAACAGCTATTGTGTTATCCACTTCATGGAGGGCTTTCCTCCTTTTGCTGACCCTCTATTTTACCAAACATGATGTCCTTTTCTAGTGACTGGTCTTTCCTGATGATGTGTCCAAGGTAAGTGAGCCGAACTCTCGCCATCCTCGCTCGCTTCTAAGGAGCATTCTGGTTGTATTTCTTCTAAGACTGATTTGTTTGCTCTTCCGGCAGTCCACAGTATAGCCATTATTCTTCGCCAACACCCCAGTTCAGATGGACAATCTCTATGCATACATTGCTTTATCTTTCTACAAATGACTAGGCACCGCTGACATGTCTTGTATTTATTTCCTTATGCATACTGGTCTCACACATGTTAGAATGCATCCCCAGGATGGGGGAGATGGCCATTCTCTGCCCAGGGCCTACAGCAGAGCTGCACAGGCAGGAGCAGTTCACTGCTGATTTATTTGCTGAATGAATTTATTGTGCCAGAGTCTCATTGTAGATTGCAGGCTGCTTTAGAAATGCTTGTTATAATGATGATAAAAACACTTCCATAAGAAGACTTATTTCTTCAAGTACATCTTTCCGTTTCTACTGGAAAGTCTGCAGACACTCCTGGCCTCGGGAGGTATGGTCGCTTGGCACCCTGGTCTTGGTCTTTCCTGAACCATCCTTGGGGTTTGGGCAAAGGGCTTTGCCCTTCAGGCCTTGTTGAAAATGAGCCATGGAACTAAATGGCCCCTGGCCCTATGAGGCCAATGTTATTATCTCCACTCAACCGAGGATTAGAAAGTTCAAGTAATTTGCTCAGAGTAATGTGTCTTGCATTGGGTAGGGCCTCTAATGGAAATCCAGATCCTTCTGTCACTCTGTTTCCAAAGCCCGGGCTCCTATCTGTGATCTAAACACTCCTTCTTAAATCTACACATGTGATTTGGTTATTGTGTGTTTGGGTATGTGTGAGAGACTGACTGTGTGAGTGTATAAGAGATGGAGTGTGTGAGTGTTGGAGAGACTGAATGTGGGGGTGTTTGCATGTGTATAAGGGATTGTGTGTGTATTTCTGAAAGACTGTGACTTGTGTGAATGTGTATTTGAGTGTATGTGTGAGAATGTATGTGTATGAGTGTATATAGGTGTGTGTGAGTGTATGTGCATATGGGTGAGCATGTATGAGTTTTTGTGGGTTTGTGAGAGCTGTGAGTTTGTGGGTGTATGTGAGTGTGGATGTGTTTGAGAGATTGAATGTGTGTGGGATAGTATGTGTAAAAGTGTGCATCTGTGTAAGACTGTGTGGGTTGTGGAATGATAAAAATGTGTGTGTTTGTGTGTATGTTTGAGTATGTGTGAGAATGTGTGTGAGAGAATGTGAGTTTGAGTGAGAATGTGTGAGAGTGTGTTTGAAGGTGAATATGAGTGTTTGTGTTTGTGACAGGGTGTGTGTGAATATCTTTGTGTGCAACTGTATATGAGTGTGTTTGAGATTGGATGTGAGTGTGTGTGTGCGTGTGTGAGAGTTGTAAGTGTGAGAAAGATAGCGTGTGTATGACTAGGAGAGAGATAGAGAACAAGTAAGTATGTGTGTGTGCCTGTATGTGTGTGCATGTGTATGTGGGTGTGTTTGATCCTGCTAATCAGTATGCAATTAAAATAGCAACTGTGATTGCCCGCCTGCATGAAAACAAGCAAGTAATGGGAGAACTCTGCTATTTGCTACCATTTTCATAAATCCCAGGGTAATGTCTACCTTTGGGGGGACATCAAAGGCACAAGTGGGTTTCAAGAGGGGCACACAGGGAGTTTCAGCCTTATTGGTGATATTCTCATTTTTAAGATAACTCATAAGTTCACTACTTCATACTTTTTGTGTGTATGAACTATCGTAGTAGAAACAGCAACCAGGCTATCTTTAACAAAATGAGCTATCTGCATCTGTCATCATTTTAATTATTTTGAGAAAATCCAGCTCTTCTGTTGAAGACCCTTACAAATAGCTTAGGTTCAACTCAATTTTTACTCCCTGTCAGATGTTTCTGTTATACAGAAAACTGGATACCAGTGGAATACATTCAAGTGTCAGGAGAAATTGCAGTGCAATTCTATCTCGGCTCAATGAGATGTGGTCATTTCTGTCTCACACCCCCTTACCCATAAGAGAAAATTCTAGATCCCAGCTATGCAAAGTTGGGACCATGGTGAAGAGTGTTTGGGGCTTACACTCAGGAGCCCCAGGAGCCCCAACATGGACTCAGTGTAGGTGGAGTAGAAGCAGAGTCTTTCAAATCCAGAATTTATTAGTATGAGGCCCTTAGCTTCTACTTGCACAAGGACTCCCTGGAGACAAGGAGCTGGAGTTGGTTGCCATGGAGTCAAGCTCTCATACATGCTGTCTATAAGCTTGTTGTTGCTGTGAGTTGCCACCGAGTCAGCTCCAACACATGACAACCCATGTTCAACAGAACAAAACATTGCCTTGTCCTGTGCCATCTTCGCTGGTATGCTTGAGTCCATTGTTGTGACTACTGTGTATTTTGAGTACCTATCAGCCTGAGGGGGAGTCCTGGTGGTGCAGTGGTTAAGAGCTATGGCTGCTAATCAAAAGTTGGCAGTTCGAATCCACCAGTCTCTCCATGGAAACCCTATGGGGCAGTACTATTCTGTCCTGTAGGGTTGCTATGAGTCAGAACCGACTTGACTACAACGGGTTTGGTTTTGGATTTTTTTTTTTTAAATCAACCTAAGGGCTCACCTTCCAGCACTGTATCAGACAATATTCTGTTATGCACCATAGGGTTTTCATTGGCTGATTTTCAGAAGCAGATCTCCAGGCCTTTCTTCCTAATCTGTTAAGGTCTGGAGGCTCTGCTGAAACCTGTTCACCATGGGTCGCCCTGCTGGAATTTGAAATACTGATGGCACAGCTTCCAGCATCATAGCAACATTCAAGCCACCACATTATGACAAATTGACAGATGGCTGGTGGTTTAAGCAGGTAGTCCTAGTTTAAATGGTGACTGACTGTTATGCAACGTACGTGGTCTCCCTTGGTTTTTCCAAGAGGGGCTACATTTGGGTTTACTAACTTCCTGCATTGCGACAGATGGTAAAGCTGTACCCACTGTTTGCTCCCCTTTTCTCTTGGAGAATTATACATCCTTGCCAATTGCCACATGACTCCCAGTGCCCACTGCAGGGGAGTGTGGACTTGGCCAGGTGACATGTCATGGCCCATGGCATACAAGCCATTCAGGGGTTGCCCCATCCAAAGAAGTTTTCCGACTTCTGGTCTTCCTCTTCCCTGGTGCCATGAGAGATTCCAGATGGATCATGGAAACAGAGCCACACCAGCCTGAACAAGAAATAAACTCGGCATTTTGTGAGCCACTGAGATTTGGGGGTTGTTTGTTACTGCAGGTTTATGTAGTGAAGGCTGGCTCATACCAGCACCTTGTCCTCAAATCTGCATTGAGAACGTGATGCCTGAACATCTTCCTAAGAAGAATCTAGGCACAGGAGGTTTTTACAGATAAATGATGTCCAGAATCCACATGTCAAGACAATGACACTTGGGCTGTTCGCAGAGATGTGAACGGCTTCCATAATTAGGTGCCCATGCCTATTTTCCACTCTGTAATATTTATTGCGTGTCACACACCCTGCAAAAAAAAAAAACTGTGACAATCACTGGCACGTGTGCTGGAATGTTGGCAGGACAGAATGGTCAGAAATGAAGCATAGAAATAATCCCATTTGTTGGCTTTCTTCCTAGTGAGTTCTTGGGAACAGTCTAACCCTAAATCTCCTAGTTAAGATATCGGTGTGCCTTGTCACTCAGGGTGACTACTATTGTCACAGTACCCTCACCTATCACCTCTCCAAGCTCTGCTCACAGCCCCGGGGTGGCGATAGGACAGGTCTTATCCCCATTTTAGACATGAGGACCAGAACTGTAGGAGGTTAAGTGATCCGTTCGATTCAGGAGATGATGAAACGCTCATGGGAACCAGGCTTGCTGATCATAAGGTCCACATTGTTTATATTAGGTCAACATTTCTCATCATGTGTTCCCTGAAAGGTAGGTACAGAGACAAGAAAAGATGTTCTCTGGACAAGAGATATATTTTTAAAGAAATAGAGTCCCTGAGCGGTGCAAGTGGTGAACATGCTTGGCTGCTAACCAAAAGGTTGCAAGTTGGAGTCCACCCAGACTTACAGGTGACCAGGTGGTGCTCCAGGAAGGCATCATGAAGGTGGGAAGAATCGCCTTGTACTCCTGCTGATTTTCTCTTCTTAACTGACTCTTTCTGCCCCAGCAAGCTCTGCGACCAGTGCTGCATTCAGGAGCATCCCTTTCTGGGGTCCAGTGCTGGTGAGATGGGTGGAGAGAATAGTTTTATTAGAAGTTCCTCCTCACTCTATGGAGCCCCTGGATGGTGCAAACAGTTAACATGTTTGGCTGCTAACCAAAAGGTTGGAGGTTGGAGTCCACCCAGCCATGCCTCAGAAGAAATACCAGGCAATCTACTTCTGAAAAATTTGCTGTTGAAAACCGTATGGAGCACAGTTCTACTCTGACACACATGGGATCTCCATGAGTTGGAGTTGACTTGATGGCAAAGGGTAATGGTACTGGTTTAAATAAAGAGAGAATGCTGGGTTAGGTAAACTGGTTTTGTTACTAGGGCTTCTTAGATCTTTAATATGCAATTGTACATTGTAAATCACAAAGGAAGGCTGTGGTATTGTTGTCAATGAATATTTGGTCTCAACACTTCACTGTCCTGCAGCAGTATCATACATCAGCATCCTTACAAAGGCCACGTGGTGTCTGGAATGTTCTTCCCTACCCATTGATTTGGCTTTGCCCATGTGACTTGCTTTAGCTGATGGGACATTTGGGGACATGATCAAAGAAGGATTTGAACTGTGTTTGTGTGACTGGGTTTACCCCAAGAGAACATGTCTTAGGTAGCAGCTGGTCCAACCCAGATGAGAGGCATGTGGATCAGACCTGGACCAAACCAGCCTGGAAGCTAGCCCAGCTGAGCCCAGCCTGGTCAGGCCAAACTCCAGTTGACCTGCAGACACATAGCAATGAATGCCACTGAGCTTGACTTTTAGGTGACATTGCATGCAGAATTTTTGTGGAAGTAACTAAGTATGCAGTGTTTCTCAATTTTTTGACCACGCAACCTGTCAATTAATTTTATGTGTCAACTTGGCAAGGCAATTGTTCTCAGTGGTTTGGACAAACACTAGTCTAGTTGAGATCACGGAGTAGTTACTTGTCATTAAATCAGTTGGCCTTGGGTAGAGCAGACTATTTTCTGTAATGTAATGTAATGTTGTTGTTAGGTGCCGTCGAGTCAGTTCCGACTCACAGCGACCCTATGTACAACAGAATGAAACACTGCCTGGTCCTGCACCATCCTCACAATGGTTGCTATGCTTGAGCCCATTGTTGCAGCCACTGTGTCTAACCATCTCATTGAGGGTCTTCCTCTTTTTTGCTGACCCTCTACTTTACATGCATGATGTCCTTCTCCAGGGACTAGTCTCTCCTGATGGCATGTCCAAAGTATGTGAGATGAAGTCTCTCCATCTTTGCTTCTAAGGAACATTCTGGCTGTACTTCTTCCAACACAGATTTGCTCGTTTTCCTGGCAGTCCATGGTACATTCAATATTCTTCACCAACACCATAATTAAAATACATCAATTCTTCTTCGGTCTTCCTTATTCTTTATCCAGCTTTCTCATGCATATGAGAGAAATGAAAATACCATGGCTTGGGTCAGGTACACCGTAGTACCCAAGGTGATATCTTTGCTTTTTAACATTTTAAAGAGGTCTTTTGCAGAGGATTTGCCCAATACAATATGTCATTTTATTTCTTGACTGCTGTTTCCACGGGTGTGGATTGTGGATCCAAGTAAAATGAAATCCTTGGCAACTTCAATCTTTTCTCCATTTATCATGATGCTGCTTATTGGTCCAGTTGTGAGGATTTTTGTTTTCTTTATGTTGAGGTGTAATCCATACTGAAGGCTGTAGTCTTTGATCTTCATCAGTAAGTGTTTGAAGTCCTCTTCACTTTCAGCAAGCAATGTTGTGTCATATGTACAATGCAGGTTGTTAATGAGTCTTCCTCTAGTCGGTCCTGATGCCACATTCTTCTTCATATAGTCCAGCTTCTCAAATTATTTGTTCAGCATACAGATTGAATAAATACGGTGAAAGGATACAACCCTGATGCACACCTTTTCTGATTTTAAATCATGCAATATTCCTTTGTTCTGTTTGAACGACTACCTCTTGGTCTATATATAGGTTCCTCACGAGCACAATTAAGTGTTCTGAAATTCCCATGCTTTGCAATGTTATCTATAATCTGTTATGATCCACACGGTTGAATGCCTTTGCATAGTCAATAAAACACAAGTAAACATCTTTCTGGTATTCTGTGCTTTCAGCCAAGATCCATCTGACATCAGCTATGATATCCCTTGTTCCATATCCTCTTCTGAATCTGTCTTGAATTTCTGGCAGTTTCCTGTCAGTGTACTGCTGCAACCATTTTTTAATTATACTTCAGCAAAATTTAACTTGCCTGTGATATTAATGATATTGTTCGATAATTTCCACATTCTCTTGGATCACCTTTCTTTGGAATGGGCATGAATATGGATCTCTTCCAGATGGTTGGCCAGGTAGCTGTCTTCCAAATTTCTTGGCGTAGGTGAGTGAGTGCTTCTAGCATTGCATTTCTTTGTTGAAACATCTCAATTGGTATTCTGTCAATTCCGGGAGCCTTGTTTTTCACCAATGCCTTCAGTGCAGCTTGGACTCCTTCCTTAAGTACCATCAATTCTTGATCATATACTACCTCCTGAAGTGGTTGAATTCTGATCAGTTCTTTTAGTACAGTGATTCTGTGTATTCCTGTAATGTAATGTAATGTAATGTCATCACGTTCTGTAATGCAGCCTAATATAATCAGTCAGTTGAGGTTATACCGGCATAGGCGGATCCTAAAGTTTATCACTTCTGAGTTATAAGGAGACCAGAATAGACACAGAGACATGTATACACTGAGGAAGACAGACAACATGTGAGAGTCATCTACAAGCAAAGGAATGCCAAGGATCACCAGCAGACACCAGGCACCAGAAAAGAGTCCCACAGAAGGAATCAACAAGGCCAAGACTTTTATTTGGGCTTTTAGCCTCCAGAACTGTGAGAAAATAAATTCCTGTTGTTTAAAGCCATACATTTGTGGTATTTGTGTTACAGCGCCCTAGGGAACTAAGACAGAACTCTTTTGTCATTGAATAGTTGCAGAACACACTTGGGGAAATCCAGCGATCTGCCCTGGGACTCTGCCAGAAATCATGTTCAGAGTTTGGCTGTTGTGAACTGAATTTTGTTCCCCAAAAGATGTGTTGAAGTTCTAACTCGTATATCTGTGAATGTAATCTTGTATGGGGAAGTAGGTCTTTCTTTGAAGATATTATCACTTAAGTTAAGGAGGTCATACTGGAGTAAAGTGGGTCCTAATCCTATAGGAGTGGTGTCCTTATGAAAGAGAAGAGAAAGAGAAAAGAAGACCATGTGATCCTGCAGCCTCAAGCCAAAGAATGCCTGGAGCTACCAGAAGCTAGGAGACAGGCATGAAACAGATTCTCCCTCAAAACTGCAGAAGGATTCAGCACAACTGGCACCTTAATCTTGGAATCTCAGGCTCCACAACTGTGAGGCAATAAATTTCTGTTTTTATAAGCCACCTAGTTTGTGGTATTTTGTTACAGCAGCCCTAGGTAACTAAGACATTGCTGGAGGCATAAACAGTTAACGGATGGGGCATGTGGCAGGGGCTGGTGGGTGACCCTCACTGTGCACCAATGAAGTAAGTATATCCCAGCCTTTGTTTGATTGTGTCTAGAAAAATTTATGCCTGGATTTTCACAGCAAAGAAACTAGTGCTAGAGCTGTTGTTGTTAGGTGCCATCAAGCTGATTCCAACTCATAGCATCCCCATGTGACAGAGTAGAACTGCCTTATAGGGTTTTTTAAGCTGTAATCTTTATGGGAGCAGATCACCAGATCTTTCTACCTTGGAGCTGCTGGGTGCTTTTGAGCCACCAGTCTTTTGGTTAATAGCTGAGCACTTAACCATTGTGTCACCAGGGCTCCTTAGTGCTGCAGTAGGGCCATTAAGTATGCTTTCTCTGCTGGAACACAAAGGCTGTATCCTTGATGACTGAGAAAAAGTGACAAAGAGACACTTTGCTATGTGAGTTCGTGACCTGTCTGGGAAAGAGGTCAGCATGTCCATCAGCTGAGAAGAGCCCCTCAGAGTCATAGGCCCTCTGAACTGTAATGCTCAGCCCTCACCAGGGTGCATGGGTAGCATTTAGCAACTCTCTGATCTATTTGGAATGCTACCATTTGTGGGTGGTATGGTAGTGTGATTCGTTGTCCATAAAGATTCATGGCCACCAGCAGGCTGGAATGGTGGCTTGTGTCCTGTTCTTTGGGGCACAAACTCTCAATCATCAAATGGCAGTGACTGCCCCCATAGGCCCCCCTTGTCTTAATCTCCTAGTGTTGCTATAATATAAATATCACAAGTGGTAGCTTTATAGAACAGACGTTTATTTTCTCATAGTTTTGGAGGCTAAAAGTCCAGATAAAGATCTCAGCCCCGATTCCTTCCTTGTCAGTAGCCCCGGGCGTTCCTTGGTTCCTTGTGTTTTAGACAATCCTCACATGGTATCTGTCTTACCCCTCTGTTTGTGTCTCTGTGTCTTTCTGCTCTTTTTAGAACACAGAAATGGTTAGGTTTAGAACCCACCCCACACCGGTATGACTTCACTAACATAACAGAAGAAAAGCCCTATTTCCAAACAAGATCACATCCATAGGTACAAAAAAACAAACAAAAAAACCCCACACCCATTGCAGTCAAGTCGATTCTAGCTCATGGCGACACTATGTGTTACAGAGTAGAACTACTCCATAGGATTTTCTTGGTTGTAATCTTTACAGAAGCAGATTGTTGGGCCTTTCTTATACACAGTGCCTCTGGGTGGGTTTGAACCGCCAACCTTTAGGTTAGTAGTCAAGCACAAACCATTTGTACCACCCAGAGACATTTGGACCAGGAATTCAACACTTATTTTGGAGGAACACGATTAAATTCACAACACCCCTCTTAGTTAAATGTACAACTTTCTGAGTGACAAACTAAGGTGGGATAGAAAGACATAGCAGGAGAAGGGATTCAAGTTGTCTCTACTGCTTTGGTGCCTTTGCTCAAAGCCTTGATTTGGATGGAAGAACAAACAAAAACAGTTTCAAACAAAGATGACATAATCTGCAGTTCCATGAGGGAGAGGCAACTTGTTGTCCAAAAGGGATTTGCTGGCTCAGAATGGAATGTCCTGAAGTCGTCTCAACTTGTTGGCATGCCAGTGGCCCAGTTCCTGAGGGCAAGGTGATGCTAGGCCCTGCTGCTCACTTTGGGAACACTGGAGAACCAGGCCGTCTCCTCCACCTCTCCCTGAGGCCCCTCACATCTTGTCGGCTGAAGCCCTGTGGTAGGCTGGGTATCAATGACATCAGGATGGTCAACTGAGTCAGGCCAACCGCAATGGCAGTGCCTCGGAGCCTTCAAGTCCTGATATGAATGTACCAGGTGCCAACATCTCCCAAATTTACAGTAAGTCCTCATCCAGGAACAAGGCAAAGAGGTATATAACTCAGAACAGATGAAGTTGGGCCTATCCAAAATTTGCAATCCTTCAGCACCACTGCTACATTGGCTTCTTCCTTCTTTTGGGCTCAAAGGAGGCTGTTTTTCAACCATTCCAAGCTCCATCAGACAGGCCATGTCCCCAGGCTTTGGAGAATGGCACATTGGATTAGAAGACTGAAAAAGAGAAGAAATGATCGCACTGCCTTTTGACCCAACCCTTCTTAAAGAGGCATCGAGGTTGACCCCACCAACACTGGTATCAGTCATTTCTTGTTGGCATTGAGTGACAGTACAGGGTGTTAGAAAGAGGGCCAAAGACTGAGTCCCTTATTCTCAAAGCCACCTGTGATGTAGGTAAAGCCAGTTGGCTTCTCCTTCTTCAGCTCCCCTTTCTACTCCTGATAAAACAGACCCAGAGAGAATAAGAAATTGATGTGGAAGTTCCTTGGTGAGCATAGAGCATTACTCACATACAAGTGAAGACCCTTTGCTTACAAAGAGCCTTAATAAGGTTTATTTGATTTTTTCCTTCAAATGAATTTGTTACATCTCAGGAAGAGGCAGCTTAAGTAAGTCTAAAGTTTTCTGAACATATTTCCTGGATAAAGAACAGCTGCCATTGACTTGACTCTGACTCATGGTGACCCCATATGTGTCAGAGTAGACCTGTCCTCCATAGGGTTTCCAATGGCTGAGTTTTCATAAGTATGTTACCCCAATAACGTGGATTGGAGTCGCCTGCCACAATAGCCAATTCTGAGACAGGGGTGAGGTGAGCAGCAAGAGTTTTATTATATATTGATATATAGGAGACAGAGGGAAATAGATTCCTCCAAAAAACCCATCTCTCCAACTGGAGATTGGCCGAGGGCTTTTATAGGGACAGGATTATGGGTCCTAGAAATTTGTGTTAGTTCCCCCTCAAGGTGGTCATGTCCCAGATGAGTTAATCCTTTCTTGGGGATTATCTGACGCCATCCTGGTTTTCTTGTCCCAAGATGGGTGCTTTGTTCCGTTTGTCATTCCTAGATCATTAGCGCTTGTTTTCCACCCTCCAAGGAGGAACATCGGTTAATCTTAAAACTTTTGTAGAGACTGGAACCAGAGGGAAAAACAAGATCATGAGACAATGAGGGTGTTAGCAATGGGGAGTGATAATAGTGAGCTGGGCCTATGCAGCCTCTTCCAAGTAGATCGCCAAATCTTTCTTCCAAGGTGCCTCTCGAATCTCCATCCTTTCGGTTAGCACTCAAGTGTGTTAACCATTTGCACCACCCAAGGACTCCATATCCTGAATAGCATCTTAAATAAATAAATATGAGAAGGTTACCCATTAAATCTTAGCTAGACCTTCTTGAAGATTGAGCCTAAACTGAGGAAAATCAAAGGTGGTTCCATTCTACACTGTGCAGACTCCGTAAATGTCAGACTTTCAGTAGCCAAGAGGGATTATGTTATAAATACGTAAACCAGAGGTCAGCAACCATGGCCAACAGGCCAAATCTAGCCCTCTGCCTGCTTTTGTAAATTAAGTTTTACTGAAACACAGCCATATCCATTTGGTTATGTATTGTCTACAACTCCTTTTGTGATGCAAGGGTAGAGCTGAATAGTTTCAGCAGAGACCATTTGGCCCACAAAGTCTAAACTATTTACTATCTGTCACTTTCCAGAAAAAGTTTGTCGACTCCCAACACACACAGATTCCTAAATAAAATTCCTGATCTGTGTTAGGCTTCTAAGACACTCATGGTATCTTAGATTATATCAAAAAGTTGGTAATCAAACTTTTCACCATTGGCTCTCCCATACTGATGATGAAGTGGACCCAGTGAACAAAAAAGCAAGGCATAGCAGATGCTGTTGCTCCCCCATTTAATATGGATTGAATTGTGTCCCCCCAAAATATGTGTTGTAAATCCTAACCCCTATATTTGTGAAATGTACAAAGCTTGAGTCAAAGGAAATAGGAAGTTTAAAAAATGAAATGGAACACTTGAAGATTGATATGCTAGGCATTAGTCAGCTAAAATGCCTTTTTGAGTGGCTGTTTTGGTATTGGCCATTTTGAATCAGACAATTATACGAGCTATTATGATGAGAATGACACATTGAAGAGGAATGGTGTTGCATTCATCGTCAAAAAGAACATTTCAAAATCTATCCTGAAATACAACACTGTCAATGATAGGATAATATCCATACACCTGCAAGGGAGATCAGTTAATAGGACTACTGCTCAAATTTATGAACCAAACACTCAAGCCAAAGATGAAGAAATTGAAGATTTTTACCAACTTCTGAAGTCTGAAATTGATCAAACATGCAGTCAAGCTGCACGGATCATTACTGGTGGTTGGAATGCAAAGTTGGAAACAAAGAAAAAGGATTTGTAGTTGGAAGATATAATGTTGGTGATAGAAACAATGCCGGAGATCGCGTGATAGAATTTTGTAACACCAACAACTTATTCATTACAAATACCTTCTTTCAACAATATAAATGGCAACTATATACATGGACCTTACCGGATAGAATACACAGGAATCAAATGGACTACATCTGTGGAAAGAGACGACAGAGAAGCTCAATATTATCAGTCAGAATAAGACCAGGGCCGATTGTGGAACTAGTTCATATGCAAGTTCAAGTTGAAGCTGAAAAAAATTAAAACAAGTCCACAAGAGCCAAAGTATGACTTTGAGTATATCCCTCCTGAATTTAGAGATGATCTCAAGAATAAATTTGACCCATTGAACACTAATTACCATGGACCAGACGAGTTGTGGGATGACATCAAGAACATCACACATAAGAAAGCAAAAGGTCATTGAAAAGACAGAAAAAAAATTTAAAAAAGACCAAAATGGATGTCAGAAGAGACTCCTCGCTCTTCAGTGTAGAGTAGCTAAAGTGAAAGGAAGAAACGATGAAGCAAATGAGCTGACCAGAAGATTTTGAAGGGTGGCTCAAGAAGACAAAGTATTATAATGAAATGTGCAAAAACCTGGAGTTAGAAAACCAAAAGGCAAGAACATGCTCAGCATTTCTCAAGCTGAAAGAACTGAAGAAAAAATTCAAGCCTCGAGTTACAATATTGAAGGATTCTGTGAGGAAAATATTGAACAACACAGAAGCATCAAAGAAGATGGAAAGACTTTGGTGAAGAGTGGGACAGTACACAATACTGGGAAAGCCAGCACAACTTGTACAGGGCAGGGTCATGGAGGCTCTATGGACACATCCAAACTCTCTGGCATACTGAATTACTGGGCTGAGGGCTGTGGGGACTGTGGTCTCGGGGAACACCTAGCTCAGTGGGCATAGCATAGTTTATAGAGACAATATTCTACATTCTACTTTGGTGAGTAGTGTCTGAGGTCTTAACAGCCTGTGAGCAGCCATCTAAGATACTCCACTAGTCTCACCTCTTTGGGAGCAAGGGCAATGAAGAAAACTAAAGACACGAGGGAAAGATTAGTCCAAAGGACTAATGGACCACAACTACCACAGCCTCCACAAGACTGAGTCCAGTATAACTGGATGGTACCCAGCAATCACTGCTGACTGCTCTGACTGATATCGTGGTAGAGGGTCCCGGACAGAGCTGGAATAAAATGTAGAAAAAAATTCTAACTCACAAAAAAGTCCAGACTTACTGGCCTGACAGAAAGGGGAGAAATCCCAAGAGTATGGCCCCCGGATACCCTTTTAGCTTAGTAATGAAGTCACTCCTGAGGTTCACACTTTGGCCAAAGATTAGACAGTCCCATAAAACAAAACGAGACTAAAGGGATGCACCAGCCCAGAGGCAAGGACTAGAAGGCAGGAAAGGATGAGAAAGGTGGTAATAGGGAACCCAAGTTCAAGAAGGGAGAGTGTTGACATGCAGTGGTATTGGTAACCGATGTCATAAAAAGAAACAAAATGGAAGGAATACACAAAATCACTGTACCAAAAAGAATTGTTCAATGTTCAAGCATTTCAGGAAGTAGTATATGATCAAGAACTGATGGTATTGAAGGAATAAGTCCAAGCTGCACTGAAGGCATTGGCAAAAAACAAGGCTCCAGGAATTGACGGAATATCAATTGAGATGTTTAAACAAACGGATGCAACTCCGGAAACGCTCACTTGTCTATGTCAAGAAATTTGAAGACACCGACCTGGCCAATCTACTGGAAGAGATCCATATTTGTCCATTCCAAAGAAAGGTGACCCGATGGAATGTGGAAATTATGGAACAATATCATTAATATCACATGCAAGTAAAATTATGCTGAAGATAATTCAAAAACGGTTGAAGCAGTACATTGACAAGGAACTGCCAGAAATTCAAGTTGGATTCAGAAGAGGACGTGGAACAAGTGATATCATTGCTGATGTCAGATGGATCTTGGCTGAAAGCACAGAATACCAGAAATATGTTTACCTCTCTGTTCTACTGCATGGATCATGAGAAACTATGGATAACACTGCGAAGAATGGGAATTCCAGAACACTTAATTGTGCTTGTGAGGAACCTGTACATAGACCAAGATGCAGTCGGTCAAACAGAACAAGGGGATATTGCATGATTTAAAATCAGAAAAGGTGTGCATCAGGGTTGTATCCTTTCACCATACTTATTCAATCTGTAGGCTGAGCAAATAATCCCAGACACTGGACTATATGAACAAGGCATCAGGATTGGAGGAAGACTCATTAACAACCTGGGATATGCAGATGATTCACCCTTGCTTGCTGAAAGTTAAGAGAACACAAGGCACTTACTGATAAAGATCAAAGACTACAGCCTTTTGTATGGATTACACCTTAACATAAAGAAAACAAAAATCCTCACTACTGGACCAATAAGCAACATCATGATAAATGGACAAAATATTGAAGTTGTCAAGAATTTCATTTTATTTGGATCCACAATCAATGCCCATGGGAGCAGCAGTCAAGAAATCAAATGAAGTATTTCATTGGGCAAATCTGCTGTAAAAGACCTCTTTCAAAAGTTAAAAAGCAAAGATGTCACTTTGAGGACTACAGTGTGCCTGACCTAATCCATGGTATTTTCAATCTCCTCATATGCATGTGAAAGCTGAACAATGAGTAAGGATGCTCCAAGAAGAACTGATGCATTTGAACTGTAGTGTTGGCAAAGAATAATGAATATACGCTAGATGCCAGAAGAATGAACAAATCTGTCTTGGAAGAAGTACAGCCAGAATGCTCCTTAGAAGCAAGGATGGTGAGACTTCATTTCACTTACTTTGGACGTGTTATCTGGAGGGACCAGTCCCTGGAGAACGACATCATGCTTGTAAAGTACAGGGTCAGCAAAAAAGGAAGACTCTCAACAAGATAGATTGACACAGTGGCTGCAACAATAGGCTCTAACATAGCAACGGTTGTGAGGATGGTGCACTACCGGGCAGTGTACATAGGGCCTGTTGTACACTGTTGTACGTAGGGTTGCTATGAGTGAGAACTGACTCAACAGCACTTAACAATTACAACAACATATTTGTGGAATGGATTCCTGGTAGTGCAGTGGTTAAGCGCTCAACTGCTAACTGAAAGCTCAGAGGTTAGAACCCAACAGCCAGACTATGAGAAAGACGTGACAGTTTTTATTCATAAAGATTACAGCTTATGGGGCAGTTCTACTCTGTCCTACAGGGTCGATATGTATTGGAATCTACTGGACGGTGACAGGGTTTGGTTTTTACTCATGGATGTAATCCCTTTTAGGAATAGGGTTTTCTTTGGTAGGTTAATGAGGCCTTATCAGTGTAGGGTGTGTGTTAAGCCAGTCACCTTTGAGATATAAAGGAGTAGATTAGGTACAGAGAAGGAAGCACTAACCAGACCTAAGTAACCATCCACTAGCAAGTTGGGGTAAGATGCCACACCACATGAAGATCGCCAAGGAACCGAGGAACAGAAGTGGAAAAGAGACAAGGACCTTCCCCCAGAGCCAGCAGAGAGAGCCTTCCTCTAGAGCTGGTGACCTGAATCAGGCTTTCTAGCCTTCTAAACTGTGAGAAAATAAGTTTCTGTTTCTTAACCACCCACTTGTATTTCTTTATAGCAGCACTAAATAACTCAGACACCACCCAATGGCCTCGGTCCATCCAAATTTACCTGGAGCCATGGACAGTTCCCAGAAAGCTAGGAGTGAGGGTAATGCTAATCCTCAGGAATAACTCAACCTAGGAGCTAGGAAACATACATCCTCACCTCTTGTGGGATGGTCCTGAGGCATGCTCCATGGGGCCCCTCAGAGGGTCCTCCAGTGGGAGTGAGTCCTAGGTGCCCACAGTAGGGTTTACTCATTAGCGTACACTTTTTTTTTGGCTGTTCTCCCTTCTTTGTCTCTCAGTTTCCCCACTTCTGCGCTTGTAGTTCCTGGATCACCTTATAGGTAAACTGTTGCTGTTGTATACCATTGAGTCAATTCCAACTCATAGCTACCCATGTGACAGGGTAGAACTGCCCCACAGAGTTTCCTAGGCTGTAACTTTACAGAATAGATTGCTGGGTCTTTTCCTCCCGAAGAGCTGCTGATGGGTTCAAACTGCCAACCTTAAAGCTAGCTGCTTAGCATTTAACCACCGCACCACCAGGGCTCCTTTGTAGGTAAACTAGCAGCCCAGAAGTTCTTGTCTCAGTTCTCCTTTTGGGGTGATCAATCTAAGACATCAGCATTTATTATACCAGATTCTGGGATAATTAACTTCCAGTGCATATTGTTGCTAGGTGCCATCAAGTAAGTTCTGACTCACAGCAACCCTATGTACAACAGAATGAAATACTTCACAGTCCTGCACCATCTTCACAATTGTTATGCTTGAGCCCATCATTGTGGCCACTGTGTCAATCCACCTCGTTGAGGGTCTTCCTCTTTTCTGATGACCCTCTACTTTACCAAGCATGATGTCCCATGCATATTACACATTTTATTTTTCACTTTGCACCTTCACCCAGAAAACATCTCTCCTGGGCAGTCAGAGACAGAGTAAGCACCATCAGTGGGGGCTGGTACAGTTTTGGTGATACCTGTAAACTGTTCAATTTTGAATGCCTTTGTTATGAAAAAGAATAAAAAATTATGTTTGAATGTGAATATTTATTTAGAATGAGAAGACAAATCATGAAAAATTTCACATTTTAAAAAGTTGACAAATGCCACAAACACAACACTAGGCACATAACAGTTGTCTTTTTTAGCCACTTGACCAGCTTTGTGCTTCCATGTCACAACCTCGGGTGAGTTGGCCCAGTGGGCAGCAGGAGGATCCTGGGGGCTATTCCTCAATTGGGCAGTTAGCAATAACTGAACTATATGGGAAAGTGATTTTACCAATGTGATATGTCCCACTAATCCAAACTAAAGGTGTTCCCAACTCAACTTTCACTTAGCTGGGTCCCAAAAGCCATGGCCACTCCACCAATACCTGAACCAAGGTTAAGTGTGATAGAGAATTTGAGTGGAGAGAGACAGTAGTGAGGGACCCTGAAGCTTCATCTTCATTGGCTTCCTGATAAACCCATCAGCTATATCCAGCCCAGAGGCCACCTCAACAGCCATGTTTTCATCAGGATCTGGTCTCTTGGAGGATCTAGTCCCACATAGACTACCATGGGACTCTCTCGTTCCTTTGGAAGGCATCCAGTCTGATGTACAATGCAATATAATTGTGTCCCCCAATTCTGCTGACACTATCATGTTCGAGTCCATTGTTGTGACAATTATGCCAATTTATCTCGCCAAGGATCTCTTTCTTCCTCCTTGGCCCTTTACATCACCAAACATGATGTCCTCCTCTAGTGATTGATTCTTCCTCAAGATGTGTCCAAAGCAAGTGAGTAAGACAAGGTTCTGTTGTGATCCATAAGATTTTCATTGACTGTTTTTGGAAGTAGATTTCCAGGCCTTTCTTCCTAGTCTGCCTTACTCTAGAAGCTCCGCTGAAGCCTGTACACCATGGGTGACCTGCTGGTATTTGAAATACCGGTGGCATAGCTTCCAGTATCACAGCCACATGCAAGTCACCACAGTACGACATACTGACAGACAGGTGGTGGAGGGCTTCCCTAAGAATCCCTTAATCTTTTCTAGTATTCACCTCACTTACAGGACATCTGAAAATGATAGATGTCACAAATGCTATGGTAGAAGCAGAGTTATAGCCACTGTAGCATCTATAACATGAGGAAAGGAGAAAGGACGGTTAATAAAAAATGGAGTGAAAGAGAGATCAGAAATCTAAGAGCACAGGAATAAAAGGAATAAAAGTAACAATAACAGAAATATTTTACAAAGCACTCTCACAGACTAAGGGTATAAACAAATTTCAAAAAGTTTTGCTTAAATTCGTTGGGTCTGAGGGACTATTGTAATGCCTTTGTAATGTAATCTTCATTTTCCAGGCTCAGAAAGATCAGATAAAGACCCACCATTGCAAAGCTCGTTAGGAGACTAAGCCTGGATACAAAAGTTGGCCTTTTTACTCCGAATGTTCATCTTACATTTGCACTGCAGGCTCAGCAGGGACCCATGGGACAGATCAGCAAAAGGGAAAAGCAGGTGGGACAAATGTCATCCAGAAATGAGCCACAATGGGCAGAGGGCTGACTCCCAGAGAGGATGTAGCTGGAGCAGTGGTTTGACCCAAATAGGCATTAATTAGGGTCAAATAATTACCATTGTAAGCCAGTGTTCAAATAGCTTTTGGATTCAGGAATTCAACATTGCCTAGAGGAGTGAATCCGTGTTTCTAGTCCTGAACCTGTTCACTAGTCCTTTGTGCAGCTGCTTGAACAACAGAGCTTACTCCATACCCCTCCCTGGACAATCTCATGTACCTGGAAGCGTGTTGTTGTTAGTTGCTGTCATGTTCTCTTTGACTCGTGGTGACCTTATGTACAACAGAGCAAAACATTGCCTGGTCCTGCACTATCTTTATGACTGTTGCTATGTTTAAATCCATTGTTGTGGCTATGGTGTCAATCCATCTCATTTAGGATTTCCCTTGTTGTCACTGACCCTCTACCAAACATGATGTCCTTTTCTAGTGGTTGATCTTTCTTGGTGATACGCCCAAAGAGAGCAAGATGAAGTCTTGCCATTCTTGCTTCTAAGGAGCATTCTGGTTGCATTTCTTCTAAGACTGATTTGTTCGTTCTTCTGACAGTCCACAGTATATTCAATTTTTTTTGCTGACACCAAAATCAGAATGCTTCAATTTTTCTTTGGTCTTCCTTTTTCATTGTCCAGCTTTCACATGCATATGAAGTGATTGAAAAGACCAGGCTACCTGGAAGCCTACGTATCCAGATCTCCAGTCCAGATTGCTTCGCTGAGATCTAGAG
This sequence comes from Dugong dugon, assembly GCA_030035585.1. NCBI lineage: Eukaryota > Metazoa > Chordata > Mammalia > Sirenia > Dugongidae > Dugong > Dugong dugon. Next base: position 27,545,887 of record CM057462.1, read on the forward strand.
CCAAGTCTTCAGTAATCCACTTGAAATTTTTACCTGGATGACTCTAAGTCACCACAACTGCTCAACACCATGTCCAAAATGGACTCATGTTCCTTACCATTTCTTCATGAGCCACCCACCACCCTCTCCTTTTCCAGTAGGTTCTGTGTTGGGGAATAGCATCATCTCACAACCAAACTCATTCCAGAAACCTGGGAGTTACCCTTGATTCCTTAATCTCCCTTACTCCACACGCTTAGCCCATCATTGGGTCTTTCTGATATAACCTCCAGTTACAGTTGGTTTCATTATTATGTTCTATAAAATCGCTAAGAACACTGAATTAACACATATTGAAATATTGATCCTAGGGGAAATACAGGGTTAGTTTCCTACAAGCTTCTGGTCACAACTTTTTCGTCAACTAATCCATACATAACCTTGTTTTATGTATTTCTTCTGTTTAAAATACCTTGTTTAATACATATTATTGATTCAGTGACATTGAATTCACAGCCAACAGCACTATAATTCATGCCTGAATGAAGTTTATCTAACACAAACATTTTCTCTATAAGGCACGTCACAGCCTTCTTGCACTTAGGAATGCTAGATAGCACTTCAGCACTATGCAAGGGGGGCAGTTAAGCAGTTCATTCACAAACAAAAAGCACAAAAATGGGAAAAAATGGCACTAAATAGACTGCAAAAATGGAGATTTGCTTACAGTATGAGAGCTGGAACAAGAAGGCAGAACATCGCCTTGTTAAACCTCAGCTGGGATGTGCGCCCTGGGCGGCTCACAGTTTCCACTGCTCTGCACCTGCCCATGAATGACCTTGAGAGGGCTGCAAGCATTGAAGTGCGATTTACAAATACATTTTAGCAACTAGGTGGATTCGCAAATATGGAATCTGTGAATAATGAAGATCGATTGTACATAACTGTAATGTTTTAATTTCTCTCCACCTTCACAGTCCCCCACAATAATGAGTTTGATAGTTCTCATTAAAGATGCATGTATGCTTGCAAAGTACACATCATTGTTTGGTCTTGCGCTGCAAAATTCCTTTGGTTCCTTACTTTTTCCCTCGATTGTCAGCGTTAAAGATCTAGCCATGTTAGCGTGCCTTGTCCATTGCCTGCAGCTGGGAACATCCACCACATTCTACTTATCCTTCCCCTTCCTGATAGACTAGTTTGCTTCCAACTCTCACAGTCACAAACAGCTTCTCAATAGGAGACTTCCTATGTATCTGAGAATGGACCTGCACTGAATCCTGAGATCTCCACCCTGGCATGGGACTGCTGGGTCATAGGCAACTGCTTTCCTACTGGGTGGTTTGTCTCCTTCTTCTTGATGCTTGAAAGTTCTGTACATGATCTGGAGAGTAGCTGTTTGATTATTACATGTGCTACAAACATCTTATATCCCATTTTAATGATGGTGTCTCTGACTTTATAAGATGATTTGCTAAGATCATCTTGTAAGAAATTTCTTACTCCATCGGAGTCAAATTGATCAATTAGTACTTTCATGCTGTCATTAGATATTCTTTCATGTTTTCTTCGAAAAGAAATTGCATGTTCGGTTTTCCATACTAAAGTGTTTAATCCATCCAAAATTTATTTTTGAGCACCTGATACCAGGAAACAGTTCTTCCCCAAACCTGTTGTTTCCATCCACTGGAAAGAACTCCATTGGAATGACCATCCCAGCCTCTCTTCACCCTTTACACCTTCTTTTGGGACTCTTAAGTTGACAAATTTAGGAAGTAGCCTTGGTTCAGCTCCTTTTGGACTATCATGAGTTGCTGTTGTTGTGTGTGCTGTAGAGTCAATTCTGGCTCATAGCAACCCTGTATGACAGAGTAGAACTGTCCCGTAGGGTTTCCTAGGCTGAAATCCTTATGGGATCAGATTGCCAGGTCTTTCTCCTGCGGAGCTTTTGCTGGGTTCAAACCACCAAACCTTAAGTTAGCAGCTGAGTGCTTAACCATTGTGCAACCAGGACTCTTTAGCTCCCTGCACACTCTATGTTCCTCCTGCATGGCCTCATCACTTACCTGGGGGAGGCCTGCCCTGCCCTGTGTTATCTGTGAGTGGGTGGGAGCCCTGGCCATTTCTAGATGTGGAGAACAGAACTGCCTGTTCCTGCTCTAACCTGCAGCCTCCAACCGGCGATCAACAATAAAGGTTCTATTTTGGCCTTTTAAAAACACTTGGTTTTATAATTTGTTATATTTCTCAATTTGTTCAGAAGCCAGGAGAGAAAAGGGGTGCTGTTTATTGTGCCCCCTCAAAGATCCCAACAGCATGGTGTGAAGTGGTAACATGTGGATCTAACATCATTTTCTTGATTGACATCTGGATTAGCTTCCTGGGGCTGCTGTAAGAAGGTGCCACACACTGAGTGGCTTGAAACAAGAGAAATGTATTGGAGGCCAGAATCTGAAATCAAGGTGTCAGCAGGGCCATGCTGTCTCTGAAGACTAGGGGAGGATCCTTCCTTGTCTCTCCCAGCTTCTGGTGGTTCCTGTAAATCCTTGGCTTGTAGATACATCATCCAATCTCTGCCTCAGTCATCACAAGGCTGTTTTCCTTGTGTGTGTCTGTCTCTGTGTATCTTCTCCTCTTTTATAAGGACACCACTTAGGTTGCATTAGGACCCCCTCTACTCCAGTATGACCTCAGATTAACTTAACTGATGACATCTGCAAAGACCCTATTTGCAAACAGTCACATTCACAGGTACCAGGGTGGTTAAGACTTCAGTGAATCTTTTGGGGGAACATGATTCAACCCATAACAAAGCCCAATTGCCCCTATATCATGTCTAGACAACTCTTTGTCAGTTGGTTGGTAATGGTGACCCTCTTGTAGACTGGGTTCCCAAATACAGGTGGATTTGTTTCTGGGCATTCTCTTCTGTGCCAATGGTCCATTTTTATTTGCACATTTCAATAACTGTAGTCTTGTGCTAGGTCTCAGCATTTAGTAAGGGGCATCTCCAACTTCTTCTTTCTCTTCTTTGAAATATTCTCGACTATTCCCTACTCTTTATTCTTCTATATGAGTTTTAGAATAGGCTTATTAAGTTTTATGGAAAAAATTATTTGTATTTTTATGGAAATTGCATTGGCTTGATAGATGAATTTCGAGAGATTGACAATTTTTATGACATTATACACATCCTCTCCTTTTCTTTAAGTTTGCTTTCATTTCCTTTGCTAACAAAAGTTAGTTTTCTTTCTGGATGTCTTGCACATTTTGGAAGACTTATTTTTGGGACATTATATTTATTTCTTATTAAAAACACTATCTTTTAAAAATTAATATGCTTATTGTTTGTTGCTAGACTAAAGACACACTATAACTATTGGGGTATTTGAGCTTATAACCAGAAATGTTGCAGAGCTTTCTTATTTATATTTTGTGTTGATCTCTATGTTCTCTTGGGTTTTCTATGTTGCCAGTCATAACAGCTGTGAATAATGATGGTTTTTGTTTCTTCTGTTTCAATCCTTTTGAATTTTAATTTCTTCTTTTGTCTTAATGTGTTGGTCAAGATCTCTAGCACCATTTTGAATTCAAATGGATCTTCTCCTCTTGTTCTTGATTTTAGGAACACATTGTAAAGTTTGCCACATGCTTTCTGATAAATATCCTTGATAGCAATGACTTTCTATGGCTCACAGTAAAAATAAATAAATAAATAAATAATACTTTTTATTCTGTGATCAGTGCCCATATACATATATAAACCTATATACAATGGAAATAGACGTCACTTGAGACTTTTCTTATCAAACTGACTACATGTGACTTGTTCTAAGATTTCTGTTCCGTTCTCTTCCATTACATGTGCCAAATTCTGTTATGTTCCTTCATCAAAAAATGATTGTAGAAACCTAAAATGTCTAACAACAATAATAAAAAAACCAACCAAAACCAAACCTGTTGCCATGGAACCAATTCCGACTCATAGCAATCCTATAGAACAGAGCAGAACTGCCCCATAAGGTTTCCAAGGCTGTAAATCTTTATGGAAGCAGACTGCCACATCTTTCTCCTGTGGAGTGGCTGGTGGATTCAAACAGATAACATTTCAGTTAGCAGCTGAGCACTTAACCACTGTGTACCGTGGCTCCTCAAATGCTTAACAACCTCTAGTTTAATACAACACGACAACACTATTGCTTTATTAGGTTTAAAGATGAGGAAATTCCCTTCTATTTTGATTCCGACTCATAGTGACCCTCTAGGACAGAGTAGAACTGCCCCATAGGGTTTCCAAGGAGTACCTGGTGGATTCAGACTGCTGACTTTTTGGTTAGCAGCTGAGCTCTTAACCACTGTGCAACCAGAGTTTCCATTCTATTGACAGGAAATTTGTTTTATTCTGTTTTGTAATTGTGAGTGGGTTGGGTGTGAAGTGTCAGAGAAAGGGAGGGTTAAGGATGACTCCAGGGATCTGGTGCTAAGGAACTGGAGAGTTCACTTCCTGAGATGGGCACTGTGAGGGAGGTGTAGGCTGGAAGGAACAAGAGGGGTCAGGAATTTGGTTACAGATGCACAGAATTTGAAATGCCTGTTAGATCTCTGTCTTAGTTTCTTAGGGCTGCTGTGACAAAGTACCACCAACTGGGTAGCTTAAAATGACAGAAATTTATTCTCTCACAGTTCTGGAGGCTGGGAATCCAAATTCAGGGCATATGTAGGGCTATGCTCTCTGTCGGAAGGCTCTAAGGGAAGATCCTTCCTTGTCTCTCCAGGCTTCTGGTAGCCCCAGATGTTCTTGGCTTGTGGCTGCAGCATAACTCCATGGTCACATGGCTGTCTTACCTCTGTCTATCTCAGTGTCTCTTCCCCTCTTCGTATAGGGACACCACTCATGGTATTAGGATCCACCCTACTCCTGTATGACCTCATGCTAACTGATAACATCTTCAAAGACCCTGTTTCCAAATAAGGTCACATTCATAGATACAGGTGTTAGGACTTCAGTGTATCTTTTAGGGGGACACTGTTCAACCCACAACAATCTCCAAGTGGTGATACGAGTAGGCAGTGAGTGTAGGTGTCTGGCCTTGGTGGGAGAGGCCTAGGCTGGATACAGGTCCCACTCTTTCTCTGGGTCTTTGTTCCTTTGTATGTCTCCCATCATTTAAACCATACTTGTTTCAGGTTGTCAAGTTCCTCTCTCAAGCTCTTGAGGTTCTAACCCTCTGATTTGTTTTGGCCCACTCATGGTAGAATGAATGCTCTTGCATCTCGGGATTATTGACTTGAAACTTATCTTTATCATGTGTTTGCATTCCCTTGTGAAAGTCCTCTAAGAATGGGGTTGGAAATGGTCTCTCCAGAGCGGTTTGGGGTTTGCTTCTGTCAATGGTGGACATTTTATATAAATAGAATCCTACAATATGTGGCCTTTAGTGACTGGCTTCTTTCATTCAGCATAATGTTTCCAAGGTTTGTTCATGTTGTAGCACACATCAGTTCTTCATTTCTTTTTATGGCTGAAGAATATTTCATTGTACGGATGTACCACATTTTTTTTTTTTTTTATCCATTCATCTGTTGATGAACACTGGAGTTGTTTCCACTTTATGGCCATTATGAATAATGCTGGGATGGGTATTTGAAAGTGGTGAATTTGAACCAGGACTCTGCCACTTCCTTATCTGCCTCAAGCATTAGCTTCTTCCAGAGCTGTTTCTGCAGGGAAGGCTTCGAGTAAGTCCTTTTATTTAACTGAGCATGGCATTCTGGAACCTAGAAGTCAGTCATGGGAATAAGGAAGCGCACATTCAGAAAACCAATGTAAAAATTGAATAATAAAATATTGCTAAGCATATGTGAACATTTCTCCCTGTACAATCTAGGAATCATATTTTTGTTATGTGATTTTCTTAAATCAAGGCATATTTCAGTTCCCATTCTCAAGGGCTAGAATGAAGTCAGTCCATTTCATGGCTGATACTACTGGATGCCAATGTATTATGGATTATATTACTATATATATGCAGTGGTAGACAGAATTCTAAAGATACCCCCTGCCCCAAGGATTCCTGTTCCTTCTTATTCAAACACTGATATAGGCACGGTTATGATGGACCTTCGCAGATGTATTAAGGTTGCTGATCAGCTGCTCTTAAGATGTAGGGTTTATTCTGGATTATCTCGATGTAATCGCATGAGCCCTTACAAGCAGAAGAGCACAGGAGAAGAGGAAGTCAGAGTTTCAAAGCATATGAGGAACTTGACCAGTTGCTGTGAAGGGGGCCACATGGAAAGTGTTATGGATTGAATTGAGTCTCCCCAAAATGTGTATCAGAATCATCCTACCCCTGTACCTGTGGATGTAATCTAATCAAATGTAACATAATCACCTTCTATAATGTAATTGAATGTAGTGTAATCAATCAGTTCAGGCCATTCCAGTTTAGGGTAGATCCTAAACCTAACTACTACTGAGTGATAAAAATGAGAATAGACACAGAGACACACACAGGGGGAAGATGAAGACAGACTACACACACAAATTCATCTGCAAGGATTGCTGGCAGTTACTGGAAGCTGAAATAGACAAGGAGAAACCTCCCCTAGAGGTTTCATGCCCTGAATTCAGACTTCTAGGCTCCAGAACTATTAAACAATAAACTTCTGTGCTTTAAAGCCACCTACTTGTATTTGTGCTTGAGGTGAAATGGGTTTCTCTTGATATATGGCCTTTCTGGCCTTGGGTTTATAATTCTGTAAAAAATGATTGGTTGGGCCACATTCTGCCCTGTGATTGGTCTATTTTATGTACTTTGCAGGGATTGGTTAATTTGCTATACAAATAGTGGCTTGAAAATCCACTCAATAGAATTGAGTCACTTGTGGGGATTGGTCGGTTTGTGGTCTTACTGGGAGGTCCAAGCCTTGAAACTGGCAAGGAATTTGCTTACATAGCCGCCAATCCCACAGAGTGGAGAGGGGACTTTATTACTAACAAGAAGAGTCTGGAGTGGAGCGTGATCTTTGGTCTCAGAGTCCCTGCACTGAGAACCTCCTAAACCCAGAAGACAGAGCTGTAACACTGAAGACCATGGAGCAGAGTGGCAGAGAAACAGTGGCAACAGTACAAAAAGCAGGAAACATGAGATGAGCAGAACAGCCCAGGAAGGGGCCCGACAGCAGAACAGACCAAGAAGGGGCCCTGCAACAGAGCCAGTGGTGAGAGGCCCAGAAGAACGGCCCAGTGGCAGAGTTGGCAGTGATGGCAGAAAGCTGCTGCTAGGAGGGCAGCATCCAAGTGGGCTGCTACCCTTGTCATGAGTTGGGACAGTTAGCAGCAGAGAAGCTGATGGTGGGGAGGCTGATGCAGAGAAGGGCAGCCTGCTCATGGGCATGGCTCAGAAGGGTCATCGACTGGCACAGACAAGATGGATTGTTGGCTGGCAAGACCAAGAAGGGTGGCCTGATTGTCCGCACGGCAGAAAGCAGCAGAGACAACTGTTCTGGTTGGAAGCTGTCCTGACTGATGCACTGCATCCTGTCTCCTCAGTTGTTCTTGTTACTTCGGAGTTGATCCTGATGCAAAGTTGTAGCCTGTTGTTGTTAGGTGCCATTGAGTCAGTTCCACTCATAGTGACCCTATGAACAACAGAAAGCACTGTGCCATCCTCACAATTGTTGCTATATTTGAGATCATTGTTGCAGCCACTTTATCAATCCAGCTTGTTGAGGGGTCTTGCACTTTTTTGCTGACCTTCTACTTTATCAAACATGACGTCCTTCTCCAGGGATTGCTCCCTCCTCATAACACGTTGAAAGCAAGTGAGACAAAGTCTCACCATTCTTGCTTCTAATGAGCATTCTGGCTGTACTTCTTCTAAGACAGATTTGTTCATTTTTATGGCAGTCTATGATATATTCAATATTCTCCATCAAAACCATAATTCAAATGCATCAATTCTTCTTTGGTCTTCCTTATTCATTGTCTTTCACATGCATATGAGGCAATTGAAAATACCATAGCTTGGGTCAGGTGCACCTTAGTCCTTAAAGTAACATCTTTGCTTTTTAACACTGTAAAGAGGTCTTTTGCATCAGATTTGCCCAATGCAATGCATTGTTTGATTTTTTGACTGCTGTTTCCATGGGCATTTATTATGGGTCCAAGTAAAATGAAATCCTTGACAACTTCAATATTTTCTCTGTTTATCATGACGTTGCTTACTGGTCCGGTTGTGAGGATTTTTGTTTTCTTTATGTTGAGGTATAATCCATACTGAAGACTGTAGTCTTTGATCTTCATCAGTAAGTGCTTCAAGTTCTTTTCACTTTCAGCAAACAAGGTTGTGTCATCTGCATAATGCAGGTTTTTAACGAGTCCTCCTCCAATCTTGATGCCAGGTTCTTCTTCATATAGTCCAGCTTCTCAGATTATTTGCTCAGCATACACATTGAATAAGTATAGTGAAAGGACACAACCCTGGAGCCCACCTTTTCTGATTTTAAACCACCAAGTATTCCCTTGTTCTGTTCGAACGACTGCCTCTTGATCTATGTACGGGTTCCTCATGAGCACAAATAATTGTTCTGGTATTCCCATTCTTCTCAATGTTATCCATAATTTGTTATGATCCACACAGTTAAATGCCTTTGCGCAGTCAATAAAATGCAGGTAAACATCTCTCTGGTATTCTCTGCTTTCAGCCATGATCCATCTGATATCAGCAGTGATATCTGTCTTTCTACATCATCTTCTGTATCTGCCTTGAACATCTGGTTGTTCCCCGTTGATGTACTGCTACAACCTTTTTTGAATTATCTTTAGCAAAAATTTATTTGCGTGTGATATTAATGATATTGTTCAATAATTTCCACATTCCAGTTGATCACCTTACTTAGGAATGGGCATGCATATGGATTACTTTCAGTTAATTGTCCAGGTAGTCAACAATCTAAAATTGATCAAACTTGCAATCAAGATACATTGATAATTACTGGTGATTGTAATGTGAAAGTTGAAATGAAAGAAGAAGGATCAGTAGTTGGAAAATAGGGTTTTGGTGATAGAAAGGATGCTGGAGATTGCATGATAGAATTTTGCAAGACCAACAATTAGTTCATTGCAAATACCTTTTTTCAACAACATAGATGGTGACTGTACATGTAGGCCTTGCCAGATGGAATACACAGGAATCAAACTGAGTACTGTGGAAAAAGACAATGGAAAAGCTCAATATCACCAGTCAGAACAAGGCCAGGGGCCGATGGCAGAAGAGACCATCAATTGCTCATACGCAAGTTCAGGTTGAAGCCAAAGAAAATCAAAGCAAGTCCATGAGAGCCCAAGTACAAGCCTGAATATATCCTACCTGAATTTAGAGACTGTTTCAAGAATAGATTTGATGCATTGAACACTAATGACAAAAGACAGACAAGTTGTGGTATGACATCAAGGACGTCATACATAAGAAAGCAAAAGGTCATTAAAAAGACAGAAGAAAAAAACAGATGTCAAAACATACTCTGAAATTTGTTGTTGAATATATATTAGTTAAATGAGAGGAAGAAATGACGACATAAAAGAGCTGAACAGAAGATTTCAAAGGGCAGCTCGAGAAGACAAAGTAAAGTATTATAAGGAAATGTGCGAAGACCTGGAGTTAGAAAACCAAAAGGGAAGAACAAACTCGGCATTTCTCAAGCTGAAATAACTGAAGAAAAAATTCAAGCCTCGAGTTACAATATTGAAGGATTCTATGGGAAAGAAAATTGAATGACTCAGGAAGCATCAGAAGAAAGACGGAAGGAATACACAGAATCACCGTATCAAATAATAATTGGTGGATGTTCAACCATTGCAGGTGGTAGCTTATGATTAACAAACTATGGTATTGAAGGAAGAAGTCCAAGCTGCATCGAAGGCATTGGCGGAAAAACAAGGCTCCAGGAATTGACAGAATACCAACTGAGATGTTTCAAAAAAAGAATGCAGCGCTGGAGGTGCTCATTTGTCTATGTCAAGACATTTAGAAGACAGCTACCTGGCCAACCAACTGGAAGAGATCCACATGTGGATGGAGAGTGGAGGTATGTCTGACCTCTACCTCACAGGAATCAGCTTTGTGCTGATCCTGATTTTTTCACTAGAGAATTTAGATGAGTTCTGATGCTAGATTACAGTGTTACAGTAGCACTAGGTACCTAAGACAGAAAGTACCAGAAGAAATGCAGTTAGTGTCTAGGAGCAAAGATCAGTACCCAGCTGACATCCAGCAAGAAAACAAGGACCTCAATCCTACAACTGCAGGAACGGAATTTGGCCAACAACCAGAAGGAACAGGAAGTAGACTCTTACTCAAAGCCTCTAGATAAGAGCCCAGCATATTCAACACTTCAATTTTGGCAGAAAATCCAGCTGAGCCCCTCTGTGCCCAGACTTCTGATCCACGGAAATGTAAGATAATAAATAGATGTTGTTGTAAGCCACTAAATTTGTGGTAATTTTTTCTTAACAGCAATATAAAACTGATATAAACATGTATGTGTTGTAAGTTTTCTTTTATAGGTTATGTATTACATGGCATTTGCTAGTAAAACCAAAAAAAGAAAAACCAAACCAGTTGCTGTCCAGTGAATTCCAACTCATGAGCACAGAGTAGAGCTGTGTGCCATAGGATCTTCACAGCTGGGACCTTTCTGAGGCAGATCGACAGGCCTTTCTTCTGAGGTGCCTCTTGGTGGATTCAAACTGTCAACATTTTGCTTAGTAGCCAATTGCTTAACTATTTGTGCCATCCAGAGTTTTTTTCACCTGCTAGGAGTGAAATGTGTATTACACGTGACAAACTATTTTTTATGTACCAAATTATTTATGCACACACACATACAGGTAGTCCTTGACTTATGACAAGTTTCTATTCTGACAACTCTGTCCTAAGTCGATTCTGACGTAAGTCAAATACCTCTTCTTTTTCATTATCATTGCCTTTTTCTTATCCGTATCTTTATAAATCTGATCTTTGAACATCTGTGAGTGAACATCTGAGAATGATAACATCAGCAAATTGCATGCTGCAACATTGTATGTAGTACCTAATACTAATGATAAAATGTACAAAAAATATGAACAGAGGGTTGTAAGTGCGGTTTGTCGTAACTCAACTTCATTGTAAGTAGGGAACTACCTGTACTTGTTATGCTTAGATGTGAACACAACCATCTGATTCCCTTCAACTTCTTTTTCATCACATCTTGGGTCTGATTGGAGGGTGGTGGAGATGGACGATGAGGAAATACAGCTGTAGGGGGTACAAACAGGGTTTGATTGTGGTGCATAAGGTAATTCTAGCCACCAGGTCTCTTCAAATAATACAAGTGAGAGGATGACATTCAGAAGATGACCGAGTGTGTGAGGTTCCTCTGGTTTTGTCCTGTGAGGGTGTTTATAGACACTGCACTGAGGAATCAAACAGTGCATGTCTTCTACCTGCTCCGTGATAGAGTGAGCCTTCTTCACTATAAGACTAAGCATTAATTAGAGGATTACAAGTAGATATTAAACCACTAACAAATTACATACAAATAATCAGGTCTATTATTAATAATAAGGAGGAAGTCAGGATAGTATGAAAGGAGAGTGTGCATTACAGACTTTTTTTCCTGAAACACCTCTGCTTTCCAGCAACTCGGCGATGCTGGCTGGCAGCACTCTCCTCCAGCGAGCCACTTCTCATCTTTACAATTATGACATTACTGTCCCCTCGATAGCTGGGTCTCCCTCTGAATTCTTCCTTGACCTGACTAATTCCTTTGCATGCCTCAAGATTCTGCCCAGATGCCCCTGCCTCGAGGAAGCCCTTCCCTGCTTACTGTCATGGTGTCCAAACATCCTCTATCATGGTGCTCACCATTTCCTCTGCCATGGACTATTTGAGACAGGAGTAATTGTGTGTGCGTACATATATATGCCCATCACCCATCTGTCAGTCTATCACACTGTGCTTGCCTTTCCTGTTGCTATGACTCTGGAAGCTATGCCTCCAGTGTTTCAAACACCAGCAGGGTCATCCATGTAGGATAACTTTCAGCAGAGCTTCCAGACTAAGACAGACAAGGAAGAAAGACCTGGTGGTCTACTTCTGAAAATTAGGCAATGGAAACCCTATGGATCACAATAGAACAATGTCCAATATAGTGCTTGAAGATGAGCCCACTAGGTTAGAGGACACTGCATAATGGAGCAACAGTGGACTCCAGCATGCTAGCGATCATGAAAATGACCAGACAATGTTTTATTATGTTGTTAATGGGGTCACTATGAGTCAGAACCGACTCAATGGCAAGCATATATATACATTACAATTATGTATGTGTACTATATGTATCTATATATGCATGTGGTATATATAGCTATATCTATATAATTTTTGCTAAAGATTATTCAAAAGCAGTTTCAGCAGTACGTTTACAGGGAACTGCCAGAAATTCAAGCTGGATTCCGAAGAGGATGTGGAAGAAGGGATATCACTGCTGATGTCAGATGGATCATGGCTGAAAGCAGAGAACGCCAGAAAGGTGTTTACTTGTGTTTTATTGACTATGCAACAGCATCTGACTGTGTGAATCACAACAAATTATGGATAACATTGCAAAGAATGGGAATTCCAGAAGGCTTAATTGTGCTCATGAGGAACCTGTCCATAGACCAAGAGGCGGTCATTCGAACAGAGCAAAGGAATATTGCGTGGTGTAAGGTCAGGAAAGGTGTGCATCAGGGTTGTATCCTTCCACTATATTTACTGAATCTGTATGCTGAGCAACTAATTTGAGAAGCTGGACTATATGAAGAAGAATGGGACATCAGGATTGGGACTTATTAACAACCTGCACTATGCAGATGACACAACCTTGTTTGCTGAAAATGAAGAGGACTTGAGGCACTTACTGATGAACATCTGTTGTAGGGAAAAAAATAATCACAAAATTTCGTAAAGCAAAAAGGAAGTTTTATTTGGTACACTCAAAAAGTCAAAAGTGGGAAGTGGACAAGCATGATGCCAGAGCTAATGTCTGGCCAAATACAAGGAATATTACAGAACAGACAAAAGTGGGAAAATGGACAAGTATGCTGCTACAGCCATGTCTGTCCGATCCAAGGAAATATTACGGAATCATCAGTATATATTAACATTACAAATGGGCAAAACAATGGAAAGCTTCACCTTTTCACAGATTGGCTAGAAACTGTGGTCCTACATTTTGAATTGTCTTTCTTAATAGTCTTTGATACAGGTTTCAGTAACAACAGTCAGGAGGGTCTTCATCGGTCCATCAAATTTTTTATTCACTAAATGCTAATAGAAAAAGATAAGAGTGGAAAGTCTTTTGTGCTCTGTTTATGATTTGTTTATGTGAAGGTTCCCCTAAAAGCCATTTTCCAAGATTGTCCTAGCTATTGTCTTTGTACCTCAGGGCCCAGTTGATGTGTCCTTGTAGGTCCCTGTGAGTCCAGCTCCAGCTGAGTCACATTCTAGGACAGGGAATAACGGCTCCAATAGCATCTCCTAAATCAGATCAAAGACCACAGCCTTCAGGATGGATTACAACATAAAGAAAACAAAAATCCTCACAACAGGACCAATAAGCAGCATTATGATAAGTGGGGAAAAGATTGAAGTCGTCAAGAATTTCATTTTACTTGGATCTACAATCAACACCCACGGAAGCAATAATCAAGAAATCAAAAGATGCATTGCATTGGGCAAATCTGATGCAAAAGACCTCTTTAAAGTGTTAAAAAGCAAAGATGTCACTTTAAGGACTAAGGTGAACCTGATCCAAGCCATGGTGTTTTCAATCGCTTCATATGCTTGTGAAAGAAGAATTGGTGCCTTTAAATTACGGTGTTGGCAAAGAATATTGAATATACCGTGGACTAGCAGAAGAACAAACAAATCTGTCTAGAAAGAAGTACAGCCAGAATGCTCCTTAGAAACGAGAATGGCGAAACTTCATCTCACGTACTTTGGACATGTTATTAGGAGAGACCAGTCCCTGGAGAAGGACATCATGCTTGGTAAAGTAGAGGGTCAGTGAAAAAGAGGAAGACCCTCAATGAGATGGACTGACACAGAGGCTGCAACAATGGGCTCAAGCATAACAAGGATTGTGAGAATGGTGCAGGACAGGACAGTATTTCGTTCTGTTGTACATAGGGTCGCTATTAGCGGGAACTGACTCCATGGCACCTAACAACAACAACATGTATAATATATATAAATAAATTTAAAAATATATATATTTATATCTATATATGTAACATATAAGTATATATGATATATAATTATATTATATATAGTATAATATATTATACTTAATATAATAAGTATATAATAATATAAATATATGTCTTTATATATATAATGTATATACAATATACATTTATTTTATTTATCTTTGTCTTTCCACAGCCTGGCGCTGGACCTGCTACATGGGAGGTACTCATGAACGTGGGATCAATGTTTGAATGACTGGCCCTCCTGTTACACAGTGATTGTCTTAGTCATCTAGTGCTGCTGTAACAGAAATGCCACAAGTGGATGGCTTTAACAAAGAGAAATTTATTTTCTCATAGTTGAGTAGGCTACAAGTCCAAATTCAGGAATCAGCTCCAGGGAAAGGCCTTCTCTCTCTGTCGGCTCCAGGGGAAGTTTCTTGTCTTCAGTCTTCCCTTGGTCTGGGAGTGTCTTAGCGCAGGAACCTCAGGTCCAAAGGATGCACTCTGCTCCCGGTGCTGCTTTCTTGGTGGTACCGGGTCCCCATGTGTCTCTGCTCACTTCTCTCTTTTATATCTCAACATAGATTGGCTTAAGACACTATACAGTCTTGTAGACTTCATCAGTATAACTGCTGCTAATCTATCTTATTACATCGTAATGATAGAGTTTACAACACATAAGGAAATCACATCAGATTATAGAATGGTACACAATCATACAATACTGGGAATCATGACCCAGCCAGGTTGACACATATTTTTGGGGGACACAATTCAATCCATGACAGTGATGGAGTGAATATGTAATTTGTCATCCAAACTATGCCATTTCAGACTGACCCCCAGGCCTGCACTGAGACTCTCCTGGGCAAACCAAGCTGCACTATCACCCTGTGTAAGGATGAAGGCCAAGGAAGATGAGAGGTGAGATGCCACCAATTGAGTCAGAAACACAGACTGAGGACAGCAGGTCACTCTCTAGTCAATCCTATCTGAAGATGACAATCTGATATTAACCGATGACGCTGTACTCCGTGTAAAATTAAAGCAATAGCATTTTAGGGGAGGGCATGTGTTTAGGAAAACTTTTTAATGATTTGTTGATACCCACGTGGTTAGAAATGTATAGTTTTATTTTACCGTTCACTCAAAATTTGCATTAATCCGCTAGATGCTCACATCTTTCATCACTGGTCGAGCAATAGATCTGGGGTTAGCAAACTACAAGTTGTGAACCAAATCCAGCATCTGGGCCTACTACCTGTTTTTGTACATGAAGTTTCACTGGTACATAGACACACCCATTTGTTTACGTTTTGGCTTACATTGGCTTACGTATGGTTGCTTAGGAACTACGACAGCTGAGTTGAGTACTTGTGACAGAGACCTACCATATGGTCCTCAAAGCCTAAAACATTCACAATCTGGTTGTTTATAGAAAAAGGCTGCTGATCCCTACTGTAGATGGTATAGATTTCTGGAAACACAAGAAGCCGTCTTTTTATATAATACCAGCTTGGTCTGGCAGAATCTGAGGCAATCACATGCTGGCCTTGATCAAGAAGTCCCCATGGTCTGCTCCTACCACTTACTGACCACAAGACGTACTAATGACCACCTAACCGAAGCCAATCACCTGTTGATTCCAGCCTCAGGGTCCTCATCGTCAAAGCTGACCACGCTGCTTTGAATGTGTGTCACTCTCCACAGAGCTGCCAATAAGCCAGTCTCATGCATCAGGCTTTTGAAAGAGCTCACTATACCTCTTCTGAGTCTTCCGTTCCAGGGCTTTGACCTGCAATATTTTATGTTCCAGTTACCGCTCTCGTTCACACAAACTGTAAAAATTCAGGTCTGTTCTGGTTTTGCTTCATCAGCCATGACTGAACCAGTTCAAACTGGTTCAAAGCCCTGGTTATACATGGGTTGCCATGAGTCGGAGGCAACTCCATGGCAGCTAACAACAATAACTAACAACAACACAAAAATTCTACTATCGTCTTGGACCAAGCTGTGCCTGCAGTCTGAGTGCACACAAATGCTGGTCTGAGTGGGCCCCAGGGAGGGGTGTTAACAGGCTCAGAAAGTTCAGTCCAAGTGGGGAAGCATGCAACTACACTCAATAGCCCTCTCCCCACAGGCAGCTAAGAGGAAAGTTTCAGGGAATCCTTTGTTCAAGCAGTGAGTTAGAATTTACCAATAGCTGGATTTCCCTGCAGGAAACAAGGCTAATTGTGAAACGGCTTTGGAGTTAAATGCTCAGTTATTTTCCAAGAAAGAGGCAGGATTTGCATTTGAAATGTATGGTGCTCACTATGATTGCCAATGCACGGTGTGGTAGATTTTAAGACTCCGAAGCTCTTAGTACGACAGTCTCCGGTAATTTTCCATCCCTGAGTTGCTCATCACCCACTGAGGTTGGAGAGAAACTATCTCTGGCAACCCTGACTCGCCGACAGGTCTAAAGAGAATTCTTGATTCAGAAAGTGAAAAAAAGAAAGTCAGAGCAAAAATAAAGCTGTGTTGTTATGTGCACGCCCACTATTTATGAAGAATTCCAAGTCTTTTGAGGTAAAAATCAATTTATGGAGAAAAAAGTCAGTCTACATAAACGTTACCCTTAAGTTCCATCCACTGTCTGATTGTATCTGCATAGAAAGCCAGCTCAGTATAGTGCTTTATTAAGAGTGCAGATTAACATTGGATTTGCATACTTTTTGTGCATTCCATTCCCAAAGATTTTTAATGAATTGCTTGCCTAAGCCTTAGTCAATTTATTTTTTAATTTACTCAAAAAATTTTTTTAAATAAAAGTCACTAAATGTTTTTAAGGCGGAAAACATCTAGACCTTGGAACGGAATAGTAGCTGATGGTAGCATTTTGTCTTTTATCTATAGCTATGCACCTCAATGTCCCTTACTAAAGGAAATTTAAAATAGTACTTATAGATGTTGTAAAATTGTGTATTATGATGCTTTATCTCTTGAAGGCTGGCTGTGATGAGAGGGAGGGCAGCCCCAGAACAGCACAGTGCAGCCTGGGGACCCATGGTGAGGTCAAGCAGCTTGGCTTTGATCCTTCTGCCAGAGAATTTAATCTTTGCACGTTACCCAACTTCTTGTGCTTTAGATTCCTCCTTCGTACAGTATGACTGAATGTACTTACTTCATAAGTTGTTGTGAGGATCGAGTACGAAGATCCATTTCAAAGTGCTAAGCAAGAGCACCTACTATGTGTCAGGTGCTGTACCGAGCGAGCCTTTTACACGTCTGCATTTCATTCAACCTCCCACTCCCTCCCCCAGGACAAAGGAATCTCAAGGACGGACTGTGCAGTGTTGTTGAGCCCAGTAACCTCAAAGCCTGGCACACAGTAGGCCTTCAGTAAGCTCAGTGACTTGAAGTGAGTGAGCACTTTGGGTGGTCACACTCTATAGTCACGTGGGAACTTCGAGTTGAGGTCAGATTTAACATAATCTCATGGGTTCAAAGCGAGTCCTAGAGGCATTGATATGACCCTGTTGCTATTGTTAGGTGCCATCCGGTCGGTTCTGACTTGCAACGACCTTACGTACAACAGAAGGAAACACTGCCGGGTCCTGAGCCATCCTCATAATCATTGCTGTGTTTGAGCCCGTTGTTGTAGCCACAGTGTCATCCGTCTTGTTGAGGGTCTTTTTTGACCCTACAAAACTTAAAGGCATTATTTCCTGTGACCCTCCATTACCTGAGAAGGGCTTGTTGTTTTTGTTGATAGGTGCCCAGTTGATTTTGACTCATAGCAACCCCATGTGACAGAATAGAACTACCCCATAGCGTTTTCTAGGCTGTAATCTTTAAGGGAGTAGATTGCTAGGTCTTTTCTCCTGTGGAGCCACTGGGTGGGTTCAAACCACCAACCTTTCCATTAGCAGCCAAGCGCTTAACCATTGCACCAGCAGGTCTCCTTGAAAAGGGCTTAGGAACCATAAATTGGATTCTCCTTAGACCTGTTTCCTCTAGCTGGGAATTACTATAATTAGTGCTGTGCATTGTAGGGGCTTAATAGCATTTCCTGTGTCAAATGAAAAAACATATGTGGACTTGGTAAGGAGAGACTTTACTCAAAAGGATTATTGCAAGGGGGGAGGAGGACTATTGCAATAGGGAGAACGCTCTGACTGTAAGATCCTCAAGTGTCTCAAGAGTTAGAAGAAAAGGATTCTTTTAAAGAGGAGTGAACAAGGCAGGAAAGAACCAGGTAGGATGAA
The DNA here is from genome assembly GCA_030035585.1 of Dugong dugon. Taxonomy (NCBI): domain Eukaryota; kingdom Metazoa; phylum Chordata; class Mammalia; order Sirenia; family Dugongidae; genus Dugong; species Dugong dugon. The sequence continues at coordinate 27,564,397 of CM057462.1, forward strand.
CGGGAGCGGCATGATCAGAGAATGTTCTACCCCGAGGCCGGATTGTTCCTAGGAGAGGCTGTAAGGAGGAGCTGTCTGCTGGCTTGGAGTCCCTGGGTGGTGCAAACGGTTTACACGCTTAGCTGCTAACCTAAAGGCTGGGGGTTCCAGTCCACCCAGAGGCTCCTAGAAAGGAAAGCCTGGTGATCGACTTCTGGAAAATCAGCCACTGAAAATCCTGTGGAGCACAGTTCTACTCTGACACACATGGGGTTGCCACGAGTTCTAATCGACTCCACGGCAACTAGTGGTATGCTGGCTTAGGCTGAGGGTTCAGAGACCTGGGGAAAGAGAGAAGCTTAACCAAAGTTTGGTTGACAAGCATTTTGTTCTGGTTCGTCTGTGTGGACAAGCAGTTCAGCTAATTATTTACGAGGGGAAGAATGGGAATTTGGAAGGTCTGTTCTACTCTGTCCTATAAGGTTGCTAGGAGTTGGAATTGACTCAGTGGTAACTGGTTTGGTTTTTTTGGTTTGTGTCAGCCTTGTCATAGGTAACAAGGGGTAATCTATGAGTCTTATCTAAGTCATATGGGGAGGGGAATTTTTTGCAGTAAGCTGGATCTTGGAACACAAAAAGGATGTGGGGAGTTCTTTAACCATCACTATTTACCAGAATCCCAGGATCTCAGGGCTTAGAAAAAATTCAGTGTCATCACCCGCCTATGAGGCTGTGAGCTCCCTGAGGGAAGAACTTGATTTTTCTTGTTCTTTGTTTTGTTTGTTTGCTTGTTTTTTGGTGCTCTTAGAAGTTTCTTAAGGAGCCCTGGTGGTGCAAGGGTTAAGTGCTCTGCTGCTAACTGAAAGGTTGGTGGTTCAAACCCACCTAGCAGCTCCTTGGGTGAAAATACCTAGCAATCTGCTGTTGTAAAGATTACAGCCTATGAAACCCTAACGGGAAGTTCTACTCCATCATATAGGGTTGCTGAGAGTCAGAATGGACTGGACAGCAGACACCGAACAACAACAACAACAACAGAACTTGTCTGGCAATAAGGCTGGGCACCAAAATTAAATTTGATTCTGTTTTATCAACAGGTGGGAGAAAAAGGGTGTAAGGGTGTTCGGGGTCGCCGTGGGCAGGCAATGGGGACTTGTCCTGGTCAGTGGCAGAGCTGGAGCTGACCCCCAAGCTCACCCTCTCATCCTGCTCCCTTCCACGGTGCTGTGTTCAGGTCGGAGAGCTGTAGGTGGGGTGGGCTGGGACAGAGACAGCTGGCAGGCTCATCACAGCCTCGGCCGCCTAGCTTGTCAACCTCAGGCAACACTGTCTCACACTAGTTCCTATTCATGGCTCTGTTTCGTGCTACACGTGTGTCAGGCAAACATTAGTCCTCTACCAGGTATAGGTGCTATTTTAATTTTTTTGTTTTGTATTTTTTTATTGAGGTGAAATTCTCATAACATAAAAATAACCATTGTAAAGTGAACAATTCAGTGGTATTTAAGACATTCACAGGGCTGTGCAAGCATCACCTCTATCTACTTCCAGGACATTCTCATCACCCCAAAAGAAAACTCCATACCCATTAAGCAGTCACTCCCCATTTCCTCTCTCCTCCCAGCTCCTGGCAACCACCAATCTGATTTCTGTCTCTATGAATTTACCTATTCTGGGCGTTTCATATCAATGAAATCATACACTGTTTGTTCTTTTATGTCCGGCTTCTTTCACTCAGCAAAATGTTTTCAAGCTTCATCCATGTTGTAACATGTATCAGAATGTCATTCCTTTTTATGGCTGAGTAATATTTCATTGTGTAGATATAATACATTTTGTTTGTGTTGTTGGGCGTTTGAATTGTTTCCACCTTTTGGATAACGTGAATAGTGCTGCAGGCATGATTTTTATGGTATAGTAAAAGATAAAGATGTAGGCACTTTGCAAACCACCATGTGGCTAGTCTCTGGATGCTGTAGGGGAGGAGAGCCAGGGACAATCCAGGCCCCCTGTCCTCCTTTGACTGGGCCCGAGCATCTTCCCTTGTTTGTTTGGCACATGGCCCTTGTGCATCAGATGATGTTTATGTAAAGGGTCTTCCTATCCTAAAAGGCTGCTTGAACCCCCTGACTTCTCCCCATCTCTCCTTTCTCAGCCAACAAAGATGAAAACTTTGAGTCACCCAACTCTTTAGTGGCAGAGTCGGGGTTAATTTTGTGGGTGTTTATTGATCTTTAACTTGGTGTCAGACATTGCACTTGGCATTTTCACGTTATCCTGTCTGCAACCCTGCTCTTGGGCTCTGTTCAATTCCCTTTCCTTGATGAAGCTATCTATAACCTGTCTTTAACCAATGACAATGGAACCAGGATGATTTATTACCAGAGTCTCCCTCCTGGGCTAGGCTGTAGATAGATCCAGAAACAATTAACATGCATTTTTCTGGGGATCCAGAAAAGAAACCAATCAGTGTAACAGCTGTGGGTGTCCATCAATTGTCTTTTTATTGGGAATAATGACAGGAACGTAAGTCCCAAGCATGGGAATGTAGGTTCCAATATGGGTTCCATCCACCTAATGTGTAGTTTGCCATTATAGCTACTGTTACAGACAGTATCGGGAGGTGGTGAGGTCCGCATTCACTGGAGGCATCCAAATAAAGGCTGGAGGGGCACCTGCTAGGTATGCTGTTGAAGGGATTTCTGTACTGAAGAAAAAGGGAAGGGCTTGGCTGGATGCTGTCTATCTTAGTCATCTAGTGCTGCTATAACAGAAATACTAGAAGTGGATGGCTTTAACAAAGAGAAACTTATTTTCTCAAGTCTAGTAGGCTATAAGTCCAAATTCAAGGCATCAGCTCTAGGAGAAGGCTTTCTTTCTCTATTGGCTCTGGAGGAAGGTCCTTGTGATGCATTAGTCTTCCCTTGGTCTGGGAGCATCTCAGCACAGGAACCTCAGGTCCAGAGGACGCACTCTGCTCCCAGCACTGCTTTCTTGGTGGTATGAGGTTCCCCTGTGTCTCTGCTTGCTTCTCTCTTTTATATCTCAAAAGAGATTGGCTTAAGACACTATCTAATTTTGTGGACCTCATCAGTATAACAGCCACTAATTCATTTTATGATATCATAGTGATAGAGTTTACAACACATAGGAAATCATATCAGACTTACAAAATGGTACATAATCATGCAGTAGTGGGAACCATGACCCAGCCAAGTTGACAGATATTTTTGGGGGACACAATTCAATCCATGACATCCTCCAAAGAAGGAATTATAATTATTTTACATTTCACAAATGAGGAAACTGAGGCATGAAAGTTGAGTCGCTTGCCCAATACTGGGTACAAGGTAGCACAGGCATTCAAGTCTGCCAGTCAGTCTCCCAGAGATCATTCTTCACAGATCGATTGTCTCCTCCCACGTGCTGAGATTACACTTTTATGTACTGTTTTGAAATCTGCTTTTTCATTTAACAAACATGAATATTTTTCCATACATTTGAATATTCAATGACAATGTAATTTTTAAAAGCAACATAGTATTTAATCATCTGGTGTAGTATAATTTATTTTACCCAGCCTCTGTTCTTCAACATTTTGGTCTTTTCCAATTTTTCAATGGTTATAAATATTGCTGTGAGAAGCATCCCAGCAGATAAATCTCATTGTTTCTCCATGGCTACTTCCTTAGTGTAAAATCTCAAAAGTGAAATTGCTGGGTCAAAGAGTATACTATTTTAAAAGTGTACACATAGGTATAAGGCTTGCTGTGAATTTCTTATCATCAAAACTATTTTAAAAGCCTGCAAGAATTAGTATAGTAAAATAGCATGCACTGAACCTAATGTAACGATAAAGCAGGCTTCTGTTTGCACTGGAATTGTGAAAGCAAATGGAGATGGCAGCAATTAGTAAAATAGACCAGCAATTAGAACAGGAATGTTAATTCAAGCCCAATTATTGGCATTGCTGCTGGTTGCTAGGCATCACCTGAGATGATGAAGAAGGTGGTGATGATGGTGATGACAGTAATAAAACCATGAATGTACTCAAAGCTTTTCATGCACAATTCATTTAACACTGAAAACACCTACGGGTCCAGCATCATGGCCTTTGGTTGTTGTTATTAAATGTCATCAAGTCGGGCCTGACTCATGGTGACCCTAAGCACAATGGAAGGAAACACTACCCAGTTCTGAGCCATCCCCATGATCAGTTGCAAATTGGCCTGCTGTGATCCATAGGTTTTCATTGGCTGATTTTTGGAAGTAGATCACCAGGCTTTTCTTCCTAGTCTGTCTTAGTTTGGAAGCTCTGCTGACACATGTTCAGCATTGTAGCAACACACAGACCTCCACTGACAGACGAATGGTGGCTGTGTATGAGGTGCATTGGCCAGGAATCAAACTCGGGTCTTCCGTACGGAAGGCAAGAATTAAACCAATGAGCCACCAATGTCCCTCCAAGTGGCCTTTGGCAGAGACTGCTAATTATGGCTCAGGGTCCATTTCCCCCTTTTCCTTTTAGTAATAAACTCTGCTTACCCTGAGTTTAAGGAGCCCTGGTGGTACAGTGCTTAAGTGCTTGGCTGCTAACGGAAAGGTCGGCGGTTTGAAGCCACAGCCTCTCTGTGAGAGACAGATGTGGCAGTCTGCTTCCATAAAGATTACAGCCTTGGAAACTCTATGGGGGCAGTTCTACTTTGTCCTATAGGGTTGCTATGAGTCAGAATTGACTTGATGGCAATGGCTGACCCTGAGTTTTAACAGGGCATATGGCTGCCCAGTTAGAGACCCTATTCCCAGACTCCCTTGCAGCTAGGCTTGACTGCTGGACTAAGTTCTCACCAGTGGGAAGTGAGCAGAAGAGACAAGAGACAAGAGCATGACATTTCCCACAAAGGGAATTTCTTGCCCTCCGCTTGTTTCCTCCCCTCTCCCATCAGCTGGAATGGTGGGCTAGCTTCAACTACGCAGAGAAGAACAATTCTCCGGGGGACTCTTGAGAAACAGGATGAAAACCACTCCAGTCTTTGAGTGATCTCATGGAAAAAGGCCACCTACCTCTGGACGGTTATGTGAGAAAAAAGTGAACATTTATCTCGTGGAAGCCATGGTAGTTTTGAGTCTCCTTGTTACAGCAGCTGAACTCATTTTTTAAAAAATTGTTGTAAAAATATATATAACACAACGTTTGCAATCCAACATTTTTCAGGCATGTAATTCAGTGATGTCAATTACATTAACACGTTGTGCAATCATCACCCAAAATCGTCACCAAAGATTCTATCACCACAAGCAGATACTCAATGCTTCCTAAACAGTGACTCCCCCCTTTTCTCTCTCTCCCACCTCTGGTAACCGCTAACAAATTATGGTATCTCCTTGCCTCTTTTAGTTATTTCACACTAGTGAGTTCAAACAATACTTATCTTGTTATATACGATTTATTTCACTCAGCATAATGTCTTAAAGGTTCATGAGCCCATTAACTGAGGCTCAGCAAAGAACCTATAGCCAATATGGTATGGGACAGAGATTAAACCCAAAGCATCTTACTTCAGAGTGAGCCTCTTGGGTCTTCTTGACACCTAATACCCTAATCCTAATGCTACCTGTCAGTCATTTCCCAAAGGGAAGTCAATGAAAAGTCTGGCCAAACTCCAACCATTTCAGAACAGTTATTCCACAAATATCAGTGAGGCTCCTTGTGGTAGGGAACTGGGGCAGATGGTTCAACAGAGACAAGGGAGCCTAGACTTGAAGCCTGTGTGATTCTGGGGCCACTACCTGATTGAGGCGACTGTGAAGGGGCTTCTCAGGGCACCACTAGTTTAATCTTCTTTAGAAAGGCAATGATCATGTCTACATTTTAGAGTTCTGTGAGGATTAAATACAACAATGTGGCTAAAGGGTTTAGAGCAAAACCTGACAGAGGAATATAATTCAATCAATGATGCTTTTCTTTTCACAATTACTACTTGCTCATGCAACCAGATGACCTATCCCTGGGGATCCCCACGTCACAGTCAAATCCCCTGACCCTCCCAGGGTGGGTCTTGAGGCTGGCTGCTGGGGCCCCTGCCTGCCTAGCACTAGCAGCGGGCTGAACAGCAGGTTACTGTGCACTGGGGAAGAGACAGGGTCTGAGGGGTCCTGAGAAGAGGTGGGGGCTCTCAGCAGCTACAGCTGTGAGTCGCTGCACCGTGGCTTCCCTCTCGGTCAGCCCTCACCAGCTGGAGACCGCGGAGCTCAGGAGCCAGGCTCACAGGTTGGCCTGCAGTGTCCACCACTTAAGCCAAGCTCAGCAGCCCTCTCGTTCTCCCCCCTCCCGCCAGCCCAGGGACTGCGCCAGAGACTAAAGCCAGGATGTCAGGTGCGTGGTTAAAGTCCCCCTACTGTCTGGCTCAGCTTCATCCTTGGGGTCTCAGGCCTCAGACATCAAATACACTCAGGGAACAAGATGCAGAGAAACTGGGGTCCAAGGGTGGGAGAAGAAGCCTGAAGGAGGAGGTGATCCTGTTGCCTGTCACTGTTTATTACAGGGTGTAAAACAGCAAAGTTAAAACATGTGTGCTGTTAGCAGCTTAATTTACCTGAATGCCTAAGAAAAATGAAATCAGAGACAGGGACAGTTAAGGAATGGTTTTAGAGATGACCGAGTGGCTCCAATGGAAAGAAGCCACTCAGCTGGGTGAGATCAATAAGTCAGGCAACCTGGGCTTGGAGAAAGATGCTGCCAGGTCCGGGAAGTGAACTAGAAGGGGGAGCTGTCCCATTTGAGTGCGACAGCTCTCAGCCCTGGCGGAGGCTGGGATGGCCACCATGAGAGGCTCAGTGGGCTTCTCAGGATGTGTAGGAAGCGAACCAGACTGCAGTGTCTGCACAAAGGCTGTTCCCAGGAAGGGCAGAGTGTTCCGGAGGGCAAGGACCAGATGCCAAGCTGTTCTGCTGCTTAGAGCCAACCTGCTCAGCTGGCCTGAAGGAGGAAAGTTAAAGAGGCTCAGAGGAGGCTTGGAGACCAGGAAAGCTGTGGGTGCAGTGGGTCATTTGAACCACCAAGTACACAGGCCACATCCTTGCTGAAGGTTTGCAAAATTGTTTGAGACCTGGGGAAAAAAATGAACGGCTTCAACATGTAAAAAGAAAATTGTAAAGACAATTTTAATAATACTTTGAAAACTAAATTAGACTTTATTTTTTTTCCCGAAAATGTGCAAAGCAAAACACAGAGCACTGATGGAGGGTCGATGCTGGTGCATTGTACACTTGGTGTGAGGTAGAGCCATGGAAAGCAAGTGTCTGAGGCTAAAGAGGCCTTTGGGTTTGACTTAAGAGTTTCAGCTTCTGAATAGGACTTTTCTAAGTAAGGAATAAACCCATTGAAACCAGACCTGCTGCCATCAAGTCGATTCCAACTCACAGTGACCCTATAAGACAGAGTAGGACTGCCCCAAGTGTTTCCAAGGCTGAAATTTTTACGGAAGCAGACTGTCACATCTTTCTCTGCAGAGTGGCTGGTAGATTCAAACTGCAGTTGAGCTCTTAACCATTTCAGCACTAGGGTTCCTGGTTAAGTAAGGGATGTTGTAGTTATGTGCTGTAGAGTCAATTCTGACTCATACTGACCCTGTGTACAACAGAACGAAACACTGCCCGGTCCTGCGTCATCCTCACAGTCGTTGTTATACTTGAGCCCATTGTTGCAGCCACTGTATCAACCTATCTCATTGAGGATCTTCCTCTTTTTCTCTGACCCTCTACTTTACAAGCATGATGTTCTTTTCCAGGGACTAGTCCCTCCTGATAACATGTCCGAAGTAAGTGAGATGAAGTCTCACCATCCTTGAGTCTAAGGAGCATTCTGGCTGTACTTCTTCCAAGACAGATTTGTTTGTTCTTCTGGCAGTCCACGGAATATTCAATATTCTTCGCCAAAACCATAATTCAAAGACATCAATTCTTCTTCAGACTTCCTTATTCACTGTCCAGCTTCACAGACATAGGAGGCAACTGAAAATATCATGGCTTGGGTCAGGTGCACCTTAGTCCTCAAAGTGATATCTTTGCTTTTCAACACTTTAAAGAGGTCTTTTGCAGCAGATTTGTCCAATGTAATATGCTGTTTGATTTCTTGACTGATGTTTTCATGGGCATTGATTGTGGATAGATACAGTTATAGATACAGCAAGGGGTAGATATAATTAATTGCTTTGACTTTTCTGACCCCTGGCGTTGTACAAAGGTGAGGCTACTTTGAAGCTGAAATGAGATAGCATGGGTGGCTGTGTGTGTCCCACACTGTTATTACCAGACTGTAAACACAGCTGTCGGCTGTGGACCTTGGAAACCCCAGCCCTTCAGTACTGCCCTTCAAGGAGCATCTCTGCCTTAAAGGACATTCCATCTCATTGCCAGTCTCCTCTTTTTCTGGAAACCCGGATCTATTGCACACTTCAACTTGGTGGTTGGAGTACCACTTCCCCTAAATGCAACCGCAAAAGGACAACAGGCTTAAACCAGCATGGAAGCCTCATCCAGTACCTCTGTGGCCACAATGTGTTAAGTACTGGGTGGAGAGGGGGAGTTACACATAGGCTGGCAAGATGGATTGGGTTCCTATGTTACAATATCCCATTAAAAAGGTAAGACACAAGGAATAGCTACAAAATGGCAACAGGAAGGGAGGTGTGTGGTGGTGGCCATTCAGAAAAGGGTGTGGGGTTGGGCTGCAGGACATGGCAGGATTGGGACAGACCCAGGACCAGCCTCCTGATTGTCTTCCTGCTGTGACCTGGCCCTCTGCAGCTGGCATGGTGCTGATCAATTAAGTCTGATTACTCGCTCCGGTGCTGGAACCCCTCAGCAGCTCCCATCTGGCTCAGAGGAAAAGTCAATGGCCTCTCAATGATCACAGAACCCTTATAGAGCACTGCCCTCAGTCCCACAACCCTCTGCTCACCAGCCAAACCACAGACTTCCTGCTAGTCCTCGGGCCTGCCCTGGGGGCCTTTGCACTTGCAGTCCCCTCCACCTGGAACTTCCCACAGGTCAGCACAGGGCTGGCTCCCTCCCCTCCATCAGGTCTTAGATCAGAAGCCCCCTTCTCCAGGAGGCCTTCTCTGACGCCCATTTTAAATTGCAGCCCCCTTTCCACAGCACTCCATAATCCCTCCCTTATTTTCCTTCAAGAAGTTTTTTAAACATAATATCTGGTCTATCTATTTATTCTGTTTGTCTGTCACTCCCAGTAAAATGTAAGTTCCACAAGGGCAGAAATTTCTTCTTCTTCTTTTTTTTTTTCCGTTAACTCTTTTATTCCGAGAATTTAGGGCAGTGCATGGTATATGTTGGAATTGTTATTAGTTTCCATTGAGTTGGCTCCACTCATGGCAACCTTATGTAACAGAATGAACATTGTCCAGTCCTGCACCATCTTCATGATCATTAATATGTTTGAATCCATTGTTGCAGCCCTTGTGTCAAACCATCTCATTAAGGGTTTCCCTTGTTTTTGCTGACCCTCTAATTTACCAAACTTGATGTCCTTTTCTAGCAGTTGGTCTTTCCTGATGACGTGTTCAAAATAAGCAAGGTAAAGTCTCACCATTCTTGCTTCTAAGGAGCATTCTGGTTGCATTTCTTCTAAGACTCATTTGTTCCTTTTTCTAGCAGTCCATGGTATAGTCAATGTTCTTCACCAACACCATAATTCAAATGTATCAACTGTCTTCCTTTTTCATTAACTAGCTTTCACTTGCATATGAGGCAATTGTAAAGACCATGGCTTGGGTCAGATACACCTCAGTCATCAAAGTGACATCTTTGCCTTTTAGAACTTTAAAGAGGTCTTTTGTAGCAGATTTTCCTAATGTTTGATTTCTTGACTGCTGCTTCCATGTTGATTGTTGATCCAAGTAGAATGATTGTTGACAACTTCGATTCTTCTCCAGCATGGTATATAACCAAACCCATTGCCACTGAGTCATTCTGAACAACCTATACCATAGTATATAAATCCATTGCCATTGTGTTTATTCCAACTTATAGCGACCCTATAAGACAGAGTAGAACTGCCCCATAGGGTTTCCAAGGAGTGGCTGGTGGATTTGAACTGCCAACCTTTTGCTTAGCAGCCTATCTCTTAACAAGTATGCCACCAGGGCTCCTCAGTATGGATTATGCATTAATATAAAGAAAACTAAAATCCTCACAAGTGGACCAATAAGCAACATCACCATAAATGGAGAAAAGATTGAAGTTGTCAAGGATTTCATTTTACGCCAGCATGGTATGTGATAGATGTTTAACAAATCTTTGTTGAATGCATGAATGCCCTTGAACTTTTAGTCCCCACAACAAATCCCATTGGTCTTCTAGATCCTGTGGGGAAAATGCCTAGACAAAATTGCAGAAATGATGAGCATCTTCCTCCCCTCAGGAGGGGGGCCCATGTTCGTTGTTCACTAATACACCTCACATGTGAGCATTTCCATTCAATGGCATGCTTGACATGTTGGAGAAGGTGAACCCAGGCCCTGGGGGGAGCTCCTTGGAGACACAACTTGGGCCTAGTGCGACCACGGCCCACACTTCACAGGTTTCAGCAGGAGGGATCCTAGATGTCATCTTTCCCTCATGACCCTTCTTATTACTGCTGAGAATGCAGAGGTTAGGGGAAGGAGAGAGGCTGGTCCACGGTTACAGAAGACCCTGCCTGAAGCCCAGATCCCCCTCCCACTTCTCAGCCCTTTTTCTGCAATGACTTCTTTGAGCACCTGCCTACAGGTGACTCAATGGCAGGGGCTGGGGTCAGAAAAGGGAAGGACCAGCCCCGAGGTGTGGTGGGGGGTAGCAGCCTGAACTGGGGACTGGGGTGCAGAGTGGGACAGAGTGGACAGGGCCTTGGTAGGAAGTGTGAGAGTTACAAAGAAATGGACACGGACACTGAGGAACATCCCAAGGATCAGGGCTGTGAGATAAACATAGACCAGGGCTGGACAACCGAATGTTCAAACAGGGCAAGAGTCTAAAGGTAGAATGAAACAGTGCACAATGCAGGCAGATGAAGGTCTTTGGGAGAAGCCCAAGGAGACAGAAAGTTCTTCCCAGGCTCCAAGCCCTCCCAGCCACCATCCATTAACTCTTCCCTGACTAGCAGGCTGTCAGGGAGGATGCAGCCCCCTCCCAGCACAGCACATTCCAGGGTAGCGCCCTGAGGAATCATGGAGGAAGTGGCTTGGAAGGATGTCTGCAGAGGGAAGTGAAATTTGACCAACAATAAGACTCTTCCCATGGCCAGCTGTCCTCCGGGACAGGGAGCAACACAGGGGCAACGGAAGTCTCTCCCAGGGACTCAGGGACCCATACTCCCTGCAAGAACAGCTGGCCACACCTCCTCCTCCCCACTGGATGTGTGACCTCTGAAGGCAGGGCTGGCTTCCATTCATAGCTGTGACCTTATTCCTATACTTGGCCTGGCTCCTTAAGCCCTGTCAGCTGCTACAGACAGGAAGTGAAGAAGTGTGAGAGGGAAGAGGGATACGATGCCTCCACCCTTGGACTCAGCCCAGATGAAACAACAGCTGAGGTTGGAGACAGAGAGACTCATTTCAGGGGAGCAGGTTCAGTTTCCTGCAAAACATCAGTTTACATATTCTATCCTAAGAACAAATAGCATATGGAAGAAAATGGGGAAGAATACCTGACTATTCATTTTTCTTCTGTTTGGACCAAAGGGAAAGATGCAGTTAATTCATGACAAAAAGTGACACAGGAATTTACAGGTGTATCTCTTGCTTAGTTGCTGATGAAATGTTATTGGCAATATCAACTATATTGGGTGATACCTAAACAGTGCGTGTTCCTGAGTGCATTCAAAGGAAGATCAACCAGCAATTCTACTTCTAGATGTATATCCAAGAGAAAGGAGAACATACGTACACGCAAAAACTTGTACACAAATGTTCATTGCAACACTATTCATAATAGCTCCAGAGTGAAAACAATCTTACTTTCCACCAGAGGATGAATGGATAAACAAAATGTGATCTATCTATACTGATGAAGATCAAAAACTATAGCCTTCAGTATGGATTACACCTCAACATAAAGGAAATTAAAATGCTCACAACTGAACCAATAAGCAACATCACAATAAATGGAGAAGAGATTGAAGTTATCAAGGATTTCATTTTACTTGGATCCATAACCAATGCTCATGGAAGCAGCAGTCAAGAAATCAAATGATATATTGCATTGGGCAAATCTGCTGCAAAAAGCTTCTTTAAAGTGTTAAAAAGCAAAGATGTCACTTTTAGGACTAAGGTATATGTCATGGTTTGAATTATGTCCCCCAAAAAATGTGTGTATCAATTTGGTGGGCCATGATTCCTGGTACTGTGTGATTTTCCTGTATGTTGTAAACCTGCCTCTACGATATTGAGGGAGGATGGGTGGCAGTTGTGTTAGTAAGGCAGGACCTGATCTACAAGACTGGATTGTGTCCTGAGGCAATCTCTTGAGATATAAAAGACAGAAGTGAGAAGTGAGACAGGGGGACCTCATACCATCAAGAAAGCAGTGCCGGGAGCACAGTGCATCCTTTGGACTGGGGTCCCTGTGCAGAGAAGCTCCTAGTCTGGGGGAACACTGAAGAGAAGAAGACCGACAGAGAGAAAAAGGCTTCCCCTGGAGCTGACGCCCTGAATGTGGACTTTTAGCCTACTTTAACTGTGAGGAAATAAACTTCTCTTCATTAAAACCATCCACTTGTGGTGTTTCTGTTATAGCAGCGCTAGATGACTAAGACAGTGTGCCTGACCCAAGCCAGGATATTTTCAATCGCTTCATATGCATGGAGCCCTGGTGGCACAACGGTTAAGTGTTTGTCTGCTAACCAAAAGGTCCGAAGTTAGAATCCATCAGCTGCTCCTTGGAAACCCTATAGAGCAGTTCTACTCTGTCTTATAAGGTCGCTGTGAGTTGGAATCGACTTGACTGCAACGGGTTTTTTTTTTTCATATGCATGCAAAAGCTGGACAAAGAATAAGGAAGACCAAAGAAGAGTTGATGCCTTATAATTATGGTTTTGTCAAAGAATATTGAATATACCATGGACTGCCAGAAGAACAAATAAATCTGTCTTGGAAGAAATACAGTCAGAATGCTGCTTAGAAGCGAGGATGGCGAGACTTCATCTCACATACTTTGGACTTGTTATCAGGAGGAACCAGTTTCTGGAGAAGAACATCATGCTTAGTAAAGTAGAGGGTCAGCAAAAAAGAGGAAGACTCTAGTCTTATGCTGGGTTCTCTAGAGAAGCAAAACGAGCAAAGCATGTAAATATATATATATATATATATATATATATATATATATATATATATAGAGAGAGAGAGAGAGAGAGAGAGAGAGAGAGAGAGAGAGATTTATATCAAGAAAATGGCTCATGAAGTTGTAGAGGCTGGAACGTTCCAAGTCTGTGGGTCAGGATGGAGGCTTCCCCTGATTCATGCAGCTGCAGGAGCTGGTGAACCCAAGATCAGTAGGTTGGAGAGCAGGCTCTTGCTCACAGGCTGCAAAGATCGATGAATCCCAAGATCAGCAGGCAAGACTGCAGGTAAGCTGCTAGCTCAAGTCCCAAGAACTGGAGATCAGACGAACAGAAGCCAGCTGCAGGATCTAGAGTGAGCAAAAGTCCCTGAGCCTTGCCAGAAAGTCCATTTATATTCAATGCAGGCTACACGCCCGAGGAAACTCCTTTTCAAGTGATTGGCTACTCACAGCAGATTTCATCATGGAGATGATCACATATCAAATCTCAACATGGAAGGATCACAACATTATATGACTGCCAAAATGCTGAGAATCATGGCCCAGCCAACTTGACACACAATTTTAACCATTACAAGCCTCAACGAGGTGGATTGACACAGTGGCTGCAACAACGGGCTCTAACATAGCAATGATTGTGAGTATGGCGCAGGACAAGTCGGTGTTTTGTTCTGTCATACATAGGGTCTCTATGAGTCAGAACTGAATCTATAGCACATAATAACAAAAACAACAAGCTAGGGGCAATGGGAGGTTGGGGGTTAACAGCTAAGTGTTGCAGGGTTTCTTATTGAGGTAACAAACATGTTCTAAAATTAATTGTGATATTCGTAGTGTAACTTTGTGAATGTACTATTTGAAGGGAATTTTGCATGTCAAATGGGTGAATTTTATGGTATGTGAATTATATCTCAGTACTATTGTTTTTAAAAAAGAAAATCAGGATCTCCCAGAGTCTCTTTTTTAACTTGATATCCCCAAATAAAGAAAGGCTGAGAAAGGGAGGGGATTGCTGCACCAGCTTCTAAGAGGTCAGGATACTTGTGTTTGACACAGTCAATGCACATGGGTGGCAGACCCTGCTGGTTGCCCACCCAATGATAATTCTTCCATTCTTGGTTACTAATGGAGTCCCTGTGTGGTGCAAATGGTTAATGTGCTCAACTGCTAACCAAATGGTTTGGAAATCTGAGCCCACCCAGAGGCACCTCAGAAAAAAGTCCTGGTGATCTACTTCTGAAAAACCAGCTATTGAAAACCCTGTGGAGCACAGTCCTACTCTGACACACGTAGGGCCACCATAAGTCAGAGACAACTTGACGGTACCTGGGACTGGTGCTTACCAACTGACCCTCTTTGGTTGGGGGTACAATTTACCCAGGTACAAATCTTCACTTGCCCAGACTTTATGGCCTGCCGTGATGGCCACGTGGCACATTCTGGCCAATGGGCTATAGAAGGACATTGTCGCTAGTGTGTGGTGGGTCCCTTCCCAAGGAAAAAGAGAGAGTGAATGATGGAGACAGCTTTGGCTCCTTTGCTTTCTCCCTGGGCACAGTGTGGACACAATGCCCATGACTGAAATAATACAAATGACAGCCGACCCACTCTTTACTCTTAGAAGAGGGCTGGGTATCGTGAAATGAGGTGGGGTCCTGGGAGCCAGAACAGCAGTGCTCTGTTGCAGACATGCACAGTTTCTGGAGAAAGAAATACATTCTTGCAAGGACAGTGGCTAAAGAAAAGAAAATGACTTCCTGGGGGCTGTGGCTTTGATTCCGTTTTCCAATGCTGCAAAACTAGACCTGGCCTTATGGGGCTCACCTCTCCCCCTCTTCTTCCACCAGAATGTCCCCAAATCTGAAACTGGCCCTGATCATGTGATTACCAATAGAAAGAACAGCCGAGGAGGAGGCGGACGAGAGAACAGTGAACATAATGCCCCAGTGTCCTGCCAGTGATTGTGTTGTTTACAAATTGATGATGCAATCCACAATGCCTTTCGTGAAACCAAAATACGCAGGTCGTGAAGTTAGTGGGGCTTCAGATTGAATGAACTGTGCCATGGTCTGCGTTCTGCACCTCATAAATGCATGGCCCATCCCAGGTCTGTGCAACTTACTCCAATGGAAGCTGCCCTTGGGAACTTGGCATTGAAGTCGTTTGCAGCATGTTTAAGTTACAGCTGGAGCAGCCAGTTCATAATTCAAATGTTGCTGCCCTCAATTATATACACATTTGGAGCTGAGGGAAGATGGAGAGATTTGGGTCTTTTTAAGAAAACCCATAAAGCTCCCATTTCTTTTCCATCTTAGTGAGTTCTGCTCTCTTGAGCAACTTTTCAGCTCCCTGAGAATAGCGTGTTTTGAGCAAAAAGAGACAGTAAAAATGAAAGAAGAAAATTAAGTATGAAAATTTAATTAAATCCCTCTTTGATCATTCTCCCTGGAACTGATGGAGGGGCTGTTGCCATTCAGTCACAAAAAGATACCCTCACAGGCTAATTAAGATAAGGCATCGAAGTGGGGAGGAAGACGGGCAACCCCTGGCCCCATAAATGCTCACATGAGCCGCTTACAAAGGCCATCTTTTTGTCTTCCATCATTTGCCATTTGTCCTTTGTCACGTCTCGCAGATTTGCTGATCAATACGTGACGTGTCCTTTTACTTCCTTTTGGGTTGCCCAGCTTTTGCATAGTTCCTGAAAGAGGGCTGCGGGCCATCCATGGGTGAAGGGCCTGGCGGCTCCACTGAAGATTGGGTCCTTGTTTTCCAGGGCTGCGGGGGGATCTCTAGGAGGGATTTGGGAAGTTTTCTTTTTAAACCAGTTCAATCCATCCCATGCTGGTAGCTGCATTCCTGAAGCTGGACAGTGGCACCAGCAATCCATACATCAGGAAGGATCCAGAAGGTGCTCAGTTTGGCTGAGGGGGCTCTATTACCACCCCTGCACTCTGTCACCTGACATGGGATGGATCTACCTCCCTAGACAGAAGTGCATGCATGTATGCATACACTTATGCATACATGCACATGTGCACACACTCACACATGCACACAATCACACATGCACACACTCACACGTACACATGCATGCAAATATGCACTCATATGCACATACAAATCTGCACAAATGCACATGCATGTGCAGACAAACACACTTACACACATACATGCTCACACACGATGCACACACATTTGCACACTCACATAATGTACACACATGCATGTGTGCACACTGCACAGGTATATACACACATACATACTGATACACATGCACACACATGAACACACACAACACACTTGCACATGTGCACACTCACACACACGTATACCCATGCATGTTCACACACTCTCACATGCATACACTCACACATACACGTGCACACACTTACGCATGCATACACATGCAGGCATGCATACACACATCTACACACACATGTGTGTGCACATAGTTGGACTCAGTGGTCCAGAGCGATAGTATTGTGAGGAAAGTGTTATAAATATGTCTGGTTTGTGTGCTGTGAAAAATGTAGAAGTCAGACGTGAGCCCTACATTTTGGAAAATAAACTAATTTAATAAACTTTGTTAGGAGCAAAAAGGCTCCAAAAATGGGAGATAAAGAAAAACGTTGAATCTGGGTTCAGTGTCAAATGCAGGAAAACATCACTGACTCAGACCACATGAGTTCAGAATTCCTGATGGTAAAATTCACAGGTGATCAAAGTCTTCCCTTGAACTATTTATGCAAAAGTATTTTACCAAGCAAATCATATTTCAAAGTGTATCCTGGACATTGTTTAAATTATTAAAAGAATCAGTTGTTTCCAAGCATTCTGGAAGCATCACTTGTGTGCAATTAATATAATATTACAAATTATTTTAAATGATTGCTTCAGGGTCCTACATCCCCTAACAATTTTAGTGGACAAAATTTTTGTTTTATTACTTTAAAAATTATATAAACTGATTTTTTTTTTTTTGATTCCTAAAAGTCCATCTTTCATCAAATGGCTTTCTTTCTAATAGACCACATAGAAGAAAAGTGTTCCAGTTATCTACCTGTATAACAAACAACCCCAAAAATTAGTGGCATAATAAGAGTGAATTAATACTTCTCATGATTCTTTGAGTTGACTGAGCAGTTTGGCTGCTAGGCTTCCTGAGCCCACTCATGATGCTGGCTCAGTGGGTGGTTCAGCTGGGGCTGGGCTCAGCTGGCACAACCGGTTGGCTGGGTGTCTCTCCATGTGAACTTTCATCCGGGCTTCTTCCTGGGTTGGTGGTCTTGGGGAGGCATTTTAAGATGGTGAAGGTGGAAATTGCAAGGCACCTTGAGGCCAAAGCTCTCGAACTCACATTCATTATTTTGATCCTATTACGATGTCAAAGCAACGCACAGCCCCTGAAACCAAGGGGTGGGGAAATGGACTCCCCTCTGTTGGAAGGAGCTGCAAAGAATTTGTGGCCATGTTTAACCCACTACAAAATGCTACTTAAATACAAAGTAGACCATCGATTATGGGGGTGGGGTGGTGGTGAAGGTGGAGGTAAAAGCATTATAAGGAACAATGTGGTCGTGTCTTTTCTCTGGAAGGTAGATGTCCGAGCTTCCTAGTGCTGTTGTAACAGAAATGCCACACGTGGGGCTTGAAAGAATAGAAATTAATTTTCTCATAGTTCAGGAGACTGGATTCCGAAGTCAGGGCTCCAGCACCAGGGGAAGGCTATCTCTCTATTGGCTCTGGGCAAAGGTCCTTGTCTCCTTCAGCTTCTGTAGCCCTGGTGTTCCTCAGTTCCTTGGAGATCTTCATGTGGCATCTATCTACCCTACCTGTGCTTCCTTGTCTCTGTGTCTATGCTGCTTCTTATAACACAGAAATAATTAGGTTAGGTTTACCCTACACTGATACGCATCATTAACATAACAAAGAAAACCCTATTCCAAACAGGATTACATTCACAGATACAGGGGTTAAGATTTACAACACATAATTTGGGAGACACAATTCAATCCACAACAGTAGAGGAAATATTAAGTAGACATAAGGCCCAGTATGGACATACCCAGACACTTCTTGATGAGCAACTCAGAGAAGAGAGTATGGATAAATCCCTCTAATAAGCCAGAACACAGAAGTTCAAAACAAAGCTTCGGATGAAATAATTTAAAAGAAAAAAAATTAAACCTTTCCGCATGAAATGAGCCTTCATGTCTGTTCTTGCTGTAAATCCTCTCCCCAAAGATTACCAGAGACGGGTTCATCACTTTCAGCATCATTTCTTACCTGCTCACTTGGCTCTCTGCTCCTGAAGTTCACTGGTCACAGAGAAGCTCATGTAAGACCATGAGTGGGCTAGAGCACCATCTCCTCTCCTGGAAAAAGTAAATTAATAAAAACTGCATCCTTCTTTCATTAGGATAGAAAGGATGCAAATAGGATGTGGGTGGTCTATAGAGTGGGAGGGTGTTATTTTAAGAAGACAGGGGCAGATGGATTTACTTTACTCTTGTTATTGTTATTTGCCCTTGAGTCCACTCTGACTCATGGCGACCTTATGTATAACAGAATGAAACGTTACCCAGTCCTGTGCCATCTTCAGGATTGTTGGTGTATCTGACTATGGTGTCAATCCATCTCACTGAGGGTTACCCTCATTTTTACTGGTTCTCTACTTTACCAAACATTCATTAGTGAGGTCAAAGTGGAGGTCTATAACACTGATTAGGTTTCTGTTGGGCAAGAAACCGACTCCTACCTCCAATCTTTGGTTTGTACGCAAGTTTGAAAATTTTCATTTTGGTTGGCTGCATCAAAGAAATGACATTGATGTTCGTGTATTTAACTCTGAAAGACTTGTAAGAACTTTATTAAATGTCAAGATGGAAAGGATGAGAAATAAATCTAACAAATGGAGGACAGTTTTCTGTTTCCCTCCTGAATCTGGCACTCATCACCCTTGCTTACACACTTTCTTCCTCAGGTATCAACATGCCATAGGATACCAAAACCCTGTACACACATTAATTTTCACACTCTTCCTCTGAAGGGCGGGGATCACTTTTCTAATCTCTCTTAAAAAGGAGACCTGACATCAAGAGGTTAAACAACTAACCCCGACTGCAGTTACTGGAGAGAGTTAGGATATTGAATTTGGGTTGAAATTGGACATGGAAAATTCATTTCATTTCCAAAAAGAGAGGAAAGAAGCACAAGACTTAGTCTGAAGTCAACTCTTCATGAAACCATCAGGTGGATCAAGCAATGTAGACAGAAATCAGGGATAGAAGGGTTGTGGGGTCTGAATTATCACAGGGAATCTAAAAGACAACCTAGTCAACCAACTTTCTCATTGCTTACCTCTCAGAGCCAGCTGGCTGGAGAAGATGCAGTCTAATTCTATTCATAATTTAGATACTCAATTCTAAATACACAATACCTGGGCTTCATCCTGGCTTGACGATCTTGGGGAAGCATCATGAGAGGGTCAATGTGAAAATTGCAAGGCACCTTGAAGCCAAAGCTCCTAAACTCATGCGATAATACTTTCAGTGACGTTAAAATCACTGTGATAGAGGCAAGTAGATTTGATGGTTCATTTTGTTAGTTCAGACCCCAGATGCTTTGTGGGGCATTAGGCAATCTCACAAGAAGCATGATTGCTTCCTTAGAGGTGAGCAAGCCCCCTTGCTTTTAACTTCAGGTGGCAGCTACAGAATATCCACTCTCCTGCAGAGGACCAGGGGCCATGAGGGTTACTGCCAAGTCCTCTTCCAGACTGGCACCCTTCTGAAAGGGACCTGGCTTCTAAGCCAAGGCACTTGCAAGGGACTGGAAGTCTGGTGTCCTTGAGGTGATGTTATGGATTAAATTGCATCCCTAAAAAGGTACGTTAAAATCCTAACCCCTATATCTTTGAATGTGACCTTGTTTAGAAACAGGGTCTTTGAAGATGTCATCAGTTAGGTTAACATAAGGTTATAAAGGAATAGAATGGGTCTTAATCCAATATGATTGGATTAGCATGTCTTATGAAAGAGAAGAATAGACATACAGAGAGAAAGACGTAGAGTGAAGATGGCCATGTGATGATGAAGGTAAAGATTGGAAGGTCAAAGAATGCCTGGAACCACCAGAAGCTAGGTGAGAGGCATGGAACAGACAGTCTCTCAGAGCCCTCAGAAGGAATCAACATGGCCTACACCCTGAATTCAGACTCCTAGCCACCAGAACTGTGAGACAACAAATTTCTGTTCTTATAAGTCACCCAGTTTGTGGTACTTTGTTACAGTAGCCCTTGGATACCAATGCAGGTGGATGTGTCTGAGAAGACACTTCCCGTCGAGTCCCTAGAGTTGATGAAGAAGGTGGCCCCACACTTGCTGAGGGGCAGGGTGGGGTTCTTCTGGTAGAGCAACAACGGTAGCTAGGAGTGTGCTGATGTTTCCCACTAATGAGATGCTTGGCCCTGGGTCTGGACGGAATCGCCACATCTACAGCATGACTCAATTTAGTTAAGAAGTAACTTAAATATTTGCATGAGAGCCACAAGGAGAATACCTTTGAAACATCCATGGAGAAAATGAACCAAATATACCCTTTAGAGCCTTCATCTTCTTCCAATTTTACTTCACAATAAAATGTCAAAAAAAAAAAAAAAAAGAGAGAGAGACATATTTCTGACATTATTACTTTGAACTTTCCTTAGTTATACTCCCTTGAAGCATGACATTTACTGTAAAAAAAAGAATAGAAGGGGGCTACTCAGAGCATATAGTTAATCATCTTTATCTTAGGGATTTTCACTTAAATTCTTTTAAATCTGTTTGCACACTTCGTGTCTTGACCTCTGTTCTGGTTATCTTTCTGCTGCCTAACAAACCACTCAGAAACTTAGAGGCTCAAAACAACCATTTTATTTAGCTTCTGAAACTATTGGTCCAAAATCCAGGAAGGGCTCAGTTGTGGGGTTCATCTTGGATTGATATGGTGTCAGCTGGAGCAGAAGGAGACACTTCCAAGACAGTGTTTCCACTTGTGTGCCCAATATCCTGGAATTTGTGGGCCTCTCTCTCTCCTCACATGGTTCTCATCCTCCAGATCTTTTCCACATGCCTTGGGTTTCTCACAGCATGGCAATTTCTGGGTAATCAGATTCATTGCATAAAGGCTGGCTTCCCTCCAGGTGGGAATTCCAAGAGTGTGCTGTGCACCAGCTCAGGAATACGATCCCCTGCCCTCCAGATGTTTGGAGCCCAGTTGGGAAGCCAACAGACAGACAGACAAATGATGCAAACAGTGTGACAATGCCCAAGGAGACCAAAGGCCAGGGGCTCTGTAAGCACGAAGAAAGATACCTACTCCAGTCCTGAGAGGTTTAGGGGGCTTCCCAGAGGGTGCAGCATCTACACTGAGGCCCAAAGGCTGAGTACAGAAGAGTACAAGAGGGGAAGGGGGGCTCATTCTATGATAAGGGACCAGCATGCCAAGGCCCAGCATCTCCAGGGTATGGTCTGTTCAGGGAAAGAGCAGTCGTTTGGGGTGGCTAGAACACAGAGTGTGGGTGGACGAGTGGGGAAGGATGCTGGGAGAGTGGTCTGAGCCAGGGGTTAGGTCCCAGCCTTGTCTAAACTGGTAATGAGCCAGGTGACCTGATTTCAAGGCTGTTGTGTTTGATGAAGCCTATGTTAATAGAAGCTCTGGAGCCCGTTCAGACTCTGCACTTCAATTAGCAGAAGGAGGACAGTAGACATTGCCTCCTCCCGCCTTGCTGTGCTCTTAGAAGAATCGAATGAGAGAATGTATGAACAGGTGCTTTGAAATTGCCCAACCCAAGGGCAAAAGAGTAGAGCCTGCCCTGCTATTGCTGTCCAGGGCCTCTGTGAGGAAGCTCTAGGTCCCCTACTCAGCATCCCTTGAGCCGTCCTCCCCTCCTCACTTTATGATAGTGTGTCCTGCTCCTGTTCCAACTGGCTTAGTCACCTAAGGCTGCTGTAACACAAATACCACAAGTGAGTGGCTTTAAAGAACAGACATTTAATTTCTCACAATTATGGAGGCAAAAAGTCCAAATCAGTGTCTTAGTCATATGAATTCTTTCCTTGTCAGTAGCCTTGGGTGTTTCTTGGTTCCTTGCCTTGTAGACAATCCTCACATGGTGTCCGTTTCCCCCTGTGTGTGCATGTCTCTGTATCTAATCTGCTCCTTTTATGACTCAAAATTGATTAGATTTAGAACCTGCCCTACTCTGCTGTGTATAATTAGCATAACAAAGAAAATCCTATTACCAAACAAGATTACATCAACTGGTATGTTGTTGTTGTTGGGTGCCATCCAGTTGATTCCAACTCATAGCGACCCCATGTGACATCACAGAACTGCCGCATAGGGTTTTCTAGGCTGCAATCTTTACAGGGCTTACTGAAAGTGAAGAGTGCTTGAAACACTTACTGGTGAAGATCAAACACCACAGCCTTCAGTATGGATTACACCTCAACATAAAGAGAACAAAAATGCTCACAACTGGGTCCTCATGATAAAAGGAGAAAAGATTGAAGTTCTCAAGAATTTCATTTTACTTGGATCCACGATAAACACCGAGGGAAGCAGCAGTCAGGAAATCAAAAGATGCATTGCATTGGGCAAATCTGCTGCAAAAGGCCTCTTTAAAGTGTTGAAAAGCAAAGATGTCACCTTGAAGACTAAGGTGCGCCTGATCCAAGCCATGGTATTTTCAATCGCATCATATGCATGTGAAAGCTGGACAATGAATAAGGAAGCCGGAAGAAGAATTGACGCCTTTGAAATGTGGTGTTGGCAAAGAATATTCAGTATATCATGGACTGCCAAAAGAACGAACAAATCTGTCTTGGAAGAAGTACAACCAGAACGCTCCTTAGAAGGATGGACGGTGAGACTACATCTTACATACTTTGGACACGTTGTCAGGAGGGATCAGTTCCTGGAGAAGGACATCTTGCTTGGTAAAGTAGAGGGTCAGCAAAAAAGAGGAGGACCCTCAACGAGATGGATTGACACAGTGGCTGCAACAATGGGCTCAAGCATAACAATGATGGTGAGCATGGCGCAGGACAAGGCAGTGTTTCATTCCGTGGTGCATAGGGTCACTATGAGTCGGAACTGACTTGATGGCACCTAACAACAACAACAACAATCTTTACGGGAACAGATCACCAGGTATTTCTCTTGAGGAGGCTCTGAGTGGGCTCAAACCACTAACCTTTTGGTTAGCAGCTGAGTATTTAACTCTTGCACCACCAGGATTCTTTTCCACAGGTAGGTACCAGGGCTTCAAACTAGTTCATCCTGGCTCAGTCATGGCCTAGGAAGTTAAATTGAAACAGGCCTGAATTTTTAAAATGTGGGTGAACTGGAATGATAACCATAATGGGAAAAATTATGGGTCAAAGCCTTGCTAAAAACTTAATTTCTGTTTTAGAAAACAAGGGTAGCATGCACGTTGCATAGCAACCAAATCTCTTGACCAGAAGAGTTGGAAACAGCACCGCTGGGCTCAAAGATGGCAGCCGGCTGCACCACTTCAAATGTGTGTTGCTTACCACAGTCCTGTAATAATTCAGTCTCTCCCATCAGGCTCCTGAAAGGGCTCACTATGCCTCTTCTGAGTCTCCCATTCCAGGGCTCTGACTCATAATTTTTTCCATTTCAGTTATCATTCCAGTTCACCCAGATTGAAAAAATTTGAGTCTGTTCTGATTTTACTTCATCAGCCATGACTGAACTGCTTCAAACTGTTTCGAAGCCCTAGTATATACCCCATTTCCCAGGAGTCGATTCCAGGCCCATAACGACCCTAGAGGACAGAGTAGAACTGCCCCATAGAGTTTTCAAGGCTGTAATTTTAAGAAAGCAGACCGCCACATCTTTCTCCCTCGGAGCAGCCGGTGGGTTAGAACCACCGACCTTTCGGTTAGCAGCCAAGTGCTTAACCACTCGCACCACCAGGGCTCCTTCCACATGTATAGGGGTTAGGATTCCAACATAGATTTCAGGAGGACACAATTTAAGCCATAACACCAATCATCTGGTATATATAAGAACAGTGTCAGAAACCACACCAACCCTACCATCAGAGTTTTACCCCTAAAGTCCTTTTCTATTTTCCTTCTTAAATTCAAAATCCCATCAGTGAAGCCAGTTCCTTCAGGGCTCCATTTATGGCCATTTTCTAATGGGTTGGGCTGTAGCATTTTGATTTATATAAGTGAGTCCAATTTAGCTGATTCATCTCTCGTGTTTAACTTTTATGTTAACATAACAAGGTTATACAACTGAGCAGGAGAAGCCAGGGACAGAATTTATAATTTTTAAGAGGCTGTTATGGTTTAAAAAAAAAAAAAAAAGTTCTTGAAGGAAATAGGTTGAAAAAGTGAGTTCTCAGACCAAGGTTTTATCTTAGGAGCTCAGAAAACTTTCAACTTGATATGAAAATAAAATCAAAGCTATCGGCATTTAACAACCTCTGTTTAAAAGTCAGGATTGACTTATAAATAAGACCTGGGCTTGGGCAAAAGGATTTCCCAGAATAAATATATCACTCAGGCTCTATCGATAGAGAAAGGAGAGGTGTGCACTTAGTAGCAGCTGGAAGGACAGAGCAATTTCTGGGTAAGTGGATTTTTCAGGATAACCATCCAGTTCATGGGATTTGTCGAAATGGAAGCCCTTTTGTTCTTTAATGCCTTCAGTCAGCTGGCATTTGTGGGTTTTCTCAGCCCCCTTCCTGATCACAGAGTGGGCACAGACTCCACCTACCATTCTGAGTCTTGCTTCCCCTGTGAGCCCTGATGTTGTTAATTGCTGTAGTGGCTATGACTCATGGCGACCCCACATATAACAAAATGAAACATTGTCTAGTCTTGAGCCATCTTGATAATCTTTGGTATGTGATGTGGATTGAATTGTGTCCCCTCAAAATACGTGTTGTAAATCCTAACCACGGTACCTGTTGATGTAATCTCATTTGGGAATAGTGTTTTCTTTGTTATGTTAATTAAGCCATATATGTGTAGAAACCCCTTGCCTTGGAGTCCATTCTGACTCATAGAATTCCTATGGGCAAAGTAGAATTGCCCCATAGGTTTTCCAAGGCTGTAATCTTTATGGAAGCAGATCGTCACATCTTTCTCCAATGGGCAGCTGTTGGTTTCAAACTGCTGACGTTTCAGTGAGCAGCCAAGAGCTTAACCACTGAGAAAACAGGGTTGTGTCTTAAACCTAATTGCTTTTGATATATAAAAAGAGTGAATTAGGCATAGGAGCGCATACCTCTTTAAAATGTCAAAAAGCAAAGATGTCACCTTGAAGACCAAGGTGCGCCTGACCCAAGGCATGATGTTTTCAATCACCTCATATGCATGCAAAAGCTGGACAATGAATAAGGAAGACCAAAGAATTGATGCTTTTGAATTGTGGTATTGGCGAAGAATATCGAATATACTATGGACTGCCAAAAGAACGAACAAATCTGTCTTGGAAGAAGTATAACCAGAATGATCCTTGAAAGCAAGGGATGGTGAGGCTGCGTCTCACATACCTTGGACATGTTGTCAGGAGGAATCAGTTCCTGGAGAAGGACATCATGCTTAGTAAAGTATAGGGTCATTGAAAAAGAGGAAGACCCTCAATGAGATGGTTTGACACAGTGGCTGCAACAATAGGCTTAAGCATAACAATGATTGTGAGGATGGCACAGGACCGGGCAGTGTTTCATTCTGTTGTACATAGGGTTGCTCTGAGTCAGAGCCAACTTGACGACACCTAACAACAACAACCACAAGAAACGAAGACTGTACATTTAGGCACATTGTCTAGCAATTTATCTGAAAATATTCTGTTGTGATACATAGGATTTTCATTGGCTAATTTTTGGAAGTAGATCGTCAGGTCTTTCTTCTTAGTCTGTCTTATCTGGAAGCTTCTCTGACACCTGTGCACCTTGGGT
Source organism: Dugong dugon (assembly GCA_030035585.1). Classification (NCBI taxonomy): domain Eukaryota; kingdom Metazoa; phylum Chordata; class Mammalia; order Sirenia; family Dugongidae; genus Dugong; species Dugong dugon. The sequence goes on from CM057462.1 coordinate 27,590,699, forward strand.
GACCCTGCTGGTATTTGCAATACCAGTGGCATAGCTTCTAGCATTATAGCAACATGCAAGCCACCATAGTACAACAAACTGACATATGGGTGGTGTGAGCCCTGGGGAATGGGGCAAACAGGGAAAACTCATCCCTTTCAGGTTGGGCTTGACCCTTGGGTTCTGGGGCATTGACTGCTGATTTGGAAATGACTCAAGTCTTGCCACAAGCCCCTTAAAGGTCTAGACTTGAAAACCGAAGAAGTAACATAAAGAGTAGAACCTGGGTTTATACCTGGACTGAGCCATGGCTGTTACATGACGTTGTGATCATAGAGGCACCATTACCGCTCTGTACCTTGGGTTTCCTAATGGGAAAATAACCCTAAGCGCGCTTCCTACTCTGTTGTTGTTAGTTGTCATAGCATTGGCTCTGATTCATGGTGACATTTTATCTAACAGAATGAAAGGTTGCTTGGTCATGTACCACCTTAATGGTTGTTGGTATGTCTGAGTCTATTGTTGTAGCTATTCTGTCGATCCATCTCATGGAGGGTTCCCCTCGTTTTCATTGACTTTCCACTTTATCAACCATGATGTCGTTTCCCCACTTCCTGCTCTGGTCTTCCATTATTTGTTTATGACCCGACAACTTTAAGCTAAGACTGGGAGGACAAGGAATTCCAAGACTTTGGGTAAGATGGAGCTGAGCAATTGCTAGGAGCTGCTCTCAGGCTAGGTTGCCCTGGCGAACTTGGCCCTGTCTGAGATCTGACCCCAAGACTAATGGAGACCTAAGGATCTGCCTCCCCTCCTCCTGTGCCAAAGTTTCTATGCAAGGAGGCCCCTGAGAAGGACCAGACTGAAGAAAGCTGGTATTTAAACATTCTGGAGTGGGAGGGAAGGTTGTTATGGCAACAAATTGATCTGCATCGGAGGAGGAGGACCAGCCCTGGTGGAACAAGAGGGCGGCTGGGAGACACAGAGGGTAATATTTCACACGGGCTTGATGACACGTGGATTGCATGTTTCCATGGTGGCTGGAGGCTGAGGGATCGAGAGGGAGGGATGGGGGTATTTATAGCAGCATCTTTTAGAGGACCAGGGGAATCCTCTCCTCTGAGGCTCACACCAACAAACCGGATGTGATCTTCCCTTCCTGCCATAGGGTAAGGTGCAACGGTCCTGATTCCCGGAGTGAGGAGGGAGGAGCTGCTGAGCTGGTCTCTTGGGGGCAGTGCTGTACAGAGGTCAGAGCCCAGGCTCTGTTCTCCAACGGGACTCAACATCCCCTGCACCTTCCCTGTGGGAACCCTGGGACAGCTGCCTGCCCTCCTTGAAACAGACAAAGAAGGGGGAGTCGCAGTACCTCCACCACAAAGTTAACAAGAGCACTAAATGAACAAGAGCATTGGCTGTCGCCTGCTATTCTGGGCTGATGTCCGGGTGCAGACCCCCGTCCACCGATGGTTTTACCCTGAAGCCTCCTCAGGTGGCCCTTCCCTCTCCCTCAGGCCCCACATCCAGTCCTGTACACAAGACCACTGATCACCACAGTCGCTGAGTCTTAAATGACACTTCAGCAGGATGCCTCCTAGCACTGAGCGATGTAGGTGCTGGCGGGGAGTGGGATAGAGAGATGACCAGTGGGTCACTTGAAAAGGTCATATTGGTGGCCATTTGGAGAGGAGGATTTTGGGGGAGGGATGGGATGAGAATGGATACGGGGAGACCATTTGAGACGCCATTGCCTTTCACAGTGCTGGATGATTAATCGTCAGAGCCATGTCTGATGTGGCCACTCACATCTGGGGGTGAGGGGAGAGTGGAGCTGGGATTCATCCAGGCAGCTCCACACTAGAGGCGCCCAATTCATCTGTACACCACCTATGAGGCCAGGACCACCCCAGCCTCCCACGACCACATGGGCCCAAATCAAATCGTCCCAGTGCACCTGTTTCCATGAAGGGGTGGTGGCTGTACACAGCCCTGCTCCTAGTCAGCGGCACCATGTGCTGGGGGAGAAGATTGTGCCCACCCTAGCCAAGCTTGGGTGGAAGGCAGGAGGCAAAGCCAGGCCTGGACACTAGGGCGGCCACAGGCGGTCCACCAGGCAACTGGTCATTGCTAAGTGAAGGTCTGAGGGTGCTGCAAGGGCTCCCAGAGGGGAGAGAGGTGAAGGGGCACAGGGGACAGAGAGAGGAGGAGATAGAGGAAGGCATGAAAGAAAAGGACAGAGTAAGATGGAAGAGGAAAGAGAAAGTGAGGAAACACAAAGACAAAAGGAGGAGACATGGTGGTTACAAGTGTTCGTGGCTTCCGGAGAAGCCAAGAAGACTGTCTGCCAGAAGCCGCCAAGATAGACCAGAGGAGTCAGGAGCCTGGAAACTCCGCTGAAGCCTGTCCCCCATGGGTGACCCTGCTAGTGTCTGAAATACCAGTGGCATAACTTCCAGCATTACAGTAACATGCCAAGCACCATAGAAAGGACAGACTGACAGATGGGCGGTGAGCCACAAAGGTGGGAGCCTGGACAGGTGAATCCCAGCACTTGGAGAGAAGGATGCTTACAGAGGGCTGGAGGAAGCGGATGCAGGAGATGTCAGTGAAGGGGCCCTGGCTTTGGCGGCTCCTTGGCGCCAGGTCAATGATGAAGTTCCTCCAGCTGTGTTCCCTTCTCAGGCCAGTGAGCAGCTCATTGAAACCATGTCTCCTTGCTATGGGCTAAAGCTCCGGGAGCAGCCAGACACTCAACCCCTCCCCTCAGAGCTTCCATGGCTCCTGTCTGTCAGCCCAATACTTGCTAAACCAGTTGCTGTCAAGTCAATTCTGACTCATAGTGACTCCATGCGTCAGAATTTTCAGAAGTAGATCTCCAGGCCTTTCTGCTGATGTGCTTCTGGGGGGACTTGAACCTCCAACCTTTCAGTTAGCAGTCAAGCGAGTTAGCTGTTTGCACAACACAGGGCCTACAAATGCTTGTTAGGGGGTTTAATTCAAGGTCACCTCCAGTCCCTCTGCTCCCGGGGAACAACGGTGGGGGCAGACAGGGACAGGTAAGAGGTCAGAACCCCAACATCAAGGCAACAACAGCCCTTTTTTGGCTTTGGGGCAAGTATTTGGAACTAATGCTTCCCCTAAAGACCTAAGGGGCTCACCCCTTGCCAGTGTTAAATTACTCGGTATGTCGAGAACCAAGAATATTTAGGGAGTTTGTCCCAGTGAGAGGGCCACCTGCCATCTTAAATAAGAGCTTGGTGGCCCTTAAACACATTAGGAAAAGTGGTCACCATCTCACCTTCCAGCCAGCCACCAAGAGAACGTGACCACAGCAGACCAACCATCCGAGGACCTATCCCTTTTGTCTCCTGCTCATGCTCATTAATCAAAAGAAACACAGCTGTGTGCTGGAGAAATCCAATAGCTGGGGTATAGTGGGCCACAGTGAATTCTCATCCATTTACCTTCTCAGGTGCCAACAGCATAATTAGGTTATTCCCAGGAGATGGACTCAGCTCGAGAGCTCGAAGGGAGGGAGGTGCTGGGCACGGCACCAAGCCCAGGCTCTGTGTCCTGCAACAAACTGTGCACTCACACTGTTCACGTGGACACATCCTCCAGCCCCTGGTCAGGGCCTGCCCCAGGGTGGAGCTCAGGGTGGGTGTAATCCAGGGGTGCCTCTGCTCCCTCCACAGCTCTAGCTTCCAGGATGCTGCCTCCTGAGAGGGAGGGTAGGCATCTGGAGAGGCAGCCTGGGGCTGTGCTCCTGGCCACTTACCTGAGGGGAAATGGGGTTATCTTCCGGGTTCTGGAGTGAACCTGGACATTCTCGTGCAGGCCCTCAGTCCTCACTCTCCAACTCGGTGGTGTCTGTGTGTGTGGTGATGACCTTACTGCTTATTTCACATCCTATCAATCGTGATTACAGAAATGAGGACCTAGGATCTCCTTGTGAAAGGAGGTCACGAGGCTCAGCTGCGGAAGGAAGGCGCAGGGCACCGGGTTGTATTGACAGGTGGCCCTCTTGTTCTTCCAAAACTAAAGGCAGACCCTATTTAAGTTCTTGAGGGTGGGAGGACAAGTGGTGACCCAGTGGCAGAATTCTCACCTTCCATGCAGGAGACCCAAGTTTGATTCTTGGCCAATGCACCTCATGAGCAGCCACCACCCGTCTGTCAGTGAGGGCTTTTGTGTTGCTGTGATGCTGAACAAGTTTCAGCGGAGCTTCAAGACTAAAACAGACTAGGAAGGAAGGCCTGGGGATCTAGTTCCTAAAACCAGCCAGTGAAAACCCAATGGATCACAGTGGTCTGATCCTTAACTGATCATGAGGATAGCGCAGAACCAGGCAACATTTTGTTCTATTGTTCATGGGATCGGCATGAATCATGGACTGATTCAACAGCAGTTAACAACAACAACAATAAGCACTTCAAGCTAAGTCTGCAACATGGTAAGTAATTAACAGACATAGCTGCTCCCCAAGAGCAAGGGGGTGGCTCCTTTATCCACGCCTGGTCCACGCAGCACCATGTGTAGCCCACAGTGGACACCAGAAAAATGGTTGCTAAGTGAACGAATGGAGTAGCTTGGGAGGTGTGGGTGCACAAAGGATATGAACCAAAATCAAAAGCCAGGCAGAAGGGCCAGCAGCAGAGCACGGCTGAGGGTCAGCCCCCAGGTGAGAAAGGTACACATTTGTAAGAATGAATGACTATCCTTGTACAAGCTAGGGCTCCTTGAGGGAAGGGTGGGCGTGAGCTCATTTTTGCCTCTTTCTAACCCTTAGAAAGTGCTTTATACCAGGTTTGAGGAAGTATTGTGATGAGTGGAGATCTGAGAAAAAAAATGAACAATATAATGATTGGACAAATAGGCACAGAATTAACCAACACAGGACTATTGTGTGTGTGTATGCATGTGTGTATGCATGTGTGTATACATATGTGTGTGTATATACACACACATACGTACTTATACAATATATATAGTGTCTATTATAAGAATGGAACCCTGCTGGAGCGGTGGTTAAGCGTTCAGCTGTTAACCAAAAGGTCAGAAGTTCGAATCTGCTGGCCACTCCTTGGAAACCCTACTGGGCAGTTCTACTCTGTCCTATAGGGTCGCTATAAGTCAGGTTTGTTTTTTGTTTTTTTTATGCTGTAAGATACATGTGGGAAACCCAAGTTTGATTCCTGGCTGATGCACCTCATGCACAGCCACCACTGTCTGTCAGTGGAGGCTTGCATGTTGCTATGGTGTTGAAGAGGTTTCAGTGGAGCTTCCAGGCTAAGATAGACTAGGAAGAAAGTTCAGGTTTTCTACTTCTGAAAATCAGCCAATGAAAACCGTATGGATCACAATGGTCCAATCTGCAATTGATCATGGGGTTGGCACAGGACTACGTAGCGTTGTGTTCCACTGGGCATGGGGGTCACCATGATTTGGGGGCCGACTCAGCAGCAGCTAACAACACATCAACATTATAAGATGATAATATAATAAAGGGATATTATAAATCATAATAAGTGCATAAAAATAATAATGTTTATATGCTTGAGACTCATAAATATGTTCTGGGCTGATTGAGCGAATGAAAGTGGATATTGATACTGGAACCAGATGTTGGCAAGTTGATAAAAATACGCTATGGGTAAACAGAAAAACTGCTGTTGCTCTGTTGATCCCTCTGCTGCTGATGGATCACTCCAGAGGTCACAGAACTCAGGATAAATTGCTGGGACTTGTCACTCACTGGGCCCAGAAATGGCACCGGCTTGGGAATTAAGGGGAATGTAAAGTGCTTGAAAAATCATCTTGACACATGAGTTGGTGAAGTTCTCCCTAAGTGAGGCTGCCTCCACCCCCCCGGCAGGAGAACTGCTGCATCCCAGCCCCTGTGCTGACAAAATGAGAAGCAGAGGGCAAGGTCATCTGGGAAGTGTGAGAATTTCTCCACCATTAGACTGCTGGGTTTGCACCCATCACTCAGAGTCATTTTTTACCTCCAGTCTTTCGGAATTGACGTTTTCAGAATGTCCATGGGCAGATGGCCACTGTGCAGTATTGAGTGTACAATGTTGCACGTGCCATCTTAGGGAGGAGTGAAGAAGGGCCTGGTCTGATGTGAATGCCAATAGCACATGCACACAAATGTACATGCACACAAACACACAATAAGCACACTGTACACATATGCATGCACTCACACACACACGCACAGGTGCACACATATGCACCATTCACACATGCATATGCACACATGCATATATGTGCACACATGCCTACACAGACACACATGCAGACACACAGCACATACATACGCATGCACATACATGAACACACGCATTCACATACACACACACACATACACATGCACGCACATGCACTCCACATAGTGGAGTGTTCTAAATGCCCATAAGACATGACTTAGCAAGCAAAGAGGCAACAGGAGAGAAATGCTTCTGCCCACTGATGGGCTGGCCCCCTTAGCAAAGTGATTTCCTGTTCTCCAAGGCTTAGACAGAAACACTGACTTTAGGAAAATGTGAACTCCTCTTCAGCAAGGCTTTAAAAAACCCAAGCGTTTTGTGGTCCCCATTCTTTCAACTAAGACTCTTTCCCTTCCACAGTTCAGGAGCGTGACTCACCAAATGTGTCCCATTTTTATCCTGGAGAGTTTCAGCTCACGTTAAGTGTCCTTTTCCCATCCTGGCCTTTGTGATTACAAGATGGAGCAATTCTAACTTGGAGGCAATTGTTCTCATTTCTGCACCCAGTTCTGTGTCACTTCCCCATCATGGCTTCTGGAGTTCACCTAGCCGTTGTAAGTAGCTCGTGCACTGACTAAATCTCAGCCAGGACAGTGGGGCCCACAGCTGGCGGAGGCACGAGTGAACTTCTAAGTCATCTCATTAGGAATCTTGACCGCTGCTTCCATGGTCATTGATTGTGGACTCCAGTAAAATGAAACCCTTGACGACATCAACTTTTTCTCCATTTATCATGATGTTGCTTTTGGTTCAGTTGTGAGGATTTTTGTTTTCTTTATGTTGAGGTGTAATCCATACTGAACACTGTAGCCTTTGATCTTCATCAGTAAATGATTCAAGTCCTCTTCACTTTCAGCAAGCAAGATTGTGTTAGATGCATATCACAGTTTGTTAATGAGTTTTCCTCTAATCCTGATGCCCCATTCTTCTTCATATAGTCCCATTTCTCAGATTATTTGCTCAGCATACAGATTGAATAAGTATGGATACAACCCTGACATACACCCTTCCTGATTTTAAACCATGCAGTATCCTCTTGTTCTGTTCAAATGACTGCCTCTTGGTCTATGTACAGGTTCCACATGGGCACAGTTAAGTGTTCTGGAATTCCCATTACTTCCTAATGTTATCCATAATTTGTTATGATGCACACAGTTGAATGCCTTTGCAGACTAAAGAACACAATTCTTTAACCTTGGAAATAGCTTTTGGAAACAAGATTAGCACATCGTCCCTGATGCCCTGGGTCAGACCAATTTTACACTGAGCCTGATGTCCTGTCTAAAACTCTTTGCAAGAGGTCTGGTTACTCTTGGTAAGTCAACCCCAAAGGGCGGGGGAGGATTCCAAGCTCCCTTTAACAACTTGATAAGTAAGACTCTGGGATTCTTGGGTGGTACAAACAAATAAAGCACATGTTGCTGACCAAATGGTTGGAGGTTTGAATCTACCCGGAGGCCTGGCTATCTACTTCTAAAAAATCAGCAATTGAAAGCCCTAAGGAGTACAGTTCTTCTCTGACACATAAGGGGTCACCCTGAGTTGGAGTCAATGGCAACTGGTTAGGACTCTGGGGCCCATTCACTCATCCAAATTCCTCCTGGTCCATTTACTTTTAGTTCCACACTTCTGTTAGTTAACTGTCTGAGGTTAAAATTGGGACTTCTTTTCTCCCTCTACTCAAAAAAAATTTTTTTTAACTTCAATACTTGCAAGTTTTAATGTAGAGAATATTTTAAGCAAGTCAGTGGTTGCCATAATCATGACCGAGAAACTGAGAAGGAATGTATCAGAAACACTTTTACTTTAAATATTTACATCCTCCTGTGTAAGCCCTCAAGGATGCCTCCACATTGGATTCCTCAGTTGCTGTTCTTGCCCTTTGGTCTTTTCCCAAATCTATGATGGTTTTTCTGGAAGAGTATTAACAAGAACTACTACAAAAAGCAGACCTCAGAAAGAGCCATAACATCCCAGAATTTAATACCAAATAAAAATCGTCCACAAAATGCAGAAGAACATGTTGAACAATCAGAATTAATTTAAAAAAAAAATTTTTATTGTACTTTAGATGAAGGTTTACAGAACAAATAGTTTCTCATTAAACAGTCAGTACACATATTGTTTTATGACATTGGTTAGCAACCCCACAACATGTCAACACTTTCCCTTCTCGACCTTAAGGACCTTTTTTTTGGTGAAAATATACATAGCCAAAGTTACACCATTTTGCAAGTTTCTACAATTCAGTGACATCGATTACTTTCTTCCAGTTGTGCTACTATTCTCACTATCCCTTTCCAAATTATTCCATCACCATTATCTTCAGTTCACTGCCCCCTAGGCTTCCCATTAAACCTTTTGAGTTGCTGTTGTCAATTTGACCTCACATAGATAATTCTTTTTATTTTATTTTTTTGTACCTTAGATGAAGGTTTGCAGAACATATAGTTTCTCATTAAACAGTTAGTACACATATTGCCCTATGACAATGGTTAACAACCCCATGACATGTCAACACTGTCCCTTCTCAACCTTGGGTTCCCTATCACCAGCTTTCCTGTCCCCACCTGCCTTCTAGTCCTTGTCCCTGGACTTCTGCACCTCATTAGTCCTATATTGTTTTATGAGGCTGTCCAATCCCCGGCTGAACAGTGAATTTCGGGACGGGCTTCACCACTGGGCTAAAAGGGTGTCCAGGGCCATACTCTCGGGGTTTCTCCAGCCTGTCAGGCCAGTAACTATGGTCTTTTTTTGTGAGTTAGAATTCTGTTCTACATCCTTTTCCAGCTCTGTCCGGGACCCTCTATTGTGATCCCGGTCAGAGAGGTCAGTGGTGGTAGCCGAGCACCATCTAGCTGTACTGGACTCACTCTGGTGGAGGCCGTGGTAGCTGTGGTCCATTAGTCCTTTAGACTTATCTTTTCCTTGTATCCTGTTCTCTTCCTTCTCCCTTGCTCCTGAAGGGGTGAGACCAGTGGAGTATCTTAGATGGCTGCTCACAGGTTTTTAAGACCCCAGACACTACTCACCAAGGTTGGATGTAGAACGCTGTCTTTATAAGCTGTGTTATGTCAGTTGAACTAGATGTTCCCCAAGACCATGGTCCCCACAGCCCTCCGCCCAACAGTTCAGTCCCTCAGGGAGTTTGGAAGTGTCTATGGAGCTTCCATGACCTTTCCTTGTACAAGTTGTGCTAGCTTCCCCAGTAATGTGTACTGTCTTACCCTTCACCAAAGTTACCACTTATTTATTTAGTTCCCCCCAACTCCTCCCAGCCCTCATAACCAACAAAGATTGTTTCTTTTTGTGTGTAAACTTTTACATGAGTTATACAGCAGAGGTCTCATACAATATTTGTCCTTCAGTGATTGACTTATTTCACTCAGCATAATGTCCTCCAGTTTTGTTCCTCTTACTTTCCTGTGCTGAGTTCCTTTTGTTTGTGGATTTTGATTTTTTTCATTTCTTTTGTTTTTGTAGGTTTTGTTTTTTCTGAGATTTTGTTTTTCTTCCTTATTTTGATGAGTAGGTTTATTAACTTTCTTTGTGGTTACCTTGAAATTTACCCTTCTCTTCCTAGATTTCAACCAGTCTATTATTATTTGGTATCGCTTGACTTCCTCTTCATTAGAAGGTTATATATCTACACCGTTTATTCCCTCTTTTATTGTTCTGATGCTGTTGTCATTTACAGATTAACCTCTCTGGTTCCCTTTTGTAATACTTTTGGTTTTGTATAGTCCTTAAGAGTTCATTTCCTAGGTTGGTGTCTGGCTAGTACAATCCTGTGTCCTATATTCAGCCTGTGGTCTGATATTGTTTGTTCTCAGATTGAAGGATTTCCTTTAATAAGTCTTGTAAGTTTGGTTTGGTTTTTACATAGTCTCTTAATTTCTGTTTATCTGGAAATGACCTAATTTCGCCATCATATTTGAACGAGAGTTTTGCAGGATATATTATTCTTGGCTGGCAATTTTTTTCCTTCAAGCTTTTATATATGTCATCCCATTGCCTTCTTGCCTGCATGGTTTCTGGGGAATAATCTGAGCTTAATCTTATTGTTTCTCCTCTGTATGTGACTTTTTGTTTTTCTTGAGCTGCTCTCAGGATTCTTTGTTTGTCTTTGGTTTTAGGGAGTGTGATTATGATATGCCTTGGTGATTTTCTTTTGGGGTCTATCCTATATGGGGTTCGTTAAGCTTCTTTGATGCTCAGCTTTTCATCTTTCCTGATATTGGGGAAGTTTTCTGTCAGCAATTCTTCAATGATCGTCTCTGTGTCTTCTGTTTTCTCCCCCTGTTCTGGAACTCCAATCACTCGAAGATTTTTGCTTTTGATTGTATCCCACATAATTCTCAGGGTCCCTTCATTTTTCTTTGTTCTTTTTTCTGATTTTTCCTCAAACAGACTTGTATCCAAGTGTTTGTCTTCAATTTCACTGATCCTGTCTTCCACCATTTCAAATCTGCTCCTCAGCCCTTCTGTGACACTGTCCATTTCTGAAATCTTGTTGTTTATCTTTTGGATTTCTAATTGTTGTTTTTGTATAATTTCTAGTTGTGAACTTATTTGGGCATTTTGTTCCTGCATTATTTTTCCGAATTCTTCCATTTTTTTTGTCTGTATTTTCCATGAATTTGTCTGCCTTTTCCATGATTTGTCTATTTTTTCCTCATTTTTGTCTGCTATTTACTTCAACTTTTGGATAATTCTGAGTATTAGAGATTTCAACTTCCTATCAGGTAGTTCTAGTGCCTTTTATTCTACTGGAAAGTCATCTGGTGTTTTATTTTGGACATCTACTGGAACCATCCTGTCCTGTTTTTGTAAATGTTTTGATATTGTCTGCTGTCTTCAGGGCATTCAGTAGTTATTTTTCTCATTTATTGATTGTAGATTTGTTTATTTCATCCTAGGTTTTTTTTTTTTTAATTTGGCTATGTCTGAGCAAGTGGGCTGTGTGTTCTTTGTTGTTTGCTTGTCTGTGGGCATGATACTTTTCTCCTCCTTCTCCAGTTGGCAGGGTCAGTTGCTCAGATATGGTGCAGCAGGGCAGGTCTAGCTGAAGAGGAGTTGCTGGGAAGGGTTGTTTGTGGCACTTACTACAGCCACGGGGGGGGGGGGGTCTGTGATCTGTGCAGGGTGGGTTCCGGTAGGCCTTGCCTGTGCTGCTTGGTGGAGTGATGTTAAGCACACGGTACAGATAGGCAGGATGGAGGGGGGAGATTGTGATGTGTGGAACTAAGATGGGTATGGGAGAGAGGAGACAGGAACAGGAGCCAAAAACATACAAACAAACAAAAAATAGTAGCTAAGGGAGCTTTCTGTTGGAGTGGAGAGATGAGAGACTATGAAATGGAGAAAAAACAAAAAGGTGAAGAAGAAAAAAAAAGAAAAGAATGAACAAATAAAAATTAGAAAGAAAAAAGAACAGCAAAGCTCCCAGGGATCCCACCGGTGTGGTAACGAGGTCTGGAGAAGTTGTTCCCAGGTGTTGAAGTACAGCCTGTCTAGGAGGCGTAGAGGTATTCAGTGCCAGGTATCCAGGGGACAGGAAGAGAAGGAAGGTATAGAGTGATGAGAAACTGAGTAATGAAGAAAGACCAAAATGGAAGAAGAGGGAAAAGAAAAGAAAACAAATTAAAAAAAAACAACAACCAAGGAAACCCCCCAAAAAACAGAAAGAAAAAAAAAAAAAAAACTCATGAAAAAAGAAATGTCCTCAGGGATCCCTCTGCACATCTGTGAAAGCTGAGGGGGTAGGTCCCAAGCTGCACAGCACTGCCCGGCCAGAACGGGCTCCCAAGTCAAGAAAAGAAAAAGAAAACAAACTAACAAACAAAAAGCCCTGGGATCCCACCAGTGTGGCAGCACGGACTGGGAAGCAGTTCCACACTGGAATGGAGCTCCACAGCGCCTCAGGAAGAAGCGAAGATGGTGCGTGGAGCCAGATATTTGAGCAAAAGGAGGGGGAGGTGGTGAGAAGTAAGGAAGAAATCAAAAGAAGTGGAAAAAGCAACACCAGCAGCCAACAAATGGCACTCAGGGAGTCAGCCAGTGAGGGCGGGTGGAATCCAAGCAGCCAGTGCTTCCTGGCTAGGAGACCGTGGCCACGGGAAACAGAGGAGGTCATGTGGGGATGAAGAAGGGTGGGGGGTGGGAAAGTGTATATCGCTTTTTACTGGTTGTTCTGTCTCCTGCTGGAAGCTCCTTGAAGGTGCTTTCTCTTACCCCCTATTTGCTGGTCTCTGATAGGACTCCAAGATGGCAGATCCATGCTGCATTAGCTGATGGGCACCTCTCCATGTATGTCTCCTCGATCTCTGTTCTCTGTCAGTTTCTTATTCCTTTTGGTGTTTGGCTGAGTTTTGTCTCTTCATTTGATGTTTAGGATCTGAGGATTGCTGTTTTCTCTGTTTGGCTTAGTTTTTCAGATCTTTGCTGTGGAGGAAGAGTGTGGTGCTTCTGCCTAGAGCACCATGTTTCCTGAGGTCTCCAGAATTAATTTAAAGTAAGGCATCCACTTTCCACCTGGAGAAGCCCCCTGTATTTCTGGGGCTTAGCATGCATTAATCCCTAAGCATTTCCGTTATTTGCTCAAACACCATCTCTTCGCGTCTCCTCTCTGCATAGCCCACATAAATACCACCCTACACCATACTCTACCCCCTTTGTGTTGTTGTTGTTAGCTGCCATCAAGTTGGCCCCTGGCACATGGCAACCCCATGCAAAATGCTGCCTAGTCCTGCTCCATGCCCATGATCGGTTGTAATTCAGACCATTGTGATCCATAGGGTTTTCACTGGTTGATTTTCAGAAATAGATCGTCAGGCCTTTCTCTTAGTCTGTCTTAGTCTGGAACCCCATTGCCATTGAGTAGATTCCAACTCATAGCAGCCCTATAGGGCAGAGTAGAATTGCCCTGTAGGATTTCCAAGGAGCAGCTGGTGAATTCGAACTGCTGAACTTTTGGTTAGCAGTGGTATCTCTTAATCAGGAAGCTCCGCTGAAACCTGCTCAGCATCCTAGCAACATGTAAGCCTCCTCTAACAGACTGATAGCAGCTGCTCATGAGGTGCATTGGCTGAGAATCTAACCTAGGTCTTCTGCCTAGAAGGCGTAAATTCTACCACTGAACCACCAACACCCCTTACCCCCTCATCTTACTGTATTTTGCTTCCAAGCACTCATCACCATTTGATATTGAACTTGTTTCCTGTTCCTTTATGTATCGTTGGTCTTCCTGATGCAGTGCCACAAGAGCTTGCCCCTTCTTTTTTATTTGCGGCTGTGTCTATTGCATCTCAAACTCTGCCTGGCACAGAGTAGATATGTCCTGTCAGAAGACATTGGTCAATCAGTAGATGGACAGATATGCTCTGGGCATCTGCTCTGGGCTAGGTAATGTACAAAGACAGGAAGCTGACCTTTTGTGATGTTTCCGAAGAAATGTTTAAATCAGGTCCTGGTTAGAAAACACAGTATGTGGGTTACCTTCCATCCTTGAAACACTAACATTCCATGAAAAAAGCTTTGAAATTTATTTTATTACTCTTGGAATCCCAGTTAATATGGACTATGTGCGGTAAAGGACCTAGTTTTACCCAAACAAAAGTGGCCTTTGTCCTCGGCTCTGGAGAAATAACCCTTGGAGTAATTGGAGTGCCCTGGTCTGGGACTTCCAGGCCATACAGGAGGATTTGTGCTGGTGAGTGGGGGCTGGCCAGACCAGAAGACTCGCCTGGGAGGCGGATATCAACTAATCTTAGGAGGCATGATTTAGCCTACCATGCAGGACTGGCCAATAAAAGCCAGGAACACAAAGGCTTGAAGAGCCTGGCTGGTAAGGGGAAGTGATGTACCCTCTCTGAGACATGGAAGCTCTACACTGGGAGCCTTCCCACATTTCACCTGTGCATCTCTTCGTTATAATGTTCCTGATTTATATCCTTTTACTACAATAAAACCGGTAGTTGTAAGTATAAAATCTTCCGTGAGTTCTGTGAGCCATTCAAGTGAATTAATGAAAGCAAGAACAGTGTCCTCTTACCTTGTAAGGTATGCCCTAGCCCTGGTGGCTAAGGACAGAGAGATAGTGCTGTGTGGGTGGCTGGTGTCAGAAATGATTGAGAAGTGGGAAAGTGGGGGCATGATAGATGTCTACCTTCTGGGAACTGGCTTTATACTGATTCTCATTCACAAAGCTATCATTGTAGGCTTGGACTCCAAAGCACCATTTTAATGCCTCTACTGGAGTTCTTTGAAGGTGGAGTTAGACAGAATGATCAGAGAAAACCAAAGATGTCATCCACTGAGACAAGGAAACAAAGGGCTTAAAGATTCCATATCAAAGATTGCAACCGAAAATGGAAAACATACAAAGTTAGATTCCTGAGATAGCAATGCTAAGACATATTTTATTACTCACATTATAGCTGACCTGAAGGAGGAAGTCAAAAGTTCAATTTTCAAGGTTTTGAATGACCTTGAACTCTCCAGGCAATGAGGTACAGAGTCAAGGGGAGCTATGACAGGGCTATCTTGGAAGTGAATCATTGCTCTCCTCAGTGGGCAAGTGTGAAGCAAGGCACTTGGGCATGCTCAATCCAAACATGGCTGTCAGCTAGTTGGTATTTAACCTGTGGCTGTTGAGTCGATTCCAGCTCGTAGCTACCCTACAGGACAGAGTAGAATTGCCCCATAGGGTTTTTCTAGGAGTAACTGGTGCATTCAAACTGCTGACCTTTTGGTTGGCAGCTGAACTCTTCAACCACTGTGTCACCAGGGCTCCACTTGGTATTTAGGGAAGCAAAATAGTGCCATGGTTAAGAGCATAGACTCTGCAGGGTTCAGATTCAAGGTCTGGCACTTACTAGGTGTATAATCTTGGGCAAGTTACTTAACCTGTTTGTGCCTCAGTTTCCTCATCTGGAAATAAAGATAATAATTGACACAACAGCCGCAACAATGGACTCAAACATACCAGTGATTATGAAGATGGCACAGGACCAGATAATGTTTCATTCTGTTATACATAAGGTAGCCATGAGTCAGATCTGACTAGATGGCAACTAAAAACAAGAGTTATGCTCCTCTCATATACTTATTTTGAGAATTAAATAAATTAATCAATGTAAAGTACATGGAAATTATTGAACAATATTATTCATATCACATGCGAGTAAAATTTTGCTGAAGATCATTTAAAAGTGGCTGCAGCAGTACATTAACAGGAAATAGCCAGAAAATCAAGCTGGATTCAGAACAGG
Source organism: Dugong dugon (assembly GCA_030035585.1). Classification (NCBI taxonomy): domain Eukaryota; kingdom Metazoa; phylum Chordata; class Mammalia; order Sirenia; family Dugongidae; genus Dugong; species Dugong dugon. Next base: position 27,606,222 of record CM057462.1, read on the forward strand.
ATGTGGAGTGAGGGCTATCATTACTGATGTCAGATGGATATTGGCTGAAAGCAGAGAATACCAGAAAGATGTTTACCTGTGTTTTATTGACTATGCCAAGGCATTCGACTGTGTGGTTCATAATAAATTATGAATAATATTGCAAGGAATGGAAATTCCAGAATACTTAATTGTGCTCATGAGGAACCTGTACATATATCAAGAGGCAGTCGTTCGAACAGAATAAGGGGATACTGTGTGGTTTAAAGACAGGAAAGGTGTGCATCAGGGTTGTATCCTTTCACCATACTTACTCAAACTGTATGCTAAACAAATAATCTGAGAAGCTGAACTATATGAAGAAGAAAGGGGCATCAGAATTGGAGAAAGAATCATTAACAACCTGTGTTATGCAGATGGCACAACCTGGCTTGCTGAAAGTGAAGAAGACTTTAAGCACTTACTGACGGAGATCAAAGACTACAGCCTTCAGTATGATTATACCTCAACATAAAGAAAGCAAAAATCCTCACAACTGGACCAATAAGCAACGTCATGATGAGTGGAGAAAATATTGAAGTTGTTGAGGATTTCGTTTTGCTTGGCTCCACAATCAACAGCCATGGAAGCAACAGTCAAGAAATCAAACAAACTATTACATTGGGCAAATCTGCTGCAAAAGACTTCTTTAAAGTATTAAAAAGCAAAGATGTCACCTTGAAGACTAAGGTGCGCCTGACTCAAGCCATGGTGTTTTCAATCGCCTCAGCCTCATATTCATGTGAAAGCTGGACAATGAATAAGGAAGACCAAAGAAGTGATGCCTTTGAATTATGGTGTTGGCAAAGAATATTGACCATACCATGGACTGCCAAAAGAACAAACAAATCTGTCTTGGAAGAAGTACAGCCAGAATACTCCTTAGAAGCAAAGATGGCAAGACTATGTTTTACATACTTTGGACATGTTATCAGGAGGTATCAGTCCCTGGAGAAGGACATCATGCTTGATAAAGTAGAGGGTCAGCAAAAAAGAGGAAGACCCTCTACAAGATGGATTGACACAGTTGCTGCAACAATGGGTTCAAGCATAACAACAATTGCGTGGATGGTGCAGGACTAGGCAGTGTTTCATTCTGTTGTACATAGGGTCACTATGAGTAGGAACTGACTCGATGACACCCAACAGCAACAACAACATGTAAAGTATTAAGAACATAAATCAGCACTCAATATGTGTTGGGATTAGAATAATTCTTCACCAGGGATCACAGGAGAACCCAAATCCTTCCCTTGACCCTCCTCCATCTTTACCTCAAATGTTTTTCAGGGAAAATACAAAGAACAAAGTAAAACTAAGCACTTTTGTCATTTTGCAATGGAGTTTGTGGTCAAAGCCTCAACCAGTTATGATGGGTTAGGCAGGATCCAAAGAACTTCCTTCTTTAAGCTTGGCTGGCCTACCTGGTTCTAAATCACAGCAGAATGAGACACCAAATACCCTAGGAAACATCAAGGTTGTCCCCCTTCTCAGGGACTGTTCCTACTGCCAGGTTAAATTTTCCCTTGGATTTTTATGAACTCAGAACAATGCCCTCTGCCCCCCAAATTTAATTTAACTCAGCAAACATAAACCCATCAACTACCATATGCAGGTGCCAGATAAAGAGCCAGGTATGTCTACTGTGCCTCTTAGAATCAACCCTAACATGTCTCAAAGGCACCTGTAGTGGGTTGAATTGTGTCCCTCAGAAAGATAAGTTAAGGTCTATGCCCAGTACCTATGAATGTGAACTTACTTGGAAATAGGGTCTTTTCAGATGTAATTAGTCAGGTTAAGATGAGATCATACTGTAGTAGAGTGGGCCCTAAATTCAATGACTACTGTATTTATAAGAGAAAGGGGAGAAAGATTTGGACACTGACGCACAGAGACACACACAGAGGGAAGACAGCCACATGAAGAAGGAGGCAGAGATTAGAGTTATGCTACCATAAGCCAAGGAACCCCTGGGGCTACCAGAAGCTTGACAAGACAAGGAAGGAGCTTCCCCTAGAGCCTTCAGAGAGGGCACGGCCCTGCTAACACCTTGATTTCAAACTTCTGGCTTCCAGAACTATGAGAGAATAGATATGTTGTCTTCAGCCACTGGGTTTGGGATAATTTGTTATGTTGGCCACAGGAGCCTAATACAGCATCTCATACTCAACATGTGCAAAACCAAACTCAGGATGTTTACTTTCCTGAAAACACTGACCATTATCTGAGATAGATCATTCATTGACTTGTTCATTTGTTTATTGTCTGTCCTTCCCAGGAGAGTGTAAGCTACTTGAGGGCAGAGCCTTTGCCTCATTCACCACTGTATTCCCAACTTCCAGAACCTTTGCAGGCACAAGGCAGACACACATATTGTTGCTTGCAGGGGGAAGTGACTCTTTGCCTCACCCTGCTCTGATCACCCTCCTAGACTGCCTTCTCCAGGGAAAGCTCTCTCATTCATCCAGAAGCCTAGTGTTTGTCTGAGACCTTCTCCTTAACCCACCACTAAAATCACCAAATCCTTTCCACTGACCTCCTGAACACCCCTCCAGTCCATCCAAACACTGCTTTATCTCCACCACCACCCCTTAATCTGAGTTCCTCCATCTAGTATCCGGACTACTGCAAAAAGAAATCAGTTGCTGTTGAGCCAACTCTGACTCACAGTGATCCCTTGTGTGTCAGTAGAACTGTACTCCATAAGATTTTCAATAGCTGACATTTCAGAAGTAGATCTCCAGGCCTTTCTTCCAAGACTTGAATCTGGGTAGACTCTGGGTAGACTCGAATCTCCATCCTTTTGGTTAGCAGCCAAATGCTTAATCATTTGCAGTTTCCTCAAAGTACTCTGGAGTACTACAAGAGTATTCTAATTGCTCTACCAATATTCATCCTGTCCCCCATCCATTCACTTTCCACAAAATAGCCAAGGTGATCTTTTTGACAAATCTTGTCATATGCCTCCCCCATATTGGGACATAAGAGGGTTAATAATGGACACTACTCCTCTCACACAAATTTAGAACAAATTCTGAGATAAACAAATGGATAAGGCAGATGGAGACCAAAATGCCGGCTTTCTAATGGATGGATGCAATGGAAACCATAGCTTAAATGATGGAAAATGATGGACTCCCTGCTAGTGCACCCCAGAATTCAATCATAGGTAGACTGAACACCTGCAGAACCTACCCCCAAAACTTAAGACCTGGGGCATTAGAGCAGACTGAATGGGGTCAGGAGACCAGGATGTTTTGTCCATGGAGACCCTTCCACATGGAGGAAGACACTGGAGTGGGGCACTGAGGGGAATAAGTGTCCACCCATCACTCCCCACCTCTATCTTAAAATCATTCAATGACTACACAAGCCCCTGCCTCCTTTTCTGTCATCTCTGTTCACTTTCTCTGCTCTTGCCCTGTGGCTTTTTTTGTCTCTCATACTCTTTATACTCCCTCTACCCTCACACAGGGCCTTTGCACATGCTAGTCCTCCTGCCTGAGGCACTCTCCTGCCCCCCTTGACCTAACCCTATCCACCCTTTGATCTCAGTGTAACTACAACTTTCTCGAGCACGTGATCCTTGGACTTGGGGACCATCAGCTCCCTCCATGACACGAGGCTTCTCCTTGGTCACTCCTGCCTTCTTGGCCATTTCTCCTTTATTTATGTGGTCATTCTGTTGTTGACCTCGTCCACAGGACTCTAACTCCATGGGATCGGGACTATGTTGGTTTGTGTTTGTCTTGGTGACTTCCTTCCTTGTCTCCCCAGGCCTAACACAGAGTAGATGCTCAATGTTGTTGGTGGGTGCCATCAAGTCAATTCTGACTCATAGCAACTGCATGTGACAGAGTAGAACTGCCACTTAGGGCTTCCTAGGCTGTAATCTTTATAGGAACAGATCTCCAGGCCTTTCCCCTCAAAGCCACTGGTGAGTTTGAACCACAGGACTTTAGGTTAGCAGCCCTGTGCTTAACCATTGTGCAACCATGGTTCCATAGGTGCTCAATAAAGAGTCTCAAAGAGCTCACAGTTCAGTGGGCAAAGTGGTGTGCACACAACTGGACTGTGAGGCTCTTCATGAAGTTCCAGGGGAATTCAGAGGAGAAAGGCAGACCCATCTGGGAGTACTGGGGGAACTATCTAAGGTTGACTCCACCTTTTTTTAATTGATGATGAAATTTCATTCCAGGGCAGATGACACAAAATCCATTGCTTCATAAGGGTGGTTGGTGTGTTTTTTTCCCCAAGAGTACAACTTAGTGTTTGCTTCCACTAAAGTCCCAATGCCACTCTCCTGCCCCCTTGCATCACCTTGTGAAATCTCTCTCCAGTCTATTCTGTTGACTTGGAACTTTCACATTTAGGCTGTAATCTTTTTTTTTTAAATTTTTTTCCCATACAAAAATTTATACATACATTGTTATGTGACTCTAATTGCTCTCCCCATACTGTGACAGCACACTACCTTTTCCACTCCTAATTTCCCATGTCCATTCAACCAGCTCTTAACCCTCTCAGAGACAAACATTTAGTGCCACTTCCAAATGCGAGAAGAGTTCACAGTGCGGTGACACTTAAGAACATTTGTAAAATTTCAAACATGTTTACTCTCAGCACTGATTCTTTGGAAAGCTGCATCATTAGTGCTTCTTCATATACAGAGTATCCATTTTCCTTCTGCTTTTTTTTTTTTAATTGATGTAATTAAATGAAGTTTACATTTCAAGTTAGTCTCCCATACAGATTTTTTTTTTTAACGTACGTTGTTATGAGATCCCAACTGCTCACCCCATTCTGTGACAGCACACTCCTCCCCTCCGCCCCTGATTCCCCATGAACATTCAACCAGCTCCTAACTCTCTCTGCCTTCCCCTCTCACCTCTGGACAGAAGCCGCCCCTTTGGTCTCTTATATCTACTTGTCTAAGAGGCACATTCTTCAGGAGTATCACTTTATGTCCCACAGTCCAGTCCAATCCCTGTCTGAAGAGTTGGCCTTGGAAATTGTTTTAGTTCTGGGGTGATGGAGACACCAGGGGCCATGCTTTCTGGGGCGCCTCCAGTCTTAGTCAGACCATTAAGTCTGGTCTTCTTACTAGTATTTGAGTTCTGCATCCCATCGTACTACTGCTCCATCAGGGACCCTCTGTTGTGTTCCCTGTCAGGATATTCATTGGTGGTAGCCGGGCACCACATAGTTCTTCTGGTCTCAGGCTGATGAAGTCTCTGGTTTATGTGGCCCATTCTGTCTCTTGGGCCAATATTTTCCTTGTGTCTTTGGTGTTCTTTGTTCTCCTTTACTCCAAGTGGTTGGGACCAATTGATGCATCTTAGACGGCCGCTTGCAAGCTTTTAAGACCCCAGACACCACTCACCAAAGTAGGATGAAGAACATTTTCTTAATAAGGTTTGTTATGCCAATTGACATAGATGTCCCCTGAAAGCATGGTCCCCAGACCCCACATCCCTGCTACTCTGTCTCTCAAAGTATTTGATTGTATTGAGGAAACTTCTTAGCTTTGGTTTAGTCCAGTTGTGCTTGCTTCCCCTGTAGTGTGTGCTGTCCTTCCCTTCAACTAGGATGATTCTTATCTATTATCTAGTTAGTGAATAACCTCACCCTCCCTCCCCACCCCCGTAACCATCAAAGAATGTTTTTTTCTGTGTTTAAACCTTTTCTTGAATTCTCATAATAGTGGTCTTATACAGTATTTGTCCTTCTGTGCCTGACTAAATTCACTCAGCATAATAAGTTCTAGCTTCCACCAAGTTATACGATGTTTCACAGCTTCATCATTGTTCTTTATCATTGCATAATATTCCATTGTGTGGATATACCATAGTTTGTTTATCCATTCGTCCATCGATGGGCACATAGGTTGCTTCCATTCTTTGGCTATTGTGAACAGTGCTGCAATGAACATGGGTGTGCATATATCTATTCGTGTGATGGCTCTTGTTTCTCTGGGATATATTCCAAGGAGCAGGATAGCTGGATCGTATGGTACTTCTATTTCTAGCTTTTTAAGGAAGCGCCAAATCGATTTCCATATTGGTTGTACCATTTTACATTCCCACCAACAGTGTATAAGTGTTCCAGTCTCTCCACGACCTTTCCAGCATTTGTTATTTTGTGTTTTATGGATTAATGCTAGCCGTGTTGGTGTGAGATGATATCTCATTGTAGTTTTGATCTGCATTTCTCTGATGCCTAATGATCGTGAGCATTTCTTCATGTGTCTGTTAGCTGCCTGAATATCTTCTCTGGTGAAGTGTCTGTTCATATCCTTTGCCCATTTTTTAATTGGTTTATTTGTCTTTTTGCTGTTGAGGTTTTGGAGTATCTTGTAGATTTTAGAGATTAAACGCGGATCGGGTTTGTCATAGCCAAAAATTTTTTCCCAATCTGTAGGTTGTCTTTTCACTCTTTTGGTGAAGTTTTTTGATGAGCATAAGTGTTTGACTTTTAGGAGCTCCCATTTATCTAGTCTCTCTTCTGGTGCTTGTGCATTGTTACTTATTGTTTGTATTGTGTTTATGCCATGTATTAGGGCTCCTAGTGTTGTCCCTATTTTTTCTTCCATGATCTTTATCGTTTTCGATTTTATGTTTAAGTCTTTGATCCATTTTGGGTTAGCTTTTGTACGTGGTGTGAGATATGGGTCTTGTTTCAGTTTTTTGCATATAGATATCCAATTATTCCAGCACCATTTGTTGTTTTATGGACTTTGGGCCTTTGTCCAATATTAGCTGCTCATAGGTGGATAAACTTCTATCTGGATTCTCAACTCTGTTCCATTGGTCTATGTATCTGTTATTGTACCAGTACCAGGCTGTCTTGACTACCATGGCAGTATAATAGATCCTAAAATCAGGCAGTGTAAGGCCTCCCACTTTGTTCTTCTTCTTGAGTAGTGCTTTATTTATCTGGGGATTCTTCCCTTTCCATATGAAGTTGGTGATTTGTTTCTCCATCTCATTAAAAAATGCTGCTGGAATTTGGATCAGGGTTGCATTGTATCTGTAGATTGCTTTGGGTAGAATTGACATTTTCACTATGTTGAGTCTACCTATCCATGAGCAAGGCATATTTTTCCACTTATGCAAGTCTCTTTTAGTTTCTTGCAGTAGTGCCTTGTAGTTTTCTCTGTAAAGATCTTTTACATCTCTGGTTAGATTTATTCCTAAGTATTTTATCTTTTGGGGGGCTATTGTAAATGGTATTGATTTGGTGATTTCCTCTTTGAGGCTCTCTTTGTTGGTGTAAAGGAATCCAATTGATTTTTGTATGTTTATCTTGTATCCTGAAACTTTGCTGAAATCTTCTATTACTTCCAGTAGTTTTCTTGTGGATTCCTTGGGGGTTTCCATGTACAAGATCATATCATCTGCGAATAGAGATACTTTGACTTCTTCCCTACCTATTTGGATGCCCTTTGTTTCTTTTTCTAGCCTAACTGCTCTGGCTAGGACCTCGAGCACAATGTTGAATAAGAGTGGTGATAAAGGGCATCCTTGTCTGGTTCCTGTTCTCAGGGGGAATGCTTTCCAAGTCTCTCCATTCAGGATGATGTTGGCTATTGGTTTTGTATAAATGCCCTTAATGATACTGAGGGATTTCCCTTCTATTCCTATTTTTTTGAGAGTTTTTATCATGAATGGGTGTTGGACTTCGTTGAATGCCTTTTCTGCATCAATTGATAAGATCATGTGGTTCTTGTCTTTTGTTTTATTTATGTGATGGATTACATTGATTTTTTTTCTAATGTTGAACCATCCCTGCATACCTGGTATAAATCCCACTTGATTGTGGTGAATTATTTATTTATTTTTGTATGTTGCTGAATTCTATTGGCTAAAATTTTGTTGAGGATTTTTGCGTCAATGTTCATGGGGGATATCAGTCTGTAATTTTCTTTTTTTGTGGTGTCTTTACCTGGTTTTGGTATCAGGGTTATGCTAGCTTCATAGAATGAGTTTGGGAGTATTCCATCCGTTTCTACGCTCTGAAATACCTTTAGTAGAAGTGGTGTTATCTCTTCTCTGAAAGTTTGGTAGAATTCTCCAGTGAAGCTATCCAGGCCAGGGCTTTTTTTTTTGTTAACATTTTTTAAATAACCTTTTCAATCTCTTCTTTTGTTATGGGTTTATTTAGTTGTTCTACCTCTGTTTGTGTTAATTTAGGTAGGTAGTGAGTTTCTAGAAATTTGTCCATTTCCTCTAGGTTTTTAAATTTGTCAGAGTACAGTTTTTCATAGTATTCTGTTAAGATTCTTTTAATTTCAGTTGGGTCTGTTGTGATATCACCCATCTCATTTCTTATACGGGTTATCTGCTTCCTCTCCAGTTTTTCTTTTGTCAGTTTGTCCAATAGTTTATCAATTTTGGTGATATTTTAAAAGAACCAGCTTTTGGACTTGTTAACTCTTTCAATTGTTTTTTTTTCTTTTGTTGTTTTTCTGTATTTCATTTAATTCTGCTCTAATTCTTATTATTTCCTTCCTTCTGGCACCTGTAGGCTTCTTTTGCTGCTATCTTTCTACTTGTTCCAGTTGTAGGGTTAGTGCTTTGATTATGAGCCTTTCTTGTTTTTGGATGTGCACATTTATTGCTATAAACTGACTTCTGAGCACTGTTTTGGCTGTGTCCCAAAGGTTCTGGTAGGATGTGTTTTCATTCTCGTTTGATTCTATGAATTTCTTCAGTCCATCCTTAATTTCTTCTATAACCCAGTAGTTTTTGCACAAGGTGTTGTTCAGTTTCCACGTGTTTGATATTTTTTCCTTACTTTTTGTGTTGTTGATTTCCACTTTTATGGCTTTATGGTCAGAAAAGATGCTTTGTAGTATTTTGATGTTTTGGATTTTGCTAAGGCTTGCTTTATGGCCTAATATGTGGCCTATTCTGGAGAATGTTCCATGTTCATTGGAAGAGAAAGTATACTTGGCTGCTGTTGGGTGCAGAGTTCAGTATATGTCCATGAGATCAAGTTGGTTGATTGTAGAATTTAGCTCTTCTGTGTCTTTGTTGAGCTTCTTTCTGGATGTTCTGTCCTTCACTGAAAGTGGTGTGTTGAAATCTCCTACTACTATTGTGGAGCTGTCTATCTCTCTTTTCAGAGCTGTTAGAGTTTGTTTTATGTATTTTGGAGCCCCATTGTTGGGTGTGTAAATATTTATTATAGTTATGTCCTCCTGGTGTATTGATCCTTTAATCATTATATAGTGCCCTTCCTTATCTTTTGTGGTGGATTTTACTTTAAAGTCTATTTTGTCAGAGATCAATATGGCCACTCCTGCTCTTTTTTGAGTGCTGTTTGCTTGATATATTTTTTTCCATCCTTTGAGTTTTAGCCTGTTTGTGTCTTTAAGTGTAAGGTGCGTCTCTTGAAGGCAGCATATAGCTGGATCATGCTTTTTTATTCAACCTGCCACTCTCCGTCTCTTTATTGGTACATTAAGTCCATTTACATTCAGTGTAATTATTGATAGGTATGAGTTTAGTGCTGTCATCCTGATATCTCTTTTTGTGTGTTGTTCACAGTTTCTTTGTTCTCCTCAATTTTCTTTGCTGAGTCGTTTTTCTTTATGTATTTTTTTTCATCTTTTTCTTTCTGTGGATTTTGTGTTTGCTGGGTCTTTATGTTTTTCTACTCTTTTATTTTGATTTGTAGGATTGTTAGATTTATTTGTTGTTACCTTAATATTTACCCCTAATTTTCTAAGTTTATACCAGTTTTTTATTACTTTATATTGCCTTAACTTCCCCTCCATGTAGAAAATCAATGTCTCCATTTTTTAAGTCCCTCTTTTTTTGTTTTAATATTATCCTCATTTTTTTTTTACATATTGATATCTGTTTCCCTATTTTCAATGTTTTAGCTTTGATGCAATTTTGATTTCCATATCTGAGTCAATATCTGGTTGCTCTATCCTGTGTTCCAGTCTTGTGTTGTTAGCTGGTGTTATTGATTATCTAACTGTAGGACTCCCTTTAGTATTTCTTGTAATTTTGGTTTGGTTTTTGCAAATTCCCTGAACTTCTGTTTATCTGGAAATGCCCTAATTTCGCCATCATATTTGAGAGAAGTTTTGCTGGATATATAACTCTTGGTTGACAGTTATTTTCCTTCAAGGCTTTAAATATGTCATCCCATTGCCTTCTAGCCTGCAAGGTTTCTGCTGAGTAGTCTGAGCTTACTCTAATTGACTTTGTAGATGACTTTTCTTTTATCCTTAGCCGCTCTTAAAATTCACTCTTTATCTTTGGTTTTTGTAAGTTTGATTATAATATGTTTTGGTGACTTTTTTTGGGATCTACCTTATGTGGGGTTTGATGAGCATCTTGGATAGATATCTTCTCATCTTTCATGATATCAGGGAAGTTTTCTATCAACAAATCTTCAACAATTTTCTCTGTATTTTCTGTTATCCCCCCCCCCCCCCCCGTTCTGGTACTCCAATCACTCGTAGGTTATTTCTCTTGATAGAGTCCCACATGACTCTTAGAGTTTCTTCATTCTTTTTAATTCTTTTATCTTATTTTTCCTCAAATAAGTTGGCATCAAGAGCTTTATCTTCATTGTCACTAATTGTAACTTCTACTGCCTCAATTCTGCTCCTATGACTTTCTATTGAGTTGTCTAATCCTGAAATTTTATTGTTAATCTTCTGGATTTCTGATTGTTGTCTTTCTATGGATTCTTGCAGCCTATTAAATTTTCCATAATGTTCTTGAATAACTTTTAAGTTCTGCTACTACTGTGTCTGTATGTTGTCTGGCTGTTTCTGTGTTCTGTTGAACTTCCTTTCTTATTTCTAGAAGAGTTCTGTATATTAATCTTTTGTATTCAGTCTCTGGTAATTCCAAGAAGTTCTCTTCCTCCAGAGAATTTATTGATTCTTTGTTTTGGGAGCTTGCTGAAGCCATCATAGACTGCCTCTTTATGTGACTTGATATTGACTGTTGTCTCTGAGCCATCAATAATTTATTATATTTTTATTTTGTGTTTGCTTAGTGAAACCTAGCTTCTTATTTTGTTTTGTTTTGATATGCCCAAATAGGCTGCTTGTGTGCACTAGTTTGATTTTTGACACCTTTTGATGTCTAATGTCCTTTCATCAGGTAGTTGGTTCTGTAACTAAGTATGTGCACGCCGGAGTTCGTTAAAATTTCCTATATGGGATCAGCTCGGGTGTGCAGGCAGTCGATCACCAAGTGTGTGATGAAAGCTCTCACCCCCAGTCCTAGAGAGGCATGGGTGATTGGTGCAGGCACTGGATTCTTGTTGTGGTAGGGGATCATGTGCTGATCCAGGCAGGGGGCTGATGGCTGCCCCTGAGAGTCTGAAAGAAAGTGTGTCCTTATTCTCTAGGGTGAATAGTTGGGTGAGTTTTGCAGCTGGGCTAAGAGTGCCCCACTATGTTGGCTGCAAAACTCGAGGGCTCCACTTTTTCTTGAACTCCTGAAGCAGGTGACTAGGTACTTTAGGAACTATCACCAGTCCTCAAGACCCTGCTGCAGATCGATGAAAGTGCCTACTTGAGGAGCAGGGCTGTTTCGAGGATCACAAATCTGCCCGTTCACAGCTGAAACAGTTGAAGTTAATCTTCAGATGTTTGCCCTGTTGTACTGTGGTAGTGAGGGCTAACACTGTTGAGATGGGTCCCCACGAGTCTATACAGGGGTGTATGGCACTCAGAGTCTGAGGACCCCTGATTTCTATAGCCAGCAAAGGAGTTGTGTTGACCCTGTGTTCCTGGCCTAGGGAAGCCAGCAGCTTATTTGTTCCCTCTCCAAGGCCAGGAGGATGGGTCAGGGCACCTTTTGGGATCTATCTCCAGCCCAGTGGACTCCTGGTGCAGATCAGGGAGGGAGGTGGTAAAAGGAAGAGAGGTTTTTCCCAAATCCAGTGGAGAGCGTGGAGGGAGGAGGTAAAAGGAAGAGAGGTTTTTCCCAAATGGGCTTTTTTTTTTTTTTTTTTTAACTCACAATGAAAGGGTGCGCACATGAACTTATCCTAGCCTCTTGGGAGCTGCTCTTCACTGGTTCGTAGTGTCCAAGTGGAATCTCTGCTGCCGAGTCTCTCTCGATGTGGAAACTGCTTCTTGAGCGCATGCACAGCACAGCTGTTTGCCTGCTTCACCGCAGCCCGGTGTGGCTGTGTCTCTGCTGTGTTGTTGCCGTGGCTCTAGAGCTCCTCATCTCTTCCAAACGGCCTTCCTCTCTGGTATGACTCAGATGGATTTCTTAACCTTGCCTTGTTCAGGACCACCAGAAGTTCACATAGAATCAAATCACTTGTTTTTCCAGGTCTTTGTTGTAAGAGGGATATAGGAAGTGGCTAACTAGTCAACCATGTTGACCATGCCTCTCCTTCCTTCTGCTTCTAATACACTTCTCCATGTGTGACAAAATATTGCCTCAAGGATGTTTAATTCATTTGTAACAGCCTTATTGTGAAGCTTGGTTAAAAGAACTCTGAAAATCTAAATGCTGTTCATTGATTACCCTTCAAAAAATGTGACTCTGGAAGGGCCTAGAAGCAAAAACAACTCAGTTCCTAGATCTTGGTTTCTAAATAGAAGCCAGTTGCAGTCACGTTGACAGCAACTCATGGCAATCCCTTGTGTGTCAGAGTAGAACAGTGCTCCTTAGGGTTTTCAGTGGCTGATTTTTTAGAAGTAGATTGCCAGTCCTTTCTTCCAAGATGCTGCTTGATAGACTCAAATGGCCAACTTTCTGGTTAGCAGCTGAGCACATTAAGCATTTGCACCACCCAAGGACTCCTTTTTATTCCCCACTAAGAGGAACCTGGGCTCACTGGAGAAAACAGAAGATTTCATGTCTGGAGCAGGGAAGTCCAAGGGGGACCTGGGTAACCTTGCTGTACAGAAAGCAAGGAAACCAGGGCATAGAAAGGACCCAGGAATCTGGGATTACTGCAGGCCAAATAGGGGACAATTTCAGCATCAGAAAGAGTAACGATGGTGACAGGTCATAAGACAACACATTAAAAGAAAAAAAAAATCAATGAGTTTGTAGTGATATTCAAAAAAGGTGGGTAGGGAAGGAACAATTTTTTACTGAAAAAGAGTCAGCTAATAAGCATCAGAGGAATGATAGAATTAGAACACTACTGTTTGGCAACCACTAAGGTAATAATTGATTAAAACAAGGACAATCATTAGCTGCTAAAACCTTAGGGTAAAAGTTGCTGGTGAGGACTTCTGGTAACATGGCACTCTAGGCAGAAGCACCAAGCTGTCCCTCCACAGCAAAGATCCGAAAAACTAAGACAAACAGAGAAAATAGCAATCCTGAAACACTAAAACATCAAATGAAGAGATGAAGAACTCAGTCAAGAACCAAATGGAGTGAGAAAACTGACAGAGAACAGAGAACAAGGAGAGGTTCATGCAGAGGTCCCCTATGAGCTGACACAGCACAGATCTGCCAACTTGGACATCTATCAGAGACCAGCAAATAGAGGGTATGAGAAAACAGCTTCACGGAGCTTCCAGGAGGAGACAGAACAACCGGTAATTGGCAATATATGCTTTCCTACCCCCTACTCTTCTTCACCCCTACTCAGCCTCCTCTGCTTCCCATGGCCACGGTCTTTTTCCCGGGAAGCACCTGTTGCTTGGATTCCACCTGCCCCCACTGGCCGACTCCCTGTGTGCCATTTGTTGGCTGCTGGTGTTGCTTTTTTTTGCTTCTTTTGATTTCTTCCTTACCTCTCACCACCTCCGCCTCCTTTCGCCCAAATACCTGGCTCCTTGCACCATCTTTGCTTCCTCTTAGGGGCTGCGGAGCTCCATTCAGCTGTGGAACTGCTTCCCGGTCTGGGCTGCTACACTGATGGGGTCCCAGGGCTTTTGTTTGTTTTGAATTGTTTGTTTGTTTTATTTTCCTTTTCTTGAGTTGGGAGCCTCTTCTGGCCAAGCAGTGCTATGTGGCTTAGGATCTACCCCTTCAGCTAGTGCAGACACGCAGAGGGACCCCTGAGGGCATTTCTTCTTTTTTGTGGTTTTTTTCCTTTTGTTTTTTTTGGGGGGTTTCTTTTTCTTTTTCTTTTTTTATTTGTTTTGTTTTCTTTTCCCTCTTTTTCCCTTTTTGTCTTTCTTCATTACTCAGTTTCTCATCTCTCTATACCTTCCTTCTTTCCTGTCCCCTGAATACCTGGTGCTGAATTCCTCCACACCTTGTAGACTGGCTGTACTGCAGCACCTGGAAAAACTTCCCCAGACCTAATACCGCACCAGTGGAATCCCTAGGAGTTTTGCTGTTCTTTTTTCTTTCTAACTTTTATTTATTCATTCTTTTCTTTTTTTTCTTCTTCTTCCTCTTTCTGTTTTTCTCCATTTCATAGTCTCTCATCTCTCCACTCCAACAGCAAGCTCCCCTAGCAATCTTTTTTGTTTGTTCATATGTTTTTGGCTCCTGTTCCTCTCTCTTCTCTCCCATATCCATCTTAGCTCCACACATCACAATCTCCTCCCTCCATCCTGCTTATCTGCACCATGCTCTTAACATCACACCACCAAGCAGCATAGGCACGGCCTACTGGAACCTGCCCTGCATGTACTACCAACCCACCCTGGTGGCTGTAGTAAGTGCCACAAAAAACCAGTCCCAGCAACTCCTCTTCAGCTAGACCTGCCATGCTGTACCATATCTGAGAGACTGACCCTGCCAATTGGAGAAGGAGGCAAAAAGTATCTTGCCCACAGATGAGCAAACAACAAAGAACGCACAACCCGCTTGCTCAGACATAACCAAATTAAAAAAAAAAACCAGGATGAAACAAACAAATCTATAATCAATAAATGAGAAAAATAACTACTGAATGCCCTGAAGACAGCAGACAATATCAAAAATTACAAAAACAGGACAGGATGGTTCTAATAGGCATCAAAAATAAAACACCAGATGACTTTCCAGTAGAAGAAAAGGCACTAGAACTACCTGATAGGAAATTCAAATCTCTAATACTCAGAATTATCCAAGAGTTGAAGCAAAAAGCAGACAAAAATGAGGAAAAAATAGACAAATCATGGAAAAGGCAGACAAATTCATGGAAAATACAGACAAAAAAATGGAAGAATTCAGGAAAATAATGCAGGAACAAAATGACAAAATAAATTCACAACTAGAAATTATACAAAGACAATGATTAGAAATCCAAAAGATAAACAACAAGATTTCAGAAATGGACGGTGTCATAGAAGGGCTGAGAAGCCAATATGAAATGGTAGAAGAAAGCATCAGTGGAATTGAAGACTAACACTTGGATATAACCCTGTTTCAGGAAAACTCAGAAAAAAGAACCAAGAAAAATGAAGAGACCCTGAGAATTATGTGGGATACCATCAAAAGCAAAAATCTGCAAGTGATTGGAGTTCCAGAACAGGGGGAGGAAACAGAAGACACAGAGATGATCATTGAAGAATTGCTGACAGAAAACTTCCCCAATATCATGAAAGATGAAAAGCTGAGCATCCAGGAAGCTTAATGAACCCCGTATAGGATAGACCCCAAAAGAAAATCACCAAGGCATATCATAATCACACTCCCTAAAACCAAGACAAAGAATCCTGAGAGCAGCTCGTGAAAAACAAGAAGTCACATACAGAGGAGAAACAATAAGACTAAGCTCAGATTATTCCCCAGAAACCATGAAGGCAAGAAGGCAATGGGATGACATATATAAAATCTTGAAAGAAAAAAATTGCCAGCCAAGAATAACATATCCTGCAAAACTTTTGTTCAAATATGATGGTGAAATTAGGTCATTTCCAGATAAACAGAAATTAAGAGACTATGTAAAAACCAAACCAAACTTACAAGACTTATTAAAGGAAGTCCTTCAATCTGAGAACAAACAATGTCAGACCACAGGCTGAATATAGGACACAGGATTGTACTAGCCAGACACCAACCTAGGAAATGAACTCTTAAGGACTATACAAAACCAAAAGAATTACAAAAGGGAACCAGAGAGGTTAATCTGTAAATGACAACAGCATCAGAACAATAAAAGAGGGAATAAATGGTGTAGCTATATATAACCTTCTAATGGAGAGGAAGTCAAGCGATACCAATTAATAACAGCCTGGTTGAAATCTAGGAAGACAGGGTAAATTTCAAGGTAACCACAAAGAAAGTTAATAAACCTACTCATCAAAATAAGCAAGAAAACCAAAGTCTCAGTAAAAACAAAACCAACAAAAACAAAAGAAATGAAAAAAATCCACAAACAAAAGGAACTCAGCACAGGAAAGTAAGAGGAACAAAACTGGAGGACATTATGCTGAGTGAAATAAGTCAATCACTGAAGGACAAATATTGTATGAGACCTCTACTGTATAACTCATGTAAAAGTTTACACACAAAAAGAAACAATCTTTGTTGGTTACAAGGGCTGGGAGGAGTGGGGGGGGGAATAAATAGATAAGTGGTAACTTTGGTGAAGGGTAAGACAGTACACATTACTGGGGAAGCTAGCACAACTTGTACAAGGAAAGGTCATGGAAGCTCCATAGACACTTCCAAACTCCCTGAGGGACTGAACTGTTGGGCGGAGGGCTGTGGGGACCATGGTCTCAGGGAACATCTAGCTCAATTGGCATAACACAGCTTATAAAGACAGTGTTCTATATTCAACCTTGGTGAGTAGTGTCTGGGGTCTTAAAAGCCTGTGAGCAGCCATCTAAGATACTCCACTGGTCTCACCCCTTCGGGAGCAAGGGAGAAGGAAGAGAACAGGATACAAGGAAAAGATAAGTCTAAAGGACTAATGGACCACAGCTACCACGGCCTCCACCAGAGTGAGTCCAGTACAGCTAGATGGTGCTCGGCTACCACCACTGACCTCTCTGACCGGGATCACAATAGAGGGTCCCGGACAGAGCTGGAAAAGGATGTAGAACAGAATTCTAACTCACAAAAAAAGACCATAGTTACTGGCCTGACAGGCTGGAGAAACCCCAAGAGTATGGCCCTGGACACCCTTTTAGTCCAGTGGTGAAGCCCCTCCTGAAATTCACCATTCAGCCGGGGATTGGACAGCCTCAAAAAACAATATAGGACTAATGAGGTGCAGCAGTCCAGGGACAAGGACTAGAAGGCAGGCGGGGACAGGAAAGCTGGTGATAGGGAACCCAAGGTTGAGAAGGGACAGTGTTGACATGTCATGGGGTTGTTAACCATTGTCATAGGGCAATATGTGTACTAACTGTTTAATGAGAAACTATATGTTCTGCAAACCTTCATCTAAAGGACAAAAAAATAAAATAAAAAGAATTATCTATGTGAGATCAAATTGACAATAGCAACTCAAAAGGTTTGATGGGAAGCCTAGGGGGCAGTGAACTGAAGATAATGGTGATGGAATAATTTGGAAAAGGATAGTGAGAATAGCAGCACAACTGGAAGAATGTAATCGATGTCACTGAATTGTGGAAACTTGCAAAATGGTGTAACTTTGGCTATGTATATTTTCACCAAAAAAAGGTCCTCAAGGTCAAGAAGGGAGAGTGTTGACATGTCGTGGGGTTGTTAACCAATGTCATAAAACAATATGCGTACTGATTGTTGAATGAGAAACTATTTATTCTTCAAACCTTCACCACAAGAACAATAAAAAAATTAAAAAAAAAAAAAAAGTTGCCTGTGAGGAAAACAGTTTGACAGTTCCCCAAAGAGTTAAACATAAAATGACCATATGACCCAGCAATCCCACTCCTAGGTATATACTCAAAAGAACTGAAAGCAAGAGCTCAAACAGATGGTTGTGCACCAATGCTCATTGCAGCACAAGTCACAATAGTCAAAGGCGGATACGACCCAAGTGTCCATCCACTAATGGATGGAAAAACAACATGTGGTATATACATACAATGGAATGTTACTTAGCCATAAAAAGGAGTGAAGTTCTGATACAGGCTATGACACAGATGAAGCCTGAACACATTACGCTAAACGAAAGAAGCTAGACTCAAAAGACCCATTTTGTATGATACCACTTAGATGAAATATCTAGAATAAGCAAATTCATAGAGACAGGAAGTAGATTAGAGTTTACCAGGGACTGGGAGTGAGGCGGAATGAGGAACTATTGCTTAATAAGTATAGTACTGTTGAGGGTGATCAAAAAGTTTTGGAAACGGGATAGTGATGATGGTTGCACAACATGGTGGATGTAATTAATGCCACTGAATTGTACACTTATAAATGGTTCAAGTTTTACACTTTATGTTAAATATATTTATCACAATGATAAAAAGAAAGAAAGAAAGAAATTGCTGGTGAACAGGATATTCACACTGTCACAAAGCATCTGCATGCATTTTGACTGTAATCACCAATGGAAAAGTGCCTTTATGATGGGGAGATCTATAAGGCACTATCTTGTAACCTGTTGCCATCCGGTCAATTCCAATCCATAGCGACCCTAGACGACAGAGTAGAACTTCTCCCATAAGATTTCCAAGGAGTGGCTGGTGGATTTGAAATGCTGAACTTTATGGTTAGCAGCTGTATCACTTAACCACTGCACCACCAGGGCTCCACATGCCAACCAGTAATGGGACCTAGCAACATTATGTGCATTGAGAAGTATTCCATACCTGGACTCAAATGTGCAACCTGAACTTAATGAGGAGAAAACAATCAGAAAAATCCCAGTTGTGGAGCAAGGGAGAATGAAGAAAAAAAGATACAAGGAAAAGATGAGTCCAAAGGACTAACAGACCACAACTACCACGGCCTCCACCAGACTGAGTCCCATACAACTAGATGGTGCCCGGCTACCACCACTGACTGCTCTGACAGGGATCACAACAGAGGCTCCCAGACAGAGCTGGAAAAAAAAAGTAGAACAAAATTCTAACTCACAAAAAAAGACCTGACTTACTGACCTGACGGAGACTGGAGAAACCCCGAGAGTATGGCCCCCAGACACCCTTTTAGCTCAGTAAAGAAGTCACTTTTGAGGTTCACCCTTCAGCCAAAGATTAGACAGGTCCATAAAACAAAATGAGACTAACGGGGCACAACGGCCCATGGACAAGGACTAGAAGGCAGGTGGGGACAATAAAGCTGGTAATAGGGAACCCAAGGTCGAGAGGTGAGAGTGTTGACATGTTGTGGGGTTGTTAACCAATGTCATAAAACAATATGGGTACTAACTGTTTAATGAGAAACTAGTTTGTTCTGTAAACCTTCATATAAAGTACAATAAAAAAAGAAAGAAGAAAAAAAATCCCAGTTGTGAGTGTTCCGCAAGGCAATTGTCCCAGAATTATCAAAAATATTAATTATTAAAATACAAAAATAAAAGGCAGGCAAGCTGTTCTAGAATAAATTAGACAAAACAGACATGTCAATTAAATGCAATATATGATCTTTGATCAGATCCTGGATTTAAAAATCAGGCCATAAAGGACATTAGGTGACAACTGGGAAAAAAAATTAAATATGGACTGTAGATAAGATTAATATTATCATAAAAATGGAAAAAATCAATAAAAAGTGGTGCCGTTCTGGAGCAGAGCTGCACTCTTCTGTGCAGATTCCAGGGTCCTGCTCTCTGACTCGGTGGTGTCTTTGTGTGTGGTAATTGACCCTACCATTTATTTTAGATCCTTTCAACTGTGATTACAGAAGTGCGAACCCTGCTGTTCATCACCAAGGGTCTCCTTGTGAAGGGAAGTCACAAGGCTCAGCTCAGGTTGGGAGGGCAGGACAGCAGACCCTCTTTTCCAGCACTTCCTCAATTTTACCCTTGAGTTCTTCCAAAAATAAGGTGGGCCTTATTTAAGTTCATAGGGGGCATTGGTGGTTCAGTGGTAAAATTCTTGCTTTCCATGTGGAAGACCTGGGTTTCATTCCTGCCCAATGCATCTCATGCACAGCCACTATCTGTCTGTCTGTGGAGGCTTATGTGTTTCTGTGATGTTGAACAGGTTTCAGGAGAGCTTCCAGACTAAGACAGACTAGTAAGAAAGGCCTGGAGATCTACTTCTGAAAATCAGCTAATGAAAACCCTATGGATCACAAAGGTCCAATGTGCAACCAATCATAGGGATGGCACAGGACAGGGCAGCATTTCATTCCATTGTGCATGGGGTCACTGTAAGTCAGGGGCGACTTGAAAGCAACTAACAACAACAACATCTGCCCTGGCTCCTCCTGATGGGCCCTCTTTCCTTCTGAAGTAGTGAAAGGTTTTCTTCTGCATTCAATGTGTATATTTCAGAGCCTCTAATAAAGGCCAGGTACACAATTTGCAGGGCTCGAAGCAACATGAAAAGGCAGGGCCCCTTGTTGAAGAATTATCAAGAATTTTCAGCTTGGCCCTTCTGAACTTGGTAGGTTGCAGGCCCCTGAGCTGGCCCTGCCTCTGATAAAGTAACTCCCCCACTCCCCTGGCTCCAGCCTCTTGTCATTCTCCCCCACATCTTCCCGAGAGAAGTGACAAATAGCACAGCAATGAGAAGGGAGCACACCTCAGTTCCAAAGTCTCTCCACCACTTAACTTTAAAGATCTGAAGTGTGATAAAGAAAACTAAGTGACAAATGGCAAGATTGAGAGAGAAAGAGAAAATCCACTCACCCTTAAACAGCTGCTGCTCAGGGACACTCTGACTCTCACAATAGAAATATCAGTTAACCTTGTTATTAGCTACACTCCCCCCAGGGAAATAAGGGAGGCCTTGAAGACAACTGTCCTTGAGCACCTTGTCAAGTCTAGACCACTGTCACCATAATGGCTTCGGCAGCAGCATCATACAAAAAGTGCTTGGAGCAAGGGGAAGGTGGAGAAAGAGAGAGAGGGCTCCAAAGTAAATAGCTGACAATTCCATTTCCTGAAATTGCATGTCATGAATATTCAAATAGCTCTCTTTCCTTATTGTTGATGTGGTTGTTAGCTGCCATAAAGTTGACTTCTGACTCATGGTGACCCCATGCACAAGGGAACAGACACTGCCCAGTCCTGCACCATCCCCATGATCAGTTTCATACTGGACAGTGGTGATCCACAGGGTTTTCATTGATTTTCTAAAGCAGACGGCCAGGTCATTCTTCCTAGTCCATCTTAGTCTGTCTGGAAGCTCTGCTGAAATTTGTTCAGCATCCAAACATCACGCAAGCCTCCGCTGACAGATGGGTGGTGGCTATGCATGAGGTGCATTGGCTGAGAATCAAACCCAGGTCCCCTGCATGGAAGGTGAGAATTCTACCACTGAACCACCAATGCCCTTCCATTTGCTGTTAAGTCAGCCCTTGACTCATGGCAACTCCATGTGTGTCAGAGTAGAATTGTGCTCCAGGGAGTTTTCAATGGCCAAGCCTTTCTTCCAAGGTTCTTCTGGGTGGACTCAAACATCCAACCTTTTGGTTGGCAGCTGAGTGCCTTAACTGTTTGCACCACCCAGGCAGTCCACTAATGCCCTAGACTGGAAGAAACACGCCCCTACACTCACCCCACAGAAGTCACCCTGTCTGGTATACCTAGCGCCTGTAAGGACGTGCTGTATTTCAGAGATCCCAGTGTGTGATACCCTCGGTACACGGGGGGCCCATCACCTGACTGGAGCTGAGATGTCACATTCCCTGGTAGGTGCCCTTGCATTTTTGTCAGTAAAGGGACACTTTCTTAAGTAATCTGGGGACTAGAGTCTGCGTCAGAGGCCTAGCTATTGACTAAGTGGACACAGTCTCCCTAAGGCCAAGGGGTTTCTAGCAGAGTCACTGCTGTTATTAGCAGTGACTTAAGCAAAGTAAAACAAGCAACACCATTTGGACTCAGGATACAAGAGGAGGGTGGTCATGAAGGGTGGAGCCTTCAGTATCGATTGCTGTTGCTGTTGAATGGGCTTTGACTCCTGATGACCTCATGTAACAAAACGTTGCCCAATCTTGTGCTATCTTCACAATCCTTGGTATAAGCGAGGCTACTGTGCATTTTGAGTGCTTTCCAACCTGTGGGACTCATCTTCCAACACTACATCAGGCAATATTCCTTTGTGATCCACAGGGTTTCCACTAGCTGATTTTCAGAAGTAGATCACCAGACTTTTCTTCCTAGCCTCTCTTTGTCTGGAAGCTCTGCTGAAAGCTGCTGGTATTTGAAATACCGCTGGCATTGCTTTCAGAATCACAGCAACACATAAGCCACCATAATAGGACAGACAGACAGACAGACCGGAGGTGGTCAGTATCGATCAGAAGTTAATGAACAGGATTCAGGGGATGGATTCACTCGTGGGGAAGAGAGCTGGTGTCTGAGGCATGTGTGTGGGAACTGGAAGTCATGGTGCAGTCTCTGCGTCAGAGCGGCCACCTTTTTGTTGGAACTTTAAGGGTTTTCAGAAGGCTGAACTGGTTTGGTCTACCTCCCAATGGCGTGCAAAAGAAAATCTTATCTTACAAAGAAGGAAAGAGCCTCAAGAGGTACAACAGTCTAGGACATACGGTAGGTGGACCATCCACTAAAGTCTCCCGGAAGGTCCTTCACATGCTACAAAATGCTGCTCAGAAGTTGCTCCAGAAATGATGCCTTTGGAGACTTCTTAGAGTCATTTCCCACTGACGTGTGCTCAGCCCATGCCCAAATCCCACGGGGCCACCCTGCTCCAAGTGTCAGGGGACCCTAGCCTCACTGCAGGCCATGAGGTAGCAGGAGGCTCTGAAGGCTGCAGTGCAGCACCAGCAGAGTCTATTCTGACTTCTGCATCATTTCCTTGGCACCTCGTGGGAAGGCTGGCAGAGAGGGCACGTTTGTGAGATGCGGCAGTGGTGGCATTACCGCTCCTAGCAGGAGGTGCCACAGGGATATTAACATCCCGGGGGAGAGCCGGAGGGAGGCAGAAGGTGACACCAGGGCATCATCCCCTTTTTGGAGATGTGGCTGGGATGAAAGTCACAGGTACCGTAAATGATAGTGTCTGGACATTTTCCCCAAACGAAAAGAGAAAACCCAGGTTCAGCAAACGTTCTGCTTCCAGCTCGTGAGTGCTGATGCAGACACAACAAGCAACGGGTGGAGGATTGATTAAAGGCGAATTATCAATGTCAACGCACAGACTGGACTCATGACGATAAGAACACCCTTTCTTTTAGAAAACTCTTATCGGTTCGAGATGATTTCACAACCGTCCCCTCCTCGGAGCCACCGGATGCAACAGGAAGTTAGAGTGTGAATTATCACCCCCATTCCCGAAGGGAACAGACGAGGCCAGGGTTCCTTGTCCATGGTCACTCTGTTAGCGGCAGAACGGGGACTACAGCCTTACTCTTCTAAGACTCAAAATCACCATCTTACCTGCCTCCCTGAGGTCAAAGATTGGGGTGTTGAAATCTGCAGTGCACCAAACATAGCTCAAGAGTTAGGACTGTGGGTTGTAAGTGACAGAAACCCAACTCAAACTAAAAAAAAAAAAAACAAAAAACAAAAAAACTCATTACTGTCAAGTCAGTTCTGACTCACGGCATTCCCATGTGTTACAGAGTAGAACTTCTCTGTTTTCTTGGCTATAATCTTTATGGAAGCAGATAGTCAGAACTTTCTTTCATGGAATCACTGAGTGGGTTCCAACCACCAACTTTTTGGTTAGCAGTCAAATGCAAACCATTTGCGCCACCCAGGGATCTTCCAACTCAAACAAGCTCAGTCAAAAAAGGATGTTTGCTGGAAGAATATCGGAGTGAGGCAGGCTTCTAAAACCAAGGACACAGCTGTAAGAACCCCTGGGACTCCACGCTGCCTCTACTTCCTTTGTACTGCCTGACAGACAGGAAATGGGCTCCACCTTTCATTTCTGCCCCCTGCCACTAACCAGCTGCCATCTCTACGGCTCTTACCTGGGATTCAGAGAGAATCGTGCTGCGCGCTGGCCAGCCCATAGGATCAGGTGGCTTCCTTTAGACTGAGCTGAGGGCAGGAGGGCCTCAAGGTACAACATGGCCGCCTTGGCTGAGTATGGTGGGGTAGGGTGGGGAGATGGTTTTAAGGGAGCTGGGCCATGGGTGAGTGGGCCAGAACCAATTGCCATCTGGTTGACTCAATTCATGGTACTTCCATGTTTGTGCACTGCCCTGCACCCCTTCTTCTTCCTCCTGCCCAGGCCCAGATCATTTCCCGAATTATCTGAACTCTTGGGGTTCAGGAAATAAATGAAAGTTCAGGCCCGGGAAGGGATGGGGTGCATCCTAAGGACCGACCCAGTATCTGGCAGCCATCACCCACCCACCTG
Source organism: Dugong dugon (assembly GCA_030035585.1). Classification (NCBI taxonomy): domain Eukaryota; kingdom Metazoa; phylum Chordata; class Mammalia; order Sirenia; family Dugongidae; genus Dugong; species Dugong dugon. The sequence continues at coordinate 27,630,511 of CM057462.1, forward strand.
GATGTGTGAGTCACATTCCCAGGGGATCTTCCACTCCCTCTTCTCACCCTCTGACAGATCTCTGCAGGCTTAAGCTGGAAAAACAGTAAGCCCAGTGCATTAGGACCACTGCAGGAAAGGGCTATCCAGGAGCTGATTGCTGCTCTTGGAGAAAGCCCCCTTTTTGCTCCCCTGCACCGTCCTCAGAGAAAGGGCTGGATACTGGACCCCAGCGAGAGAGAGATGGGGTAGGCACAGTGGTCTCCTCCCTCCTTCCAGCCCCACGGAGGTAGGAAGGGAGGAGAGAGATAGTAGGACAGTGAAAGGGGCAAGTGAAGACAACCTGGAGCCCTGAGTGGCATGTCTGGGGCTTCCCTGACCACCCCGTAAACCTAGCATCTCAGCCCCTGTGGCTCCATCTCCCTTGTGAAAACCCACCCCAGGGCCTGTGCCTGCAGTCTGTGGCCCAGGACACATTAGCTGAGTGACAGAGTAGCTGGGGTCCATGGAGAAGCTCACCATTAGGGGTGGACAGGAGCAGAAACACCACTTGTCCCTCTATGTCCTTTAGAGACGAGGAGAGTGAGGCCACAGCAGGGCAGTGACTCCCCAAATGGACCCCCTCCCTGCAAGATGCACCCAGCACAGGCCTCTGACTCCCACTCACCCCCTCCTCACTGCCCCCTCCCACCTGCTCTTTATAAGGTTGCTCCCTAAGGCTCTGCCCTCCCTCCTTCCACCCAGTCTTCCCCCATCTACTCAGCTTTAGGCTGGAGGAGTCAAGCCCAATCCTGTTCTTCGTGCTTTTTCTCTTAGGATCCAGGTGCAAGGTTCCAAGACCCCAAGTGATGGCCTTTCTTTCTGGATCATCTCCTATTTTGTCTGGTGGTGTGAATCCAGCTGATTATTATTCATGTAGATGAGGAGGGAGAAGCAGGTCTAACCATCTCAATGCAATTGGCATATAAAGACTGAAGTAGAGCAGGCAGGGTTTCTATCACCCAATCAATGAATAGTCTAACGGGCTTCTCTGCCAGCAAAATGGCCTTCCTAGGGGAAAAGCGATGACCCATGTGGGTGCTGAGACCAGGCTGGGCTTCAGGGAGGTTTGAAAAGAGTTTTCCATGGGCCCCTCAACCTGAGGTTAGGAGCAGGCCTCTTGAGGGGGAGGGCACTGAAACATGCTCCTCCCCTCTTATCCTTGGGAGAAGGGAAGAGGTATGCTCTGTCCCTACAGCCTCTTGTCCCCTCGTTGGGGCACCCAGAGCTGAAGGACACAGGTGTCCAACTGAGTGGTCACTGCCCTGGTGAATGGCTCTGAGGCCAGGACCTCTGTGATGGTCAAGGTTAAAACTTCTGCTTTCCAGATGAAGGGTAAAGGGCATTTCCAAGGTCACATGAGGCTGGCTGTACACAGAGAGGAGGAGGCCAAATCTGGCCACAACCAGTGTGCTGACTCCTGAGCTGGAAGAATCATAAGAGGAGCTCAAGTGCCAGGAGGTTTGGGCAATGAGGCCCCCTGCTCGCTGTGGACAGAGCCCAGGTGTGATGTCTTTGTGCACCACCCACACTGGCACTACGTTGTCTCTGGTGGAGACCCTGGCTGTGGCCGGTGGGTAAGCGTCCATGTGCCCACCCCCATCCAGTGCGCACACCCACCCCAACCTTAAATACAGAACATTGGAGAGCTTCCTAAGAACAGTTGAGACAGATCTGAAGTGGCTCTGGATGGAAAAATTAGGCATATTCATTGCCACCTCTGGCGAGCCACCTTTCTTCTCCACCCTCTCAGTCAAAAGCCTTGCTGATTTTTGTTTACTTTTGATTTTTTTTATTGTACTTAGATGAAGGTTTACAGAACAAATAGTTTCTCAGAAAACAGTCAGCACACATACTGTTTTATGACATTGGTTAACAACACCACGACACGTCAACACTCTCCCTACTCGACTTTGGAGGACCTTTTTTTTGGTGAAAATATACATAAAGCCTTGCTGTTTTTAAATGCTGTGTTTTTTCCAAGGAAGGCTGCAGATACTTTCCCTGGCTCCATTGTCCAGCGGCTGAAGGTTAGGTGCAACTGGCTGCTCACTGTTGGGAAGACACAATCCCCCTTGTCCTGGGGACTCCAGAATCCCCTGCTTGGGCCATGCTTAGCCTGCCAGGCCCACATCTAAGGGATCTGGAGGGAAGGGCTGTATCAGGAAGTCAGTGAACCCTCCCCTGACCCTGGTAAAGGTGAAGGGCATTGTTATGGATTGAACAGAGTCCCCAAAATGACATGCTGAAGTCCTAACCCCTGCACCTGTGAATGAGACCTCATTTGGGGAAGTAGGATTTTTCTTTGAAGACATTATCAGTTAACGAGTCTATAGGAGTAGGATAGATCCTTTGAGTGGTGTCTTACAAAAGAGAAAGACAGACAGGGAAACCAAGTCACACACAGGGGAAAGACAGCATGTGAGGATCCGTCTACAAGCCAAAGAATGTCGAGATATGCTCAGGGCTACAGGACAGACAGGAAACAGAGTCACATGTGGGAAGACAGCATGTGAGGTCCCGTCTGCAAGCCAAGGAATGCCAAAATAGACTCAGGGCTACAGAAGATGAAAGAGACAGAGAGGGATATTCCCCCAGAGCTGACAGAGAGAGCATGGCTTTGCCAACACCCTGCGTTTGGACTTCCAGCTTCCAAAACTGTGAGACAATAGATTTCTATTCCTTAAAGTCACCCACTTTGTGATATTTTGTTAGGGCAGCCCCAGGACACTGAGACAGCAGGCAGTCACAGGTAATGGGACACCTTCAGTCCACAGGCTAGGAAGTGTGCACCTGGGCACCTGGGATCCATGGTTGGTTGCCAGACAAGGAGCTCGACAGAATAGTCTTGAGCGAGAATACGTTCCTGCATCAAATCACTGAGCCATATGTCTGCCTGCCGCGTGAGCCGTGTGTGTGTCTGCCACTAAGACCGCTTTTTATTTGCAAAGAGCTCGTTACAAAGTGGAACCAAACTGCAGCACGTGAGGAGCTTACAAGGCGCACAGCTCTCCAGAGAAGCATGTGTGTTCCTAATCGCCTGCTCCCGGTGAGACAACTTAGAAACAGCACTTCGTGCATCACGAAGGCAAATGCCGATAAAGACAGCTTAACGGGACTCGGCAATGCTGAGTAGCAGGAAAGACAAGTGTAAATACTCTCAGCACTTTAACCAGTCAGACGCAAATCATCCATCCTGAGGAAAACACAGCTTTTTCATCAATGCCAAGCACATGTCTGCCCAAAGTTCCCTGATGAATGGGACTGGCCGCCTGAAGCCCCTGACTCTTGCCCAGGGAGGGCATGGCTCACCCAGGTAGCCTGCTGTGGACAGTTGGATGCATTTACCTCAACTCCTAGACACAAGACCCAGGTTCATCAGGCATGCATGTAGTGTAGTGTTAATTTATGCAGGCTGCCCACCGAGGTTCCATTAACTCGGGCTCCTTTTTGTGGTGTTTAACCAGACACTGACCCTCATTGCAGCAGCTGTCTCAGGAGCAAGGGCTGGGTGGGGGATGACAGCATGGTGACTCATTGGGGCCTTGGAGACTCTGCCTGGGTCCCCCAGAAGACATGAGGTCCTGTCCCTGCCAGGCTGGAGGTGGGCAGCTGACAAGAACAGGCTTCCCACTGCCAATGCAGACAGGCCTTGCCAGCTCTGCAAATGCTCAGACCATAGGGGACCCCCGTGGGGAAGCAACAGGCCCTGCCAGGGCTCCCTCGTCACTGAGGAGACAGGTCAGGACAGGTCATTGTAGGGAAGATGCATTTGAGGACTCCCTGGGGGGACTAAGCCTGGCTGTCCCTGACCCCTAGAAAAACCCTTCTGGAAGGAATGATGGAAGAGAACCCATTGTTGTCCGTCAAGTTAATTCTGACTCATGGTGACCTCATGTGTTGCAGAGTAGAACTGTGCTCCATAGGAGCTGTAATCTTTACAGAAGCAGGTTGCCAGGACTTTCTTCCTTGGCACTGCCGAGTGGGTTCAGACCAACAACCTTTCAGTTCAAAACTGTGTGCAAATCGTTTGCACCACCAAGAGACCTGATGGAAAGAGAAGAGGCAGTGTATAACAAAGCCCATGGACATTGGTGGGGAAGAATGCAGTGCTTGGCAACCATCCCCTCCCTTGGCCCTGCTTGTCTCCAAGTCAGGCTCCCTGCTCTGGCTGGGATCACTTCCTACACGGGCCCACACCTTGTTGGATGAATGTAGTCTTCCTGTCTCAGCCCAGCTATCCTAAAGCATCACAGAAGACCTCTTGGCCTGTCCAACCTTGTCTTCAATTTTCCTCCCCAAGCAAACTGCAGTCCCCACTGTTTCCTAAGCACCTGGATGCCCTAGGGCTGCCATGACAAAGTGCCATAGACTGGATGGCTTAGAACAACAGAAATTTATTCTCTAACAGTTCTGGAGGCCAGAAGTCTGAATTCAGGGAGTCTGCAGGGCTGTGCCTTCTCCAAAGTCTCCAGGAGAAGATCCTTTCTTGCCTCTCCCAGCCTCTGGTGGCCCCAGGAACTCCTTGGCTTGCAGCTGCAGCATTAGTCAATCTCTGCCTCCGTCTTCACGTGGCTTCTTTCTGCGTCTGTTTATTTCTCGCTCCTCTTTTATAAGAACACCACTCAGATCCCCTTGGTCAGAGGTAACCCCTCATTCTTATAACCACGCTCTGCCTGGTGGCCACCAAGGATGACTCTGTTCTAGAGCATGACTACAAAGCATGGCAGGACTTGTCATGCACTGCACCAGGCTCAGAGCTCTGAGGGGCTGGAGACCATGTCTTCTCATCACCTGAATGGCCTTCTGTAAGCTATTTCATAGCCTTTCCCCTGGACCCTTGTGGAGCAATTTAAACCGTGTAGTTTGGGTCAAGAGAAAGTAAAGTCATCGCAAAACAGAGAAATAGAAGATCCAGGAAAAAAAATTTCGATGATTTCTCCTTGGAGAAAAGAAAGGTTATGAGGAAGGACGTGAAATTAGTTTGGGAGATGTTGCCAATCAGTGAATCCAAAAAAACCAACCAGTTGTCGTCGAGTTGATTCTGACTGATGGTCACCCCATGTGTGTCAAAAGGTTTGGGCTCCATAGGGTTTTAGTGGCTGATTTTTCAGAAGTAGATCACCAGGCCTTTCTTCCAAGGAGCCTCTGGGTAGACTTGAACCTCCAACCTTTTGGTTAACAGACAGCACATTAATGTTTGTACCACCAGGGACACCCCCCCCCCCAACCAGTGAGTGAAAGGGGCCCAGAAATGAGGCACCCCTGTCTGGCGCCATGGTTGCTACAGAAGATTTTCCAACCCAGTGTTTCTATCCGCACCCTGTTTACTCTGGTGACGGTACTCACTCGTCACGCTTCTCTACACGAGGCCCTTCCGACTGATGTGCTAGAGATGGCTTCGTGCCACAGTCATGTTTAACAAGTTCAAGTTAGGGCGCAAGACCAGAGTGTTGTTAGAAGGCCGGAGCAAGCTTTTCTCACCTGGGCTGCACAAAGAGTGATGGCGACATGAGAGACCACATGCCTGAGGCTTCCAATCAGACAGGTGGACTCTGCGCAGGAATTCGGAAGACGGCCCAACAGTCTGACGGACATTCTGGCTGCTGTCCGGCCACCTCAGTGTTACTGAGCAGAATGTAGTCTTTGCGGGAAAAGAAGGGATTTTAGGGATGGTCAAACCCCAGCCCCCAAAAAACAGCTTGACTGGGACATGGTGAAAATCTAGGATTTTGACAAAATGTGGAAACAACCCAAGTGTTCATCAATGGAGGAATGGATAAACAATACATGGTATATGCATACAATGGAATACTATTCAACGTTAAGAGAAATGAAGTTCTAATACACACAACAACACAGATTAACCTTGAAAACTTTGTCCTAAGTGCAATAAGCCAGGCATAAAAGGATGAATACTGCATGATCTTAAACCAAAAAAACTAAACCTATTGCCTTCAGGTCAATTCTGACTCATAGCAACCCTGCAGGATGGAGTAGAACTGCCCCATAGGGTTTCCAAGGCTGTAATCTTTACAGAAGCAGACTGCCACATCTTTCTCCCGTGGAGTGGCTTGTGGGTTCAAACTGCCGACCTTTTGGTTAGCAGCTGAGCACTTAACCAGTGTACCACCAAGACTCTTGTATGACCTTATTTATATGAAATACCTAGAATAGGCAAATGCATAGAGACTAAAGTTTCTTAGTGATTGCCGGAGGCAGGTGGGAGGGGGAAATGAGGAATTACAGCTCAAGGGGTACTAGTTTCTGTTAAGGGTGATGAAACAATTTGGAAATGGGTAGCGATGAGGGTTGAACAACATGGTGAACATAATTCATGTCACTGAATGTTATGTATAAAAACGATTGAACTAGCAAATGTTTTGTTAGATCTATTTCAACACAATAAAAAAAAATTGTTTAAAGTATATACCTGAAATTTCTACCACCCATCTGTCCGTGTGTCATACTTCGGAGGGCTTGCATGTTGCTGTGATGCTGGAAGTTATGCCACTAATAATTCAAATAGTAACAGAGTCGCCCATGGTGGGCAGGTTTCAGCAGAAGAAACTAAGACAGACTAGGAAAAAGGCCTGGCAAACTATTTCTGAAAATTAGCCAGTGAAAACCCTGTGGATTACAACAGAACATTGTCTAATATAGGGCTTGGAGATGAGACCCCAAGGTTGGAAGGTACTCAAAATACACAGTGGCCACAACAGGCTCAAGCATGCCAACGATCGTGAAGATGGCACAGGACCAGGCAAAGTTTTGTTCTGTTGTACATGGCATCGCCACGAGTCGGAGTTGACTCCATTACAACTAACAACAACAACTGGAAATCTAAAAAAATAAATAAAAATAAAAGAAAATGATCTCTTAGAAATATCCAGGGCTTGGGCTTGGGAAAGCAGAGTACCTCTAAGCAAATGGTGCTGAATGTCCAAGAGCATGTCCAAGGAGAAGGCTGAGGAGAGATGGGTCAGAGGAAAACAGACCCCACAGGGAAGACAGCATGCAGAGCTGCTTACCCCGCTCACACTGGTTGGGGGTTGGCTTCCATTCCTGCTTGAATCGCTACTTGTGGCACGTGATTCAAGTGTGGCTCCTTGGTGCAGATCATGCTTGTTCTGAATGACCTTCCACTAGATAGTAAATGATAAGGCACAGCCTTGCCTTCTTGCTTTTAACCAGTTGCTGTCATTGACTCCAGCTCATGGTGACCCCATGTGTGTCAGAGTAGAACTGTGCACCATAGGGTTTTCAATGGCCGATTTTTTGGAAGTAGATTGCCAGGCCTTTCTTCGGAGATGCCTCTGGGTAGACTCAAACCACCACCTTTCGGTTAGCAGCTGAGTGCATTAACCATGTGCATTATGCGGGGATACTTGCTGTTGATCTTGAGCCTCAAGGGAGCATATGAGGACTGCACATTGGTAGGAATAAAGACTCTTCTCAGAGGGCGTGGATGGTGTGGCAGAAAAGGATGATGAGCCCCAAATCAGAGATGGGCTGTCTTCAAGTCACAGTGAAAAATGAAATCGCCAACAAGTATTAATTTAACTATGGCCCATGTCACCCTCTGCCCTGCCTGCCACCACCTCCCCACACACGCTTTCCTGTGAAGTGATCTCAGCCAAATGACCACAGACAAGCAGTGTTAAAAAGGTCATCATGGGCTATTAATACCACTTCCATCAGCTGATTTTGTGTGTGTGTGCCAAAACCCATGATCAAGGCATCAGCTGATTTTAACAGAAGCTTCCTCATGCTCTGGAACCCTTAAACTTCAAGAATGGAGGTGGTTAGCCCCACTGCGCCCAGAGAGGGAGGGGAATATGTGTGCTGCATTGGCTTGCGTGTCTGTCCCCATGGGCAATGGTCCTGGGGTAGCCCAGGACACCCCTCAGCTCTAGCACTGAAAGTTTTGTACCCCCACTAACCACTCAGACCTGGGCCAATGGGGACAGTTGGTCTCCCAGCCGAGGGTCCCCTCTGTCTCCCTATCACAGCACAGACCCCTTGTTTGACTCTCAAGGATTTCTGACTCAGCCCTGAAACCATCTCCTTCTAATTTCTACCAATGAATTCTTCAGTTCATCAGACTCAAGGATCTCTGTTTCTTTGTGCAAACATGACACAAGAGGATTCTGACACCATTTGTCACAGAGACTTCAAGCTGATTTGCAAATCTTTTGATGAAACCTAAACAGGTGGCTTCCAATCGATGTCCCCCTGGAAGCCCTAGCAAGGAGCAGAAGAATACTTATAGGGAGCATAAGCATTTAGCCAGGCCGGCCTTTTGTTAGCAACTGATTTGCATTGAAAAATTGGCAAGTTTTTGGAAAGACAAGCTATTGGAGTATATCAGTGTGATTTACAGAGGAGAAGAAATTCTATTCTTGTTTTTTGCCATATCAGCTTACTTTTGAGTGAGTGGAGCTGTGATCTGGATCGAAAACTGGAGTGACCTTTGGGTTTAAAGATGTGGAAAGTCATGGTGGTTAGCAAGGTCCGTTGTCCTGGGCTATTGTGTGGTTCTGGAAGGCAACACATGTAGGCATGTGCTAGTGAGGGCTCTTTGCTGATAAGTGACAGACACGCACTGGCTTATCCAAGAATGGCGCATCAGTCTTCCCTCCCTTCCTCCTTCCCTCCTTCCCTTCCTTCCTTCCTTCCTTCACTCAACACGTAATCATTGAGCTCCTACTATATGCCATAGGAGACTGGTGTCATAATGGCTAAACGCTTGGCTGCTAACCAAAAGGTTGGCGGTTCAAACCCACCCAGTGGCTCCATAGGAGAGACCTGGCAATCTATTTCCATAAAGGTTACAGCCAAAGAAACCCTATGGGGCAGTTCTACCCTGTCACACGGGTCGCTATGGGTTGGAATCGACTCAACTGTACCTAACAACAACGACGACATTGTACGTTGGGCACTATTCTAGACATTATTGATAGAGAAGTGAACAAAACCCAACCCTATCCTCCTGAAGCTCAAGTCCACTGGGTCAGGGGGCCACCCAATACTGGAGGACTCTCTTTTCCTTTCTCCTTCCTCGGCTTCTAGGGTCTGCCTCCATGTGGCCCAATCCCAGGCAGCTCTCTCTCTCTGGGACCCCGGATTGCCACCTGCTGGGAGTTTCAACCACACACTCTGCCTCAGGAATTCAGGGACAAAAAGAAGTGCCATTCTCCCAGACGGTCACGTAACATTACTAGGGTGGGCTCACATGGGGGCCTCTTGGGTTACTACCCAACCCTGGATGCTGCACTGTGGCTGGGGATGGGGGCATGAGGAGGGATGATCTGATTGGTTGGCTTGGTCATGTTTCCACCCCAAAACCAGTGTCCTTGGCTTACAGGGGGTGAGCGTGGGTTGCTAAAGGAAAGAGCTGCTTGGTCAAGCCTGGCTCAAATGTCTACTCCTGAAAGCCAAGCCTGCTTCAGGCCACCTAAACCACATGGAGCCAAGGATTGAAAGCGGAGAAGAGCAGACTTCCAGGAAAATGCAGGTTGGGCTACCAGTGAAAAGTGGAACAGATGCTGGCAGACAAAACCAGCAGACTTCCTCCACAAGAGAGATGGGGGTATGAAGAAGCATATGGGTTAAACTGCATCCTCCAAAAAATATATCTTGAAATCCTAACCCCTGTACCTGTGAATGTGGCCCTTTTGGATATAAGGGTTTTCTTTTGTTCTGTTAATGATGTCATGTTTGAGTAGGTTGGGTCCTAAACCTAATGCCTTCTGAATGGTGTCTTATTAAAACGGAAAACACAGAGAGATGCACATGGGGAGATGACAAGTGAGGATCCAACTACAAACCAAGGAACATCAAGAAATGCCTGGGGCTACTGAAGCTGAAAGAGACAAGCAAGGAATTCTTCTATAGCAGACAGAGAGAGAGAGTATGGCCCTGCCAACACTCTGAATTCAGACTCACAGCCTCCAAAACTGTGAGACAGTAAATTTTTGTTCTTCATGGCTACCCACTTGTGGTATTTTTGTTATGGCAGCGCTAGGAAAGTGTTATGGATTGAGTTGTACCCAAAAAAATATGTGTTGGAATCCTAACCTCTATACCTGTGTATGTAACCCCATTTGGTAATAGGGTTTTCTTTGTTATGTTAATGAGCCATGTCAGTATATCTTAAACCTACTCACTTTTGTGATATAAAAGAAGCAGATTAGGCAGAGAGAAGCAAGCATCAGTTGGGGAAAGCTAGACGTCACATGGAGATCTCCAAGGAACTCCACAAAGAACACTAGAGAAGCCGAGACAAGAATTCCCCCAGAGCCTACCGAGAGAGCCTTCCCGCAGAGCCAGTGCCCTGAATTTGGATTTCTAGCCTCCTGAACTGTGAGAAAATACATTTTCTTTAAAACCACCTACTTGCGGTATTTCTGTTACAACAACACAAAGAAACTAAGATAGAAACTCAGACAGACACCATGTCCCACCAATCCTGGCCTTTAAGTAAACACAATACATAATGCGTCTTAGATACCTGATTGCAGGGCCGTCATATAAGGCTGCACAGGGTGTAGACTGTCCAACTGCAAAAGGACCTCCTCATTAAGTCTGCAGTATGAGTGACTCCCCCTGGAGTTGTATGGTGGTAAGTCCTGGCCAGTCCTCATCTCAAAGACATACCTCTGTGGGTTCCTTAAGATCCTGTTTCCCCTTCAGGGTGACCTTGTTCCAAGCCCTTAGCTAGTGCTGTATCCTATTAAATCTTCCTGCTATTACCAGTTAGAATGGAAGCAACTTACTGCTTAAATAATTTATCCAGATTCCATGCTGAAATTCCTTTGTAGAGATTCATCAGCTAATAAAGAAAACTGATTTTAGAAGCCAAAGTCAATATGAGGTTAGAGAAACATTCACCAATTTGCATGTTCCTCCCCCCTGAGACTGTCTGTCACTTTGGCTGATGAGGCTATCAGCTGGGGCATACTTTATTGCTCATCATTTTTCATTATTTCTCAGGTATTGTTGCAACTATATGTTTGGAGTTGGCAGAGGTAATGGGTATGGTGATTTTATTAGCAATCTATCAGTAAAAATGAAGATTTCTATCCTCAAGTGCTCACTCTAGGGGAATACTTGCTAGATGAAAGGTGAAACAGACTGCACTGTTGTTGGGATGGTGGTTGGGTGCTATCGAGTCGATTCTGACTCATAGTGACCCCATGTGACAGAATAGAACTGCCCCATAGGGTTTTCTTGGCTGTTATGTTTTTACAGGAGCAGATCACTAGGTCTTTCTCCTATGGAGCCGCTGGGTGGGTTCGAACCTCCAACTTTTTGGGTAACAGCCGAGCAATGTTATTGTTGTTGTATGCTGTGGAGTCGATTTTAACTCATAGCAACCCTATATGACACAGTAGAACTGCCCTATAGGGTTTCCTCCAAACCCCTCAACCCACTGCCATCAAGTTGACTCTGGCTTACAGCGACCTCATCGGGTCCCAAGGCTGTAAATGCCTGTGAGAACAGACTGCCACATCTTTCTCCTGTAGAGCTGCTGGTGGGTTTGAACTGCCAACCTTTAGGTTAGCAGTCAATCGCTTTAACCACTGTGCCACCAAGGCTCCTTTAGGGTTTCCTGGAAAAACAAACAAACAAATAAACCAAACCCATTGCTGTCGAGTCGCTTCCCACTCACAGTGACCATATAGGACAGAGTAGAACTGCCCCATAGGGTTTCCAAGGAACAGCTGGCGGATATGAACTGCTGACCTTTGGTTAGCAACAAAACGCTTAACCACTGCACTACCAGGTATTTCTGTTTGATCTCATTCAAGCATAAGCAACAAGCTGACTTGAGTATTCAAAGCAGGTTTGAATGTGTCTGCTTTAATAACAAAGACTTGTGATTAGAAGAAATGATTTGCATATAGACAATTAATGTAATAAGGTAGCCGAAAACTCTTTTCTTTGAATAACTGCCTTGCAATTTCCTTCATTTAATTCATTTCCTTACTACGCCCTTTGTTCACAGATAATGAGAAGGTGAATTCCAGCTCAGCTACAAGGAATTCACAACATTTTGATTAGTGAGGCTTCACCCTATTGGCTGTGCACCTGTTGCGCACGAAAGCACACAAGTGAGCTGAACAGAGACGTCAAGGAAGGGGACCTGACCCACTCAGTCGGGATCAGGGATTCTCAAACCTGAGCAGCATCAGAATCCCCTGGGGGGCTTGTGAAAACAGATTGCTGGACCCACCTCCAGAGGTTCTGAGTCTCTGAGTCTGGGATAGGGCTGCTAACTTGCATTTCTAACAAGTCCCCTGCGCCATCTTCATGCTCTCTGGTACGTTTGAGCCCACTGTTGAGGCAATTGTGTCAGTCTTATTGAGGGTTTCCCTCGTTTTCAACGAGCCTCTACTTTACCAAACATGATGTTCTTTGTACCAAACATGATGTTCTTTTCTAGCAATTGGTCTCTCCTGATGACGTGTCCAAAGTAAGTAGACCAAAGTCTCACCATCCTTGCTTCTAAGGAACATTCTGGTTGTATTTCTTCTAAGAGTGATTTGTTTGTTCTTCTGGTGGTACACAGCATATGCAATATTCTTCATTGACACCGCATTTGAATACATCAATTATGGTTCTGTCTTCCTTTTTCACGATCCAGTTTCATATGCATATAAGGTGATTGAAAAGTCTATAGCTTGGGTCAGGCTCACCTTAGTCATCAAAGGTGGTGCAAACCAAAACCAAACCCATTGCCACTGAGTTGATTCCAACTCATAGTGACCCTATAGGACAGACTAGAACTGCCCCATAGAGTTTCCAAAGAACTCCTGGTGGATTTGAACTGCCAACATTTTTGTTAGAAGACATAGCTCTTAACCACTACACCACCAGGGTCTCTGTGCAGGACTGGGCAATTTGTTATCTTATATACAAGGTCACTATGAATTGGAGCTGACTGGACAGCAGCTAACAACTCATTACCAGATAAAACGGGTGCTACTGACCTGAAGACCCTTTCTAAGAACCAGTGGCCTAGAGTTTACAAATTATTTAAAGACTAATAGGTGAAATGCCATCACCTGGAGCATGGGTCCAGATTAATCCGTTGTAGTTGCTCGAGTGAGTCTCTCTGACTTAAGCATCTGTAATTACTTACACCTGCACAGGTGAAGCTAATGTTGAAATCCACCCTACGTGTTAACATTTGCTATTTTGCCTGTAAATCTTGCATCTTCTGGAGTGTTCAGAAGAGCTGATCAATGACCCCCTTTGCTCCACTTCTTCACTAAGATGGACACAGAACTGGTGGAATGAACACCATATTTACTGTCCCATCCCATTTCCCCAGTTCTCTCCCCCTTCCAGTCCCTGCCCACCACTGTCAGCATTCTAGATAAAACACATTTCTCATAAAGAGGGGCTGTCAAATGGCATGGGGAGTCTTGGGGGTCTTAAAACCGGAGGTGGGGAGCATTTCATTGTGGGTAGAGGATGGAGGGATGTAAGAGAGCCAAAAGCAGTCCACTGTGGATTGGAATTGAGATTGTTGTTGTTGTTGTTGATGATGATGATGATGATGATGATGATGATGATGATGGCAGCACAAATTAAAATAGATTGGCACAGGCAGCAAGCTGCTCTAAGGGCTGGGTTAAGATGTTTATTCTGATTGATCCTACACACAAGGGGCAGACATTTGCCAAATGCTCTCAGAGAGAACATGATGAGTTTCAAAATGAGCTCCTGTCTTTACTTGGTTCTCAGTCATATGAGGTGTGGCTGGATGTGCCGTGAAAGCAAAGCAAGTCTCGTCACCTCAGATGGAGTTTGCACCTTGGTCCCCCACCTGTATCTCACACCTGGATTGTGCACCTGGATTCCATTGTGCCAGAGGCCTGCCAGGTGGACTTACTTTGAGCCTTGATTGTCCAAGGAGCTCCCAAAGAATCCACCTGGAATTACCTGAACCACAGGGAGCTCAGCTGCACCTGATCACCTTTAGTGCCCACCTAGCCTCTCCTGGGGGTTCTGCTCAACCTCTGGAGGGAGTGAAGCGTGCCATGAGCATTTGTGCTTGTTAATGATGGGCCTGTCTGCCCATGGAGTCCCTGGGTAGCACAAACGGCAAATGCGCTCAGCTGCTAACCAAAATGTTGTTAGAGGCAACTTGGAAGAAAAGCCTGGTGATCTACTTCCAAAAAATCAGCCATTGAAAACCCTATGGAGCACAATTCTACTCTGACACACATGGGGTCAAAGTCGACTCCATGGAAACTGGTTTCTCTACCCAAGCTTGCTTATGTGCAACCTGGGCCACACTGTTTTGACTTTCTGGGTCACAGTTTTATCATCACCAAAGTGGGGACTATCTTTTGTGCTCTCCACCCTCCTCCTAACCTCTCCACAAAGAGGCTATTCAGACTGGAAACTGCTATGTAAATCTAACCGGGGCTGGATGTAAGGTGAGCTGGTGATGATGAAGACGAAGTCCTGGCCACCCTCATGAAGTCCTTAGGAAACGTGCAGAATTGCTGAGGCCGTTGCAGGTCATGCTGAGCCTAGCTGTGAGGTAGAGTCTCCTTCAGCAGTGTTTCTAGCCCCTTCCCCTCAGGGGGTCCACAGACCAGCAGCAACAGCAGCTGGAAATACGTTGTTGGAAACGCAGTTTCCTGTGCCCCATCTCACACCTCCTGAGTCAGAATCGGCATTTTAAAAGATCCTGGGTGATTTGCAGGCATATTGAAGATTGAGAAGCTCTAGGCTAGCAGCAGAAGTTATAACTTGACCTCAAGGAGCTAGATAGACTAAGGTTTTGGAGTAATGGGTTGATCGACACTCAGTCCCTCTTTAACCAAATGCTTACTAAGTGCCAGAGCACAGTTCTACTCTGACACACATGGGGGCACCATGAGTCAGAGTCAACTCAACGGCAACTGGTGGTAATAAGTGCCAAGCACCACTCCAGTGTTGGAGACACTGTCTCATATAGAGACAGATGAGGGACATAGAGCCTATGGAGCTTGCATTTTTGGGGAGGCAAGTAGCAAACCAAAGAGCAGACAAATCAATGAACCAGTTCAGACTCTGATCAAACGGTTGACATCGAGTTGATTCCTACTCATAGTGACCCTATAGGACACAGTAGAACTGCCGCATAGGGTTTCCAAGGAACGGCTGGTGGATTCGAACTGCTGACCTTTTGGTTAGCCTCCAAGCTCTTAACCGCTGTGCAACCAGGGCTCCTCAGACTCTGACAATTGCTATGAAATAAATAAAGAAGGTCTGGGGGAGACCACTTTATCTGGGGGTCAGGGCCCCTAAGGCCCCAAGGTACTTCCTGGTGGGCGCTGCTGACTCATCAGCCTCACTGCTGTTCAATCGCTGAAGCTCTAGCTACTCACAGCCCATGAATGAGACCCTTCATGTTTTCATGCACACCTGTCTTCTGCCTGGAATGTCCCTCCTCCCTACCCAGCTAACAAAGATTGATCTGTGGACTCAGTCTCCAAGAACTGTCTCAGACCCACCTTCAGGATGTCTCTCCAAAACTGATTGCACAAAAACTCCCAGACTGATTTGGATCAGTATCTTAGACCAGGGTCAGTGGGCAAACCAAGACCTGCAAGCTGGCTGTCTATATTTGTAAATAAAGTTTTATTGGGACACAGCCAAACCCATTTGTTTGTATACTGTCTATGGCTGCTTTCACTATACAACTTGAAAATGGCAACAGAGACCTTCCTGCCAACAAAGCCTAAAATATTTACTATGTGACCCTTTACAGAAAAAGCATGTCGCCGTGGTCATAGCACCCTCTCATAGCACACTGCATGCCATTGTAAGTACCAGCTCATCTGTCTGTCTCACCACGAGGTTCCATGCTCCTTGGGGCAGGCAGCATATCTTGGTTGTCTTTTTATCCCCAGGCATCCAAAGGGCCTTGTTAACTGTCTGCTGAATCAAAGCTCAGAGCCCTGATGGGTGCCCCAAGCTCAGTGTCTCATGGTGCCAGGGAAACTGTTCTCCCACTGATGAATTTTCCAATACTACAGAGGGGCTCTACGGAGACAGCTGGCTGCATGGATCTGTGGACACACGACCACGGCCCCTAAGGATCAACCCTATTTGATGTTGGAGTCCATCACCAGCGGCCAGCATGATCACAGGGTTGAGATAAACAGATACTTGTGTGGCCAGGTCAGTCCTTCACCCAAAAGCCTGGTGATGGATTATCCACTAGGCATACCGTAATATGCCTTGAGAACTGGCAAAGAAGGATGTTATAGATTGAATGTGTCTCCCCATAAAGATACGTTGAAGTCCTAACCCCCCGTACCTGTGAGCGTGACCTTGTTTTAAAATAGGATATTTGAAGATGTAATCAGTTTAATTAACACAAGGTTATACTGGAATAGAGTAGGTCCTAACCCCATCCTAATGTTGTACTTTTAAAAGAGGAGGAGAGTCACAGAGAGACACAGAGGGAAGATGGCCATATGAAGACAGAGGCAGAGATTGGAGTGATACAGCTACAAGCCAAGGAACGCCAAGGATTGCTGGCCATCCCCAGAAGCTGGAAGAGAGGCATGGAACACTTTCTCCCTCAGGGCCTCAGAAGGAACTTACAAGGACTACACCCTAAATTCAGACCGCTGGCCTCCAGAACTGTGAAACAGCATATTCTGTTCTTATAAGTTATCCAATTTGAGGTACTTCTTTACAATACAAAACTGGTGTAGGTGTGCACTAAATATGAGGAAAATACCAATATTATGTGTTTAAGCATCAAAACAGCCATCATAAAGGAAAACCAACACTGTGTTGGAGTTCCTTTCAATTACATGTGGATTAGCATTGTTTTTATTTTTAATTACGTTTGGTAAGACTGCATCACTATTAAAGGTAAAAAATCAAGAAGGGAAGCATAGTTGGAAGAGCGTAGTCAATGTCACTGAACTGTGAATGTAGAAATTTTTGAAACGGTGTATCTTTGGCCATCTGTAATTTTCATCAAAAAAAAAGGTTGAGAATTTAGAGGCTTAATACGTTGTGGGGTTGTTAACCAATGTCAAAAAACAACATGTGTACTACTATTTCATGAGAAACTATTTGCTCTGTAAGCTTTCACCTGAAGTACAATAAAATATATATTAAAAAAAAAAAAAAAAAAAAAAAAGTCAAAATGTAAAAAAAAAAAAAAAAAAGAAGGGAAGCATATGGTGTGTTTAGACAACAAGCCTGCTCCATGTCCTCTGAGGAGTCATCTGTTATTGTTATTATTTGCTATTAAGTGGATTTCAACTCATAGCGACCCAATGTGACAGAGTAAAACTGCCCCATAGGATTTTCTAGGCTGTAATCTTTACAGAAGCAGATTGCCAGTTCTTTCTCCCGAGGAGCCTCTGGGTGGGTTCGAACTGCCAACCTTTTGGTTATCAGCTGAGTACTTAACTGTTGCACCACCCAGGGATCCTTGGGAGTCATCTAGGCTCCCCATTTAAGTGCATCTCATCCTATAAAATAAGGGGGCAGTGGTGGTTCAGTGGAAGAATTCTTGCCTTCCATGGCACAAGACCAGGCAGTGTTTTGTTCCATTGTGCACAAAGTTGCCTTGAGTCAGGGGGCAACTCGACAGCAGCTAATAATATTCTATAAATTGTGGGGAGGTCAGTTACTGATCACTCCCAGTGACATACCAATGACAGTTTTTAGAAACAATAAATTAAAACATAGTTATTGCAAAGAGCTCTGTGAAGGTCACGGCCCATCATCCCATTATTGGTGTTTGATCCTCACCTGATTCATCAGGCCAGTGAGCTTGGAAGATGGCCAAGTTCCTACATTTCGGAAAAGAAGTCATTAAGTTTCAGCCCTTGCTGTAATTTTCACATGATTTGATTGTTTAGTTTTGCATAGATTCCAGCCACAAAGCTGCCACTGGGGGCCAGATTTGAGTGTTCTTATTTACAAGAAGAGCATGATCTTGCAGGGTCTCAGGTCAGCTGCCTGTGCAGTGCCCTGGCCCACCTAACCCCTGAGCCTGGACAATGAGGGGCACTAGTGTTAATTGGGGCTGTAAACTGGGAACAGGAGTCGAGGCAGATTGAGGCCAGAGGAGGGGCAGGTACCCCCATCCCTTCTGACTTTTCTTCCTAGGAAGCAGTTGTAAGTAGGCCTTCCCTGTTACACTTGAGGCATCCTGCTTGCATTTAACTAACACATGAGTATAAAAGGCGAGTTTTAGACCTGATTACAGGACAGGGACATAAGGCATTGGCGTTTTGGTGGTAGAATTCCACCTCCCGTGTGGGAGACCCAGGTTCAATTCCCAACCAATGCACCTTATTTGAAGCCACCACCCACCTATCAGTGGAAGCTTGCATGTTGCTATGATGCTGAACAGATTTCAGCAGAGCTCCCAGACTGAGACAGACTAGCAAGAAAGCCCTGGTGAAATACTTCTAAAAATCAGCCAATGAAAAAGCTCTGGATCACAAAGGTCCAATCAGAACTGATCACGGGGATGGCACAGGACTGTACAGCATTTTGTTCCATTGTGCATGGGGTACCCATGAGTCAGGGCCAACTTGAAGGCAGCCAACAACAAAACAGCAACAACACAGATTACCTGGACTATACTTTGAACTGACAGATAGCAAAGAACAGAAAATGAAAATCCATGTGACCTTCCTGTGCTCATCCTTCCTGTTGATAATTGATGGGCTGGGTTACCAGAGGCTACTTCTTTCCAAACACCTCCTCTTAAGATCCCCTAGACCAAGGGCAGGTGCAGAGACACCTCAGGATATAAGTGCCAAGTGCTGTGTGTTTGGTCCCCAAGGAGGCTGTGCAGCAAATGGCCTGCAGCTTCCCTCCCTAATCCAGTTGTTAGGTGCTGTCGAGTTGATTTCAACTCATAGTGACCCCATGTGACAGAGTAAAACTGCCCGATAGCGTTTCTTTGGCTGTGATCTTTACAGAAGCAGATCACTAGGTGTTTCTCCTGCGGAGCCACTGGGTGAGTTCAAACCAATGCAGTGTGGTGAATTGCTTTTATATGGTCTTTCTAGCCATGGTCTTCTAACTCTCCCAAAATGATTGGCTGGGCCACAATCTTGCAAGAGTTTGGTCAGTTTACTATGCAAATTGAGTGATTTGTGATCTACCGAGGGGATTGGTCAGTTTGTGATCCTGGTGGGAGGACCATACCTTGAAATTGACAAGAAGGAGCCCTGGTGGCACAGTGGTTAAGAGCTTGGCTGCTAACCAAAAGGTTGGCAGTTCGAATCCACCAGCTGCTCCTTGGAAGTCCTATGAGGTAGTTCTACTCTGTCCTGTAGGGTGGCTATGAGCTGGAATCAACTTGACAGCAAAGGATTTGGTTTTGGGTTTTATGAGGGCCAATCCCACAGAGGTTCAGGGAGACCTCACTACCATCAAGAAGAGTCTGGAGCAGAATGCATCCTTTGGGCCCAGGATCCCTGCACTGAGACCTCCTAGACCTCGAAGAGAGAGCTGTAACACTGAAGATGGCACAAGATGGTGAGAGACAGAGGCAGTGGGGCTTGCCGGCCCACAGAGCGGGAGCTGAGTGCCTTCCGGCAGGAGACTTGGCAACAGAGCTAAATGAGTTGTAACACTTGCCTGTTCAGGGCAGAGGTCTGAGTGTGCCCCCTTCGGGGGTTGCCTCAGAGGATCTTGTACAGGGATCTTCCTGCGGCAGGATAGAGCTAGATGCCTCTGGGCAGGAGGCTTGCCAGTGGAGAAAGAAAAGAGTTGTAACACTTGCTCGTGCAGGCAAAAGAGGCCTGAGTGTGCCCTGATCAGGGGCTGCATGCCTCCCACCCAGGTAGCTTGGGTCCAAGTAGCATGGCTGCCAGAGAGCCCTGCAGGCCCGGGTAGCATGGTGGGAGCTGGCAGCAGAGGTCAGTGAGTCCCAGAGGCAGAGCAGAAGCCTCAGGAGCTGTGCAGGCCCCCAAGCAGCCTGGTGGCAGCATGGTGGCAGTGGTGATGTGAACACAGCATCTGACCTGAACCATGAAGCACCTGTCCAACAACATAAGAAAGGACATGGGTAATTTGGGGAAGGGTAAGCATGTCCCCTTTGGGAATCTGTTGTTACTGTTTCCTCTCTATAAATAATAATGGCTTTCACTTTGCCAACACCGTGTAAGTGTCTTGTGTGTCCGGTTCGATCACAGGTTAATGTAGCACCCATCGAATGGCTGATGCCAGTGGGTGTATGTATCTCATTTTTAGTAGCCTTATAGCTGGCTGGAAGTTGGAGGCACAGCCTGTCTGCATGTGCAATGCAGATAGACAGAGCATACAACTGTCAACCTTTTGGTTAGTAGGCCAGCACTTAACTATTGCATGTCACCAGGGACCCAGAGCTGTTACTTAAAGGTTGCTGCCAGTGCCTTGTCCCTGGGTGGTGCAAATGGTGAATGTGCTTGGCTGCTAACCGAAAGGTTGGTGGTTCGAATCCACCCAGTGGTGCTGCAGAAGAAAGGCCTATCAATCTACTTGGAAACATGTGGGTTTCTATGAGCTAGAATCAGTTTGATGGCAATGAGTTTGTTTTCTCTTGGGTTTGCCGGTGGCTTCCATCCCAGCTGAGTGTCGGCCTCTTCTTCCCATCCCCAAGTGCCACACACTTAGTGTCCGACACCTGCCCACCTCTTTCCCTCAGCTCATACAGAAACTGTAGCTCCCACCCCCAGTGGCTGTGGCTGCTCTGCTTCCTGTATTGAAAAAAAATGATGTGAAGCAATACTGGGGAAGCCAGCACAACTTGTACAAGGCAAGGCCATGGAAGCTCCATAGACACATCCAAACTCCCTGAGGGACAAAATTACTGGGATGGGGGCTGTGGTGACCATGGCCTCGGGGAGCATCTAGCTCATTTGGCATAATATAGTTTATAAAGAAAATGTTCTACATTCTACTTTGTTGAGTAGCATCTGGGGTCTTAAAAGCCTGTGAGTGACCATCTAAGTTACTCCACTGGTCTCACCCCTTGAGGAGTAAGGGAGAACGAAGAAAACTAAAGACACAAGGGAAAGTTTAGTCTAAAGGACTGATGGACCACAACTACCATGGCCTCCACCAGACTGAGTCCAGTACAACTAGATGGTCCCTGGCTACCACCACTGACTGCTCTGATAGGGATCACAATAGAGGGTCCCAGACAGAGCTGGAAAAACATGTAGAACAAAATTCTAACTCCCAAAAAAAAGACCAGACATACTGGCCTGACAGAAACTGGAGAAACTCCGAGAGTATGACCCCCAAACACACTTTTAGCTCAGTAATGAAGTCACTCCTGAGGTTCACCCTTCATCCAAAGATTAGACAGGTCCACAAAACAAAACAAGACTAAAGGGGCACACCATCCCAGGAGCAAGAACTAGAAGGCAGGAGGGGACAGGAAAGGTGGTAATAGGGGACCCAGGATCAAGAAGGGAAAGTGTTGACATGTCGTGGGGTTGTTAACCAATATCATAAAACAATATGTGTACTAACTGTTTAATGAGAAGGTAGTCTGTTCTGTAAACCTTCATCTAAAGTACTATAATAAAAAAAGAAATGGCGTGAAGACAGAGAGGCTGTGACTGCAAGGCTGCTTTTGCCTTTTCTGTCCTTTTCTAACATTGCCTCAACCAGGAAGAAATGCTTCTTAAGCCTGTTTGTGGGGGATGGGATACAGCGGAGTTGGGGAATCCAGAGTCAGCCCAAGCTCTCCCTCTTTATTAATTGGAACAAGACAGGGTTGCTGGAAGCTGTGAAATACGATTAAAGTGTTACCTGAGCAAAGTCACCTTGTCACATCGACCCACTAAGGACACCCTGCAGGCCATCAAGAAAGCTAGCATCTATGGGTCAGGTTCAGGGATCTGCTCTATGGGGTGATTGATGACAGTCCTCAGGGACCAAGGGATGCAGCAGAAGGATGGTGAATGATAGAACAGGAGTCTATTTCCCTCAAAGAGAGGCGTAGAGTCTCAGGGTGTCCCAAAGCCCTTGTGCACCTATCCGTGGTGGGGGACACCAGTCTCATCCAAGGTCTTTGTGGAAGGCACTGCTATGATATCCATTTCTCCTTCCGGTAAAACAGCAGAACGCCAAGCCGGAAGCAATCTTGGTCCTGGCTGTTTGCCCTGGAGCTCAACACATGCCTGTGGTCCACTTGTGACTCCCAGTTGCCTAAATCCCCATTCTCCCCGCCCTTCCTCTGCAGGGTTGATTCTTTGGTGGCTTCACTCCTTGGCCTCAAGGAGCATCAGGCTAGACCTGCTCGATGCGGGTCCTGGGATGAAGACTGTGCCTGGCCCTTCTGGCTGGGAAATGTCGAAGGAGAAAGAGCACAGGGAAAAAGAATCTCAGGAAAATATCAAGCAGATGAAGACACGTGCCCCACCAGCTTAAATGTGTTGTTATTGTTGTTAGCTGCCATCAAGTTGGCCCTCAACTATGGTGACCCCATGCACAATAGAACCATATGCTCCCCATTTTCGGTTGTGGATCAGACTGTTGTGGTCCATAGGGTTTTCATTAGCTGATTTTCAGAAGTAGATCACCAGGCCTTTCTTCCTAGTCCATCTTAGTCTGACTGGAAGCTCTGCTGACACCTGTTCAGCATCATAGAAATACTCAAGCCTCCACTGACAGATAGGTGGTGGCTGCACCCTGGTGACACAGTAGTTAATGTGATCAACTGCCAACCCAAGGGTCAGTGATTTGAAACCACCAGTGGTTCCATGGGAGAAAGAACTGGCAGTCTGCTTCTATAGAAATTTACTGTCTTGGAAACCCTATGGGGTCGCTATGAGCCAGAACTGACTCAACGGCAGTGAGTTCGGTTTTTTGGTTTGGTGCATGAAGTGCACTGGCTGGGAATTGAACCTGAGTCTCCCACACAAAAGGGGAGAATTCTACCATTGAACCACCACTGCCCTCATTCAAACACAGTTATAACTTCAGAGGAGAGCAATGCCTTGATAAGCCCATTGGTCAATTCTGTCCATATGCATAGCTGCCAACCTTCTCACATGGCAAGCTCAGGGCTGGCAACCAATATCTGCCTTTCCATGCTTTGTGACTTTTGGATTCTTCTCTTTGTTAAAAGATGCACCAGTTACACATGTAAGGTTATCAAAGTTGCACCAAGGCTTCGATGCTTACAGGACCCGTTACCATCCACAGTCACGTGATTTGCATAGCAGAGCGACAAAACCTCAAGTCAGTCTTCCCTCTCCCCCACCAGGACCCACACCTGTCCCACCTGCAGCCCAGTGACAATTGGGCTGTGGTGCTCTGTACTCCAAGGGCACGTGGAGGAGCTCAGAGGATAGAGCAGAAAGAACACCTGCTAAATCTCCAGCTATTGTTCGGTCTTGTTAGGTTTCACTCTTGTTAGGTTTTTAAGGGAGACACATATAATTCTTTTGTAGTGGGGAAATACAGTTCTTAACGTGGCATTGGGAATCATTGTCAGATGTGCATTGGTGTTGAAACCAATGCAAGCGAATGAGCTGCTGTTGGTTTAGAAATCAGCAGGCAATTGCTTTTGCTATTGATTTCTCCCTGAGAGGGCTGCTTTGGAGAGGCGCGTGCACACAGCGGGAGCCATAAAAGGTAGATGAAAAAGGTTGAGGATTTAAATCCCAAGTAGGAGACTACAGGCAGCTCCCAGCAATTGCTATGAGATTTGTAAGCAATGGTTGAAAAGGGACGTATGTAAAGTGTTTTCCAGAAGGGGGCTGTTGGGTAACACTGAATATAAATCATCCAACTCCACCAGACATCCTAATGCTTTTATTAGCATGCCTCAGATCTGGAAGCTATTTTTAAAAACAACCTGAGAGCTCTGAAGTTGGTTGATGAGCAGAAGCAAGTCTGCCATCCAAACGTTACGACTAACCCGATGTTCAGTGAGAAATCCGTAATACACCCTCCTTGTGGAATCAATTTTCTCATTTTGACTGGCTAAGTCGAGGTGAAAGGTTATGCTTACTGATTGGAAGTTATCTTGCACATCTTGTTATGGGTCTGCTCACTGGAAACAGAAAGATACAAGCAAACAGGATGGCATTAACAGTGTCTCCAGTAGCAATGATTACAGCAGGCTTATAAACTTCTAGTCATCCTTCTGGCTTCTGATATCTGGCTTATACCCTTAGGAGTGAGGAGGGACTGACTAGCCATCCTTAGGGTCTTTGCCCAGAGCAATAGGACCCCAGAAGATCAACACTTGGAAGCAGAAGCTGGTGCAAGTCTCGGCTGAGAGAATTTGCACAGGGTCTTACGTGACCCCTCAATAGTATGACAGGACAGTTTCAAACAGATAATATGTCATTGATCTCAGATGGATCCATTTGAGACCAACCATTTATTGTACCGGGCATGGGGGACAACTCTGTTGTCTTGAATGAAGACCCTCTCTGACCCCATGGGAATCATGAGTCTCAGTGGGATGAAGGTGACAGCAATGGTAGAGAAAGACCCCAAGCCTTGTAGGGTTGGGAGCTAGAAACACCACACCAGCCACACAGTGAATGCAGGAATTTATGAGCCTTCTTTCCCATCAATCATGTACAAATGGTCATGTTTCCATCTTACCTGAACTCATGATCAAGCCCTCGTCCGAGATCTTCGCTAAGGGCGCAGAGTCAGCCCCATTCGCTTGCTTCTCCACTGGCAGCTAAAACCAAGGCTAGGTTTCAGGCTTCACCATGCAGACTTCAGATCAGACAGATATGACCACAGTACACTTAATAGTGGAATGTTCTTGAACAAGCTGCTTAACCTCACTAAGTCTCAGTCTCCTCGTCTGTGTTGTTGTTTGAGCTGCCATAGTTGGCCCCGATTCTTGGTGACCCCATACACAACAGAGCAAAACGCTGTCCAGTCCTATGCCATCCTCATGATCAGTTCCGGATTGGACTGTTATGATCCATAGGGTTTTCTTTGGATGATTTTTGGAAGTAGATCACCAGGCCATTCTTCCTCATCCATCTTGGTCTGAAAGCTCCACTGAAACCTGTTCAGCATCATAGCAGCAGGCACGCCTCCACTGACAGAGGGATGGTGGCTGTACATGCAGTGCACTGGCCAGGAATCAAACCCAGGTCTCCTGCATGGAAGGTGAGAATTCTACCACCGAGCCACCACTGCACCATATGCCGTATAAAGCACTTGGTACAGTTAATCAAATCAAAAAACCAGACTCATTGCCATAGAATTGATTCCGACTCATAGTGACCCTATAGGACAGAGTAGAACTGCCCCAGAGGGTATCCAAGGCTGTACTCTCTACAGAAGCAGACTGCCACATCTTTCTCCTGCACAGCAGCTGGTGGGTTCAAACCGCCGACCCTTCAGTTAGCAACCAAGCTCTTAGCCACTGTACCACCAGGACAGTTGGTGATCAGTAAACTATGACAGTGATGATATTGTTTCTGTTTTGTCTTGTTAAATTAACTTGCAGACGTCTAATCAAGTTCATTGCAATGTATCATTTCAGAATTTTCTTGTTTGAAAGCAAAAAGAGGTCCTCTGAGTATAACTCACCTGTAAGATGTTTCTTGGTTGCTGACATGAATATTGAGGATGCCAGAGTGTCTGGGCGCTTGCACCCACATCAAGGGTCCTAAGCAGTCATCTCCCTAGGGGTGCTTTCCTTCTGGAAAAGAACCTCAGTGTTCAGGAGATCTCCAGAGAAGATTCCCATTTAAATTCATCCTCTTCCACATGTTTCCCATTCTCCACCTCAAACAGGAAGATGCCAAAGGCGGGGCTGATAGGCACCAAACTGGAAAAGTAAAATGAATGTCAGAGAGGACCTTTGCGAAGCTTAGAGAAAATAATGCGCTGTCCAATCTTTAAGTGCAAACTCAAACCCACAGCTTTCCACTTGAATGCGGCAGCGTCGTGGTTCCCTAGTAACAATGACCTGTGGGAGCTGGGGAAAAAACACATAGAAATTGTTGCAAATGGTATACGTTCCTTCTTGAGCCAGAAGCAGCTCGCCTGTGAACACAAACTCATTAGCAGAGTGATGAGCAGGGCTGGAACTGCAGAGTGCAGTGGAGCTATCTTTAACTCTGAGTCTTGGACTGAAGCAGCAAGCAGAAGGCAGAATATAGCGCTTCTTCCCTTCTGTTCAGCTGACCTTGAGAATGGGAGGAACTACATAACACAGACCGGGAGGGCAGCTCCTAGCAACAGGGTATGCTGTCCCAGAATCAGAGACCAGGCAGGACAGCAAGAACGAGTCATCTTCTTAACAGACCATACCCATTGGTCAAAACTCACAGGACTGTGCAGCACCAAGAGTGAAGCCTGTTGTGAAATACGGACTTCAGTGAAGAAGAATGCATCAAAATGGCTTCAGCAGTGTTAACAAATGTACCACAGGAATGTTGTTGTTGTTAACTGTCATCAAATTGGCCCCCAAATCATGGTGACCCTGTGCACAACAGGATCACACTATTGTGATCCATAGGGTTTTCATTGGCTGATTTTTGGAAGTAGATCCCCAGGCCTTTCTTCCTAGTCTGTCTCAGTCTGGAAGCTCTGCTGAAACCTGTTCAACATCATAGACACATACAAGCCTCTACTGATGGGTAAGTGGTAGCTGTGCATGAGGTGCATTGACCAGGAATCGAATGTGGGTCTCCCACACGGAAGGTGAGACTTTAACCGCTGAACCACTGCCCTCACCACAGGAATACAAGATGTTAACAGGAGAAACATAATGCAAAAATTAATAGGAATGGGCAGGGGTGGGGGCATTTAGGAACTCTGTACCTCCTGCACAATATTTCCGTAAAGCTAAAACTGCTCTAAAAATAAAGTCTATTAATTAAAAACAACAACAACAAAATTTAAGCAGATTTAGGTTAAAAAGGTAACATCCCAGGCAAGGATTAAAAAAAAAAAAAAATCCGACTACTATAGAGTCAATTCCAACTCATGGTGACCCCATGTGTATTTGAGTCGGAGTATAACTGTACTCTATAGGGTTTTCAATGGCTAATTTTTGGGGAAGTGTATCCCTGGGCCTTTCTTCTGAGGTGCCTCTGGGTAGACTTGAACTTCCAACCTTTTGGTTAGCTGCCAAGTGCAGTAACTCATTTGTATCACCCAGAGACTTCCAAGCAAGAGTAGATGCTTCTAATACTGGCTTCACCAGTGAATGAAAGAACAATGTTCCTGAGAGCTAGAAAACCCTGGGTAGAATCCTGGTGCATCCAAACACCAGTTGTGGGCACCGAGCACATTACTTAGCCTCTCTGAGCCTCAGTTTTCTCTTCTAGAAAAATGACAGATGATTACCAACCTCATGAGGCTGTTATGAAGATTAAGCAGGGAGCCCTTGTGAAATGCCTGGTACATTGGTGCCAGATCTGTGAGTCTTCTGCCCAGGTAGAGAAGACATTTGTACATTGCTATTGTTGTCAGTTGCCATTGAGTCAATTTTGACTCATGGTGACCCCATGTGTGCAGAGTAGAACTGAGCTCCATCAGGTTTTCAGGGCTGTGACCTTGTGGAGGCAGATAGCCAGGCCTTTCTTCTGAGGCACCTCTGGGTGGGTTTGAACCACCAACCTTTTGGCTAGTGGTGGAATACTTAACCCTATGTGCCACCCAAGAACTCCTTTGCACATTGTTGTTGTTAGGTGCCTTCAAGTTGGTTCTGACTCATAGCGACCCTATGTACAACAGAACAAAACACTGCCGGTTCCTTCGCCATTCTCACATTCGTTGTTATGCTTGAGCCCATTGTTGCAGCCACTGTGTCAATCCGTCTTGTTGAGGGCCTTCCTCTTTTTCTCTGACGCTCTGCTTTACCAAGCATGATGTCCTTCTCCAGGGACTGATCCCTCCTGATAACATGTCCAAAGTATGTGAGATGGAGTCTTACCACCCGTGCTTCTAAGGAGCATCCTGGTTGTACTTCTTCCAAGACAGATTTATTCATTCTTTTGGTGGCCCATGGTGTTCAGTATTCTGCACCAGCATCACAATTCAAAGGTGTCAATTCTTCATCGGTCTTCCTTATCCATCGTCCAGCTTTCACATGCATATGAGGCGACTGAAAACATCATGGCTTGGGTCAGGTGCAGCTTAGTCTTCAAGGTGACATCTTTGCTTTTCCACATTTTAAAGAGGTCTTTTGCAGCAGATTAGTCCTGGTCATATCAATGATGTAATTATTGAATCTGGCACTTTGAGCCATGCCTCATGCTGCCCTAAGGTTTATTCAGGGATTGCTGGAGACAGGTGGGGTTCCAGCTCCTGCACCATGAGTTAGAACCAGAAGAGCACCCTACTTGTCTGTCTTCTATCTATCATGTGAGACTTTGTTTCAGGTGCCTCTTGGACACCCCTTGAGACCTGCTCGCCTCTCAGGTGTCAGTAGCTTTAAGCAGGTGTATCCTCTCTCAGCAGATGGGCAGAAATCTAAAATATTGGCAACATACTATGTTGATGAGGCTTCAGGGAAACTCTGCTAGTGAAAATGCAAAATAGTATAAACCCTATGAAGGGTAATTTGTCAATATCTAGCAAAACAATATACACATTTACCCTTTGATCCAGAAACCCATTCCAGGGAAATCCACCCCAGAGATGCACCAGGAGAAAATATATAAAGTTATGTGCACAAGCCTATTTATTACAGCATTGTTTGAAATAGCAGAAGACCAGTCACAATCCAAACGCTTGTCACCAGGGAACTGGCTAAATAAACTGTGGTTCACCCATACAATGGATCAATTTGCAGCTGTAAAAGGAAGGAGGCATATTTCTTAGGACTGCTTTGACATAATCTGCAGGATGCAGAGTTAAGTGAAAAAAGCAAGGTGAAGAAATGTGCATTTTTCTTATATTAAAATATGTATTTGCATGTCAAAAGGACATATAAGCCAACCCAAAAGTGCTGCCAATGGCTAAAGATTGAAAAATTTGAGCAACAAAATAAGTAATGATTGTATTAGATCATAATCTATTATGGTCCATAATCCATGAGTCCACACTGATGTAAATAATTGACTGAATGCGTAAATAAACGGGAGAAGGGACAGATCTACTGTACAGAAGAATTCCAATTGATAAATATTATTAATTAGGAAGCAGAGCACTTAACTTTTCTCCCTTGAGGGCAGGATGGACTTAGTGACTCCTGTCCAAAGAATAGAGTACACAAGGGGAAAAGAGTCACTTTACAGTGGAGAAATACCAACAATCATGAAGAAGGCATAGGACCAGGCAATGTTTTTTCCATTATACATAAGTTCATAGACACAACAATGGACTCAAGCATACCAATGATCATGAAGATGGCACAGGAATAGGAAATGTTTTATTCTGTTATAGATAAGGTTGCTACAAGCTGGGGATGGCTTGAAGGCAACTAACAACAATAACAGTAGAGAAACCTGGTAGATAACCATGTTAATCGAGTGATTGAGGTTAATATTACCAATGATAAGTTATGATGATATCTTGCACCTCCTAATATGATGTGATGAGAAGGGCACTTCAGCTCTGTAGTGTTCTTCCAAAAACCCATAACCTCATTCTAATATTGAGAACACATAAGACAAACCCAAATAGAGGGCCATTCTATAAAAATTCCTGACCAGTAGACTTCAGAAGTGTCAGCATAAGGACAGATTGAAGAACTACCACAGATTGGAAGAGACTAAGATCTTGCTGATGAAGATCTAAGACCATAGCCTTCAGTATGGATTACACCTCAACATAAAGGAAACAAAAATTCTCACAACTGAACCAATAAGTAACAGCCTGATAAACGGAGAAAAGTTGGAAGTTGTCAAGGATTTCATTTTACTGGGATCCACAATCTATGCCCATGGAAGCGGCAGTCAAGAAATCAAAAGACACATTGCATTGGGCAAATCTGCTGCAAAAGATCTTTCTCAAGTGTTAAAAAGCAAAGGTGTCACCTTGAAGACTAAGGTGTGCCTGACCCAAGCCATGGTGTTTTCAATTGCTTTATATGCATGCAAAAGCTGGACAATGAATAAGGAAGACCGAAGAAGAAAGACACCTTTGAATTTTGGTGTTGGCGAAGAATATTTAATATACCATGGACAGCTAAAGAACGAACAAATCTGTCCTGGAAGAAGTACAACCAGAATGCTCCTTAGAAGCAAAGATGGCAAGACTAAGTCTCATATACTTTGGACATGTTATCAGAAGGGATCAGTCCCTGGAGAAAGACGTCATACTTGGTGAAGCAGAGTGTCAGCGAAAAAGAGGAAGACCCTCAATGAGACAGACTGACATTGTAGCTACAACAATGGGCTCAAGCATAGCAGTGACTGTGAGACTGGCACAGGACTGGGAAGTGTTTCCTTCTGTTGTACATAGGGTCGCTATGAGTTGGAACCATTCGATGGCACCTAACCACAGCAAGGTCCATGGGTGGTACATATGGTTTGCCCTCAACTACTAACCTAAGGTTGGCAGTTTGAACCCACCCAGTGGCACCCTGGAAGAAAGGCCTGGAGATCTGCTTCCATAAAGATTACAGCCAATGAAACCCTATGGAGTTCAGCTCTACTCTATAACACATGGGGTTGCCATGAATCGGAATCAACTTGATGGCAATGGGTTTTGTTTGGTTTGGTTTAAGGAGACACGGCAACTACATGTAATATGGTATAATGGACTGGATCCAAGAGCAAAAAAAATAATCTAGTAGAAAAATTGGTGAAAGCCAAATGAAGTCTGTAAGTTAGTTAATAGTATTGTACCAGTGTTAATTTCTTAGTCTTGACAAGTGTACCATGGCAAGGTGAGATGTTAATAATAGGAGAAGTTGAGTGAAGAGTATTTGGTAACTCTCTGTACTACTTTGCAACTTCACTATAAATCTAAAATTACTCCAAAACAAAATGTGTTTTTTAAAAATATGTATTTGTTTATTTTATTAAAAAAATTAGTGGAAGGATAACATAAACTATAAAAGAAAAGCTAACCTATAAAGGAGGGAGGGGATAAGGAATAAGGTGGAAGGAATAGAGACAAAGCCACATGTCTGCATATACCTTGTTTTATAGATTTGACCTTGGAACCACGTAAATATTTCATGTCATTTAAAAAAAAAAATAAGCAGGACCTAGAAATTTAAAGCAAAATGAAACAAATGAACTTAACTGTATATTGAGTTGGGTGTGGCATAACTATGAATAAGAGCTATTTAAATGACTTTAACATGGGTTAATTGGATATACGTCCCTAGTAGGATATCCTCTAAGGTAAAAGAAATGTAGACATCCTTAAACTGTTTTCAAAAATCATATTGTTGATAGTAGTAGTTTTACTGTTTTTCTGAGATGGTTATGTGTGTATTGTGATATAAAGAAAATAAACTATTATATTGG
This sequence comes from Dugong dugon, assembly GCA_030035585.1. Classification (NCBI taxonomy): domain Eukaryota; kingdom Metazoa; phylum Chordata; class Mammalia; order Sirenia; family Dugongidae; genus Dugong; species Dugong dugon. Next base: position 27,661,938 of record CM057462.1, read on the forward strand.
TGTTATGAAAATCAGAATTTTCATTGTAGTAGAAATAAGATACAGATGTAATATTTGATGATGTTTGGTAAGCATTGCATAGTTATGACTTTAAATTGAAAATATTCATAAAAACTAATGCTGTATTTTCTCATTACATTTTTTCCCTAAGTCTATCCACTAAAAAGAATTAGAAATAATGACACACCAGGCAGCAGTGAGTACTCCTAGCACTCAGATTGTGGTCTCTAAATGCCATTTCCTACTAAAAGGAACTAGGGCTTCTTAGGTAAATGGTTTGTTTCAAATATGAAGCAGAAAATGAACAAGATGTGCTGAATCATGTTGCCACATCACAAAGAAAAACAAAAACCAAACAAAAACCAAACCTGTTGCCGTCAAGTTAATTCTGACTCGTAGCGACCCTATAGGACAGAGTAGAACTGTCCCATAGGGTTTCCAAGGAGCAGCTGGTGGATTCGAACTGCCAACCGTTTGGTTAGCAGCTGTAGCTCTTAATCATTGCACCACCAGGGCTTCATAAGAAAGAAAGGACGCTATCAAAGACTATTCACTGTTGCCAGTTGCCATCAAGCCAACTCCAACTCATGGCAACCCCATGTGTGTCAGAGTAGAACTGTGTTCCATAGGGTTTTCAATGGATGATTTTTCAAAAGTAGATCACCAGGACTTTCTTCCAAGGTACCTCTGGGTGGACTTGAACCTCTAACTTATCAGTTAGCATCCTAACTTGTTAACCGTTAGCACCACCTAGAGAATCTATCAAAGAGTATTAGGGGTATGTAATAATGATGATTATGATAATGATGAACAAACGAAACTCAAGAGCCACCTTGAAAAACTTTCCATTGGCCAAAGATAGGACAATTTATCATTAATAAGAATAATAATAGTAATCAACTGAAACACATCAAATATGTTTAAATTCCTGAGTTCGTAATGATACCAAGAACAAATAAAAACTAAAACAAAGAAACAAAAATAATGAAACAAATCTTAAAAATCATTGTCACCTTTGGAACATGCTAGTGAACCGACTCTATTTTTTAAAAGACCTTAATGAAGGGAAAGAATCCTTTGGACTATTGTTTTGATGAGGAGCAATTTTTTAATAGAAGTATTCCAGCTAATAAATGAAGAAGAAATGATGAATATAGAATATCATCATTCTGCAACCCCCTATGAAATAATGGATTTAGGCAAAAATCACCAATGACTTCTGACATCACACAAAAAATGATGACCAGGCAGGATCCTGATGGAAACCCACAATGCTACTTATGAAATGTTCCAGCCAAAGAAATCACACCTCAATCTGATGACACCTCTAGACTTAACTACCAGTTTACAGGATATACAGGCGACAGAATAACATGGTAAACAACACCACGCAGATGAAATCAGCAAAACCCAGGCTGAAGTGAACTCTAGAAAACAACTCAAATTATAAGAAAAACACAGAGGATAGCTGGTGTTATGGATTGAATTGTGTCCCTCCTCCTCCCCATCCCCCCAAAACATGTTGAATGCCTGACTCTTGTACCTATGGATGTGATCCTGTTTGGAAAGGGGGAGGAGGGAGTTCTTGTGTTAATGAAGTCACACCAGAGTAGAGTGGAACCTAAATTTAATACCTTCTGAGTTATAAAAGGAGGAGAATAGACCCAGAGACACAAAAACAGGGAAGACAGGCACCATATGAGGATGTCTGCAAGCCAAGGAACCAAGGAACACCCAGGACTACCGACAAGGAAGGAACTGACATGGTCAAGACCCTGATTTGGACTATCAGCCTCCAGAACTGTGAGAAAATAAATTTTCAGCTCTTTAAAGCCACCCACTTGTGGTATTTGTGTTACAATTGCACTAGGTAACTAAGACAAAGGAGAACCTATATATTGAAAGAGGCTGTTAAGAGACACACCAGTCAATTGCCAGGTATCGCTCTTATTTGGATTGTGCTTCAAATAACCAAAGTGTAAACGAGGATAGACACAGTGGCTGCAACAGTGAACTCAAAAATAACAATGATTGTGAGGACGGCATAGGATCCGGCACTGTTTCCCTCTGTTGTACATAAGGTGGCTATGAGTCAGAACCAACTCAAAGACGCCTAACAACAACAAAAGAGGAAAAAATGCGAGACAACTGGGTAATTTGAATGATGACTACATATTTGATGATATTATGGAATTATTATTGAAGCTTAGTGTGATGATGGTATTGTGGTTATACATATTCTTAAAATGAGTACTTGTCTTTTAAAAGAAACAATATGGTATCTGAAATTTTCTTCAGAATAATCCAAGGAAGCAGGGATAATTGTAGCGGGATGAAAGGAACATGGGAGTTCATTATATTATTCTTTCTAATTTTGTATATACTTGAAGTTTTACATAATAAAATAAAGTTGAGGGTTTAAAACACTTTATCTACCAATCTACCTTGCTGATTTTAAAAAAAAGAGAGAAAAAACAGTTGCCACTGAGTCAACTCTAACTCATGGTGGACCCGCGTGTAGAACAGAGTAGAACTGTGCTTTGTAGGGTTTTCAGAATTTTTCAGGAGTGGATCACCAGGCCTTTCTTCTAAGGTGCCTCTGGGTGAACTTGAACCTTAGCCTTTGGGTTAGCAGCCAAGCATGTTAACTCTTTGCACCACCCAGGGTCTCCTTGCTGATTAGATACATTAAAAGGAGCATGGGGCTGGCCCTGCACGTCCCAAATCATCAGATTCTAAAGCAGACTTATGGGACTTTCAATTAGGTTGTCAGACAAAAGCTGGCATGTTGTTTCTTTTGCAGGCCACTTGGCTTCCCTCCGCATATGGCTGCTTGTGATGGTTAATGTTCTATGTCAACTTGGCTAGGCTATGATTCTCAGTGGTTTGGCAGTAGCTGGACTGAGTGCTCTTCCATAATGTAATATAATGTAATCACTTTCCATGAAGTGATCTGATGTGATCAGTCAATTAGTTAAAAGAGGAGTTTCCTTGGGGCTAAGGCCTGCCTCCAGAATATAAATGGATGTTCTGGCAAAGCTTAATCTCTCTCTCGACCCTGCACTCTTCTCATTGCCTGACCTCCAGTTCCTGGGGCATAAGCCTGCAGAAGTCTCCTGCCTGCCACCTGACCTGCAGAATTTGGATTCTTTAGCCCCTACAACCCCATGAGCCAGCAGAGGTCTCCAGCCTGCCACCTGACCCACAGATTTGTGACTTGCCATCCCTCACTATTGCATGAGCCATTTCCTAGAAATAAATCTCTCTGTATATATTTATAAATACGTTTCACTGGTTTTGCTCCTCTGAAGAACCCAGACTAAGACATCGCACAATAGTAATGAGTAAGGGACAGGGCATGGAGTATAGGGCAAGATTCCTCATCCACATCTTCCATATACCAGAGAGAACCCATTCTGGCCATCATTTATCAATGTTCATTGAGCTAGAGCATGCTGACCCCTGTGTGGGGTGCAGGGCATTGAAGAGGAAGGGCCCAGGTTCTATCCTTAAAAACCTAGAATTGAGTGAGGAAGACATGGAAACAGATCTTTAGGATAAAATATGTGGGCATGGTGAACGTGAGAGCCCAGGGGTGTGGTGGACTAGGAAGAAAGTCCTGGCGATCTACTTCCAAAAATCAGCCAATGAAAACCCTATGGTTTACAACAAAATATTGTCTGATATAGTGCTGGAAGATGAGTCTCCCACCCTCAGGTTGGAAGGCACTCAAAATACACACGGGCCACAGTAATGGGCTTGAGCATACCAATAATTGTGAAGACGCTTGCAGGACTGGCAATGTTTCATTCTGTTGTATATGGGGTCACTATGAGTCGGAGTCAAATCGATGGCATCTAATAAGTAGCATGTAAGCATTTAAGTCCGTGGTTATAAAGTATATGGGATAGTGGGAGAAATGCAAACACATGTCATCGCAAAGACTTGCACAGGAATATTCATGGTGGCATCATTTGTAATAGCCAAAAACTGGAAACAACCCAAATGTCCATCAACTGTGAATGAATAGACAAACTGTGGCATATCCATACAATAGAATATTGTTATTGTGTTGTTAGGTGCTGTCGAGTTGGTTCTGACTCATAGCAACCCTATGTACAACAGAATGAAACACTGCTTGGTCCTGCACCATCCTCACAATGGTTGTTATGCTTGAGCCTGTTGTTGCAGTCACTGTGTCAATCCATCTCATTGAGTGTCTTCCTCTTTTTCACTGATCCTCTATGTTACCAAGCTTGATGTCCTTCTCCAGGGACTGGTTCCCCCTGATAACATGTCCAAAGTAAGCGAGACAAAGTCTCGCCATCCTTGCTTCTAAGGAGCGTTCTGGCTGTAGTTCTTCCAAGATAGATTTGTTTCTTCTTCTAGCAGTCCATATTCTTTGCCAACACCATCATTCAAATTCATCAACTCTTCTTCAGTCTTCCTTTGGTGGGTTTAGTGGGGAGGGAAAACTTTGTGCTTCGCTGTGGGTGGATTCACTCATTAATGCAGTTAATAAACCTGCAAAGTTGCAGGTGCTGACTGAGCAGCGGTGAAGAGGACGGACAAGAAGAACCTGTTGTTATAGAGTTTACATCTGAGTGAAGAGGATAGAGACAGTGCAGACTTACCTTAGTTTCCTGGGGCTGCTGTGACAAATTATCACAAGCTTGGATGGCTTGAAACAATAGAAATGTATTGTCTGACTGTTCTTGAGACCAGAAATCTGAAATTAAGGTGTCAGCAGGGCCATGCTCTCTCTGAAGGCTCTAGGGGAGGATCTTCCCTTGTCTGCCCCAGCTTCTTGTGACTCCAGGCATTCCTCGGCTTGTGGCAACATCACTCCAATCTCTGCCTCCATCTGCACATGACCATATTTCGTCTGTGTGTGTCTGTGTCCATATTTCCCACTTTTTATAAGAGCACTAAGGAGCTGCTAACTGAAAGTTCAGTGGTTCCAACCCACCAGCCACTCTGTGGGAGAAAGATGCGGCAGTCTGCTTCTGTAAAGATTTACAGCCTTGAAAACACTATGGGGAAGTTTTACTCTATCCTATAGGTTTCTATGAGTCAGAATAGACTTGACAGCAGTGGGTTATAAGGTTATAATATAATAGGGTGCGTGCTGATCCATTATGACCTCATCTTAATTTGATTACTTCTGCAAAGACCCTGTTTCCAAATAAGGTCACATTCACAAGTAACAGGGCTTAGGACTTGAACATATCTTTTGGAGGGACACAATTCAAACCACGACAATGAATTTCAGTTACTGATGTGTGGATGGCTAAAATGATAAAACAGGAGCATAGATGAGTGTGGTCATGGAAGCCTTTTAGAGAAAAGAGTATTTGAGCTGAGACCAAACACAAACAGGGAGCATCCCTGCAAAGACCTGCGTGAGGCCCCAGCTGGTCTGCCCTATTGCTTGGACCTGTCTTCTTCCACACTCCTTGCTCACTAGGATCCTGCTGCTCACCTCACTGGTCTCCACGTGGTCCTTGAACATGCTACACAGGTGAGGTCCACCAGGCTCTGCACCTGCTGTTCCTTTTGCCTGGATTGTGCTGTGCCCACGCACCTGGAGGACTCCCTTCCTCACTTCCTCAGGGCTCTGCATGATTGCTGCATCATCAGAGTGGCCTTCCTTGCCGGCCTTCTTAAAAGTGAACTCCCTATTCCCCTTGCCCAGCTTTATTTTCTCCACAGCGCTTACCGCCCTCTGACATATCATATAATTAGTGGTTTGTTTGTTGCCCTCCTCTTGTCACGAAAATGTTACTCCAGGAGGGTTGGGGTTTAGTCTATTTGGGGCATTGCTGTAGTCCCTGCCCCTGGAATAGTGCCTAGTAGATAGTGAGTGCTCAATGCATATTCCTTGAATAAATTTTTAAAAAGAATAATTTAGAAAAAATCTATTTTGATTCCACATATTAGCAATGAGAAGGAAAAGTAATTCATACTTTTGTTGCTTTTGTAAATAGAAACTAAAACAAAAAACAACAACAGGAATACATCTAACAGAACATGTACAGAAATGTTATGGGGAAAATTGTCAAAATATTTATTTTAAAACACTATAGAAGACCTTACTAGTGTATCATGTTTTATAATAATGAAAATTATCTTCAAGTTCATGTATAATGTCACACATTTCCAATCAAAATTCCAATCCTTTATAGAAAGAAAATTGATGAGCTGATTCTGCAATTTAAAGGTAAGAGCAAAAGAATAAAAATGACCAAGACAATTTTCAGGAAATTAAGCACAGTGATGCAGGATGCATTGGTGGAAACAGTCATATCAGAGATCAGAACTTGCTACAAAGTTCTGGTAGGTAAGCTGTGTGGTATTAGTAAAAGACTAGCTGAGCAGAATACAATGTCCAGAAACAAACCCACACCTGTATGGAAAATTAAAATATGAGAAAGGTGTAACTGCAGACTGTATGGATTGAATTGTGTGTCCTAAAATGTGTGTTGAAGTCCTAACCCCTGTGCTTGTAAATATGACCCTGATTGGAAACAGCCATCTTCTTTTGTTGTGTTAATGACACAATATGTAGGAGAGTGGGTTCTAAACCTAATCACTTCTGAGTGGTGTCTTATAAAACAGAGACACAGACACACATAGGTAGAAGAAAAACACCATGTGAGGATTCTCTACAAGCAATGGAACACCAAGGCTCGCTGGAAGACACCAGAAACTAGGAGACAGGCCCGCACAAGGAATCAATACTGCTGTCGTAGTTATCTAGTGCTGTTATAACAGAAATACCACAAGTGGATGGTTTTAACAAAGAGAAATTTATTCTCTCACAGTCTGGGAAGCTAGAAGCCCAAATTCAGGGTACCAGCTCCAGGGGAAGGCTTTCTCCCTCTATCAGTTCTGGGGAAAGGTCCTTGTCATTAATCTTCCCCTGGTCTAGGAGCTTTTCAGTACAGGGACACTGGGTCCAAAGGACGCACTTTCCTGGCTCTGTTTTCTTGGTGGTATGAGGTCCCCATGTCTCTCTGCTCATTTCTGTCTTTTAAATCTCGAAAGAGATTGGCTCAAGACACAATCCAGTCTTGTAGATTGAGTCCTGCCTCATTAACACAACTGCCAATAATCCCATTTTGTCAACATCATAGAGACAGGATTTACAGCACATAGGAAAATCACATCAGATGACAAAATAGTAGACAATCATACAATATTGGGAATCATGGCCTAGCCAAGCTGACACACATTTTTGGGGGGACACAATTCAATCCATGACAACAGCCAAGGCCCTGAACTGGGAGAAAATAAACTTTTATTTTTTAAAGTCATCAACTTGTATTTTGTTATGTCAGCCCTAAGAAACTAAGACACAGATCAAGGGTAAAATGATAGAGTATTCAATAAACACTGTTGGGACAATTGATTACTCATATGGAAAATAAAATAAAATTAGGTCTGTATCTCATATCATATACAATATTCAATTCCAGTTGCATAAAGAGCTAAATGAGAAAAACAATTTTTATTTTAATTTAGAAAAGAATTCAAGAACATCGTCATAATTCTGAAGAAGGGGTGGTATTTATTAAAGATTAAAAAGGCACAAACCACAAAGAAATAATTGTTAAATTCAACTACATTAAAATTTTGAAAAAACTTTTGTCCATTAGGAGACATTATTTTAGAAGTGCAAAGATAAGCCACAGACTATGACAATTCAGCATGGAAAAGAAAGAAAATGCATCCAGATTGGGAAGGAATAAGACTATCTCTGCTTGCAGATGACATGCTCTTATACATAAAAAATCTTAAGTAATACACTAGAAAGCTATTAGAGTTAAAAGGGTTGCAGGAGCAAGACCGATATACAAAAATCAGTTGTATTTTAATATGTCAGCAATGAAAAATCCCAAAATGAAATTAAGAAGACAATTCCACTTAGAATAGTATAAAAAAGAATAAAATACTTAGGAATAAATTTGATAAAAGAAGTACACCCACTCCCATGTATTGGCATGGTTAATTTCCAAAGACCAGGTTGTTCTGTGAAAATCAGTGTTACGCGAAAGTGGAGGATTTTTTTTTTTTTTTCTGTTTTCAGACCATCTATTTGTCTGATTTTTTTTTTATTTAGAAAATATGATCATAGAAATAATAACAACTAAGATTTACTGATGTGCTCATCACTGTGACAAGTCCAGTTATGAATTATTCCTCCTCAGAGAAGGAGGCTTGGAGGAGACAAAGCTGGATAAAGCTGGGCTGTGTGACTGGAGGGCCCAAGGCTTAACCATTTCACCTCCCTCCTGTGCTGGGTCAGAACTTCTCTTGAAAAGTTGCCTCCAGGGCTCTGCTCCCACCCCTGTAAGCCCTGCATTCATGATTCCAGAGCCTGCTCTGCCCTCTGGGCCTGGCAAGTCACCCAGGCCTGGGACTTCCTGCAGAGCTCCGGGAGCTCACTTTGGGATGTCTTTAAACTCACATGCATTTCTTCCAAACACCCTCTCCAATGCCTCTTGTTTTTCCTCCCCTCCCACCCCACAGCAATTTTGAGCTGCAGGGCCTCAGGCCTCGTAGGAGCTGGGAACTCAAAACAGGCACCCACTGGCTTTGTGCTACCTGCACTTCCACCTGGAGGCCGTGGTCTTGAGGGGGTAGCTGGACATAGCACTCCCAATGACAGGAAGGAGCAGAGAGCACAAGGCAGGGCAGCCCAGCTTCCCAGAGTCTGCCTGGAAACCTTCTTCAAGAGAGGGGATGCTCTGCAGACTTCGCAGCCATGCCCCTGACTCATAAATGTGCAAAATAGTCTGACAGTAGATTTTTTATTGTCATAAATTCGAAATGTCAGATAATGGGATAGTTGATAAGTGAGGAGTAGGTGTATATGACTTGTACACTGAAAACTATAAAATATCATTAAAATATTTAAAGAACACCTAAATAAATGAAAATATTTCCCATATTCATGGATTGGGAGACTTAATATTGTTAGAATGGCAATAGTCTCCAAATTGATTTACAGATTCAATGAAATCTTTATCAAAATCTCAGTTGGCTTTTTTTTTTTATGGAGATTGACAAGCTGACCCTAAAATCAATACGGAAATGCAAGGATCCAAAATAGCCAAAATAATCTTGAAAAAAGAAGAACAAAGTTGAAGAACTTATATTACCAAATTTCAAAAGTTACTATAAAGTTACAGTAGTCAGAACTGTGTGGCATTGACATAGGGATAGACAGATCAATGCAGTAGAAACGAAAGTCTAGAAATAAACTCTTACATATATGCTCAACTGATTTTTGACAAGGGTGTCAAGACTATTCAGCAGAGAAATAATAGTTTTTTCAACAAACGGTGTTAGAGCCACAAGAAAAAGAATGAAATTGGACCTCTACCTCACAGCATACAAAAAGTAACTTAAATTGGATCAGACATAAATGTAAGAGCTAAAACTATAAAAATCTAAGTGTAAATATTCATGACCTTGGATTAGGAAATGGTTTCTTAACTATAACTCTGAAGCACAAACAACCAAACAAAAAACTGATGAACTGGGATTCACCAAAATTAAAAACTTTTTCACTTCAAATGCTACTATAAAGAAATTAAAAAGACAATTCACTGAATGGGAGAAATATTTGCAAATCGTATCTCTGAAAAGGGTCTAGTATCCAGAACAGATGTTGTTGTTAGGTGCCATCAAGTTGGTTCTGACTCATAGCAACCCTGTGTACAACAGAACGAAACACAGCACAGTCCTGCACCATCCTCACAGTCTTGCTATGCTTGAGCCCATTGTTGCTGCCACTGTGTCAATCCACCTTGTCAAGGATCTTCCTCTTTTTCACTGACCTTCTACTTTACCAAGCACAATGTCCTTCTCCAGGGACTGGTCCCTCCTGATAACACGTCCAAAGTACATGAGACAAAGTCTCAACATCCTCACTTCCAAGGAGCACTCTGGCTTTTTTTCTTCCAAGACAAACTTGTTCGTTCTCCTGGCAGTCCATGATATATTCAATATTCTTCACCAACATCATAATTCAAAGGCATCAATTCTTCTTTGGTCTTCCCTATTCATTGTCCAGCTTTCGCACCCATATGAGGCGATTGAAAATATTACAGCTTGGGTCAGGTGCACCTTAGTCCTCCAAGTGACATCTTTGCTTTTAACACTTTAAAGAGGTCTTTTGTAGCAGATTTGCCCAATGTAATACATCATCTGATTTTCTGACTGCTGCTTCCACAGGCATTGATTGTGGTTCCAAGTAAAATGAAATCCTTGACAACTTCAACTTTTTCTCCTTTTATCATGATGTTGCTTACTGGCCTAGTTGTGAGGATTTTTGTTTTCTTTATGTTGAGGTGTAATGCATACTGAAGGCTGTAGTCTTTGATCTTCATCAGTAAGTGCTTCAGGTCCTTTTCACTTTCAGCAAGCAAGGTTGATTCATTTGCATATTACAGGTTGTTAATGAGTCTTCCTCCAATCCTGATACCACGCTCTTCTTCATAGAGTCCAGCTTCTAGGATTATTTGCTCAGCATACAGATTGAATAAGTATCGTGTAAGGATATAACCCTGATATACACTCATTTGGATTTTAAACTATCCAGTATCCCCTTGCTCTATTTGAATGACTGCCTCTTGGTCTATGTACAGGTTCCTCATGGGCACAATTAAGTGTTCTGGAATTCCATTCTTCACAATGTTATCCATAATTTTTTATGACCCACACAGTCGAATGCCTTTGCATAGTTAATAAATCACAGGTAAACATCTTTCTGATTTTCTCTACTTTCAGCCAAGATCTATCTGACGTCAGCAATAATATACCTCATTCTGCATCTTCTTCTGAATCCAATTTGAATTTCTGGAAGTTCCCTGTGGAAGTATGGCTGCAACTGCTTTTGAATGATCTTGAGCAAAATTTTACTTGCATGTGATATTAATGATATTGTTTGATAATTTCCTAATTCTTTTGGATCATCTTTTTTTGGAATGAATACAAATATGCATCTCTTCCAGTCAGTTGGCCAGAGAGCTGTCGTGCAAATTTCTTGGCATAGACGAGTGAGCGCTACCAGCACTGCATCTGTTGAAACATCTCAATTGGTATTCGGTCAATTCCTGGAGCTTTGTTTTTCGCCAATGCCTTCAGTGCAGCTTGGACCTCTTCCTTCAGTACTATCGGTTCTTGATCATATGCTACTTCCTGAAATGGTTGAATGCTGACCAATTCTTTTTGGTATAGTGACTCTGTGTATTCCTTCCGTCTTCTTTTGATGCTTTCTGCATCTTTTAATATTAGTGGTGGGTGCGCAAATTTGAATAACAGTAGTATTAACTGGTCTTCCTTGTAGGCATATGGATATTAACCTATCACTGATAGCGTTTTACTTCAGGATAGATCTTGAATTGTTATGTTTGAAGATGGATGCGATGCCATTGCTCTTCAATTTATCATTCCCAACATAGTAGACCATATGATTGTCTGATTCAGAGTGGCCAATATCAGTCCATTACAACTCACTAATTCCTAGGATATCAATGTTTATACATTCCATTTCACTTGTGATGACTTCCAATTTTCCTAGATTCACACTTCATAGACTTACACTTTCTGATTATTAATGGATGTTTGCAACTGTTTCTTCTCATTTTGTTTTGTGCCACATGAGCAAATGAAGGCCCCAAAAGTTTTACTCCATCCGTGTAATTCAGGATAACTCTATTTTGAGGACAGCTCTTCCCCAGTTTATTCTTAAAGTGCCTTCCAACCTGAAGGGCTCATCTTCTGGCACTATATCTGCTATTCATAAGGTTTTCACTAGCCAGTTTTTTCAGAAGTAGACTGCCAGGTCCTTCTTCCTAGTCTGTCTTAGTCTGTAAGCTCCACTGAAACCTGTTCACCAAGGGTGACCCTGATGGTTTTTGAAATACCAATGGCAAAGCTTCCAGTATCACAGCTACATGCAAACCACCCCAATATGACAAACTGACAAACAAGCACTGGTCAGAATATATAAACAACTATTATTTACAACCTAACAGAAAGAAGACAAATAACTCAATTTGAAAATGGGCAAAATATTTGAACAGGCATCTTTCTAAGTAAGGTATACAAATGGCCAATGAGCACATGAAAAGATGCTCAAAATCACTAGTCTTCAGGGAAATGCAAATCAAAACCATCACACCCTCTAGGAATATAATAATAATAAAAAATGGACAATAACAAGTGTTGGCAAGGATGTGGACAAATTGGAACCCTCATACATAGCTGGTGGGAATGTAAAATGGTGTAGCTGCTTTGGATAACAATTTGGTAGTCTACCAAAAAGTTAAACATAGAATTATCATATGACCCACTGTGGTAGGCTGAATAATGGCTCTCCCAGAGATGTCCACATCCTAGTCCCCTGAACTTGTGAATATGTTACCATGCATGATAAAAGGGACTTAGAAGATGTGATTAAGGATCTTGAGATGGGGAGAGTATCCTGGATTTTCAAGACGGCCTCAATGTAATCACAAGGCTCTTTATAAGTGGAGGGCAGAAGTCAGAGGAGATGTGATGATGACAGGATGAGAAGTCAGAGGAGAAAAGATGCTACATCACTGGTTATGAAAACGGAGGAAGGGGCCATGAATGAGGCAAGCAGTGTAGATGACCTCTAGAAGCTGGAGAAAGGCAAGGTAACAGATTCTGCTCTAGAGCCTCCAGAAGAAACACAGCCCTGTCAACAGCTTGATTTTAGCCAACTGAGACTAATTTTGGATTTCTGACCTCCAGAGCTGTAAAATAAATATGTGTTGTTTTAAGCCACTAAGTTTGTACTAATTTGTTAGAGCAGCAATAGGAAATTAATTTATCCAGCGATTCTACTCCTGGGTATACCTAAGAGAATTCAAAGTATATGATCACAAAAAAAAACTTGTACACAAATGTTCATAGCAGCATTATTTATAATAGCTCCAAAGTAGAAATAACCCAAATGTCTATCAATGGGTAAACAAAATGTGGTTTAGCGATATAATGTGTCTGTCTATATATCTCTCTTTATCTATGTATCTATATATCTACGTATGTATCTATTTATCCATCCATCCATCCATCCATCCATCCATCCATCCATCCATCCATCCATCCATCCATCCATCCGTCATCTATCTAAAATGGAAGGATCTCAAAAACAAATCATCGAGTGATAAAAAGCAATTGTAGAGTGATACGTACTGTATAATACAATTCATGCAGACTTAAGAAAAAACTTGGAGAGTATAGAAACTCATTTGACTTTGCCTCCAGTTATGCTTAGCATCATTTCAAGAAGCATGATGGTTGCCTCTGGCTATGGTAAAGAGGGGATGGGGATATGGCTGGGAAGAAAGGAGATTTCAGTTGTATCAATTATAAAGCTATAAAGCTTTTCTTTTTTTAAAGAGAGATAAAGATCTAATGCAAATATATAGAAATAAGGAAAACAGAAAATAAAGAAATAAAAAGTGGTCAACTTTCCCGTGGAATGTCGCTAAGAGGTCAAATAATCAGTATGCCAATGTGATCATTGCCTTTTGAAACATTGCAGGCCATTGGTGACACTATGATAACCACTCTTTGGGGTGTGGAAGCTAGGAGCACGATGAGGATGAAGTAGAAAATAAGGGGAGGTGAAGAAGTAGGGACAGCAACTGGAAGCATCACTTTGGAGGACTCCTGCAAATCTTGTCCCAGTAATTTTTTTTCTCTCACAGGAAATGATTGTTTTCACAACAATACAGTCACTGTGGCCACTGCAGTATTCTTCATTTAGACCTCAACATTTCCTCCACAGCTCTTTGGGAACTACTTGTCTCCACACTCCTGGAGATCTGATCTATGCATATTTCCTGCTTCATCAATCAAGTATGTTTCTATACTGATATTAAGTATCAGATGATATTATTAATATCAAACCAAAAAATTGTAATATGAATAATAATGTCTGTCATATATTGAGAATTTACCCTATTCCAGGCAGTCAGCTAATTGCTCTATGTGTATTATAAAATGAAGTCCCCTCAAAATCTTATGATGAAGGGTCTTTATAATTATGAGTCAATTTCAACTCATGGCGACCCCATGTGTTACAGAGTAGAAATTTTCCATAGTGTTTTCTTGGCAGTAATCTTTATGGAAGCAGATCACCAGGACTTTCTTCCATGGAGCCACTGGGTGGTTTCGAACCGTCAACACTTAGATTAGCAACCAAGTGCAAATGGTTTGCACCAACCAGGGACCTCTATAATTATTAACCTCATTATAAAAAAGAGGAATCTATGTTCTAATGATTTGGCACTAGACATGGCACTCTACACTGTGCTCCCTTTTCAGTGGGAGCCAATGAAGGGTATTAAGTTGGAGAAAGCATGATCTCATCACTCTCCTGAACTCCAGACTTACATATCCAATTGTCTACTAGGCCTCTCCACTTGGATGTTTAATGGATATACCAGACTTAACATGCCCCTAGATTAGCTGCCATCTTCCTAACCTGAAAACCTGCTCTTCTCACACTCTTCCCATTCTTGGTTGATAGAACCATCATGCTTCTAGTTCTAGCGAGAGAGTGAGGGGGACCTTTCAAGAGAGAAAAAGAAGGTGAATAGAAGAATAAAAGAAAACACCTGACTGCATTGTGGGGACTCTTGAGGCCAGCTCCACCCTTGGACTTTCCAACTACAGGAGGCAATAAATCCCATTCTAGCTTAAACTCTTTTGAGTTGTGTTTCTTCCTCTTCTAGCTGAAAGCACCCAGTATGTAGCTTTTGTTGAACCATAGTCAATGCTTAAAAATATTTGTAGATTTGAATTGCATTTGCTATTTCCAAGGACAATAAAAATTAAGGACCAAATGTTTGTTTAGCAGGCTATTTGCTACACCATGAGTATCTCATCTTATCACTGTCTCCAAAGCATCTAGAAGACTTTGCTGATTTCCTGGAGATTTTAGAATTTTTATATATAGAATAGGGATGGTGTGATTGTGTATGATCCCACAAATCCCCTGAAACCTGAGAAAATCTGATTGTGTTTGAAAATAGATGCACTTCTTATTCATACCTTTGCTGGTATTTCTGAACCTGACTCATTGCCATCGAGGGAATTCCAACTCGTAGCGACTCTATAGGACAGAGTAGAACTGCCCCATAGGGTTTCCAAGGAGCTGCTGGTGGATTCGAACTGCTGACCTTTTGGTTAGCAGCTATAGCTCTTAACCAGTGTACCACCAGGGCTCCAATATTCCTGAAGGGGGTCTGTAAATCAGCAAAATTGCTGATGTTAGGTAGGGCTTGGGAAGGAGGTACCAGTGTGAGAAAACAGCGATCATAGATGGCTGAAGCAGGGCTCACCAAATGTGCTCAGTCCTGAGCACTTCGTGAATGACCATTAGGGCATGAACACTCTTTCACTGCCCAAGTTGAATGGGTAATGGCCAAAAGAGAAACCCAGAGTCCTGTATCCATCCTGGAATCCTCCTTTCCGTCCAATTAACATGTGCTCTTATCTGTCGAGACCTCCTTGCTAAACAGATATTCCTGGTCTAAAAGCAGAACCACATTTGCTCCTATACTCTGATACCACTTGCATTGCTGCTTTTGTCTCAGCCATTGTCACAGTCAGCAGCAGCAGGGCCAAACCTTCCTGCTGTCCACCACCCAGTTCCATCAGTGGGTGATTAGCAGCTCTTGGTTTTGCAGAAACTATAAAATGACTGGTAAACAACGTTATGATAAATGGTGAAGAAATCAAAGTTGTCAAGTATTTCATTCTACTTTGATCAACGATCAACGTCCATGGAAGCAGAGGTCAAGAAATCAAATGATGTATTGAACTGGGTAAATCTGATGCAAAAGACCTCTTTAAAGTTTTAAAGGGCAAAGATGTCATTTTGTTGGCTAAGGTGGCCCTGACCCAATCCTTGGTCTTTTCAATCGACTCATATGTATGCGAAAGCTGGACAACAAAAAGGGAAGACAGAAGAATTGATGCATTTGAATTGTAGTGCTGGTGAAGAATACCATGGACTGCCAAAAGAACAAACAGATCAGTCTTAGAAGATGTTATGGATTGAATTGTTTCCCCCCAAAATATGTGTTGTAAATCCTAACCTCTATGCCCGTGGTTATAATCCTATTTGTGAATTAGTTTTCTGTTACGTTAATGAGACAGGATTAGTGTAGGGTGCACCTTGAGTCAATCTCTTACAAGAAACGAGAGGAGCATCGCTTCTCGGCCCTTTGGCTAAGATCAAGTGTAGTATCTGCTCTTATCAGTTTAATATCTGATACGTCCTCTATCCAAAGACAATATATTAAATTTGAGAAGGGACAGTGTTGACATGTTGTGGGGTTGTTAACCATTGTCATAGGGCAATATGTGTACTAACTGTTTAACGAGAAACTATATGTTCTGCAAACCTTCATCTAAGGTACAAAAAAAAAAAAAAAAAAAGAATTATCTATGTGAGATCAAAATGACAACATCAACTCAAAAGGTTTGATGGGAAGCCTGGGGGGCAGTGAGTTGACGATAATGGTGATGGAATAATTTGGAAAAGGATAGTGAGAATAGCAGCACAACTGGAAGAATGTAATCAATGTCACTTAATTGTACATGTAGAAACTTTTGCAATGGTGTAACTTTGTCTATGTATATTTTCTTTTTTTATTGTACTTCAGGTGAAGGCTTACATAACGAATAGTTTCTCATGAAACAGTAGTACACATATTGTTTTATGACATTGGTTAACAACCCCACAACATATCAACCCTCTAACTTCTCAACCTTTTTTTTTTTTGGTGAAAATACACATAGCCAAAGATACACCATTTCAAAAATTTCTACATGCACAGTTCAGTGACATTGACTACGCTCTTGCATTGTGCTGTTGTTCTCACTTAAGATGAAGGCTTACAGAACAAAATCATTTCTCATTTAACAGTTACTACAAATGTTGCCCTACGACAATAGTTAACAATCTCACAACACATCAACAACATCCTTACTCAACCTTGGGTTCCCTATCACTAGCTTCCTTGCCCCCTTCTGTCTTCTGGCACTTGTCAGTGGGCTCCTGTACCTCATTAGTCTCATTTGGTTTTACGGGGCTGTCCACTCCCAGGCTGAACGGTGAACCTCAGAGATAACTTCACCACTGAGCTAAAAGGGTGTCTGGGGGCCATACTCTCGGGGTTTCTCCAGTCTCCTTTAGGCCAGTAAATCTGGTCTTTTTTTTGTGAATTAGAATTATGCTCTAGATCCTTCTCCAGCTCTGTCCAGAACCCTCTGTTGTGATCCTGGTCAGAGCAGTCAGTGGTGGTAGCCAGGCACCATCTAGCTGTACTGGACTCAGTCCGGTGGAGGCCTTGGTAGCTGTGGACAATTAGTCCTCTGGACTAATCTTTTCCTTGTCTCCTGTTCTCTTCATTCTCCCTTGCTCCCGAAGGGATGAGACCAGTGGAGTATCTGAGATGGCCGCTCACAGGCTTTTAAGATCCCAGACACTACTCACCAAGGTAGAATTTAGAGCATTGTCTTTGTAAGCTGTGTCATGCCAACTGAGCTAGATGTTCCCCGAGACCATGGTCCCCACAGCCCTCTGCCCAGCAATTCAGTCCCTCAGGGAGTTTGGATGTGTCTATGGGGTTTCCACGACCTTTCCTTGTACACGTTTTGCTACTTTCCCCTGTATTGTGTACTGTCTCACCCTTCACCCAAGATGCCACTTACCTATTGCCTATTTAGTATTTCCCCCCCACCCCTCCCATCCCTGGTAACCAACAAAGATTGTTACATTTTGTGTGTGAACTTTCTCATGGGTTTTTACAATAGAGGTCTCATACAATATTTGTCCTTTTGTGATTGACTTATTTCACCCAGCTTAATGTCCTCCAGTTTCATCCATGTTATGAGATGCTTCACATATTCATCATGGCTCTTTCTCGTTGCACAGTACTCCACGGTGTGTATGTACCACAGTTTATCCATTCATCTGTTGATGGGCATCTAGGTTGTTTCCATCATTTTGCTATTGTGAACAATGCTGCCATGAACATAAGTGTGCATGTGTCTATTCGAGTGACGACTCTTATTTCTCTAGGATACATTCCTAGGAGTGGGATTGCTGGATCGAATGGTATGTCTATTTCTAGCTTTCTGAGGAAGCCTCATATCATTTTCCAAAATGGTTGTATCATTTTGCATTCCCACCAGCAGTGCATAAGAGTTCCCATCTCCCCGCAGCCCCTCCAACATTTGTTATTTCCAGTGTTTTTGATTCGTGCCAGTAATGCCGGGGTGAGATGGTATCTCATTGTGGTTTTAATTTGCATTTCTCTAATGGCTAGTGATCGCGAGCATTTCCTCATGTGTCTGTTGGCCATTTGAATGTCTTCTTTGGTGAAGTGTCTGTTCATTTCCTTTGCCCATTTTTTAATAGGATTATTTGTCTTTTTGTTGTAGAGGTGTTGGGTTTTCTTGTAGATTATGGAGATTAGACCTTTGTCTGACTTGTACTGTCTGAAAATTTTTTCCCAGTCTGTAGGTTCTCTTTTGACTCTTTTGGTGAAGTCTTTGGAAGAGCATAGGTGTTTGAATTTTAGGAGATCCCAGTTATCTAGCTTATCTATTGGGGTTTGTGCATTGATGGTTATGCTTTGTATCCTGTTAATGCCATGTATTAAGGCCTGTAGTGTTGGTCCTATTTTTTCTTCTATGAACTTTACAGTTTTAGGCTTTATATTCAGGTCTTTGATCCATTTTGAAGTAGTTTTTGTATACAGTGTGAGGAATGGGTCCTGTTTCATTTTTTTACAGATGGATATCCAGTTTTGCCAGCACCATTTGTTAAAAAGACTGTCTTTTCCCCATTTGATGGACTTAGGGCCCTTGTTGAAGACCAGGTGACCATAGGTGGATGGATTTACATCTGGGTTCTCAATTTTGTTCCATTAGTCAATGTATCTGTCGTTGTACCAGTACCAGGCTGTTCTGACTACTGTAGCTGTATAGTAGGTTCTGAAGTCAGGTAGTGTGAGTCCTCCAACTTTATTCTTCTTCTTCAGTAGTGCTTTACTTATTCGGGGCTTCTTCCCTTTCCATATGAAGTTAATGATTAGTTTTTCCATCTCTTTGAAGAACGTTGTTGGTATTTGGATTGGGATTGCATTATATTTGTAAATGGCTTTGGGTAGAATGGACATTTTCACAGTGTTGAGTCTACCCAACCATGAGCATGGTATGTTTTTCCATTTATGTAGATCCCTTTGGGTTTCATGCAGTAGTGTTTTGTAGTTTTCTTTGTATAGGTCTTTTACATCCCTGGTCAGATTTATTCCTATGTATTTTATCTTTTTAGGGGCTATTGTAAATGGTGTTGTTTTCCTGATTTCCTTTTCATCGTTCTCCTTATTGGTGTATAAGAATCCAACTGATTTTTGAATGTTTATCTTGTATCCTGCTACTCTGCTGAATCTTTCCATTAGTTCCAGTATATTTCTCATGGAGTCTTTAGGATTTTCCATGTATAGTATCATATCATCAGCAAACAGGGACAGTTTAACTTCTTCATTACCAATTTGGATGCCCTTTATTTCTTTCTCTTGCCTTATTGCTCTAGCTAGAACTTCCAGCACAATGTTAAATAGCAGTGGTGATAAAGGGCATCCTTGTCTTGTTCCTGTTTTCAGCCTCTCTCCATTAAGAATGATGTTGGCCATTGGTTTTGCATAGATACCCTTTATTATGTTGAGAAAGTTCCCTTCTATACCTATTTTATTGAGAATTTTTATCAGGAATGGGTGTTGGACTTTGTCAAATGCCTTTTCTGCGTCAATTGAGATGATCATGTGATTCTTTTCTTTCCTTTTATTTATGTGGTGGATTACGTTGATTGATTTTCTAATGATGAACCATCCTTGCATACCTGGTATGAATCCTACTTGGTCGTGGTGTATTATTTTTTTGATATGATGCTGAATTCTATTGGCTAAAATTTTGTTGAGAATTTTTGCATCTATATTCATGAGAGATACTGGTCTGTAATTTTCTTTTTTTGTGATGTCTTTGCCAGCTTTTGGTATCAGCGTTATGCTGGCTTCATAGAATGAATTTGGAAGTGTTGCTTACTCGTCTATGCTCTGAAATAGCTTAAGTAGTACTGGTACAGGCTCTTCTGTAAATGTTTTGTAGAATTTTTCAGTGAAGCCATCTTGGCCAGGGCTGTTTTGGTTGGGAGTTTTTTTTATTACCTTTTCAATCTCTTCTCTTGTTATGGGTCTCTTCAGATTTTCAACATCACTTTGTTGTAGTTTGGGTAGGCTGTGTGTTTCTAGAAATGTATCCATTTCCTCTAGGTTTTCAAATTTGTTGGAGTATAGTTTTTCATAATATTCTGTTATAATCCTTTTTATTTCAGTTGGGTCTGTTCTAATGTCCCCCATTTCATTTCTTATTTAGGTTATTTGTGTCCTCTCCTGTTTTTCTTTTGTCAGTCTGGCCAGTGGTTTGTCGATTTTGTTGATTCTTTCAAAGAACCAACTTTCGGTTTTGTTGATTCTTTCTATTGTTTTTCTATTCTCTATTTCATTTATCTCTGCTGAGATCTTTACTATTTCCTTTCTTCCAGTGGTTGTGGGCTTTTTTTTGCTGTTCTCTTTCTATTCGTTTGAGTTCTGTAGTTAATGTTTTGATTTTGTCCCTTTCTTCTTTTTTGATATGTGCATTTATTGCTATAAATTGTCCTCTGAGGACTGCCTTTGCTGTATCCCAAAGGTTTTGGTATGATGTGCTTTCATTCTCATTTAATTCTAGGAATTTTTTGATTCCATCTCTGATTTCTTCTATTACCCAGTGATGTGTAGGCAGGGTATTATTCAGTTTCCATGTAGTTGATTTTTTTCCCTTGCTCTTTCTAGTGTTAATTTCTACCTTGATGGCATTGTGGTCAGAGAAGATACTTTGAATTATCTCAAAGTTTTGGATCTTGTTGAAGATTGCTCTTTGGCCTAAGATGTGGTCTATTCTGGAGAACGTTCCATGTGCATTGGAAAAGAATGTGTACTTTGCAGCGGTTGGATGGAGTGTTCTATATATGTCTGTGAGGTCAAGTTGGCTGATTGTGCTCTTTAGGTCTTCTGTATCTTTGCTGAGTTTCTTCTTAGTTGTTCTGTCCTTTACTGAGAGTGGTGTGTTGAAGTTTCCTCCTATTATTGTGGAACTGTCAATTTCTCTTTTCAGTGTTGTTAGAGTTTGTTTTATGTATTTTGGAGCCCTGTCATTGGGTGTGTAGATGTTTATTATGGTTATGTCTTCTTGATGGATCGTCCCTTAATCATTATATAGTGTCCTTATTTGTCTTTTATGGTAGGTTTTGTTTTAAAGTCTATTTTATCTGAGATTAGAATTGCCACTCCAGCTCTTTTTTGGTAGTTGTTAGCTTGATATATCTTTTTTTCCAACCTTTGACTTTTAATAAATTCACATCTTTGTTTCTAAGTGTGTCTCTTGTAGACAGCATATTGATGGATCATGTTTTCTTATCCATTCTGTCACTCTCCATCTCTTTATGGGTGCATTGTGTCCATTTACATTCAGTGTAATTATTGATAGGTGTGGGTTTGCTGCTGTCATTTTGTAGTGCTTTTTTTGTGGTGCTGAAGTTTTCTTTGTTCTTCTTACTCTCTTGTGCTGAGTTACTTTTGTTTGTGGATTTTTTTTTCATTTCTTTTGTTTCTGTAGGTTTGTTTTTGCTGAGACTTTATGTTTTTCCTCTGTATTTTTATGAGTGTGTTTGTTAACTTTCTTTGTGGTTACCATGAATTTTACCCTTATCTTTCTAAGTTTGAAGCAGTCTACCATTACTTGGTATCGCCTTGCCTTCCTCTCCATTAGAAGGTTCTATGCCTATGCCATTTATTCCCTCTTTTATTGTTTTGATGTTGTTGTCATTTACTGATTAACTTCTCTGATTCCCTGTTGTATTTCTTTTGGTTTTGGATAGTCCTCGAGAGTTCATTTCCTAGATTGGTATCTGGCTCGTACGATCCTGCATCCTAGGTTCTGCCTGTGAGCTGAAGCTGTTTGTCCTCAGATTGAAGAACACTCTTTAATAATTTTTGTAAATTTGGTTTGACTTTTACATATTCCCTTAATTTCCATTTGTATGGAAATGACCTAATTTCACCATCAAATTTGAACAAGAGTTTTGCAGGATATATTATTCTTGGCTGGAAATTTTTTTCTTTCAAGATTTTAAGTATGTCATCCCATTGCCTTCCTGCCTGCATGGTTTCTCCCGAATAATCTGAGTTTAGTCTTATTGTTTCTCCTGTGTATGTGACTTCTTGTTTTTTACAAGCTGCTCTCAGGATTCTTTGTTTGTCTTTGGTTTTGGCAAGTGTAAATATGATATGCCTTGGTGATTTTTTTGGGGGGGGGGTCTCTTCTATATGGGGTTTGTTAAACTTCTTGGATGGCCAGCTTTTCATCTTTCATGATATTGGGGAAGTTTTCTGTCAGCAGTTCCTCAATGATCCTCTCTGTGTTTTCTGTTTTCTCCCCCTGTTCTGGAATTCCAATCACTTGCACATTTTTGCTTTTGATTGTGTCCCACATAACTCTCAGGGTATCTTCATTTTTCTCTGTTCTTTTTTCTGAGTTTTCCTGAAACAGGGTTGTATCCAAGTGTTTGTCTTCAATTCCACTGATCCTGTCTTCCACCATTTCATATCGGCTTCTCAGGCCTTCTATGACACCGTCCATTTCTTAAATTTTTTTGGTTATCTTTTGGAGTTCTAATTGTTGTCTTTGTATAATTTCTAGTTGTGAATTTATCTTGGCATTTTGTTCCTGCATTATTTTCCTGAATTCTTCCAATTTTTGTCTGTATTTTCCATGAATTTGTCTATTTTTTCCTCATGTTTGTCAGCTTTTTGCCTCAGTTCTTGGAGAATTCTGAGTATTAGAGATTTGAATTCCCTATCAGGTAGTTCTAGTTCATTTTCTTCCAGAAGAGAGTCATCTGGGGTTTTATTTTGTACGCCTACTGGAACCATCCTGTCCTGTTTTTGTAAATGTTTTGATATTGTTTGCTGTCTTCAGGGAATTCAGTAGTTATTTTTCTCATTTATTGATTGCAGATTTGTTTGTTTCATCTTTTTTTTTTTTAATATTTGGCTATGTCTGAGCAGGCCAACTGTGTGTTCTTTGTTGTTTGCTCGTCTGTGGGCACAATACTTTTCGCCTCCTTGTCCAAGTGGCAGGGTCAATCACCCAGATATAGTACAGCAGGGCAGGTCTAGCTGAAGAGGAGTTACTGGGTGGGTTGTTTGTGGCACTTACTACAGCCACCAGAGCAGGTCGGTAATCAGTGCAGGGCAGGTTCTAGTAGGCTGTTCCTGTGCTGCTTGGTGGTGTGATGTCAAGCGCATGGTACAGGTAGGCAGGATGCAGTGGGGAGATTGTTATGTATGGAGCTAAGAGGGATATAGGAGAGAGGAGAGAGGAACAGGAGCCAAAAACATAAAAACAAAGAAAAAAGATTGCTAGGGGATCTTGCTGTTGGAGTGGAGAGATGAGAGACTATGAAATGGAGAAAAACAGAAAGGAGAAGAGGAAGAAAAGAAAAGAATGAATAAATAAAAATCAGAAAGGTTAAAGAACTTCAGAGTTCCCTGGGATCCCACCGGTGCAGCTATGAGTTCTGGGGAAGTCGCTCTCAGGTGTTGCAGTACAGCCTGTATAGAAGGCATAGGGATATACAATGCCAGGTATTCAGGGAACAGAAAGAGAAGGAAGATACAGAGAGACGAGTAACTGAGCAATGAAGAAAGACAAAAAGGGAAAAAGAGGGAAAAGAAAACAAAATAAGTTAAATAAAAAAAAAGAACAAGAAAGCCCTCCAAAAGAAACAGAAAAAAAAATCAATGAAAAAAGGAATGCTCTCAGGGATCCCCCTGCATCTCTGTGCAAGCCGAGGAGGAGTCTTCTTGCCACGCAGCTCCGCCTGTCCAGAAAGGGCTCCCAACTCAAGAAAAGGAAAAGAAAACAAACAAATAATTCAAAACAAACAAACGAACAAAAGCCCCAGGATCCCACCAGCGTGGCAGCCCAGACTGGGAAGCAGCTCCGCACTCGAACGGAGCTCCACAGCCCCTCAGGAAAAAGCAAAGATGGCGC
Organism: Dugong dugon; assembly: GCA_030035585.1. Lineage (NCBI taxonomy): Eukaryota > Metazoa > Chordata > Mammalia > Sirenia > Dugongidae > Dugong > Dugong dugon. The sequence continues at coordinate 27,686,154 of CM057462.1, forward strand.
ACGGAGCCAGGTACTCGAGTGAAAGGAAGGGGAGGTGGCGAGAGTCAAGGAAGAAATCAAAAGAAGCAAAAAAAAAAAAAAAAAAAAAAAAAGCAACACTAGCAGCCAACAAATGGCACTCAGAGAGCCAGCTAGTGCAGGCTGGTGTTTCTGGACAAGAGACTGTGTCTGTGGGAGGCAGAGGGGGCCAAGTGTGGGTGAAGAAGGGTAGGCAGTGGGAAAGCATATATCACAAATTACCAGAGCTCTGTAGCCCCTCAGGAAGAAGCAAAGATGGCGCACGGAGTGAGGTCTCGAATGAAAGGAGGGGTAGGTAGCAAGAGGCAAGGAAGAAATCAAAAGAAGCAGAAAAAAGCAACACCAGCAGCCAACAAATGGCACTCAGACAGCCGCCCGTTCTGGCGTGTGGAATCCAAGCGGCCGGTGTTTCCTGGTCAAGAGACTGTGGCCATGGGAAGCAGAGGAGGCCGAGTCATGGTGAAGAAGGGTGGGGGGTGGGAAAGCGTATATCGCAAATTACCGATTGTTTTGTCTCCCGCTGGACACTCCGTGAGGCTGCTTTCTCATACCCCCTGTTTGCTGGTCTCCGATAGGAGTCCAAGATGGCGGATCTGCGCTGCGTTAGCTGGTAGGGGACCTCTGCATGAATCTCTCCTCGCTCTCCATTCTCTGTCAGTTTTTTCACTCCATTTGGTGCTTGCCTGAGTTCTTTATCTCTTCATTTGATGTTTTAGGGTTTCAGGATTGTTGTATTCTCTGTTCAGCTTAGTTTTTTGGATCTTTGCTGTGGAGGGACGGCGTTGTGCTTCTGCCTAGAGCGCCATTTTTCCGGAACTCCCCTGACTATGTATATTTTCACCAAAAAATGTCCTCCAAGGTTGAGAAGGGAGAGTGTTGACATGTCATGGGGTTGTTAACCAATGTCATAAAATGATATGTGTACTGACTATTTAATGAGAAACTATTTGTTCTGTAAACCTTCATCTAAAGTACAGTAAAAAAAAAAAAAAAAAAAAGGAAAAGAAAAAGAAATAAAAAGAGCAGCAGAGATAGGAGAAAATAGAAGCCATGTCACACACAGATCGGCAAGGAGCCAGGGAATTAGGACCTTCTCCCAGAACTAACACAGAGAAAGCCTTCCCTGAGAGCCTGCACCATGAATTGGGACTGCTAGCCTCCAAAAGTGTGAGAGAATAAATTTCTCTGTGTTAAAGCCACTCACTTGTGGTATTTCTGTTATGGAATACTAGGTAACTAAGACAGAAGAAACACAATCAGAATGCTCCTTGGAAGTGAGTATGATGAAACTTCGTCTTGCTTACTTTGGACACATCATCAGGAAATACCAATTGCTAGAAAAGCGCATCATGGTTGGTAAACTAGAGGGTAGAATGAACAAATTTGTGTTGGAGGAAGTACAGCCAGAGTGCTCTTTAGAAGTGAGGATGGTGAAACTTCATCTCATGTACTTTGGACATGTTATCAGGAGGGACCAGTTCCTGAAGACGGACATCATTCTTGGTAAAGTAGAGGGTTTTGAAAGAGAGGAAGACTCTCAATGAGATGGATTGATACAGCATAGCAACAATTGTGAGGATGGCACAGCACTGGGCAGTGTTTCATCCTGTTGTACACAGGGTTGCTATGAGCCAGAACCAACTTGACAGCACCTAACAACAACCAATTAGAGAGTCAGTGAAAATGAGGGAAACCCTCAATGAGATGGATTGACACAATAGCCTCAACAATAGACGCACACATAACAACAATCATGAAGATGGTACAGGATCAGGTAACGTTTTGTTCTATGATACACAAGGTAGCCATGAGTCAGAGCCGACTCAATAGCAACTAACAACAAGAACGAAAGGAACGACCACTGAGAAGCACATTGCTAATGAGCAGACAGGCTGGGGAAAAATTACATGCATTCTCTCAAACAGAAGAGACTGACCTCTGTCCACTTAGGGACAGACGCAGGGAGAATGATGAGCCACTATGTTGCTGAGGCAGTTCAGGAAGGCTGGCAGAGGCCAGGGCAGCCAGCAGAGCCACCATGATTGCCGTGATCATGCAGGTGCCTTCTGTAGTGACATTCCATTAGCTAAAGCTCTCTCATGTTTGCAGCAAAAAATTTAGGTCATTTCTTACTTTCTGCAACTCAGTAACGGAGGGCAGTCAGTCCATGTGATCCGAGGGTGGTGGGGTGAACTGGGGGGAGGCATAATGCATCTTCTCACCTTAGACGTCAGGCACTGGGATGGGGCGGGGAGTGAGGAGACGTGTGAAAGACCAACATTTTTGCCTTTGTTCTTTCCAAGGAGAGAAGTGATGAGGGGATAGACTGGTTGTCAAACTCTTAGATGAGATTATGATAGTTTATAGCCAAACTGTTTTCTACATTTATCTTCTACATTCCATTATTGTCTTCTATTTCCAATCCTCTAATGTCAGGAGGAGGGGGACATTTTTAAACATTCTGAGGAAACAAAACAGATGCTATAAAAATCAGCTGGGTAACAACTTCATTATATTAAAGCAAATAAATGAAGGGCCCGCATTGTCACCTCCCAATATTTTGCATGCACATCCTGTCTTCTACCCATGGATCCATAAATGCTTTATGGATAATGGTTGTTATAAAAATGATGAATTGCTTAGGTGGATTCTTTCTTAAAAAATTAAAGGAAAACTCATTTGCAGACATAATTTCCTTGAGGGACACCACTGCAAAAAATGACAACTGATTTATCCAACTTTGCCAGGTGCCTTTTTTTTTTTTTTTTTTTTTATGTTTTTCCACTCCTTGTTTGGTTTTGTTTTGTTTCTGAAAGAAAATATTCATGAGCACCAACATCTCTAGATTTGCAGAAAATTAATGCTGTAGATGATGTGTAAACGATAGCCTATAAAGTTAATGAGATATTGCTGATGGCTGGATAAACAATTAGCAGTATTAGCTGTGAAGAGAAACCAGGACCTGTTGCCATCTAACAGAACTGCAACTAATTAAATTGAAAATTACAGCACAAGCATGTGAAAACAAAGGCAAATGGGATGGAGGTAAGAATTAACGGAGCTAATATTGCACAGGCGACACTATTATTAAAAATGAGCAGGAGGGCATTGGTATTAAAGCCATCAATTTCCCCCTCCCCCACTCTGGATGGATTCTGTTTTAATCATTGCATTTCCCTGGTCCCCGTAATCCCAGCATCTATTTCCGGCCACTCTGAGGGTCTCTGGAGATTCTAAGCTTGCAAATTCCCATGTACATCACCTGCAGAGCAGCCTTGTCCACCCAAGTGAAGGAGTCTCTTCCTGACCCCAGAGACCATCTACCAAGTCCCTGAAGCATGAAATTGGCTTCCGTGTTTCTGAGCATAAAGAGCTATAGGCCTTCCTGGGAAAAATTAGCTGCATTTCAAATCTCAGCATTTTGTGTTAGATTTGGGAAGCCCCCAGCCTGCCTCTCAGACACGCGATGCTGTATTTTTCCTTTTTTGGTTTTAATTTACAGTCTTCCTATTGCACAGCCACACCTCATCTCATCTTAGACAGGTTAGGCATCTCAGGAAGCCTGGTGGAAATGGAGAGAGAAATGGTGCAGACGGTAATTCTTCCAGCAGGCAGAGACCTGGGCAGGGAATTGGCTAGTTGCTGATCTTCCCCATCACCTGGCCATGGTGGAAGAGACCTGGGACAACCAGACTTCTCTTTGTGTGATCCCAGGTTGGCCATAGCCAAGGCAGAAGAGGAAAACTGAACTTGACTCTCTGTGTTGAGCACACCCTGGGCATTCTGAGAACTCTGGCATTGCCACCACCTATGTTTCCTTATATGGAGTCCCTGTGTGTGCTGAGGGGGCCACAAGATCACCTCGCTTCCATGATAGCTGGGGAATCAGCTTCATGACTCCAAATCCCAAGGGCTCCACTTTAAGGCTGCACACATCACTGTCAGTGAAAAAGCCTGCGTCAGAGGGGAGCAATCATTGCACAACCCCAAGTCATCCACCCAAAGACAAGGGCAGGACTAAGAAAGGCTCTGAGAAGACTGTGAAAGGTTTAGGGTTGGGAGGATTGTGCTGTCCTAAGGCATACCTTCATCTGTTTATCAGTAGGATCCAGAGAGAACTGAAGGACATTGTGCCCCACTGAAGGACATACCACACAAGCCACACTGGCCCAGCCAATGACCAGTCCATGGTTGAGAGATTCTCACCTTCCCACATGACTTATTTAGGACTGGAACAAGAGATTCTGAATTTCCAAGATAACTTTTCCCCAATACGCCAGGCTTCCTCTTCCCATTGTCTCTAACAGGATAGATTCCTTTCCTCAAGGCCCTGAGAGCTCTTTGTATGTCACCACGAAAGAAGGACATGGAGTGAGGATGCCTTACTCTGAATCCTAAAGCCCTGAATGCATACCACATGGTTTTACCTTTAATTATATTAAGTCCGTATTCTTCTCATTAGAAAAAGACACCATGGTTGGTAAAGTAGAGGGAGGACAAAAATAAGGGAAACCCTCTATGAGCTGGATTGACACCATAGCTGCCACAATGGACTCAAACACATCAATGATCATGAAGATGGTGCAGTAACAGGCAATGTTTGATTCTGTTCTACATAAAGTTGCCATGAGTCGGAGCTGACTTGACGACAACTAATAACAAAAACAGTATTCTTCTCTAGTTCCTTATGAGTATGAATTTTGTTTCTCCAAGTAGTAAGCTTCAAGTACTCAGTATCCCACACTTTCTTACACCCCTACTGTGGCTAGTCCTGGGTAGACACACCATAGGGGCTCAAAGACGGTCATCATGAGATCAACACTTATTTAAATCTGTTACATGTAGCTTTTTTTTAGATTGTCCAGCTCTGCCCCTATAGCTGCTCCAGTTAAGAAGCGAGTAGACCCAGCTCCTGCCTAAAGCATCCACTTAGGACTTCTGCTTGCCCCCAGCATCATCATTGCCTTTGATGGTGGTTTTCTCTCCTGCTGTATTCTATATACAGGTCAGTTATTCACAATCTGGTTGGAGAAGAAGCATTATCAAAGGGCTCAATGCACAGAGACCACCATGCTTGACGCATTCAGTCTCTTTGATAGCTCACTACATGAAGGCCTTTGTTCCAGGCAAATTGTTTGTCTTAGGTGGGTTCTCTATAGAAGCAAAACCAGTAGAGTGTATACATATATATATATAGAGAGATTTATATCAAGGAAACAGCTCACGCGTTGTAGAGGCTAGAAAGTCCCATCTCCGTGGATCAGTGTAGAGGCCTCTCTCAAGTCACACGGCCACAGAAGCTGGCAAACCCAAGATTGGCAGGTCAGAGAGCAGGGCTCCCGCTCACAGGCTGTGCAGATCGACGAATCCCAGGTTCAGCAGATAAGCTGACAGCTCAAGTCCCAAGAACCAGAGATGTGACGACAGGAGGCAGCCACAGGATCCAGAGAGAGCAAAAAGCCAGAACGTCTGCTTATATTGAGATGTGGGCCACACCCCCAAGGAGACTCCCTTTCGTCTGATTGGCTACTCACAGTATATTCAATCATGGGAGCGATTACATTAAAACACTGAGAATCATGGCCCAGCCAAGTTGCCACACAATCTTAACCATCACATTGCTCTAAACCCTGGACAGATTTCCTGCCAGAAGTGTAACTTCTTTGGGAAAAAGTTTGAAGAGTGCCCACAGCTCAACAGGGACCCACAAGGCTGGAACTATCTCAGCCCACCAACCTGCTAGCTCAGCCCACCAACCTACACAAACACTTAATGACTGAATGAAAATGCCACAGAGGCCATTCAGTTGCTTCTCTATATTATCTAGCAAGAGCTCAAAGAGAAGTTAGACTCTCTGCTGTAAGGTCCAGCACCCTACAGGGCTTTTACTGGTTCCATGGAAAAATGAGAGTTGGATCTGATTGGGCTCCACCCTAAGTTATCCTCTACTAGAAGAGAGCCTAGTGCTGAATTTTCAAGACTAGCTCTGATTCATGTCATCTATACAGCACTTGGCAATGATGATCAATTAGCTGTCAGTAGTGAGGGAAATTCTCAATGAGATGGATTGACACAATGGACTCAAACATACCAACAGTCATGAAGATGGCACAGGTCCAGGCAACATTTCATTCTGTTATGCTTATGGTTGTCATGAGTCAGAGCTGACTCGACAGCAACTAACAACAACAACAGTGACTTTCTATCAGTACAGATATAGATTCCAATGATGCTTATCCAGTAAAGATCCAATGACTCCATTTTTAAAATACATTTTATTGTTTCAGGTAAAAATAATCATCCAAATGAAATGTCAAGAGGGACTCTACTTGAAAACTATTCAGCAGCTTATCACACATGAGAATAGAGCTGCTTGAGAGACTTTAGTGTAAATACTGTAATTCTACCAGTAATTAAATAACCTTAAACTGACTCATTATTTGAAGAGTTACATGTTAATAACTTTACTGGCAAACATTTCAGAAGTTAATTCTGAGAAGATTTAATCAATTCCATATTTACACTAGCTTTAGAGCTTTTAACTTCGAACAAATTTTTGAAAAGTCAACAAGCGCGTAGACAAGTTGCATAAAATGGTGAGATGACAATGTCGTCATGACATGGTTGGGGGAGAGGAGCTCCCTGACAGGAAGTGAGGCTGAAGGAAGACTAAGCCTTCCACACTCAGCTCTGGCAATGCCTTGTCACACTCAGACAGGGAGGGGCCCTGTGAAGGGAAGATTAAGTATCAATGATTTCCCATTTCTCTTAGTTCATTAGGGGAGGCCTGGTTGTTCAGTGGTTAAGCACTCAGCTGCTAACTGAAAGGTCAATGGTTCAAACCCACCAGCTGCTCCATGGGAGAAAGATGTGGCAGTCTGCTTCTATAAAGAGTTACAACCTTGGAGACCGTATGGGCAGCTCTACTCTGTCCTATAGGGTAGCGATGAGTCGGGAATTCGACTCAATGGCAGTGGGTTTGGTTTTGGGATTTTTACTTCATCAAAAAAAATTGGCAAATGTGTCAGCCTATAAGGTATCTCCTGGTGTTTTTCTACATATCAATATCCTAGAAGTGCTACATTCTAGCAGGAGGGGCTGGTGGCCAAACAATGATTCATAGCTGAAGTAGACCCTTTGTTTTGTTTTTTTCTCAGAAATGCATTAAATACGTAGTCTCAAACTATCTACTCTTCAATATAACCCACTCTGGATCCTGGAGAAAGAATGAGTGCAGCCCATATTGGCATTTCTAAATGTAAATCAGACCAGTTGCCCTTGAGTTGATTGTGACTCATGGCAAACCCATGTGTGTCAAAGTAGAAATGTGCTCCATAGGGTTTCCAATGACTGAGTTTTTGGAAGCAGATCACCAGACCTTTCTTATGAGGCACCACTGGGTGGACTACTAATCGAAAAATTGGCAGCTGGAACCCAGATAGAGGTGCCTGGAAAGGCAGGCCTGGCAATCTGCTTTTGAAAGGTCACGACCTTGAAAACCCTATGGAGCATTTCCACCCTGCAACACATGGGGTTGATTGAAGCAGTGGCAACTTTTTTTTTTTTAATAGAGCGAAGTATGTGTGTGAGCATCAGTGCCTTGATATCATGTCTTGTCTTCATTTGCTTCAAGAAAAAGATAGATATTGGCTCCTAATTAACCCACCTAACCCTGCCGTTGTAAATATCTTTGCTTTAGTGAAGTTCTGGGTTAAGGTTAATGATTCAACCCTGCTTCTAAGCATGTTCTCTCCGAAGGTAATTCACGCATACTAGAGGAAGCATGCAAGAGCATAACATGCCCTTGCTACAGGGTCATGGCAAGTTGACACCATCTTTATTAAGGCAACAGGAAGAGGGTTGGAGGTTGGATCAGACTCTTAGCTAATTACAGACACTTTATTCTGGGACTGATTAACATTCAGAGTCCGGGCCAAAGCTGGATGGAGAAAGGACACAGTAGGAAGAGGTGTTTCAACTAAACCTGTAGACGCCTATTGGGTAGAAGGAAGCCTCATACTTAGGGATGAATCCAGCCATGACTCTGTGTTTTCTCTGTGAGCTTTAAGAATTAACCTTTTCATTTAGAGCCTCATAGTGAACCCTGTTGAAGGGAAGTGTGTCCTTGAACTCCGATGCGTGGTTTAGCTGCTTTTTCTTAAAGGCTGAGAAGATGGTGGTCTCCCCACTCAGAAACTCTTTTTTAATGATTTTTATTATAGTTGTATATATACAACAAAACATATAGCGTTTCCTCCATTTCCACGTGTACAATTCTGTGACATTGATTACATTCTTCAAGTTGTGCAACAATTCTCACTATCTTTGTCCAAATTATCCCACCACCATTAACATACATTCAGTGCACTCTAAGTAAAAACTCCCTCTCTCCTCCACCCCTGGTAACCATTCATTTCTTTTGGTTTGTAAATATTTTCTTATTTCATGTAAGTGATATCATAGTGTTTGTCCTTTTGTGTCAACTTAGTTCGCTCAGCATAAAGTCCTTTAGGTTCATCTGTGCTGTGACATTCAACACAGAAATTCTTTACTTCCTACTTTTGTCGACAATACTGAACTCCATCATAGATAGGTGTGTGCATCATTTCTTGACTGTGTTAATTTTTTAAAAAAAATAATATTTTATGGTGTTTTTGGTGAAGGTTTACACAAGCAGTTTAGGTTCCCATTCAATAATTTTTACACAAATTGTTCAGATACATTGATTACATTTTTTCAAAATCTGTGAGCATCTCATGGTTTTTTTTTCTGATTTTTCCATTTCCATTAATCTAGTTTCCCTGCCCCCTTACACTCTCATCTTTGTTTTAAAGTGATTGTTGAGACTGTGCTAATTTTTGATAAGCTGGTTGTATCAAATCTAATCATGCCGCTGAGAGCAGTTTTTATATCTTACAAGAACAAATAAATCCCTTCCCAATCTGCAAACTCCTTGGCGGCAGTTTGCAAAGGCCTTTGGGTAGTGCGTTTTAAACCTTCATCTCCTGAAATCATCCCTGACTTGTAAGTACCTCTGTAAGATTCATTGTTGCTTAAATAATTGAATCTATTTAAAGAAATGAAGCCAATTAACTTTTCGGTTTACGACCAAGGAATAATTTCACCGCGTGTGGTCGGATTCTGCTAAGTATCTGGGGATTCAATTATTGTTTAGAACTCAGAAAAATCCAAACAGGATCCTAAATTATGTGAGACAGCTTTGTCCGTGGCATTTAGCAGGCTAACCTCTGAGTCTAGACTTGCTGATAAGACACCAAACAACTAAAACTTTAGGTATTTAACATCTTTAAACTCTCTAAAGGAGTTTTCCTACCAAAATCCTCAGGTAAAATTTGTAAAGTTGGGGATTTGTTCCTTGAATGCTCTAGTTTCTGTGTTGTTTGGGTTTTTTCTTACCTGATATCCCTTTCTTCCATACATAAGAAACTTTGTGACCTCTTAGTTCTCTCCCTGCTTGTAATTTTTTCTCTTAGACTCTGTATTCACATTAAGGTGTAAGTGACAGAAGAGAGGTAAAAGCAGGTGAACTTTCCTTGTGTGAATTTGCATTTGTAACAAGAAATTTCATCTGGATGGCAAGCCTAGGGGGCAGTGAGTTGAAGATAATGGTGATGGAATAATTTGGAAAAGGATAGTGAGAATAGCAGCACAACTAGAAGAACATAATTGATGTCACTGAATTGTACAGGTAGAAATTTTTGAAATGGTGTATCTTTGGTTATGTATATTTTCACCAAAAAAGAAAAATGTCTTCCAAGGTCGAGGAGGGAGAGTGTTGATATGTTGTGGGTTTGTTAACCAATGCCATAAAACAGTATGTGTACTGACTGTGTAATGAGAAACTATTTGTTCTGTAAACCTTCCCCTAAAGTACAATAAAAAATAAATTAAAAAAAAAAAGAAAGAAAGAAATGTCATCTGGGAATAAAGGGAGCAAAACATGGACAATTGGAATATTAGACTTCATCGCAAGCCGGGAAGGACCCTGGGGACTCCTTTGTCCCCTGTGGCATGACAGTTCTGCTCTGCATGGTCTCCACTCACTTCTTTTCCTTCTTGCTCCCCGTGGTGATTCACCATGGAGCCATATCCCAGAGCAAGCTCATGAGAAGGAGGAGAATGGAGATTTCAATAATTTTGTCTCCCTTGAAGCAGAGTTCACTCTTCAGTGTCAACAATGTATGCACATTTTGACAATCCCATGAGATGGGAAATGCCAGACCACTAGGTAGGGTTTGCAATGACCCCATGAAGACTCTTCCTTGATCCAAATCATTCACCTTCTGGTTTCTTTATATTTCCCAAGGCCCCTTCTCCCATCACAACTCCCACATTTCCTTCCCCTTCTCTCATTCAACTATGAAGGTTTGTTGAGTAATGGCTGCCTACAAGGTACTGTGACAGGCACAGGGGTAGGAGAACGGAGCACAAACATGCTGCTCCTCCACGTCCCAGAGAAGCAGTCTGTAAGGAAGACAGATGTTAGTCAAGAACCACAGTAATGTCTGCCACCTCTCTGACTGCCACTTTTCCAACTTCTTAGAATATTTCTCTTTCCCTGTCCATGACTTCAATATTGAGGTGCCTTGGCCCTCTGCTCTTTTTAATACAAGCACTATCCCTGGGTGACAGGTCTACTTTACCTTTGAGGTTCATCATCTTATTTCATTATCAGTGTTATGCTCATCTCTGGTCAAACCAGCCTCCCAAGTTCCAGATCTGTTTTTAAAGCTTTTTAATAGACATCTGCACTTGCATGTTCTGTTCGCTTCTCCAATGAACACGTTCCAAGCTCCACTCAGCATCTTAATGAGCATATCATTGTTATTTTCCCAACTGGATAAACCAGAAACCTGGGTGTCACCCATGTCTCTTTCCTTTCATTCATGTCACGTATCTAATCAATCACTAAGGATAACAATTTTATCTCCTGAGTCTCTCTTACATTTGATTGTGTCAACCCTTATTCACCCCTAGATGATTGCAAACTGCTGCCTTTGATGTCTTATTTGCCTTACTTGTTGTCACCCCTACATCTTTACTTATCTATCCTACTCCAAGTCCTTCACAAATGGCACCTCCTCCATGAAGCCTTCCCTGAATCTCCATTCCCCAGTGATCTTCCCATTACCTGGACCTATCCTCTCCTCCTCTCTCATGATGCACATCCCTGGCTACCTTATATCAGAGTTATTTGTGCACCTGTCTTGACCCACCCATGATTTTCTAAAAAGGGACTGTACCTTTTTAATCCCTGTAGTACCCTCACCTAGAACAATCCTGGCCCAAGACTGTTAGGTGAACAGCAGGCAACACTAGGCTGAGACCAGAATTGGAGGACACCTTGAAGGACACCTGGACCAGCTGCCCCACTATTCTTAGGAGAGACTGATGGGAGAGTGGGCATTTCTGCTGAGATGGCCCAATTTCTGCATTGCCTCCTGCTGCTACAACCTACCCTACAAACCAGGACTAGAAGGATGTGAGTGTGGGAACACAGTGCCAAATCTCCACAGCATATCGTAATGCCATAAGGTTCCACCATCAGAGAAAGATTGTCCAAGAGCATGACTGGGTTCACTGTCACCAGGGATCCTCTGGTAGCCCCTCAAAACCACTAACAGGGCTAATGCCTTTAACTGTGGCCAGAATAAGCCTGGTGATAAAAAGACTTTTGGGAACGAGTCCTCAGGCAGGTGACTCTGGAGATAGAGCAGAAACTAAACCTCAGGAAAGGCTACAGCAAGAAGCATTAAAGCCGAGAAGGCAACATCATGGCCCATGTTAGATTTGTCTTCTCTGCCTCTAAGGACTTCGGGGACATGTGGACCAGACTGCCCACATTGGTTAAAACCACTGAAGTCCCTTGTCATCTACCGTGGGCTAGAGAGCAAACAAAGCGAATGCAAATGGCGCCTCCTCGGTGAAGTGAACCCTAGAAGTTCTTTCCTGAAATGTTTTCTGAAACTGTATGCAAATGATGGATGCTCTTTCAGGGCTGGGAATGTCAGACAGCTCCAGACCTGTTTGAGTTTACTGATACTGAAGACGTAGCATGAAGGGTATGCAGGAAGAACTCACATATGCAAACTGGGATCATGTTTCCTTGCTCCTGAGATCCCAGCAATATTAGTGTCCTCAGCTCCTAAAGCAGAGTCTAACCAACGACGAAATTATTTCTTGATCATAAACTGGAAGTTAACTGGCTCCATTTCATTAAGTGGATCTAATTATTTAAGCCCAAGCAAAGGTTCTGGGGATAGTTTCTAACAAGGATGCTCTTAGCTGCCCCCTGCCTCAAGAACCCAACAGGGGCCCTAGTGGCCTGAATGAGTTAATGCAGCTCCTAAGCTATGACTAACTGGCCCTGGGGGACATGCTCAGGCTGGAGAGGAAAAGATTCAGCAGAACTGCAGCCTTGGAAGCAAATTGCTTAGACTAAGAATTTCCAAGTACCTTCACAACTGAATTCGAAGTGGGTTTGGGATTTTATCCAACAGCATAAACCAATGTAAAGCGTTCTTAGAAATGAGGAAGGCAAAGGGCCACAGCTCCAGAAATGAGGTCCATAAAACACTAGTCAGTCCTTCCAGGGACTTTAGTCCAGAGCCAAGGCATCAGGATATTTGTAAGATTAGCCATCCCTCAGGGTGGGGTTTTGAACCATGACATAGTGATTATTTTCATTTCAGTTATGATATTGGAGAGAGGGCAGTGGCGGTTCAGTGGTAAAATTCTCATCTTTCGTGCAGGAGACCTGGGTTTGACTAATGTACCTCATATGTAGCCACCAACCATGTTCACAGTGGAGGTCTGCATGTTGCTATAATGCTGAACAGGTTTCAGTGGTGCTTCCAGACTAAGATGGACTAGAAAAAGAGGCCTGGTGAACTACTTCTGAAAATTAGCCAATGAAAACCCTATGGAGCACAATGGTATGAATCCCATTGTACATGGATACCCTTAACTCAAGGGCCGACTTGACAGCAGCTAACAACAATAGTGTGCTATTGGAGAACTACTTGTGAGCCTTTAAATGAGTAAAATGACCACACAAAATGAATAAGACAATTATTGAGAACTGAGAATTAAACAACTCTTCTCAAATTTCTCATTTATAGAAGAAAATTCATTTTATTCTAGGTGTGGTTTTCTCTATTGCTTGGTGAAATTATTCATCAACATTAGTGTTTTCATCTTGAAATTGTATGCTGGGCAAATAATCCAAGAAGCTGGACTATATGAAGAAGAATGGGGCATCAGGATTGGAGGAAGACTCATTAACAACCTGTGATATGCATATGACACAACCTTGCTTGCTGAAAGTAAAGAGGACTTGAAGCACTGATGGATGAAGATCAAAGACCACAGTCTTCAGTATGGATTACACCTCAGCATAAAGAAAACAAAAATCTTCACAACTGTACCAATGAGCAACATTATGATAAATGGAGAAAATATTGAGTTTGTCAAGAATTTCATTTTACTTAGGTCCATAATCAATGCCCATGGAAGCAGCATGCAAGAAATCAAACCATGCATTGCATTGGGTAAATCTGCTGCAAAAGACCACTTTAAAATATTAAAAAAAACAAAGATGTCACTTTGAGGACTAAGGTCCTCACCTATGCCATGGTATTTTCAATTGCCTCATATGCATGTGAAAGCTGGACAATGAATAAGGAAGCCTTTGAAATATAGTGTTGGTGAAGAATACCAAATATACCATGGACTTCCAGGAGTATGAACAAATCTGTCTTGGAGGAAGTACAGCCAAAATACTCCTCAGAAACGAGGATGGTGAGCCTTTGTCTCACATACTTTGGACATGTTATCAGGAAGGACCTGTCCCTGGAGAAGAACTTCATGCCTGGCAGAGTAGAGGGTCAGGGAGAAAGAGAAAGACCATCAACAAGATAGACTGACACAGTGGCTGCCACAATAGGCTCATCTATAACAATGACTGTGAGGATGGCTCAGGACCAGGCAGCATTTTGTTCTATACATAAGGTCGCTATGAGTTAGAACCAACTTGACACCACCTAACAACAACAACAACTTGAAATTGGTTATTGGAATCCCAAATAATTCTTTTTAACTTATTCTTTCCAAGACAGTCAGAAATAAAATGTCACTGACCCTTGCTGGCTTTCCAGTGACTTACTTCATTTGATTATTTCCTGGTAAGGTGTCTTCCTTGCTTGTCCTCACCAGCCCTGGTGGAACGGGCAGTGGGCCTCATGAGTGGTGCTCTACACAATCGCCAGCTGAACTTTTGTTTCTGTTCAGTACTGCAAAGGACTCGTGTAGCTAGTAGCCAACCAAAATCAAACTTTGGTGCCTGGGTTTCAAGAGGCAGGTAGAAAGATAAATCTAGCACGTCACTTGGTTTGGGTATCTTATGAGTACTCGGAAAAATCTTAATGAAGATTGACTTTTCTCTTTTCCTTTAAAAAAATGTAAGCTTTTATGAGGACATAGCCCCAAAGCAGAAAAATCCCAACATAGAATGGAAACATGCCTGTGCCTGTCTTAATCTCCTGGGGCTGCCATAAAAAAAATACCACAAAATAGGCATCTTAAAGAACAGAAATGTACTGTCTCACAGTTCTGGAGGCTAGAATTCCAAATCAAGGACTGTTGACTCAGTCATGTTGATTCCTTCTGTGGCCTCTTTCCTAGTTGCCAGTAGCCACTGACAACCCTTGTTAATATTTTGCTGCTTTGTAGATGCATTTGCTTCTGTCTGGGTGTCTTTCCATTGTCATAAGACATCACTCAGAAGGAATTAGGACTAAGACCCACTCTATTCTGCTGTGACCTCAGTAATCGAATATCTGCAAAGAAAAACCCTATTTCCCAAAACAAGGTCATGTTCACAGGTATAGGGGTTAGGACTTCAACATATCTTTTGGAGGACACAATTCAACCCGTAACAGTGTCAAAGGCCACATGGAGTAGCCTCAGTCCTGGTTTGACACAAAGCCACAAAGCACCTCCTCTTTCAGTTGCTTTTGCTTCTTGGGCAACTGTACTGTGAAGACTAATGTGATTGTGCCAGCAATGAGATTTTAAGTACATCAGAAACAAAACAAAAGAAGACTCTTACCTTAGGCCAAACCAGTTGCCATTTGCTGCTACTCAATGGCAAATGAAGGTCAGAGCTAGGAAGACCGTTGGATATTGGCTTGGTCCAAGCCTCTCATATTGGGAAATAAACAAGACCTAGCAGGAGTACAGCACCACCCCAGTGTCTCTACCCACCACTGCTTTGGGTGCACGTGAACATGGTGGGAGTGCTAAATTCTTAGAGAGCTGTGGGGCTCTGAGCCTGCACAGGTGCATGTCAACTGGAGGGAGGTGAGTTCTCTGCACTCACAGAAGAGCCCCTGTCTGATCCACCTTCCTTCCTTCCTTCCCAGCATGGTGGTATGCATCAAACTTACTTGCTTAATCCTGTGATCTCTCATTTACCTAGAAGTTCCTTATACTGAGACTCTAATAATCTCTGCTTTCTAGTACTGACACGGATTAGCACACAGCTAGTCCATAATATGTTTATTGAATGAATGGAAGTGAATGAATGGATGAAAGAATGAATAAGTAACTTGATGGTGGGTTAGGAGCTGTTCTTCATATAAATACCCATTGCCATCAAGTAGATTTCGACTCATAGCAACCCTGTAGAACTGCCCCACAGGGTTTCCAAAGAGCAGCTGGTGGATTAGAACTGCCTACTTTTTGGTTTTAGCAGCTGAGCTCTTAAACACTGCGCCACGAGGGCTTCACATGTAAATAGGATGGCATTATTAAAATAGTCAGCCCTCTTAGCTAACACGAAAATAACTTCTGAGTCTATTCGAGAGCTATTTTGTTTTCATGGTGAATGATACACCCCACCATTTCATTAATTCCCATCAAAACTTACAGAAAAGGATATATTATCTTTAAGGGTTTAGATGTTCATTGATTGAAGGCATGGGGGACTTGGGACCAACCAAGGTCTCTTTCAGGTCAACTGTTCTAGGATTTTGTGTCCTGAATCCATTTCATTCAATAAATATTTATTGAGCATCCACAGTGTGCCAAGCCCTTTGCTAGACACAAGAGTGAAACAGTGAACTGGATGAGACCCCAGACTCAGAGCTCAGGGTCTCATTAGAAAACTGGACAATGGAACAAGCAATCAATTTAGTGGGTAAGCACTGTGAGAGGTAATGGGTGTACAGGGAAGGAGCAGCTGACCTGGGCTCAGAAGACATGCCACAGGGCAATCATTCAGCAGAGACCTGAGGGGTGGGTCCAAGTCAGCTAGGAGAAGGCAACAGGAGTGGGAGGGGGAGGAACGTGCTGCAGGAGGAGGCATCTGCTTGTGTAGGGGCAAGAGGGAAGTGAGGGTTCACCCGGCTCAAGGACACAGTGTGGCTGGAGTGACAGGCTTTCTGTCCAGTTTGGCAGACGGCCATCTCAGCAAAGCTGTTGGCATCTGTCCTATCCCTGAAATAATGGAATATACTAGGGGAACAGTGAGGAGAGGTGAATTAAAATCCTTCTATCTCCATGGATTGAATTGTGATGGAATTGGATTGAGTGGTGTGTCTCAGAAAGATATGTTAAAGTCCTAACCCCTGTACCTGTGTGACCTTGTTTGGATATAGGGTCTTTGAAGATGTCATCAGTTAACATGAGGTCATACTGGAAAAGGGTGGGTGCTAGTCCTACACGACAGGTGTTCTATAAAAGAGGAGAAGAGATACAGAGAGACAGAGGGGAAAAAAAAAGAAAGAACCCATTGCCAACGAATCGGTTCCGAATTATAGCGAACCTATAGGACAAAGTAGAACTGCCCCGCAGGGGCATATGAAGATGGAGTTATGCTGCAACGGCAAGCTAAAGAGTGCCTGGGGCTACCAGAAGCTTGGAGAGACAAGAAGGATCTTCCCCTAGAGCCAACAGAGAGGCATGGCCTTGCCAACACCGGAATTCAGACTCCCAGTCTCCAGACAATGAGACAATAAATTTCTGTTCTTTAAAGCCACACATTTTGTGGTATTTTATTAAGGCAGTCCTAGAAAACTGATAAAGAAGGATAAATTGAAATCCTTCAGTCCTTTTCCTGACCAACATTTCTGGTGCCAAACATCTCTCGACCCTCAGTGTCTACTCCTGACTTTCCAGAACAAGAGGAAAAAGCTGAGCAAGGTGTAACATGGTGGCAGGTATGAGCCAGGACAGAGACTTGACCTCATGGCTTCCCTGGGGGCCTTTCGGTCTGGAAAATTGGAGGCCCCGTTCCTTGCTCTACCAGCAGTTGCCCTGAATGTTGCAGCTTTATGTGAGAGACCCATATATCAAGGACAGGACAGTTCTGATGGTTATGAGAATGTATGAAAGTACTGTTTGGATTATATTAAGTGGAATAAAGTAGGTCGATATTGTCTGGAATAATAAACTTGAGTTTAATCAACATATCATAAGCAAAATTATGTGAAAGCACATAGCAAGTTATTGTTGCTGTATTTGGTTGACTACTTAATTTTCTAATATATGCACATAATAATAAAATAATTTTACATGTGGATAGGACTCATTTTTCTACAATCACGCAAGAGTATTTAACAATATGTTAATAGTGCATCATACTATATTTGTGGGGAAATGTTTTAAAAGTTGTCCCCATTGGGTGACATTGGGTGCCCTGGATTCTCACACCCACAGACAGAGTGGGGATCTGCCTACGTAGTCTTTGTTGTTATTAGGTGCCTTCGAGTCGATTCCGACCCATAGTGTCCCTATAGGACAGAGTAGAACTGTCCCATAGGGTTTTCTAGGCTGTAATCTTAACTGAAGCAGATTACCAGGCCTTTTTCCTACGAACCTCCGGGTGGATTTGAACTGCCCACCTGTCAGTTACCAGCTGCGTGCTTAACAATTTGCACCACCCACGTAGTAGGTGCTTCATAAAAGTGGGCCAAATTAAGCAGAAGAGTGTGACCGTTTCCTAGCTCATCAGCTGCCGCTGAGCCAAGGAAGTGCTTTTTGTTGCTGGGTGGTTGTTTTAAGATAAATAACTGCCTTCAAAATCTTGAAGACAGTTCCACAATGTGAGTCCTTTGCTGTAAAGGTCATTTTATCAAGCCTGATCCTTATCCAGTGTCACCTGTGACACTGAAAACCTCCAAGCCTGGAAAAGAGAATCGGAAGGAAGCAGGGAAGAACATACAGAAAGACTGAGGGGCTTCCACGTGGAGCAGATTGAGTGCCCATGCTGTGGTCAGGGCTCCCAGCTCCACCTGTACTGGCTGGGTGGCTTCCGAAAGCTTACTGACCCTGGGTAAGCTTTGGTTGGAAGGGCAACGCAAGGCCTGGGTGGAGTCACTGCTGTTAAGTAAGCACCTGGTGCAGGTAAGTGCCTCCAACAAGCATTGTTCCTCCTGATTATCATCATCATCATCATCATCATCATGAGGGTCAGAAAGGAGGGCATTTGAATTGAGGAGTCTGATGCATTTTCCTTGGTAAAAAACAAACAAAAGACAGATTGGCCGATCCCTCTCCAGCTTGTCCTGTTGGGCTGGAGTCCGACCCTGTTGTGCAGGGCAGGCTCTCACCTTTCTTTGGTCCTGCTGTTTCTTACTCATTGACATTTCAGGTCAACCTTGGATTTGTGGGTTCTGACGGTGGAGAAGGTAATGAACTTATCCGTTCTGAGGAGGTAGAGCTTGTGTTATGTTATGGTCCCAGGAGTGGGCAGTTTTAGGTTCCCCTGAAAGATATGTTGAAGTCCTAACCCCTGTACCTGTGAATGTGACCTTGTTTGGAAATTAGATGTTTTATTTTTTTAATTGTGGTAGCCAAAAAAAAAAAAAAAAAAAAAAAACCGTTGCCGTGGAGTCGATTCCGACTCTTAGTGACCCTATAGAACAAAGTGGAACTGCCCTATAGGATTTCCAAGGAGCATCTGGTGAATTCACACTGCCGACCTTTTGGTTAGCAGCCAAGCTCTTAACCATTGTGCCACCAGGGCTCCCGTAATCGTGGTAAGCATATTAAAACAAAACATTTGCTATTTCAACATTTTTTACATGTACCATTCCGTGACACTAATTACATTCATCATGCTGTGCAACCATCACCACGATCTGTTTCTGAATCTTCCCATCACGCTTAAGAGAAGCTCAGTGCCCCCCAAGCAATGACTCCCTCCTTCCCCTCCCTCTCACCCCTGGTAATCACTAACAGACTCTGGTCTCTATACACTTGCCTCTTCTAGATATGGAAATAGGGTCTTTGAAGAAGTAATCTGCTTAGTTTACATGAGGTCGTACTGGAGTAGGGTGAGTTCCCATCCATTCTGAATGGTCTCCTTATAAAGGAGAAGAGACTCAGAGAGACACACAGAGGGAGGACAGCCATGTGATGATGCAGCTGTAAGCCAAGCAACGCCTGGGGCTACCAGAGCTGGGAAAGATGAGGAAGGATGCCTTAGAGGCTTTGGAGACAACCTGGCCCTGCTGACAACCTGAATTCAGACTCCAAGCCTCCAGGCCTGTGAGTGAATAACTTTCTCTTCTTATAAGACACCCAGTGCATTATACTTTGTTATAGCAGCTTTAGGAAACCAGTACAGGCAGTTATGGCAAAAACTATGTGTGTCGATGGATGCCGTGACCCCTGACTGTGGTCAGCATCACCCATCCATCCCAGGCCAGAAGAAGAAAGGGGCTAGACCTAACGGTCCCCCAACCCTTGCCGCTTCGCTCTTTGCATGAAAGTGACCTTCATAGTTTCATCAGCTGAGAGCCAGATTGCCTCGTAGTAAAGTATAGTTTAAGATCAGTTTCAGGAATTTTCTGGATGTTTTTTATCTTTGCAGTGAAGCTGTAACAGCCTCACAGCAGCTGGGCAGGCTGGAAAGTTGATGTTTCCAAGTGGCTCATTAGAGTGTAATGGTGTTTCTGAGCGTAGATGCTCCTGAGAGCAGCCGGCAGAGCCCCCGCCGCAGCGATGGATACTCCTCATCAATGAGGTTCCGGCTGATGTGCGGGAGGCAGGGACTGAACTCCATAGCAGTTCTGATCCCCAAAGGGGGCCGAGGTGTGTGCTGTTCTCCAGTGTGGGGGTGGGGAGTGATTTCTGGATGTACATGTGCAGATGGAGAGAGGCAAGTGGGGCTTGGTGGACCTGGTTGGAGACTTAGACAATGGTTACAGCCCTTTAGGGAATGGCGTGAAGGCCTCTCCCCAATTCAGACTGAGCAGTAAATTCTGACTCAAATACGGCTATAGGATATGTTGGGATTAAGGTTTGGGGGAAAAGGTCATTCTTTAAAGTCAGGCAAATTCCAATTTCAATCTAAACTTAACCTCTTAATAATCTGGTAACCTCAGAAGTTACTTAATCATTCTGAACTTCACTCTAATTAGGACAAACAAGTGTTCTCATTAACCTTTGCTGTGTAGCAAACCACCCCAAAACTTGGTGGTTTAACTGCAATTTAATATCATCTGCTATGGTTCTGTAGGTTGACTGAGCTCAGCTGAGTGGTTTCTATTCAGGGTCTTTCATGATTATATTTAGATTGTGGCTGAGTCTGGAGTCACCCAAAGGCTTAACAGGGCTGGAAGGCCAAGATGGTATCTGTCTTAGGCTAGGTTCTCTAGAGAAGCAAAGCCAGTAAAGCGTATAAATATATATAGAGAAAGATTTATATTAAGGAAATAGCTCACGCAATTGTAGAAGCTAAAACTTCCCAAGTCCACAGATCAGTGTAGAGGCTTCTCCCAGCTCACATGGCCACAGAAGCTGGTGAACCCAAGGTCGGCAGGTCGGAAAGGGGCTCCCTCTCACAGACTGTGAAGGTCAGTGAATTCCAAGATCAGCAGACAAGACAATCAGCTTTCTCCTGATTCATGTAGCTGCAGGGGCTGGCGAACCCAAGGTCAGCAGGTCGGGGAGCCGACTCTTGCTTGCAGGCTGAGAAGTTCGACGAATTCCGAGATCAACAGGTAAGCTGCTAGCTCAAGTCCCACAAACCGGAGGTGAGACAACAAGAGGCAGCTGCTGAGTCTGGAACAAGCCAAAAACCTCGGCAAGGTGAGCAGGCAGAAGGTAACTGGCAGAAGTCAGAGAGATGAAACTGAGAGGGCGGTGAGCTGCCACAGGCCCCGCCTCCGCCAGTACCACTCGGCAGATTCCATCACGGGGGTGATCACAATGTTATACAACTACTAAAACACGGAGAATAAAGGTCTAGCCAAGCTGACGTACAATCTTAACCATCACAGTGTCTTCCCTTATGTGTTGGGTGCCCAAGCTGTGATGGCTACAATGACTGGGGACTGGCAAGGCACCTCTCTCTCCACACGGCCTTTTCACGTAGCTGCGTGGGCACCCTCACAACATGTCTGCCTCAAAGCAGTTCATGTCTTACAAGGCTCTGGCTTTTCAAAGAGCAAGCATTCTAGGACAGAGGAAATAGAAGTCACCAGCCATTTGTGGTCCAGGCTCAGAAAATGGCACAACATTCACTGCTTCTGCCATAGTCTACTTGACAAAACTGTCACAGGGCCCGGTCAGACTCAGGATAAGGGTGAGGACACACCTCTCCATGGCAGGAGTAGCAAAGAACTGCTGTGGCCATCTTTAATTCTCCTCCTCATTGATATTTACCTCCAAGTACCACTGAATGCACTCAATGAAGGGAAATATGTAAAAGAATCTTGTTGAATACCTGACACCTACAGGCAGGCAAAAAATCCCATTTTCCTTCCCCTTTCACCCATCACCCTTCCCTTGGCCTCTTGATACTGAGATATTCTACCATCACTAGGGGCAAGAGACCTGGCTGTCCTAACTTTCCTTTCCAGGTTATGGCCAGGTTATGGAACGTTCTTGCCTTTGAGGCTTTAGATGAAGGTTGTTGCTGTTTTTATGTGCCATCGAGTCGATTCCAACTCATAGTGACCCTATAGGACAGAGTAGAACAGCCCCATAGGGTTTCCAAGGAGCGGCTGATGGATTCAAACTACTGACTTTTTGGTTAGCAGCCAAGCTCTTTCTTAACCACTGTTCTATCAGGGCTCCTTAGATGAAGGTAGTTGTTCTCAACCTTGATTGCATATTAGAAGCTCGTGGGAAACTTTTGTAAAATGCCACTTTCTAGGTGCTAACCCTTAGGCCTAGGGTTTCTAATCTGGTTGTTTGATATGAGGACCCTTGGGTTTCAAGAGCCTCCTTCCCCAGTAATTTTCATGCTCTCAGTGGAAGGGTTAAGTATTTCATTTCTAAGAGGCCTATTATTTGCCTGAAAATACGTTTCTAGGGGAGGTAACAGGTTGATCTGTCCTGCAACCTGCCTGGATTGAATGTTCAAATGAGCCTGTGCTCATGCACACAGGGCTTCAAGAGGGTGGAACTCTGAAAACTTCCAGGGCATTCCCAGAAGGTCCCATGCAGTGAAGAGGGGGCAGAGGAGGGAAGCAGCAGGACCTGGGTGGGGAACAGGAATGGGGCCCCCAATAAGCACTTGTATTACACACAAGCCACTTATCAACTAGCCCACTGTCTCAGTCTCCTAGTGCTGCCATAACAAAAATGCCATGAGCGGCAGATTTTTAAAGAACAGGCATTTATTGTCTCATAATTCTAGAGGCTAGCTGTCTATCCAAATCAGGGTCTGGGCCAAGTCAGTTTCTTCTGTGGGCCCCTCACCTAGTTTCTAGTAATTCCCATCAATCGTTGGATTTCCTTGGCATTGCTTGGTGTCTTCCTCCTGTGTATCTCTGTGGTAATTCTGCTCTTTTTATAACTCAGAAATAATTAGATTTAAGACCCTGTTTGTAATACTAGCTCGTATTAACTGGTCTTCTTTATAGGCATATGGATATTATCCTATCACTGACAGCATTGTACTTCAGGATAGATCTTGAAATGTTCTTTTTGATGATGAACATGACACCATTCCTCTTCAATTTGTCATTCCCGGCATAGTGGACCACACGATTATCTGACTCAAAATGGCCAATACCAGTCCATTTCAGCTCACTAATGCCTGCGATATTAATCTTTATGTGTTCCATTTCATTTTCAACGACTTCCAATTTTCCTACATACTTTGTACATTCCACATTCCGATTATTAGTGGATGTTTGCAGCTATTTCTTCTCATTTTGAGCCATGCCACATCAGCAAACAAAGGTCCTGAAAGCTTGACTCCATGCACATCGTTAAGGTTGACTCTAGTTTGAGGAGGCAGCTCTTCCCCAGTTGTACTTTGAGTGCCTTCCAGCCAGAGCGGCTCTCTTCTGGCACTACATCAGACAATGTTCTGCTGCTATTCACAAGGTTTACACTGGCCAATTTTTTCACAAGTAGACTACCAGAACAACTCTGATATGACTTCTTCAACATAACAAAAGAAAACCCCTATTTCCAAACTGGGTTATATTTACAGGTACAGGGGTTAGGACTTCAACGCATATTTGAGGGGGGGAACACAATTTAATCTTATAGGACAGAGTAGAACTGCCCCACAGAGTTTCCAAGGCTATAATTTTTACCAAAGCAGATTGCCACATCTTTCTCCTGCAGGGCAGCTGGTGGATTCAAACCACTGACCCTTTGGTTAGCAGCTAAGTGCTTAACCACTGTGCCAGCAGGGCTCCTTATTTAATCCATAACAAACACCACTTTATGATTACGAGGTGGCCCTGCTGTTACCTGGGCTCTGTGGTGCCCAAGAGAAGCTGGAGAACATTGACGAGGTCATTCAAGGTGGGTGTCTCCCTGTCCCATGGTATTCTTCAGTGAGCACCGAATGAACTTCCCTCCTCCAAAGATTTAACACCCATATTCATAAAAATTAAATGGTTACCTGAGACCCCTCCTGAAAAGAACACTAACTGCATTTGTTTCCCATCAAGTTCACGATGGTGGTGATGGATATAAATAGCTGGCTTTTAAGAGGAAACTGCTGAGCGGGTACAAATGTTACCTATACCTTGAAGGTATCTGCTGAGCCTTATTATTCTTGGGTAATTGGGGTTATGGGCAGTTGCTGTCTCTTATTGGTCAATGTTTCTGTTCGTAAGGCTAAAGGGTGAATCAGCACCCCCTACATAAGCTGTGAGAGCTATCTATCAACCTTTTCTTTACCTGGGCAAGGAGAGTTTCTCCTAAACGAGTCAGCTTTCCTTTTGTCCAAAATCACCACCCATTCCTACCCACTGCCCACATCTAAGAGAATGGAGACACTAGGCCAGGACACATGGCAAAGATGAACTTAATTAGGTTACCTAAACTCAGAGTTTCTGGGTGGTGCAAACATTTAAGATGCTTGGCTGCTAACCAAAAAGTTGGAGGTTCGAGTCCCAGAGTGCCTGGGAAGAAAGGCCTGGTGATCTACTCCCCCAAAATCACCTTTAAAAACCATATGAAGCACAGTTCTATTCTGATACACATGGGGTCACCATGATTTGGGGTCCACTTGATGGTAAGTGGTAGAATTAGGCTGTTTAGGGAGCATGAAGTACTGTTATTGATTTCTGATCAGTAGATGCATAACTGGCCTGACCATTCTGGATCACCAACTCACTTTTCAGATCAGAGCAAGGTTTGGAGACTCAGTTTGCCTAAACAAAATGTCTCAACGTGACACTAACACCTTAATCTTCACAGCTCAGATATGACTGAGCAGTTGATGTCTTAGAAAGTGCCCTGGGCAGAAATCAGGAAACTGTTCCTCATCTAGGGTTTTCCTCTTACATACGAGCTTCCCATTTGCCTTTATTCTCCTGATCAATAAACCAGTTCTAGGAGGATTCCATTCTGAGTGTCTCCCCAGGGGGCTTGGTAGGAGTCAATGGGAGGGCAATGAGGGCCCCCCGGGATATAAAGACAGACAGGACAAGGAAGGATCCCCCAAAAACCACAGCGAGAAGGTTGAGGAGAGAGTCTTCTAACCTGTTTTGAAAGTCAGTAATGGTCCTTTATTGGATTGAATGGTGTCGCCTAAAAACATACGTTGAATGTTTTTTTTTAAGTAGACACGCTTCTTTTGATTAAATATGATATTTAGCTGTGTCCTAAATAATAGCATCTGTGAAATCTCTGGTTTAATGTACCAGTTATATACTTTCATACTAAACATTAAAATAATTATATAACTAACTGTGGTACCTGTGAACGTGACCTTGTTTGGAAACAGGGTCTTTGAAGATATTATCAGTTGGGTTAATGTAAGGTCATACCTGAGTAGGGTGGGTCCTAATCCAATATGAGTGATGTCCTTATAAAAAGAAGAGACACAGAGATAGAGGGAAGATGGCCATGTGACAAGGGCAGATGCAAGCCAAAGAATGTCTGGTGCTACCAGAAGTTGAGGGATACCTGGTGGCGTAGTGGTTAAGAGCTTGACTGCTAACCAAAAGGCTGGTGGTTCGAACCCACCAGCCGCTCTGTGGGAAAAAGAGGTGGCAGTCTGCTTCCATAAAGATTTACAGCCTTGGAAACCCTATGGGGCAGTTCTACTCTATAGAACGATAGGGTTTCCAAAGCTGTATAGGCTGCCTATGAGTCAGAATTGACTCAGTGGCAAAGGAATGAACCAGAAACTGGGAGAAACAAAAAACAGGTCTTCCCCTAAAGCCTTCAGAGAGAGCATGGCCCTGCTGACACCCTGAATTTGGACTCCTGGCCTCCAGAACTGTGAGCGAATGAATTTCTGCTGTTTTAAGCCAACCACTTAGGGGTATTGGTTACCCTAGGACAGCCCTAGGAAACTGATACAATCCTATGAACATCTCTGATTTAAACAAAGTCTCAAGAAGCATTTTATCCCTTTCTAAATAATTAATTTTTAGAGTGGTTCTACTTATTTCAATTGTCCATGCTGTGGATAGCTAATCCGAAGCCCTGGCTGTGTAGACGTGGAATGTGGGTTTATGTACAAACCACGCAAGGCTGGCTACAGCGTCCTATGCCATGCTGCCTCTTAGAATGGTCAATCTGAGCAGCTGGAGGTGCCAGTCTGTGGAAAAGCTCCTGGCCTCTGCACCCACCCAGACAGGCCCCCTTCATCCTCACTGTAGCTCTGTAGGATGCTGCCGGCTCCTTCAGGAAGGCTATGCACCTTATGATAACGACCTTCACTTCTTCACCACAGGGTTATTGAATATGGCAGCTCTTCTTCCGGCCCTCTGCAGCCATAAACGAAGACAGATTGCTCCTTTCACTTTCAAAGGCTCCTGAATATAGAGTAGAATCAATTTTATATATGGGAGATGGAGCCTTCCTCTCATACATAGCTCCTCGCTCCGCGGATTCCTCTTCCCTGGGAGATAATATATGAACTTGCCCCCATACAGAGGTGAGAAAGTAAACAATAGAATGGTTCACTATTACCCCAATGAGTCTGAGTGAAAATTTTACTTCCCTAATCATTTACCTCTCTGCTGCCTCTCATTGAAGCACAACTTTACAAGTCATATAAATCAGATTCATCAGCAGTTTCAAAACACACTTACTTCACTGCTTTTCTGATGCTGTGAGCCTCAGCACTGCTTGCCAAGTAACCCCCTTGCTCAAGAGCCTTCAATGGCTCTTAGATCAAGTCCCAAATCCTTATCTTGGTGTCAGTCTCTCCAAAGCCTGCCTCTCTCCATGTACCCCGTTTCCCTCACCCACCTGCAAATAGGAACTTTTTTCTCTGAACAGGACAGCTACTCACTTCACTGCCCCACCTTTGTAGGACTCCTCCCACCACCCTTGAGAGCTCACAGCCCCCTTCCCATTCAGAGCTCTCCAGTTCCCTTGTTAGCTGCCGTGGAGTTGGCCCTGACTCATGGCCACCCCATGCACAACAAAACAAAACCATGCCTGATCCTTCTCCATCCCCGTGATCGATTGCAGATCAGATCATTGCTATCCATGGGATTTTCTTTGCCTGATTTTCAGAAGTAGATCATCGGGTCTTTCTTCCAGACCCGTCTTAGTCTAGAAGCTCTGCTGAAACTTGTTCAGCGTCATAGCAAGACAGAAGCCTCCAATGACAGATGGGAGGTGGTTTGTGCATGAGGTGCATTGGCCAGAAATTGAGCCCAGGTCTCCCACATAGAAGGCAAGAATTCTACCACTGGACCACCACTGCCTGCTTCCAGCTGCCTCTTGTTGTTGTTAGGTACCGTTCAGTCAGTTCCAACTCATAGTGACCCTATGTACAACAGAACAAAACACTGCCCGGTCCTTTACCATCCTCACAATTGTTGTTATGATTGAGCCCACTGTTGTAGCCACTGTGCCAATAGGATCTTCCTCTTTTTTGCCGATCCTCTACCTTACCAAGTATGATGTCCCTCTCCAGGGACTAGTCCCTCCTGATAACATGTCTAAAGTACATGAGATGAAGTCTTGCTATCCTAGCTTCTAAGGAGTGTTCTGGTTGTACTTCTTCCAAGACAGATTTGTTCATTCTTTTGGCAGTCCATGATATATTCAATATTCTTTGCCAACACTACAATTCGAAGGCATCACTTCTTCTTTGGTCTTCCTTATTCAGCTGCCTACCTCTCTGAATTCCTAATGCTCCTTTAGCCCACCCAGGGAATTGAG
Organism: Dugong dugon; assembly: GCA_030035585.1. NCBI lineage: Eukaryota > Metazoa > Chordata > Mammalia > Sirenia > Dugongidae > Dugong > Dugong dugon. Next base: position 27,713,802 of record CM057462.1, read on the forward strand.
AACACTATAAACATTATCTTGAGTATATTTGTTTTGTGGATATAAACCTTGTTTCTCTGTAGTTGCAGGAGGCAGAGGAGAGTAGAGAAATTACTGAGCAATTACTAGGATTGGTTTGGACAAGATAGAATGTTTTTTCAGGTCATGGCATTGTTTCCTACCTCACCGATCATGGTTTTGAAATAAAGACATTATTTGTTTATTTATTTGAACATCTCAGTTCACTGTGAGGCATTTTATCTCTGTGAGAATCAGCTCAGCTCCCTTTAAAAGAAGTGCCCTGAAATAATTATTGCCCCTTTCTCTCCTGCCCCCTTGGGCAAGGAGTGTCTTACATAGGTACAGAAAGGAGAAGTCCCCTGTCACCTAATTTACAGAGTGACGCCTCTATCCTTTCAAATTAAACTGTGCCTTTGTGGACAGCTCACCTTTCTCTATGTATTTATCTGGCTTCTAGTTTTTATTTGTCCAGTTTTTGGACTTGTTTTTGCAAGTGGCAGTAAATGTAGAGGTCAAGAGCATGGACTCTGGAGCCAGACAACCCAGGTTCAAATCTTAGCAGCCACTGTGTCAGTCCACCTCGTTGAGGGTCTTCTTCTTCTTCTATGACCCTCCCCTTTACCAAGCATGATGTCTTTCTCCAGGGACCGGTCCCTCCTTATAACATGTCCAAATTACATGAGACAAAGTCTCACTACCCTTGCTTCTAAGGAGCATTCTGGCTATACTTCTTCTTAAACAGATTGGTTTGTTCTTCTGGCAGTCCATGGTATTTTCAATATTCTTCACCTGTGTGACCTTGGTCAAGTTACTCAACTTCTCTGTGCTTTAATTTTCTCAGGGGTAAAATGGGGTGTAATATTAGCACCTGACAAAGTAACACTGAAAGGTTGAGAACTGAACACATGCTGTTCCAAGCTTAATTAGCCAGTTTCCATCAAGTCGATTCCAACTCATAGTGACCACATGTGTGTCAGAGTAGAACTGTGCTCCACAGGGTTTTAACGGCTGATGTTTTGGAAGTAGATTGCCAGGCCTTTCTGCTAAGGCACCTCTGGGTGAACTTGAACCACCAACCTTTCACTTAGCAGCTGAGTGCATTAACCATTTGCACCACCCAGGGACTCAAAGCTTAATTAAACCCATTGCTGTCGAGAGCCCATTCCTACTTATAGAGACCCTATAGGACAGAGTAGAACTGCTCCATAGGGTTTTCAAGGACTGACTACTGGATTCAGACTGCCTAATTTTTGGTTCGCTGTCGTGATTTAACCACTAGTAGGGCTAAAACTAAGGCACTTGCCCTTTTACTATTTGTCCTAATAAATTCTTGCCCAGGAAGCAGAAAGATAATGCTGCAAATGAGTAAATCACTGAATTATTACCTTCAGGCACTTGCTGAAAATCCATTTATCTGAACAATAGTTTTCTCATCTGGGTAAACAGCCTCATTCTTAGGACAATAGATTGCTCAATTGGCGAACTTACTTTTTTTCAAACCACTGTTAACTAATCAAAATTCAATCCAAGACTCCATCTAAGATACGCCACTGGTCTCACCCCTTCAGGAGCGAGGAGGAACGAAGACAACAAGATACGAGGAAAAGATTAGTCCAAAGGACTAACGGCTCACAGCTACCATGGCCTCCACCAGACTGAGTCCAGTACAGCTAGATGGTGCCCAGCTATCACCACTGACTGCTCTGACCGGGATCACAATAGAGGGTCCTGGACAGAGCTGGAAAAAGATGTAGAACAGAATTCTAACTCACAAAAAAAAAGAGAGACTAGATTTACTGGCCTGACAGACTGGAGAAACCCCAGGAGTATGGCCCATGGACACCCTTTTAGCTCAGTGATGAAGCCTCTCCCGAAGTTCACTGTTCAGCCGGGGATTGGGCAGCCTCATGAAACAAAACAGGCCTAATGAGGCACAGCAGTCCAGGGACAAGGACTAGAAGGCAGGAGGAGACGGGAAAGCTGGTGATAGGGAACCCAAAGATGAGAAGGGACAGTGTTGACATGTCGTGGGGTCGTTAACCATTGTCATAGGGCAATATGTGTACTAACCGTTTAATGAGAAACTGTTTGTTCTGCAAACCTTCATCTAAGGTACAAAAAAAAAAAAAAAAAGAGTTATCTTTGTGAGATCAAATTGACAACAGCAACTCAAAAGGTTTGATGGGAAGCCTAGGGGACGGTGAGTTGAAGATAATGGTGATGGAATAATTTGGAAAAGGATAGTGAGAATAGCAGCACAGCTGGAAGAATGTAATTGATGTCACTGAATTGTACACATAGAAACTTTCAAAATGGTGTAACTTTGGCTATGTATATTTTCACCAGAAAAAGGTCCTGAAGGTTGAGAAGGGAGATGTTGACACGTCATGGGGTTCTTAACAAATGCCATAAAACAATATGTGTTCTGACTGTTTAATGAGAAACTATTTGTTCTGTAAACCTTCATCTAAAGTACAATAAAAAAATTTAAAAAAAAAATTCAATCCAAGACTCTAGTCTTGCTGTGTCCACCAATCCTAAACTAATACATCCTGAACTTTGCCAATCAGATCCCTGCACTGAAAGATTTGCCTTAGACAACTCAGACTCAGACCCCAAAACCCCATAAAGACTCACCCTTTACTTCCTCCTGGCTCAGACCGACTCAAGGGGAGGTCTCCTTAACTGCCCCCAGTAATAAACATGGCTTTGCTTGATCAACAGCTATTCTGGTGCTGTTTGGCAGTTAACAAGATTAACTGAGTTACCATTCATTTATAATATGTAAGAAACACAACAGTACTTATCATGTCACAGACAATGGAGGGGCTAGTTATTTGCATTCTCCATTTTGAAGATGACATTGATGCATAAAGATTTTTATTTTACCCTCTTCAGGGCCCACTAGGGTTTTTATTGGCTGATTTTTGGAAGTAGATCGTCAGACCTTTCTTCCTAATGTGTCTTAGTCTGGAAGGTCTGTTGAAACCTGTCCACTATAGCCTTCAGTATATATTATACCTGAATGTCAAGAAAACAAGACTTCTCATAACTGGACCTATAAACAACATCATGATAAATGGAGAAAATACTGAAATGCATTGGATTTCATTTTACTTGGATCAATAATTAACTCCCATGGAAGCAGCAGTCAAGAAATCAAATGATGTATTGCATTAGACCAATCTTCTGCAAAAGACCTCTTTAAAATTTTAAAAAGCAAAGGTGTCACTTTGATGACTAAGGTGTGCCTGACCTAAGCCATGGTATTTTCAATCACCTCATATGCATGCGAAAGTTGGATAATAAAGAAGGAAAAAAGATGAAGAATTGATGCATTCAAATTGTGGTATTAGCAAAGAATATTGAATATATCACAGACTGCCAGAAGAACAAACAAATCCGTCCTGGAAATAATACAACCAGAATGCTTCTTAGAAGCCAAAATGGCGAAACTTTGACTAACTTACTTTGCACACGTCATCAGGAAAGACCAATCGCTGGAGAAGCCATCGTGTTTGGTAGAGTAGAGTGTCAGTGAAAACAAAGGAAACCCTCAGTGAAATGGAGCGACACAATAGCTGCAACACTGGACTCAAACATACCAACAATCATGAAGATGGTACAGGACCAGGCACCATGTTGTTTCATTGTGCATGGAGTCATCACGAGTAGGAGCCAACTTGAGGGCAACTAACAACAATATCATGGCCCATAAATGCTCAAAAATACTCTCTGTGAACAACTGAAAAGAGTGAAGAAAGCACGTCCTTAGAGGAGAAAATAAAAGTGCTCACTAGAATTGTAGGTGCACTTGTAGGAGCATCAATGGGACGTTTTTTAGGAGATGAAAGAATCTGACAAAATCATTTTGATTTTCTTGGAATCCAGATTTCTGGGTCCCTTCATGGAATTGGCATGATCCACCCAGGCCATCTGCCCATAGGTGTCCTTTTGAACCTGGAAGGAACTTGTTCCCTGGAGTCACCTTCAGGTCAAACAACAGCCTACTAAGCAGCTTAGCAGAGACCATTTGGCCGTAGGCATTGGGTTCTTTTGGAAAATTATCTACATGCAGCCAGCTGGAACTCCAGGATCTGATTCAAAAAATAAAGCCCAAACTTGTCACCACTGAGTCGACTCCAACTATAGCAACCCTATCAGACAGTGTAGGACTGCTCTATAGGGTTTCCAAGGAGCAGCTGGTGGATTTGAACTGCCAACTTTTTGGTTAACAGCCATAGCTCTTAACCACTGCGTCACCAGGGGTTAGCCCGATTTGAATCATATCTACTCAAAATAAATATATTCTGTTGCACTAATTTTTGGTGTTTCTCTAAGAAGTGGGGCCTTTTTTAAAAGATGAAAGAATCAGATAGCGTTTCTCAGCCTCCTTTCTGATTCCCCAGTCATAAGCCCAATTCACTTTGAGCAGTGATAACTGCTCTTGTTATAGCAGTGATTCTTGTGAGGGTGATGGAGAGGATAAATCGCCTCTGTGTAAGGCCATCTCAGTATTTAGGGTAGGAGGACTTTTTCAGCGAACACTTCCTTGAGATTTGGATCTACCCTGTCCCACCCCTGCTTGAGAACCTTACTGTGGGAAATTCAATAGGAATGATGGTACTTTTCTTTTTGTCCCCTCATTCTGTGTTTACGATGGGACCTGATCTTGGGAACGTCAATTTTGTCACCTAGGGTACTTTTCAGTAGCATGACTTGCGTGCTGGGGGAGGGGTGGTGACAGTAACCCATGGCACCTTCTATAGAACAAGACCACAGTAAGCACCCACTTGAAAAGGCAGGTATGAGAGACTTCCAGAGTATTTCCTTCTTCCATTTTCCCTAATCTGTCACATTTAGATGCCAATTCCTTTTGGTGAAGGGCATCACAAGGACATTTCATAGGAAATGTAAGGTATGAACAGAACATTGAGTGTGTGTGAGCACCCACACCTTCTGATACTTTGACATCTTTCACATTTTAACCAACAACATTGATTTTTGTCTGTGTTGCTATTTGATGCTTTTAGGTCTGACCTGGTGCTGGAGGAAGTTCGAGTGGGGGTCAGTGGGTGGGCCCAATGACCATCAGCACTGACAGCAAGTCAGCCTGGGAAGTGATGGATGACAAGGAGCAGCCTCAGGGACTCACTCCAACAAGGGCTCATGTCTGCAAACCAAAAACCCTGTGGACAGACGACAGAGCAAAAAACCTCATTTCTGATAGATGACCCTGGCTCCATTTGGAGCTTGTGTTTGAAACTACTTTTAAGCTTGTTGGGCTTACTTTTCCTTCTTTCTTTTAGCACACACCACTAAATTACCCTTTTTCCCTCTGAAATAGATTTTATTGGAAAGATACAAAGATACAACTACTCCCTTTCCCTTACATGCCCTTCTCTAATATAAAAGCTCTTAAACTTCTTGTGAAATTGCTAAAAAAGTAGGACATACTGACTGGTTAATAAACCATTTATTGTTGTTAGTTGCCATCCAGTGGGCTCCAATTCATGGTGACCCCGTGCACAACAGAACAAAACATTGCCTGGTCCTGCGCCATCTTCATCAACTTTAGTATGCTTGGGTCTATTGTTGCGGCCACTGTGTATTTTGAGTGCCTCTCAACCTGGGGGGCTCATCTTCCAGCACTATATCAGATGCTGTTCTGTTGTGATCCATAGGATTTTCACTGGCTAATTTTCAGAAGTAGATCTCTAGGCCTTCCTTCCTAGTCTGTTTTAGTCTGGAAGCTCCTCTGAAACCTCTCCACCATGGGTGACCCTGCTGGTATTTAAAACATTGGTGGTATAGTTTCCAGCATCATAGCAACACTCAAGCCACCACAGTATGACACACTGACAGACTGGAGGTGATAGTAAACAATAGGGAGATGAAAATGTTGACATTGGCTTGAAATGCCAAGACCCTCAACCATTTTAATTTAAAACTTTAGACTGCGAGAGAGCCATTCATATTTCCCTCCCTGAGTCTGCTACAGAGGGCCCTGATGAGTCCATGTGGGTGTGAGATGAGCCCCAGCTGCTCAGAGGCTTCCCTGGAGCTTCTTTTGCCAGGGCACTGGAAGCAAGGGAAAGACTCATTCGTATACATGCCACTAATCTGAAATTTATGATAATTCAGATGGCGGGGGGGACTAAGGTGAACAGAAGGTCGGGCTAAGCAAATTTACACTGCAAACAAGACTGCAGGAGGGAAGCCTTAACCTTCTCTACTTAGCAGTCTATTTCCAAGGACTGGAGGAGCACGTCCATTTATATTGTTTATAATTGATTTGCCAATTATCAGTCTGTCTTATCTGGTTCTCTGCTAGCTAGTAAGGCAGAGAACTTATATATGCTGGGACTGGCATGGTACTTAATACTTTAAATTATTTGCTGATTGAAGAAATGAATACTTTTATTAAAATAAGCAGCCAAGGGAAAACACTTAGTTTTAGTGATTCAATAGGCTATTTGACTAATTCAACTCCATTGTTTTAAAACATTCAATATTTTAGACTTTTTAATAATCTAGATCAGTGGTTCTCAATTTTATCCCTCAGGAGACATTTAGTGATGTCTGGAGATATTTTTTTGGTTGTCACAAATTGGGAGGGGGTGCTCTTGGCATCTAGTAGGTAGAGGCTGGGGATGCTGCTGAAGATTCTACAGTGCATAGGACAGCCTCCCCACCACATCAAAGACTACCCAGCCACAGATGTCAATAGTGCCAAGGCTGAGAATCCCTCATCTAAATGAACCTTCTCAATTCATCTGGACACAGGAGCTTGTGCCATGAACCTCTGTGTCTGGATTTCTATGGTTCTCACCACGGTTCTTATAGTATTTTGACATTTCTGCTTCCTGTCCATCATCTCAGATTCAACAGGATCCACAAGACAGTAAAACCAGAGGCAAGTGTATTCATCATTGTCATTTTTCAGATGAGCAATCTTGAGATGGTAAAGGCAGGGACAACTTTCGCCTTCAGTGAAGTCATGAGTCTAGTGAGAAATCTCATTCTTGCTACCCGTGGGGTTTCCTCTGGGAAGTGGTACCTGGGAATGACAGGTGTTTTTCAGAGTCACGCTTCTGCTTCTGGACATGCACTGGGATGGAGCAGAAGCTGAGGAAGAGTTGGTGCGATGCAAAGATGAAAGCCCAAGTGAGAGAGAAAGTTCTGGAATGCTTCCTAATTAATGGCATGAGGGAGACTTCTGTGATGAATCTACTGGTTAAATATCTTCTTGTGTAGCTTGGGGATTCATCATGCTCTTTCGTCTTCCTGTCTTGTTGGCCAAGAGCTTCATAACATGCAATTCTGTGGCTGTGAAAATGTGGCGAGAACAGTGTCTCATGGTCATGACATCGAGCACATTGAAAGGATGTAGAAACACTGAATAAAGCAGAGCTTCACCTTCTCCAGGGAGCTTTCAGAGAGCAGCCATCCAATCTCTCAATAGTCCATCCACACTCTCCACTCCCAGGCAGATAGAGACTGATGCTGGAAGTCAGGCTCTGCCTTTTGTTGGGCTTTTCCAGTGAGTTTACCCAAAACATGGGTTAAGACAATGGGTTTGGAGCGAGTCAGAGGTGGAGTCATATTCCAGCTTCATCACATGCTACCTGTAACCCACGGGGAGCCACTTATTCTGATACGCCTCCATGTTCTCATATTTCAAATTGAGATAATGATGCCAGGCCTCTAAGGTTGTGATGGAGATGGAGATAATGTGGATATAATGCTCAGCCCTGGTTTTCTCACAAGGAAGCTCTCAACAGTGATAGGTACAAATCATTGGATTGACTTTCCCTAAAGTGGACATTAATAGGTATAGTGCAAAAATTATGTCTTGCGTTCAGAAAAAGATTAGGAAATACTGAGTCAAAGTTAAGTAGGTTAGTTTTTAATTATAGGACTTCTGAGAAATATTAATAGGCTAATGTAAATTAGCGCTCTCCAAAACAGATGAGTAGTGGGCATCGTCTTCCAAATTTATTTTGATTAGTTTATTCATTTCACACATAATTATCATGTCCATGTATATGCAAACCACTGTTTGAGGTGTTCAGGAGAGTGCAGAAATAAGACATGAAAGGTCTGCTCTCCTGTAGATTCCATCCTAGTGGGAAGATATGAAGGAAGGAAGGAATGAAGGAAAAGCAAGAGAGAGGAAGCAAGGAAAAAATGATTAGCATATGGAAAATGCAATGCCGAGAATTAAAATGACAGAGAACGATGGGGTGGCTACTTCAGACTGGGAGGTTAAGGCAGGACTCTACAAAGAGTTGAGTTGAGGACTCAGAGACAAAGATACCACCGAGAGACAATCAGAGCAAAGATCATTCCAGGTAGAGCGAACAATCAATGCAAATGCCCTGTGGCAAGAACGAGTATGATGTATTCTAGGATGAGAAAGAAACTCCGAACAGTGAGAGTGTAGTGGGGGAAGACAGAGTAATATGAAATGAGATCAGAAAGGCAGGAAGGGTCCAATCATGTGGGATTTGATGTACTTTTTAAAAGAACTGCTCTGGCTGCTATGTTGAGAAGAACACAGCAGGAGGGTAAGGGGGGAAGCAGAGATTGCCAGACTATCGTAGAAGCCCCCGTGAGAGCACTCAATGGCCTCAGACATAGCAACGATTGTGAGGATGGTGCAGGACTGGGCAGTGTTTCGTTCTATTGTACATAGGGTTGCTATGAGTTGGAACCAACTCGACGGCGCCTAACAACAACAACCATGAGAGCAAGGGGCTTGGGCAAGGGTGACAATCATCGAGGTGATAATTATTGTTCTTTTCAATAAACACTCGTATTTAAATGCTTATTGATACAGAATAGTGCACAAATCATAAGTGTACAACTCAGTGAATTACCACAAAGTGAACATGTCCATGTATTCACCACCTAGGTCTAGAAGGACTCCCTAGTACACCCTCCCATCACCAACCCTACCATTTACTTCCCTGGGTTCTAAAGCCATAGAACAGGTATAGGTGTACTTGCTTTTAAATTTATACACTGGAATCATACAAGGGTATTCTCCTATGTGGGGCTTCTTTTTGCTCAACATGAAAAACTCATCCAGTGGTTGATTCTGTGCTGTGTGGAATTCTGCTGTCCAAATATGTTGTTTTTGTTGTTGAGTGCTTTCAAGTTTCCAACTCATAGTGACCCCATGTGACAGAGTAGAATTTCCCCACAGGATTTTCTGGTCTGTAGTCTTTATGCAAGCAGGTAGCTAGGTTTGTCTCCAGCGGGGACACTGGGTGGGTTCCAACTGCCAACCTTTTGGTTAGCAGCTGGACACTTAACCATTCCTCCACCAGGGTTCCTGTCCAAATATTTGGATAGATAAAGATACCACAAAGTACTTATGCATTCGTTGTTGGTGGACATTTGGGTTGACTCCTATTTTGGCCATCATGAGGAATGCTGCTACAAACGTTCTATGTATGCAGTTCAATTAGATTTATACATAGGAATGGGATTTCTGGGTCAGAGGGTATGCATATAATCAATTTCAGTAGATAATATCAAACACTTTTCCAAAGTGATTGCACTATCTTACACTCCTACCAGCAGGGCAAGAGGGTTTCAGACGATGCCCACTTGGTATCATCAAGCTTTTTAATTTTAGCCATTCTCACGAGCGCGTAGCAGTATCCTTTCTGTAATTTTAATTTTCATTCTCTGATGACTAATGAGGTTGAACGTCTTTTCATGTTTAATGGGCGAATTTGGCTATCCTCTTTTGTGAAGTGCTTGTTTCAAGTTTTTGCCCATTTTTCACTGGCATTGTCTGCCTTTTTAAATACTTAATTTGTGGACATTTATTTTTAAGTCCTAGAATTTCCTTTTGATTTATTTTTACAGTTTCCAGTCCTCTGCCAACATGCTATACCTTGTTCTTTAATTTCTTAAACATATTAATCACAGGTATTTTAAAGTCAGTGAGTCTGTTTCTATTGCCTCCTCCCCATCTTGGTTTTCATTTAATTCTTTTTTTTTTGTTGGTTTATACTTATACTTTTATTTTTTCCCATACAAAAATTTATACATACATTGTTATGTGACCCTAATTGCTCTGCCCATACTATGACAGCACTCTCCTCCTTTCCACCCCTGATTCCCCATGTCCACTCAGCCACCTCCTAACCCTCTCTGCCTTCTCATCTCACCTCCGGACAGAAGCTGCCTGTTTAGTCTTTTGTATCTACTTGAGCTAAGAGGCACACTCCTCATGAGTATCACTTTTTGTCCCACAGTCCAGTCCAATCCCTGTCTGAAGAGTTGGCCTACGGAAATTGTTTTAGTTCTGGGCTGATAGAGAATCCAGGAGCCATGCTTTCCAGGGTTCCTCCAGCCTCAGTCAGACCATTAAGTCTGGTCTTCTTACTTGAATTTGAGTTCTGCACCCCACCTTTCTCCTGCTCCATCAGGGCTATCATTAGTGGTAGCCAGGCACCATCTAGTTCTTTTGGTCTCAGGCTGATGAAGTCTCTGGTTTATGTGGTCCTTTCTGTCTCTTGGGCTGATACTTTCTTTGCGTCTTTGGTGTTCTTCATTCTCCTTTACTCCAAGTGGTTGGGACCAATTGATGCATCTCAGATGGCCACTTGCAAGCTTTTAAGACCCCAGACGCCACTCACCAAAGTAGGATGCAGAACATTTTCTTAATAAGCTTTGTTATGCCAATTGACCTAGATGTCCCCTGAAAGCATGCTCCCCAGACCCCTACCCCTGCTACTCTGTCCCTCAAAGTGTTTGACGGTATTCAGGAAACTTCTTAGCTTTGGTTTAGTCCAGTTGTGCTGACTCCCCCTGTAGTGTGTCCTGTCCTTCCCTTCACCTAAGATAATTCTTATCTACTTTCTACTTAGTAAATAACCCTCGCCTTCACTCCTCGTCCTCATAACCATCAAAGAATTTTTTCTTCTGCGTTTAAACCTTTTCTTGAGTTCTTATAATAGCGGCCTTATACAATATTTGTCCTTCTGTGACTGACTAAATTCACTCAGCATAATGACCTCCAGCTTCCTCCATGTTATGTTTCACGGCTTAATCGTTGTTCTTTATCGTTGCGTAGTATTCCATTGTGTAGATATACCATAATTTGTTTATTTTTTTGTCCCTTGATGAGCACCTAGGTTGTTTCCATCTGTTTGCTATTGTGAACAGTGCTGCAATGAACATGGGTGTGCATATAGCTATTCATGCGATGGCTCTTATTTCTCTAGGATATATTCCAAGGAGCGGGATAGCTGGATCCTATCGTACTTCTGTTTCTAGCTTTTTAAGGAAGTGCCAAATCGATTTCCAAAGTGGTTGTAACATTTTACATTCCCACAACAGTGTATAAGTGTTCCAGTCTCTCCACAACCCCTCCAGCATTTATTATTTTGTGTTTTCTGGATTAATGCTAGCCTTGTTGGGGTGAGATGATATTGTAGTTTGATCTGCATTTCTCTAATGGCTAATGATCATGAGCATTTCTTCATGTGTCTGTTAGCTGCCTGAATATCTTCTTTGGTGAAGTGCCTGTTCATATCCTTTGCCCATTTTTTAAATGGGTTATTTGTCTTTTTGTTGTTAAGGTTTTGTAGTATCTTGTAGATTTTAGAAACTAGATACTGATCGGATTTGTCGTAGCCAAAATTTTTTTTCCCAGTCTGTCAGTTGTCTTTTCACTCTTTTGATGAAGTCTTTTGATGAGCATAAATGTTTGATTTTTAGGAGCTCCCAGTTGTCTAGTCTCTTTTCTGGAGCTTGGGCATTGTTACTTATGGTTTGTATTGTGTTTATGCCATTTTTTAGGGCTCCTAGCATTGTCCCTATTTTTTATTCCATGATCTTTATCGTTTTCAATTTTATATTTAAGTCTTTGATCCATTTTGAGTTAGTTTTTGTGCACGGTGTGAAGTATGAGTCTTGTTTCAGTTTTTTGCAGATGGATATCCAGTTCTGCCAGCACAATTTGTTAAAGAGACTGTTTTTACCCCAATTAACAGACTTTGGGCCTTTGTCAAATATCAGCTGCTCATAGGTGGATGAATTTATGTCTGGATTATCAGTTCTGTTCTATTGGTTTATTTATCTGTTATTGTACCAGTACCAGGCTGTTTTGACTACTGTGGCAGTATAATAGGTTTTAAAATCAGGTAGTGGGAGGCCTCCCACTTTGTTCTTCTTCTTGAGTAATGCTTTACTTATTCCGGACCTCTTCCCTTTCCATATGAAGTTGGTGGTTTGTTTCTCCATCTCATTAAAAAACTCCAGTGGGTTTTGGATCGGGATTGCGTTGTATCTGTAGATCGCTTTGGGTAGAATTGACATTTTCACGATGTTGAGTCTATCCATAAGCAAGGTATGTTTTTCCACTTATGCAGGTCTCTTTCGGTTTCTTGTAGTAGTGTCTTGTAGATTTCATTGTATAGGTCTTTTACGTCTCTGGTTAGATTTATCCCTAAGTATTTTATCTTCTTCAGGGCTATTGTTAATGGTATTGATTTGGTGATTTCCTCTTCGAGGTTCTCTTTGTTGGTGTAAAGGAATCCAACTGATTTTTGTATGTTTAATTTGTATCCTGAAACTTTGCTGAAATCTTCTGTTAGTTCCAGTAGTTTTCTTGTGGATTCTTTGGGGTTTTCTGTATATAAGATCATATCATCTGCAAATAGAGATACTTTGACTTCTTCCTTACCGATCTAGATGCCGTTTATTTCTTTTACTAGCCTAATTGCTCTGGCGAGGACCTCCAGCACAATGTTGAATAAAAGTGAAGATAGAGGGCATCCTCTTCTGGTTCCCGTTCTCAAGGGGAATGCTTTCAAAGTTTCTCCATTTAGGATGATGTTGGCTGTTGGCTTTGTATCTATGCCCTCAATTATACTGAAGAATTTCCCTTCTATTCCTATTTTGTTGAGAGTTTTTATCATGAATGGATGTTGGACTTTGTCAAATGCCTTTTCTGCATCAATTGATAAGATCATGTGGTTCTTGTCTTTTGTTTTATTTATGTGATGGATTACATTGATTTTTTTTCTAATGTTGAACCATCTCTGCATACCTGGTATAAATCCCACTTGATTGTGGTGAATTATTTACTTATTTTTGTATGTTGCTGAATTCTATTGGCTAAAATTTTGTTGAGGATTTTTGCATCAATGTTCATGAGGGATGTGGTCTGTAATTTTCTTTTTTTGTGGCATCTTTACTTTGTTTTGGTATCAGGGTTATGCTGGATTCATAGAATGAGTTTGGGAGTATTCCATCCTTTTCTATGCTCTGAAATACCTTTAGTAGTAGTGGTGTTAACTCTTCTTTGAAAGTTTGGTAGAATTCTCCAGTGAAGTCATCCGGGCCAGGGCTTTTTTTTGTTGGGAGTTTTTTAGCTACATTTTCAATCTCTTCTTTTGTTATGGGTTGATTTAATTGTTCTACCTCTGTGTTAGTTTAGGTAGGTAATGAGTTTCTAGAAATTTGACCATTTCCTCTGGTTTTCAAATTTGTTAGAGTACAATTTTTCATAGTATTCTGTAATGATTCTTTTAATTTCAGTTGGGTCTGTTGAGATATCACCCATCACATTTCTTATACAGGTTATCTGTTTCTCCTCCTGTTTTTCTTTTGTTGGTTTGGCCAGTGGTTTATCAATTTTGTTGATCTTTTCGAAGAACCAGCTTTTGGTCTTGTTAACTCTTTCAATTGTTCTTCTATTCTCTATTTCATTTAGTTTTGGTCTAATTCTTATTATTTCCTTTCTTCCGGCACCTGAGGCTTCTTTTGCTGCTCTCTTTCTACTTGTTCCAGTTGTAGGGTTAATGTTTTGATTATGGCCCTTTCTTCTTTTTGAATGTATGTATTTATTGCTACAAACTGACCTCTGAGCACTGCTTTTGCTGTGTCCCAAAGATTCTGGTAAGATGTGTTTTCATTCTCGTTTGATTCTATGAATTTCTTTATTCCATCCTTAATTTCTTCTATAACCCAGTAGCTTTTGATCAAGGTGTTGTTAAGTTTCCTTGTGTTTGATTTTTTTTCCTTGCTTTTTCTGTTGTTGATTTCTACTTTTGTGGCTTTATCATCAGAAAAGATGCCTTGTAATATTTTGTTGCTTTGGATTTTGTTAAGGCTTGCTTTAAGACCTAATATGTGGTCTACTCTGGATAATGTTCCACGTGCTTTGGAAAAGAAAGTATACGTGGCTGCTGTTGGGTGGAGTGTTCGGTATATGTCTATGAGATCAAGCTGGTTGATTGTAGCATTTAGCTCTTCCGTGCCTTTGTTGAGCTTCTTTCTGGATGTTCTAGCCTTCACCGAAAGTGGTGTGTTGAAGTCTCCTACTACTATTGTGGAGCTGTCTATCTCTCTTTTCAGTGCTGTTAGAGTTTGTTTTATGTATTTTGGAGCCCTGTCATTGAGTGCATAAGTATTTATTATAGTTATGTCCTCACAGGGTATTGCCCCTTTAATCATTATATAGTGTCCTTCCTTATCCTTTGTGGTGAATTTTACTTTAAAGTCTATTTTGTCAGAGATTAATATTGCCACTCTTGCTCTTTTTTGAGTGTTGTTTGCTTCATATATTTCTTTCTGTTCTTTCAGTTTTAGTTAGTTTGTGTCTTTGAGTCTAAGTTGTGTCTGTTGTAGGCAGCATATAGACAGATGTTGTTTTTTTTATCAATTCTGCCACTCTCTGTCTCCTTACTGGTGCATTTAGTCCATTTACATTTGCATAATTATTAATAGGTATGAGTTTAGGGCTGTCATTTTGATGTCTTTTTTTGTGTGTTGTTCACAGTTTCTTTGTTCCACTTAATTTTCTGCGCTGAGTCATTTTTCTTTATGTATTTTCTTTTCATCTTTTTCATTGTTGTTGATTTTGTGTTTGCTGAGTTTTTATATTTTTCTAGTATTTTTATTCTGACTTGTAGGATTATTAGTTTCCTTTGTGGTTACCTTAATATTTACCCCTATTTTTCTAAGTTTATACCAGTATTTTATTTCTTTGTATCACCTTGACTTCCTCTCCATATGAAAAATCTATGTCTACATTTTTTAAGTCCCTCTTTTTTGTTTTAATGTTGTCATCTTTTAAGTATAGACATCTGTTTCCCTATTTTCAGTGTTTTAGCTTTGATCTCCTTTTGTGGCTTCCCTATCTGGGTTGATATCTGGTTGCTCTGTCCTGTGTTCTAGTCTTGGGTTGTTATCTGATGTTACTGATTTCTCTAACTGGTGGACTCCCTTTAGTATTTCTTGTAATTTTGGTTTGGTTTTTGCAAATTCCATAAACTTTTGTTTATCTGGAAATGCCCTAATTTCACCATTATATTTGACAGACAGTTTTGCTGGATATATAATTCTTAGCTGGCAGGTTTTTTTTTTCCTTCAAGTCTTTATATATGTCATCCCATTGCCTTCTTGCCTGCATGGTTTCTGTTGAGTAGTCCGAGCTTATTCTTATTGACTCTCCTTTGTAGATGACTTTTTGTTTATCCCTAGCTGCTCTTAAAATTCTCTCTTTATCTTTGGTTTCAGCAAGTTTGATTATAATATGTCTTGGTGACCTTCTTTTCGGATTTACCTTATGTGGGGTTCGATAAGCATCTTGGATAGGTATCTTGTCATCTTTCACAGTATCAGGAAAGTTTTCTGCCAACAAATCTTCAACAATTCTCTCTGTATTTTCTGTTATCCCTCCCACCAATTCTGGTACCCCAATCACTCATAGGTTATTCCTCTTGATAGAGTCCCACATAATTCTTAGGGTTTCTTCATTTTTTTTTTAATCCTTTTATCTGATTTTTCCTCAGATAAGTTGGTGTCAAGTGCTTTATGTTCAATTTCACTAATTCTGACTTCTGTTGCCTCAATTCTGCTCCTATGACTTTCTATTGAGTTATGTAATTCTGAAATTTTATTGTTAATCTTCTGGATTTCTGATTGCTGTCTCTCTATGGATTCTTGCAGCCTATTAAATTTGTCATTATGCTCTTCTCTAATCTTTTTAATTTCCTCTATTGCGTGTTGATTTCCTTTCTAATTTCTTGAAGAGTTCTGTATATTAATCTTTTGTATTCTGCCTCTGGTAATTCCAAGAAATTTTCCTCTTCTGGAAAATTTCTAGATTCTTTATTTTGGGAGCTTGCTGAAGCCATCATGGATTACCTCTTTATGTGATTTGATATTGACTGTTGCCTCTGAGCCATCAATAAGTTATTATATTTTTTTATTTTATGTCTGCTTACTGTGTCCTAGCTTCTTGTTTTGTTTTGATATGCCCAAATAGGCTGCTTGTGTGAGCTAGTTTGATTATTGGCACCTTTGAAGTTCTAATGTCCTGTCACCAGGTGATTAGACCTCTTACTAGTATTTGAGCTCAGGAGTCCACCCACTCCTCCTGTTTGGATTCAGTTCAGTTGCCCAGGTAGATAGCCAAGTGTGTGGTGTCGGCTTTCACTTACAGTCCTAGACAGGCATGGGTGATTGGTGTGGGCACAGGCATCTGGCTGCAGCAGGGGGGCACACTCTGAGGAAGGCAGGGGGCTGACAGCCACCTCCGAGTGTCCAGGAGGAAGGTGCATCCCTGTTCTCTAGAGCACGTAGGTGGGTGGCTTTTGCAGCCAGACTATGAGCACCTAATGCTGTTGACTGAAAATACTGGGAGGCACCTCTTATTCATGGGCCCCTATCATGGGTAGCTAGGTGGCTTGGATGGAGCCACCAGTCCTCAGTTCCCTGATGTGGGTAGGTGAAGACCCTGCTTAATGGGCAGAGCAGTGTCGAAAGTCAAGAACCTGCCACTTCACAACTGAAACAGTTGAAGTTAAACTTCCGGTATATACCTTGCTGTACTGTAGTAATAAGGTCCTACCCTCTTAAGATGGGCCCACACAAGTCTATGCAGGGAGAAAGGCACTCAAAGTCCGTGGATCCCTTATACCTGTGCCTAGGCAAAGGAGCTGTGCCTACCCTGGGACCCTGGCTTAGGGGAGCCGGCAGTTTATTTTTTCCCTCTGTTTGTTAATTTGTTCACTCTCCAAGGCAGGGAAAATGGCTCCGAGCATGTGACATATCCTACTTCTGGCCTAGGGGACTCGGCAATTGCTGAAGCCAGTCCAGGACCCAGTGTAGAGCAGGGAGCGGAGAGGTAAATGGGAGAGAGGTTTTTCCTTAAGGGGGGTGTTTTTGATCCATGCAGTAGGCTGTATGCAAGTTCTTTTCTTTCACTGATCCAGGGTTGCTTCTCACTGGTTCTGGGTGGCCGTATAAACTCTCTGGCCCTGGTTCTGTCTCAGTGCGGAAAACACGCCTCCCAAGCACCACCGCTTGCCTGCCTCACCGCTCACCACCAAGCTGATCAAGCCTGAAGGGCTCAGGTTCTCGCTGGGTCAGGTCTGGCAACTCCTCACTGCTTCTGAACCATTTCTCCCTCCCCCTGCCACTCAGTCTGGTTCCTCAACTCTGCCTTTGATGTTCAGGGCTCCCAGATTGCCATATATAATCAGTTCACTTGTTTTTTCTGGTCTTTGCTGTAAGAGGGTCCACCAGAAGCGTCTGACTACTCCACCATCTTGGCCCCACCTCCTCATTTAATTCTTGTCTTTTTGTATGCAATAAGACACTGGGTGTGAAAAATTGTCAAGATAATTTGAAACATTAGATGATGGTTTCTTCTTCTAGAGAGGATTTAGTTTCGCTTCTTGCAGGTAGTTGGGCTAGGGGAAGATTACCATAATCCATTCAGTATCAAAACTGATGCAAACCCAGCTATCTGTCCTATTTGAGCTAGTCCACTCTTTGGGTTTTGCTCTTCTGGTTCCCAACTGAAAGTCAGATGTGTTTATCAGGGCCTCTCATCCTTGGAGGATTCTGAAATTTAATTTTATCTCCCTGGCACTGTGAAACTATCAAAAGCTATGCTGAGCTTCTCAGCTACTTAACCAACATTTACTTCTTGGTTTTCAGCATCTGTTGTTGTTAAGGAGCTCTAGTGGCACAGTGGTTATGCATTCAGCTGCTAACCGAAAGGTCGGCAGTTCCAACCCACCAGCAGCTCCGTGGGAGAAAGATGTGGCAGTCTGCTTCCATAAAGATTACAGCCTTGGAAACCGTATGGGGCAGTTCTACTCTGTCCTAGAGCATTGCTATAAGTTGGAATTGACTTGACGGCAGTGGTTTTGTTGTTGTCATTGTTAGTTGCTGTTGAGTCAGCCCCTGACTCATGGTGACCACATGCACAACAGACCTAAATGCAGTCCAGTCCTGCACCATTACCGTGATTTGTTGTGGAGCAGACCATTGTGATCCACAGAGTTTTTGTTGACTGATTTTTGGAAGTAGATTGTCAAGCCTTTCTTCCTAGTCCATCTTAGCCTGGAAGTTCTGCTGAAACCTGCTTATCATCAGTGACAGATGGGTGGTGGTTGTACATGAGGTGCATTGGCTGAAACTAGAACCCAGGTCTCCTGCATGGAAGGTGAGAATTCTACGTCTGAACCACCACTGCCTCAGATAGAGTCAGAGATAGAGGTAGAGGTAGAGATAGCGAGATAGAAAGAGATAGAGAGATGGAGATAGAGATAGGAGCCCTGGTGGTTAAGAGCTTGGCTGCTAACCAAAAGGTCATCGTTTTGAACACACCAGCCAGTCAGCAGGGGAATGATGTGACAATCTGCTTCTATAAAGATTAGAACTTTAGAAACCCTGTGGGGCAGTTCTACTCTGTCCTATAGGGTTGCTATGAGTCAGAATCAACTTGACAGCAATGGGTTTTTATAGATATAGGTATACATATATATTGATATATATATGTGTATGTATATACATATATGTATATATATATATCTTCTGGCAATATAGTAATAATTAACACAAAAATTACCTCAGGCTTCAGAGAGATTATTCTTTAGAGGAGAAGATAAACAACAAGTAAAAAATGAGACAAGAAACAAAATTGAAAATATCTTAAGAACAATGAAGAAAAAATCCACGGTGTTATGAGACAATAAAACAGTGCAATATGAGGTTGTCTTGGGCTCACCCCTTCTCTCTTTCTTTCGCTCTCTGAAGAACTAATACTTAGCCATGTGGAGGGGCTTGTAGGAGAAGTGGGGGATAATGGTCCACATAGAGACAGAAAGTATCTATTTCCCTAAGGTAGAAGAAGCTCAGTAAATTCAAGGAAAAAATTAGACTTGAAAGTTTAAAGCATAGTGAGCCAGGTGGAGAAACGCATTGCATGGATCTAGGGGTGTGGTTCTAGATCTCAGAGAAAAATTAGGGAAATAGTAAGGAGCATATATTGTCTGCATGATTTCTTAGTGGCTTTGAAGTTAATCGAAGTAAAAGCAACCTGAATAGAGTCCAAGTGATCACATCCCTATCTTCAAACCAGACAGCAAGGTCTGTCCTAGCTCAGTCATGATTACATGCATATTTTAGGAAAAAAAATCCCCCTGATGGCCATGTGGAGAAAAAACTGTGGGGAAGTGAGAAGATGATATCAACCAGGCCACAATTATGGCAGTTCTGGTAAAAGATGGGCAATGGAGATTAGACTAGGTGGCAGAAGGTGGGTTGCAAGACATCTTAAAATTAAAATTGAATTAATAATCCTGAGATCATGACTTATTCTCAAATACTAGAAGAGTAGTATACATGCAGACATCACATGATAGAATTTTACAAGACCAACAACTTCTTCATTGCAAGTGCCTTTTTCCAACAACACATATGGCGACTATACAAGTGGACCTTGCCAGATGGAATACACAGGAATCAAATCAACCATGTATCTGTGGAAAGAGAGGATGGAAAAACTCAATATCATCAGTTAGAACAAGGCCAGGGGCCGAATACAGAACAGACCATCAATTGTTCATATGCAAGTTGAAGTTGAAGCTGAAGAAAATTATAGCAAGCCCACAAGAGCCAAAGTACAATCTTGAGTATATCCTACCTGAATTTAGAGATCATCACAAGAATAGATTTGACACATTGAATGCTAATGACCAAAGACCAGATGACAGCAAAGACATCATACGCGAAGAAAGCAAAAGGTCATTAAAAAGAAAGAAAAGACAAAAATGGATGTCAGAAGAGACTCTGAAACTTGCTCTTGAACGTTAAATAGCTAAAGTGAATGGAAGAAATGGTGAAGTAAAAGAGCTAAACAGAAAAATTCAAAGGACAGCTCAAGAAGACAAAGTAAAGTATTATAATGAAATGTACAAATGTCTGGGGTTAGAAAGCAAAAAAAAGAAGAATATGCTCAGCTTTTGTCAAGATGAAAGAACTGAAGAAAAAAATTCAAGCCTCAAGTTGCAACACTGAAGGGTTCTACAGGTAAAATATTGAACAACACAGGAAGCATTAAAAGAAGATGGAAGGAATACACAGAGTCACTGTACCAAAAAGAAATGATCAACATTCAACCATTTCAGTAGATAGCATGTGATCAAGAACCAATGGTACTGAAAGAAGAAGTGCAAGCTGCACTAAAGGGAATGGTGAAAAACAAGACTCCAGGAATTGACGGAATACCAACTGAGATGTTTCAATTAAGGGACGCAGCACTGGAGGTGCTCATTCATCTATGTCAAGAAATTTGGAAGGCAGCTTCCTGGCCAACCAACTGGAAGAGATCCATATTTGTGCCCATTCAAAGAAAAGTGATCCAACAGAATGAGGGAAATTTTGCTGAAGATCATTCAAAAGCAGCTGCAGCAATACAGGAAACTACCAGAAGTTCAAGGCAGATTCAGAAGAGGACATGGAATGAGGAATATCGTTGCTGATATTAGATGGATCTTGACTGAAAGCAGAGAATACCAGAAAGATGTTTACCTGTGTTTTATTGAGTATGCAAAGGTATTTGACTATATGGATCATAATAAATTACGGATAACATTGGAAAGAATAGGAATTCCAAACATTTAATTGTGTTCATGAGGAACCTGTACATAGACCAACAGGCAGTCATTTGAACAGAACAAGGGGATACTTTGTGTTTTAAAGTCAGCAAAGATGTGTGTCAGGGTTGTATCCTGTATGCTGAGCAAATAATCTGAGAAGCTGGACTATATGAAGAAGAAGGAGGCATCAGGATTGGAGGAAGACTCATTAACAAACTGTGATATGCAGATGACACAACCTTGCCTGCTTAAAGAGATCTTGAAGCACTTACTGATGACGATCAAAGACTACAGCCTTCAGTATGGATTGCACCTCAACATAATGAAAACAAAAATCCTCACAACTGGACCAATAAGCAATATGATAAATGGAGAAAATATTGAAGTTGTCAAGGATTTCATTTTACTTGAATCTACAATCAACACCCATGGAAGCAGCATTCAAGAAATCAAGTGACATATTACATTGTGCAAATCTGCTGCAAAAAGACCTCTTTAAAGTGTTAAAAAGCAAAAACGTCACTTTGAGGACTAAGATGCACCTTACTCAAGCCATGGTATTTTCAACAGGCTCATATTCATTCAAAAGCTAGACAATGAATAAGGAAGACCAAAGAAGAATTGACACCTTTGAATTATGGTGTTGTTGAAGAATACTGAATATACCATGGACTTCCAGAAGAATGAACAAATCTGTCTTGGAAGAAGTACTGCCAGAATGCTCCTCAGAAGCAAGGAGGACAAGACTACATCTCACATGCTTTGGACATGTTATCAGGAGGGATCAGTTCCTGGAGAAGGACATCATGCCTAGTAAAGTATGAAGTAACAACAACAGTATACATGCGAAAAGCTGGACAACAAAAAAGGAAGGCAGAGAATTATTGTTGTTGTTGTTAGGTGTCGTTGTGTTGGTTCTGACTCATAGTGACTCCATGTACAACAGAATTAAACACTGCCCAGTCCTGTGCCATCCTCAGAGTCGTTGTTATGCTTGAGCCTATTGTTGCAGCCATTGTGTGAGTCTATCTCCTTGAGTATCTTCCTCTGTCTCACTGACTCTCTGCCAAGCATGATGTCCTTTTCCAGGTACTGATCTCTCCTGATAACATGTCCAAGTATGTGAGACGTAGTCTTGCCGTCCTTGCTTCTGAGGAGCATTCTGGTTGTACTTCTTCCAAGACAGGTTTGTTCGTTCTTTTGGTGGTCCATGGTATAGTCAATATTCGTTGCCAACACCACAATTCAAAGGCGTCAATTCTTCTTTCTTATTCATTGTTCAGCTTTCATATGCATATGAGGTGATTGAAAACATCATGGCTTGGGTCAGGCCACCTTAGTCTTCAAGGTGACATCTTTGCTTTTCAACACTTCAAAGAGACTTCAAAGAGGTCTTTTGCAGCAGATTTGCCCAGTGCAGTGAGTTTTTTGATTTCTTGACTGCTGCTTCCGTGGGCGTTGATTGTGGATCCAAGTAAAATGAAATCCTTGACAACTTCAATCTTTTCTCTGTTTTTCATGATGTTGCTTATTGGTCCATTTGTGAGGATTTTTGTTTTCTTTATGTTGAGGTGTAATCCATACTGAAGGTCGTGGTCTTTGATCTTCATCAGTAAGTGCTTCAAGTCCTTTCACTTTCACCAAGCAAGGTTGTGTCATCTGCATAACACAGGTTATTAATGTGTTGTCCTCCAATCCTGATGCCCCCTTCTTCTTCATATAGACCAGTTTCTCAGATTATTTGCTAAGCATACAGATTGAATAGGCATGGTGAAAGGATACAACCCTGATGCACACCTTTCCTGACTTTAAACCACCCAGTATCCCCTTGTTCTGTTTGAGCAACTGCCTCTTGATCTGTGTACAGGTTCCTCATGAGCACAATTAAATGGTGTTGGTGGAGAATATTGAATGTACTGTGGATGGCCAGGTGAATGAACAAATCAGTATTAGAAGAAATACAACCAGAATGTTGATTAAAAGAGAGGATGGCGAGAATTCAGCTCATTTACTTTGGATACGTCATCAGGAAAGACCAATTAGTAAAAAAGAAAATCATGTTTGGTAAATAGAGGGTTAGGGAAAAGGAGGGAAACTTTCAATGAGATAGATTAACACAATAGCCTCAACAATGGGTTAAAACATACCAACAATTATGAGGATGGTGCAGGACCAGCAATGTTTTGTTCTGTTGTACATAAGGTCTCTATGAATAGGAGCTGACTCAACTGCGACCACCACCACTACCAACAGAAGAAAAATGTTCAGGGTGACATATAAAAATAAATCCTCTTCTAAGCCAAATGATTATGTTCTGGGATGTCCAAAATACTCCAGTTTTGTTTTTTGTGAACCATCACACTCCACACGTCTTTCATGATCACTTCTCGGTACAGTATCTGAAATCCTGACTCTGAATACTTCTGAGAAGGTACCTGAAGGCTCCTTGGCTCAGTCCTAGGTTCACTTGTGCAAATGCGTTGCTCTGGCTTACTGTATCCACCCAAAAAGTCGTCTCTGAACGCTTTTAGTCCCAACAAGCAGGAACACAACTCAAACAAATGTTTCTATGAATGGCCCAGGGAGATATGGTGTTTCTGTCCCTAGGGACATTCAGTAAGAGAATGCAAACCATCTGTCCTATAGGGTTTAGCCTAGGCATCCTCTGGCTTGTGCAGGAGGCTGGGCCAGATGTTCTGAGATCTTTTCCTTCTCAAGGAATTGATGACACTGGCCCTTCATTTCTCCTGAATCAACAGCTGTTGATTTCATTCAAATAATCTAATTTGAAATTCTGTTTCTGGAACACAGACATCTTCTGCCCAGGCAGAACAAAGAGAGGAACAGGGAGCCTAAATGAGAGATATTTTGAGTATTTTTAGACAGAGAAGTCAACAAACTGTTTACTTGTGGGGCTCTAAACTCTTGTTTTGAAGGAAAACAGGAAAAATAAGCTGGGTACAAAGAACATAAATATTTTACTTTCACCAATTTTCCAATCTAGGCTGAAACAAATGTCACCTCTGGGCCCTCCCCAGTTTCCCAGGACGCATTTGAAAAGCAATGTGAAGATCAGATGATGGAAACGAATTACAAAAGTAATTTATTAATTTTGAAAAAATATTCATCTACTGGTTTCAGGGAGAAGAAAGGAGTTCTTCCAGATTTTTGGAGGAAGAACCTTTATTTTCTTGCCATATGGGTGCCTTGAGTTAGCAGGCAGGAAGGAGACAGAGTCAAGGGGGAGGAGGACAGGCAGGCTTTGCCCACTCTGTACTGAGATCCAAAGTGGATGTGCATAAAGGACCTACCCTACAGGCAAGGCGAATCTGAGACCCATGGAGGGATAGTCACACTGAGCTTCACATGTGTCTGCTGTAATGGTCTTCTGCCCCTGGTGGTGTATCTTGGTATTGCATCCGTACCTCTGCACTGCAGTCTGGAATAGGGATCCATAGCAGCACAGAAGGAGCCCTGATGGTGCAGTGGTTAAGAGCTTGGCTGCTAACCAAAGGTTGACAGTTTGAATCCACCAGCAGCTCCTTGGAAACCCTATTAGGCAGTTCTACTCTGCCCTATAGCGTCACTATGGGTAGGAATCGACTCAATGGCAACAGGTTAGCAGCCCAGAAAAGTGTTTTATCACCAAGGCCAAAGACTTCATCTCCTACTTTCACTGCAGACTGGGTTCCTCTAGGACATTTTCTACTTTCACTGTGGACTGGGTTCCTCTGGGACATCAAAAATCTGGGAGAACGCCTTTCTTCCCCCTGAAACCAATACAAGTATACTTCTTCAACATTGGCAAATTACTTTTTAAACTCATTTCCATCATCTGATCTTCACACTGCTTTTCCAGTGTGTCCTGGGGAACTGGGAAGGGTCCAGAGGAGACATTTGTTTCAGCCCAGATTGGAAAATTGGTGAAAGTAAAATATTTATGTTCTTTGTGCCCAGCTTATTTTTTCTGTTTTCCTTCAACAGCTTAGCCCTGGATGCATCAGGGACAGCAACAGGGACAGGACTGAGGCTGCTCCTGGCTGAGGCACTGGACTGAGGCAAAGTGTGGTTTTGTGAGCTGCCTGGAGACTTAGTAGTGTAATTAAGATTAATTTTCTCAAAAAAAAATTGAAACTGATTTTCCCATTATCCCAGAAATATCAGATTAGAATTTTTAATTAAAAATTAAATGTAAGATGAGGAAATAGAGATGGTTGCTGCCCTTTGGGACCAGACTGAATAGTCACTAATGCACAGTGGTTCTGGAAAGGGAAGCTCCCCATCCTTACTCCCTTACCTCCCTAGGCCAGCTGAAGGGCTTCCCTCTGCTCACTTGGCCATCCAAGAGCCTAACTAGCCCATTAAACCAACAAGAGTCCTGACTACCCACCGTAAAGCAGGAGCGATCTAGGTACCGGCCACATGAGGACAAATAAGGTTCCTCTTTTTAAGGAGAAACAGCTTAGCAAAGAAAATAAATTTTTTAGTAACAAATATTGCTGAGGATGTGTAGAAAGTGGAAACTTCATCCATTGCTGGTGGGAATGCAAAATGGTACATCCACTGTGGAGAACACTTTGGTAATTGCCTAACAAGTTAAACATGGAACTACCATTTGACCCAACAATTCCACTCTTAGGTATGTCAAGAGAAACTGGGTTAAAAATAAAATTAATATATTAGATGAGGTTTATTCAGGCAGAAGATTCATAAATTGGGTAGCACCAAACCACATGTGGAAAGGTTCTCCACCAAGTATTATCAATGATTGGCTTTTTATTGAAAAAACTAGGAAGCAAAGAAGCTTATTTCTGATTGGTTTATACAATTTACTGCTGAAATTCTGTCAGGGTCTCATTGGTCAATGAGGGGGGAAGTGCTGTCAGAATCTCATTGCTCACCATCGTGACAGGAAACACCAAAGAGAGTTCCGGACAGAGCAGAAGTAAAATGTAGAATAGAATACAAATTCAAGTAAAAAGACTAGATTTAGTGGTCGGACAGAGACCGGAGGAACCCCCAAAACTATGGCCACCAGACACTCTGTTAACCCTGAACTGAAACCATTCCTGAAGCCCACTCTTCCAACAAAGATTAGACAGGACTATAAAACAAACAAAAAAATACACGTGAGGAATGTGCTTCTTAGTTTAATTGGATACATGAGACCAAATGGGCAGCTCCTGTCCAAAAGCAGATGAAAAGGCAGGAAGGTACAGGAACGGGTTGAATGGACACAGGGAACCCCGGGTGTCAAGAGGGAGGGTGCAGTCACATTGTGGGGATTGTAACAAATGTCACAAAACAATATGTATATAAATTTTTGAATGAAACATTAACTTGAGCTGTAAACTTTCACCTAAAGCACAGTTCAAAAAAAAAAGAAGAAGAATCAATGAGGGTGGCCCAATTTGCAACAAAGCTAAGCTTAAGTCTGGTTAAAGACAAGTCTTAGTGATGTTGTCCACTCCACCACTGATGTCATTTTGTCAACCACATGACTCCATTTTCATTTCATTTAACAGGTGTATACCCAAAAGACTTGAAAACAGTGATGCAAACAGACACATATACACCAATGTTTGTTACAGCACTCAAATGCCCATCAATGAATAGATAATCAAAATGTGGTATATACATACAATGTATTGTTACTTTTAAAGGAACGTGAAGGAGAAATAAAAACATATATGTCTTGGGAAGGCAGAGGAGGGGGGGCATGTCTGGCAGAGGGTAATGAGGAAGGTTTATGGAGGAGTGAAATGAAGATCGAGAGTCCAAGGAGAGGAGGGTATGGGGAAGTGGGAGTGGGCGCTTTGTGGTCAGTACCTTGGCTGAGGTGCTCCACAGCTTTACTGAGAGTTTTTGCCAACGTTCCTCTAGGTCCAACCTGTCCCCGGCAGCTCCAGCAGCCTGGCAAGATGTTATTGAGGAATCATTTTCTTCTTACTCTCCTCCAGCCACACTGGCCTCCTGGTGTTCTTTGAACGCTGGGGCCCCTCACCCCAGGGCCTTTGCACTGCCTGCTCCCTCTGCCTGGAAACTCTCTGGACAGCTCAGTGATTCATACCCCAGCTCCCTCTGGTGTTTGCTCAAAGGAGGCTTTCTGATCACCCTATTTAAACTGCAATCCCCCCAGGCTGTCCCACCATCCACCCCCTTATGTCCCTTTTCCCTGACTTATTTTTCCACTTAGCGCTCATCCCTGTGTAATGCGCTCTGTGCTGACTTGGGTTTTGTTTATTTGCTTGTTGTCTGTCCTCCCCCCTGGGATCTGAGCTCTGTGAGGACAGTCTTGACCACCATGTTCTTGCCATTTCTCAGGTGCCCTGCATGTGATCATTTCTCCCTGAATGTTTGTTGATTGAATGAACAGGGGTCTGGTTTCTCCAGCAACTCTTCTCTGCTGGTCCTCCCAGCTGCCTGCAATACTCACTCTCAAGTTCTGGAATCTACGGAAGCATGTAGCATTGGTCAGAGGAGTCCCTGGATGGTACAGATGGTTAAGCACCCGACTCCTAGGTGTAGTTCCAACCCACCCAGAGGCACCTCGGACGATAGCCCTGGCGATCTGCTTCTGAAAGGTCACATCTATTGAAAACCCTACAGAGCACAGTTCTACTCTGCATGCATGGGGTCACTGTGAACTGGAATTGACTTGATGGCAACTAACATCAACAACAGGGTTGGTCAATCCAACTTGGACCCAACACACCCATCCTCCACATGGGCCACCCATTCTTCTGCTCAGAGCCAACTGGCTCTGCCCCTCAGGGCCTCTGTAGGGCCTGGCCTTTTCTGCCCCAGCTCAGCTGTCCTGGGAAAGCCACCTAGATAATCGGTCTGAGCAATTTTTTTAAAACACTGAAGCCTAGAGTGACTGCTACTTTCAAAGCCGTTGGTGATCCTTTAGCAGGAAGAGCTCTTCCTTCCAGGAAGTCTTGTACTGAGAGGGAAGTGGGTGTACACACACTTGTGAGAACAGCTCCTTCTCCCATGATTACTTTTCCCAGGAGCGCAGGCTGGGGCTGTCTGAGGGAGGGGAGAGAGAAGATCCAGGTTCCCTCTTGGGTGCTGGCATCCTCAGTCTCAGCCAGACCTGAGGGGAGTGGATGACCCAAAGAGATTCCAAGATGGGAAAGACATAAAATGGGGCCGACTTGTCCACCTCTCCCCTGACCTTGCAGCCCATTCAATTATTAGATCACTGGACCCATTGCACTTCCTTGCAGGTGGCAGCAACCAAGTTTTAAAGACAAGAGTAGTTAGCGATCTTCTAGGGCAGTGTTGCCTTGCATGTTCACAGAGTACAAGTACTGAGCTCTGTGCCCGCCTGCAAGGGGCTCACACAGGGTCAAAGAGGCAGATGGCCACACGCAGTTCTGAGAGTGAGGTGGGCGGAGGGCACGAGGCTGTTATGAGAGCAGAGCAGGGTGAGCAGGGAAGGCCAGGAGGGCTTCCTGGAACAAGTGAGGCCTGGGCTGAGCTTTAAAGAACAAGAGGAAGTTGGCCCCTTGTATTACTTGTCTAGGGCTGCTGTTACCAATTACCACAATCTTGGTAGCCTAAAGCCACAGTTGTTTAATTTATTCCCCTCCAATTCTGGATGCCAGAAGTCCAAAGCCAGTTTCACTGGATGTTGGGGGTTGAATTGTGTTCCCTAAAAATATGTGTTAAAGTCCTAACCCCTGTAACTGCAAATATGACCCTGTTTGAAATTAGGGAATTTCTTTTATTATGTTAATGAGATCATACCAGTGTAGCCAAACCAAAAACCAAACCCACTGCTGTCGAGTCAATTCTAACTAACGGCGATCCTACAGGACGAGTGGAACTGCCCCCGTAGGGTTTCCAAGGAGTGGCTGGTAGATTCGAACGGCTGGCCTTTTGGTTAACAGCTGAGCTCTTAACCACTGCGCCACCAGGGTTTCTGCCAGTGTAGAGTGGGCCCCAGACCTAATCACTTCTGAGTTATAAAAAAGAGCACATTAAATACAGACGCGTGTATACACAGACACACACACAGGGCAAGAGTGCCATATGAAGACAGATGACGAGGCTGATGGATCTACAAGCCCAGGAATGCCAAGGATCGCTAGCAGCTACTAGAAGCTGAAATAGACAAGGAAGAGCCCCTCATTCCTCCCCTCCTTACCCCCACGCTCTGCCTTCGGACTTTTAGCCACCAGAACAATAGGAAAATACATTTCTGTTCTTTAAAGCCACTGCTTGTGGTATTTCTGCTATGGCAGCACTAGGGGACTAAGACACAAGTTCACAGGGAAAAACCTTGACTCAGCTGAAATTTATATCCAAGAGGAAATCACTCAGAAACCCCTGAATTAAACTCTATTTAGGAATAAGCTGCTTGTGGCACACCTCACAGTGGCCGAGAAACACTGATGGGTGGTAGGTGGGGTCTGAGTGGGTCCCTGGCCTGGAGAGCGGGCACTGGGCAGTGTGTGTCCTCTGTGAACTTGAGCTGAGCAAGTGCAGAGGAGCAGGGCTTGTTCCCATCAAGGATTCATTACTGAGTCTTCAATGGCACCGAGCTTGGTCTCAGCACCTTGCTGAGCCAGCAGCCCTCTGCAGCCCCTTCAGCTAGTTCTGGAGTCTCCCCACCCCCGACAGCCAGGGTGCTGTGTCCCGAGAGAGAAATGTAGCAGGCACTCTGAGGAATCCTTCTTCTCTTGGGGGGTATTGTGGTTTGACTTGTGACCCCAAAATGATATGTTGAAGTCCTAACCCCTTTACCTGTGAAAGTGGTCCTGTTTGGGGAAATTGGGTTTTCTTGGAAGATATTATCAGTTAAGTTAAGGAAGTCATACCAGAATAGGGTGGGTTCTAATATTATATGAATGGTGTCCTTATAAAAGAGGAGTACAGATAAGGAGATAGAGTCACACAGGGGAAAGAAACCATATAAAGATGCAGCAAAGGAATGCGGAGGATTGCTGGAACACCTCCCTTCTCAGATGCCCAAGAAGGAATCTACTCGGCTGACATCCTGATCACAGACTCACTGTCCAGAATTGTGAGACAATAAATTTCTGTTCTTGAAAGCCATCCCTTTGTGGTATTCTGTAACTGCAGCCCCAGGAGACTAAGACAGGGTGTATCACAGTCTGACAGGCTTGATCTCCTGCGCAGACCGCACCCTGGACAAGCTGGCTCGCTCATGGAGCTGCTTCCAGGAGCGCAGATGACAGATAAGCCATTGCAGGCTCCTAAGGGCTGGATCTCAACCTGCAAATGCAGCCACCTGGAATCACCCCAGCAGTTCCACATACAGCGTTCTCATCAGTTGCTCTTGGAGGAAAACCTAATTGAATGTTCACGTTTGTGTGTGTGAGTGTGAGTGTCAGTGTGTGAGCAAGCGCGAGCCTGTTGTGCTCCAGAAGCATAAACACACGAGGCTGCCTCTCCTGGGCTCCATTTCCTGGGAAGCCAGGTGGGGCCGAGTCCTGCAGGTTAGAGATGGGCCACGCTCCAGTGCAATTGGCCAGGAGACACAGGAGAACTTCGCTTTAGGTAATCAATCTCTTGGACTGTTATATAAAAAAATCAACATTTTTATAAATAAAATCCTATTTTAGCTGCCTCAAGAGACTTATTATTTAAAGAAACTTTACTGATACAGTAATAATTTAAATGTCTCACTCTCTGCCCCATCCTCCATCTGTCAATCTGTCATGCTGTGGTAGCTTGCACATTGCTGTAATGCTGGGAGCTATGCTGTCGATATTTCAAATACCAGCAGGGGCGCTCATGGTGGGTAGGTTTCAGCAGAGCTTCTAGATTAAGACAGACTAGGAAGTAAGTCCTGGTGATCTACTTCTGAAAATTAGCCAATGAAAGCCCTATGGATCCCAAGAGAACATTGTTTGACTGGCTTGCTTTGGATACACCATCAGGAGGGATCAATCATTGGAGAAGGACATCACGTTTAGTTAAGTCGAGGGTCAGTGAGGGTGAGGGAGACCCTCAGTGAGATGGATTGGCACAATAGCTGCAACAATGGACTAGAACACGTTGGTGATAGAGATGACACAGAAGTTTATAGACCAGTAGGAGAGATGGGAACAGCCCAAACATAACTGATATTCAAGGGATTGATACTCTCACCACCATGGCCCCAGCAATTCGCTTTCTTTCCAGAATCATTTTTCAGAAGGTTTGGAGCCCTACATGGAGCCCAAAAAGCCCACAAGGATGTTTATTGAGAGGATACCTGGGGCCAGGAGTCCCTGGGTGGCACAAACAGTTGAGCTCATTTTGATACTGACCAAAAGGTTGGAGGTTCGAAGCAACCTAGAGGCACCTTGGAAGAAAGTCCTGGTGATCTACTTCCAAAAAATCAGCCATTGAAAACCCTACGGAGTACAGTTCTACTCTGACACACATGGGACCGCCATGAGTCGGAGTGGACTTAATGGCAACTGCCTTTTTCTGGTTACTTTCAGCCAGAACTCACCAGGTCCTGCATATGCATTAACTCTCAATCTCACAAAAACACAAAAGAAAACGGGCTCAGAGAGGTTAGGTCAGGTGCCAGGATTGCACAGTGAGAGCATCAAATCCTGATTCTACCACCTGTAAGCCCTTGGTACCCTACCCCACAGGGATGGACCATGGACCTGCTCTGCTCCTAAGCCCGCCTCCCCAAGGCATCTTTCTCTATAACCCAGCTGTGAGGCCCTTGCTCCTCCCTCCTGCCACTGCCCTCCTAGGCCACGGGCCTGTTATACCCTCTCCCTTCCTCCCTCCATACTGTGACTCCAGCTGCTGGCAGGCTGCCCTCTGACCAGGAGCTGCTTGGGGCTTCGCTGTCCTGGTGGGCACATCCCTGTCTCCTTGGAGACTAGGGCAGTGACCTTTAATGGCCTCTCTCAGAGGGAGCTGAGGCAGGGCTCAAGGTGGGGGCCGCTCCTGTGCTGATCAAACCAAACAAAGGGAAAAAACCGAAACAAAAACCCACCTCACTCTTGATGTTGCCTATATCACAGTTTTCATGCATAAACATGACAGCTAAGTTGTGTTGGAAGGAGGAAAAGAGGGGAGAGGGAGAGATGCATGGAGGGTGGAGGTGTGAGCAGGTGTGAGTGTGTCTAAGCCGTCCACCCTGGTATTTTCATCCCTGCTTCTGTGGAAGGACTGCCACCCCTTCCTCTCTCCAGAGCCAGCTAATGAAAACAAATAACACCTGAAACCCAGAAGCTCCCTTCTTCTTTTGGATTCAGCTGCCCTTTAAAATCAGCTCACCCTCTCCCTGCCTCTGCCTTTTTGTTTCTAAACAAAGGGATGAAATCACACCCTGCTGCTTTCAGATGCACTGAATTCCCCAGTGGCTAAGCACTCCGCTGCTAACCAAGTCCGCAGTTCGAACCCACCAGCTGCTCTGTGGAAGAAAGATGTGGCAGTCAGCTTCCGTAAAGATTTACAGCCTTGGAAGCTCTAAGGGGCAGTTCTACTCTGTCCTATAGGGTTGCTAGGAGTCGGATTCGACTCAATGGCAACCGGTTTGTTTGGTTTTGTAATGGAGCGATTCCTGTTCTGTCGTCATTAATCCTGCTACTGCCAGGTTTTGGAGTGGCTGATGGAAAAAAAGCCAAAAAGCCAGAGAGAATGCATTGTGGGCTCTCTTATGGACTGACTGGTGCCCCTCACCCCAAAATGTGTGTTGTAATCCTAAGCCCTGTACCTGTAAATATGACCCTGTTTGGAAATAGTGGTTTTCTTTTGTTGTGTTACTGAGGTCATCCCAGAGTACAGTGGGTCCTAAAACTAATCACCTCTGAGTGACATAGAGAGCAGATTAGACACAGAGACACACATACGAGGAAGAGGAAGACAGAGATAGATGCAGCTACAAGCCCAGGAATGCCAAGGATTGCAGGCAGCTGCTAGACGCTGAAATAAGTAAGACAAGGAAGGACCTTCCCCTACAGCCATGCCTTGAACTTGGACTTTGAGCCTCCAGAACTGTGAGAAAATAAATTCTGTTCTTTCAAGTCATCCACTTGTGATAATTTTTGTTACAGCAGCACCAGGAAACTAAGATAGTTTTCTTCCTGTATATGACAGTAACAAGAGAAGGGAGGGACAGCTGCGTTTCTGGGAGAGGCTGACTCCCCACCTATCATCCAACTTAGCAGTTCAAGGGCCTCAGTGGAAGCTGCGAAGCTCTAGGCATGACCCTCCCTGGGTCATTTGCTGTCAGGATACTGTCCTGGTCCTGGGCTGCTTTATCCTGGCAGACCTAGTAATGTGCTCCTACCTGAATGAGAGAAGATGCAGCTGGGGCATGGTCTGACTGTGATGGGATGACTCATGACCCCCCAAAAGATGTATTGAAGTCTTAACCCTGGTACCTGTGAATGTGACCTTGTTTGGAAATAGGGTCTTTGCAGATGTTGTCAGTTAACATGAGGTCATCCTGGAGCAGGGTGAGTCCTAATCCTATCTGAGTGGTGTCCTTATAAAAGACAGAAGAGACACAAGGAGACATGCAGAGGGAAGATGGCCATGGGAAGATGCATCTGCAAACCAAGGACTGCCTGGATACAGAAGCTAAAAGAGACAAGGAAGAGCCTTCCCCTAGAGCAGGCGGAGAAACAGAGAGAGTGGCCCTGTCCACACCCTGAATTCAGACTTCTGGCCTCCAGACAGTGAAACAATGAACGTTCTTGTCAGCCACCCTGTTTGTGCTATTTTGTTACAGCAGTCCTAGGAAACCAAGATGCTGACCATGCCCCACTTAGAAGTGGACTTGCTCTCAGCCAGAGCCCAGAAGCTTCCAGCACCCTGACCAGTGTCATATCCTCTCAGGGTGTCCTAGAACCTCCACGTTCGTCTCACCCACATTCCAAAAGCAAGGGCTCCCAGGTCACAGCAACAATAATGACCACCACAATAGACATTCATGTTTATCTCCGTCTTCATTCTACTCCCAATGAGTAGAGCTGTTAAAGGACAAAGAGGCGAAAAGATCCACCATGAAAGGCAGCCTTCCAGCCAGCTCCTAGCCTCTTACCTTCTCCTCTCCTCCCCACTCCCTGCACCCTGCCTTTCTTTCAGTTGTTGTAAAAATATAGATAACACAGCATTTGCCAATTCAACATTTGTCACTTGTACAATTCAATGAAATCAATTGCATCAATCATGCTGCACAACCATCACAAACATCTATTGTCATATTTTCCATCCCCATGCACAAAAACTCAATGCTAGCTAGACAGATTTCCCTCAATTGTGGTACAAATATATACATAACACAACATGTGCCAATTCAAAGTTTTTTTTCTTTTTACACTTACAATCAGTGACACAGATTACATTAATTGTGCTGTGCAACCATCATCAGCATCCATTGCCGAATGTTCCATCACTGTTAACAGATACTCAGTGCTTCCTAAACAATGACTCTCCCTTCCCCCCACAACCTATGCCTTTCTGAGCTAACTGGGCTTTGTGCTCCGGGATCCCAGGCGTCTGTTATCAGACTCCCAGGAGAGTGGGTCTCCTTCTCTGTGGGAGACACCTGAGCTGAGACTCTGGCGAGGAGCCGGGCAAGTTGCACAAAAGGCGTTCATGTGTGTCGAGTTCCACTTGGCGCCACCCCAGGCCCATCCTCAGTGGGGGCTTTATTCTTCTGCTGGTCTTTTCCACACTTTGTTTTCACACTGTCCAGGCTCATGGGTTCCAACTGTTTTTAGCAATCTTCTGTTTGAAGGAAAAGGGACCGCACCTAAAGCCATCATAAAAACCAACATATCGGCTGGCATAATGAGATTCTTCTTACAGCTCGAGAGTGAAGATTTTCTGGATGGCTTATGGCAGAGCCTTAACAGACTAAAACATTCAGACACAGACAGCAGGAGAGAGGTTTGTGGGATGAATAGGCTCGGGGCATGTGGATGTAGGAGAGTGAAGGTCAGTTGGAGCCGATCTTCCGTGGCCTCTGCGGAGGAATGGATACTAAACTCCAGGCGGGGAAAACACCTTGCCCATCAAAACCTTTGAAAAAGAACATTTCATTCTTAAGGGCACCTGTGTTATGACAAATGGCTAAGTATTGAGCAGGAAGATCAATTTGGTTACCAATTTTTAAGTAACTGAGTCATCTCAGGATGATTTAGAAATTCCTTCCTGGTGGCAAAGTGGTTAAGTGCTCGGCGGCTAACCAAAAGTTGGTGGTTCAAACCTACCAGCTGCTCCATAGGAGAAAGCTGTGGCAGTCTGCTTCCTTAAAGATTGCAGCCTTGGAAGTCCTGTGGGGCAGTTCTACTGTGAATCTACTTGGGATCAGCTCAACGGCAATGGATTTGGTTTTTAGTTTTGGGTGGTACAAATGGTTAATGCACTTGGCTACTAGCTGAAAGGTTGGAGGTTCTAGTCCCCCCAGAGGCACTTTGGAAGAAAGCCCCAGCAATCTACTTCTGAAAAATTGGCCATTGAGAACTCCATGGAGTGCAGTTCTATTCTGACACACATGGGGTTTCCATGAGTCAGGGCTGACTCAACAGTAACCGGCAGTAAGGGTGATTAACTGAGTGCCTATAAGGGTCGTTGTGAGTCAGAATCAACTCAACGGCAATGAGTTTGGTTTGGTTTTCTAGCGTGCTGGTTTCTGCACAAAGAGCTAGGGATTGAAGGTGGAAAGTTACGGTACTGCCCTCGAGGTGGGTACAGTCAGCTAGGGTGAGACAGGAACATAATAGGGGAATAAGCCCTGCTACCATCCTTCGACCAAGAAAAGGGAAAAATTAAGGAAACAGCTTATTATTATGCCCAGAGAGGAATGTTTATGCAACTGTGGAACTGTCCAAAGGACCTGAGGTCAAACTTTCTCCCAGTATGGCAGGGTGTCCCTGGGCACTCCAGGCCTCCAGGGCAGGTATGGTCTGCAGAAGCACAGCCAAGCTCAGACCTACGTCCAGAGCCCCTTTGCTCACTGCTGGAGGCTGCAGTGAATGAGAGAAAGGGAGAGCTCAGGCTGAGCGCCCTTGGCCAACAGGTTCTCCAGGATCAAAAGTGTCTACATGGTAAGCTCACCCCTCAGAGGCACCTTCACCTTCAGGGGAACATGTGCAGCCCATGTAAGGGGGCAGGGCCTCAGGAAGGGGTCCCTACCCAAGGGTCAAACCATGCCCTGCTCTGGCTCAAAGAAAGCTGACATATTTTAAAGGATCCTCCTAGGTGTGATCCACAGGATGATAAAACAGGGACCATTTCGTGTGCTACCGGCTTTTGTTCCTCTTTAATTACTGCCTCATCCTCTGGAAGTGTTCTCGTGTAAATTAATAGAAAGGTAGCACTCACTCTGGCGCTGGAGGAGAGGGGAAAAATGCTAAGTGGAAACATGCAAATTGTCAGGTGCCCGCATGGAGGCAGTAAATTAGCAGCCTCGCTGTAAATTAGGTTTATGCTTTGCACCTTACATGTAATTGTTAAATTGTTCTAAAAATAAGTCACCGATAAAATGAATAACGATCCAATGTGTCTCATCCACGACTCGGTTTGAACCAAGAGCTGACACACACACCATCCCTTTCACACTATTTGGCAGCAGCCGTGAAGAGGCTTTTATTCCCCCGAGTTTAGAATCCATCAGACTAAAGGAGAGTTAGCTTCAAAAGTTGGCCAGAGACTCTTGGAACCCAATCCCATTCCCTCAGCACCAAGCTCCCTTGGACCTCCTTTCTACGTGTTTTAAGCCACAGCCTTGAAGACCTGTTGCAGAAAAATGGGCCATCTTAGTCCAGCCCTGGTTACTCCAAACCCTGCTAGAGTTAGTAGTTCTTTGTATTAAACTTTCTCTGTTCACATTACTAGGAGCCCTGGTGGTGCAGTGGTTGAACATTCAGCTGCTAACCGAAAGGTCGGCAGTTTGAACCCACCAGCCACTCCATGAGAGTAAGATGTGGCAACCTGCTTCCATAAAGATATACAGCCTTGGAAACCATGTGGGGCAGTTCTACTCTGTTCTATAGGGTCACTGTGAGTCTGAATCAACTCTCCAACACAGTTTGATAGTTTGGTTTTTGATTCACATTCGTTACTGCATGGTTCGTTTACCCTGGTTGGACCCTGGCTGATACTCCAAGTTATCTGGACCCAGAAAAAAAGCCCGCAGACCTCAAATCTACTAACAGGCTTGGAAACACCAAGTCATCCCAGCTTTCGAGAATGGCTCAGCATCTAGAACATGCCTGTCTCAGTCCCCTTCTATGTCAATTCTTCGTCTGGTGTTCTCATAGGGAATTCTGGGGTACAGTGGAGATAGCAGTGGGTCCCAGAGCCAGGGAGACCTGGGGGCCTTTGAGCCCTGCCGCTTACAGGCTGTGCTGGAATGTCACTGCATACTTCACTTCCCATCTGTAGAATGAGACTAACAATCATCCCACAGAGGCACCATGAGGATGAGGGGATACAAGGTATGCACAGGGCCAGGTAGGCAGCTCCATTTAACTAAGGTCTTGAGTGCCTATTCTCAACCTTTCATAATTTCGGGTACCCAGAAGGTGAAGACACAACCTGTGAGATCCAGAAGGTCCCAGACAAGTAGACCGTGGTAGCAGACCCATCTGTGAGAGCTGGCCACACCTGGAGTGGCCCTGTTGGGCATGGAGGAAGGGTGCCTACTCCTCCCGAGAAGTGAGGGGGCTGCCTGAGGGCCACCATTTGAGCGAGTCTGGGAGGAAGAGAGGATGAGTGACTGTTAAGATGGTGCAGGGACATTCTTGGCAGAGGGAATGGCATATGCAGGTGCCCTAATGGGTGGAGCAGAATAAGAGAACATTATGGAATGCTGAGAAGTGGGTGGACAGGAACAGACTAGGTTGCACCGGGTTGGGAGGAGACTGAGAACCCCAAGAGTGTAGGTGGGACCCGTCCAAATGGGTTGGCCTCAGGTCTGGGGGCTTCAGTGCCTCTTGCAGACCCTGAATGGCTTCCTTCTCCTGCCACAGTGCAAACTCCTGGAGTTACGGCTGTGTCTTCCCTCTGGGCCTCCAAGGAGCTTTCAGGGATGCTCAGATCCAGGACTCCCAGTGGAAGGGCCAAGGGAAAGCCCCCTGGGTCAGGACACAGAGCACCCAGATTCTGGCTCAGAACCTGGCCAAGAGCAGGTGAGTGGAATGGGCCACGTTCTACGGAGGAGGAGGAGGCCCCCCCACCCCCACACCTGACTGCAGGAAGCCATTAAGAGGCTGTTTTGATTGGCTAATTTCAGCAGGGCTCATTATTTTCACAGGGAACAATTTCTAACAATTTTCCTTGTCACTCAGGTGGTTGCTACTAGCAGAGTTATTCAGGCCATTATAAATACGTTACCAGGCACCTTCAACATGCTTTTGCAGGTAAAAATAATCCCCTTGCATTTGCATTTTGGAGCACAGATGTGAGATTAATTTTTGGTGAGATATTAGCAGCTCCCCATAATTTTTCCCAATGGGGGGCAGGGGTCAAAACTGCGTGGGCCAGGGGCTGGGTCCAGGGGAGAGGGACTCTCTCAGGGCTCAGAGGGCCTCCTGCTCCTTTGCCAGGAAGTGGGATCCCTCCCTCCATTTGTTTTCCCATTTGTGGTAACTGAGAGCTCACTTGGATGTTGAGTGTTAGTGACATGGGACCTGGGTGGTAAAGGTCAGTCAAGGTCACAGGATCTGTCCTCTAGGTGCTGGCAGGTGGATCCCTTGGACCCCTCACATTAGAATCTCCTGAAACTTGCAAACTCTAAGTACTGGACAGCCCTGCTGAATTTAGAGCTTCAGAAACAGGGCTGGGGATAATCCCATGAGATTTTGGTGCACCTGACCCAAGCCATGATTTTTTCAATCACCCCATATGTGTGCAAAAGTTGGACAGTAAAAAAGTAAGACAGAACAAGTATTGATGCATTCGAACTGTGGTGTTGGTGAAGAATATGGAATATACCATGGACTGCCAAAAGAACAAATCCACCTTATAAGTAATACAAACAGAATGTTCCTTAGAAGCGAAGATGGTGAGACTTTGACTCACTGACTTTGGACATGTCATCAGAAAAGAACAATCACTAGAAAAGGACATTATGTTTGCTAAAGAAGAGGGTCAGTGAAAATGAGGCAATCTCTCAGTGAGATGGATTGATATCCACAGCAACGGACTCCAACATATCAAAGATCATGAAGTTGGTGCAGGACAGGGCAACATTTTCATTCTGCTATACATAAGGTCACAATGAGAGCAGACTCGACGGAAACTAACAACAACTTAAGGGAGGATCCAGAGTCCTGAGGGGTGAGGATGCAAGGTGTATAAACCCACATATCCAATAGGGTATGGTTCTAGCACCTTACTGCTGAGCGTGCCGTTGTTCTAACTTCTCAGAGCTTCAGTTTTATCATCTGGAAAATGGGCATCACGTTTACTGTGTAGGATTGTGTACAATGTTTAACTCTTTCATGGACCATGGGGTATATATGCCTGTGTTATATCTTCCACACCAAAGGTTTATTGGCAGGCATTTGAGCCACTTTAATCCATTCTGGTGTCATGGCGGATACTGGTTCAACAGCCTAAAAAACAAGGAAGTTGGTCTGTGCCACATTTGAATGTTGAGAACCATCGCATGAGGGGATGCTTCCCAGAGGGAGTGATTGTGTGAAAGTTTTAGGTCTTTTGGCTTCCATACAGCGAGATAAGCCTTGCAAGTAGGTTTACTATTTCCTTTTTGTTATTGGGAAGGTACGATTACTGGCATTCAGGAATATTCGAGTAAATGAGTTATTTTTGGGGTGAAAACAGTTTGTTATGCGCTTCCTGGCCCATGGGACTGATACGTCCCATGTGTGTGGTATACTTCATGGAACATGATTCCAATATGGCCCACTCTAAATCAAACTGATAACAATTATGTGCAGCAAGTGCAATGTTTGTTCAGTATTTTGTGTATTTTGGAAAGTTGGGTAAGATATTTTATCACTCAAGTGTCATCAGGAAGTGTGATGCATCATGGGACCTATATGTCCCATGTGTGATGTGCTTCATGGAACATGGGACTGATATGTCCCGCTGGCAACTGGCACCCCATGTTTTCAAACAATAAAAACTATCAACAAACAATGATTCGGCATCTACCCCATTAGTGAAAAAACATGGCAGCACAAAAAATTAGTAATAATAATAATAATTTATCCATGAAAGGGTTAATGTGTAAATAGGCCTTTTGCAGGCTATATTGTGACTTTATTATTAAATAACTAAAGTAGAAGAGAGCAGACCTACTATATAATCTTGGCTGTGTAACCAGGCATGACCATTTAGTCTCTGCAAGGCTCATTTCCTCACACTTGGATTTATGTTAAGTGCTAAATCAAGCACCTGGGTCACTAAGAATACTACCTTGTCTCTATGGGGTCAGTCAGGCAGCCTATGGGGGGGATACAAGTCTGGGGGATGGTATGGAGCCCCTTGGAATCTGAAGGGAGGAGAGCTTCTATGGAGAAAATGAGCCTGATCTGGATCCAGATAGAATTCTGGGCAATGGAGACAGTCACAGGCTTTGCCTGTCAAGGGAATCTGTGTGAGTCTCCTGTGGCTGCCATAAACTAGATGGCCTAAAACAACTGAAATTTGTTCTCCCACAGCTCAGAAGTCCAGATGTCTGAAATCAAAGTGTCTGCAGGAGTGGTTCCTTCCGGAGTC
This sequence comes from Dugong dugon, assembly GCA_030035585.1. Classification (NCBI taxonomy): domain Eukaryota; kingdom Metazoa; phylum Chordata; class Mammalia; order Sirenia; family Dugongidae; genus Dugong; species Dugong dugon. The sequence continues at coordinate 27,754,415 of CM057462.1, forward strand.
TCTGGAAGTACATCTGTTCCTTGACTCTCTCCTAGCTTCTGGTGGCTGCTGACAATCCTTGGCTTATACACACATCACTCCAATCTCTGCCTCTGTCTCCACATGCCTTCTTCTCTGTGTCTGTGTTTCTGTGTGTCCTTCCCTCTTCTTTTAAGGACACCAGTGACTGGATTTAGAGTCCACCCTACTCTAGTATGACTTCATCTTAACTACAACTGCAGAGATCTTATTTCCAAATATGGCAACATTCTGAGGTGCTGGGTGTACATGAGTTTTGGTGGACAGTACTAACCCACTACAGAAGCTGATGGCATGCTTGGACAGTAGGACAGAGGAGGACACCATGAAGGGTCTGATTGTAGTGTCCTGTCATCTGGGACCCTTCATGGTGGTGGAATCCCCCACTGGTGAGAACCTGTCTCCCCATCTTCAACCACCTCCAATGGTGCTCTCATCCCTGAGCTCTGATTGTGTGCCAGCACTGCACCATCCACGTTGTCAACTCATGGGATCTCCTAACAACCCTGAGGTCTCTGTTTTGCAGATAGGTGACTGACATTCAGACAGTTTAAGTAAATTTCTTAAGTCCTCACAGCTGGTAAGTGACAGAGATGAGGCTCCAACCCAGATCCTTCTCAGTTCAGATGATGTGCTTTTTACCCCCAGCTACCGATTTAAAGTTCTGAAAAGCAAAGATGAAAACCAGAATGAAACATAGCCTGGTCTTGCACCATCTTCATGATCATTGGTATGTTTGAGTCCTTTGTTGTGGCTGTTGTGCCAATCCATCTCATTGAGAGTTTTCCTCATTTTTGCTGAGTCTCCACTTTACCAAACTTGTTGTCCTTTTCTAATGATTGGTCTTTCCTGATGATGTGTCCAAAGTAAGCAAGATGAAGTCTTGTCATCCCTGCTTCTAAGGAGAAATCTGGTTGTATTTCTTCTATGACTGATTTGTTCATTCTTTTGGCAATCCATGGTATATTCAATATTCTTTACCAACACCAAAATCCACACCCATCAATCCTCTTTCTATCTTCCTTTCTCATTGTTCAGCTTTTGCATGCATATGAGGCAATTGAAAAGATCATGGCTTGAGTCAGACGCACCTTTGTCATCAAAGTGACATCTTTGCTTTTGGAAACTTAAAGAGATCTTTTGCAGCAGATTTGCCCAATGCAATATTTCATTTGATTTGTTCACTGTTGCTCCCATGGACATTGATTATTAATCCAAGTAGAATGAAATATGCAATAAATAGGACAAAACAAAGGGCAGTCCAAGACCATGTGGGTTTCCTACCACTGGACCTTGCAAAGACAGGGAGATTCACGTTCCTGTAAGTGTAGATCTCAACACAAAAAAGTAATTTACAGTGATAGAAATCAGAACAGTGGTTACCTGCAGAGATAAGGAATTAACCTCCATGGGGTTACACAAGAACTTTCTAGAGTGATGGACACATTCCATATCTTGGTTTGATGTTGGTCACATAACCAGTTAACCAGTTGCTATCAAGTTGATTCCGACTCATGGAAGCCACATGTGTGTCAGGGCAGAACTGTGCTCTATAGAGTTTTTAATGGCTGATTTTTCAGACATTGATCACAAGGCCTTTCTTCCGAGGTGTTCCTGAGTGAGTTCGAACTTCCACCCTTTTGGTTAGCAGTTGAGCATGTTAACTGTTTACACAATCCAGGTACTCCTGTTGATCACATAGGCATATACATATGTCAAAACTTACTGGATCGTACAGCTTAGATCTTTGCGTTTCACTGTGTTGTAAATTAAACCTCCATTAAAAAAATACATAAGTCTCAGACCCCTGCTTGAAATGAAACAAGCTTCATAGGAGATTCTAATGTTTGGAAACCTCTGTGCAAGAAAACTTGAATGAGATGCGGGATGATCATTCACTCTGTCTTCCAAACCGGCACACTTTCTAGAATGAAAAGTGGTGCTAAAAATAATTAAAGTTATATGTGTCTGAAATGGAAACCCTGGCGGTGTAGTGGTTAAGAGCTATGGCTGCTAACCAAAGGTCAGCTGTTCAAATCCACCAGGCGCTCCTTGGAAACTCTATGGGACAGTTCTACTCTGTCCTGTAGTGCACTATGAGTTGGAATCAACTCGATGGCAAGGGGTTTAGTTTATTTTGGTTTTGCTGTTTGAAATATTTTTGGACTGACATGTTGGTTTTGTTACAGTGATGGGCTCTATGGTATTTTTCTGAAGAATTTTCTTTTCAATACTATCTTACCATTTTTTTTTCCCCCCTGAAATTGGGTATGCCCTTCTTCGAGGTTGCTTTTCTTTTTTTTTTTTTTTTTTTAATAAATCTGAAATTGTTAACACCTTAAACTGACCACTCTCTGTTAGACTATAACCGTTTTTAATTGAGACAATTTTCTTTCTGTAGGTGCAGAGGGACCTGGTAAGATCAGAGCAAATTCTGCTCTACAGAGGATATGTTCACTTTGTTTTTTGTTTTTGTTTCTTTTCCATATTGAAACGTGCGAATATGTCACCCAAATGCATGTACAGATACTGGCTTTTTGCCTCCATTCAGAGAATCTTCCTTTGACAAATACTTTGGCATAATAAAAAATATATGTCAAGTGAGTTGTCTACTTTGAAGTTGTCTTTACATATGACTCTTTGGAATGTTTTCCCAAATTGAGATACTGCGAACTTGTAGGTTTTTAAATTTTGTTCCATTATGGTACAAGAAATAAATTCATTTAATTAAAAATAAAACTCCATTAAAAGATACTTTCTACAAGTTGAGACATTCCAAAGTACAATTATATAATTTCAAAATTAAATATTATATGCTGTTGGAACTCTTATCGTTGAATCTGTTCTATCCCGCCCTTGCTTTTATAAGGTAGAATGTAGTATCTTCCTGTGCACAAGCTTTGTTTTCAACAATCACAATTTTTAAAAAGCTTCACAAGCTAAAGAGTTTTGTTGCTCCCTTCGTTAATTATTTAATTAAAGATTTCCAACTGATTTTGAACAAAATGCAACCAAAAATTAGAGGATTGGTTTACAATAGGGTTTGATATCAATGTAGGTCTCTTGAATTGATTTATGAAGAAGCTGTTCAAAGGCTCAAACATTTCTAAAATCTTGTCTGTGGTGAACAGCAAGGAGAGAGAGCATGTACTACCACATGGAAAGTTTTTTTTTTTTTTTTTTTAATTTGCCAGCTTTGTCAGAAAATGTATAATTTAGTTAGTCTATGTATATAAATATTTGTAAACTTTGAAAACCATGACTTGTTGGTTTTAATTGTTAGATTGTCCCAACTTTTTAGACACAATTATGAATAACGTGTGCCCTACAATCAATTCCAAGTTTGTGTCTTCTTCATAGGTTTCTTAATATAATAAGAACACTGTTCTTACTGCAACACTTTCATCAAACATGTACACATGTAATCTCCAATAAAACAGATAATTTTACTTCAATAAATTGTAGCTGAATTTTCAGTAGCATTCACAATAGTGTCAGATGTTTCACTTTCAACAGAATTCTAAAAACTGTATTTTTTTTCATAAATTGGATTAAAAAAAATTGAGCCATTATTAGAATACACTGATTTTCACATCTAAAACTTCCTCTCCTTGACAGTTTCTGAAGCTGTTCTTCTGCTTGGGAAGTCAATGTATTAACAGCTTCTACTCTGACTGCTTCACTTTTCACACATGCACAAGAAAACTTAGAATCTGAAAGGAGAGAACTGAGTTTAGAAGAGCAGCTATTTGATCTAAGCGAAAACTCATGCTTCACAGAGTGGTGTGCAAAAGACCTTCTGCAACCACCTGTGTTAAATCCTTGTCTTCGTGCAAAGTCTTCTTAAAATCACCACTTACATTTAAGTATTTCAGCCATAGTGGTTACTTGGTGGATTCTGGGCCAGACTGCACTGTCCACACTCCGGAACTTTCCGTTAGCAATTAGGGGCTGGTGTAAAAACTTGGTATGCCTTACTTTCCTCACATGTAAGATGGGCATGGGGACAAGGCTATTGTGTCCATTAAGGGCTCAGAGTGATGCCTGGCACAGAGGAGGTGCACAGCTCAATGGCAGCAGCTGGGTGTCAAGTGCAAGTGGTTCACATGAACACTTAGCCACACATTTCTTCACTTGACCCCCCCCAGTTGTGCTTCATGACTGGGCTTAGAAATTGGGAGAAAAATTACCACTAACGTTGGAAGTAGATGCTGAATCTTCTTCAGCATATTGGGATCCTTTGGCTTTAGTGTGGTCAATATCCTCACCATAGCCCACAGTGGATGGACAATGTCAATAAATATTTTCTCCAAGCTATAGATTACACCTGAATGTGAAGGAAATGAAAATTCTCATAACTGGGCCAATAAACAACATCATGATAAATGGTGAAGAAATTGAAGTTGTCAAGGATTTCATTCTACTTGGATTTCATTCTACTTGGTCAATGTACATGGAAACAGTAGTCAAGAAATCATATGACATACTGCATTGGGCAAAGCTGCTGCAAAAGACTTCTTTCAAGTTTTCAAAAGCAAAGATGTCACTTTAGTGACGTCTGTGCATCTGACCCAAACCATGATCCTTTGAATCGCCTCATGTGCATGTGAAAGCTGCACAATTAAAAAGGAAGATAGAAGACTTGACTTGTTCAAATTGTGGTGTTGGCGAAGAATATTGAATATACCATGGACTGCCAAAAGAATGAATAAATCAGTCTTAGAAGAAATGCAAACAAAATGTTCCTTAGATGTGAGGATGACAAGACTTCATCTTGCTTACTTTGGACACATCATCAGGAAAGACCAATCATTAGAAAAGGACAACGTATTTGGTAAGGTGGAGACTCAGCGAACATGAGGGAAACCCTCAGTGAGAGAGACTGACACAATAGCTTCACCAATGGACTCAAACATACCAATGATCATGGTGCAGGACTGGGCAATGTTTCATTCTTCTGTATATAAGATCTCCATGAGTCACAGCCAACTTGAGGGCAGCTAACAACCAAACAGCTTCATCAACAACTTTATTGACAAATGGAAGTTTAGTAGTTGTTTTATCATTAAATGTGTACTTTTTTTAGCTCATTACTACAAAAATGGTTTATTACAAAATTGAAACAGCATTAGTAAACAATAAAATAAGTGGCTTGTTGTATATTTACCCCTGCAATAAAGGATCATTTGAAGCAAGAGCACACAGTCTACTCCATGTCTGTATGCTCTACCACAGGCTTGCTCAGCCTCTTGTTCTCCGTTATATTTAATACAGGTCTAGCTTATAAAGTCCCACTGACAAAAGTGGCTGGAGTCCTGGTGGCCTTGACATCTTTCAGTCAGTAGCATGGGCCATAGCACAACTGGGGGTCCACCAAGTTTTGGCTGGTAGACCAGTAATGGTGAGCACTTCTCCCACCCCACTCTGAGACCAAAAGGGTCTAGTTTTCCTGCCAGTCAAGTCCAAATATGCTTGATCTCATCAGCAGTGCCCTGTATATGTCCTTTTCCGAAAGGAAGGTATGAGGAAACATGGGTCTAGAAAATGTTGAGAACAAGGCCATCAGGTTTCCTCAGATGGTCTTTCAGTTCAACCACTGGTTTAGTTGAAAACTCTGCTCACTGCATGGGCCTCACTCACTAGTAGACAAGACCATGGCCAAAACTGACCACATCTGACTTATTTTAATGCAACCATTCATGATAATACTAGGTTAGAAAATCAAAAATCTGCCACAAATGCCAAACTGATGAGGTGCTGGGGCAACAGCTGTAGACAGGGATAATAATGGTTGCCCTTCACTGACTCGGCCAAGATCACACAGCTAGTAAGTTCAGGATGGAAGTTTGAACCTAGCTCCGTCTGACTCAGAACCCATGTCCAGGTGAATATTCTACTCCACCTGCTGTCCTTCATTTGGCTCACTCAGTGGATGCTCCCAGCCAGGGTTGGGCATTAGAGATGTGAGATCTAGCAGCTTCGAATCTTTGCACCCAACAATCACAGGGACCAGCATGTCCATCTCTTTGTCTCATTCTCTGCCAGACTGAGCTCCTGCTGCTGCTGGAGAAGGACTAAAACGCGTGAGAAGAGTCTAGGGTGAGCTTCCTCCAGGCTCCTTCCTGCACACATGTGAGAGTGCCATCTGGAGATGGAGACACCTTATTGGCAATAGCCCCTGAGCCACTGGGAGAAGGCCACTCTCCTACTCCTACAGGGAGCAGCCTACTAACATGGTATTATTCTCACAACAGAAAATGAACGAATACTTTCCTGAGGCACATTGCACACAGACATACTTTGAGAGAGGACACAGGGTGATTTGTCCAAATTGTTGTTGTTGTTGTTAGGTGCCGTCAAGTAGGTTCTGACTCATAACTACCCTATGTACAACAGAACAAAACTCTGCTTGGTCCTGCACCATCCTCACAATTGTTGTTATGCTTGAGCCCATTGTTGCAGCCACTGTGTCAATCCATCTCATTGAGGGTCTTCCTCTTTTTTGCTGACCCTCTAATTTACCAAGCATGATGCTCTTCTCCAGGGACCGGTCCCTCCTGATAACATGTCCAAAGTATGTGAGATGAAATCTCATCATCCTTCCTTCTAATGAGCATCCTGGCTGTACTTCTTCCAAGACAGATTTGTTTGTTCTTCTGGCAGTCCATGGTATACTCAATATTCTTTGCCAATATCATAATTCAAAGGCATCAGTTCTTCTTTTGTCTTCCTTGTTCACTGTCTATCATTCACATGCATAACAGGTGATTGAATACACTATGGCTTGGGGTGCACCTTAGTCCTCAAAGTGACATCTTTGCTTTTTAACACTTTAAAGAGTTCTTTCACAGCAGATTTGCCCAACGCAATGCGTCATTTGATTTCCTGACTGCTGCTTCCATGGGCTTTAATTTTGGATCCAAGTGAAATGAAATTCTTGACAACTTCAATCTTTTCTCTGCTTTTCATCATGATTATTGGTCCAATTGTGAGGATTTTTGTTTTCTTTATGTTGAGGTGTAATCCATACTGAAGACTGTGGTCTTTGATCATCATCAGTAAGTGCTTCAAGTCCTCTTTACTTTAGGAAGCAAGGTTGTGTCATCTGCATATTGCAGGCAGTTAATGAGTCTTCCTCCAATCTTGATATCAAGTTCTTCTTCATATACTCCAGCTTCTCAGAGTATCTGCTCAGCATAAAAATTGAATAAGTATGGTGAAAGGATATAACCCTGACACACATCATTCTCAACTTTAAAATATTCAGTATCCCCTTATTTTGTTCCAATGACTGCCTCATGGTCTAAGTGCAGGTTCCTCATAAGCTCAATTAAGTGTTTTGGAATTCCCATTCTTCACAATATTGTTCACAATTTGTTATGATCCACATAGTCGAATGCCATTGCATAGTCAATAAAACACAGGTAAACATCTTTCTGGTATTTGCTGCTTTCAGCCAGGATCCATCTGACGTCAGCAATGACATCCCTCCTTCCACGTCCTCTTCTGAATCCACCTTGAATTTCTAGCAGTTCGTTGTTGATATACTGCTGCAACCACTTTTGAATGATCTTCAGTAAAATTTTACTTTTGTGATATTAATGATACTGTTCAATAATCTCTACATTGTGTTGGATCACCCTTCTTTGAAATGGGTAGAAATATGGATTTCTTCCAGTTGGTTGACCAAGTAGTTGTCATACAAATTTCTTGGCATAGAAGAGCGAGCACTTCCAGCACTGCATCTGTTTGTTGCAACATCTAAATTGGTATTCTGTCAATTCCTGGAGACTTGTTTTTTGCTAATGACTTCAGTGCAGCTTGGATCTCTTCCTTCAGTACCATTGCTTCTTGATCATATGCTCCCTCCTGAAATGGTTGAACGTTGACTAATTCTTTCTGGTACGGTGACCGTGTATTCCTTCCATCTTCTTTAGATGCTTCCTGCGTTGTTTAATATTTTCCCCACAGAATCTTTCAATACTGCAACTCAAGGCTTGAATTTTTTCCTCTGTTCTTTCTGCTTGAGAAATGTCAAGTGTGTTCTTCCCCTTTCATGTTCTATCTCCAGGTCTTTGCAGATTTCATTATAATACTTTGTCTTCTAGAGCTGCCCTTTGAAATCTTCTGTTCAGTTCTTTTACTTCATCATTTCTTCCTTTCTCTTTAGCTACTTGATGTTCAAGGGCAAGTTTCAGAGTCTCTTCTGACATCCATTTTGGCCTTTTCTTTCTTTCCTGTCCTTTTAATGACCTCTTGCTTTCTTCGTGTAGGATGTCCTTGATTTGTTCAACAACTTGTCTGGTCTTCAGTCATTAGTATTCAATGAATCAAATTTATTCTTGAGATGGACTCTAAATTCAGGTGGGATATACTTAAGGTTGTATTTTGGCTCTCATGGACTTGTTTTAACGTTCTTCAGTTTCAGCTTGAACTTGAATATGAGCAATTGATGGTCTGTTCCACATTGGGAATTGGCCTTTTTCTGACTGATGATATTGAGCTTTTCTATCATCTTCTTTCACAGACGTAGTCGATTTGATTCCTACGTATTCCATCTGGTGAGGTCCACGTGTATAGTCACTGTTTATGTTGTTGAAAAAAGGTATTTGCAATGAAGAAGTCGTTGGCCTTGCAAAATTCTATCATGTTATCTCCAGCATCATTTCTATCACCAAGGCCATATTTTCCAACTACCAATCCTTCTTCTTTGTTTCCAACTTTCGCATTCCAATCTCCAGTAATTATCAATGCATCTGGATTGCTTGTTTGATCAATTTAGGACTGCAGAAGTTGGTAAAGATCTTCAATTTATTCATCTTTGGCCTTAGTGGTTGGTGTGTAAATTTGAATAATAGTCATATTAACTCATCTTCCTTGTAGGCATATGGATATTATCCTATCACTGACAGCATTGTACTTCAGGATAGATCTTAAAACTTTCTTTTTGATGATTAAATGTAATGTCATCCCTCATCAATTTGTCATTCCCGGCGTAGTAGACCTTATGATTGACAGATTCAAAATGGCCAATACCAGTCCATTACAGCTCACTAATGTCTAGGATATTTATGTTTATGTGTTTAATTTCATTTGTGGTGACTTCCGATTTTCCTAGATTTATACTCAACGTCAACAGGTTTGGTTTGTTTGGTTATTATACTTTGTATATTCCACGTTCTGATTATTAATGGATGTTTGCAGCTGTGTCTTCTCATTTTGACTCCATCTACATCATTAAAGTTACCTCTGCTTTGAGGAGGCAGCTCTTCCCCAGTTGTATTTTGAGTGCCTTGCAACCTGAAGGGCTCATCTTTAGGCACTATATCAAACAATGTTTGCTGCTATTCATAAGGTTTTCACTGGCCAATTTTTTCAGAAGTAGACTACCAGGTCCCTCTTTCTAGTCTGTCATAGTCTGGAAGCTCTGCTGAAACCTGTCCACCAAGGTTGACCCTGCTGGTATTTGAAATACCCATGGCAAAGCTTCCAGGATCACCTGCAACTTGCAAGTATGAAACTGACAGACATGTGGTGGTTGTCCAAATTATAACAGGAAAACTCAGATGGATCCATTGCAATTAATGAAGACGATTTGATTCTATGCCTTTCTTTTTAAATGAATACTTTCTTTTAAAAGGATCAACACAAAGCTGGTTCCTATGAGGTGGAGGTTAAAGATGTCCCAAATGTCCAGCTTCTCCAAACTACTCCATCATCTCTAACATCAACTACTCCTCCTCCCCTCAGTACTCTCCCTTCTGTCTTTGGGTTTGGTAATTCACTGCAACGTCTCACAGAACTCACAAATAGTACTTATAGTTAAGTAGTTTATAGGGGAAGTAACAAGGTAAAATTCAGGATCAGGTATGACTCAGAAGTAACAGGAACAACTCAGAATACAGTTATTGATCAGGACAGCTTCTTTCCCTCTTCTTTTGGGCCCTGATGGGGCCTTTCTGCAGCCGGGCTTTGCTGGTCCCTGCTCAGGGTCTTCTTGGGCAAGTGTTACAACTCTTAGCTCTGTGGGTCAGTAAGCCCCACAACAGCCATTTTGCGCCCGTCTCCTGGTTCCTACCGTCTAGTGCTGCTATTGCTCTTGCTATTGCTGCTTCACTGCTGTCTTCCATGTTACAGCTCCCTCTCTGTCTCCTGGGTCTGTGAGGTTCTCAGTGCAGGGACCCTGTGCCCAAAGGACGTGTTCCACTTCCGTCTCTTCTTCTTGGTGGTAGTGAGTTCCTGTCTCTGCTCTTGGATTGGCTCTCTTTTAAGTCTAGCAGGATAGTAAAACCTATTTGCATGATACCATCCCCACAGAGGTTCCACGCACCTTATTTGTATTATTAGCAAGATGTCCAACCCCCTTAGTGGACCACAAGCACTTTATTTGCACAGTCCCATCCAATCATTTTATAGGAGTCACAGGACCATAGTAAGAAAGGCCGTATAAAGGCGATTCATCACACCACACTTTTACAGAAGGAACGTCAACACAGATCAAACCCTTCCTTCGGGGGCTGTTGGGTCTGGACGAATTAATCCACCAACTGTCTTATGGGAGTCTTCTCTTCCTTTATTCATTTCTTAATTCTCTGATTATGCTTTTATTGAGACTCTAATATGCACCAAACAGAGTAATCATATGGATGGTGTTCTCTGGGCCTGCTCAAGAGGGTCTTGGGATGGAATAGAAGGCTGGGAGCTGACGCCAGGGATCAGGAAAGCAAGCTTCTTGAGTTTTTCCTCCAATGGGCTCCTGCTTCTCCAAAGTTGTGATGTGGCCTGGGCAGTCATCATCTGTGTCAGTCTCCTGGCGCTGCCAATAACAAGATACCACAGGACTCAGGGTGGGTGGCTTTAAAGAATGGAGATTTGTTGCTGCACAGTTCTAGAGGCTGAGAGTCCAAATGCAGGGTGTCAGCAGGGCCGTGGTCTCTCTGTCAGCTCTAATAGAAGATCATTCTTTGTCTCTTTCAGCTTCTCCTCCCATGCTTCCTTGGCTTGTAGACAGACCCTCACATGGCGTCCCTCCTCCACTCCATGTGTGACTCTGTTTCTGTGTCTGTCCGTTTTGTAAGAGACCACTCAGAAGGTATTAGGATCAGGACCCACCCTACTCCTGTATGACTTTGTTAAATGAACTGATAACATCTGCAAAGAAAAACCCTATTTCCCTTAACAAGGTCATATTCACAGGTGCAGGTGTTAGGGCTAGCTACAACTTTTTTTGGGGGTGGGGTGGGGGTGGGAGTGGGGGAGGACACAGTTCAATCCATAACGCCATTCTTTCATTCAGCAGAAGTTTACCAAACCCTTATGTTCCCAGGCACCTTGCTACTATGTAGAGCACAATGGAAATGAATTAGACCTAAGCCCTGGCCACCTGCGTAGAGGAAACACAGCAGACAATGATGAAACAAAGTACTGAGAACGTGTGAAACATGTGAATGATTGAGGGGATGCCAAGGAGGGCTTCCTGAAGAAAGAGACCAACACAACCGTGTTGAGGTGCCTGAAACAGCAGGATGGCACCTGCGCCAGCAGGTTGAGCAAACAGAGCCTGAAGGTGTGGACGTGAGAAACAGCAGGTGTGTGCTGCTGTGGGGCGGGAGGCAGGGTGAGGCCAAGGGTCAGGGAGAGGCAGGGGACAAGTGATGGGGGAGGAGGTTGAGGCCAGGGGCGGGGCAAGAAGGAGTCTGGGTCAAGGTAGGGGCCAAGGTAAGGAGGGGTGCGGACAGGCAGGAGGTGGGGTGAGGAGGGATGCAAGGCTACATAAAGGGGCAGGGCGAGAGAGGAGGTGACACAGGTGGGAGGCGGGGTGAAGGTGAAGGTGGGGCAGGCAGGAGGCGGAGCAAGGCTAGGGGAGGGCAGACCAGCTTTCATCCCAAGGAGGGCGTTGTTTGCTGAACACTGGGCACCTGGCACTGTGCTGGACACTGGGGGACAAAGGAAGATGAAGACAGAGACCCTTCCCTCCAGAAGACAGTGCTCTGGGAGAGAGAACAGGAACATGACGCAACCATCCAGCCCTGGATATGAGACGTTGCTATCCTGCAGTTCCTGCAGTGCTGGATTCGGCCAGGCAGGCTAGAGAGCAGGTTGTCAGATCCTCACGAATTCTGTGAGCAGGTCCTTATGCAGGCAGTAGCTTGAATAGGCCCTGGTAGGAGTGTTTTTACCACAGGAATTGGCAAACGGTACAAATCAGGGCTTTTTCTCTTTGTTTTCTTCTCCAGTGAGCTGGTTTGCCCGCACACTGAACGTTGAAGGGCAGGATGAGTATGGAATGCAGCAGCCAGAGAGGGTTTGCTAGATGGGTCTTGCTGGGCAGGAGGAACAGCGGCCTCAGCACCACCTTTTCTGGCAGCCCCAGGTGCGCCCCGGGGGCCTGGGTGCAGCACATAGTGGTTTGCCACCAATTCACAGGGGCTGCTCGCTGTGCCAGGATGCAGCTGGGAGCCACTCCATCTCGGAGTGTCCTCAGTGGGAACAGAAGTGGGTGACTTCTCAGAGGACCCAATGACCTCACTGCAGGGCGTGGGGGACAGGTCACCTCCTACTGACCAGCTCCAAATGTAAAAGCCAGACCTTCCTACCTCCTACTGGACATCGAAAACACCCCAAAGGAGCCACCCTGTGTCTCCAAACAGTGAGCATGGACTTTGAGATGCTCCAGTGTGAGAAGTTGATGGGGGTGGCAGTTGACTGGCCAATTGTCAAAAGTCAAAGTGCTCTCATGGTGGCCAGGGCAGAAACAGGTTACTGGTGGGCAGAGTCACCTGCACCCCCCACACCTGGGGCAGGGGCTCCTTAGCCGTCCAGCAATAAACTCCCAGGCCTTTCTTGATGCCTCCTCGCTGAGCTTCCAAGCAATGGGGAAGGTTTTTTATTGTGCCACTCTAAATTAAAACCTCTCCATTTTGTGAAATTGTCAGCTGCTGGAGGAAATAAAACTGTTTATTGGCTTAATCACTTAAAGATGACATTTCAAGATGGGCGGTGACATGCCGAGGAGAGAAAGTTGCTCTACTTTTAGCACAGACAGATCACAGAAATGATTACTCCCCATAACTTCCATCTGAGAGTTTAATGTAACACGCCTGCTCTGCATTGATAAATAGCTCAGACAGAGAAGGCCACAGGCGTGAAGGTGCAGTTCCAGGAAGGAGGGGGCTGTCCCTGTGGGGAGCCAGTGGGGGTGGGGGGTGGGGTGGTCACCAAGACAGGCCTGTAGGAAGGCAAATGCCTACATTTGTAGGAATGCCATTCTCTGCCCCCAATAGCAAGGACCTGCAGTCTCGTCCTATTCATACACAAACGTTTGGTTTGTACTTCAGGCTGCCTGGTGCTGCTCTTGTAAGGCTCAGCTGCAGGTAGAGAGAAGCAGGAGGAGAGGTGACAACATGTCCCTGTCACAAACCAGGCTGCAAACCAGTTGGGGGGACAGACCCAGTCTCCAGAGTCAGATCTGGGCTCTGATTTCTGCACCCTCATTTATTAGTAGCTGTGCAACCAAGTAGGGCAGCCAGATTTAGCAAACACAAATATAGGACATCCTGTCAAATCTGAATTTCAGATAAACACTTTTTTTTTTTTTTTTTAGTGTAAGTATTTCCCATGCACTTTGATGGCTAAGGTGCACCTGACCTGAGCCATGATCTTTCCAATTGCCCCATATGCATGTGAAACCTGGACCATGAAAAGGGAAGACCAAAGAAGAATTAACACATTTGAATTATGGTGTTCACAAATAATATCAAATATACCATGGACTCCCAGAAGAACGAACAAATCAGTCTTAGAATAAATACAACCAGAATTCTCCTTAGAAGCGAGGATGGTGAGACTTCATCTTGATTACTCTGGACACATCAGCAGAGAAAACCAATTGCTAGAAAAGAACATCGTGTTTGGTAGAGTGTCAGCAAAAACAAGGGAAACCCTCTATGAAATAGATTGGCACAGTATCTGGAACAATGAGCTCAAACATACCAAGCGTGAGGATGGTGCAGGACCCGACAAAGCTTCCTTCTGCTTTACATAAGTTCACCATGAGTCGAGGCTGACATGACAGCAACTAACAACAACAAAATAGCCCATGCAATATTCAGGATATACTTATGCTAAAAAATTTATTTGTTGTTTATCTGGAATTCAAATTTAACTGGATGTTTTGTAGTTGATCTGGCAATGCTAGACCCAGGTAGGCCTCAGTCTCTCTGAGACTCAGTTTTCTTATCCCTAAAATGGGAAACAATGTTAGCCCCAGGAAGCAGGAAGAGTCCAGAAAACAAAGGTGTAGAGTCCAGCACAGGAAGTCTTTGTCTTGTGTTGAGTAAAGGTTGGTTGTCCTTCCCAGTGCCCTCAGATGCACCAGACACAACTAGAAAGCCATGTGAGGTGACTACACAAGGACAGGTGGTGTGATGGTTAAGATTGTGTGTCATGAGTCTCAGTGTTTTAATAGGATCACTCCCATACTGTGAATAGCCAATCAGATGAAAGGTAGTCTCCTTGGGGCTGTGGCCCGCATCTGGATATAAACAGACGTTCTGGCTTTTTGCTCTTGCTGGATCCTGCGGCTGCCTCCTGTCATCTCATCTCTGGTTCTTGGGACTTGAGCTGTCAGTTTATTTGCCGAACTTGGGATTCGTCCATCTGCACAGCCTGTGAGTGGAGCTCTGCTCTCTGACCTGCCGATCTTTGGCTTGCCAGCTTCTGTAGCTGCTTGACTTGGGAAAGGCCTCTATCCTGATCCACAGACTTGGGACGTTCTAGCCTCTACAATCACGTGAGCTGTTTCCTTGATATAAATCTCTCTCTATATATGTATTTATATACTTTACTGGTTTTCCTTCTCTAGGGAACCCAGCCTAAGACAGGTGGTAATGGAAGATCCCCATTAGCTAACATCCAAGGGCCAGGCTAATGCTTCGGGAAGAAAGGGGAGGCCTGAGTATGAGCCACAATGCAAAGATACGGCTTTGAAAGAAAGGATGGAATCAAGGAAGATTCCAAAGTCTGTGCCTAGAGAAGAGAATGCTGATGCTACCCAAATAAGAATTGAGGAAAGGTACTGTCTTAGCTACGTGGAGCTGCCGTAACAGAAGTACCACACTGGGTGGCTTTAAAGAACAGGAATTTATTTTCTCTTGGTTCAGGAAGTTAGAAATCTGAATTCAGGGTGTGGCTCTAGGGGGAGGTCCTTCTTTGTCTAGTTCAGCTTTTAGTAGTTACCTGCAATCCTTGGCGTTCCTAGGCTTATAGGTCTATCTACCATGTGTGTCTGTCTTCATATGACATCTTCCCCCTTGTGTCTCTGTGTCTATTCTGCTCTTTTTATAACTCAGAAGGGATTAGGTTTAGGACCCACACTACTCTAGTATGACCTCACTAACATAACAAAGGGAAACCTCTATTTTTAAACAGTGTCTTATTCACAGGTACAGGGATTAGGATTTCAACATATATTTTTGGAGGGCACAATTCAGTCCACAACAGGAACTCTGTTTAGGGATGTCTTTGCTTTGGAGTGTAGGGTGGAGAAGGATTGAGTAAAGGAGGCCCTAGGGAGGCTAGGAGGGGCTTTGAAGGCAACTGGGATGCAGCCTGGAAAGGGAAGGCCTGAGGTGGGGGGGGGGGGGGAATCATTGGTGAGTGGGTGCTATCAGGGTGTGTGTGTGCTGGGCTGAGCAAAGCCAAGGCAGAGGGCTGCCCCTGGAAGTGTCCCAGGTCAGGGAGTGAAAGGGGGCAGAGCAGCAGCTAGGTCAGAACCTCTAGGTGGTCAGGGATGACATGAGGTCCATGAAACATAGAAAGGGAAACTCCAAGAGTCACAGAGGAGAATAGATCTCACTGCCTTGTGAGATGCCACGGCTGGCAGAATTCTAAGATGGCCCCATGATCATACCACACCCTTGAGTATG
The DNA here is from genome assembly GCA_030035585.1 of Dugong dugon. Lineage (NCBI taxonomy): Eukaryota > Metazoa > Chordata > Mammalia > Sirenia > Dugongidae > Dugong > Dugong dugon. The sequence goes on from CM057462.1 coordinate 27,770,359, forward strand.
GACAGAACCTGGGACTTTCTTCTGGCCAATAGAATGTGGTGGCAATGGTTCAGGGATTCTGCAGATGTAATTATGGCCCCAAATCTGTTGATTCTGAGTTTATCAAAAAGGCTGTTACCCTGGGTGGGCCTGATATAATCAGGTGAAACAAAATGATCAGGGTATTCATCCAATGAGTATGCCCCTTACATAGGTCATGGTAGACATGGTAATCAAGGGAGTCTCTTCTACATGGGTAGCCCATGTAACGTTGCTACTGTGAAACAAAATAGCAGTCCAAGAAGTTGGCACAGCTTCCCTATGTGAGTCTTACAGATGCAAGAAATATAAGGGTAATTCACAGGAGAATGGGAAGAGGCAATGGGGAAAGAACTTACTCTAGAAAAACAGAGATTTTTAAACGGTTACTAAGAAATGAGATGAATATAGCAAACATTGATGGAGTTGAGCCAAAGGTTCTAATGCAGCACTACAGAAAGTTGGGTGGTCCAACAGAAACTCCTGCTGGTCCCCCAAAGTTAAAGAGGGCTAAACAAGTCCGTTCTATTCACCCCAGTCAGGAGGAATTTAAGTCTCACCTGGGACCATTTGAAACAGAGGCTTAGCTAGTCAATCAAGATAAGGATTGATGAGGGGGCCAGGGTCATCTGGCTCAACCTCTATTAGGAGACGCAAGGCCATATGCAAATGTGTGGGTGAAATGGCCCAGGGGTAAGGAAGAGAACTTCTTGGGGCTCCTAGACAAAGGAGCCCAATGTACTGTAATCCCAAAACCTGTCAATAACATCTTGAAGGGGCCTATGGTTAGACTTGGGGGATATGGGGATGCAATTGTTGATGGGACTAAGGTGAAAGTTTGGATGAGAATTGGAAGATTTAAACAGATTTTGCATGAAGTAGTTGTATCTCCCTTACCTGAATGTATTATTGGTATGGATATTATGTCTACTTGGGGAACACTCACTTTACCTGATACTATAAAGCTAAAGGCATGTAAGTCTGCCCTTAAGCCAGTATTGATTGGACATGCTAAATGGGAACCATTAGAATTGCCTGCACCCACTCAGGTTGTTAATGTGAAATAGTATAGAATACTTGGTGGACAAAAGGATATTAATTCTTTGATTAAAGACATGCTAAAGTCTGGAGTGTTGGTGCCAAACAATTCTCTTATAACAGCCCTGTATGGCCCATGAAAAAGGCAGATGGCTCATAGATACTGACAGTAGACTACTGAAGCCTATATAAAGTAGTGCCACCTGTGGCTTCAGCTGTTCCAGACACAGTATCCACAGTGTAGAAAGCACAGCAGGTTAAAGCAGGCTGGTACTCAGTGATCTTGCAAACGCCTTTTTCTCGATCCCAATCTTGGAAAAGAGCCAGTCACAGTTTGCTTTCATGTGGGAAAGATTCCAATTTACTTTCACTGTATTGCCACAGAGCTACTTGAATTCACGAACTTAACTGTCATAGTTTGGTTAGAAGAGACTTGGACTTGGTGCAGATCTCAAGTGTAATGACACATTATGTTGACAATATTATCTTAATATCAAACTCCAAAGAACAGGCTAGGGCTGATTTGAATACAGTGGTGACCACATGATCAACAGAGGTGGTTAATAAAGCCAGCAAAAATCCAAGACCCTGCCCAAATGGTGAAATTCTTGGGAATAACTTGGGCAGGAGCCACCCATAACATTCCACAGTCAACCAAGAATAAATTGTTGTTTAAGCAGGAGGCACAATGTTCGGTTTGTCTATTTGTAATTTGGAGAATGCATATTCCAGATGTGAAATATTGCTGGCTTCCACCCGTAAAACCACTCAGAAGAAAATTGCATTTGAATGGGGGTCAGAGCAACAACAGGCTATGTCTGAATTACAGAAAGCAGTCCAGTCTCATTCTACATTCAGACATGATTTTGGAGGAGTAAGCCACATGTACTGATGCAGACTGGAGCTTACAGCAAAAACCTGAGAATGCCACCCTACGGTGACCATTGGGATTCTAGACTAGAAAGTTTCCAGATGCTGCAGCATGAGGCACACCACTTCAAAGGCAATTACTCGCCTGTTATTGGGCATTGATTTAGACTGCCTCAGTGACAGAAGGACATAAAATCATCAAGAGACCTGAAATACCTGTAGTGTCTTAGCTGATGTCAGAGAAACACTCTAATAAGGAAGGCAGTGCCCAAAATATTTCCATAGTAAAGTGGAGATGGTGCATACAAGAACAAGCTACTGGGGGAATGCAGGGAGACACCTACCATATCCATGAGCAGGTAGCCTCTTTTCCCACAGGTCCTACCCTGGAACCACCTGAGAAGCTGTGAGAACCCATTGATACATAGACAGTACCCTATGAACAACTTTCTGCTGACCAGCAGAAAGCTGCTTGGTTCACAGATTGCAGTTTCAGGGTACATGAACAACATTTGATGTGGAAAACTACTGCATTAAGACCAGCAGATGGAACGACCCTGACTTAAGAAGGTAACAATAGGTCAGCTCAATGGGCTGAACTGCATGCTGTCTTCCTAGCCATGATGGGAGAATTCAGCAATGGGGAGAGCCCATATGTTTGGATTTTTACCATGGCTACACGATCAGGCAAATGGGTGATGGAAAATTGGACTATTAAAGGAACATCCATGTGGGGCATGGACCTATGGAAAGCACTCTGGGAATTTACAAGATGCATTAGAGTAGGACATGTTGATGCCCATCAGAAGAACCCCCTTCCTGGTTTGGAAGGCAATTGGAATCAGCAAGTGGACTGTTGATAAGCTCACTTGAGGTGGCCAAGTGGGTCCATGAAATGAGTGCTGCAGCAATACAGAGATAGGCTGAATCTAAACACATCCCTCTTGTACCCTCTGAGGCACAAAATGCCAATAAGGACTGCTCTGTCTGCCAGCAAGAAAGACAGAGGTTGCAGATGGCTATGGGGCAGATTCTCTGGGGGGAAGGCCCTGCATATAGCTGTCAAGCTGATTATATTGGACCAGTGACACTGGTGGCACCAGGTAACTACAAATGGGTCCTCACAGGAATAGATACTTACTCTGGACTGGTCTGTGCATATCATGTGACAAATGTGAATTCCAAAAACACCGTTAAGGGATTGGAAGAAAAGACACAGTACCAATTTGGGCCACCAAGTTATGTTTCATCAAACCAAAGAATACACTTTGCAGTCCACAGGGTGTCGCAATGGCCAAGAAACATCATATTAAATGGACATACTATGTTGCATACCACCTTCAGAGTAATGGTTTGATAGAGAATTGGAATGGCCAATTGAAACATTTGTTATCTAAAATGGGGAGAGATAAAGGCATGAAGGACTGGCTCACATGCCTTCATGAGTGTGTGCTCACACTCAACATGAGGGGAGCAAAGGGAGGATCACCACTGGCCACATTACTACACTTCTCTGGGAGATCTGGGGAAGAAGGGGTGGGGGAGGATGCTGGTGCCACTGTACAGTTCTTCCAAATATCAGCAAAAATTGGTTTTTTCCTGCCAGATACTATGGTCCCAGGACCAGAGATATAGCTGCGGGTGCTGGAAGCAACGGTGATCCCTAAGTAAGAGACTGTAACTATACCCCTGAACATGTATGCCAAAATTCGCAAGGTCCTGGTGGGGTGGAATGTACCTTCCCCTCATCTGGCAAGATTAAGGTTGACAGTGAATGCTGCCATATTGCCTAGTGGGCAAGATAGTCCACTAATGTTGTACCTATGTAACTCTACCCAACATGAATGGGAATGGAATGAGAGGGACACACTTGCTAGACTGGTCTTGCTACAAGTAATCTGGACTGGCATAGCAGCTGAACCTGATGTCCCTTCACAAGGTGGAAAAGTTTGGGTAAAAATAAATGACAAATGGAAGGAAGGAGAAAAATAGCTGAAGGTAAAGGAATGAATAAATGGGCTATGCAATGGGGGAAATCTAGCGTTATGCTGATACCTGGAGAGAGACTCAGAGCAGGGGATAATCTTCTCTCAGTTAGATTTTATGAGAAGCCAGAGAGGGTGAAGCTGAGATGACTTTTGGAGAACCTGACCAGATCAGATAGACACCTGCAGCAGACCCGAATGGCTGGTACCTGAGTAACTTCACCCTGAGAACCTTTGTCCTGCTGAAGAACTAATTGTTTTTCACTGTTTGGTACTGGCAAAATGATTGGGGAGGGGGAAGTTAATCCTTCAAGTAAAAAAGGGCCAATGGCTAGAAGAACCAGGGGGTGGCCTGCAATGCAGTGAATTACTTAATACGGACCTTCTAGCCATAGTCTTTGTGACTATGACACCAAATGACTGGGTGGGACTATGCACGTGAGGTGTTTGTGGCCCACCAAGGGGACTGGATAGTATGCTAATAATGTAAATAAGGTTCATGGCACCCTTGTGGGGGTGTGGCCATGCAAATAAAGTATATGGAACCCTAACGAGGGAATCGGTCAGTTTTGTCATCCCACTAGGCTTAAAGGGTCACAGGGGGAGAGAGAGAGAGAGAAGCTGTAACACGGAAGACGGTGAGAGATAGTGCGGCAGTAGCAAGGGCGAAAGAGGTACAAGTCAGCAGGAACCAGGAAACTGGCACAAGATGGCTGCAGTGAGTCTTGCCGACCCATGGATGTAAGAGTTGTAATATTTTCCTAAGAAAGCCCTCAGCAGGGCCTGGAGGCAGAAGGTGAGAAGAAGCTGACCAGACTGAATAATTGCATCCTTGAGTTATTCCTGTTGCTTCCAAGTTGATCCCCATCCCAAGGTGTACCCTGTTACTTCCCTGATAAACCACTTAACTGTAAGTAAGGTTCATGAGTTCTGTGAGACTTTGCAACGAATTACTGAACCCAAAGACAGACAGAGAGTACTGAGGAGAGGGGAAGTAGTTGATGTTGGAGATGATGGGGTGGTACAGCGGTTTGGAAAAGTTGGACATTTGGGACATCTTTAACCTCCGCCTCATAGGAACCAGTTTTGTGCTGATCCTCATAAAAGAAACTATTCATTTAGTCTCCATGAGTCAGTCAACTCAATAGCAGAGTCAGTCAACTCAATAGCAGCTAACAACATCATTCATTCATTCATTCATTTAAACACATTTGGTTCTAGGCATGTGTTAGGGTCAAATAGACCTGCTGCCTGCATCATGGAGCTTGGACACAGGTGGAGAAGACAGAAGACGTGCATCACATGATTCAGAATAAACACATCAGCGAATTTATGCTGCACAACAGAGGCTAGGCTGCCCAGAGAGCACCTGGGAGGGGGCTTGGCCAGGCCAGGGGCTGAGGAAGGAACAGCTTGGCTACAATCAGCACCACTCACTGGTGCTCACAAACATAGTCCCTTACATACATAGAAACACAGGACCCGAGTTTGAAGCTGATACCAAGGGAATGGCCGCGGACCTTCCTGCAGAGCTGCACAGGGTGTAGGCTAGGTTGGATCAGGGACCTCTGAGGTCTCCCCTCACCTGGCCAGGTCCTTTGGGGTGTGGACTCCCAGGACTTGCACTCAAGTTTCCTCTCTCACTTCTGCTCCTATGTGAGAATAGGAGGCCTGCGAAGCACAAAGGGCCTTGTTAGGGCTTCAATGAGGAGAAACAGGGAGAGGGAAGGGAGAGTAAGAGATAATGAAGAAAGTAAAGAAGACAGATGAAGGTATCCCTTCTAAGTTAAAGGGACAGTATATGCATTTCAGGTCCCTAGGTGGTGCAAACAGTTTGCACTCGACTACTACCCTAAAGATTGGCGATTCGCCCAGTGGCACCATGGAAGAAAGTCCTGGTGATCTGCTTCTGTAAAGATTACAGCCCTGCAACACTAGGGGTCCTAATACATGGCATAAATAATATACAAACCATAACTAACAATGCACAAACATCAGGAGAGAAACTAGATAACTGGGAGCTCCTAAAAATCAAACACTTATGCCATCAAAAGACTTCACCAAAAGAGTAAAAAGAATCTACAGACTGGGAAAAAATTTTTTGGCTACGACATATCCCATAAGAGTCTAATCTCTAAAATCTACAAGATACTGCAACACCTCAACAACAAAAAGACAAATAATCCAATTAAAAAATGGGCAAAAGATATGAACAGACACTTCACCAACGAAGACATTCAGGTGGCTAACAGACACATGAGGAAATGCTTGCAATCATTAGCCATTAGAGAAATGCAAATCAAAACAACAATGAGATACTATCTCACCCTGACATTACTGGCACTAATCCAAAAAAAAACCCTACAAAATAACAAATGTTGAAGAAGTTGTGGGGAGATTGGAACTCTTATGCACTGCTTGTGGGAATGTAAAATGATACGACCACTTTGGAAAACGATGTGGCGTTTCCTTAAAAAGCTAGAAATAGATAAACCGTATGATCCAGGATTCCCACTCCTAGATATATACCCTAGAGAAATAAGAACCGTCACACAAATATATAAATGCACACCCATGTTCATCACAGAACTGTTCACAATAGCAAAAAGATAGAAACAACCTAAATGTCCATCAACAGATGAATGGATAAACAAATTATGGTACATACAGACAATGGAATACTATGCAACCATAAAGAACAATGGTGAATCTCAAAACATCTCACAACGTGGATGAATCTGTAGGACATCATGCTGAGTGAAATAAATCAGACACAAAAGGACAAATATTGTATGAGACAACTATTATAAGAACTCAAGAAAAGATTTACACACAGAAAAAAGCATTCTTTGATGGTTACAAGGGTGGAGAAGGTGGGGGAGGGAAAATCACTAAAGAAGGCAAGTGTCAACTTCAGTGAAGGGAAGGACAACACACAATATGGAGAAATCAGCACAACTGGACCAAAAAAAGAAGACAGAAAAAAAAAATATTACAGCCAAGAAAACCTTATTGAGCACAGTTCTACTCTGTAACACATGGGTCATCATGAGTCAGAATCAACTTGACAGCAGTGGGTTCAAACACATTTTGGCTGCCCACCAGAGAGGCCATTTGCTAACATGGTGGACTGAGCTGGTATAGCAAGATACCACCAACATTGCCCACTCGGGCTGTGGCCATGAGTTCTCTTCTGTCCTGATTAAGACCGAGTTGACATTGTGGGTGTAGAGAAAGATCCTCTTGCAGTTAGAAGTTAGGCTGATCTTCCTTGCTCTTTGCGCAGTGGGGAGTTTGCATTTGTAGTAATGCTCAGTGTTGCATTCATTGATTGAAATTAGGAAAATTTGCATTTTAGAGGTGGTCAGCCACAGGAGCCAACTTTCTAATTGACATTTCTTTGAAAGAAACTCAAAGCCATAAGCCAGAATGATTAGTAGTGAAGAAGAAGGAATGTGAAAACAGTCCTTCGTCTCCCACCTGGCTCATGGGTCCTCACTGGGACTAGGAGAGCAGAGGACTGCCAGGATAACTGGGCCTGGACAAGGAAGAGAGTGCTTGGGGACTGGGGTGTAAACTGGGCCTATGGGGCTCCAAGGAGTATCCCTCTAGAAGAGGTGTGACCTTTACCCATTTGGGAGGTACCCAAAATCAGCATTGGTAGCTCAGTGGTAGAGATCTTGCCTTTCATGTGGGAGACCAAAGTTTGGTTCCCAGCCAATGCACTTCATGTGTAGCCACCATTTGTCTGTTAGTAGACACTTGTGTATTGCTGTGATGCTGAATAGGTTTCAGTGGAGTTTCCAGACTAAGACAGATGAGGAAGAAAGGCCTGGAGATCTACTTCTGAAAATCAGCCAGCAAAAACCCTATGGATCCCAATGGTCCAATCTGCAACTGACCATAGGGATGGCACAAGACTGGGCAGTGTTTTGTTCCATTGTGCATGGGGTTGCCTTGACTTGGGGACAGATTGGATGACAGCTAAAGTCTTAGTTATATAGTGCTGCTATAACAGAAATACCACAAGTGAATGGCTTTAACAAACAAAAGTTTATTCTCTCACAGTTTAGAAGGCTAGGAGTCTGAAATCATTCTAGGGGAATGCTATCTCTCTGTCACTTCTGGGGGAAGGTCCTTGTCATCCATCTTCCCCTGGTCTAAGAGCTTCTCAGCACAGGGACCTTGGGTCCAAAGGAGACACTGTGCCCCTGACTCTTTTTGCTTGATGATATGCAGTCTCCCTGTCTCTCTGCTCACTTTTCTATATCTCAAGAGATTGACTCAAGATGCAACCTAATCTTATAGATTGAGTCCTGCCTTATTAACATAACTGCCTCTAATCCTGCCTCATTAACATCCTAGAGGTAGGATTTACAGCATATAGGAAAATCACATCAGATGACAAAATGGTGGACAATCACACAATACTGGGAATTATGGCTTAGCCAAGTTGACACATATTTTGGGGGGCCACAATTTAATCCATAACAGCTAACAACAAGAACAACAGAGTTAGCCCAACTTCAAAGGTTAGAGGGCCCCAGTTTCAACACAAGACCACCCTCAGGTTTGATAATTTGCTAGAAAGACTCACAAAACTCCCTGAAAACAGAGTCATGTTGTTGTTGTTTGGTGCTGTTGAGTTGGCTCTGGCTCATGGTGACCTTATGAATAACAGAATGAAACACTGCCTGGTCCTGTGCCATCCTCACAGTAGTTGATATGTTTGAGTCCATTATTGCCATCACCATGTCAGTCCATCCCATGGAGGGTTTTCCTTGTTTTCACTGACTCATAGTTACGGTTTATCAACAGGGAAAGGATACAGGTCAAAATCAGCCAAGGGAAGAGACATTTAAGGCAGAGTCTGGGAGGGTCCCAAATGTGAAGCTTCCATTGTCAGGACGTGCCCCCCTCGTGGTATCAATGTGTGAAAACATACAGGGAGTATTGTCAACCACAGAAGCTCATCTGAGCTTCAGAGTCCAAAATTTTTACTAGGGATTCCTTGTATAGGCACTATTGATTGATTGATAGGTTTCCCATGTGGTTTAACTCAGTCACCAGGGCAAGTGATACTGTGTGATGCAAAGCCCCCACCCTAAATCACATGGTTGGTCTTTCTGGCTTGGCCAACCCCCACCCTCAGACTATTGGGTGTGGCCAGCCCCACCCTAAGATCCCTGTGGTCATCCCCCACCCTAAATAAATATACCTCTATCAAATGTGACATACATCACCCAGCAGAAGCCCAGGGCAAAGGCCAAATTGTTTAGTACCCGGAGAATTCCACTGGACCACCTCAAGGCCAGACCATACCCCTACAATTCTAACCCAAAAGCCAGGAAGGGTTTGGAACAATGGGAGAAACAGCCTTGTATGCAGGGCAGGGAGTGAGGGGATTGTGTCTGGTGTGGAAGGGAAAGACTAAAGTACCAGACACTAGCACCATGGGGCAGAAATGGATTCTCCAGGCTTTGACTCCCCTGTGCCAGTGCCTGCCAAAGGCCCACTTGCCTCTGCTGCCGGGGATCTCTGCCCTCAAGCCTCCACAGGCTGGGTTAGCCCCCTCACCAAGCAGGCCCCCTCATCTGGGAAGTGCTCCTGACCACTCTATTTCAAGCAGCCCCTGCCCACCCCTCCTCCCCTCGTCTCTTTGTTAACGCAATAAGGAGGATTGGAGCCACCTGCCGCAATAGCCAGTTCTGAGACAGGGGTGAGGTGAGCAGCAAGAGATTTATTATATATCGATATATAGGAGACAGAGGGGAATAGATTCCTCCAAAAAACCCATCTTCCCCACTGGAGATCAGCTGAAGGCTTTTATAGGGACAGGATTATGGGTCTTAGAAGTTTGTGTTAGTTTCCCCTTGAGGTGGTCATGTCTCAGATGAGTTAATCTTCTACTGGTATTCTTGGGGGTTATCTGGTGACATCCTTGGGGATTGTCTGGTGACATCCTAGTTTTTCATGTCACAAGATGGGTGCTTTGTTTGGTTTTCATCCCTAGATCATTATCACTTGTTTTCCACCCTCCAAGGAGGAACATCAGTTAATCTTAAACCTTTTGCAGAGACTGGAGAAACAAGATCATGAGACAATGTGGCCATTAGCAATGGGGAGTAAACAATAGCGAGCCAGACCTGTGCAGCCTCTTCCACCTTTAGAGCCCATTTATTTTATCCATAGACTTTTTGTTTTTTCTTTTGGGGAACATTTGTGTATTCATTTTCTGGTGCTGCTATATCAAATTACCATAAACCTAGAGACTTAAAACAACACAAACTTATTATCTCATGGTTTTGGAGATCAGAAGTCCTAAAATCAAGGTGTGGAAGGGGCTGTGTTCTTTCTAGAGGTTCTAGAAGTGAATTCATTTTCTTGTCTTTTTGACTTCTAGAAGCCACCCACATTCGTTGACTCATGGCCCCTTCCTCTATCTTCAAAGCCAGGAGCATACCATCTTCAAACTTCTCTCTCTCTTTCTATCACTTTCCTTTTTCTTTCCGTTTATCTCTCTCTTCTCCTTTCCTTTCTCTCTTTCTCTCCTATCTGTCTCCTTCCCCACCCAGCCCTCTCTCTACCTCTACCATCACCCCCTTCTCTGACTTTGGCTCTCCTGCCACCCTCTTATAACGGCTCTTGTGATCACACTGGGTCCAACCAGATAATCCAATATCATCTCCCATCTTAAGCTTCTTAAATTAATCACATCTGCAAAGTCCCTTTTGCCATGTAAGGTACCATATTCACAGGTTCTTGGGATTAGGATGTGGACTTCTTTGTGTGGGGGCTATTACTCAGCCAACCATGTAGGGGATGAGGGGATTATTCACCTATTTGTTACGTCCCCTCATTTACCTCACCACCCACATTAGACTAGAAGTTTCTTGAGGGCAGGAACTTGTTTGTTGCTGCTCCCCCAGTCCCTACAGAAGTACCCGAACATAGAAGATCAGTCAGATGCAGGAAGAGAAGTAATTAACCAGTCCAACTATGAGAGTTAATGGGGCGCTGACTTCCTGCTCAATACAGAGCTTCATGAAGGGGGCTCACAGACAAGGTGGACCTTGGACCCTGTGAGGAAGAAACTGGGAAACAGCACAGGGAGAGACAAGTCCTTGCTCAATGCAGTCAAGGAGGTTCTAGAAGAGTCTGCCTGGGTTTTCACTGAGGGGGTTGGCATATCACACTTGGTAGGCTGGGCACACCCACCCTGCCAACTTATAGAAGGTGATCCTGTGAGAGTTTTGCCTGTCAGAGTCTGTGGGAGGCCAGCCCCTCAGCCACCATGGCTGGGTCTCCCTCTTTGTTCTTGTGACCCAGGCTCAGAGCTACCCTCTTCTCCAGCTGGCCTCCCTGAGACGCTATTCTAGCCAGTAATTTGTGAACCAGGGTTCCCAGAAATCCCTGGAGAGGCTCGGGCTTTGGGGAAGCCCAGCCCTCCTCACACCTGAGGGCACAGCAAAAACCAGTTGCTGTGGAGTCGACCAACTCATGGCAACCCCATGTGTGTAGAGTAGAACTGTGCTCCATAGGCTTTTCAATGGCTATGACCCTTCAGATGCAGATTGCCAGGACTTTCTTCCAAGGTGCCTTTGGGTGGGTTCAAACATCCAACCTGTCAGTCAGCAGCCAAGCACCTAACCTTTTGCATCACCCAGGGACTCCAAGGACAAGGCAGGACTGGGTCTCCCCAGCATTTAGTCAACATCAGAGGGTTTGGGATGCACGGCAGTTCATGAGCACCCCCATCCCATCAGGCTCCTCTCAGGTTTGAGACGGCACTGCTTATTACTCATCCATCACCAGAGTGACCCTGAGCTGATATGGCAGTGCAGAAAGCGGTGAGTTGGGATTGTGTGTTCATTCGAGATAAACACTGCCTCCTCCTACCTATGGGGCAGCTGAGCCCAGCCAGTCATCCCCCAGGATCTCCACTCTCAGCACCCATGGTCTCCCTCTTTGGAAGGTGGGCCTGCATTGCTTCTCAGTGAGTCGCACATCCTGAGCTATTGTGCTTTGCTTTAATTTGCTTTTAAGAGTCTCCAGAGCCCAAAATAGCATGATCTTCCCTGGGCACATAAAGGCAGTTGGTGGGTATCTGCCTGTCTCTTCAGTATTTAGTTCAGAAAAGCAAGATGGCTTGGATCCCGTCTTCATGAGGGACTCCTTCTTACTTATTCATAAAGGAGTTCAACAACCTACAAGGTCACCACTGAGACCGCCCTAATGCCAAGACAAAAGAAGGCACTTCCCCCAAGAAGTGAGGACAAACACCGGTCAGCACGCTGGGGCTTTAACACCATGAAGTTGGGCAGACTTTACAAGGGATTATCTGGTCATTTGTTCCTGGAGCACATGGCACTAGGCTGCTAACTGAAAGGTTGGAGGTTTGAGTCCTCCTGGAGGTGTCTTGGAAGAAAAGCCTAGCAATCTGCTTCCGAGAATCAGCCAGCGAAAACCCTACAGAGCTCAGTTCTCCTCTACACACATGGGCTCGCCATGACTTAGAATCAACTAGAATGTCAGTTGGTACTGGATCTGGTCATTTGCATGAGACTGATCTCAAAGAGGGCCTGTGACCTCCACCTAACTTGCTTATTGCCTGCCATCTTCCTAGCTTGACAAGCTTCTTCGTTTTATTCACTGGGGCAATGACTTCAGTGACAACTTGTAGCTATAGCACATTGTAATAATCAGGCTTTGATGCTGTGCGGCCTTGGGTCATCTGTCAGCTTCTCTGGGCCTTGTTTATTCAACCTAATATTTATTAACCTGAGAGGAGGGAACAGGGTTAAGTGGTCTCCGAGGATGGGTCCAACCTCAAACTATGATTCTTTTATAGCTTTCTTGTGTACCTGATTCTTTCCCCTTTTATGTATTTAGTTCATGTTTTCATGGAGCCCTAGTGGCACAGTGGTTAAAAACTCAGCTGCTAACCAAAGGATTGGCAGTTTGAATCCACCAGCAGTTCCTTGGAAACTCTGTGGGGTAGTTCTATCCTATGAGTCATAATAGAGTCAGCAGCAATGGGTTCATGTAACTGGATGACCCTGAGCAGAGTTGATGCTCAACAATTTTTCTTAAATAAATTAATTGATATGTTAGCTAAGAAACTAATCAATAAGAACCAAGACATCAGACTGCTTTTTTTTTTTTTTTGATCTTCCAAGTAGATGCTGGTACATAGCCCTTATCCAATTTCTCCTCTTGGTTTATCCAACTTCTTGTTCTCAGCCAGTTAGTTAATCCCTAAGTATGGTCAAGGGCCTGGTGTTTAGTAAAATCCTTGTGTATAATACGTTTTCAGAATGCACTCATCACTTAAGATATTTAACAACAACAACAAATGGCACCATCTATTCATTGGGAGTCTGCCTAGAAGGGACTTTGTGTTTTCCAGGAGTTTGTTGTAGGGTTTTACAATAGCATAAAAGAGTAAGTTTATAAGGTAAGCCAGGGGGACTTACTGGCAGGGCAAAGAGGGGTATTAGAAGCCCAGCTCTTGCCTCAGCTGGAATGGTCTGTGCTGCCCACCTGTGCTTATCCATCAGTTCACCTCTTCCCTCCTCCATCCATCCAGTCAATCAACAGCTGCTTAGCATCTCTGGTGAGCCGGGTAGTGGAGGAGGCCCTTCAGAGAGACCCTTACGTTGTTGTGTACGGTGGGATCCCTCAAACACTCAGTATAAGGGGAAGAGATTCTCCCAAGAAGTGTGGCCATAACCTTTGTTCACAGGCATCAAACTGTGTATTGAGGCTTGAGCACTGCTGATGAAGCAGGGAAAGTGTTTTCAAGGCAGCGTCTGCCCATCTACAAGGGATGGTTATTAAGATGGCCAATTGCGAGTTCTGCCCTGGAGAAAATGATGGCCCGATGGATGAAACAAGAAGAAGAAGAAAGAAGGAGGAGGAGGAAAAAGAAGAATGAGAAGAAGTAGGAAGAGGAAGACGGAAGAAGAAGAAGGAGGGGGAGAAAGGGAAACAGAAGGGGTAGAAGAAGAGGAAGAAGAAGGTGATAGTGGAGGAGAAGAAAATGATGATAGAAGGAGGAGGAGGAGAAGACCCATGGATTGTGGCAATGAAGAGGAGAAGTGGGGTGCTTTGGGTATCTAATCCAGACAGGGAGGCCAGGAAAAGCTTCCCAAAGCTGGTGACATTGAGATGAGTCCTGAAGGACCAAGGCAAGTTAACCGAACACCATTCCAAGGTCTGGATCTGTGATGACCGATTTGATGCTTAGAGCTTCCAAGAGGTATGAGATATTATGAACAGCATTTTACAGAAAGGAAAAATGGAAGCACAGAGAGGTTAAAGAACTTGCTCAAGGATACACAACTGAAATTCCCGATGTAAAGCCACGCTTTGAACCCAAGCAGTCTGGCCAAGCTTACACTCTTAGCTTCAGTTCTCTGCTGCCACACAGATTCTGTTGCCTTTGACCTTTGATCCTGTGGCTCCTAGGAAGACTGTGAGTCCTAGGAGGGTGGAGTTGACTGCAGAGGGTTTCCGAAGTTTAGACATGCATTCCAAGGTCTTGCTTCCTTTGGGGACCTTCAGCCTCTGACATTAGTGTCTGGCCCCACTCAGCGGACATGACCATTCTCACTCATTTCCTGCCTTGGTGGCACAGTGGTTAAGAGCTTGGCTGCTAACCAAAACATCAGCAGTTCAAATCCACCAGCTGCTCCTTGGAAACCCTATGGAGCAGTTCTACCCTGTCCTATAGGGTCACTATTAGTTAGAATCGACTCGATGACAACAGGGTACTGGGATATCAGTCATGCTGACTCAAAACCAGAGGTTTTTCCGTCAAGACTCTGAAAGCCACATTTTCAAAGGATGCTTCTCATTGTACAAATGAATAACCATCTCCTTATAAAGCACTGTGCTTTGAAATTCCAGGATGAAAGGCCTGGAGCCCAAATGATGGGAGTGGAGATAATAACAGGAGTAATAATCATAGTCCTCGTACTATACAGCGATTTTATTTTTGAAGTTGAGGGAGGGCTAATTAGTGCCCTCTGACTTCCTGCTCAAAGCCTAAGCCATGCCCCTTCCTAAGAGTAGGAATGACCTCAGGCAGAGGGGAGCTCCTAGGGTGGAAACAAGAAATAAGGCATCGTCTGGCCTTGCCCGGCCGTCCCCTCCCTGCCCTGGGCCTTTTGAAGATCTAACAAGAATGCTCTAGTGCTGTGGCAGTACCCCCTGGGACCACTAGGGTCATAAATGTGCTAAAATCCAGGACAAACATCTCAGGGCCATGTATCCATCCCACACTGCTGGCCTTGGGAGGTGTCAATGCCTGTTCCACCCCAAATACTGAGAAATCCCTCACCTTGGACCGGGTCAGTAGAAGCCTCAGACAGCTGGAGTGAGCACAAGAGACTGTTGAAGTTACAGACACCTGGAGTGGAGGGAAAGGGGGAAATGGATAATTACCCTCGCCAGAACAATCAGGCCAATCACGCTAAGATGTCCTTGGCGTCCGCAGCTGCCCTCCCTTCTTCTGAACAAGCCCACTTTCGACACTTCTCTGGGAGCACAGGAAGCTGCCAGGCAGGCTGTGCTGGGGAAAGAAGTCACAAGATGCTCACATCATTGGACCAGCCTTGTTGAGCTGCTGTAAAATCAGGATCACCTTAGAGAAAATAAAGACATGGGGTCTTTGGAACTGGGATGTAATTCCCAGCTGTGAAACCCATTTATCCATGCTTACTGGGGACGGGGGGCAGGGATTACCATAAAAAGGACAGGCAGGTCTGGGCTTTCTGGTAGGCATTTCAAAATTAAGTTCCCCAAGATGTGTGACACCTCCTTGTCCTGTGCAGGGTGCAGGGTGGAGAGCGTCTTACAGCCTCATAGCAAGTGATGCTCGGGCTGCTGTAGAGGGTCCTGTGTCAGAGGCACTGAATGAGGAGAGAAGACCGGACACTTCCAGAAAGTTAGGCAGATCCTGTGGGGAGCTGTCGGGAGCATCCTGGGAAAGCTGTGTTGGCTGACTTTCTTTGGCCTTTAGTTGTTGTTGTTAGATGCCATCCAGTCAACTCCCAACTCATGGCGACCCCATGCACAACAGAAAGAAACGTTGCCTTGTC
This sequence comes from Dugong dugon, assembly GCA_030035585.1. Classification (NCBI taxonomy): domain Eukaryota; kingdom Metazoa; phylum Chordata; class Mammalia; order Sirenia; family Dugongidae; genus Dugong; species Dugong dugon. The sequence goes on from CM057462.1 coordinate 27,786,374, forward strand.
CTGTGCAATCACCATGATCAAATGCTGATCGGACTATTGTGATCCATAAGGTTTTCATTGGCTGGTTTTTGGAAGTAGTTCACCAAGTCTTTCTTCCTAGTCTGTCTTAGTCTGGAAGATCTACCGAAACCTGTTCAGCATCATAGCAACCTACAACCCTCAAACTAACAGGTACTTGAGGTGCATGGGCTGGTGTTACGGACAGAATTGTGTCCTCCCCCAAAATATGTGTTGTAAATCCTAACCCCTATACCTGTATGCTGAGCAAATAATCCAAGAAGTTGGGCTATATGAAGAAGAACTGGGCATCAAGATGGGAGGAAGACTCATTAACAACCTGTGCTATGCAGATGACACAACTTTGCTTGCTGAAAGCGAAGAGGACTTGAAGCACTTATTGAAAAAGATGAAAGACCACAGCCTTCAGTATGGATTATACCTCAACAAAGAAAACAAAAATCCTCACAACTGGACCAATAAGCAAACGGAGAAAAGATTGAAGTTGTCAAGGATTTCATTTTACTTGGATCTACAATCAACACCAATAGAAGCAGCAGTCAAGAAATCAAACGACACATTGCCTTCGGCAAACCTGCTTCAAAAGACCTCTTCAAAGTGTTGAAAAGCGAAGACATCACCTTGAAGACTAACGTGTGCCTCATCCAAGCTATGGTGTTTTCAATCGCATCATATGCATGTGAAAGCTGGACAATGAATAAGAAAAACTGAAGAAGAATTGACTCCTTTGAATTGTGGTGTTGGAGAATATTGAATATAGGATGGACTGCCAAGAGAACGAACAAATCTGTCTTGGAAGAAGTACAGCCAGAATGCTCCTTAGAAGCAAGGATGGCCAGACTATTGTCTCACATACTTCGGACATGTTATCAGGAAGGATCCTCCTGGAGAAGGATATCATGCTTGGTAAAGTAGAGGGTCAGCAAAAAAGAGGAAGATCTTCAGCAAGATGGATTGATACAGTGGCGGCAACAATGCTCTCAACCATAACAATGATTGTGAGGATGGCGCAGGACTGGGCAGTATTTTGTTCTGTTGTACATAGGGTCACTATAATTTGGAACAACAACAACATACCTGTGGTTATAATCTCATTCGGGACTGGGTTTTCTTTGTTATGTCGATGAGGTAATATTAGTGTAGGATGTGTTTTAAGTCAATCTCTTAAGATATAAAAGAGATTAAACAAGCAAGTGAGCAAACAGAGATGGGGGAAGATAGATGCCATGCCACATGCAGATTACCAAGGTGCCAAGGAAGAGAAGCTGAAGAGACAAGGACCTTCCCTACAGTGCAGTGAATTACTTAATGTGGCCCTTCTAGTCATAATAATCCTTGTGACTCCCATGCAGTGATTGGGTGGGACTACTCAAATAAGGTATATGGAACCTGTAATGGTTAAGGTTATGTGTCAACTTGACTGGGCCATGATTTTCAGTGGTTTGGCAGTTACATAATAATGTAATTTGGTGGTTATGTAATGATGTGATCATCCTCCATTTTGTAATCTGGTGTAATTATCCTCCATTTTGTGATGTAAATCCTAGCCTCTATGCCTGTGGTTATGGTCCCATAGGGGAGTGAGTTGTCTGTTATGTTAATGAGGCAGAATTAGGGTGAGATGTATCTTAAGTCACCACCTTACTAGAGGTATGACTCAAGTCACCACCCTTACCCCAGTCACCACCCTTACCACCCTTATTCAAGTCATGCCCTTAGATGAGTCACACATTTTGTCTTACAAGAGAAAAGAGAGAGAGAGAAGTGAGAAGAGAGGTGGGGACCCACTACAATAAAGAAGAAGTGCTAGGAGCGAAGTGTGTCCTTTGGACCCAGGATCCCTGTGGTGAGAACCTCCTAGACCCAGGAAACAGAGAGCTGTAACACTGAAGATGACACAAGATGGCAAGAAGCAGTGACGAGCACAGCAGAGAACTGGCAGCAGCAGAACCAGAACAGCATGAGACCACGCAGTGAGCTTCCTGACCACAGAGCAAGGTGGCTACAGTGGATGTGCCTGCCCATGGAGTGAGAGAGCTGAGTGCTTTCAGGCAGAGGCTTATTGGTGGAGTGGGGTGCCACTGGGCACTTATTGGTAGAGCTAAAGAGATTTTTAACACTTGCCTGAGCAAGGCAGAGGCCAGGCCGAGGGCCAAGGGGCCAAGGGCTAGAGAGAGGCCTGCCTGTGAGCACAGCTGAAAAGAGGCTGTCTTGATCAAAGAACTGTCTCCTGAGTCATTTCTGATCCTTAATTGCAACCTGCTACTTCCCTAATAAACCTTGTATTAGTTATCTAGTGTGGCTACAACAGAAATACCACAAGTGGAAGGCTTTAACAAAGAGAAATTTATTCACTCACAGTTTAGGAGGTTAGAAGTTCAAATTCAGAGCATCGTCTCTAAGGGAAGGCTTTCTCCATCAGCTCTGGAGGAAGGTCCTTGCCATCAATCTTCCCCTAGTCAAGGAGCTTCTCAGTGCAGGGACCCCGGGTCCAAAGGACGCACTCTGCTCCTGGTACTGGCTTCTTGGTGATTTGAGGTCCCCCTGTCTCTCTGCTCACTTCACTTTTTTATATCTCAGAAGAGATTGGCTTAAGACACAACCTAAACTTGTAGATTGAGTCCTGCCTCATTAACATAAGTGCTGCTAATCCCACCTCGTTAACATCATAGAGGTGGGATTTACAACAGAAAGGAAAATCACATCAGATGACAAAATGGTGGACAGTCACACAATACTGGGAATCATGGCCTAACCAAGTTGACAGATATTTTGGGGGGACACAATTCAATCCATAACAAACCCGATAATCATCAGTATTGTCTGTGAGTTCTGTTTGGCCATTGCAAGGAATTATTGAACCCATGAGAGAAGTAGAGAGTGCCATGGGAAGGACGGCTGGTGTCAGAATTGTAAAAAGTTTGGAGACAGGAGGTATGTCTGACCTCCACCTCATAAGAATCAGCCTTGGGCTGATATTGATGGTGATTCTCTCTTTCCCTTGTGAAGTCAGAGAAGGTCAGACACTGCCGCCATGCCGTTCTTATATTCCCCCAGAGCCCATAGAGAAGAAACCATTCCCCTAGAGCCGGAACTCTGAATTCAGACTTCTAGCCTCCTAACCGTGAGAAAATAAATTTCTATTTGTTAAAACCACCCATTTGTGGTATTTCTAGTACAGCAGCACTAGGTAACTAAGACAGATGGAAATTGAACGTGAGCCTCCCACGTGGAAGATGAGAATTCTACCACTGAACCATTGCTGCCCCTATCTTTGCATAGAGTAGTTTTTCATTAAGTTCTTGTTGAATACATTCTTACACCCATGGATACACGTGGATGTAGCACAGACTTTCCTAGAGTATCATTCAGTACCTCTTCTGAGGTTCAGGCATTGTCAGTCCACAATCATTCATGGGATCCATTCACTCCTGTGGGCAAGGACATCTAGGGAACATAGTTTACAGGCTTTTAACCCCTGAGAACAGGAGAGAACTTAGAAGGGAGGTGATGCTTCTGGGTGCCACAGACGATAGCCAATCAGCCCTTCAGAGGAAGGGTTTCAACAAACAGTTTATTTCTATGTATCTGTTTATTGTCTGAATTCTGCTCTGAACTGTTAGTCCTATGAGGGCAGAGACCGGGAGTGTTTGGCTTACTGATATATACCTGCCACCTGCACAGTGCGCAGTAAGTACTTGGTGAATGCAGAATAAGTTAGTGGATGCTTTGTGCCTAACCTCAGATGCACATCAACTTCACTGACAATGGGCTGGTACTAATAAAGGCGATTTTCATGAGTGCCTAATATCACAGGAGCTTTGCCTAGTTCATCTAATTTATCCTTTAGTATAATCCCTGAGGGGTGGATTTCTTCTGCCATTTTAAATTTGCGTACTAGTTGCCCTAGGGCTGCCGTGACGAAGCATCACAAACTTGTTGGCTTATAAGAGAAGACATTTATTGTCTTACAGCTCAGAGTCTAGGGGTCCAAATTCAGGGTATCCACAGGGCCACGTTCTCTCCCAAGTCTCTGGGGAAGATCTTTCTTGCCTCTCCCTGCTTCTGCCAGCCCCAGGCTTTCCTTGGCTTGTAGCTGCATCACTCCAATCTCTGCCTCTGTCTTCACATGACCCTCCCCTCTGTGCTTCTCTGTGTCTCTACTCCTCTTTTATAAGGACATCACTCAGATGGGATTAGGACCCACCCCACTCCAGTATGACATCATGTTAACCAAACTGATGACATCTTCCAAGACCTTCCTTCCAAGCAAAGTCACATGCATAGGTACCAGAGGCTAGGACTTCTACATACATTTTTGGAGGACACAACTCTATAACAAGATGTGAAAACCAGGGTCAGGTTGGTGATGAAACTTATCTGAGACCACACAGCTAGTAAGTGGTAGAGACAAGGCTTGAAATCATGTGTTTGATTCCTTTAAACAAAATAAAAGTGTTCTTCTGACGGCATATGCTTCCTTTAGCCTAATACAAATGTCTGTGCTGATTTCACAGATCTCCATTTGTCCTGGGTGAGGCTGGTGGGGAGGTGGAATAGGCAGGGAGGGAAGAGTCCTAGTAGTATTCCTTCTAAAAAAAGTCTTAGATTGCTGTTCATCACTTTATATAGCTTGGAAAAAAGAAACTTCTCCAGCCCATCTGGGAAGCCGTGGGCCTGATTCAGCATTTGCATACCTGCTTCAAGCACTGGAGATCCAAATTACCTTCTCAAGAGCCTTCTGTTGGCTCCTACAATGAAGGAGAACTCCTGAGCCTCAGACGTCACACACAGAGCCAGGAATCACAGTCCCTGGGGGACATAACATTTACTTCCTAGCTCGATGAGATTTCCAGAGACATTGAAACAAAGGAAAAATGAATTCTTTAGCTTCACTACCCCATCTCAGTGCAGAACTCAGCCAGAAATGTGACATTGAGCTGGAAATGTGAACTGGGAATAGATCCAAAGGGATAGTGGATAATGTGAAGACTTAACTTTAAATCCACATGTTATGTTTATATTTGGCCTTTTGATTGAAGATCTAGCCTAGCCTTCCTCTTTTTCCTCTTTGATCATAACTCTTCATGGGGGTAGGTAAAATCTAGAACCTTGGGGAAATGAAGGTCTGTGCCCGAGGTTTACCAGCCTTGCAGATAAACACTTGCTTACTTTATCAAGTTAGGATTACATTTGACCAAAAGTTATAGAAAACTGGAATAAACTGTAGCTTGAACTAATGAGGGATTTACTTTGCTTACCTAACAGGAAGAGTGGAGGTAGGTAACTTAGGGCTCATACAGACCTCCACAATGCCTCAGTGGTCCAGACTGCTTCTCTCTTTTTGCTCTGATGTCCTTAACATGAAGCTTTCACCCTCATACCTGTCACCGCATGGCTACAATATGGCTGCTCCTTCTCCTGCATTGCATCTGCTTCCCAGGCAGGAATAAGAACAAGGAAGAAGGCAAAAGGCATGTGATAAAGGGTCAGCCCCCTTCTGAAGAGCTTTTCCAGAAGTCCCACCGAGCACTTCTACTTACATTTCAGTGTCCAGAACTGAATCTCATGGCCACCTCTCATTATAACAGAGGCTGGAAAATATAAATTCTTGGCCAGGCACATTTATCACCCACTCCACAACCGAACTTCTGTTAGAAAGGATGGGGTGGTCGGCTGGCAATATGTCCTCCACCCACTTGGTAACTGCAGCCGTGCTCCTTAAAGGACTAAAACAAACTGAAAATGTCACAAAAGCACCATTTCAATGGTGGAATTCAGGGCCAGCATTGATGATGTGAGGACCAGCTATGCCATATTTTAAGAAAAAATAATAATTCAAGACAGCAACTGCTAGAGACTAGAGATTGCTGCCTTGGACACATGTCGCCTACCAGGGGGTCTGTTTCTTAACATGCTCAGAGAGTCGGAGGTGGGAGGGGTGAGAAGTGGCTTTCTCTGAAGTGTCCTGCACATGTTACCCCAAAGCTGGCATTGGGGTTGGACAGGCACCAGTTTGATTGCACAATTCTTCCCGAAAATCTGCTTTCAGCTGTGGATTCCTCTTTGCCGTATCTCTCAGTCTCCTATAGTGGCTATAACAGAAATACCATGAGTGGGTGGCTTTGAAGAACAGAAGTTTCTTTTCTCACAATTCTGGAGGCTAAAAGTCCAAATCAGGCTCTCTTCTGTGAGCCTCTCTTCTAGTTTCTGGTGTCTGCCAGCAATCCTTGGCATTCCTTGGTGTCTGTCTTTCCCTTGTATGTGTCTTTCTGTCTAGTTAGCCCTTTTCATAACTCAGAAGGGATTAGGTTTAGGACCCACCCTACACTGGTATGACCTCATTCACCTAGCAAAGGAAACCTCTCTTTCCAAACAGGGTTATATTTCTAAGTACCAACCCAAGGGGGGAGAAGAAAAAACCCACTGCCTTCAAGTCGGTTCTGATTCCTAGCGACCTTGTAGGACAGAGCAGGACTGCCCCATAGGGTTTCCAAGGCTGTACATCTTTATGGAAGCACACTGCCACATCTGTCTCCTGTGGTGGGTTTGAACCACCAAACTTTTGGTTGGAAGCCAAGTGCTTTAACCACTGCACCACCAGTACTCCTTATAGGTACAGGGGTTAGAATTTCACCACATATTTGGGGGGGATACAATTCAGTCCATAACGTGTGCATGGGACCCAACCAGTGTACACGGGGGCAGCCTCACTGGATGTTACAACACTGAAATACCTCCATACTAGTTGGAAAACACCCCTGACCCCAGCCCCTGAGCTTCCCTGGCATCACCCCAGATCACTTTGGTCCTCACTCAGAACCCCAGTGCATTGTCAGGCTTCTCCAGAGAAGCAGAATCAACAGGAGAGAGAGAGAGTGTGTGTGGTTTTAAGCAATTGGCTCATGCCATTCCTCAATCTGTAGGGCAGGCCATCAGGCTAGAAACTCAGGTAAGAGTTGATGTTGCAGTCTTGAGTCCAAAATCTGTAGGGCAGGCCCGAAGACTAGAAACTCAGCAGGATTTCTATGTTGCAGTCCTGAGGCAGAATTCCTGTCTTCTTCAGGTGCTTAAGGCCTTCAACTGATGGGATTAAGCCCACCACCCACACTATAGATGACAATCTGTTTACAGTCAACCGATTGTAGACGTTAATCTCATTTACAAAATAGCTTCCCAACAACATCTAGACTTGCATCTGGGCAAACAACTGGGTAGCACAGCCCAGCCACATGGACAGATAAAATTCATCATCACAGCCAGGAATGGCCCCTCAATCTGGGTACAGGAGTCCCTGCCTGGCTCTATGGCTGTGGGCCTCTATTCTGATTGGCCAGTGCCGTACGGAGTTGGGTGTTAAATATTTTGAATACTGTCATGGATTGCATTGTGTCCCCCCAAAATATCTGTCAACCTGGCTGGGTCATGATTCCCAGTATTGTATGATTGTGTACCATTTTGTAATCTGATGTGATTTCCTTATGTGTTGTAAACTCTATCACTATGATGTAATAGAAGAATTAGCAGCAGTTATACGAATGAGGTCTACAAGATTAGATAGTGTCTTAAGCCAATCTTTTCTGAGATATAAAAGAGAGAAGTGAGGAGAGACACATGGGAATCTCATACCACCAAGAAAGCAGTGCCAGGAGCAGAGAGCGTCCTTTGGACTTGAGGTTCCTGTGCAGAGAAGCTCCCAGACCAAAGGAAAACTGATGATATGGACCTTCCTCCAGAGCCGACAGAGAAAGCATTTCCTTGGAGCTGACACCCTGAATTTGGACTTATGGCCCACTGGACTCTAAGAAAATAAATTTCTCTTTGTTAAAGCCATCCACTTGTGGTATTTCTGTTATAGCAGCACTAGATGACAAATACTAACTCAGGTGTGATAATATTACTGGCCTCTCCTGTCATGGCGGTGGTTAAAAGAAATCAGAAATGTAAAATGCACCCAGCGGTGCCTGGTGCTCACAAACTGGGGTGACCCAGCTGGTTTCTGCCTTGCATCAGGGCACTCGATGCGTTACACATCTTCCACTCTCCTCAGAGTGTTCCGGAAAGCTCTCCAAGCTTGAGGACATGTGCTCAGACAAGGCATTGTTAGAGGAAGTGGCTTTTCCACTCAGTTACTCTCCAGATTGGCAGTGAGCAGCCCAGTCACCGCCTGAGTGGAGCTGCTTCAGGAAGATGGGGGTGCAACAATTACTGGCCGAGAAAGGGGCCATGAGGGTCGGCTGATTTTTGGGTCTGTTAAAAAGGGGATTCTTTGTGAATCCTGAGCTCCAAGAAAACATTTTAAAAATGATGATGGCAATGATGATGAAGACAATGGTGATGGTGATGATGGTGATGATGATGGTGGTGATTTTTCTTAACTGATCACAACTCTCCCATCTAGAGAGAAGCACAGCCCCAAAGACACATTATCTGACCATCTCCCAGTTTGGGAGTAAGCCAACCATTATCCCCATCCAACTGTTATTTATAAGCATCTGGTCTGGGGTTCCAGCATGAGTCCCGTGCCCCGTCCTGGGCAGGTGGTGTGTCTAGTCTAGGTCCCTCCCATCTTCGAGATTCGAAGGTCTAGGTTACAGTTTGGAGGTTTGCAAACTCAGCTTGCTTGCTGAACACATACTTCCTTCTCTTCTAACGAATTCTGGCTCTATCAGGCTTAGGGGCTTGGTGAAAACAAGATAATGCATTATCTCTGTGAGTTGTAGGAGCTGGTGCATGCTATAGGAGATGGTGTTATCGTTCTAAATGTTGCACATCACTCCCTGTGGGAGGTTTGAGCTTCCTCCTCCTGCTGATGTCAGCTTGGCCATGAGGCTTGCTTTGGCCAATAAAATGTGAGCAAAAGTGACACATAAAAAAAAACAAAACAAAACCCAAAACCTTTGCCATTGAGTTGATTCTGACTCACAGCGACCCTATAGGACAGAGTAGAACTGCCCCATAGAGTTTCCAAGGAGCGCTTAACCACTCTGCCACCAGACAAATGCGCCTTCCAAAATCTGCTGCCTTCAAGCTGACCTCAACTCATGGTGGTGTATGCCTAAGTAGAACTGTGCTCCATAGGGTTTTCAGTGGCTGTGATCTTAGGAAAATAGATTGCCAAGCCTTTCTTCCGTGGTGCTGCTGGGTGGATTTGAACTGCCAACTTTTTGGTTAGTAGCTGAAAGCAAACCGTTTTTGCCACCCAGGGACCTACAAGCCTCCCAAGGGGAGGCTTAAGAGCCGGCTTGTGGATGCACCATGACTCCTGCCCTCTGCTCTGTGACTTCATAAGCTACAGGGGAGAGCGGGTCCTCATGCTCGACCGAAGGATGAAGGCAGTGTGGAGCAGGACTGAAGCCAGTTATTGACGGTTAGGGAGTGAATTGTGTTCCCCCAAATAGGTGTTGGAATCCTAACCCTTATACCTGTGGATGTGATCCTGTTGGGAAACAGTGTTTTCTTCGTTATGTTAATGAGGTTATACCAGTGTAGGGAGTTTCCTAAACCTGATCATTTTTGAGATATAAAAATAGCAGAATAGACACACACACACACATACAGGGGGAAGCCAGACACCATGTGAGGATCATCTACGGGCAAAAGAGCACCAAGGATCGTGGGCAGACACCAGAAGGGGAGAGGTCCAGAGAAGGAATTGACACGCCAAGACCCTGATCTGCACTTCTAGCCTCCAGAACTGTGATACAATAGACTTCTGTTCTTCAAAGCCACCACTTGTGGTATTTCTGTTCCAGCAGCACTAGGAGACTAAGACAGTGGTCATGAGGGAGAAATTAGCCTTTGTTGGGTTAAGTTGCTAAGCTCTGGGGATTGCTTGTTAATGTGACAGGATCTAGCCTGAGCTAACAGCTGCAGTTTACCAATTGCTTTGAATAAGGCGTCAGTAGTATCAACTGACTAGGTTCAGCTTTACCTTTTCGGCCTAGATCCCGGGGTCTGGACTAGCCAGTGGCAGCAGCCATCCCATGCAGACCGCCTGCACTTAGCAAGCATCTCCTGTTGTGCCACGCTGGGGCCCAATGAGCCTCGTTCACTAGAACTTTCTCCACACCTGCAGGCCTCAGCCAACAAGATGAGCACAGACTCTCAATTCTCCTTCTAGCAGGAATGGGAGCTTTGGTGCCATTGAGAGCCTTATCCATCAGCTTCCTTAGGTATTTGTGACCCAAGCGTTTGACTCGTTCATGTCCCTGGTCCCCTGCTTAATACTCAAATTATGTGTCTTAAGCCCGTTGCAAGAACAGTGGAAAGTCCAGCGTCCATTCCTGCCCTCCTTGAGGCCTAGGATCTTCTGGAATATGAGGGAGGGAGGACTTTACCTCATGTCTCTTCACAAGTTGGAGTTCCTGGGTGGTGCAGACTTACTCAGCTGCTAACCAAAAGGCCGGTGGTCCGAGTCCACCCAGAGGCACCTTGGAAGAAAGGCCTGCCATTTACTTCCAAAAAATCAGCCATGAAAACTGTATGGAGCACAGTTCTACTTTAACACACATGGAGTCACCAGGAGTTGGAGTTGACTCGATAGCAACTGGTTTTGGTTCCCAAATTAGTCACTGGGTCCTGGTTCTTTCTCTTGGCTCCTCTGGGCCCTGTTCTTGTCTTCTCTGCTGAACCCATGGTAGAAACAACCCCCTTCCATCCCTCCCTGACACACGTTTAAGACAGCCCAAGTTCCCTGGAGGTTTGAGAGGAATGGAAAAAAACTGTGACACAGGACAAAAACCTTAAACTTCAGTCCCAATCAATATGACCTGACTTAAAGAGAAAATGAGAGAACTTACCAGGGCATAGTGGCCCCTCGTGGGTATCTTCAGCTCTGACTTGGCTTCCCTGCAGGTGTCTGCCCATCCTCAGGACCCTCCCATCTTCCAACCTCCTACCTCCCCTCCATCTCCTGACACTCAGCATGGCCAGGGGATCATATCAAATTGTGTCACTTTATTTTGCAAAGCAAATTAATCCTCTTCCTCTTCATCTTCCACCGCCCATCTGTCAGTTTGTCGTGCTGTGGTGGCTCTTGTGTTGCTGTGATGCTGGACGTTTTGCCACCAATATTTCAAACACCAGCAGGGTCACCCACGTTGGATGGGTTTCAGTGGAGTTTCCAGACTAAGACAGACTAGGAAGAAAGGTCTGGAGAGCTACATCCAAAAATTAGCCAATAAAAATTTTATGGGTCACAACAGAACATTGTCCAACTCGCTTGCTTTGGACACATCATCAAGAGGGATCGATTGCTGCAGGAGGACATTGGTGAAGGAGAGGGCCAGCGAGGGTAAGGAAGGCCCTCGGTGACATGGATTGGCAGAGTAGCCACAACCATGGACTTGAACATGCTGGTGATCATGAAGATGATGCCAGGCTGGGCAATGACTCCTTCTGTTGCACATAAGGTCGCCATGAGTCAGACTCAACAACAGCTGTCTATCTCTCTTCATCCTTGCCCATCTCAGTAGAAGAGGCAAACCAATCAACACAGAGAATTGGGAAAAGCCTTGAAACTGAATTTTTCTTCATCTCCAGGCAGATCAAATTTTTTGGCAGCACTCTTTCCACCTGCATGAGACCGTTCATCAGAGCTCAACCTCTGGATCTTTCTTTCCTCCTCCTGATACACAAGTATATTTTAACGGGCAGTAGAGATTTGGCAATTTTCCTTCTGAGACCTCAGCTGTGGGACCCTTGTCCAGTGAGTCATTTTGTTTGTGGGACTCTCAGCACCTTCTCCTCCCCCCCTTCACCTCTCAGCCCTCCCTCCCTGTTCCCCTCCCTTGTACCCAGCTGGAGTTTGCAGCTGGGCAACCTCACCTGTGGTACAGCTGGATGCCATGGGGAGAGATTCCAAAGGCTCTGGTGCTTAACCTTCACTGTGGAAGAAAAGTGATTTTGAGTTCCTACCCTTCATGTTTTATTTGGGGGGACCAAGAGGGGGCTAAGAAGACAGGGGAGGCAGAGAAGATGGTAGGGGGAATGCTTTAAAGAAACTTGTAGTACTTTTAATCAGCATTTTCCCTTCTATTTAAAATCACAGACTTAGCTACTTAATCAAATGTCATGCTCAAGACACATTTGCCTCCTTGGGAGAATAATGAACAATGGCAGCTCAATTTGGCTTTGGATGGGTTTTAAAAATAGTCAAGACTGAGAAGGCCATTAGGTAAATCAGTGACTACACAAGCCTAAGATAGCTTCCAGGAGAGTCTCCTGCAGAGCTTGGCCTGCTCCTTTGCTGGGGAACTGGCAGAGGTGAGGAGACTTAGCCAGGCCCTCAGTGCCCACCTGTGGTTCAAGGCTGTGATTTCTCCTGGGTCCTACAGAGACCAGAAGGGCCATAGGTCATGGATCAGAAGGGGCAAAGGGACCAGAAGATCTTTCCATGGTGAGCACATCTGAAAAGTCCCTTTTTGCACATGCTGAAGCTGATAGGCATGTGTACATGTGTGTACGTGTGTGTGGGTGTGTATGTGTGTGTCTAGGGGCACATGCCCACAGTCCCAATTCCTGAGAAATAAAATGCATCAGTCAGAAATGTAGTAGATCTGTCAAAATACAGAAAAGCAGTTACATAAATGGTGAGCTATAAGCCCTGGTTTTATTGTTTTACAGCATGTAAAAAAATGACAACGTTTTCATCAAGAGAGAAAATAAACACAAAATCCAAGCCCAGTGTTCTGAAAGGATTGCATTAGAGTTAGCAGTGCCCTAGGAAAAAAAGAGATGACAGTGCCCTAGTGATAAACAATCATTTTGAGTCTGGGGAGGGGGTAGAGGGCATCCTCCCTCCCCCAAAGGATTTCTGCACCCTTTACTTACAGCTCAGTTGTTTGAGGCTCTGGCTTCCCCTTGGGAGTTCTGTCATAGCTTATTCTTATCCCCATCTTAGTTTGCAGAAAACACTCCCACCTACTATCTTCCTAGCCCTGGGGCTCTACTTGGGGCAAGGACACCAAAGGTCTGTGGACAGAATTCAAAGAGTCCTTACACTTGGATGGGGGGGGGGGGGACCCAAAAACAAAAACAAAAACAAAAAAAAAAAACTTTATTTTTGGGAGGAGTCTCTGGGTAGTGCCAACGGTTAACATGCTTGGCTGCTAATTGAAAGGTTGGAGGCTTGAGTCTACCTCAAGGCATCTTGGAAGAAAAGCCTGGTGATCTACATCCAAAAAATCAGCCATAGAAAACCCTATGGAGCACAGTTCTACTCTGACCCCCATACATGGGGTTGCCATGACTTGGAATCGACTCAAATGGCATAGTAAACTGAAATTTAGCGTTTCCTTCCATTATGGATGTAGGCAGCAAACTCCAAAGGTGTGAGGGTACTTGTGACTATATCAAATACAGAAATGGCTGATATTCTCATATTATATCACTGCTTTTGCAGAAATCTCAAAAGATGGCTACAGCATATCATGACATCGGAATTGTGGCATTGTTTGGAGCCACCAATAGATTTTTCCTTAAGGCACTACTAAAGAGGAACATATATTACTATACTAAACTTTTATTTTATTAGTATCTTGATAACACATTTCAACATAATTAGTTACCTAATAAGGAGCCCTGGTGGCACAAACAGTTAAGTGCTCGGCTGCTAACTGAAAGGTTTGTGGTCCAAACCCACCCGGCTGCCACGAGGGAGAAAGAGTTGGCAATTTGTCAAGAAAACCATATGGGGAAGTTCTACTCTCTCAAATAGGGTCCCTGTGAGTAGGAATCAACTCCACAGCACACACCAACAACAAAGTTTCCTAACAATCTTGCGCATTTTATTTTATACATTTAAAAGTTTTGTTTGAGACGAGGTCCAGGGGCTTCCACAGGCTGCTGAAGGGGTGGGAAGGGTTCCAGGGGATAGAGCCAGTTGGGAGCCTCATCCCCAGCCAAGGGCGTCAGCAAACTGATGACCCCACCTCCTCTGCTCTTGCAGCCTCCGGCCTGGCTCACTGAAGGGGGGCCCTGTGCTGGCGCCTCCACTTCTTCCCGCTAGGTGGCAGCAGTGCACATTCCGCCTCCCCTGGCGATCCTGGGCTGTCCTGTTGTTGAAGACTTCCTCGTACCCTGTCTGCCTCTGTATAGGCTCTGCTCTCCCAAACACCTCAGGGACAGGCTCTAGGGAAGATGACCATGAGTTACCAGGTAGGCCAAGTGCTGACTCATCCTGGGGCTTCTTACTCTTATTCAGCAAATCTCTGGACCAGGAACTTGTTCCTACATCACTGAGCTTGAGGCCATCTCATTTCATCCTCACAAAAATCTCTCTGTGGAAGGTAAGGTGAAGAAACTTACAGATGAGGAAACTGAGGTTTAAAGAAGTTGAATAATTGCCCTCCCAGGTAGTAAACAGTGGTACCTGGCCCACTCTTCCCTAGGCTCCTGCCACCAGGCTTCCCTGCCTCCTGCCCCTGTCCTTCCCATGGCTTAGTGGGACAGAGTCCTCTGGCTTGCAAAGACCTTTGGCAAAGATGCTGGAGGCCTGTGAATTTGCATCTCCCCAGGGATCTGAGGGTTGAAGCTTTGTCAGTGACTTCTCAAGGAGTCAGCAGGTCTGGTCTCCCATAAAGGATTTTGCCCTGTGTGTCCCTTCTCTGGTGTGGAAGGGGTCCCTTGCCAGGCGCCTGCCTTCCCTCCTTCATTTACTGTTTGGCAAACACAGCCAGATTGCGCAGGGGCAGTGCTGGGGGTGAGGAAGGGGCAGGAGCTCTGTGATGAAGAGTTGCTAGGAGTCTGGGAGTCTGATCTCTCCAGCGACTTCGGAGCTTGGGCCTGGCCAAGTAGCAGCTGTGGTTGGGTTGAGGGAGGTGGGGACACCCAGCCTAGGAACTGTTGGAGCGCTGGGCTAGAGGACAGTGGGTTCGCGGCAGATGCCAGAGAAGTGACAAGAAACTCAGTGATTTCTTTGCCCTGGCCCCAGGAAGCAGGAAGAAAAAGGACCCTGGTGGAGGCCCCTCCCTGCCTCCAGCAGACTCCTGGGCCGGCCCCTTGCCCAAGGCTCCACCGGAGGAAACTTTTCCCGCTGCCCCAGCTCCATGCGCCCCTGGCCCTCGTTCAGAAACACTCCCTCCCCAAAGCAGCTTTCCAGGTCCACTGGGCGTACCAGTAACCGGGTCAGAACCTCTAACTGCTTCGCATACCATCCGGTTACCGTGGCAACACCATCCGGCGGCGCGAGGCGGTCCAATCCGAGCCCGCGGCCTCTCTTGAGGCTTTCCCAAGGTGGGGAACAGGACAAGGCCAGGGATGGGGAAAGCGCAGACGGGTGCCCCGCCTGCGTGTCACCCAGGCCACGTACAGCCCGGGGCGGAGAGCCGGGCCGCGGCGAGGCGGGGCCGAGAGCGGGAGCCGGGCCGGTCTGGGGGCCTGGGCTCCAGTCCGAGGGGCGGGGAAGGCGGGTGACGTGAGCCAGGCGGGGCTGGCTGAGTTGGGACCCACTCGGAGGCGGGGGCGAGCGCGGGGAGAGGCAGACGCGCGAGGGACGCGGCCAAGCGGCGCGGGCGACTCTGCGGCGGGCGGGCGGCCGAGAGGGCGAGGTGGGCGCGGGCGGCGGGGCCTCGGGATCCCCGCGCGCCTCCTTGGCTCGGCGCCGCCGCCGCGCGTCCCCACGCCCGGCGCTCCACGGCGCCCTCGCCCCGCACGCCTTCTCGAGACCGCCTCCTCCAGCCCTCGGAGCGGAGGCGGCCGTCTGCAGAGCGAGCGCCCGGACGGAGCCCCCAGGAAACTTGGGCGGTGCGGAACGGCGGCCAAGCCCCGGAGAGCTCCGGCCGGCGGAGCGCTCAGGGGACCCGCGTCCGTCCACGTCGCCGCCGCCCGCACTCCAGGGCCGCGACGCCCCCTCGGCGCTGGGCTCCTGCTGGAGGCAAGAGCCGCGAGCGGCGAAACACACAGCCTGCGCCCCGGCGCCGCCGGCCTCCTCCTCGCCGCCCGGGAGGGCGCAGCCTAGTCTCCTCGAACCAGCCCCCCGCAGTTCCCGGCCAGAGCGCGCCCGCCCGCCACCGCCTGCGCAGGGTCGCCCTGTGGGGCTGCGCGCCCCGTGTCCCGGCCGGGGGCATGTGCGCCCCCGCGGGCCGTCCTGCCTGAGCCATGCGCCCCCAGGGCGGCGGCGCGCCGGCCGGCATGAAGCCCCGCACGGCCGCGCTCTGACTCCGCTCTGCGCCCCGCGGCCGGCGGCGGGCGGCGGGCGGCGGCGGCCCGAGAGCCTGAGACCGGCGCCGCGGGACAAACGCGAGCTGGCGCGGGGGCCGCGCAGATGGCCCGGGCGAGCGAGGTCTGAGGCTCTGCTCCCCGAAACGTGACCATGTGGATTCAACAGCTTTTAGGACTCAGGTGAGCAGCCCGGCGCCGGTGGCTGGGTGCGTGTGGGCGCGTGAGTGTGCCGGGTTGGCTGGAGCAGCGCCTTCCTCAACGTTGTAAAGAAAGGGCCCCCTCCTCGCTGCCTGCGAACGGCCGGCGTGGTGCCCCGGGCCGGATAGGGGCGCCTGCCTGCTGCCGGGAGCCCGCGGCCCCGCAGAGAGCGGCCAGCTTGCCAGGCTTCGCGCGTCTGGGGTCCGCCAGGGGCGCCCACCCAGCTCCCCAGGCAGCGGGGCTGGTCGGGCGCGCCCGCAGCGCTTGGAGCCAGCAGCGCAGTGTCCTGGCCGGCAGCCCCAGCGCGCCGCCTCCCACGGGCGGGCCCGGGGCGAGCTGCGCGGACGGCTACGCGCGGCGGGCTCGGGGACCCGGGCGGGGGCTGAGGCTGCCTGGGGAAGCCAGGGCTCCCTGCTGCCAGGGAGAGCTGTGCGGGCGGAGTTGGAGAAAAGCAGCACAAAGAGCCACTCTGCCGGCCCTTTCCCTTCCTCAGGGGCCCAAGGGCTGTGCAGGAACCTCCAGGCTCACAGCTGCCCACCCAGCTGTTTGCCGGTGACCTCTGGGTCCAATGAGCGCGCACAGCTGGCGGGCAGCTGGGGCGGGAGACTCATGGGCTGTAGGGGGGCACTCCCCATCCCCCCCATCGCCCACCGGCAGATCCTCCAAGGGTGCGTCCAGGGGCTTGGCTGTGCCTGGTACCCCAGGGCCGGCTGGAGAGCCATGGCTTCGAGTGCGGAGCCCGTGGTGGGGGGCCCAGTATGACCCTGTTTGGCAAACTTTGCCTGGCCCTCCGCGGATCTCCGGCTTCCTTAGCCCCTGCCTCTGCAGCCTGGGGCCCAGGGCACAGTCGTCCCCTTCGCAAGGCAGGTATTATCAGCTGTCGCCATCCTGCCCCGGGGCTCTGCGGAGCTGGTGCGTCCGGTCCTGTGTTGGACCGAGACAGAGGAGGACCGAGGCGGAGGCGGAGAAAGCCGGCCTGCGCTTCTAGAGCCTGTCCACTGGGATGCGCTGCGTTCCCGCTTTAGAGAGATAAGCGACTGGTGATTGTCAGAGCCGGAGAGCAGGCTGCCTTAGTGCCCCACCCCCCCAATGAAAAGCCCGGAGAGTGGGCTGAGGGACGATCAAGCACGCGCCCTAATTTTGAGAAATAAAAAAGGGGCAGGGTCCCCCAAGTGCTTTCTAGGTACCTTTGATGCATGAGACACTTCAGCACTCCAGGGTTAAACATTATTTAAAACCGCTAGTGAAAATTGTCAAATGCTTTGTGCCTTTTTCTGGAAAGCTGCATTTTTTTTCCTGAGTGACTAGGTCTCCTTTGCCCGCATGGCTGTTAAGAGGTTAATAATGAATCAGATGGTGTTGGGTATTGGCTGGGCGGGAATCAGTACTGTGTGCTGGGGCTAGAAAAGGTCTAGGCTCCAGGTGGTGCTGGAACACAGGCAAAATGGAGTGAGCAAGGCTTGGCCTTGCTGACCAGGACCCAGGTGCGCTGCCAGGTCTGCTCAGGCTTGCTGGGCCGTCTCAGCCAGACCCAAGGGCCTTGTGAATGACTAACTGTTCCCCACCCCCATTCTGGCCCTTGGAGTGCCTTCCAGCTCCTGGAGCTTCCTGAGCTGCCTTCAGCCACTTGATTACTGATGGCAAGTTATTTGAATCGACATGTTTTTATTGCTTAGTTGCTGGATGATTGCATTTTGATACCGGAGAGGAGAGGAGAGTAAATGCCATGCAAAGAAACCTCTTTGTTAGTTCACGATTCATTAAACCGTTTCTTCTAAAGCATCCCTAAGTGGGATCTTGTTGGGGTTTTGCGAGAAAACAGTTCTTTTGTGATTTTGAAGTTTGACCTTTGGTTCTTCCCCCAGTTGTATTGGCACAAGAGATTTCTGTAGGTGTGCACATAAGGACAAGCTTTTACCTATCCAGATCCTGATGGGAGAGCTCTGTCCAGTCTGTTGATGTCTGCTCCTGGGCAGCAGAGGGGTCTGTGCAGGAGGGTCTGTGTTTTACATCATGCCAGGCACACAGTGACAAAGAGTCGAGATGTGGAGGTGGGCTTTTCCCTGGAAGACAGTGAGCTTGCAAGCTGTCACCTTTCTTACAAGCCATATTGCTCACCAGGTGAGCACTGAACATCTTGTTGCCGAGCTACCAGTCTGCTTACGATAGTCAGACTCTGATCCTTGAGCTGAGTGTGGTCCTAGGTGACAAGGTGACAGAAGGCAGCTCACTCTGCCAGGCTGGAGGCTGGGCGTTCCCTGAGGGACTTCTCAGCTCTGGTTTCTTCTGAGACAGTGTCTGCGCTGGGTTATTGGTTCTGCGTTTGAACTAAGCTGTGTGCGAGCCTTTTCTCTTTAGGAGGGAGAGAGAGAGAGAGAGAGAGAGAGAGAGAGAGAGAGAGAGAGAGAGGCTTACTGAGTCTTGCAAGAGCTCTTTTTATGCCTTTTTTGGTGGTAGTGATATAAAAGCTCCAAAGATGCTTTCCATCAGCGCTGAGAAAGATAATTCTTGAAGGAGACCCAACAGCCTGACAAGTTGGATTTGAGCTCACACATCAGTGAGCCTCCAGAGCAGCTTGCAGGGGATGCTTACTCAGCAAGCAGCGAGGAGTTCTCCAACACCGAAGACTGACTGCCCGGCAGCCAGTGGCCTCTGAGCCTGCAGACTTCGGACACTGTGGCTGTGTCCGACTAAGATCAGTGCTCCGATTGTCCAACCAAAGGCATTTGCTAGGTTGCACTGAGGAATGTGTTGCCTAACAGGCTGCCACTGGCTATGTCCCTTGGGGTCACACTGCCTGATCTCACACCCACAAAGTTCTGTGGGTCGCCCCTTCTGTTTGTGAAGTCCTGGGTGTGTGCAGGTTCAGTGGGAGTGTGTAACGATCATATGTGACACTCTCTTCATTTGTGGACACCCTGCCTGTGTTTGGGCCTCACCGCAGGGTCATGGTGGCTGGGGTGCAACCACTCTGCCTGTCAGTCTCCCAGCAGCTGGGTCTGCAAAGCTGGGCTTTAGGGCATGGAGTCATATTCCAACCATGAACGCTCCTGGTGAGTCCTGGCTCTCTCCTGCTTCCAGCTGCTGCTCCTAATTGATGGAATCCATCTCTTGTCAGTAGCTGCCGTACTCACTGGGGAGGATAATGTTTGAATAAATGGTAGTTTTAGGACGCAGCTCAAATCAGCCAAGCACAAGGGTGCATCCCCCTCCCCTCAAGTCTGGGGCAGAGGGTGGCCCCTTCCTCCTAGCCTGTCTTCTGCTTGTTTATTTTCATCATCTGCTTCCGTTGCTTCTGTGTTCTCCGAAGGGTGATTGTGGGGAGCAGGGCAAGGCAGCCTGGTGTTCCTTGGCTCAGCAGCTGAGATGGATCCACAACTCGACTTCCTGAGATCGCTGTCTCCGGGTCCCTGGGGAGGGAGCAGCCTGCTTCCCCCAGCCCCGCCATGTGCTCTGAGTGTGCGGCAGTGGGAACAGCTGACTCCCAGCCTCGTCGTTCCCAGCGCCACTGACCTGCCACTAACAAGGTGCTTGGCAAATATGGGCTCTGCATGCTTGCTGAGTCCTGGGTTTGCTGGGCATTTTTGTGGGAGGATCACAAGGTCCCTGGAGCAAGTGTGGCAGTGACAGCTGCACCTGGGGTTGGAGGAAAGGGGTACATGCAAAGCTGGAAGAGTCCAGTGCCCCACTGGCCGCAAGTGGGCAGAGCCTAGGGGCTCCTCTCGGGGTTACATAAGAGTCATCCGCTTCAAACACATAGTTGCCAAGTTTTCTTCAAAGGGTTACAAGTCAGTAGAGACCAAGTGGATGTAAAGATTTGCTTGGAAAGCCAAATATATCCTTGATCTAGATTTCCGTGTTTGAAGTCTGGCTCGAGAGGGTTTCTCCTTCCTATGCCAATCAGACTCCGAGGGGAGGGCAGCGTGGGGGCCCTCTCCTGCTCCAGCAGATCAGCCTGGCGACTAGCTTTTTCTCTAAGACCCCTTCCAGAAATTCAAAGGAGCGGTGAGTCATGAGGCCTGGGAGTGGGGAGTGGCGGTTACATAACACAGATTAACTCTCAGTTAATCTGGCTTCCAGAGAAAGTCCGTCCATGTCATGCGTAGGATCAGATATAGCTCCTGGAGGGGACCAGCATGCCCTGTGCCCTTTTTGGGGGCGGAACTCTGTACCCCAGAAATCAAGTCAGAGTAATCAAATGCTTCTTGGGCACCAGGTCTCTGAAGCCCTTTGCAAACTGGCTATGAGGAGCACTTGTTCTACTGCTGGGGACAGGGGAGTAACAGCTGCCTAATTGTCCCCGAAGCCTCTGGACAGGGCCTGAGTTAATTGGGACACTAGGTGCAGGGAGGTGGCTAGGGCTGACCTGTGCCAGGGCTCCTGCTTCTGTCTTTGGAAGGGGCCCCAGGGATGGTGAAGGGCCAGGAACCCACTGTCTGTCTGTGGGATCACAGTAGTTGATAAATATCTCCAAAATCACCCAAGGACCTTGCGGAAGAGCTCTGGTTTCAGGCTCCGGAGAGGACAGCGTGTCAGAAGTCATGTGTTTACAACAGAACGGGGTCACTGCCTGCTGGACCCTAAGTGGGGCGGGAGGGACTTGGACTTGCATCCGCATGTCCAATTTGTGCATTCTGCACAAGAGTGTTGCTTTATTCCTTTATTACCACCCCCCCCCCAAAAAATAGAAAAATAAAAAATGTTGATAGTAGCAATGCTTTGTACTTTGGTCTTGTCAAACTCAGCCTTCCAGCCCATCCTTAGCTGTACTGGTTCTACCCTTCTACCCACTGGACCTTCTGAAGTCACTGCACTTTCTGTAGGTGGCTGGCCAAGGAAGATTGGCATGGCTGGGCCCCTCTGCCTTCCCGCCATTCCTGGTCCCACGTTGGGGCTGTCACCTGGGCGGCGTTGCTCCTGAGGCTCTGCCACTGCCTTTCCCGGGGATATTGGTGTTCCAAGCATCGCTACTCACGCTCTGTGTGTGATGTCAGAAGCCGCCGGAAAGGGAGCAGAAACAGCCGCGCCTGGCACTTGAGTCTGGCAGTGGAGACCCAAGGGGGTGTGTCCACCAGGGGAATGCTTAGGGACCTGCAGGTTTTTGGTTTTGCATTGGAGAGGAGCCCATGTCTCTGGACTAGGGGCTCCTAGGGGCAGGGCTGTGTCTCTTTCTTCATTACATTTTGGAAAAAGTATCTGGTGCATAGTAGATGCTCAGGCAATGTCTGTGAAAAGACTCAATGTATCCCCAGGGCATAGTGCCCGGTTTCAGCAAGCTGCCTTTTGGTACCACTCCTCTCCGACTCTGCAGGAAAACCCAGGGAAGGATGTTCAGCCAGGGCCAGCTTGAGGTGTAGGCTCTGTCCTGCCCCCCAAAAATACACTACCTCTTCAACTTACTGGGGCCCACAATTGCACCATTAGAGATGCATTCCTTTGGCTGTGATTTCATCACAGTTGGACTGCATACACGCTCAGGAAAACTATCAAGTTTTTTTTTTTTTTTTTCTGTTGTTATCAGTTTAATATGAATGACAGTATCAGATTTTTAACTGATTGGGACGAAGGCTAGGTGTAGATGAGAAGAGAGCATGATGACAGGTGGCACACCTGGCAGTGGAGTAGGGGTGAGGAAGGCAGCACTAAGGGAGGACGGGGAACTTGTTGCATTGGGGAGTGCTTGGGGTGTCAAAGGCAAACTTTCTGGCCTTAAATTGGGCTTAGACTGCCCCTTGTCCTCAGCTTTCTTGGGCACTGGAGCAGTTTATATGATTATTAGGGAAGGGTTAACTAGAGACAGTAGCCACATTAAAAAATAAAAAAGAAACAGATGAAATTAATTTTGATAATCTATTTAAGTTAACCCAATATATACAAAATATTATCATTTAAATATGTAAACGATACGAAATAGTACTAATCAGGTACTTTACATTCTTGTTCCATACTAAGTCTTTGGAATCAGGCGTGTAATTTGTGCTCAGAGCCCATCTCAGTTTGGACTAGCCGCATTTCGAGTGCTCAGCAGCCACTGGGACCAGTGGCTACCATACTGGACACTTGCTGTAGAAATTCAGAACTGAGAAACATCATTTATTCAGTGCCTGCCACCTCCCCAGCCTATGTCTGCCCCTGGCACCATCACTCAGCTGGGGGCAGCTGGGGCAGCTGTCCAGATTCAACATTGGACATTTGCTGAGAGCCAGCTCGGTGCCTGATCTGTGCAACAGGTCAAGTGATGATCTGGGGGCAGCATGCCCCAGAGCCAGCCTCGGCCTAACCAGCTAGGTGCTGGAAGAGTACATAGTGAGGAAGGACAGACATCTCAGGCCGCCCTGAGAGCGGCAGGCGGCGAGAATGCACCAAATCCACCTGATCGAGGGCGGGGCCTTCGTTCTTTCCCCGTATCCCTCCATCCATGGCAGGACTGAGATTCTGCTGGGCCACGTGGCCTCCCTGGGGGAGGAGAGACTGGGAATGGCCAAGGCTTGGCTTGTTTGCAAACATTCAGGACCATTGTTCAAGAGAAGGGTGTGTTGGGTGTGTGTGTGTCAGATACGTATATGTGTGTGTATTGGGGGTGTGTGTGTTGCATGTGTGTGTCGTGCGTGTGCGTGCATTCATGTGTGTGTTGTGTGTGCATGCGTGTGTGTGTTAGGTATGCACATGCATGTGTGTTAGGCGTATATGTGTGTGTGTGTGTGTTGTGTGTGCACATGCAAGTGTTGTGTGTTTTGTGTCTGTCTGTGCACATGCATATGTGTGCTGGAGATGTGTGTGTGCATTTGTGTGTGTTGTGTGTGCATGCATGTGTTCTGTGTGTGCCTGTCTATCTGTGTACATGTGTGTGTCGGGGGTGTTGGAAGCTAGCAGATATCATTGCACTTGTCCTCAGGAGCTTCCACCCCAGGTAAAGAAACCAAAACAAAACAGGAAAACAAACCCATTGCCAACAAGTCTATTCCGACTCATAGAGATCCTATAGGACAGAATAGAACTGCTCTTTAAGGTTTCCAAGGCTGTAATCTTTATGGAAGCAGACTACCACATCTTTCTCCCGTGGAGCGGCTGGTGGGTTCTAACTGCCAACCTTTCAGTTAGCAGCCGAGCTCTTAACCACTGCACCACCAGGGCTCCTTCCAGGTGAAGAACCCTGGTTTTAAAACAAAATGTCTCCTGCCAAGGGACTTACTGATGTTGCTTACAGGAAAGGTTCTAAACAAGAAGATTTGGAATGTGCCACAGTCAGAAGCAGGCTGTTAATAAATGCACAGAGAAGCTCTGCTCCAGATGAGCTGATGGGTGCTACTTTCTGCACTGCCCTGGTGCTTGATGGGCTCCTGTGGAGATTCTGACAGTGCCTTGGCATTGACATGCCCACCTTGCCTGTGGTCTCAAGGTGCACAGTGGGTCACCTGGGGAGTGCTGGGCCCCAGCGCCGGTCTGGCCTCTGACGGTGGGGCTTGAACGGTGAAATAAGATGAGCACAGCAGAATGTGTTCAGAGCTTCTAGATATGACGCACTTAGCCATAACCCAGTGGTATGTACCTTCTTTACGTATCAACATAAAGGATTTGTATTGTGGGCCAGTTCCTCAATTTGGGAGCTTTGTTCACCCAGAGGTGCCTCGAAAGAAAGTCCTGGCTATCAACTTCTGAAATATCAGTCATGGGAAACCCTATGGAGCACAGTTCTACTCTGACACACAAGAGGTTGCCATGAGTTGGAGTCAGCTCCACAGCAGCTGGTTTTTAACTGGTCTAAATTAAAAGGGAGCCCTGGTGATGCAGTGATGAAGCATTCGGCTGCTAACCAAAAGATTGGCGGTTCGAACCCACCATCCGCTCCTGGGAAAACCTACGGGGCAGTTCTGCTCTGTCCTATTGGGTCGCTATGAATTGGAATCGACTCAATGGCAACAGATTTGTTTTTTGTTTTAATTAAAAGGTGCACTCTTGGAGCCTTGCAGTGTCTCCCAGTTTGATCTGATTTAAATTATTTTGAACTCACTGGCTTAGTTAAGTAGGGCACAGATTCCTTCTAAGACTCTTAAATTCAAACTTAAGGAACTTTAGGACAATGGAATAGCAGATTAGGTGTTCTCTTTTGGCCAAATCCAGTGCTACAACCTAGTTCTATTAGCTATTGCTAAGATTCTAGCAGAAGAATGGTGTGGAGGTTAACCAGACACTAGTGATTCCTGCCGTGGAGTCTCAGGAGATGGGAAGGGGCTTCATAGTGACTGACAGGCTACAGTGTACCTTGCTGTGCAAGGCATGTTTATGTTATTTCACCAATCCCTGGTCCTGAAACAAGAATGTTTAGGTTGGAAGAAGGGAAGACCCCTGTGGGGAAAGCCTGGCATCAAGAAAGTGCTGTTAAAAAAACTGACATTCCCAATTAATTTTATGAAGCTAGTATTACCCTGATAGCAA
Organism: Dugong dugon; assembly: GCA_030035585.1. Classification (NCBI taxonomy): domain Eukaryota; kingdom Metazoa; phylum Chordata; class Mammalia; order Sirenia; family Dugongidae; genus Dugong; species Dugong dugon. The sequence continues at coordinate 27,811,190 of CM057462.1, forward strand.
ATCCAACAAAGACAGAAGAAAAGCAAATAATAATAACAACAAAATAATAATAATTAAAAAAACTATAGACCAATATCTCTTATGATGATAAACAAAATATCAAATAGGATTCAGCAATATATATATATATATATATACACCATGACCAAGTGGGGGTCATTCTATGGATGCAAGGCTGGTTCAGTATTTGAAAATCATTCAATTCAGTTCATCATATTAAAAGGCTAAAGAAAGAAAGTCACATGATCATATCAGTCAATGCTGAAAATGCATATGACAAAAATTCAACACTTATTCATGATAAAGACACTCAGAACAATGGAAACAGAGGGAAACTTCCTTAACTTGATAAAGAACATCTACAAGAAACTACACCTAGCACCATACTTAATGGGGAGAGACTGGGCACTTTTCCCCCTAAGATCAGGAACAAGGTAAGGATGTCTCCTCTCACCACCCTTATTCAACATAATGCCGGAAGTTCTAGCCAGTGTAGTAAGGCAAGAAAAGGAAGTAAAAGGCATACAGATCAGAAAGGAAGAAATACAACTGCCCCTATTTGCAGATGATATAATTGTCTACATAGAAAATCCCATATACTCTCTAAAAAACTTCTAGAAGTAATAAGTGAGTTTAGCAAGGTTACAAGATATAAGATAAACATATAAAAATCAATTGTATTTATGTATACTAGCAATGGACATGTAGACCCTGAAATTAAAAACAATGTCATTTGTGATGGCTCAAAATGAAGTACTTAGCTACAGATCTAACAAAACATGTACAAGACTTGGATGCTAAACATGATACAGCCCTGATAAAAAAATCAAAGAAGATCTAAATAAATGGAGAGACTTACTATATTCATAGATTGGAAGACTCAACATAGTAAAGATGTCAGTTCTCCTCAAACTGATATGCAAGTTTAACATAATTCTTAACAAAATCCTAGCGAGATTTTTGCACGTGTAGATAAGATTATTCTAACATTTGTATGGAAATGAAAAGGAACTAAAGTAGTTAAAATAATTTTGAAAAGAATAACGAAGTGGTAGGAATCAGTCTAACTGATTTTAAGACTTATTAATAGATACAGTAATCGAGACTGGTATTGGTAGGCTGCCTGGGTGGTGCAAATGGTTAACATGCTTGGCTGCTAACTGAAAGGTTGGAGGTTGGAGTCTACTCAGAGGCACCTTGGAAGAAAGGCCTGGCAATCTACTTCCAAAAGGTCACAGCCATTGAAAATCCTGCGGAGCACAGTTGCACTCTGAAACACATGGGTTTGCCATGAGTCAGAATTGGCTCGATGGCAACTGGTTTTCTAGTATTCGTAGAGGGATAAACACATAGGTCAATGAAACAGAGCAAAGACTCCTGATGTTGTTAGGTGCTTTTGAGTCTATTCTGACTCATAGCGACCCTATGGACAACAGAACAAAACACTGCCCGGTCCTGTGCCATCCTCACAATTCATGTTATGCTTGAGCCTGTTGTTGCAACCTCTGTGTCAATCCATCTCACCAAGCGTCTTCCTCTTTGTCACTGACCCTCTACTTTACCAAGCATGATGTCCTTCTCCAGGGACTGGACCCTCCTGACACGTGTCCAAAGTACATGAGAAGCAGTCTCGCCATCCTCGCTTCTAAGGAGCATTCTGGTTGTACTTCTTCCAAGACAGTTTTGTTCATTCTTCTGGCAGTCTGTGGTATATTCAATATTCTTCACCAACACCGCAATTAAAAGGCGTCAATTCTTCTTTGGGCTTCCTTATTCATCGTCCAGCTTTCATATGCATATGAAGTGATTGAAAACACCATGGCTTCTGTCAGGCGTGTGCCTTAGTCTTCAAGGTGATGTCTTTGCTTTTCAACACTTTAAAGAGGTCTTTTGCAGCAGATTTGCCCAGTGCAATGACTCTTGATTTCTTGACTGCCACTTCCATGGATGTTGATTGTGGATCCAACTAAAACGAAATCCTTGACAATTTCAATCTTCTCTCCATTTGTCTTGATATAACTTATTGGTCCACTTGTAAAGATTTTAGTTTTCTTTGTGTTGAGGTGTAATCCATACTGAAGGCTGTAGTCTCTGATCTTCATCAATAAGTGCTTTAAATCCTCTCGTCTTTCAGCAAGCAAGATTGTGTCATCTGCGTAACGCAGATTGTTAATGAGTCTTCCTCCAATCCTGATGCCCCATTCTTCTTCTTATAGTCTGGCTTCTCAGATTATTTGCTTAGCATACAGATTGAATAGGTATGGTGAAAGGATACAACCTTGACACACACCTTTCCTGACTTTAAACCACGCAGGATCCCCTTGTTCTGTTGCAGCGAATGCCTCTTGATCTATGTACAGGTTCCTCATGAGCACAACTAGGTGTTCTAGAATTCTCATTCTTCGCAATTTTATCCATAATTTGTTATGATCCACACAGTCGAGTGCCTATTGTAGTCAATAAAACACAGGTAAACATCTTTCTGGTATTCTCTGCCTTCAGCCAGCATCCATCTGACATCTGCAATGATATCCCTGGTTCCACATCCTCTTTTGAATTCCACTTGAATTTCTAGCAGTTCTCTGTCAATATATGCTGCAGCCACTTTTGAATGATCTTCAGTGAAATTTTACTTGTGTGTGATATTAATGATATTTCTTGATAATTTCTGCATTCTGTTGGATCACCTTTCTTTGGAATGGGCATACATATGAATCTCTTCCAGTTGGTTGGCCAGGTATCTGTCTTCTTGATTTCTTGGTATAGACAAGTGAGCACTTCCAGTACTGCATCCAGTTGCTGAAACATCTCAGTTGGTATTCCGTCAATTCCTGGAGCCTTGTTTTTTGCCAATGCCTTCTCACACAAATGTACTCAACTGATTTTTTACAAAGGTGCAGATTCAATGGAGGGAGGATAAACTTTTTAACAAATGCTGCTGGAACAATTGCGCGTCTGTCAGCAAAGAAACTAAACAATGACCCAAGTTTCACACCTTCCCCTTAATTTAACTGACAGTGGTTCACAGATTTAAATATAAAACTATAAAACTTTTGGAAAAAAACATAGGAGGAAAATCTTTGGGATCCATGGCTAGGCAAAGAGTTTTTAGACTTGATAGCAAAGGCAAGACCCATGAAAGGAAAAACTGAAAAAAATCTAACTGGATCAAAATGAAAAATTTTGCTGTGTGAAAGACTGTCAAGAGGATGAGAAGACAATCTCTGGGCGGGAATAAAATATTTGAAAACCATATATCTGACAAAGGACTAATATCTAGACTATATAAAAAAATCACAAAACTCACAGTTTAAAAAAAAAAATGCAATCCAGTTAGGAAATGGGCAAAAAACATGAAGATCTGTTTCTCCAAAGAGTATATCTACAGATGGTAAATAAACACATGAAAAGATGTTCAACATCATCAGCCTTTAGGGGGATGCAAATTAAACCATAATGAGATGTCCCTACTTGCTTATTAGAATGGCTAAAATGAAAAAATTGTGCCAACACCAAATGCTGGCAAGGATGCAGAGACGCTGGATGACCCATCCATTGCTGGCGGAAATAAAAATATTACTGCAACTCTGGAAAACAGTGTGGCTGTCTTAAGAAGCTAAATATGCAACTACCATACAGTTGAGCAGCTGTGCTCTTGGGCATTTATCCCAGAGAAACGAAAATTTACGTACATACAAAAACCTACACAGAAATGTTTGTAGCAGCTAGCTCTATTTGTAATAGCCCCAAACCGTAAACAACCCAGCTGTCTTTCAATGGGTGAATGGTTAAATAAGCTGTGGCATATCCATGCCCTGGAAGACTACTCAGCACTAAAAAGGAACAAACTTGATACACTCAACAACCCGGTGAATCTCCAGAGAATATTTCTGAGTGAAAAACGCCAACTCCCAAAGGTTACATACTGTAGGATTCCTTTTATATGACACCCTTGAAATGACAATATTATAAAAATGGAGGCCATATTGGTGTTGCAGAGGGTTAAGGAGGAGGTAGGGGCAGGAGGGGCATCCAGGAGTGGTGCAAACAGTTAACGTGCTCGGCTCCTAACTGAAAAGTTGGAGGTTTGAGTCCACCTGGAGGTGCCTTGGAAGAAAGGCCTGGCAGTCTACTTCTGAAAAATCAGCTACTGAAAACCCTATGGAGCACAGTTCTACTCTGACACATGTGGGGTGGCCATGAGTCAGAGTTTTTATGAGGGCTGGAGGAGAGTGGGCGTGGCTGTAAAAGAGCAACATGGGGGACCTTGTGGTGATGGAAACATTGTGTACCTTGACTGTGTCAGTGTCGGGATCCTTGTGATGTTATACAAGAGTTTTGCAAGTTTGGGGAAATTGTGTAAAAGGTACACAAGATCTCTCTGTTTGTTACAACTGCATGTGAATCTGCAGCTATCTTAAAATAACATTTAATTAAAAAAATTAACATCCCCTCCTTAACTTCCAACCATTAGCAGCTGACTGATTGGTCTGTTTGGGGGGGATGTGTGTGTGCATGTTTGTCAGAGGATGTGTGTTTGTGTGAGTAAGTGTGTGAGAGTATGTGTGAGCGTGAGTATGTGTGTGAGTGTATGTGAGAGTACGTGTGTGAGTGTATGTGTGTGTGTGTGAGAATATGTATGAGAGTATGTGTGACTGAAAGTTTGTGAGTGTGAGAGTACATGTGTGTGTGACTGTGAATATGAGAGTATGTGTATGAGTGTATATAAGTGTGAGAATATATGTGTGTGAGTATGTGTGTGCGTATGACTCTGAGTGTATGTGTCTTAACCTCTTTAAAGAACCTATATTTGGACTTAATGAGACAGTGGTGCTGTGGAAGTGGGGGAAGGGCTAAAAAATTACCTCACAAATTGTGCCATGTTGCGTTTCTGCCACATTTTCTAAAATGCAGAATGCAGTAGCATTTAAACGTGCGGCTTTGCTAATATTACAAGATCCATCATCAGTGACAATAATAAACGACTGGGTGGGTAATTATTGGATAAGAAGAGCTGTCCAGCTTTTATATAAATTGGGTCAGCCCTGAAAGTGGAGCAGCTTTTTTGGGGACAGCTCCACTTTCTTACCCTAGCCTGTAGGGTGGCTGCACGGCCATACTCCATGGGTTTTAAGTCAAACACAAAGCCAGTTAGTTCCTTGTTTCCAGATCAGTGAAACATGAGCCTAAAGTCTGCAAAGGCAGAAGGTAAGTTTGCGGCTTTCCTGTCATCATTACTTGGTTTTGGTCTTCATGATAAAAGGGCGGCCGTTGGAGGTGGGGTGCTCTGTAAATATGTGTTGAATGAAGTGGGTAATACCATGGTAACTGGGAAGCGGTGTCACGGATTTGGCTGTGAGCTTCTGAGATCCCAGGAACTAGACCTCTTACTTCTTTTTCTGTCCATTCACACACAGATAGGAGGGGCTGGAATGCATACTAGTTCCAGGGCTTTCTGTAACCAGGCTCTGCACTAAGTGGTCCAAACAAACCACACTGTATCAGTCCATCTTCATGCTGACCTTTCAAAGCTGGTCACTCTCGTTTTGCACAGCAGGAAACTAAAGCCCAGAGAGGTTAAGTGATTTTCCCAAGGTCACACAGCTAGCTAATGAGAGAGCTGGGATTTGACCCCAGGTTTCTTGGACCCCAAGACACATTCCCACCATTCGTTTGTCACTGTATCATACTGTGGTGGCTTGCGTGTTACTGTGATGCTGGAAGCTATGCTACCAGAATTTCAAACACCAGCAGGGTCACCCATGGTGGACAGGTTTCAGCAGAACTTCCAGAATAAGACAGACTAGGAAGAAGGACCTGGCAGTCTACTTCTGAAAAAAATTGGCCAGTGAAAACCTTATGAATAGCAGCAGAACATTGTCTGGTATAGTGCAGGAAGATGAGCTCCCGGGTTGGAAGGCACTCAAAATACGACTAGGGAAGAGCTGCTTCCTTAAAGTCAAGTCGACCTTAATGATGTGGATGGAGTCAAGCTTTCAGATCCTTCATTTGCTGATGTGGCACGACTCAAAATGGGAAGAAACAGCTGCAAACATCCATTAATAATTGGAATGTGGAATGTATGAAATATGAATCTAGGAAAATTGGAAGTTGTCAAAAATGAAATGAGATGCGTAAAGATAGATATCCTAGGCATTAGTGAGCTGAAATGGACTGATACTGGCCATTTTGAATCAGACAGTCATATAGTCTACTATGCCAGGAATGACAGATTAAAGAGGAATGGCATCACATTCATCGTCACAAAGAACATTTCAAGATCTATCCTGAAGTACAAAGCTGTCAGTGATAGGATAATATCCATACACCTACAAGGAAAACCAGTTAATACCACTGTTATTCAAATTTATGCACCAACTACTAATGCCAAAGATGAAGAAATTGCAGATTTTTACCAACTTCTACAGTCTGAAATTGATCAAATATATAATCAAAATGCAATGATAATTACAGGTGATAGGATTTTGAAAGCTGGAAATAAAGAAGAATCGGTAGTTAAGAGATGTGGGTTGGTGATAGAAACGACACCGGAGATCACATGATAGAATTTTGCGGGACCAACAACTTCTTCATTGCAAATATCTTTTTTCAACAACGTAAACGGCAGCTTAACATGTGGACCTCACTGGATGGAATACACAAGAATCAGATCGACTCCATCTGTGGAAGGAGACAATGGAGAAGCTCAATATCATCAGTCAAAACAAGGCTAACGGATGACTGTGGAACAGACTATCAATTGCTCATATGCAAGTATAAGTTGAAGCTGAAGAAAATTTTTAAAAAGTCCATGAGAGCCAAAGTACGACTTCGAGTATATCGCACCTGAATTTAGAGATCATCTCAAAAATAGATTTATGCATTGAACACTAATGACCGAAGACCAGATAAATTGTGGAATGACATCAAGGACATCATTCATGAAGAGAGCAAAAGGTCATTAAAAAGACAGAAAAAAAATGGATGGCAGAAGATACTCTGAAACTTGCTCTTGGATGGAGAGTAGCTAAAGCAAAAGTAAGAATTGATAAAGTAAAAGAGCTGAACAGAAGGTTTCAAAGGTCAGCTCGAGAAGACAAAGTTAAGTATTGTAATGAAATGTGCAAAGACCTGGAGTTAGAAAACCAAAAGGGAGGAACATGCTTGGCATTTCTCAAGCTCAAAGAACTGAAAAAAAATTCAAGCCTTGAGTTGAGTTGCAGTATTGAAGGATTCTATGGGTAAAATATTGAATGATGCAGAAAGCATCTAAAGAAGATGGAAGGAATACACAGAGTCACTGTACCAAAAAGAATTTGTCGATGTTTACTCATTTCAGGAGGTAGCATATGATGGAGAACCGATGGTACTGAAGGAAGAAGTCCAAGCTGCACTGAAGGCATTGGTGAAAAAACAAAGCTCCAGGAACTGATGGAATGCAATTGAGATGTTTTAATAAGCATACGCAACACTGGAAGTGTTCACTTGTCTATGCCATGAAATTTGGAAGACAGCTACCTGGCCAACCGACCAGAAGAGATCCATATTTGTGCCCATTCCAAAGAAAGATGATCCAACAGAATGCGTAAATAATCCAATATCATTAATGTCACATGAAAGTAAAATTTTGCTGAAGATAATTAAAAAATGGTTGCAGCAGTACATTGACAGGGAACTGCCAGAAATTCAAGCAGGATTCAGAAGAGGATGTGGAACGAGGGATATCATTGCTGATGTCAGATGGATATTGACTGAAAGCAGAGAATACCAGATGTTTACCTGTGTTTTATTGAGTATGCAAAGGCATTCAACTCTGTGGATCATAGATTATGAATAACATTTCGAAGAATGGAAATCCCAGAACACTTAATTGTGCTTATGTGGAACCTGTACATAGACCAAGAGCCAGTCATTCGAACAGAACAAGGGGGTACTACATGGTTTAAAATCAGGAAAGGTGTGCATCAGGGTTGTATCCTTTCACCATACTTGGTCTGTATGCTGAGCAAATAATCTGAGAAGCTGGACTATATGAAGAAGAACCTGGCATCAAGATCGGAAGAAGACTCATTAACAACCTATGTTATGCAGATGACACAACCTTACTTGGTGAAAGTGAAGAGGACTTGAAGCACTTACTGAGGAGGATCAAAGACTGCAGCCTTCACCATGGCTTACACAGTAACACAAAGAAAACAAAAATCCTCACAAGTGGACCCATAAGCAGCTTAATGATAAATGGAGAAAATATTGAAATTGTCAAGAATTTCATCTTAATTGTATCCACAATCAACACCTTTGGAAGCAGCAGTCAAGAAATCAAACTATGTAATGCATTGTGTAAATATGTTGCAGAAGACCTCTTTAAAGTATTAAAAAGCAAAGATGTCACCTTGAGGACTAAGGTGCGCCTGACCCAAGCCATGACATTTTCAATTGCCTTATATGCATGGGAAATCTGGACAGTGATTAAGGACAACTGAAGAAGAATTGATTCCTTTGAATTATGGTGTTAGCTAAGAATATTGAATGTACCATGGACTGCCAGAAGAATGAACATATCTGTCTTGAAAGAAGTACAGCCAGAATGCTCCTTAGAAGCGTAATTAACCACATAATCAGGCGCAGGACTGGGCAGTGCTTCGTTCTGTTGTACGTAGGGTCACTATGAGTCAGAACCAACTCGATGGCACCTAACAACCAGAAGATCCATTCATGCTCTCTTCATTGTCCTCTACGGCTCCCATATTTTGTGTAATATCTACTTCTCACTCCCTTTTTTTAAGTTATACATGGGCTTTTGGGGAAAAACAAAACAAAACAAAAAATTAAAAATTAACCAAGAAGAACTCAGCCACTCTGAGTTCAGGACATTGCTTTGTGCTGCAACCCTTGTTTTCAGCCCACTGTGATGTTGCAAGCCCTTCCAGCACCCATAATGTGAAGGAAAAGTTTTGTGGTCTAGATGAGGAATTGTTTTGCAACAAAAAATTAATAAAATGTCATAAGGGGATGAAAGCAGATCTGTGGCACAGATACTATTATCCAACCTATTTAATAATTAAAAATAATTATGTCACCAAGCCCAAAGGGGCTCCTCCTGAGAGCGGGCATGAAATTAAACTGTGGAAATTAATGAATGGTCACATTGAGAAATTTCGGTTTCGCCCGATTTAGAAGTCTGGGTAGAAGGGATTACACACCTTGAATGTGTGTGTGTGTCTGTGTGTGTTTATTGAGGTATAATTTATATTCCACAAAATTCACCCATTTTAAATATACAATTCAGTGATTTTTAGTAAATTTACCAAGTGTACATCCATCACCATAATCCAGTTTTAGAATGTTTCCAACGCCCTCCCGAATAAGATCCATTGTGCCTGTTTATAGTGAACCCCCATTCCTACCTCCAGCCCCAGGCAACCACCATCTGCTTTCTGTCTTTATATTTTTGCCTTGTGGCACAAACGGTTAAGCACTCAACTACTAACTGAAAGGTTGGCCGTTCAAATCCACCCAGAGGCACCTTGGAAGAAAGGCCTGGTGGTCTGCTTCCGAAAGCTCACATCTTTGAAAACCCCATGGTCAGTTCTACTCTGACACACGTGGGTCGCCATGAGTCAGAATCAACTCAGTGGCGACTGATTCGGTTTCTGGTTTGATTTAGATATTTCCTACAAATGGAGTCATACAATATGTAGTCTTTTTGGTTTAGTTTTTACTTCACCTAGTATGATTTTGAGATCATCCGTGTTGTATCATGTATCAGTACTTCATTCCTTTTTATTCTGGAGTAATATTCCATTGAGGTACAGCCTCCATGAGATGAACTGACACAGTGGCTGCAACAATGGGCTCAAATGTAGCAATGATTGTGAAGGTGGCGCAGGACCGAGCAGTGTTTTATTCTGTTGTACGTAGGGTCATTGTAACTCGGAACCGACTCGATAACACCTAACAACACAACAACAATATTCCATTGTATGGATATACCACAGTTTGTCTGTCCATAGTTGATGGGCATTTGGGTTGTTTCCGGTTTTGGGCTATTACAAATGATGCTGCTATGAACATTCCTGTGCAAGTCTTTGTGATGACATGTGTTTGCATTTCTCCCACTATCCCATATACTTTATGACCCCAGACGTAAATGCTTGTGTGCTACCTGTTGTTAGTTGCTTTCGATTTGACTCTGACTCGTGGTGACCCCATATACAACACAATGAAATGCTGTCCCGTTGTGCACCATCTTTACAATTATTGGTATGCTCAAGTCCACTGTTGTGGTCCCTGTGTATTTTGTGTGCCTTCCAACCAGGGGGGCTCATCTTCCAGCACTATATCAGACAATATTCTGTTGTAAACCATAGGACTTTCATTGGCTGATTTTCAGAAGTAGATCACCAGGCCTTTATTCCTAGTCTGTCTTAGTTTGGAAGCTCCATTAAAACCTGTGCACCATGGTGACCCTGCTGGTATTTGAATTACCAGTGGTATAACTTCCAGCATCATAGCAACATGCAAACCACCACAGTATGACAAACTGACAGGCGAGTGGTGGCACGTATTCCCAGATTGATAGAAATGCTGCTAGTCCAGGTATCCTTGCTCCACCTTTGGTTTTAGATTTGTTCCTGCCCTTCACTCTAAAGAGAAGATCTGACTACACCTAGCCCATATTGTATTTGTTCACTTTTCATTCAATAGACATGTATTGAGTGTCAGCTCTGTCAGGCCACAGTGCCAGGTCTTGGCAAGATGAGTACAAGGGTTTCTCCTCTGCCTTGGTTCGGAGATAATATGTGGGGGAGGGGGAGGGGAATGTTTTGACTCCTTGGCAGAAGGGTTCCTAGCCAGCCTGGTTCAGGTGGCTGATGCCAGACAGTATGGGGCCTGGGGTTGGAGGGGAGGGGGCTTCCAGCAATGGGCCACCAAGGCTTCCTTTTCCAGCTGCAAGGATGGCGTGGACTGCAGGCACTCCCAGAGAACCTAAGAGAGGCAGCTGTGTTTACCTTGGATCATATGCTTCCTTCTGGTGGGACATGGTGTCATTTTAGGGAAGTCATACCCTCGTGAGGACATCTTATAGTAAATGGTTTTACGGCATCATTTTAGATGAAAGAGACCGTGTTAGCTCCACTAGCCTAGAGGTTCACGGAAAGAACCTGGGATAAGAATTTTGCTGTGACAGATGCTGCATCTCTTGCGAAGTAGAGTCCTCAACCCACCTGTGCACATTCCAGGGTGGAGGTCTATCCAGAGTGGGGAAGACCTTATTTCATACAAGGAAAAAAGGCAGCACACCTTTACCATTGTATGAGGAGACTTGAAATCCAGCAGCCATCTGTCCATCTGCCTGTGTTTCAGATGGTAGAGTGTGAGGACAGTGGCTCCTGACTCTCCCTGGGCTGGTCCCATGTGTGTGGACAAGGGTCATGGCCCAGCTGGCCCTAGAGAGTCTGCTGTCAGGTGTCAAGAACAGGGGCTCCCCCGGCCTGGGGATGGTGAAGAGCATTCAGCTCTGATGACCAGCTGGTTGCTTGGTAGTTGCTTCCTCAAGGGCTGTGATGAGAAGGATTCTGAGTTCTCCTTGGCGCTGAGAGAGGAAAATGTGCCCACAGGCAGTTGGTGATGTCTGTCCTGGACACGAGATGGCAGAATGGTTACCTGGGTGCCACATAACTTACCTTCGTCAGTCCCCTCCCTTCCTCAGGAGAGCTGATTGCAGGCTGGCCAGTCATGGGCTGAACACCTTCCCTGAGGCATGTGTGTGTGTAGAATATATATGTATTTTTGTGAATGTGTGTGCATGTATGTTTGTATGTGTTTGTGTATGTGCATGAATATATGCATGTATGTGTGTGTATATATGCATGTGTATATACATGTATGCATTTTATGCATGTATATGTGTGTGTGTGTGTGATTATATATATGTGTTTATATATGTATGCGTGTATATGTGTATGTGTGTGTACATGTGTGTGTATGCATGAACACACACACATATAATTGAGCCCCATCATTCATGGATTCTATATTCCAAAATTTGCCTATTCATTAAACGTATCTGCAGCTCTTTTGCGATCATTCACAGACATGAGCATATGCAGTGCAAAGAAAAATTCCCAGCTGAGGCTGAGCAAGGCTGGTTGGTTTTTGCTAATTCAGTGTTCATGGGGATGTTACAGAACGTAACTACTGCAAATCGTGAGAATAGACTATGTACCTACATAAGTGTGTGTGTGTGTGTGTGTGTACATGCTTGCACAGTGCTTACGTTGTGTCAGCCACTATTCCAAGCACATTATGTATCTTAACTCCTTTAATTCTTACAGCATCCCCATAATGTAGTAGGTACTTCAATTATCTCCTTTTTCCAGGCAAAGCATAGAGAGGTTAAGTAACTTACCCAAGGTCACACAGCAAGTCCGTGGCAGACCTGGGGTTCAGATCAGGCAGCTGGGCTCCAGACTCTGTCCTCTGAACCACGACATTATGTTCTTCCTAGTCTAGAAGACGACACATTGGATTTGAATGTATTTAAAGCATATGACACCCACCAGGCCCCTGGAAGGCAGCCAAATATGGGCTGTGAGCCAGTGTCCAGAGCCAGTCTCATCTATGCCTGGGTCCCTGTGAGTATACCTGGGTACCCAGCCCTGGACCAGGTGCTGGGGGCATGGAGGGAAAATGACCCTTCCTTACCTTCAGGTGCTCTGTGCCTGGTAAGGAAGAGGGTAGCATGTGGAGTGCCCATGACAATAGAAGTCTGTCCACGGGGCTGGGGCCAGTACCCAGGGGCCAGGCTGGCCTGGGGGAGGAGTCAATGGTCTTGTCCACTCTTCCCCATGACTGGCCAAGGACTCACTGGACTGTGCCCTTCTGTAGGGAGTGGGCCATCCATGCCCAACTCCTTGCCAAAATTGGGGCTAGAAGGGCTTCTCAAGTCTCCGGAATAGTCTTGTGTGTGTAAGGGGAGCTTGGGAACAGCCACATTTTGGCATTGAAGAAGAGTGTTCGATGTTATTCTGTGAATTAAATCAGACCCTAGTCCTCGACCCTTTGCAATGCTCTGTGCTCAGGAGGGTGCAGGAAGGTTTCAGATCCTCAGAGACGAGGACAGGAGCAGCTGTAGAGACTTGCCTGCTCCCCATTGTTGTATTTACTCTCATTAGGTCTCAGGGCTGTCCGTGTGCTATGCACTGGTCTGCAAGCACTGGCCTCTTGCTTCTGTGGGCCTGACAAGTCCTTGAGGAGGGTGATAGGGGGCTGTGACCATGGGCCAGCCTGGGGGTGTGGGTGCCTGCTGTCCCTGGGCTGTGCAGGGCTGGAGTTGTGCTCATGGCCTTCACTAACCAACCTGCCAGCTGGCGAGGCTGTAACCGGGGCATTATGGGAGGGTTGTGCTTCTTCCTGACCCTGCAAAGAATCGGGGAGTACTTCTTCCCTCAAGCTTGCTGAGCGTGCACCAGGATTGGACCTAAATTGTTGGTTGGGGTCCGTGTGACTGGGTCACAGCACGAGTGTCCCAGGGAGGGTGATTTCCCACATATCTTCAGGAACAACGCAGGTCAGTGGGCTCAAGGGGCCTGTTCACTCTGGGAGAAGAGGACACCAGGGCCTGGGGAGTTGGGGGTGTCATGGAGACTCGAGGTAAGGGAAACGGCTTCAAGTTTGGTGGCAACTAGCCAGCTGTCTCCCTGCACTGACGCCTGTTGGATGCATCCTGGGGGCAAGGTCTGACCTGCTATGCAGACCCCTCAGGGACACACCTGCCATCCCAGCAAGGCTTTCTGGCCCTCAGCCTCCCCCTCTGTCTGCCCAGGAAGCACTGCTTCTCTGGCATGGGGCTTTATGATGTACCTGGGACCACCGGCAGGCCAGAGCCCAGAAGGGACAGCATGGGGATGTCTGAGTGTCCTGTGGTCGCTGTAACAAACTCACAGCAGGTGGTTCAGGCTCTCCCTCCCTGGGCTCTAGGGGAGGACCCTTGTCTCTTTCAGCTTCCGTAACCCCGGGCATTCCTTGGCTGCATGTAGATGGATCCTCACATGGCGTTGCTCCCCCCATGTCTGTCTGTGTCTGTTTTCCCTTTTTATAAGACACCACTCGGAAGGGATTAGGTTTAGGACTCACCCTACTCTGGGATGACCTCATTGACAGAATTAAAGAAAACCTCCATTTCCAAACAGGGTCCCATTCAGAGGTACAGGGGTAGGGATTTCTGTGTATCTTTTTGGGAAACACAATGTCATCCATCACGGGGGCGCGGCAGAGAGAAAAGGGCCAGAGAATGCCGCAATGGAGAACAGGAGGGGGGCGCTACAAGCGAGCCACACTATTGTTTGCATATTTTGGGGGAAAACGTTGGATGATTGATTTTCCTGAACAGAAAATAAACATATGCAATTCCCTTCCTGAGAAACGAGGCTCCCACAAGAATGGAGACCTGGACGGCAGCATCGGCCCTCCACCTGCCCACCCCACACTAGGTCAAGAGTAGCCCTGGGAGATACTGCTGATTTTGGAGATGGCATGGGTCCAGTCCCCACCTGCTCTGTTTCTGCCAGCGGACCTTTGGGTGACATCCGCTTCGAGCCCTGGTGGTGCAGTGTTAAGTGCTCAGCTGCTAACGGAAAGATCAGCAGTTCAAACCCTCCAGCTGCTCCATGGGAGAAAGATGTGGCAGTCTGCTTCTATAAAGATTACAGCCTCGGAAACCCTATGGGGCAGTTCTACTCTGTCCTGTAGGGTTGGAATTGACTCGATGGCAACAGGCATGGGGGATTTCCACTGGGAGCATGTTATTAACTCACCTCTGACAGCAGAGGCCATCACCATCCCCCCGCCCCCAGACTGACGGCAGCCTAATGAAAAATAAGTGTTCAGCTGTGGACTCAATTCCCCAGATGGTTGCAAAAAGCCATCTTAGGTGAGGATAAAGAAATTACCCACTGACGGCCGATAGATTTCCCAGGCATGCAGCCACACTTATTTCTAATGATTTTTTTTTTTTTTTCCTGAAGAGTGGTACTTTTGTCAGTTCCCAAGCAGGATGATTATATTTTACTTATTGCGTTGAATTTACCAAAACTGCAGAACCAGCTCTGTGACATAAACCTCAGCCTTAGAACCAGGAGAGAACCTCCTTCTCCCACTTCACAGGAGAGGACCTCCAAGAGGGCTGTACTGAGACCCAAGTGCCAAGTACTTTCAAATGAGATGGGAAAGAAAAACACCTAGGAGTCAGTTTTCGATCACTTCCTCCCTCCCCCCCCACCCCCGTATGTTTTACAAAGAACAAAATCAAAGCTGTGTGCCCAGATGCTGGAAAAAGCCGTGCTTCCGGCAGAGGGACATGGTGGCGTTCGGAAGGCAAAGATTCTTTAGGCAGCCAATTATGCAAGACAAGAGTAAGCATGTTTATTTTTACGACACTGCATCTCAACATTCCAGCAAACGATGATGGACTGGCCCCATTAGATGCGAGGTCCACGCCGGTGCCACGCGAGGCTTTGTGCCCACTCACGGCATTGCAGGGGTGTGTTCCGGGCTCCTTGATCAAAGCCCTGGCTCTGGGCTAATTTACTGCCCATTACTGCCCTGGAGGTCTTGGTGAGCTCACACGGCTTTCCAGGTCCTTTCCTCCCTCAGCATTTTTCAGGCTAATTTGGTTCTCTTTTTAGAGTCCTATGCTCCATGGAGACCTGAGCCATCCAGCTCCCTCTAGCTGGGTCATTTCCCAGGCTCTGGCCCCCGATGTCACCAGGGAGGGCTGGGCGATGGGTTAGCAGCCAGGTGGGCAGGAGGGCAATGGGGACTTTTCCCAGGACAGTCTGGATTGAGGCAAAGAGTATGTCCTGGTGCCTTTATCAATGGGACACTGATGCAGCACCTACTGTGTGCAGGTGCTGTGGGAGGAATGGAGGTGAAGAGAAGCCCCTCCTGGACCTTCAGGAGCTTAAAGCTGAGTGGGGACAGAGGCGCCAATCACATTGCAGGAGCCAGGAGGAACAAGCAGGTGCTTCTGCCTGGAGCAGTCGGGAGGGCTTCCTGGAGGGGGTGGCACTTGGGTCTCAGGATGAGTAGAAGGAGCCAGGTAGACCCAAGAAGGGAAGGACATCCAGGCAAAGGGACCAGGTGGCTGACGTTCATGAGCATCTATTGGGCACCTGTCATTGGTGGGAGCACGTAACAGTTAAATGCCTTACCTAGGAGTCCTCAGTGCGTAAGTTGGGAAACCAGGAGGTGAACTCAGACAGTCCCACACCAGGGCTGGGTCTCCCTGCTCTGGAACCTGTGAGTGTACATCCTCCCCTTCTCAAATCAAAAAAAAAAAAAAAAAAAAACCAGTTGCCATTAAATTGACCCTGACTTATGGTGACTCCATGCGTGCCAGAGTAGAACTGTGCTCCATGGGGTTTTCCATGGATGATTTTTTTCAAAAGTAGATCACCAGGCCTTTCTTCCGAGGTACCTCTGGGTGGACTTGAACCTCTAACCTTTTGGTTAGCAGCTGAGCACATTCACTGTTTGCACCACCCAGGGACTTTTTGCCAGTGATTCTTTGGCTCCGTTTCCAGTCAAAATTACTCTTGGGGAAAGTGCTGGACCAAGATCCAGTCGTGACAACTACATGACTTGCTTTGACCAGCCCCCACCTCTCCTCCTATGCCCCCTTCCTTCTCTCCTCCATTCTCAGAGTCCCTCCCTCCTGCTCCCACCCGCAGTGCCAACCACCTCCCACTGCTCTGCCTCTCCCCTCTGGGGAGCTGATCCCCACTGTCATGCTGATCAATTCATCACGCCTTCCTAGGATACACATTGGGATTCAGAGACTCGCCCCACCCCCAGGATTCAAGGCCAAGAGCCAGCAGCATGGAACCCATGTGGGGAATTTCAGGGAGGAGAGAGCAGGTGTCTGGGGAGATTGGTTTCATCCCCAAATCTCTTCACAGAGTGGGAGTGTCCTTTATCCCCACGTGTAGGACTGACTTTTAGGAGTAAAGCTAGAAGACCTCCTCCTAAGGTAGCTTAGAGAGAGAGCAGTTATACGTGTGTGTGCGTGCGCACACATGTACAAGGCTGGGTATGAGGCATCAGTGAACTTGAAAATCATCAATTTGACAAATCTTTGCCCTTTTCATTCATCAGCTGCCGAGGATTTCAGAAACTTTAATTAGCGAAATCATCAGCTGTCCTTCAAGGTCAGGAAACAGCATTACCCTCATTTCACAGATGGGTAAACGGAGGCAGAGCGTGGCCAAGCAATTTTTCTAACGTCATTCAGAGTCAGGAAAGTGGCAGCCAAGGAACCCAATGGGAATGTGACTCAGACACACGGGAAGCTCCTCGTGGAGGGGGTGCTCGGGGATAGGGCCTGTCCTGGAGAGGGGTGCACCTGTCTGGGCGACTCCCCTGGGGAGCAGCCTTCACCAGCTGGGCAGTCCTTCTTGGTGAGTCGGCCTGCTTCTGGCCTGCACTGAGGTCCACGGCAGCTCTGAGAGATGACTGCAAGGCAGGCTTTACAGCCACAACTCTCCCTCCATAGTCTCCACAGGCCACCCCCCCCACCCCTCATCCTTCCATGTGAGAGTGAGTGGTACGCTAGCTCTGCAAACAGGTCAACACTAGTCTGCAGCTAACTTGCTGCCCCTCAGCCCCTCTTCTGGAGGAATTCTGGAGCTCCGACCAATGCACAAGCAAATAGAACTGTATTTCAGTGGCCACAGGTATGCTTAAATTTCACAGGAGGGACTCAGACTCAGCCAACACTTTTGTATGTTTGTATGTATACGTGCATGCATGTGTGTATTTATGTTGAGGTGAAACTCAACATAAAATTGACTGTGTTAAAGTATACAGTTCAGTGATATTTAGTACCTTCACCATGTTCTACAGCTACCACCTTCATCTAGTTTGAAAATATTTTCATCACCCCCAAAGGAGACCCCATATCCATTAAGCAGTCACTTCCCATTTCACCTACCTCCCAAGCCCCTGGCAACTACTAATCTACTTTCTTTCTGTCTCTATGGATTTGCCTCTTCTGTCCTTTTATGGCTGGCCTATTTCACTTAGCATAATGTTTTCAAGATTCAGCCATGCCGTAGCATGTATCAGGACTTCATTCCTTTTTATAGCTGAATAATATTCCATGTTACAGTTTATCTATTTTATGGATAAACATTTTGGTTGTTGGACACTTGGGTTGTCTCCCGCCTTTGGCTATCGTGATTAGGGCTGCTATGAACACGAGTGTACAAGTATCTGCTTGAGACCTCTTGGGTACATATATACCTAGAAGCCAGCACTTCTTGCACACTGGCCTTATGCACAGCTGCCTGGGCTGGGTACGGCTGCACCAATTGTGTGATCTTGGGCAGTTCCTGTGGTCTCTCTGAGCCTCGGTTTCCTCATCTCAAGGATGGGGGCATCACCCTGTGTAGTTCTGGGAGGACAGTAATAGTGCATGAAAAGTGCAGCCCGGCACCCGGCAAGCATAGGTAACTGCTAGGTGTCAGTGAGTGCCAGCCAGGACCCCGTCACAGAGCGTGGATGCTCTGCAGCCCCCTGTACCTTGTTCCAGAGCGCAGTGCACAGCAGCCGCTCTGCTGTCTGCACTGCCCACACCTCCTAGGGGAGCAGTGTGGCGAGAAGCAGCCTTCGTTATAAGCTCTGCGCTAAGGAGGGATTATGAGCCATTTGGGCAGTGGATTAGAGCAATTGCCCCGGGAGGAATCTTGTTCTCGGCAACTTGTATTTTCCCTTTCTGGTCCTCAGACCTAAGCCGTGTGGCCTATCGAGAAACACCTAAGCTATGTTGATCCTTTTAGCGTGACGCCCGCAGAGCCAGCAGAAACACTGGCCTCTGTGCCCTAGCCTTGAGCAGCCAACTCGGAGCATCCCCGGCTGCGACTTAGGGGTTGTGTCTGTCACTTTTCATTTGTGATCAGCATTCTCGCAGGCACATATGCAGATCCCCACTCTGCTGCCTGCTCCCTGGAAACTGTCAGCACTCCTGGCTCCAGCGCTTGGGTTGTCCAGTGGCCACTGGGTGGAAGACTCACCACCTAGCCTCATCCATCTGCGGTTCCTTGTCCCAGGAGCCCCCGGACAGTGATCTGCCTTTGTGACATGCTCAGGATATCTCCGTAAAGCAAGACCAAACTACGATCAACTGGAGCATGTTTGCTGGAGCGTTTTTGTGCCCTCTCCCTTCTGGAGGAGGGGAAAAAGCAAATGATAACTAACCCAGTGGATACCGGGGATTTAAGGTTTTGAAAGGCACCTTCAAAAGGATGTCCTGGCATTCAGACCATTTGAGCTAGTACGCTGAGCCATATCTACCATTATTTCATAGCGATGATGGGAGTACTATATGTGCTGGTATTTTAGAGTTTGCATCTTCCTTTCCTATGCACCGTTTCCATTGTTCTTCACAACAACAGATAGGTGATTCTGCCCATTTTATGGAAGATTCTATTGTGACCTATAGGGTTTTCATTGGCTAATGAGCACTGTGGTGTTGGCGAAGAATAATGAGTAAACCGTGGATTGCCAGAAGAGCTATCAAATCCGTCTTAGAAAATATGACTGGAGCACAATGCTCCTTAGAAGTCAAGGATAGTGAAACATAGTCTTGCTGACTTTGGACACATCATCAGGAAAGACCAATCACTAGGAAAGGACATTATGTTTGGTAAAGTGGAGGGTCAGTGAAAATGAGGAAAACCCTCAACGAGATAGGTTAACACAACAATGGACTCAAACCAATGATCATGAAGATGAAGCAGGACTGGGCATGTTTTGTTCTGTTGTATAAAAGATTGCCATGTGTCGGAGCTAATTCACCGGCAATTAGCAACAGCTACAACATACATTATCTAAAGTAATAATAACAATAATAATAATTATGGTGATGATCTTCATAAAAATAATAAGAGCTGAGTTTTATGGGGAACTTACGATGTACCACACACCTCAGAGTCTTTATCTTTCTTCATCCCCACACTTACCCAGAGCCAACAGAACCCTGGTCCCTAGTCATTCCCACCTGACAGCTGTGGCCATACAGGCTTAGAGTGGTTACCATGTTCCCAAGGTCACACACCCAGGAGATGGAGTAGATGGAGCCTCAACCCAAGTCTTGGCAATTCTTCCCCAAATGCCCCTTCCAGTTCTGTGCCTAGTCATATCCCCATTCATCAGAGGACGATTGCATGATGACATGGAAACCTTGTTAGCTGGGCTTCTAATCTAAAAGCTATTTCTCCTGCTTTTGTAAATCTAGAGACTGATCAAAATCAAATTCCTGGGTAACCAGAAAATGTAATTAATGGGAACACAGGATTTCACAGGGAAGTTAAGTTAGATCCTACTTTTATTGTAATGGCCTTACCCAGGGACCTGAAGGAAGGGCCCCAACCCCAATCCCCAGCACACCTGAGTTCAGGCCATGGGCTAAGAACAAAGACTTTCAACAATGAGCGCCCAGATGGATACTCTTCTCCATTAGGTAGAGTATTGTTGAATGCTGACCCTCCCATCTCACGGGGCCTATCAGCACCAGGTCAGTTGCTCTTCAGACTCACAGAACTCCTTGTGAATCAGGCCAAAACGTGTACTTTTAACTTAAGGGGCCTCCCGCCCTCCTTCCATCCATCCTGCCTTCCTTCCTTTCTTCATATAATAAGAGCCTATGCTTATTTCCAAAACTAATGCTGGGACACAAGTAAACAGGCGAGGAGGGGACAGGCCTTCAACCCAATCCCATTAAAAACACGAACTCAGGGAGTGAAATGCTGATGCTGTGCCTGGACACCAGCCCCACAGCCTGGCGTGGCCTCCTCTGTTTCCATGAACACACAGACACAGCTATCCCAGGAGACAGTATACCACAGTGGTTTCCGTCCTTGAAGTCCATAGACATAGGTGAGAATCCTGCCTTCGCTTCCCATCTGGCAAATGGATAAGTGAATTCACCGTTGGAGTTTTAGGTATGTAACTCCTCCTGCCTGCTGTATGTAGTCAAGGCTTCAGAGGAGTTCTGGGTTCAGGGGAAGCTTCCCTCCTGAGCTGTGGGCAGAGACTTCACCATCTGTGTGGTCCCAGATGGTGTCCCTGGTGGTGTAAATGGTTAACATGCTCAGCTGCTGACCAAAAGGTTGGAGTTTCTAGTCCACCCAGAGGCACCTTAAAGAAAGGCCTGGTGATCTACTTCCAAAAAATCAGCCACTGAAAACCCTATGGAGCACAGTTCTACTACACACATGTAGGGTTGCCATGAGTTGGAGTTGACTCAGTAGCAACTGGGTTGATTTTTTTTTTGTGGTCCCAAGTGGGGCTCCAGATAAAAAACAGGACACCGAACTACATTTCAATTTCGGATCAATAAGGAATACTTTTCCAGTATAAGTATGTCACACGTTTTGCATGGGGTCACACTTATACTTTAAAAAAATAATGTGTGTCTGAAATTCAAACTTTACTGAGCAACCTGTATTTTTATTTGCTAAGCTTGGTCACCTCGGTCCCAGAGGTTGCAAACAGTGAGGGCAGGTTCAAGGACAAGGCAAGTGACATGGGAGGGGTGACTGAGAGAGTTCAGTGGGGCCTCAGGCTTTGGTAACTGTTCTCCAGCTCTGGGGTCTGCAAACCACAGTCCGCTGTGGCTGCCTATGTCTGTAAATAAAGTTTTATTGGCACATGCCCATGCCCACGCATTTAGATATTTTCTACAACTGCTTTGCACTACAATGGCAGAGCTGAGTAGTTGTGGCAGAGACCATCTGGCTTACAAATCCTGAAGCGTTTGCTTACAGGAAAAGGTTGCTCACTCCTACACTAGGTTACAGAGGTCAAAGAAGAAGAGAAAGCACTAGGAGTGCAGGGGAAGGATTGAAGTCAGACTCCGAGAGGGACTTCCCAGTTGTGAGGGTGGGAGGCACATCAGTCAGAGGCCCATCAGTCAGGCAGGATCCCAGAGAGGCTGGCAGAGCTTTATACATGTACAGGGCTTCTGTGGTGGGCTTTGGGTGCAGCTGGCAGCAGAGGGCCCCCACCTTGGGCCCTGACTCTGTGAGAAGTCTTCTGAGCCCCAGTTCTCCGACCACACTGGGAGACAGAGCAGAACAAGCAGCCTGTGCGTTTCTGCCTCTCCGTCACCATTGTGTTGGGATCGTTGGCAGAAAGTTGCTATGCACACGAAAGCCTCATTTCATCTGCGTGTGCCTATTTCTGTCTCGTTGCCTACTTCTGTTCTTCCTTTTTGACATTCAGCATTTTCAAACACAGATCTGCACGGGGCGTGAATCACGTTGCCAGGTTGCCGTGGAGAAGCTATCTCTGTGCTGGCTCTGCCTCCACTAGCTTCTCAAAGGCTGAGACCTCTGTCCAGTCCCATGAGGTCTAGGGATCAGAGCCCTCAAACAGGTTTTCTCTAATGTCTACACCAAAAGGCCCAGCAGAAAAACTGGCAACTTCAAGGGTTCAACCTCTAGATGCCAAAAGGGATATTGCATTATTGAATTTGCTGAGAATGGGGAAAATAAATGCAATGGCTCCAGAGTTGGGGGGGGGGGGCACTTCCTAGACCCCCACCCGCTTCCCGACCTCCCAGGGCACTGCTGTTCTTGGACAGTGGTGCCAGCTCAAGGGCCCAGGGATGGGGGAGTGCTTGCCTTACACAAGGGACCAAGGTGTCACATAATCCCACAACTGATGATGGTGTAGCCAGAGCCAGTGAAACTTCCCTAGAGGACCTCTGGACAAGAAACAGGAGAGTAGACAGTGAGTGTTTTTTCCATTAATCAGCAAGACATTCTGGAGCAGATGGTCAAGTTGTTGCAAAGAAATATGGTGTTCACCAGAAAGATATGTTCAAGTTCTAAACCCGGGTACCTGTGACTGTTACCTTGTTTGGAAACAGGGTCTGTGAAGATGTTAGCAGTTAACAAGATGTCAGACGGGAGCAGGGTGGGTCCTAATCCCATCTGAGTGATGTCCTATAAAAGAAGAGAACAGGCACAGATACACAGGGAAGACGCCATGTGAAGATCCATCCACAAGCCAAGGAAGGCCCAGCTATGCCCATGGCTACCATAAGAGACGAGGAAGGCTCTTTCTCTAGAGCCTTCATGGAGAGCATGGCCCTGCTGCCACCCTGAACTTGGCATTCTAGCCTTCAGAACTATGAGACAATAATTTCTGCTCTTTAAAGCCACCCATTTTGTGGTTATCTGTTACAGCAGCCTCTGAATACCAAGTCAAGCAAATCAAAGCTACTCACATTTCAGGCAGAGATCTGGACCCCTGCGTGAGAGAGAGACCCTGCCCTCTGAGCTCCCAGCCGCATGTCCTACACAGGGACAGCCGCCCTTGCAGGCCACCTGCTGCCCATTTTCTGCCTTCTCCTCTCTGCCTCGGACACTCGGATGGATCCCTTTCTAGATTCTTCTGCTTCTTGCCGAGATCAGTGGGCACTGTGTGTCTGCTACTTTTCATTTCATTTTGGGTGTAAGTGTATTAGTCATGCTTCTCTGATTTCTTCATCTCCTAGGCACTTGCTCATTTTTTTTGTCCAGCTCCAAAAAAAGATGATTTGTGTGAAGGGAGTGAAAATTGAGTTTATTTACGAAAAATCAGTAGAAGCCAAACTTTGGCAAAAGAATCCAGAAGAGGACAGGGCTTTGGAAATGTATCTGGTTGCATCATCTTACGTGAGGTTTCCGGTCCAGCTGGTCCAATGAGAGTCTGACCCTTGCTCCTCTCCTCTGGAGGTCCAGATGTTTATTTCTGCACAGACCCTTCTAAAAACCAGTAAAACCAATGCTGTTTAAGGGGTTCAGTCAACTTCCAAATATCGTGAGAGTTTGAGAGAAGAAGGTAGTTCCGTTGGAAACCTGCCCACAAGGTAACTGGGTAGTGATTTGGCGGTGGGAACAGCAAAGGCTAGGGGAGGAGGCAGAGGATCCCCAGATTCCCCCATGTTTATCATAGGGCTTCAGGGACCACACACCCCTCAAACATGTTTTCTCTACAGTGTCTGTGCCAAGGGGTCCAGCAGCAAAAACTGGCAACTTCAAGGGTTCAACCTCTAGATGCCAAAAGGGGTAATTGCATTATTGAATTTGCTAAGAATGGGGAAAATAAGTGCAGTGGTACCGGCTCCAGAGGTTTCCAAAAAACCAATCCCCAAAAATACCACTAACATGTTGCTGTCCATTTCATATGAGTTGATGTTTATTGCTTTTGAGTCAACTTCAACCCCAAGTACAGTAGAACAAAACATTGCCGGGTCCTGCACCATCTTCGTGATCCTTAGTAAGCTTGAGTCCATTATTGGAGCTTCTGTGTATGTGAGTGCCTTCCAACCTAGGGAGCTCATCTTCCAGCACTATATCAGACAATATTCTGTTGTGATCCATAGGGTTTTCATTGCCTGGTTTTTGGACATAGATCACCAGGCCTTTCTTCCTGGTCTGTTTTAGTCTGGAAACACCACTGAAAACCATTCACATGAGTGACTCTGCTGGTATTTGAAATACCGGTGGCATAGCTTCCAGCATCATAGTAACACACAAGCTACCACAGTATGACAAACTGACAGATGGGTAGTGGTTCACGTGAGTAGAAGGTTGGGATTTTGCCCAAAGGGCTTTCCCCAACCCCTTGGGCTCGGGGCTAGATTTTGTAAGTGGAGGAGAGTGAGGCTAAGAAGCCCTCCCTAAAGGACCGTGGACAGACGGGTGACTGACAAACAGAATGCATGAACTCATTGGAGCTGTTTGTTTGTCCAGGACGGAAGAAGGCCTGGGTAAGTAGGCTGCGGAGCAAGGGCAGGAGAGCTGACTACAGGGTTAGCAGAGCTTCCTGGTGGCCCTGACAGTGACCACTAGACCCAGAGACGGATGGGGAAGCAGTGGCAGGCGTTGCAGGGGGCTGCTGTTAGTTCACTGTAAACAATGACTTCACTGTAGCAACAGACATCCAAAGATGAAATGAGCTACCTTCAGTGAGTGAGTTCCCCGCCTGGAGAGGCATGCAAGCCCAGGATGAGTGTTGCAGGGCGGGGACATTGCAGAGGGGGAGGTCCTCCAAAATAGTCAAGATGGGCTACAGGCTTATCTAAGTTCTTGCTGGGTAGGACCCCTCAAAGTTGGGGATTCTGACTCACATGACCCTGCTTCACTAACGGAGAGGCTGCCCCATGTGCAGCTTGCCCTGCTGAGCATGCTGCTAAGATTAATTGCTTTTATTTGTAGTAAATGAAGTGTTCACATCGATCAGGGCCTCAGCGGTGCCTGGCCAGTGGCAGAGCACACAGAGAGGTTTAAGGAGGTAACCAGCCAAACCAACCAAACTCACTGCTATCGAGTCAATTCCCACCATAACAACCCTATAGGACAGCGTAGAACTGCCCCACAGTGTTTCTGAGGCTGTAAATCTTTTTTTTTTTTTTAAATATTTTATTGTACTTCAGGTGAAGGCTTACAGAACAAATAGTTTCTCATGAAACAGTAGTACACATGTTGTTTTATGACATTGGTTAACAACCCCACAACATATTAACCTTCTAACTTCTCAACCTTTTTTTTTTTGGTGAAGATACATATAGCCGAAGATACACATAGCCAAAGATATACCATTTCAAAAATTTCTACATATACAGTTCAGTGACATTGACTACGCTCTTCCAATTGTGCTGTTATTCTCACTTAAGATGAAGGCTTACAGAACAAAATAGTTTCTCATTTAACAATTACTACAAATGTTGCCCTATGACAATGGTTAACAATCTCACAACACATCAACAATATCCTTACTCAACCTTGGGTTCCCTATCACCAGCTTCCTCATCCACTTCTGCCTTCTGGCCCTTGTCACTGGACTGCTGTACCTCATTAGTCTCATTTGGTTTTACGGGGCTGTCCACTCCCAGGCTGAACAGTGAACCTTGGAGGTAACTTCACCACTGAGCTAAAAGGGTGTCTGGGGGCCATACTCTCGAGGTTTCTCCAGTCTCCTTTAGGCCAGTAAATCTGGTCTTTTATTTATTTATTTATTTATTTTTTTGTGAGTTAGAATTATGCTCTACATCCTTCTCCAGCTCTGTCCAGAACCCTCTGTTGTGATCCTGGTCAGAGCAGTCAGTGGTGGTAGCCGGGCATCATCTAGCTGTACTGGACTCAGTCCGGTGGAGGCCTTGGTAGCTGTGGACAATTAGTCTTTCAGACTAATCTTTTCCTTGTATCCTGTTCTCTTCATTCTCCCTTGCTCCCGAAGGGATGAGATCAGTGGAGTATCTTAGATGGCTGCTCACGGGCTTTTAAGACCCCAGACACTACTCACCAAGGTAGAATGTAGAGCATTGTCTTCATAAGCTGTGTCATGCCAATTGAACTAGATGTTCCCCGAGACCATGGTCCCCAGAGCCCTCCGCCTAGCAATTCAGTCCCTCAGGGAGTTTGGATGTGTCTACGGGGCATCCGTGACCTTTCCTTGTACAGGTTGTGCTAGTTTCCCCTGTATTGTGTACGGTCTCACCCTTCACCCAAGATACCACTTATCTATTGCCTATTTAGTGAGGCTGTAAATCTTTATAGAAGCAGACTGCCACATCTTTCTCCCTTGGAGTGGCTGGTGGGTTAGAACTGCCGACCTTTTGGTTAGCAGCCAGCCACTTAACCACTGAGCCACCAGCACTCCTTAAGGAGGGAAGGAGGGATTAAAAAAATCTGACAGCTGAAACCAAAGCCCACAGTGCAGTGGGTCTAAAGCTGGAGTTTGCGGGAGAAACTCTTTTCAAGTCAGGCAGTGGATATTCATAGTGGCCTTATAGGAAGGAACCAGCTAATGCTCTAAATGAAAATGATGTGATTCTGCAAAAAAGGTGTGAATGTGTGTGTGTGTATGTGTGTATGTGGTGTGTGTGTATGTGGTGTGTGTGTGTGTGTGTGTGTGTGTGTGTGTGTGTGTGTGTGTGTGTGTGTGTGTGTATTCAGGTCATTAAAAGCCAGTAGATAAATGTGCCCCAGAAATGATGAAAACAAAACCCTTCTTTTCTCTGCCCATAGTGGTGCTGGAGCCAGCTATTTGCTGGAAATCAGAATGCCGATTCATTAATTTTAATAAGCAAGATAAGCATCACATGGAGTGGCATGCTCGGTATTTGCATCAATAGCACATGTTCTCCATTAGGTGGCCTGTGAGTGCAAGGTCACCCATGTGACAGGTGTGTGTTCAGCAACGCTTGGCAGGGTGGACTCATCCATGACCCACGCACAGTAGGGAGTGCCCCCCCACCCCAGAAAGACCATAATGGGGATGTCCCTTTGCCCATCGCTAGGGCCATGTTGAAAAGGAGCCCTGGTGGTGGCGCAACAGTTAAGCACTCAGCTGCTAACCAAAGGTGGGTGGTTCAAACCCACCAGCTCCTCCACAGCAAAAAGACCTGGCCATCTGCTTCAGTAAAGACTACAGTCTAGAAAACCCTATGGGGCAGTTCTACTCTGTCACATGGGGTCGATATGAGTTGGAATTGACTCAGTAGCACCCAATAACAACAACAGGGCCATACAGAATTACTAGCTTCTTTATGAATCTTCCCTGTTGCCTGAATTCATGGGATTCTTACAGGTATTTCAAGTCTCATGCACAGTTGTGGAAGAATGAGTATGTGTGCTTAGAATGGTGTCTGGTACAAACAGGTGCTGGGAACATGTCTGTATCATAAACGTCCATGATGATTTGCTTCAATACTCGCCTGCTTCTAAAGATGAGCAGTGGTTGTGGCTTAAAACAACACCCATTTATTATCTCACAGTGTCCTCACGCTCCTGGTGTATCAGTTAGCTAAGCTGTGCAACAAATTACCACAAGCTTAGTGGCTTAAAACAACGTCCATTTATTACCTTAGTTTCTATGGGATGGGAGTCCGCATACTGCTTAGCTGGGTCCTTGTGTTGTCTGGGCTGAGTTCTCATCTGAGGCTCTACTGGGGAAGGAGCCGCTTGCAAGCTCACGTGGTTGCTGGCAGCATTCAGCTGTTGGTACGCTGCCTGACTGGGGGATCCATTTCCCTCTGGCTGGAGGCTGGGGGCTGTTGTCAGCCTTTTGCCACGGACCCTCCTAAGATGGCAGCTCACAACAGGGTGGCCTGCTTCTTCAAAGCCAGTGATGGAGAGTCTCCCCGCAAGATGATTACAATCTCACGTGACATTATTACAGAAGTGACATCATCCCTTTGCTTTACTTTATTGGTTAGATGCAAGTCCCAGGTCCCACCCACACTCAAGGGAAGAGACTTATACATGGCATGAACACCAGGGGGTAGGCTTCCTTAGAGTCTACCCAGCACCACTGTGGTAAATCACTGTATCCGGGAGGTTCCATATAATCGCTAAAATTTACTCACTCAGTAGGACCATGGGCCGGTGCACCTAACATGAAGTATCTCACCTACTGGTAATCCCCACAACCATGTGAGGTCCATCCTGTCATCCTCATTTGCAGCTGAGAAAACCTCTCACAGAGAGGCATGATAGCTTGCCCAAGGCCAAACCAGTTGCAGTCAAATCAATTCAGACTCATGGCCACCTCATGGGTGCCAGAGTAGAACTGTGCTCTGTAGAGTTTTCAGTGGCTGCCTTTAAAGAAGTAGATCACCAGGCCTTTCTTCCAAGGTGCCTCTGAGTGGGAACAACTTTCAACATTTTGGTTAGAAAGCCGAGCACAGTAAGTGTTTGCATATCATCCAGGGACTCTTGCCCAAGGCCACACAGCAAGTATTTGAACCAGACAATCCGGCATGCATGTTCTTAATCATTTCACCCCAAAGGCCAAGCACATGTCGATAACCTAGGCTCGGAACAGCTGATGCCGTGAACCCTCAGCAGTTTCAGGCTTTGAAGGGCCCACCCTATTTCAAACAGCATCCCACTCCTGACACTGGGTATTCCTCTTCTGGTTCAGTAATTTCCCCCTACAGCACTCATAGTCTTTTCCCCATTTATTTCTGTAGTACCTGTTTCCTTTCCCTAGAAAGTAAACCGCACGAGGGCAGAAACGTGCATCCTGTGTTCCCAACTCCTAGAATGGAGACTCTCAAATAGTTGTTGTTGTTATTAGCTGCTGTTGAGTCAGCCTCCAACCCATGGTCACCCCATGAACAGACTGAAATGCTGCCTGGTCCTGCACCATCCCCATGATGGGTTGCAGACTGGACCATTGTGATCCATGGGGTTTTCATTGGTGGCTTTTCAGAAGCAGATCACCAGCCCTTTCTTCCTCGTCTGTCTTAGCCTGAAAACTCTGCTGAAACCTGTTTACCATCACAGCAACACGCAAGCCTCCACTGACAGTTGGGTGGTAGCTGTATGTGAAGTGCCTTGGCCAGGAATCAAACCCATATCTCCACATGAGAGGCAAGAATTCTACGACTGAACCATCAGTGCCCTCTCCTCAGACTGTAGGCACTCAATACATATTTGATGGAGGAATGAATGGGTGAGTCTCATATCCCAGACTCTTTGTTGGGAGCCTCAAATCATATGTGACCCCGTGACCTCAGGCCCTCCTATAGAAGGCAGTGCTGGAAGGACTTGAGTTGTGGTTCAGCCTCAATTCCCATAGTGCCCAGCGGCTCACCCCAGTAGACACGTGTGAATGAATGACCATTACATTTCCGCTCAGAGTGCCAAACTGTGGGGCCTGGTCTCTGGATGCCATCGCTGCCCATGTATCTCTCCTGCAAGACCTCCTCAACTCTGGTACAAATGACAGACACAGGCAACTTCCGGGTCCAGAGAACTATAGCTGTATTTCAGGTGCACTGGAGTTTTTATATATAGACATAGAAAAGTTGTTTCCATCCAGGTAAGAATTGTAAAGTTCACTGTAGCATTGCTACTTAGGCTCTGTGATTCCATTGCAAACCTCTTTCCTGGCCAGGTTTTTATATGGACTTCTGCCTGAAGGGGAATTGAAATGGACCGTTTTCTCTGCAGGATTACATTTTAGTGTCCTATCACCTGTACGATATATGAGCTAAACAATGGGTCTTGGCATTAGAATTTGGGTGGATTTGGAAATACTGCAAAGATAAACTTCTGAGCAAGTTCTGTTTGAAATGGAGTGTTCTCTAGCACCAGTTATTGGTTTAAAATCCTCTGGGGAAGAGTTAAATAAATCAAAGAGACAGGTGCAGTTTTTAGATTAAACAGCCAAACTCATACAAAATCCCTTTGTCTAGACTGGACAAACATCAAGTGTTATTTCAGACAGTTTGATGAAATACCCCACTGTTAACCCGCAGCCTGCTAAATGCCCGCAGTGTTTGGTAAAGCCTTTTAGAAGCCCGTGTTTGCAGCAGCACGGACAGTGTGCAAAATTGCCACAGACTGCGCCGGAGAGGGGTATCCGTGGGGGCCACGCTCTCAGCGTCTCCCTCGCCAGCAGCAGTCAACTCCCAGAGCTTGGCAGGGGACCCAGCCACACCTTACCCCTAGGGCAGGCCTCCTGGAAGACTCAGAGGCAGCAAGGGGCTGGTGTTCACACCTCTGTCGGGGGCTGGGTGGTGCAAACAGTTAAAAAGCTTGGCTGCGAGCAGAAAAGTTGTCAAGTTTGAATCCATACAGAAACACCTTGTAAAAAAAGCTTGGCAGTCTACTTCTGAAAGGTCACAGCCATTGAAAACTCTGTGGAGCACAGTTCTACTCTGATGCACATGGGGTTGCCATGAGTCTGAGTCGACTTTATGGCAACTGGTTTATCAGGGGCTTTCAGTTCCAGTCTATATTCTGGGGCTTTCTGTTCACCTTGCCCAGCAAACCCATCTGGGGCAGAGAGGCCATGCTCAGACAGGGCCACTTCTAGGGCCAGAAGAGTTCTCGTTGGGGCAAAGCCCTCTTCCCCATCAAGGGTGCGAAGTGCCTTGCTAAGGGCAGAGCGAGCAAGGCCTCTCTGGAAATAGCACACCCTGAATTCATACATCCCATACCCGTTTCCTGTGAAGGAGAGACAGGCCACGTGTAAGCATGCTGCAGGCTTGGGGTTAGACGAACCTGGGTGGGAAGCATGGATTAGCTCTGTGATCTTGAGCAGCTTTCACAGGTTCTTTCCCCACCTGCACAATGAAGCTGATGGCAAAAGCCACAGTGACAGCATCTCTGCCATTCCAGTGGTAGCATCATGCCATTCCAGGCACAGTGCTGAACATAGTGGTGTGTTCAGTGTTCACAGCAACCTACTGGATGAGTGAGGAAACTGAGGTGCAGAGTGGGTGCATGACTTCCCAAGGTGATAGCCAGTAAGTGCCAGGGCCAGGATCTACCCAGGGAGGCTGGCTCCAGAGTCCACCAGTAATACCATAGTCTGTTGACTCTAAGATGCCTTGAATTGGCAACACATCCCAATTTTAGAGATGTTAAATGTGCAAACAGCATGTGTCTTAGAATCCATGGAATGTAGAAGGGCTAACGTTGTAGGGCTGTGGTGGTGATTAATGAGGTTCTTCATAAATTGTTGTCAGTGCCGTTGAGTCAGTTCCGACTCAGCGATCCTATGTACAACAGAACCAAACACTGCCTGGTCCTGCACCATCCTCAAAATTGTTGTTATATTTGAGCCCATTGTTGCAGTCACTGTATCAATCCATCTTGTTGAGGGTCTTCCTCTTTTTCGCTGACACTCTGCTTTACCAAGCATGATGCCCTTCTCCAGGGACTGAACCCTCCTGATAATATGTCCAAAGTATGTGAGACAAAGTCTCAGTATCCTCACTTCTAAGGAGTAATTAATCACTATTGTTGGTGTTCCTATAATTGTGTCTCCCTGCTCTTAAACTGAGTCTGGCTGCCTGCCTGGAATCCACCTTTGTCTATGTGGCTCTGTCCCACCAGCCCTGCCCAGGCCTCACCTCCACCTGTGCCTCTGCCTGGAACACTTCATCCTTCAGATCCTATCAGCCCTTCAAAGCCAGCTCAAGTCTCAAGTCCCCCAGATTTCTGTGGCCCTTTCTGAGCTCTCTTCCTAGGTAGCACTGTGGCACCTGCATAGAGTGGGCCTGGTTTTGTACTGTTCCACATGTGGCAATCTCAAACCCAGGACCACATCTTGTGTTTCCTGCACCCCCAAACCCCTAGCACCCAGAGTGATGCTAAAAACTTCATGGGGTTTTGGACATGGGTGTGATGATGGTTATGATGATGATGATGATGATGGTGATGATGGATATTATTTTGAACCCCATCCTACAGAGGATGTGACTGAGGCAGAGAGAAGGTAAATATGCACCCAAGGTCATGGAGATCGAAAGTGGTGTCATCAGCGCCCACACACCAGACCACTGGACTGTCATGATGATGATGATGGTGGTGGTGGTAATGGTGATGATGATGGTGATGGTAATGATTGATGATGGTGTTGATGGTGATGATGGTGATGGTGGTGGTGATGGTGGTGATGATGATGATAGTGGTGATACTGATTGTGATGATGGTGATGGTGATGATGGTGATGATTAATGGTGGTGGTGATGATGATAGTGATGATACTGATTGTGATGATGGTGATGGTGATGATGGTGATGATGATGGTGGTGATGGGGATAATGATGGTGTTGGTGATGATGGTGATGGTGGTGGTGGTGGTAGTGATGATGATGATGATGTTGTTTATGGTGGTGATGTGGTGTTGGTGATGATGGTGATGGTGATAATGATGGTGATGATGATGATATGGTAAAGCTCTGTCCTGCTGCTCTGCTCCACAGAGTCCAGTGGTCCAGTTTACAGGCTCCAGTGATATCACTTGTCAGCTCCGTGACCTTGAGTGTGTAACCCTCTCTTCTGTCTCAGTCCCATCCTGTGTAGGATGAAGTTCGTAGCAGTATCCATCCTTCAGGGGTACAGAGAGGATTAAATTGACTAACGCCATGAAGCCCCTCACATGGTACCCACCGGTCGTACACACTGAGTGGAGGTCAGCTGATCCTCCCACCACCCCTCTGAGTGCAGAATCAACGTCTCCACTTCACAGAGGAGGGTGAGGCGCAGAGATGGCAAATGACTGGTCCATGCCGCTGTCTGCATCTGTATGTAGCCCAGGTTTGCTTGAGGCAGGGTTGACCCTCCCCTACTCCACACTGCCTACATGGGGTGAGAATCCTGCCCCCAGGGTGGTGGGCACTGCACACAGCAATCCTCTCTACCCTGAACCCTGCTTTCTCACTTCCATCCCGGTTATCTCTGCCAGGCCCCCCTGAAACCAGGAAGGCAGGGGCTAGGGGCTTGGCACTGAGCGTGAAAACAGACACACATGAGAGTAGATGTAGGGTGAGCTGACCACAAACACGGTTTCACTCTGCAAACAGCCTCCTCAGGCCCAACCAGGGAGGCAGAGGGCCCACCAGGAATCCACTAGAGAAGACAGACTTTCCGTATCACACTCTGCTTGGTGCAGGACATGGTGGCTAGCTTTCCCCTCACCCTGTGGTGGGACCTGCATGGTGACGGGGCTGCTGGACCCCAGACACCTCTCCCACTGCCCCGTATACCCTGAGACTAAGCCTGAGAGAAGGGCTCCCCCTGAGCCCAGTGGGAGTGCAAACCTCCCCCTTGAAGCCTTCTCCTCTATACATATCAGAATTGATGAAACTGTCTGAGAAGGGACAGGGCAGAAGGAGATGCTGGAGAAGTCTGCCAAATGGTGTCTGTTCTCAAATCATCCATCCAGTCGGTCTCTTGTGTTCCTGGTACTCTTCTCCCGACAGTCACAGCCCTGTCATCCCATGTCAGCCCAGAAAAGGCAAAGACAGGTAACTGTGGCATTTTAGTCCCTTCTGAAGTCAAGCCATGGTGTTATCAATCACCTCATATGCATGCGAAAGCTGGAAAATGAATAAAGAAGCCTGAAGAAGAATTGATACCTTTGAATTATGGTGTTGGCAAAGAATATTGTATATACCGTGGGCTGCTGAAAGAACAAACAAATCTGACTTGGAAGAAGTACAGGCAGAATGCTCCTTAGAAGTGAGGATGGCAAGACTTCACCTCACGTACTTTGGACATGTTATCAGGAGGGATCGGTCCCTGGAGAAGGACATCATGCTTGATAAAGTAGAGGGTCAGTGAAAAAGAGGAAGACCCTCAACAAGATGGATTGACACACTGGCTGCAACAATAGGCTCAAGCATAACAACGATTGTGAGGATGGTGCAGGACTGGGCAGTGTTTCGTTCTGTTGCTATGAGTCAGAACTGACTCGACGGCATCTAACCACAACAATAACTGAAGTCAGGAAAGTCAAGAAAAGGGGCGGAGACTGGCAGGCCATGGCGGGGTCGGTGAATGAATAGGCAGGACCTGGAGCTGTGATGGTGGCCATGCTTGCTGGGGTCAGTACTGCTCACTGTGCCCACCTGGCTTGGGCCCCTTCTCCTGAGTGTAGAGGTGGACCTTTTTCTGTTCTATTACATATTGTGAGCTGCAAGTTTCCAGCCATCTCTGCATTTCAGGAACCAAGGTTCCTGGTTGGCTCCAGGCAGTCCCTGAGTTGCGTGTCCCACGTGCCTGAGAGCATGGTCGGGGTCCACAAGGGAATGGAAGATTTGATCCCGGGCTGAGCAGAGTGGTCCTAAGACAGTGACCAAGAACAAGCCTTGGGCAGCTAGGGCGTGTGGTCGGGCCAGCCCCCTGGGGTTCTGAGAGGGAGCAGGGGGCACTCCACATACTCTGCTGGTCTCAGGTGTTCGGGCCCTGCTTCTCAGCTTTAGCAGGTGTGTCAGAAGCCCCTGCAGGCTTGTTGAAATGCTGATTCCTGGGCTCACCCCAGGGTATCTGACTTGGTAGGTCTGGGCGGGGCCCGCGAATCTGCATTTCTTATCAGTTCCCAGGTGATGCTGGACGGGGACCCTATGCTGAGCACCACTTAAGTTTATTCTTTTTCAGTTCATCTTCTGTGACCTGGATGTGTGTGGAACACAAACATTGCCTTACAAACTTGGGAGAACAAAGGAACGTAGGAAACACTGTTCCAGTGTGTTTCCAGGGAATGGAATGTTGCCTCCTGCACTGGTGTCCTCACAGCCCTGTGCTCCCCTGGGGGCTCCTGCAGATACTCTGGCCCTGGAGCTTGGAAGATCTCCATGAGGCTTACCTGGCTAAATTAAGATGTTGAACATCCTCTCATTCATTCCGCAAACATTTCCTGGGTGGTGCAAACAGTGAACGCACTTGTCTGCTAACTGAAGGATTGGAGGTTCGAGTCCACCCAGAGGTGCCTCAGGAGAAAGGCCTGGCGATCCGCTTCTGGAAAGTCAACCATTGAAAACCCTATGGAGCACAGTTCTACTCTGAAACACATGGGGTCGCCATGAGTCAGAACTGACTTGACAGCAACTGGACTAGGTAGGGAGGCAACAGGGGCTACAGAAAAGGCCGTTGCTGCTGTCAGAGGGGAACAGGTGGACAGGTACGGTGTGATAAGGGCCAAGTCAGCTTCATGTACAGGGGCTGTGGGCACTGAGGAGGGACCTCTGACCTGTGTGGGGTATGCATGAGAGGGGCTCCCCAGGGTAGGAGCAGATGAGTAGGAGTTCGCCAGAGACAGGCTGACAGACAGACAGTGTAGGGTGGGGTGGGGAGGCTGTGGAACAGAGAGGAAGGAGGTGGAGGGGGCAGGGGGGAGGGGCAGGGTGGGAGGCCCAGGGAAACAGTCCTTCAAAGGAGGGGAAGAGCAGCCCTGGGTCCAGCCAGTGGGCGTGTGGGGTGCTCCATGCTCACCCTCTGCGGATTAGGTTTAGGGACTGTCCGGCTAGGCTAGGAGAACGCTACTTCCATCTGCATATGCAGAGCCGAAAAGCAGCCCCAGCTGTTTGAGGGCAGCTGTTAACAAGCTGATCAATTTCCTCTGCGGAAACCTTCTCCGTTCCATTTGCACATCTTGCAGGTTTAAGAGTTCACAGGGCAGGTGGGGGTGCGGTGAGATTTCCCCAGCTCCACGGTCCAGGGAGCTGCAAGATGCATGATGTTAGGTGACTGCTTTCTGAGTTGTCAGCTTAAAGAGCTGCTGGAGTGAGCAACCCAGGGGAGCCGGGCCCAGGGGCAGCTCAGAGGCCTGCCTGGGAGAGGTGGCATGGTGGCTGAGCAGCAGCGAGGGAGGGCGAGGGGCAGGGAGCGACAGGAGTATGTTCCCAGCCAGTTCGCACTCCCGGAGGCTGTTTCCCTCTGCTTCCCATGCACTGCCTTTCCTGGGTAGAATCCTGGGCTTGAGAAGACTTCTACAAGTGCCATTTGAGGCAGATGGGCATCACTCCATTGCACAGGTGGGAACATTAAGGCACCAAGCTAGCAACTTGTCCAAGGATAGATAGCTTGTAAATTCAGAGCAAGTGCAGAGACTGAACCTGAAACCGAGACAGGACCACATGAAACGTTAAGCTCACCTCTCCTGCCCTCTTCACCTGCCCCCGGCCCAGCCTTACGTGGGGCTGCCTCATTTATCAAGGGCAAACCCACTCTTTTGGCATTGCCAGCCCTGCTCCACGAGAGCTGTCCGAGGGGCTGAAAGAGCCAGCGGATGTCTTCCTCTGATGGCAGGGTCCCTGGGCAGTCTTAGAGAAGGGAGTTCCAGACCTGATCCCAAGCAGTTGTCTTCTGGCGTTTGTCATCCTAACTCATCGTGGCAGTGGGGAAAAAACAAAAGACCCACCTCCTGCTGCCCTAGCTTCCTCTCGCAGTGGGCTTCTCTGGAGCCCAGGACTCCTTCCAGAGTCCATTTGACAGCAAGCCTTCCCGGGCACAAGGCACAGCATGGTTAGCGTGATGTGCCCAGGACTGGGAGCCACGGAGCGCTCCAAGTCCATAAATCACAACAAACAAGGACGTACCCTTGGTTCTTTCTGCACCATCAGTGCATTACCTAATCCAATCATAAAATGGAAGCGCGGCCCCATTTGTATAATTCCCTATCAAAAATCAGCAGAACTGGGCATTTTAGGTGCTCCCTATGCGGCCTCGCAGCCGGAATGAGGGGCCCGCTTTGATGGAACATGTGTCATGCAGGAAGGGTATAAACAAGCTCCTGTGTCACTACCTTCCACGAGGACAATCTTTTAAAGCCTCTTTTAAAGGCTCACTGAGGTGGTTTATTTGCAAATGGCCTGCAAGCTGCTAACAATTTGTATTTTGCAATTTGTCTCGGTCTCACTGCGGCCGTGATCCTGGCTGATGGCACTGACAGATCACCAGGTGCAGCTTTTCCATCTGCATGCTGCTGCTGAGGGAGCAACTTCTAGGACCGGG
Source organism: Dugong dugon (assembly GCA_030035585.1). NCBI lineage: Eukaryota > Metazoa > Chordata > Mammalia > Sirenia > Dugongidae > Dugong > Dugong dugon. The sequence continues at coordinate 27,848,497 of CM057462.1, forward strand.
GGCCAAGACCCCATTCCTGAGCTGCCACCCCTCCCCCAGGTAGGGGACAGACAAGAGGATGAAGCTCGTGGGCGCCATCATAGCGTCCACTTGGACTCTCCTGCCTGCTCCCCTGGTCCACACTCACCGCAGGGCAGTCAGATCACAGCCCTCTGCCTGGGTTGGGATGGCAGAGGATGTCAGGCAACAGACAGGGGGACCCAAGGGGCCCCATCCAGACAGCCACTGGAGCAAACGCACCCCAAGTTTGGCAGGATCCTTCCCTTAGCGATCACTGCCAGTTTTCTTTGGGTCAATGCAAACTGTACCCTGATGGCAGGGGCCCTGTCTTCTCCTTTGGGATCTTCCTGAAGGAGTTAGCACATGCCAGGCACAACGTAACCAGTCGCCGTTGAGTCAGCTTCAACTCATGGTGGCCTCACGTGTGTCAGAGTAGAACTGTGTTCCATAGGGTTTTCAGTGGCTGGTTTTTTGGCAGTAGATCACCAGACCTTTCTTCCAAGGCACCTCTGGGTTAATTCAAACTTTGAAACTTCTAGTTAGCAGCCGAGTGTGTTAATTGTTCTACAATTATCAGTTGTCTCAGTTGGTGTTAGGAGATGGGTTTCCTTTGAGCTGAGCATGGAAAAGTATAGCAAGACTGGGATGCCTTCCATCAGCTTCAATGTACCAGTTCCTCCATAATAGGATGTGTGCCATCCAGTGCTGGTGGGGACCAGCTTGGTGTGGGATCCTCTGGGCTGAGGGTCGGAACCCCAGGATCCCCGTGCTGGAACGTCTTCGCTTCCTTGTTGATTGGGAAGAAAAGTAGGACTAACAACGTTTCTGTCTTCATCATGGTGGACTTGCCAGGGTCAGGCAGAGAGTGAATGCAGAGCTCAGGGGGGACGATGGTGCAAGTTTCTGTCTGCATATAGTGGGAACTTCTTTAGGAAAATAGAATATTCTCCCGTGAAATGGAAGAATGTCCTATGTTGGACTGAATTACCTGGATCATGGACATCACTGGCACTCAGAGAAGGGGCAGGGTTCCTTGCTAGGGTGGTCAGTGTAGGCAAGTAAGGGAAGAAGCTCAGAAATCATTCATTCCTTCATTCAGCAGATACTTCTCCAGCCATGCTGTGTGTAGGGACGGGGGTGGGGGTGCTGGGGGTGCAGAGGCCCAGAACTAGCAGAGCTACCCTCCCAGAGCACTGGGGAGGCCAACAACAAACAAAAACAGTGCAGTTGCCAAGGAGGGGAATTTTCTTCTAAGTCACTGCTGACATGGGACAAGGCCTGCAAGAATGTTTCTTGTGGGGGGGGCATCCTTTTCCAGGGTAAGAAAAAGAGCTATCAGAAGAAGAAGCATTTACACTGAGACCCGAGGGTGACAACAGGCAAGAGAAACAGAGGAGCCGAGGGGTGGGAGGGGCTGGCTCTACTGAACAGGGCTGGCAAGGTGGCCAGGCCCGGTAGGGTTGGTATGGGGAGAATGGCTAGGATGTCCCTGGCACATGGCCCTGGGCGTTGGCTGCAGAGTGGGAGCATGGACTTGTGCTTGTAATGGCCACACGTGTGCAGGCTGAGAGGGGTCTGGCTGACTGCGTCCCCATTTGGCCTCGTCATCCCCACTCCACAAGTCAGATGTCTCCACTGCAGCCAGCCCCCATCTGGGGACCCCTCATGTGTCCAGAGTTTCACCGGGCACCTTCTCAGTGCTTTCTGTCATCAACCTGCCTGTCTCCCCCACCGCACGGTGATGTCAAGGGGAGGGGGCATCTTTTAACCCCGGGGACAGGAACAAGGATTCAACGCTGAGCAAGCCTTATTAGTGTATACTAACTAACTGGTTGATCAACTGACCAGAAGAGAAAGGAGAGAAAGAAAAGAGGAGAGAGGGAGAGAGGAGAGAGAAAAGAAGAAATAGAGAGAAGAGGAGAGGAAGAGAGAGGGAAAGAGAAGAAGAGAGAGAGGAGAGAGAAAGAAATGGAGCAGAGAGAGGAGAGAGATGGAGAGAGAGGAGAGCAAGAGGGAAGGAGAGAAAGAGTGAGAAGTGGAAGGAGAGCTAGAAGAGAGAGAGACAGAGAAAAACAGACGGAGAGATGAGAGAAAGACAGAGAAGGGGAGAGAGGGATGAGACAGAGACAAAGAGAGACATGCCAACCACTAAGGCGAAATGCAACATGTAAGAAACTTAAATATATTGCTCGGCATTCAAACCTGGTCTTATTTAGTAAAAACATTTCAGGTGTAACTTCTCATGGAAAAACAAACAAGTGATTAACTAGAAAACAGAATTCTGAAAAAAAAAAAAAGGACCTGGTTTACTGTTTTTCTTGATGTTTTCCTTGCTGTGGTGATTATCCACACACTTGAATCATCTCAGCTCAGAATAGTCACTGGAGGTCCCTAAGAGTCTTGTTCCTCTTCTAAAGATGGGGAAACTGACGCACAGAGGAACCGGGTGGGCTGCCCAGCCCTGCCAGTCCTGCGCTCCAAGATGCCCACTCAGAGTGGACACCGATGGATACTTGGTGACTGTAAGGAACACTCTCGTCCAGGTCCCAAAGCCCGCGAGTGTTTTCTCAGCTGGTAATGCGGGGGCAGGAGGTTGAACAGGCCCTGTCACTCTGTCCGTGGGGGGCACCAACGGCTCTTGCCTCTAGTCTGAGGCACTCCTCATTTTCCATGGAGTGTTCTCCAGATCATGGAAAGGGAACAGGCCCTCCAGAATAGCTCCTGATCAAGTAAGACAGAGAGAAACTCACGCCGACATCCTTCTTGCCCCAAGAGAGATTTCAGAGACAATTACTGATAAATCAGAATGGCGTGCCCAGTATGAATTCAGCTGATTAAAGCAGCTAAATTGTTTTTCCCTTGCCAAAGAGTTGCCCGTTTAACAACTGAACAAGCAATTTGTTATACCTAAAACACCTATTTTCTGATTTAATAGCAGGGAAGCAGAGCTTCCCACAGCCCACCCCTGAGTGGGTGAAGGCTTAGCCACGGCAGCTCAAACTGTCTTTCAGCGTAGAAGGTACAAGGTGTTCCTGGAAGGATTACACACACAGAGTGGAGGGAGAGATGCTTGAAGGCTTCAGAGACTGCTGGGGGCCATCTCAGAGGTGACGGTCCCCAGCCCACCCTCACCACAAGTCTGGGCTGGAAGCCACAGCAGAACACGGTGAAAGATGCAGAATAGGTTCTCAAAAAGTTAGAATGATCAGATGGGCCAGAATTCCACCCCTGGGGATATGCCCGAACGACTTGAATACAAGGACTGGAACAGATAACGTGTATGCCAGTGTGCACTGCAGCATTATAGTATCCAAAAGGAGGAAACAACCCAAGTGTCCATCAGTGGACAAATAAACAAAACGGGATGTATCCATACAATGGAATATTATTCAGCCATAAAAAGGAATGAAGTTTTGATACATGCTACAACATGAGCGAACCTCGAGAATGTTGCTGTTAGTTTGCTGCAGGTGGGCTCCGACTCATAGCGACCTCATGTATAACAGAGGGAAACACTGCCCAGTCCTGTGCCATCTTCTTGATCATTGGTATGTTTGAGTCCATTGTTTTGGCTATTGTGTCAATCCACCTCATTGAAGCTTCTCTCATTTTTGCTGACCCTCCACCCAACTTGATGCCCTTTTCTAGCGATTGTTCTTTCTTGACGTGTCCAAAGTAAGTGAGCTGAAGTCGCCACCATCCTCGCTTCTAAGGAGCATCCTGGTCGTATTTCTTCTAAGACTGATTTATCTGTTCTTCTGGCAGTGAAATAAACCCAACACCAAAAACCAAACCAAACCAGTTGCGGTCGAGTCGATTTTGACTCAGCGACCCTACAGGACAGAGTAGAACTGCCCCATACGGTTTTCAAGGAGTGGCTAGTGGATTTGAACTGCCGACATTTTGGTTGGCAGCCATAACTCTTAACCACTGAGCCACCAGGGCTCCAAACCAGACACAACAGGACAAATACTGTCTCATTTCATTCACACGAAATGTTCAGAATAGGCAAATCCATAGAGACAAAAGTAGATAAGCGGTCAGGAGGGGCTGGGGGAGGAGCATGAGGAATGATTGCTTAAAAAAAAAAAAGACACAGGATGAGGATTGGGAGTGGAGGAGCTGGGGTCCGATGTCTGGTGCACGGGGGGGTCCCTGAACCTCTGAGCATCAGCTTCCTCAACCACGGAACATGGATGGTGCTACTGACTGCTTCCCCAGAGGTATGAGCACTCTCGTGAGCAAGGGCCTCTGGTCCCAGCCTGCGCTCTCCCTCAGGCAACATGTACAGTGAGTCCTGGGCAGTTGGCATGGGGCTGGCTTTCCTGTCTGCACTCAAGTCTATATTCCAGAAGGGGAGGCCAGGCCCACTGCTGATCATGCTGCACAGCCTTCCATGTATACCTATGTCTACAGTAGATGCCTAATAAATGCACAATTGGTGAGCAAGAGTGCTTGAGTGAATGGTTGATGCAATGGACCATCCAAGCCCAAAGCCAAGGGTGCAGGTTGAGAGCTGGATATAGGAGGTAAATGGGTGAGATCTCACCCCGGTGGGGAAGGCAGCAGGGACAGACTGGTCATGACACACTGGAGTGAGCCCATGCCACACATAAACGTGACCGCTATGGGCTGAGTGGTGTCCTCCAAGAAGATATGCTGAAGTCCTAACCCCTATACCTGTGGACATGACCTTGTTTGGAAATAGGGTCTTCGAAGATTTTATCTGTTAACATGAGGTCATACTGGAGTAGGGTGGGTCCAATCCCATCCGAGTGGTGTCCTATAAAAGAGAAAACAGATACAGAGACAGTCAGAGGGGAGACGGCCACGTGATGATGGAGGCAGGGATTGGAGTGATAACATCTACAAAGCCAAGGAAAGAATGGGGCCACCAGAAGCTGGAAGACAGGATGCCCTGCTGACACCCTGAATTCCCACCTGTAGCCTCCAGATCTGTGAGACTATACCTGTGTTGTTGTAAGGCACCTCGTGTGTGATCCCTGGTTATGGCATTCCCAGGAGACTCAGACAGTGACACAGCTGGGACATGAAGCCAGGAGTCCCCCTCCAGCTGGGCTTCCAGGACTGAGTCCTTCCTTTACAGGGAAGGACACCGGGGTGGGGTGGGAGTGTCCAGTCCCTCCTGGCGCTCTGGGACCAGCACTGTGCTGAGGGGCGAGGTCTCGGGAGCTCAGCAGCGGGGAGGGTGAGCGTGGGTTGGGGATGGGTAGGATCAGAAGCTGGGGCTGGGGGAGATAGTCAGAGAGAGCCAGAACAGCCTTGCCCCAGGCAGGACTCCCTTGGGGATGACCACACCCTGGGGCTTCCCTTCTGAATCGCCCCAGTCTCCTCATTATTAGAAACAGAAATAATGGCAGGGCTAATACGGACTAGGGAGTCCCTAGGTAGTGCAAACGATTAGGTACTTGACCACTAACAAAACGTTGGTGATTCAAGCCCACCCAGAGGCACCTAGGAAGAAAGTCCTGGCAATCTGTATCCCAAAGGTCAGAGCCTTGACAACCCTATGGAGCAGTTCTACTCGGCACACCTGGGGTCTCCATGAGTCGGGATCAACTCGATGACAACTAACAACAACAAATAGCATCTAGCACTTGCTGAGTGCTGGGCTCTAGCTCAGGTACAAGCACGGCACAAATCCTATCTTGTTTCATCTTCACCATCTTCCCACAGGTTAGATGGCGTCCCCATTTTACAGCTGAGGAAACTGAGGCAAAGAGAGGCGGTGCAGGCTGGCTCCCTCCCCCTGCGGGATGTGGTCTCAGCAGAATCAGCAGCCTGTGTCCCCCCTGAGGGTGCTTTGGTCCTCTCTTCTTGGTGCCTGGATGCCGCACTCCTCTTTCCTCTTCCTTGCCCCCTCAACCCGTCCCTCCCCTGGCCTCTGACCCTGCACTGGGAGGCTGCAGGGCAGGGCAGACAGACACCAAGGGGAGGCGACATTCACAGGACCCATTATGATGCTCACTTTAATTGCTTTGCTTGGCCAGGTCCCAGGAAGTGCCTGCCTCCAGAATAAACCTTCACAGGGCATGCGGACTGAGCTTCTGGGTAAAGAGAGAAACAGAAGAGCAGGATGTTGTCCTCCATGTTTGTCCCCAGGGGTGGGGTGGTGGCCATGTGTGGGGGAGGCTTCCCCGAAGTCATTGTTCCTGGCAGGCAGCTTCTACATGGCCTGAGACTCAGACAGCCAGAGCCCCCAGCCTCAGACACAGAGGTACTGAGGCTGCTCTCTGCCTGGCCTTCCTCCGAGGGTCACTTTTGCAAGTGGGTCTCTCCACTCTGCCTGTCAGCAGAGCAGCTGTGTTCCTGCAGCCTGTCTTGAACCCCAACTCTGGCTTTGCTACTTGCCCTTGGCAGGTTAAAAAACCACACCAGTTGTTGTAGAGTCAGCTTTGACTCATGGCGACCCCAAGTGGTCAGAGTAGAACTATGCACCGTAGGGTTTTCAGCGGCTGATTTTTCAGAAGTAGATTGCCAGGCCTTGTTTCCGAGGCACCTCTGTGTGTACTCGAACCACCAACCTTCCTATTAGCAGCTGAGTGCTTTCACCACTTGCACCACCTAGGGACTCCTATCCCCATTTTACAGGTGAGGAGACTGAGGGATAGAGAAGCCAGGTTTGCCGCCATTGTCGGGAAGCAGCTCCTGGGTCGGCTGGTCCACCCCAGGCTGATGGTGGGAGTTCCCCAGAGACACCACCTACCCCCTTCCTTGAGAGCCCTCCTGACCTCATTGTTAGGCCTCCCTGAGTGGAGCCTTTTGCTCCCCTCCTCGGTAAACTCTTACTTATCATGCAAGACCCATCACCTCCTCCAAGAAGACTCCCTAGACTCACCCAGCAGAGCTGAAACTGCTCCAGCACACAGCCTGCCTGCCTTCGGGCTACCTACCAGCTAAAAGCCTGTTTTTTCTCTACTGGACTGTGAGCTCTTGAGTCATTCATTCATTCATTCATTCATTCATACCATAAACAATTGTTGGCCAGCATTTATGAGCATGTATGAGCCAGGCACTTTGCTGTGAGCTGGGACTGCAGAGGGTGAGGGCAGTGACCTGCTCATGTTTCTGTGCCCAGCACTGTAATTGTAGCTGCATAGTAAATGGCTGTTGAATCATTGTATAAAAACAAAAATTGATAAGCATTGTTAGCGTTAGTGTTGAAGTATAATATTTAATATAAACCAAACCCAGGCTGCACTTGATGGTTTCTGGATGCTGTTGTGCCTTCGCTAGAGCCCTGAGGGGGCAGGCAGGCCTGGGTTCCTCTCCAGTTTTATGGGGCATCTGAGGAAATCTCAGGGAAGCCCCCATTTGGGCCCGACGCTGCTCACAATCCAAAGACCACCTAACTGGGCAGTGGCCACATAAGAAGTGGAGTGAGGAGACATGGTCGTGGTGGGTGCCAGCCCACGGTCATAGAAATGTCACAGGCCTGGCCCAGATCCTAGATGAAAGTGAAGCACAGGAGGAGAGCACGGGGGATGGCTCTGGGGGACACCCACAGGCAGGTGTAGGGGGGACTTCCCAGAGATGGTGGAGGTGGGGACAGGGGCTGGGGGGCACCCAAGGGGTCCTTAGCCAAGACTGAGGGTCCAAGCCTTCCTAGGGGGCACAGAGCCAAATCCACATGGGTGCATAGTGGCCCTTCTTCTCCTTGGTACGTTGGTGCAGAGGGGCTGAGACAAGTTGCCAACTTGAGTTGGAAATGATTCGTGTGACAGGAAAATGGGGCCTCCCTCCCTGACCTCAGCAGTGGGTACAGGAGAGTGGGCCGGGTGCAGGGAAGAAGGCCACCCTCCGCCGCAGTGCGCCTCCCTCCAGCTGCTCCTTCCCTTTGCATTTGAGCATTTAGCTGGTATGAACTGTGGCCCCTTAGAGCTGGGCATGACCAGGCGAGGTCCTCTTGCTGGCCTCCCATGCCGGGCAGCTCCTCCATCACCTCCTGAGGCTCTAAGATGAGCCCAGCTTTCGAGTCAGGTGGACGCGGGTCCCAATCTGCACCCTGCCAGGGCCTCATGTTGTGACCTTGGTGGTCTTAGTGCCCTTGACCTTGATGTCCTCCTCCCATTGGATAGTGACTCCAGCCCCCTGGACGGATGGTGGCCGTGAGGCTTTCCCAGGGCCATCACTCCCAAAGCATCTCCTCGAGTCCTGCACACCAGGTGTCTCTCCCTCTCTGACAGAGGAAGGAAGCTGAGGCTGAGTGAGGCCTCCAGGGGACACTTGCGATATCTGGAGATGTTTCTGGGGTACTCCTGGCATCCACTGGGTAGATGTCAAGGATACTGATGAACATCCTACATGCACAGGACAGCCCCAACAACAGAGAATGATCCGCCCCAAATGTCCATAGTACAGGTTTGAGAAACACTGTGTAGGAGGGAAGAGTGGCCAAGTCCTGCTGACTGTGTTTGGGGCGTGGGAAGGCCAGGGTTGGGCCAGGTGGTTTTGGGTTTCCAGATGACTGCCTGTGTGCGTGGTGGTGCTGTGTGAGCGCACAGGCCAGGGGGCAAGAGCCTGGGCTGCCCAGCTTGACCACACCTAGGGGTGCAGCCATGTTTCTGAGTGGCCCTGTGTGGATAGTGTCCAGTGTTTGGGCACTGGCTTCCCTGGGGAGAGTGGAGATGGGGATGAGAGAGCCTGAGAACTGAGCTCTAGAGCCTCCAGGAGGGGCTAAGGAGGGAGCAGTGGAGGAAGCTGGGGCATTAGGGATAGGAGGCTGACCGGGAAGGGGGGCCTAGAGGAGACATGGCTCCATGGGAGGCTGTGGGTACTTGTGGGTGACCTTGACAAGTTTTGGGAGAGTGGGCACTGGAGGCCAATCAGAAGGGCTGAGATGGGAACTAGAGATGAGGACTGCCTTTACACTTCATGGGGGAACCGCCCAGAGTCCCACGGTGGCCAGTGGCACCACCTCTGTGCATGCCAGCATAGAGGGTGTTTGCTGTATACTCCGACGGTGTTCTCACAAAAAGTGCCGTCCACACCGTGCACAGCAGATATAGGCAGCTGTTTCTCTCCTTCCTCTTCCTCCCTGTGGAAGTCAGCTAGGCCTGGGTCCTAGGAGACTGTCTCCCTACTCCTATAGGGGCCAGCTTTCAAGGGCCAAGCCTTCCTTGTCTGACAGCGTCTCATAGTTCCCAGTTTAGATACTTAATGGTGCATTTCAGAGCCATGGCTTCTTCCAGAGGAGCGTGGCTATGCCAGCCATGAGGTTAGGGTGGTTACCCAGGCTATGCAAGCATGGCAGTGGAGTGGTGTCAGTGACAGATGAAGGTGGGCTTGATTCATCTCTGGGACTCAGTTTCCCCATCTGTATGTAAGAATTCCTGCCCTGCCTGCTATTGGAAATTCCCTGGGAGCTGGGAGCTCTGAGTTGGAGGTAAGATCCCAAGTCAGACCCCACTTGTGATAGCTGCTGCAAGGCAATTTCACTAACTCCAGAGAGCTCATCACCCACTGCCGCCGTGCCTACGGGACAAGGGAGAGAACCTACCAGATAATCATATAAACCCTCTCTGGAATGGAACTCAGTGTGTCTGAAACTCAGCCATCTTGGAAATAGCCAGCGGGTTAAGGAGTGGCTTCCACACAAAACCAATGGAGCTTGCAGTGCTTCTGGTGGAGTGGTGGGCACCCTGGCCTCAGCTGGGCCCTGCTCCACCCTGGTGTCCTGCAGGGCATGGAGAGCTGCCTCCTCCAGTTCACACAGGGAAGGAGCCTCAGGCAGCCTGTATCCTGGGGTGGATGGAGGCAGGAGTCGTCCCTGGCCCAGTCGGCTCTGTCTGATGGATGTCAGAGCCCGGCAGTTTGGGAACTTAACGCTTTCCCAGAAAACAAACTATTTCTTCCCTCTTTAAGTGACAGCCACTGCCCAGAAGCTACATGGCTTCCTGGAAATGCCATTAGGTATCCTAGACATTCCAGCCAGGATTCTCGTAACACCTACTTCACAGGAATGTCACTAGGGTCCCATGAGCTCCTGGGGAAGAGCCGGAAGTTCTCGCCCAGACTGCAGCCAGCTCAGCCTGCTCCTCTAGGAACTCCTGATCCTGGGGTTCCCAATGGGCCTTGGCTTCATGGATTCTTTTGGGAAGAGCTTCCCTGACACCTTGTCCCAATGCCAGTGGGCCCCGACACATCATCATGATGCCACGTTGCATCTTGCTCTTGTGTGAAACACTCCACTCAGAGGCTTTGATGAGATGGTGTGCATCTGGGTAGAGGTGACTACAGGGTGGGATTTCACAGCTGAACCTCAGGAGGAGCAATTAGGGCTTGGAGTGTGTGTGTGTGTGTGTGTGTGTGTGTGTGTGTGTGTGTGTGTACGTGTGTACACACAGGGTGTGTGTGACCTGTGCACAGAGAAGGCAGCATGGAGATTGGACTCATCTTGAGCTGCCCTCTAGGACAGAAGTAAAACCACTGACTGAGAGCCTGTCCAACATTCTCTCTGTGCTCCTGGGCGGTAGTGAGTTGCCCATCACTATTCATGTTCAAGCAAGCTGGGACACCATCTGTGGTGGCTGCTAGAGTAGAGAGGGTCCCAAGTCCTGACTGGCCCCCAGTGTCCTCTGCCCTGGGGGTGCTTTCTGCAGTCACCTCCTCCCCCATCTCTGGGCACACAGCCACTCTGGTGGCCTTTAACCTCCTAGGACCAGAGTCCAGAAACTTCATTCCTCACAAGCAGAGCCAGACCCTTGCTAAGTGCTCTGCCAGCCTCTTATCATTGTCACCCCGGCCTGGCCCAGGTGGCACTGACTCTGGGAAGGTGGTGGCAGGAGAGGAGAAGGGGTACCTGGGCCGGGGCGGGGGGTGGTGAGTTAGCAAGCTGGAGAGCTGTGGTTCAGCCCATAGCCACTGACTCCTTAGCCTTTGACCTTAACATCATGCTCTGCTGTCCCCACCCCATCAAATGTCATTCTTTTCCTGCTTCTGCAAACCTAGAAGCTGGTGGAACGTGCTTTTGTTTTACGTCAGCTCCTCCTGGATCTTCTCTCCCCGTCCTTCTTGTCTGGCTTAAAAAGGGCCTGGCATGTGTACTGGGTTCCGTAAATACCAACATAACAATTGCAACAGAACCAAAACAGACATTTCCTGTGAAGACAGAGGGACTTCAATCACGCGCTGGAAGCCAGCGATAACCTGACATTGATTCTCCTCAGCCCGCTTTTCAAGGACAAGACTATCAATAATGATGTCTAATGCTATCGCCAGGAGCCGCGTCTGTGATCCACACCACGTTCTCTGGGAGGTTCTCTGGGAGAAATGCATATTTCTCAGTGTAAAAGGCAATGGAATTGTCTTCAAAGCCCGACACCTCAGAGGGACATGTCTTCTCTAGAACCAGGCTCTCCCTGTGGTTGAACATTTACCTCCTTAAACATCGCCTTCTTTTAGCTGTGTTTTTAAGACACTTCTTTCCAGGGAGAAACAGTTACTATTTCTGTGTTTTCCTTTCTTCTGCAAAATGAGTGTAACAGCAGTTCTTCTCTGAGGGTTGCCGTGAGAACAACAGGAGATAATTTGTGTTACCCAACCCGATGCCTGGCACGTAGCTTTTGCTCAGTTCGTAGCTTTTGCTCAATGCTACCCCCAAAAAAGCAAAAAACCAACAACAACAAAAAAAAAACAAACCAGTTGTTGTTGAGTCGACTCCAACTCATGGCAACCCCACGTGTGTCAGCGTAGAACTGTGCTCCATACGGTTTTTGATGGCTGAGTTTTTGGAAGTAGATTGCCAGGCCTTTCTTCCGAGGCACCTTTCAGTTAGCAGCAGAGCACGTTAACTGTTTGTACCACCCAGGGCATGTATGCACCCAGGTGCACATAAGTAAGTGCAGTTTCTCTCAGGGCACAGTCCCATGCTGTCTGGTTTTCCAAAGTTAACGTGCACTTGCACAGCGACTCATGTCTCTTCACATCATTGCACAGGAACTTTCTGGTGACCATATTCTAGCCTGACTCTTGGAGGAGGGGCAGTCGAGCTCTGGGAGGCCATGGAGTTTGAAAGGGCTGTGTCATGTGGTGCCTGGGACCAGTGAATTACTTCATGTGGCCCTTCTAGCCAGTCTTTGTAACTCCCACCAAATGACTGGGTGGGGCTATGCAAATTAGGTGCTTGTGGCCCACCAAGAGGATTGGAGAGCTTGCTAATAATGCAAATAAGGTACACAACATCCTTGTGGGAGTGGGTCCATGCAAATGAGGTGTACGAGACCCTAATGAGGGGATTCGCCAGTTTTGCCATCCTACTAGGCTGAAAGGGAGACACAGAGAGAGGAGCTGTAAAATGGAAGACAGCGAGAGACAGTGGCACAAGACGGCAGGAACATGGAGACCAGCATGAGACACCTGCAGTGGGGCTTTCTGACCCATCCATGGAGCTAAGAGTTGCAACACTTGCCCAAGAAGACCCCCAGCAGGGACCACCAGCAGAAGGCCCCCAGCAGGGCCCAGCGGCAGTGGGTAAGAAGCTGTGCTGATTGACGAATTGCATCCTGAGTTATTTCTGATCCTGATCCTGAATTGTACCCCGTTACTTCCCTAATAAACCACTTAACTGTAAGTATGGTTCCTGAGTTCTGTGATATGTCACAGTGAATTACTGAACCCCAAGACAAGAGGGAGAGTGCTGAGTGGAGGGGGAGTAGTTGGCTTTAGAGATGATGGAGTGGTACAGCAGTTTGGAAAAGTTGGACATTGGGACATCTTTAACCTCTGCCTCATAGGAACCAGCTTTGTGCTGATCCTATAAAGAAATTACTCATTTACCATCATTGGGCCTACCTATGGCCCCCCTTCTCTCCTAACCACTTCACCTGATATCTCTTGTTAGAAATGGACATAAAATAAGATTAAGCCAGGTAGCTCTGAGGATCAGAGGATCCTGGGCTGTCAGCCCTGGCTACCCCTGGGAGCTTCTGAAAAATACTGATTCACCCCCAGAGGTGCAGATCTCGTTGGTCTGTGGCGGACCTGGGTCTCAATACTGTTTAACCTCCCCAGGGTTGAGAACCATCACCAGGGAGCCTGAGGCTACAGACAACAGAATTCCATCTAGTTCAGCCAAAAAAAACCAAATCCATTTCCCTCAAATTGATTCCAACTCATGGTGACCCCATGTGTTACAGAGTACAACTGCACCCCATAGGATTTTCTTGGCTATAATCATTACGGAAGCAGATTGCCAGGCCTTTCTTCCAGGATACCACTGTGTCAGTTTGAGCCACCAACCTTTAGGTTAGTAGTTGAGCACTCAACCATTCGCGCCACCCAGGGATCTCCAGCTCCCGCTAATTTCTGGCTTTGCCAAGTCTCTCCCTTTGCCCAGAGGAGATGGAGAAAGGGCCAGGTGGCCACAGTTGGACCTGGGGATGGGCCAGCTGGTTCCGGGGGCCCAGTCTCAGACTTTTGTCCCCATCTGCATGGAAGTGCTGGAGGTATGGCACAGGGGACCTGGTAAGCAGGCTGGAGGACAAGCTGTGGGGGCTTCCTGGCACTGGGGCCTCTGCTGATAACATCCAGAGCACTGCCCAGGTATGGAAGAACCACAGCAGAGCCGAGGGGACCCACTGGGCTGAGGGGCACGTCGCTCCAACAGCTGACCCTGGACGGCTGCTCTTATCCCACTACAGAATGGTTGCAGGAGAGCAAAAGCCCGCCCACAGACACACCCGTGAGACCACAGCTACGCAGACACAGAAGCCAGGCTCCCCACACCCAGGACTGAGAACGTTCCCACCCACAGTCCTCCCCACCCACTGCTTGTTGCCACTTCACTCCTCCGGAATGCTTGCAGGCACGTTGCCTGGGCAACCTGCACGCCAGCGCTGCTGCCACCCCTCCGTCTCCTTCAAGCACCTTTGGAGACTGTCAGCAGCATCCCTGGGCCCACAGAGCACCCAGGGGAATGAGATGGGGCACCCAGGCCTGATCGATGCCAGGGAAGGACAGAGAGCAACCACAGCTCATCCTGTAAGCACCTGTAGAGAGCCGACTGAGCCTTCGTAACCCACTCAGTCTCATGACAGCCCTGTGATGTAGGCACCTCCCTTCTCCCCATCTCACAGAGGGGGAAAATGAAGCATAGAGCAATCCTGCAGACTGCCAGAGGTCACCCAGTTAGCGAGCCGTAGTGCCCAGGTTTGAAGCTGGCCCAGAGGCCCCCGTGGGCTCTGTGTGTTCCTTCTGGAGCCGGCATGGGTCAGTCACGAGGTGCTGTGTTGTCTTCTTGGGGATAAAGATGCTCCTACCTGCATCACCAAGCCCTGTGATGAGCAGTTGGTATATGTGGAACAAGGTTCCTACTGTAAGTGTAGAATGGAGTTTCTTAATCTTGACTGTACGTTTGGGGCCAGATTGTTCTTTGCTGTGGTGTGTCCTGTGCACTGTAGGATGTTGAGCAGAGTCCGTGGCCTCTGTCCACTCGACACCAGTAGCACCACCCCCCATGTTGACAATCCAAAACATTGCCAAATCTAGACATTGCCAACGGTCACAGTGGCCCCTAGGTGAGAACCACAGAATGCTCTATGCAGGCCTTCAGGAGCCCTGATGATGCAACCGTTAAGAGCTCAGCTGCTAACTGGCAGTTTGAACCCACCCACTGGCTCTTCAGGAGAAAGACCTGGTGATCTGCTGTAGTAAAGATTACAGCCTAGAAAACCCTATGGTCAGTTCTACTCTGTCACATGGGGTCGCTATGAGTTGCAATCGACTTGATGGCACCTAACAATATGTAGACCTTAAGGCAACATTGGGATGTCAGGCTTTATTTTCTGCAGGAGGCACTAAAGCCGTGAGCCGCTGGGCTACTGGATAAGGTAGAGGAGGGGGGTGGGAGATGGAAGCAACACCTGCCAAGGCAGCGTCACACACGAGGTCACCCCCAGTGCTGAGCCAGGCACAAGTGTCCTAGGAAGTGGAGTCACGGCATTTGCTAAGGCCTTTTGTTTTCATTCTAGTTTTTCTCATGCTAGTCTAAGGTTGCAGGACCTCGTTTCTGACCAGGGAGCTCTTAGGTTCCCTGCATCCTAGACTCGGGCCCAGGTCTGATGCTGATGTGCTGTGACCGAGTCAGGCTGCTGTATTTCCGGGCCTCGCAGCATTATCATCTGGGTAATTAAGATTTGGGATAAGACTAGTGTTTCTTAAAAAGCAGCCTGTAAACACTGACCCACAGGTGCTCCTGAGAAAAGGAGCTTCCTGGCCAAAGCTGGCAAGAGACTGCAGTTGAAATGCTGCCTGACTCAGCTTGGCCAGTTGCTTCTCACATGTACTTGACCATGGAACCCTTTTGTTGATGTCCGTAACTCCCTTGGCACCCCAAGCCCCAAGGGTTTGAGGAACACATGTTGGGTTGGGCTGGACCAGATGACCATCACCGTCCCTTCCAGTCTGGACGTGGTGAGGTCAGTGAGCACCAGGTGGACAGGGAAGTAGACAGACATTTAGATATGGTCGCATTCTGGTGACAATGGCACTGGCATATATCCAAGCACATCCTTCCCACAGGTGCTAGCTCCTCCCCTGGCTGCTCGCCTGGCCCCTCACCTGGCTCCTGAGCAGGCAGATGCCGTTGGGCTAGTGAGAGGAGAGGTGGCCTGGGTGCTCCTCTCTGTACTGCCCCGGTATCCCCCCGGACTCTGAGCCACCTCCCAGAGGTAGGAGGAAACTATCTGGGCCTTGACGAGGGGCAGAATTACACCTGCTCTCTGGGAGGAAACAGTGATGGTTCAGGGGTAGAATTCTCACCTTCCATGCTGGAGACCTGGGTTCGATTCTCAGCCAGTGCACCTATGTGCAGCCACCACCCATTTGTCAGTGGAGGCCCGTGTGCTGCTGTGATGCTGAACAGTTTCAGTGGAGCTTCCAGAATAAGATGGACTAGGAAGGAAAGCCTGGCAGTCTAACTTCTGAAAACCAGCCAATGGAAACCCTATGGATCACAATGGTTCAGTCTGCAACCCATCATGGGGATGGTGCAGGACTGGGATCGTTTTGTTCTGTTGTGCAAGGGGTCCCATGAGTTGGGGGCCAACTCTATGGCAGCTAACAACAACAACAAGGACAGGAGGGGTGCTAAGACAGATCCCCAAACCCTGAGGCTGACCCATACACTCCAGGGAAGGAGAGTAGCCGGAGACTCTGGGATAGGGCTTAAGAAAGCCTTCTTATACTGGTGCTTTCTATCCAAAGTAAATGAATCATTCATACCCTGCTCTTTCTCCTAGAGTCAAATATCATGTGCTCGCCTGACACCCACAGGGGCAACTGAAGATGAAAACCTTCTAGGCAACCCGGCACTCCCTTCCTGAAAGGGCGGGATGTTTTTAATCATATTAAATCATGAGGTAGAGCGAGGAGCAACTCTGACAGGCCATTACGACGACATCAGGCCGAGAATACCATTAAAGCAAAGCACGGCTAATTTTTTTTCATTAGGAAAATTGAACGAGTGACTGCTTTCCAGAAGAAAGTGGATATTCCTTTCCAGAGCCAAGGCTAAAGGATCAAGATTGTGAGACAGCGTGTTCCCGAGCAGCAAGGGTGGTCTCTGCTCATGGACTCTACCCAGCAGGAAGACACCCTGCGCCATCTTGTTGGTGACCTTGTGAACTTGTTCTTTCTGAGGAATCAGACTTCTTGTGGATGGGGAGAAGAAATGGAAGGGTGTTGGTTTGGATGATAGTATCTCTCTCTATCAAAGGCAATTGTTAGTTTCTGTTGAGTCAAGTTGATTTCAACTCATGGTGACTTTATGTGTGGTGCAAAACCTTTACGAGTTTGACTACTAGCCAGAAGGTTGGGGGTTCTAACCCATCCAGAGGTGCCTCGGAAGATAGGTTCAGCAATCTGCTTCTGAAAAATCAGAGCCTGAAAAACCCTATGCAGCACAGTTCTCCTCTGTACACATGGAATCACCATGAGTCAAAGGCAGTGGTCTCAGAAACTGAGAAGACTGTGGAGTCAGAGGAGAGCTTGAGATAACTGGTCCATTTCCACACTGACAACCAAGATCTAGTGTCCCACGTAAAATTAAATTTATCTTCATGATAGAATTCACATTTTATTAGGAGGAGGACAGAATAGTGAGGAAAAGTCCACGCCTGAAGCTCTACTCCTTCCAAGGGTCAAGGGTTGAGTGTTGTCACCAGTGTCCTTCAATGACAGCCTCTCGGACTGGCGCTTGTTCTCAGAGGAGCAACCAGCTTGCCTGACCCCAAGCCTGCCACTCTTACCCTCTTTGTCTTTGCGAAGAGCAGAATAAACTGCTGTGTTTTATGAGAAGGTATTGCTGAAAATGCTCTGAGAACATATCTTCATTACTGCTTCCCTCCCAGGCCTCCCTCAGCTCCCTGGGGAGAAACCACATGTTAGTAGCCAGTTCTTCTCTGCCTGCATGGGAAGAGCAGAAGAGCCGTCTTGGCTCCTTCTTGGGCTCAGGGTCTCAGGCTTCTCCCTGCAAACTCCCATATGTTTCCCAAAGCACGGACGTCCCTAGTAAGTTGAACCAACCAACCAGTTGCTATTGAGTCTGCCCCAACTCATGGCAACCCCTGCCCTCCATAGGGTTTTCAGTGGCTAATTTTTTGGAAGTAGATGGCAAGGCCTGTCTTCCAAGGTGCCCCCAACTTTTCGGGTGTTAGCTGAGCACTTAACCATTTGGACTACCCAGGGACTAATTGCCCTTTTTCTGTTCCAGGATTCCATCCAGGATACTACATGACATTTAGTCTTCATTTCTCCTTAGGATCCTCTGGGCTATAACAGTTTCCCAGACATTCCTTGTTTTTGATGACCTTGACGGTTTGAGGAGTCCTGGCCAGGTTTTTTGTAGACTGTCCTTCATTTTGGATTTATCTGATGGTTTCTTCATGGTTAGACTGAGGCTTATGACTGAAGACCAGACCGGTTGCAAGATGACATCAAGGACATATACATGAAGAAAGCAAAAGGCCATTAAAAAGACAGAAAAGAAAGAAAAGACCAAAATGGATGTCAGAAGAGACTCTGAAACTTGCTCTTGACACACAGAGTACCTAAAACAAATGGAGGAAACGATGAAGTAAAAGAGCTGAACAGAAGATTTCAAAGAGTGGCTCAAGAAGACAAAGTAAAGTATTATACTGAAATGTACAAAGACCTGGAGATAGAACACCAAAAGGAAAAACATGTTTGGTATTTCTCGAGCTGAAAGAATTGAAGAAAAAATTCAAGCCATGAGTTGAAATACTGAAAGATTCTTTGAGCAAAAAGTTGAATGACGAAGGAAGCATCAAAAAAAGATGGAAGAAATATGCAGAGATACTTTACTAAAAATAATTGAATTGGTTGACACTCAGCCATTTCAAGAAGTAGCATATGATCAAGAACTGATGGTACCGAAGGAAGAAGTCCAAGCTGCACTGAAGGCATTGACAAAAAACGAGCCTTCAGGAATTGGCAGAATACCAACTGAAATGTTTCAGCAAATGAATGCAACGCGGGAAGTGCTCATTCATCTATGCCAAGAAATTTGGAAGACAGCTACCTGGCCAGACGACTTGAAGAGATCCGTATCTGTGCCCATGCCAAAGAAAGGTGATCCAATGGGATGCAAAAATTATCATACAATATCATTAATATCACATGCAAGTAAAATTATGCTTAATTCAAAAACAGTTGCAGCAGTACATTGACTAGGAACTGCCAGCAATTCAAGCCAGAATCAGAAGAGGATGTGGAACCAGGGATATCATTGCTGATGTCAGCTGGATCCTGGCTGAAAGCAGAGAATACCAGAAAGATGTTTACCTATGTTTTATTCAGTATGCAAAGGCTTTCAACTGTGTGGATCATAACAAACTATGGATAACATTGTGAAAAATGAGAATTCCAGAACACTTAACTGTGCTCATGAGGAACCTGTGCATAGGCCAAGAGGCCAAAACAAACCAAACCAAACCCATTGCCGTTGAGTTGATTCTGACTCGTAGTGACTCTATAGGACAGAGCAGAACTGCCCTGTAGGGTTTCCAAGGGGCAACTGGTGGATTTGAACTGCCCACCTTCTAGTTAGCAGCCATAGCTCTTAACCACTACACCACCAGGGTTCCAAGGCCAAGAGCAGTTGTTGGGAAAGAACAAGGGGATACTGCATGGTTTAAAATCAGGGAACATGTGCATCATGGTTGTATCCTTTCACCATACTTATTCAATCTGTATGCTGAGCAAATAATCCGAGAAGTTAGACTATATGAAGAAGAACGGGGCATCAGGATTGAAGGAAGACTTGCTAACAACCTGAGATATGAAGATGACACAGCCTTGCTTGCCGTAAAGAGCACTTACTGATGAAGATTAAAGACCATAGCCTTCAGTATGGATTACACCTTAACATAAAGAAAACAAAAATCCTCACAACTGGCCCAATAAGCAACATCATGATAAATGGAGAAGATATTGAAGTTGTCAAGGATTTCATTTTACTTGGGTCCACTTGGATCAACACCCAGGGAAGCAGCAGTCAAGAAATCAAATGACGGATTTCATTGGGCAAATTTTCTGCAAAAGACCTCTTTAAAGTGTTAAAAAGCAAAGATGTCACCTGGAAGATTAAGGTGCTCCTGACCCAAGCCATGCTGTTTTCATTCACCTTGTATGCATGTGAAAGCTGGACAATGAATAAGGAAGACTGGAGAACAATTGATGCCTTTGAATTATACTGTTGTAGAAGAATACTGAATATACCATGGACTGCCAGAAGAACCAACAGGTCTGTCTTGGAAGAAGTACAGCCAGAATGCTCCTTAGAAGTGAGGATAATGAGACTTTGTCTCACATACTTTGGACATGTCATCAGGAGGAACCAGTCCCTGGAGAAGGACATCATGCTTGACAGAGTAGAGGGACAGCAAAAAAGAGAAAGACCCTCAAAGAGGTGGACTGACATAGTGACTGCAACACTGGGCTCAAACATAGCAACAATTGTGAAGATTGCACAGGACCGGGCAGTGTTTGTTCTGTTGTGCATGGGTTGCTATGAGCCGGAACTAACTCAACAACACCTAACAACAACAACAATTGGTTTTTGGGAGGAAGACCACAGGGTTAAAGTGCCATTCTCATCACATCATATCAAGGGTGCTTTCTGTCGACACGACTTATCACTGTTAATGTTGACCTTGATCACTTGAATGAGATTGTTTGCCAGCTTTCTCCACTGTAAAGTTACTTCCCCTTTTTTCCATACAGGTTACTAAGTGCAGCCCACGCTCTTGGGAGGAACCACCGCCATTTCATTTAACTCTTTAAAGCTCAGCTGCTTGGCAGCCAGGCAGGCCTGATGGAACAGAATGGGGCAGATCTAAAGAATCGACTGGGACAAACAGTTTTGATAGTGGATAATGGGGCAATATTTTCCCTTTCTTTAAAAGTTATGTTCTGTTTACCAGGAGTCCTTGGGTGGTGCAAATAGTTAACACACCTGGCTGCTAACCGAAAGGTCACAGCCTTGAAAACCCAATGGAGCAGCTCTACCCTACCCACAAGGGGTTGCCGTGAGTTGGAATCAACCCAATTATAACTAACAAGTGAAATCTGAATAAATCGTGGAGTTTAGTTAATAGTGAGACACCAGTGTTGGTTCCTTAGTTATGATGAATATCCCACAGTGATGGGGGATGCTAACACGGGGGAATAGGGTGAAGAGTACAATGCCCCTGTAAACCTAAAACTCTTCTAAAATAAGTTTATTTAAACAAACTGACTGGAGTGTTGTGGGAGTCAGAAAGTGTCTGGACATGATGTCCTGCCAGAAGGGACAGGTGGACACAGTGGGGGTGTTCCAGGTTCCCTGGACACCAGGTGAATGGACATCCATGTCAGGAGTAGGGGACCAGGAGGGGGCTGGTCCACAATGGAAGATGGACTCACAAGAAGCCAACTTTATCCTGGAACAAGTATATCTCTTTATCTTCTGCCTGTTTCCTCTGACTTGTTGCTGGCTGCATCCTGTGAATTACTTATCATAAAGCCCAGGGCCTCCTTAGAAGGTGTGGAGGAAACCCTTGGCTTAGTACCCTAGTGCTGCTGTAACAGAAATACCACAAGAGGGTGCCTTTAAAGAACAGAAGTTGATTTGCTTACAGTTTAGGAGGCTAGAAGTCCACATTCAGAGCGATGACTCTAGGGGAAGGCTCTCTGTTGGTTCTGAGGGATGGTCTTTGTCTCAGCTTCTGTAGCCCCGGTATTTTTCAGTTCCTTGGAATCTCTGCATAGCATCTATCTTTCTCCATTTGTGCTTGCTCCTCTCTGTGTCTGTGCTGCTCTTTATATCACTCAGAAATGATTACGTTTAGGACACACCCTACATTGATATGGCCTCATTAACATAGCAAAGAAAACCCTATGTCCAAACAGGATCCCATCCATAGGTATAGGGGTGAGGATCCCAGTACATATTTTGGAGGGGCACGATTCATTCATAACAACTCTCAAACCCCACCTGCTCCAACCATCTTGTATGACCAGTGGAAACCCTGGGGCTTCAGGAATGGAAACAACGAGCCCAAGCACAGGCTAATTTTGTCACCAGGTGTAGAATTGCTCCCACTGTGACTTGTGTGGTGAGCAGACACCTGGTGGGTCTTCCTCCAGCATCCAGCTCTGGGTTCTGCTCCAGGGAGTGCTCTCACTGCCCCGTCGGACACCTGTGAGGTCCCCCAGCTCTCAGGACTGTAGGATGTCACTGGGTGGTGAAATCCCAGGACCCACTCATGTGCGCCTCCCCCAACCTTGAGCGCCACCTCCCTGGGTGGCCAGCAAGTCAGATGCCAGCAGCTCAAAGGAGCAAATCCTGTACGATCCCCACTCAGGGAAAGGCACACCCTTAAGTAGCAGAGATGTCTTCATCTCCCTTAGTTAGCAGTGATTTTCTTCTGTGAAGAAAATATACAGAAGGTGGTGAATTGAATCTCAAGTCACTGAACCTTATTAAACTCTTCTTGGGAAAAGATTTCAATAAGAATTTAAGTGACAAAATAGCACGAAAGCTGAAAACTAGAAAATAAAAGGAGACGGAGCAACCGTTCCCAATCTGGAAGCACTTAGGCGGGGGGTAGCTGAGGGAGTTGGCTCTTCATTTGGGAAGTAGGGGCTAGGTGGCGTGGGGCGTGGGGAAGGGTTTACTGGCGCAAAAGCAAGGAGCGGGCCCACTCCCATGGAATCCCAACAAGGGCCGAGTGGACTGATGGGGACAGTTGGCAATTATATGTTCCCTGCAATGTCCCTGCAGCTCAGAGAGGCCAATGCTGCCCTCTGGGGTCCTTCCTCATCCCACCTGCTAGCACCAAGGTCCACGGTGAGGACGCGATGCCATGCAGCACCATGTCGGTCCCCCGCTATCTTTGCACACGCCCACTTCCCAGCATGTTCTCTTATTTTTATTGAGATAAAAGTCGCATACCATGAAACTCTCCCTTGTAAAGTGCACCATTCAGTGGCTTGTAGTACATTCACAAGATTGTGCAGCCACCAGCACTATTAGTTCTAGAACATTTTCATCGTCCCGACAAGAAACCCAGTACCCATTAGCAGCCACTCCCCATTCCTCCCTTCCCCCATCCCCTGGCAACCACTAATCTGCTTTCTGTCTCTATGGATTTGCCTATTTCCAACTTTTCATATATAAATGGAATCACACAATACGCGGTCCCTTGTGACTGGCTTCTTTCACTTAGCATGATGTTTTCGAGATTCATCCATGTTGTAGCCTGTATCAGAACTTCATTACTTTTTATGTCTTAATAATATTCCATTGTATGGATGGACCACATTTTATCCATTCATCTGTTGATGGAAATTTTGGGTTGCTTCCTCTTTTGGCTATTGTGAATAAGGCTGCTACGATCCGGTCACGTACAAGTTTTTGTGTGGACATGTTTATACCTAAGAGTGGAATTGCTGGGTCATACGGTAACTTGGTTTCACTTTTTGAGGACCTGCCACACTGTTTTCCACAGTGGCTGCACCATTTTATATTCCCAGCAGCAATGCTTGAGGGTTCCAGTTTCTCCATATCCTCACCAATGCTTGGTGTTGTCTATCTTTATTCGTCTAGCCATCTAGTGGGTGTGGAGTGGGTGGTGCGTTCTTCAAAGGCCTGTGGATGCCCTGGAATGTTGGGGAGCCCATGCAGCCCCTGCCTGCTCTGTGGGCCTGGCAATCACGTTCCTGCTGGCCCTGACGGCAGTGGGCCCGTCGGCAGCTGAGGGCCTGTCTTCTGTGGATGGGTAGAATCTGCTCCCTCCCGGGCAGTGGCTGGTGCACCACAGATGCCTCCCTAGGATGAAGGGCCTGTGAGTGGCTCTCCCAGAACCATGTAACGGGGAAGCGCTAGTGGTCCCCTGCCCTGTGGCTGAGACTTCAGAGAGAAGAGTGCCCAGGGGCCCTGCCTGGTTTCAGAGCCACCATGGAGGTGAGGGGAGGGGTGCCTACACCACTCATGTAGCCCTTGCAGATGGGTCGGATTGCCCTTGCTCTGAAATGCAGCCTCTGGCCGGGCGGTGAAGCAAAGGGCCTGGGGTCTTCCACCCCTGCAAGGGGAATCCATGGTGGGATCGCCATAGGCCATGGGATCAGCCCAACCTCCCCATGAGGAGTTCCTTCAGTCCCCTCTGATCCAGCATCTTCTGGCTGCTGGGGGTGGGTGGGCCTCTCTCTGTTCTTCTCCATCCATTCACCCACTTTACCTTCCCTGTCTGAGCACATCCATCAGTTACAAAGGAAGACCCGGGCTGGAAAAGGAAAAACAAATCAAACTCCCCCCCGCAGTTTCCATCGGTTGGTGTTTCTACACAACAGCTGGGTGATTTGGCGATGAGGGGGTTTCCATGGTATCCAATTACAGCTCCTGATTGGTGAAAAATCACAGAGATACCCTGCCTGTGAAGTTATGCTGGGCAGGCAGGCTAGCGCAGGAGGTGTGGTGCGCTTCATTTCCTGGGGCAATATTTCTGAAGGACCCATGGCGGGCGGGTTTGCATGTGGCTGCTCTTCCTTCTGTCTGTGCACCAGTACTCGCCAGTGCCCACCGATGCCTGCTGATGCCCTCTGGGCTGTGCTCCCCACCTGCTAGGATAGGTTCTGTCACTGTGGCGGCTGGACCCCCAGCCAGGTTTGCAGGGTGGTGGTTGTCCGGCCCCCCAACCCCCCACCCTGGAACTGCTGGCTCTATACCATGGCTCTGATCTGACTGGATCACCCTCTGGCCAGCGAGCCCTGCCCTGTGTACTGCCGGTGTGCGGATGGGGATTTCACGTTGACCTAAATACTGCCACGCAGCACTGGCGGCTCTCTGTACCGAGCTTGGCTGCCTGTGCAGAGAAAGCGCGCACCAGCAGAAACAGAGGCATTACAGTAATGAGGCGCTCCTGGGTTCTGCAGCAAAGCACTTTCCTTCTGATTGAAAACGGGGCCTGGTTATTCGGGGGCTAGTCCTTTTTGGTAATTAACGTTCATTAATACAAGCACGCAGGGACCAGCACAGTCCAGGTATCAATGGCCAGGCTGGTGTGAATGTGGAGGGGCACCCACACACGCTCACACACATACTTTCACATACTGAAAAACACTGGCTCATGCAGACACACACACTCAAACATGCACACACACACACACACACACACACACCGAACAACCTTGACACTCATACAGATGCACACTCACATCCACACATCCACAGTGCACATGTACTCCAACACATTGAGCCACATACTCGCACACATGCTCACACTCGCACATGGACTCACACACACTGAGAAACATGGACATGCACTCGCTCACACACTCACACACAGCACTCACACAAATTCACATCGATACACTCACTCACACACTTATACCCAATTTCACACGTTACCTGATACACTGACACACACTCACATAATCACACACTCACAGTGACGCACTTACACTTGCTCATCCACGCTCACACCCACCTACCCAGAGTAATTTATTCATTTTTAAAACCATGAAGTGCCTCATACAGAGAAACCACTGAGTCTGCTGTTTTCATGGGCCTGGTTTTGAGTGGCTTCTCGCAGGTGCAATGGCAAGACAAGCAGCTCAGCACACCTGAACACCCCCACCCCCACCTCCACCACAGCTGTCATTAAAGCTTCTGGGTTCCTTTTAACTGTCAGACGGGAGGTCGGTGACAAGAACTGAGTTTGAGTGACACATAGAATCAGTGCCCAATTAGCTATGCCAGTGGGAGAGGCGCGTGGGCCCGGAGCTTCCACGTCCCTCCACTGGGCTCACTGCTGTGCCATGGTTTCCACGTGCCTCTCATGGCTTCTGTTGATCCGGAAGCTCACCTCAGGCCGGTGACTGAGCTGCACTGGATGGAAGGTCCGGGGGCCCCAGGACACTGCTGCACCCAGCTCCATGCCTCCCCTGCAGCTGAGCTGGGCTAGGGAGCAGCCGCTGCCTCACCAGCCAGGTTGGGGGTTTGCCCTTTCTCCAACCTTCCTTGGAGCTGAGGAGTTGGATAATGGGGCTTCAAAGAACATTGTCACCGAAGATAAATAGAAAAGCAGAAATGTCAACAGAACAAACACTTTTGCAGAGTCGGTGCAATGATAAATGTTCAGGTTATCCAGAGCAAATCTCGCCTCCCCAAGTAAAACCTGGAAGAGGCCAAGGATAAGAAGCTTTTCCTGTGTGTAGCATTTAGCGCAACATGTCTGCTTTAAAACATGCATGTTCGACTCAGATGCCTGGGGAGTGGAGACAGTGGTGTTGCAAAGCGTCTAGCAGATGGTCAGTGCTCAGGGGATGCCTGTCCTGGATGCTGCCGTGTCGTGCCAGAGATTTGGCCATATGGAGAGTGGAGACCTCCTGTCCCTTCCAAACTCCCTGCCTCGGGAAAGGCAGTTAGTGGGCTTCTATCCCACCACCTTGGAGTCCCTGGGTGATGTAAAGGGTTAATGTGCTCAGCTGCTAACCGAAAGGCCACCCAGAGGCACCACAGACGAAAGGCCTGGTGATCTGCTTCCATAAGATCACAGCCAATAAAACCCCATGGAGCGCAGTTGTACTCTGACACACATGGGGTCACCAACAATCTGGGTCAACTTGACAACACCTGGTTATTTTTTTATTTTACCATCTCAAGGGAGGAAAGTTTCATTATGTAAAGAAAAGACTCTGGTCTGGGAATGGGAGGTTGAGGCCGTGTCCCCAGCTCTGTCCATTACTTACCACATATCCTCATGGAACCTTAATGTCATTATGAGTTCAAAAAAGGAATGGGGGCTGGAAGATACTTGAGATCACCTTGTCAAAGCTAATAGGAGTCCTGAGGTGGTGCAAACAGTTAAGCACTGGACTACTAACTGAAAAGTTGGAAGTTAGACTCCACCCAGAGGCACCATGGAAGAAAGGCCTGACGATCTTCTTACAGAAAATCAACCATGGAAAACCCCATGGAGTACACAGTTCTACTCTGACATATACGGCATTGCTGTGAGTCACAGTCGACTCAATAGCAACTAGTTATTTTTTGTCAGGGGAATTTGCAGGACTCAGTTTTCCTTCCTGTGAAATGGACTATCCATTCATCACCCACCTCTGTGCCCTGGAAGCATGTTGTAAGAAAAAAAATGAAGCATAGGTATGGAGGGGCAGGAGACAACAGTTCTTTATAAATCTGGGCAGTTAGCGCTCTTCTTTTAAGATGCTGATTAGTGGACTGCCTTGAGTGGGCCTTTGAAGTAAAGTAATGAGGGGTTTCACTTTCCCTTTTGAAGTTAGGATTAGCTTTCATTACAAGAAAATATTTTCTTTGTCCTAGTGGTGGGGGAGAAAGGTGGCCCCAGCCGTGGACCACCCGCTGCCGGGTCCCCGCACTGACCTTCTCTCTCTCTCTGCACAGTTCCATGTCCATCCGCTGGCCGGGCTGCTCCACTGGAAGCCATGCTTGGATACTGATAGCCATGTTTCAGCTCGCCATGGAGCTCCCCGTGTGTGAGTCCCTGGGCCCGGGCCCCGAGTTCCGGCTCCTACCGCGCCCGCCGCACCGGCCCCCGCGCCTGTGGAGTTTTAAGAGTGGACAGCCTGCGCGGATGTCGGCCCCTCTCTGGAGCCCCCGCCCACCCCGCATGGAGCGGACCCACGGGCAACTCCAGACCCCCCGTGCCAAACGGGCGCACAGACCCAGAGACCAGGCAGCTGCCCTCGTGCCCAGAGGGAGTCTCGCCAAATCCCTGGCCACTGCCAGATCCAGCCTTTCCCTGGCCTCCTCGTCCACGTCCTCGTCCTCTGCAACAGGCAGCGGGGCCACGGACCAGCAGAGCCTCCTGAGGAGGGGGAGGCGGCACCTGCAGGGGGGCGGCTTCAGCAGCTTTGACTTCCGAGGCAGCAGGCCCACCACGGAGACAGAGTTCATTGCCTGGGGGCCCACGGGCGAGGAGGATGCCCTCGAGTCCAACACATTTCCGGGGGTGTACGGCCCCACCACAGTTTCCATCTTACAAACCCGCAAGACAACGGTGGCCCCCACTGCCACCACCACCACCACCACCACGGCCACCTTCGTGACCCTGCAGACTAAGGGGCTCACAGAGTCCCTGGACCCCAGGAATAGGATCCCTGTGGGGATCAGCACAACGACGCCTTCTACCGGTCCCAGCAACAACGGGAAAGACATCCAGCCCCCGAGGATTCTGGGGGAGACCTCAGGTATGGCCATCTTTGTCTGGGTCGGGCATGGTGGGGGTGCTGTATTGTGTGGGTGTGTATCAGGGGATGCTGAGATGTGCCCAGATTGGTGCTGCTTTCTGTGACTGCATTTCTCACTGGGAGAGCTGAGAACAAAGACAGAGGGCCAGGAGTTGGGGTATGTCACCTTGGGGGAGATGTAGATGGTACTTTTTCATGAAGTTGCACACACGTGTGGACTGGGATTACACCTTGTGCTCTGGAGAGGAGCAGCAGGCTCTTCTGGCTGGTGGATGTGAGGTTAGGATGCCCCCCTCCCTAGTGAGCACTGTGCCCACTTTGATGCTGTAGGGATGGAGTGCTCCCCTCCCTAGTGAGCACTGTGCCCACTTTGATGCTGTAGGGATGGAGTGCTCCCCTCCCTAGTGAGCACTGTGCCCACTTTGATGCTATAGGGATGGAGTGCTCCCCTCCCTAGTGAGCACTGTGCCCACTTTGATGCTGTAGGGATGGAGTGCTCCCCTTCCTAGTGAGCACTGTGCCCCATGATGCTGCAGGGATGGTGTACTTTCCTTCCTAGTGAGCATTGTGCCCCTTCTGATGCTGCAGAGATGGGATGCTCCCCTTCCTAGTGAGGACTGTGCCCTCCATGATGCTGTAGGGATGGGGTGCTCCCCTTCCTAGTGAGCACTATACCCTGTGATGCTGTAGAGATGGGGTGCTCCCCTTTCTAGTGAGCACTGTACCCCCTCTGATCCTGCAGGGATGGGGTGTTTCTCTTCCTAGTGAGTACTGTGCACTATGATGCTGTAGAGATGAGGTACTCCCCTTCCTAGTGAGCACCGTGCCTCCTATGATGCTGTGCAAGGAACTGGCTGAACCCTGATGGGCACAGAGCCAAGTTTTCCAGAACCGTAGAACTTCTTCTGCAAGGGCAGGATGTGGGCATATCTCATGAGGGAGTTGAAGGGACCATGTGGATTCTTCTGGAAGCTTCAAGAGTGTGGGCCCTATAGGGGGAAACCACCAGCTTGACCTTGGCCCATGTGTTAGTTCACTAGGTGGCTTATAAGAATAGAATTGTATTATCTCACAGTTCTGGGGCCAGAAATCTGAAAGGGTCTAGTATTCATGACGTCTGCAGGGCCATGTTCTCCGAAGACTCTAGGGCAAGATCCTTCCTTGTCTCTCCCAGCTTCTGGTGGCCACAGGCGATGCTTGGCTTGTAGACGCATCCTCACATGACCTTCCTTCGTTTGTCTGTCTTCTCTGTGTTCATTCTTCTCTTTTATAAGAACACCACTCAGATTGGATTAGGTCCCACCCTACTGCAGTATGACCTCATGTAAACTTAACTGAGAACATCCTCAAAGACCCTGTTTCCAGAGTCACATTCACAAGTACAGGGTTAGGACTTAACCATGTCTTTTTGGGGGGACCCAGTTCAGTCCACAACAGCCCAGGAGGCATTGCCTTAAAGAGCAGGAGAGAAGAGGCCATGTAAACGAAGACTTCCAGGGGGTTAACTGGTGCTTTGCAACAGTGACTCAGGCTGTGGAGCATGATTTCCCTGGAGATGGGTTAGGAGGGTGTTTGGAGGACGCAGAGCAGAACAAATGGCTCCTGTCCTTCTGTCGCTGTTATTCTAGATACATGAGGCCAATTACAATCCCTGGACTTTAAATGCCTACTTTCATGCAGTTTTCTTTTGCTTTTCTTCTCCTGGGCCCTGTTCTCCAGTTACTTCCAAAGGAATTGTTGTTGTTGATAGCTGGCGTTGAGTTAGTTCCAACTCATGGTGACCCTGTGTACAACAGAAGGAAACGCTGCCCGGTCCTGCACCATCCTCACAATTGTTGTTATGCTTGAGCCCATTGTTGCAGCCACAGTGTCATTCCATCTTGTTTAGGGTCTTCCTCTTTTTCGATGACCCTCTACTCTACCAAGCATGATGTCTTCTCCAGGGAGTGGTCCCTCCTAATAACGTGTCCAAAGTATGTGAGACGAAGTCTCGCCATCCTCACTTCTAATGAGTATTCTGGCTGTACTTCTTCCAAGATAGATTTGTTCGTTCTTCTGGCAGTCCATGGTATATTCTAAAGGAGTAGCTCTTGAAATCTCCCAGGCCAAAGCATGTCGCTGAACCTGTATCCATTGACGTGTGCTGAGCTCCACGGTAGGCTAGGGGGCACAGAGGAGTATTAATGGGCAGTGGCCTCACACACCTCAGTGACTCAAAAGTTCTCCAATGGCATCCATGCATGTACATTCCAGACAAGCAGGGAATTGGCTAACTTAGTAAAATTGGATGCATGCTTCAGGGTCTCAGCACAAAAGGGCTGGGATACCACGCGGCTCCCACACAGCCTGCTCCTCTGCCCCCTCAAGGGTTGGGGCTCCACGGGTCCCACCATCATCTTCAGAATCAAGGGAAGGAAGAGAATTGCTCCTCACAGCTCATTTGCATAGCTCACACAGTTCCCGTTAAATTCGAAATGCAAACTCTGCACCTACTCTTAGATGCTGAGTCTTGGTCGTGGGCCCTTCGCACCCTTGGGCAGCAGGCCATGGTCAATGCTTGGGTGGGTTCCATGGTGTCTTAGTCTCCTACTGCTGCTGTAACATAAGTATCACAAGTCGGTGACTTTCAATAATAGGAATTTACTGTCTTACAGTTCAGGAGGCTGGAAGTCTGAATTCAGGGCACCAGCTCTAGGCAGAGGTCGTTGCTTGTCTATTTCAGCTTCTGTTTTTGTGTTGTGTGCCACTGAGTAGATTTCAATTCCGAGTGACCCCATGTGACAAAGCAGAACTCCCCCATAGGGTTTTCTAGGTGAAAAAGAGGAAGACCGTCAACAAGATGAATTGACACAGGGGCTGCAACAGTGGGCTCAAGCATAACAATGATTGTGAGGATGGCACAGGACCAGACATTGTTTCGTTCTGTTGTACATAGGGTGGCTATGAGTTGGAACCAACTCAATGGCACCTGACAACACCACCAGCAACAATCTTTACAGGGGCAGATTGCAAAGATTTTTCTCCTGGTGGAGCGCCTGGGTGAGTTCACACTGCCAATCTTCCGCTTAGCAGTCAAGCACTTAACAGTTGCACCACCAGGGTTCCTGTTCAGCTTCTAGTAGTCAGCAATGTTTGGAGTTCCTGGGCTTGTAGATTCATCTGCCTCCATTCTCAGATAGCATCTGTCTTCCCCGTTTATGCTCACTTCTCTGTGTCTCTGCTGCTCTTATAACTCAGAAGGGAGTAGGTTTGGGACACACCCTACTCTGATATGGCCTCATTCACATAACAAAGAAAACCCTATTACCAAAGGGGATTACATCCGCAGGTATAGGTTAGGATTCCAATACACATTTTCTGAAGACACAATTCAATCCATAATGCATGGTATGGGTGGCTTTTTCAAGCCCATGAGTGACTTCCTTCCTCTACCTGGGCAAGAACCTGCAGTTGTTATTCTGAGTTTCTCTTCTCTAGAGAGCAGTATATCTATGAAAGCAGACCTAGCTCCATTCAATGCCAAGGTCCCTTGGATGGAAGCTGTGCACTTGGGGGCATCCCAGGAGAGGATGTGGAGGCTGTGATACCTTGTCTTCCGTGTAGCCTCCTCCAGGAATCTATGTACACACACGCCCCGCAGTTCATCATCTCCACATTAGGCGCCTTCACGCAGCTCACAAAGCTTTTGTTTTTCCCTCAATAAACCCCCAAGCCATCATCGTAATGAAATTTAGTGCTACAGTCATTTACTGTCATCTCCTCTGCATACGTCACTTACTATATAGACATGGATGAGAAAACAAGTTCCCATTTATTCCAAATTACACTTGTTATTACTAAAGTTAAATGCCCGGGACAGCATTATAAGGCTTAGCAAATTAATTCACAGTACACTGGATGTTACTAATCCAACTTGACAGATGCTTATCTTGGAAAAGATTTATGGTCCTTCAAAATATAATCTGGTGCTAGATTAATTTGTTTAGCAAAACAAATTTAAAAGGAGGAAAATATGTACATATGCTTCGAATGCAGAGAAATGCTAATTCTGGGAAGTGATGCCGGTCTGCAGAGAAAGGAGGATGGCAGCTTACAGTAGCCTTCATTAAGGGCCGGTTGCGGTCTCAGCTCCAGGCCAAGCAGAAGGAAGAGAGAAATGCTAGGATGATTCTCCTAAGAGGTTTCATCACAGCCCAGATGTTATGACATAAATGAGTTAGACCCAAGCACTGAGGCAATTAGAGCCAAAGCTGGAGCAATTCAAGTTAGACACTGGAAAGAACTGGCAGAGGCAATAAGGAAGGTGACCTCTTTTCTTGGGCTACAGGTATCTTAATTGGCTTATCTGAACTCTCAGGTGGGGGCCTGTCTGGGGGAACTCAACTGTTAAAGTCTACCTGGGTGGAAGGGCGGTGGGAGCAGAGGGCTGACCTCCTGTGTATCCTCTTTATCTTGGCAGCCATTAGATGTAGATATTAGTCACTGGATCTTTGTGGAAAGTGAGCACCATCACTCATACCGGACAGAACTTAAGGAGGTAAGAATGGTCTAAGGGGATCACATAGCCGTGGTCTGGGTGGCTGTGTGTGCTGTCGTTAACAGCAGACACTTTGAGACTGCAGATCAAGGTGTGACTCCAGACTGCCATATGTAGCTGAATGTTCCTGGAATAGTTATTTTGTCTCCTAGCCTCATTTTCTTCATTAGCAAAATGAAAATAAGTAATAGCTCTCCTAAATGGTTGCTATGAGGATTCAATGAGTCAACACAGAGCAAAAAATATGATGCTTGCCAACTAAGAATCTCCATACATGTTAGTTATTTTTATACCCAGCAAAAGTGGTCCTGAGGAAAGGGTTGCTGATCTCTAGGGGAGAACAGGCCTCCAGGGACTCAGGAGACTTGTCATTTCAGACATCCAGCTTTGCCCACTCACTACTGGAGGGACCTTAAATCTAGAAATAGGTTTTAGGAAGTGACATGAAGAATTCATTAAATCAGGCATGCTGTCAAAAGAGGGAAGGATTATTGGAATCAGATTTTGGAATCTGTGAGTTTTATTTTTGCTTCCGTAGAGAGGTATTTAGAAAGGTCTTGCTACGTTTTCCTCTACGTCTGTAGCACAGGTATTGCTGGGTATCAGAGTGGCAGGTTGCTGATGATTTGGGGACTCTGAAATCCATCAGGAATGTTACACACAATGCCTCTCAGAAATCGCCCTGTAGGTGAAATAACTTGGAAATTTATTGTCGTTTAGTATAGTGGTTAAGAGTCCCACTACCTGCCTTCAGATTCCTGGCTTCACCTCTTGTTAGCTGTGTGAACTTGTACTCTCTCTGCCTCAATGGGAATAATAGATACAGCCATCTCATAATATTGCCATAAAGATTAAATGAGATAATGCTGTGCCTGGCACATAACAACTGCTCAGTATGTGTTAACTGCTCTTAAGTTGATGATGATGAAGGCAATGACGATGCTGATAATGATGGTTATGATGATGATTATGATGATGACATTGATACTGATGATGATATGAGGATGGGGATGATGACCATGATGTTGATGATGATGATGGTGATTGTTACCACTGTGATGATTTGCTGCCCGTGTTTGGCTGTTCTGTAATGAGGTCATTCCATGAGGTCATTGATGAGGTCCCCTGACCTTGGTGGTCCATACAGAGGTGTGGATGGTGCTGGCCAGGAGCCACCTGCGATAGAAAATCTCCTGTGCAGGCTCACAGAGGCACTGTGCTCCAGCCTCCCACGGGTGCTGACAGAGAGTGAATGTGAGCCCGGTCAGGAGTTCACTTGAGACCCAGGGAGGAGGGCATCCCACGGTGCAGAGCTCCTCCGACAGCCCTCTGGCTGGTCATGCTCTGAATCTGCAATCACAGAATCTCCCAAGAGAAAAACAGAGAGTAGTTTCCTGGGCTTTTATCTGAAAATTTGTGAAGTGAGCTTTGGGAAATTCAAGCCAAGTGATTTCAGTTACTAAATATGTCTACTGTGGGAACACCTGGGGTGTAGTATACAGTTGGTGTTCAGTAAAGGTTCCCTGGGCCTGATGTTTTTCATTCTCAGGGCTCCACCTACTTGGACCATGCACCTGGGCCCTATGACCCTGCTGAGATGAACTGGCGCTTTCTCCAGCTGTTCATTGTCACATGTCCCAGAAGGTGCCCCAGCAAGGGGGCCTTGAAGCCCTTTAGGTCCCCATAACTATTCAAGGTTTACCCTCATCTAGATCAATCACGTATTGGTGACACACAGCAGCTCAAGGATGTGATGGCTCTAATGCCCCCAGTCCTGCCTGGTAATTTTGACATTGGAATTCACTCATGCATTTCAAAGGATGCTTCTCAAGTTGCTTTGTCCTTGTCACGGGGAGGACGTCAGTGTCCTTTAGGTGTGTCTCTTTGCAAGCACAAGGGACAGGCTGGTGTCATCTTATCTTCACCCTGATTGTCAGCTGACCTGAACAAAGATACAGGCCAGCCAACCTCGGGGGCAGTCTCATTATGATGAAATATTTTCTAAAGACCAGAATCAGAGTGGAAGGAAATTAGAAGCAGATGTAACTGGGAGACATGCTCCTTTCCCTTCTGTTGAAAGCTGGGATGGCAGTCTAAATGTTGAGCCCCTTTTAATTAAGTTGCCGGCTATTTGCTACGAGGGAACTGAATCTGTCCTTAATTTAAAGATACTGGAAGCAAATGACTCATGAACTTCAAAAAGTTTTGAGCGGCTTAATTGGGATAAAGGCATCAAAGAACAAATGAGCATTCAAAGCTCTGCTAACCATCCTCAACTTTGTAGACGGTGAGGTGAATCTTTAGGGTCTTAACTGGGACTTTATGAATGGATGCCACATGGTGATTCTTGCGACCTGTGGTCTTGGGAAGTAACTTGTGGTTGGGTCACTTTCAGAGCATCCCCTCTGTTTTTGCTGAGCAAAGTCGTGTTCAGACCGAATGGATAACTAAGCTCCAACTCATTAAAGCCAGCGTTTAATTCTTCTGGAGAGGATGCGACCGCTAGCTTCTTTTTATTTCCCTTTCTCATGCTCCTTGCTCCAACTTATTGCATTTAGTGCTTCTGAAGCGCCTTTGTTTCCCCCAGAGCCTCGTTCTCCTTCTGAGAGCTCATTAGGGATCAGGGAAGGTTCTTTAATTCTCGTACAACCGCGGTGCCTGTCTAAGCCGCTTTCTACCTGGATGCTGCTGAGCTCAACTCTCTTGTGCTGTCTTCCTCGCCAGGCCCTCAAGGTCTGCCTGGGCTTGTCATTCTTTTTGGAAGTTTGCAGTAGGAAGAGGTCATAATTGACACCTCCCTTCTACCTTGAAGCCTCTCTCCTTTAACAGTGATCGGTGGGGTTGCCGGCTGCCCTGGTTACCGGGGAGTTGAGACCATCAGGGGCCTTTTAACCATACAACCACACAAAACACGGTTCTGTAGAGCTTGTCTTCCTTTACGTCTTGCATTTCACTAAGTACTGGATTGGTAGCAGATCGATTTTATATCCGGTGAAATGAATTTATGGCTTTCATCCACTCACAGGGGAAGGATTCTAAGTGTCAAGAGTAACTATCAGATAGAAAACCTTTTTTAGAGTTTTAATTTGACTCTATCGAGAAGACCGCTTTTAGGGTTTCTGGTCTTTTGATCAATTGCTCAATGAACCATCAAGTCTATGTTTAGTTTATCTCAAACGCCATCGAAGTGGAGTGGGGGACAAGGAGGTGGAAAACATAGCCCCTTGCCGTCTTTGAGAATATATTTGAGTAAGCAAGACAAACAAGGACACAGCATTGCCGAAGAGAGAAATGGCATTTAAGGGCAGGAGAGGAAATGTCACAGGTTGCAACGTAGTCAGTCACTCATTGATTATTTGGACAACATATAGTCCAAGGAGGTGGGGCCATTTCAGGCAGGAAGGGTCAGGTCAAGATGCTTGGAGTGGTGAATGAAGCCATGGGTTTGGGGAGGGTGTGCCTGGCCAGAGAAGAGCGTAGGGAGCAGTGAGTGAGTGGGTAGGGTGAGCAGAATATAGAGGTGGGGAGGGTGGTGCTGCCACATGCCAGGAGACCTGGATTCCAGAGGGAGCTGGGGCAGGAAGCAGCCTTGGAGGGGATGGTTCACAGCTCCTGGAGACTCAGTCTCCTTGCCTCTGGAACAAAAACAACCACCACCACCACCAAAAAAAAAAAAAAAAAAAAAGTTGCTTTCAAGTTGACTCCAACTCATAGTGACCCCATGTGCGTCAGAGTAAAACTGCTTCATGGAGTTTTCAATGGCTGAGTTTTTGGAAGCAGATCATAAGGCCTTTCTTCTGAGACACCTGAGGGTGGACTCAAACCTCTGACCTTTCAGTTAACAGCTGAGCAAGTTAACCGTTTGCACTTCCCAGATTCTTCCCTCTGGAAATAGATTCTGGAGAAGAAAGAAAACTGTTTGAGGCCCCTCCTTCAGCTCTAACAGTCCTCAGAATGTGTGAGCTCAGTGCTTATTCACCAAGAGCTAGAAAAAGGGCCTTGGTAGCCTTTGCCTTCCCATTTTTCCATCAGCATAAGAAGAATGCCAGAGAGGTTGGCCTCTTACCTCCCTCCCAGAGTAGTCCATGGTTCTCAGGGTGTGGGGCAGTGAGCACAGTGGTATATGTGCACAGGCAGGTTCTGGGATCAGACAGGGGGGATGGCTGTGGGCCTGGATATTAGAGCTAAACAGAATCAACCCAAGGGCCACAATGTTGGGGTGAGAAGTTGCTCTTTCTTCTGTGCTAGGAGAAGCCCCTCCACCGTCCTTGCCTTCATGGTGATGATGATGATGATGATGATGATGATGATGATGATGATGATGATGATGATAGCTGCCTTTGAGTTGGTTCTGACTCATGGTGACCTTAATGGACAACAGAACAAAACATTGCCCCGTTCTGCACCATTCTCACAATTGCTGGCATGTTTGCGTGTATCCTTGCAGTTATTATGCCAATCCGTCTCATCCTCCTCCAGTGATTGATCTCACCTGACGTGTCTGTGCAAAGCGAGTGAGTCAGACAGTGTTCTGTTGTGATCCATAAAGTTTTCACTGGCCAATTTACAAGAGATTGCCAGGCTTTTCTTCCTAGTCTGTCTTCATCTGAAAGCGCCACTGAAGCCTACCCACCATGGGTAACCCTGCTGGTACTTGAAAACTGGTGGCATAGCTTCCAGCATCGCAGCAACATGCAAGCCACCACACAAAAAAAAAAAAAAAAAAAAAAAAAAACATTGCCTTCGAGTCAATTCTGACTCATAGTGACCCTATAGGACAGAGTAGAACTACCTATAGAGTTTCCAGGGAGCACCTGATGGATTTGAACTGCCGACCTTTTGGTTAGCAGCCATAGTTCTTAACCACTATACCACCAGGGTTTCCCCAAGCCACCACAGTACAACTAATTGACAGATAGGTGATGGATCCCTGCCTTGTAGATGTCTAATTTCAAATGGTCCCATGTGAATATCCCTGTGGAAGAAGCATTGCCCTCACCTTTTCAGCAGATGAGTTCCAAGCAAAGCTCTAGAGCTTCCCAGCTGGTTGCACCCAAGTCGTGGGGACATAGCTAAAATCACAAGCAGACACGTGATGGAGATGTACCATCTGGTTGAAAACGAAGACAGGGCCTTGGGTCTATTCTTTCGATGTGGTTCAGTGACTATTACAGACCTCCATCTTGCAGTCTGATGCAAGAGCGTGAGGATTGGCGATAATGGAGGAGTCAAGTTTCCCTTTCCAGAAATTTTCTTCAGCAGTGCAGATGCCAGGTTTGTCATGGGGCAGGTGCTAACTCACCAGGGAGAATGTCCACGCATCAGTGATGGTGAGTGGAGACCAAGCCTGGGACAGCTGGGGCCAGTGGAGAGAGTGCTTACCTTGGCCGAGACTTGAACTCAGGACTTGGCCGCCATTGCTCACCCACTGTGTGTCCTTGGCTGTACTACGTGACTGCGTGGAGTATCATCTTCTTTGCATGCAAAATTGGGAAGTAATTTCTACCTCGGAAGGCCATTCTGAGACTTGAATGTGTCACGCATTTGGAAAGCCCCGAGCGCATAGTGCTGTGCACCATAGTGAGTTTTTAGGCAACATTAACTGAGTCTGAAAGTGCATCCACCACTTATCTGTCGGTTTGTCATTCTGTCATGGCGTGTGTATTGCTGTGCTGCTAGAAGCTATGCCACCACTGTTTCAAATGTCAGTGGTGTCACCTATGGTGGACCTTCAGCAGAGGTTTCAGCAGAGCTTCTAGACTAGGAAGAAAAGCCTGGGAAACTACTTCCAAAAATCAGCCGATGACAACCCTATGGATCACTCACAATGGGCTGATCTGCAGTGGATCATGGGATGGCACAGGACCAGGCACCATTTGGTTACATTGTGTATAGGGTTGCCGTGAGTTGGGGGTCGACTCAATGACTGCTAACAACAACAGCAACAGTTGAACCTAAAGGCCTGTAAAATACATGCACAGGTGCATTTGAGAGATTGAACAGTACGTGTTCAGAAAAACCACTTGTGGTCTGTTTCCTTTAATATCCTCCACTCGAGTCGATCAGAACACTGGTCAGTGCAATTCTAGCTGTATCAGAGTCTCACTCTACCCTGGAGAACCTCAGTTCTCACCAGGCCTACCCCGGAGACAATCAGAAACCCTCCAGGTTGTATAAGATTGACAGCCCCTATGTGTGGTGTGTGGGAACGCTGTCCTGACCATTTAGACTGGGAGAGGGGGATGTGGGTTGGAGAATACAGACCACATGCCCACTGAAAGAAGAAGGCTTACTTCCCTCCAAACTGTCCCATGCGCCCACTGTCCTGTCTCTCAGTGGCCTGTAGAGCACTTTCCCATTTGCCAAACATGTGCTTAACTCCTGCTTGTCCTCTAAGCCACACAAGGAAGGGGACAGGGAGCTTCTGGAGCTGAAAAACGCTAAGACACTAGTTCAAAGTGGTGAGTGGAGCGGGGACTAGGACCAGGCCTCCTGACTCTGGACCAGGGCGTATCTATGATTCCAGGTGGACTTTAGGGCATGGTGGGCTTCCATCCCATTACTGCCCTGCCTGACCACTCATGCTGCCTGAAGCATCAAGATGTCATGAAGATAAGCCTGGATCCAAGAGGAGATGAGAACAAAGGTGACTGTGGCATTTGTCAAGGGTCAGGTCACCACCTGCTGGGTGGGCCAAAGTGAAACCAGGAGCAAGTGAAGATAGTGAGTGGGGCCAAATATCCGAGGAGTCTTGTTGTGAAGGGGAAAAGGGAAAGAAGATGATAGGACTAGAGGGGTTAAAGAGAGGTGTTTTTTTTTAATTGTCTTGTTATTTTCTAATGTGGGAGTGTGGAGCCATGTTGGCCTGCTATGTGAAGGATCCAGTAGAGAAGGAAAATTGATGAGAACTAGGATATCACAGAAGGAAAATCCTTAGGAAAATGAAGAATCAGCCCTGAAGTTTGTCCTTAAGACTGATGTTCTTGCACAGTCAGGAGAGGACCAGTGGGGCTCATTGTTGAGAGGGCACAAGGCATTAATGAGAAGACTGCTTTGGAAAATCTTGTTTTACCTCCAACAGCAGGTATTTTGCCCTTTTTCTTGTAAGGATCCTTAGAAGCAAAGATAGCAAGACTGTGTCTCACGTACTTTCGACACGTTATCAGGAGGGACCAGTCCCTGGAGAAGGACATCATGCTTGGTAAAGTAGAGGGTCAGCGAAAAAGAGGAAGACCCTCAACAAGATGGATTGACACAGTGGCTGAAACAATGGGCTCAAGCATAACAGTGATTGTGAGGATGGTGCAGGACTGGGCAGTGTTTTGTTCTGTTGTACATAGGGTTGCTGTGAGTCGATGGCACCTAACAACAACAACAACAACTTGTAAGGGTATAAAATAGCCTAAGTAGTAAAAACCCATGTTGAACAGTCCAGGCTAAGTTCCCACCCTTGTTGAGCTGCATCCCCCTGGTAGGTGGATAGACAATAAATAGTCGTTGTTGTTAGTTACCATGGAGTCGGCTCCAACTCATGACGACCTCACGTATAAAAGAAATGTTGCCTAGTCCTGCACCATCTTCATAGTAATTGGTATGTTTGAGTCCGTTATTGCAGAGATTGGGTCAGTCCATCCCATTGAGGGTTTCCCTTGTTTTTGCTGATCCTTTACCAACCATGATGTCTTTTTCTAGTGATTGACCTTTCCTGATGACATGTCCGAAGTAAGTGAGCTGAAGTCTCACCATCCTCACTTCTAAGGAGCATTCTGGTTGTATTTCTTCTAAGACTGATCTGTTCATTCCTTCGGCAGTCCACGGTACATTCAGTATTCTTCTCCAACATCGCAATTTGAATGCATCAATTCTTCTGTCTTACATTTTCACTGTCCAACTTTTGCATGCATATGAGGCCATTGAAAAGACCATGGCTTGGGTCAGGCGCCATCTTAGTCATCAAAGTGACATCTTTAGAGGTCTTATGCAGCAGATTTGCCCGAAGCAGTACGTCTTTTGGTTTCTTGACTGATGCTTCCATGGTTGTTGATTGTTGACCCAAGTAGAATGAAATCATTGACAATAGGTACACACAACAAATAGGTACACATGGAAATCATTACAGACCGCTGTGGCACCTGCAGAATAATAAGACAGAATGATGGAGTTGGTGGGGCTGATGTAGGTCAGGGGTTGAGGAAGTCCCCATGGGGGTGGGGGCTTTGATCAAGGCCTGACTGGTAAGAAGGAGTGGCCATGGGAGGATGAGGGGCTGGAACCTTGCAGGAGGATGATATGGCATGTGCAAGGCCTCATGGCAGGAATGAAGCAGGTTAGTGGGACTAGCAGAAAGGAGGTGGGTGTGGCTGGAGTTAAGGAGTTAAGGAGACTGTGGAGGTCCTGGTCAGGAGCTGGACCTTGGGTTTTTCCTAAGTTCAAAGAGGATTTGTTGGAGGGCCGTTGTTGTTAGCTGCCCTCAGGTGGACTCTGACTCATGGTGACGTTATGTGCAATAGAATGAAAAGTTGCATGGTCCCGCGTCATCCTCATGATCACCGGCATGTTCAAGTCCACTGTTGCAGCTGTTGTGCCAGTCCATCTCACTGAAGGCCTCCCTTACCCTCACTGGCCCCCAAACGTGATGTCCTCCTCTAGCGATTGGTCCCTCCTGATAACATGTCCAAAGCAAGCTAGTCAGACAGTGTTCCGTTGTGATCTATAAGGTTCTCACTGACTAATTTTCAGAAGGAGATCACCAGCCAGGCCTTTCTTCCTAGTTTGTCCTAGTCTGGAAGTTTCACTGAAATCTGTCAACCATGGGTTACCCTGCTGTTATTTGAAATAGCGGTGGCGTATCTTTCAGCATCATAGCGACACGCAAACCACCACATTATGACATACTAACAGGTGGGTGGTGGAGAGGGCCATTAAGCGTCCGCAAATGAGCAAGCTGGCTCATATCTCCACTGGCCTCGGTAATGTCCCTGGTGTCACTATTGGCCCTGCAGCAGGATAAGGAGCTCAGCATCCTCACCTAGTCAGCAGAATTGGACATGTTCCCAGGGCACTACCCTGCATCAGCATATCCATCCCCTTTCCCAGGACCCTGCAAACCCATCTGCCTGGCTAAAACCAGACCTTGGGAAAACACCAAATGCTCCCAGTATCACACACACTCTCTGTGTGAACTTAAGTCACTGCACGGCATCTTCAAGCAGAGTCCCAGCTCCTCTTCTTTCTGGGTGTGGGAGAGGGCTCTCCCCTCTGTCAAAGCCTTTGCCCCGAGGTTCGAGAGATTGCTGGGCTGCCTAAAATGACCTTCTGGAGCACACCCTTTAATAGCCTTCTCTGATTTACACCTGGACTGGCCTTGCTGCTGGGAAAGTCAGACACAGTTGAGAAATGAAGTCTCTGATCTGTCTTCCTCTGAGACCCAAGCATATTACGTCTGCCTCCATGGGAATGTAGGGGGAGTAGTTAGGGTTGTGGGGGCCAGACCCAGGATTGATACTTTACCCACAGGGAATACAATTCCCAAAATAGCAGTCAGTGGTTAGATTCCTCTTCTTGTATCCTTGGTCAGTGGAGGCTGAGATAAGGACATAGATTACCCAGAACTCCCATTTTCAAAGGCTCAGTGACATCAAGCCGTGCTTACTAGACACCAGGCAACAGCAGTCCCGTCTTCCTCTAATATCTTAGCAGGTGTTCAGGACCCCCGGTGCCTCCAGGACATTATTAGGGAGAATAACCAACCAGCCTTGGCCACATGGCTGCCGCTTACTGGAGGACAGACCCCCTTGTCTGCTCTGCTGTGAACACTAACCTCCATGAGTGGGAGTGATGTGGGGCTCTGGGGCCTGGGGAGGGTGATGGAGGTGTTACATTCCTCAGGATCCCCTGGAGCTCCATCCCCACTGTGCCCTCCAGCTGCAATCCATTCTTCCATCCAGCTGTTTATCCTGGGGGCCTCTCCTGGCACTCATCACTGTCGGGGACATTTATAATCACCCTTCATGCCCTGAGGTACAGAGCCACACGGTAAGAACCCTACAGCTGGCAGGGAGGGTCAGGAGGCTTCATGGTCCCTTGGAGTATCTTGGGACTTCTCCTTGGCCAGGCCTCCTCCCTCTGGCTTTAGTGCTCCCCCACTTCCACAGCTGTCTTCCCTTTGATGTCCATACCCCTAGGACCCCCTGAATCATTTGTCTCCGTCTCATGCCACCTGTCATGATTTCTTTTACATTATAGGGATTTACTCAGATGTCTGGCCTCCCTGCCCCCACCAAGACCAGAAATAATGCTGTTGCTGTTAGCTTCCTTGGAGTTAGCTCTTGACTAACGTACAGCAGAACAAAATGCTGCCTAATTCTGCACCATCCCTATGATTGATTGTAGATCAGACTGTTGTCATCCATAGGGTTTCCATTGGCTGATTTTCGGCAGTAGATCCACCACGGGTGACCTTGCTGGTATTTGAAATACCAGTGACATAGCTTCCAGCATCATAGCAAGATGCAGGCCACCATGGTACGACAAAGTGACAGACAGGTGGTGGCACCCTTGATTACCTTACCTTATATAAGACTGTCTTTCTAGCTAGGGAGACTTTCCTTGCTGGCTTTGAAGGAGCAAGCCACCACATTGT
This sequence comes from Dugong dugon, assembly GCA_030035585.1. Lineage (NCBI taxonomy): Eukaryota > Metazoa > Chordata > Mammalia > Sirenia > Dugongidae > Dugong > Dugong dugon. The sequence goes on from CM057462.1 coordinate 27,891,426, forward strand.
GAGGGGGCCACTTGGCAAGGAACAGTGGGTGGCCTCCAGCTGACATCCAGCAAGAAGTGGGTCCCTCAGTCTTACAGTCACAGGAAATAGATTCAGCCCTACTCCATGGAGGCGGGAAGCAGCTGCCACAGCCCACTCTAGCTGTCACCTTTCACCTCTGCCACTTGTTGGGACCTGGCCCATTAGCAGGATAGCCTGGGGCACAGGGCTAACCAATCCTTCATCCCACAGGCTCCTATGAAAAAGGTGGAAGGAGACAGTCCAGATCCTTTGCCCTTGTCTGTGAAATTCATGAAGTTCATGAGTGTGTTGCTAGAACCTTCTATCTTGAGCCCCATGCAGCTGGGCCTCAGCTCCTCTGACAAGAGCAGCACTTGCTTTTCCTGGTCATTGAGCTGTCCTCTCCACTTTGGGGCTAGGGCGCCCTCCTCCTCCAACCTCACCCTGGCTGGAGGCACCCTCTGTCCTCAGCACCCTGTTGGAATTGGCATCACTGGGCCTATCACCCTGCACATTGGGCTCTTGGAGGTGGTCCACCAGCCCCTCAGCCCCAGCCTGCAGACCCCATGTCTTCATGTTGGCCCTGATGCAGTCAGGCTTGGAGACCCTGAGGGCAGCTGCCCCCACCCTCCTGCTCCTTCCAAGCCCCGGCTCCCACTGAGCTGGTTGTGTATATCCTGGGGAAAATCATTAAAATGAATTATACATCAACACCCAGAGATGGATCATTAATTAATAAACTCACCATCTCAACTTCCCTCACCGTAAATAGCACCCATGGTGAATGAGTAAGCGGACTCGGCTTCACGGGCCAGAGCGGACTAGGGGAGCAGGTCAGAGCTTTGCCTGGACTGGGGGAGCAGGTCAGAGCAAGGAGAACACTTGGCAGGGTCGGTGTCCCTGGGTGGTATCACTGCACCGCACAGTAACTGGACACTCTCGCTGGCTCAGTGGACAGAGCCGAGGTGCTTACTGCAGGCTGATGGCCACTGGCTGGGCTGCTCTGTGCTCCAGCCCTTCCTGGCTCTGGGCTGTACCGTCAGGATGACCTACTTGTATGTCTTTCGGAGCACTTGCCCGGTTCTGACTTGCTGCCATTAATGACCAGAACGGCAGCTCATTGCTGTTGTTGGTTGCCATCAAGTTCATTCTGACTCATGGCGATCCTATGTGTGCAGAGTAAAACTGCTCCTTAGGGTTTTCAAAGCTGTGACCTTTTGGAAGCAGATTGCCAGGCCTGTCTTCTGGGTGGGTTTGAACTGCCAAACTTTTAGCTAGAAGTTGAGGGCTTAACCATTTGTGCCACCCAGGGACTCCTCAGAACAGCAGCTGGAGGAGCCAAATAAAAGCATAGTGGAAGGAAGAGGAGGGGATGAGAAGGTCCTTCTGCAGGGGTGTGCCCCTTCTTTCTGCACCCCGATGCCAACAATAGTGTCACTCTTCTCCCTTGTCTCTGGAGAAAGAAACTGCATCTGCAGCGTGACCACGTGGGGCCCCAGGAGAGTGAAGCTTTGGAGAGGGAGGGAGGGAGGGAGGCATTTGGCAAGATGGGGGACCTGCAGAGAGAGGGGCTTCCTCCACTGGGCAAGTCAACATTGCCTGTGCACGCAGCAGGTTCTCCATCCCCAGCAAAGGAAGTTTCCGGAAGTTTTCTTTGACTGCAGGTGGATTATTTAACATCCTATTAGAGTAGGAGGAAGAGAAACCTGCTCCCTATTGCCTTTGTAGCAGAGGTTGCTTGTCAAGTCTTATTTTAATTTTCCCTTTGGCTTGCGAGGAAAAACATACACACACAAGCAGAACGCTGGGCAGAGCCGCTCAGCACAGCTGTTGCAGAACCAGGATGAATCCACAGCGTGCAGCTTGGCACCTGGAGAAGCAGCAAGGGAAAGCGTGCCCCTGTCTCTGGATCTCTTCTCATTTTACACATTTTAAAGAAAAGCCAAAGTGCCAGCCACTTGTGCTGAGGCGAACATGTTGTTCTTGCCGATCGATTTTTGGGAGTGTTCAGCATCTCCTGTTAACCCAGGTATCGGAAATCACTGCAGGTCTCCACCTGCAGCTGGTGCCATTGGCCCCAAAGTCCGCCTTTCTGGTCAGAAGCCCAAGGAAGAGATACATGTCTCCCAGGAATAAATCGTGAGCCATTGCACCCTCCAGCTTGGAACCCACCCTTCGAACCCAGGCAGCCTGGTTTCCTGTAGAGACACGTGTTTCTCCAGAACCTGTGATGTGCAAGAATGGGGCTGGACACTGAAGGTGGCACAGGATGGCCCCTGAGAGACCCTCACACCAGCCTGGCAGGATCAGATTCTGCCTTCTGTCTCCCATATTTCTTCAGCAGAAAGTATGTCATCCTCCTGGGCTCCTTGATTTTGGTCTCCCTCACAGACTCAAGTCCCCAAATGAAAGGAGATGGCCGGGGTTTCACAGGAAAAGTATTTTATTGTTTTTTTTGTTGTTTGTTCACTAGCCTTAGATAATGACCCTTTGTTTTCTTTTAGAGTAGTTGGAGAGCTGCTGCTTGCTCAGACTCCTTCGAGATGCTTTCATCTCTAGACAGACCGACAGTTCAATTCTTAAGTGCCCCAAAGAGTTAAGAAAAATGTTGAGGTCATATCTAGCAGGAAGGCAGGCCGAGGAGTTTTCGGGCATTGTCAACCCGTGTGGAGGAGCCCTGTCTAGTCGTCGGGCGGGTCAGAGGCCCAGGGCCAGCTTGAGGAGGAGGAGGCTGCGGCTGGGGGTTGAAGGGTTGTGGCTTGAAAGCTTAACTGGCAGCATAGGGCACCCCCTACAGAACAGGCTCATTCTGGAATGGGAGGTCCTTTGGGTAGGGCCCCAGGGGGCTGACCTAGGAGCTCAGAGAAAGACCAGCACTAAGGCTCCCAGCCTGCCCCAGATAAAGTCTATAGACACATAACAGAGTGGTTCCTTTTGCCTGGAAATTTATAGAGAAAGGTCAAAGTCTAATGAGGCTCCTGCAAAATTGCTTCCTCCTACCTTCTTAAGATCACTGGCTGGTGCAAACGGTTTGTGTTTGACTGCTAACCTAAAGGTTAGGAGTTCAAACCCACCCAGCGGTACGCTGAAAGAAAGGCCTGGCAATCTACTTCTGTTAAGATTACAACCAGGAAACTCACCCTGCGGGGCAGTTCTACTCTGTAACACATGGGGTCATTGTGAGTCGGAATCGACTTGACAGCAACTAACAACATAAACTTCCTCCAGCTCAGATAACCCCTGTGAGGTGGCGGGGGTGGTGGTGGAGCCCTCTGCAGAGTGAGGGGCTGGGGGGCCCTCCCCAGCAGCTCTCCTCTCGAGGTTGCCCATCCCCCTGAGGACCCCCTTCCCAGTGGCCATGATCCCCCTAATGGTGAGACTGAGGGAGGGAGGTAGGCTTACTACTGCCCCTGGGCATCTTCCTGCCCCCAGGTGTCTCTCTGGCTCTTCTCGCTGAATGGCAACGAGATGGCCATTGGGAAGAGAAACCCCGTAAGGAGGAGGGAGCACATTTCCATCTGTCATTCTCTGGGGATATGGATGGGGCACCTCCCCTTGTTCGGAGGACCTCCCTGTAACCTGCGGGGATGGCTGCCTTCCCTCATTCCCTGAAGAGCCTGAGAAGGCAGCGAGGTGGGATACACTGGGGAGCCGGGCAGGCTCAAGGGGTGCCCATGCCAGCACCGTCGTAGGATGTTGCATTGCTGGGTGTCACAGGCAACCTTCAGCAAGGGAAGAGGCAAAAACAGCAAGCAGGTGCTGGATATGAGCTTACCTGCCCATAGGTCTGCCCCTGGCCAGGCCTCCTCCCCAGGCTTCTCCCTGAGGCTTGTGGCCCGGGAAATGGTGCTGCAGCTCAGGTTTCTAAAGGAAACTCCCTTGAAATTGCACTGTCACAGGTGCTCCACTGGGGCCAGTAACAGCCAGGTGCAGAGCCGCTTAGCAGAAGGAACACAGGTGTGAGGAGCGCAGGTGTGGGGCAGAGTGCCCAGCCCTCCTGGGAGACGTCTGGCAAGTCACGTAATCTTGAGCCTCAGTGTTCTTACCTGTAAAATAAACATGACCCTCCAGTCAGGCCCAGCTTGGCAAGTGGGACACTGAGTGTCAGAACTCAGGTGCATTGAATATGCTCTGCAAGTTGGATCCTTATCGTCCCTTCCCCTGACCCTCTCCTGGGAGCCTCGGAGAACTTCCTTTCCCAACTACACGTCTCACCCAGACTCCTCACTGCAGACTCTTTGGGCCCAAATTCTCCCCCAAGGAGCTGAAATAGAAATTGTGGACCCTTCTCTGCCCTGCAGGGCGTCTCAGAAGGTGTCAGCATTGAGACAAATTAAAAAGCTGCTAAAACACTTATTTTCACGTCTTTGGGAATTATTGTGGGATTTTCTGGCCTCCTGGGGTAGGGGTGGGCCCATCGAGTCTCTTCTCTTCAGCTCTTACCAGTTAGGGGGCTGGATGTGTGGCAGAGCCCCCTGGGCTGGGCTCAGAGTTTGCACTTGATTTTTTTTTTAGACACGTGAGGCTCTTTTCAGGCTGCCTGTGTGTCAAGAGGCTTGCATTTCACGAGGGAAATGTGGGTCTGTACTTGCCCAGGGCCCTAAGTACTCTGAGAATCGCCATTCCCTAATCCTGGATCTGGACCTGAGTGAGCGAGCACCGACACAGCAGGGAGAAGCTGCCGGAGAGAATCCCATCTGCTTGCTGTTCATTCAGTCTTTCCTTCGTTCTGGTACTGATGTGGCTGTCTGTAGGCAGAGTCCAATGAAGAGGGATGTCCTTTAGGAACCCAAAAGTTCATTTGGAGCCCCTGGGTAGCAAAAGGTTGGCAGTTTGAGTCCACCCAGAAACACCTTGGAAGAAAGGCCTGGCGATATCTCCCCCAAAAATCAGCTGTTGAAAACCCTCTGGAACACAGTTTTACTCTAACACACATGAGGTCACCATGAGTCAGAATCAACTTGATGACAACTGGTTTTACTGGCAAAGTTCGTTCATTCATTCATTCGTTCACTCATTTCACCAACCAACCAAGATTCAACACCTACTGGGAGCTAAGACCTCAACAGACAGCCGGCAGTCTTGCATCAAACTGCACCCAATGCAATGGATTCTGTTCTGAGAGGCTGTTTTTGTTGTTCTGCAAGAATGGGCAAGTAGATCAGATCCTGCTGCCAAGCCCAGGAAGCGTTCAGTGGGCATAGCTAATGGGGGAGGTCCAGTGCGTCCTAGCCCATCCCTAGGATCGTCCTGGGTGAGTCCCCCAGATCCCCCACAGGGTAGCGGGGGAAAGAGAAGGTCACTGTGACTTGTGCTATTTCCCAGAGACCAGAGAAAATTCTAGAGCTGCGATCTGCCCGCACTCCATCGTCTGTGTCAGTGCCAGAAATAGAATGCCGAAGATTCCTGCTCTGATTTCTGTGCTCATAATTCTAGGGCAAGATGCCCTTATGAAATGTGGATCAAAGGAGACAGAGAGGGAGCGGCGAGCTGAGTGGTTCACTCGAGGTCTATGCATCACGAGCCGGCCCTCGCCAGAGCTCCAATTAGCGGCGTTTGTAAGAGATCACGTACGGAATATTGACTTGGCTCAGCCTGGGAAAAAAATGGGAGAGGTTTGCAAAATGCCCCTTCAATCATGACAATTAAAATCCAAATGCAGGCCTGCAAATACCCTGCACCCGGGCCCTTGTTCTGGGTGGGGCGAGAAAGGAGTGAGCTGAGACACAGCATGTTCTCAGAAGCAAGCAGCCCCTGAGCCAAGCCCGGAGAGAGAAGAGAAGAGGTAGTCATAGTTGTAACTCCTGCCTTAACAACAACAATTAGCTGAAATTTACTGCCTACTTACCATGAGCCAGGTTCTAATCACTTGACATGAATTGGATCATGTAAGGTACGTGGCAGTTCTGGAAGTAGTCCCCCTCCTGATTCTTATTCAGCACAGAGAGGTTAAGTAACTTGCCCAGGGTCTCACAGGTGACTAGCGGTGGAGTCAGGATTTAAATCCAGGCTCAAGGGACAGCCTATGTGCGTCAGAGTAGAACTGTGCTCCATAGGGTTTTCAGTACTGATTTTTCAGCGGTAGATTGCCAGGCCTTTCTTCCAAGGCACCTCTGGGTGGACTTGAACCTCCAGACTTTTGGTTAGCAGCCAGTGCTTAACTGTTTGCCCAACTCAGGGACTCCCAAGGGATATTACTGTGATGTATTGTCCTTATCGCATTTGATCCTTTCAACAACCCTGTTGGTTGCCATCAAGTTGATTCTAACTTGTGGGGACCCCATATGTTACAGAGTAGGGCTGCTCCATAGGGTTTTCTTGGCTGTAATCTTAATAGGAGTAGATCAGCAGGCCTTTTTTCTGTGGCACCGCTGGGTGGGTTCGAACCACCAACCTTTAGGTTAGCAGTTGAGCACAAACTCTTTGTGCCACCTAGGGGCCTTACCCTTTTGGGGTGAGGATAGTATTTTTTCCTATTTTATAGATTGGGAAATGGAGACTAAGAAAGATTAGGCAATTGGTGCAAGGCTGCAGAGCTAGTGCATGGCACAGAGAATCTGGGCACAGTGCTGCCTGCCCCAAAGGTTTGCTGCACCTAGCACCCTGGGTTTCAGTGTGGCGAGGATGCATATGCTGTGTCAGAGGGAACTTCCCTTGGCTAAAAGTCTGGAGTGTCCCCTCGTGATGCTCCCCTATTTAGAGCTGTTCCACCCCACAGTGTGTACCAGCTTCTTCCCCAGGAGGCAGTGGCCTGAGGGCCCCAGCAGGTGAGATCTTCAGGCATCCGTGGACAGGGGGACCGGAGATGGTGAGCGGGGGACAGGGAAGCTGCCTGCACTGACATCCATACCTGGCTTTCCAGAAAAGGCCCCTCCTTTCCCCAGCAGCCTGGGGACCCAGCCCACCATCACCCAGGGAATAAATCATGGGATCATAGCCACATGATCTTCAGGGTGACTTGTATGGAGTGGCCTTTCCCTGGTGGTCCTTATGTAGTGAGCAGGTGACTTTAGGGTGTTCTTGGAAGGAAGGGGAGACACGGCCTCTGAGAGGAGCTGGCGACGGTGGTGGTGCTGAGGCCATCTCGCTCACCTTGATCTGGGGGAAGGTCTAAGAAGACCTTAATGTGCAGGATGCATTCAGGACCGTGCACATTCGAGGGTCTCCTCCTGCAGCCCACCAGGCCTCTCTGCCTGTCTGCCATCTCAGAGCGTCTCCCTGCTCCTTTTCCCTACAGTCCTAAAGCACTGATGTTAGCTTCTGCCAAGTCAGCCCCTGGCTCATGGCGACCCTGTGCACACCAGAACAAAACACCCTCTGGTCCTGCATCATTCCCATGATAGTTGCAGATCAGACGGTTGTGACCCGTAGGGTTTTCGCTGGCTGATTTTCGGAAATAGATCTCTAGGTCTTTCTTCCTAGCCCATCTTAGTCTGGAGGCTCCGCTGAAACCTGTTCAGCATCACAGCAACACACAAGCCTCCACTGACAGATGGGTGGTTGCTGTGTTGGAGGTGTACTGGCCAGTGAACCATTACTGCCTCCTCTGGAAGCACTAACCTCTCTTTCTCACACCATGTGGCTCCCACCCCAGCCTCAGCCTGCCCTCCCCAAGCCTATGCCTCCTTGGGCCCCTCTCTCCAAGGATAGTGCCCACTTCCTGGTGGATCCCCACCACCAGACCTCTTATGTCTGAGATCACTCACCTTCCTTTGTCCGTCACTAGCTGTGTCCAGATGTCCAAACAATGTGCTAAAGAGCAGGGGCTGGGTCCCCACACTCCTAAGTCCTAACACCCTCGCCACCACTTACCTGCTGTAAGGGCAAGTCACGTTACCTCTCTGTGCCTCAGTTTCCTTGTCTGTGAAATGGGGATAAAAAAAGAGTGCCTAACTCTTAGGATTATTAGGGCAAAAGAAGTTGATATTTGTAAAGTGTTTAAAATAGTGTTGGGCACATAGTAAGAGCTATCAGTAAATACATTCTAAAAAATTGTACAGTGCTACCAGCTCAATGTCCCAAAATGGCATCTTTGATGTTGCTTCTCCCTGTTTCTTATAAAAAATCCAACCTCCTTAACCTGGGTTCAGGCCTCTCCATGGCCTTCACACAAGGTCTCCCAGGACCCTGCTAATGCCCACTGGTCTGTGGTCAGCCCTCATCCTTCCTGCAAATTTCCCTCTGCCCATGGCACCCCATCCTTCCACCTGCACCCATCTTTCCACCTGCTCCCCATGCTTCTGTGTGCCCCCAACCCTTCCACCTCCCCCCCACCCTTCCACTTCCTCTTCACCCTTCCACCTGCCTCCCATCCTTTCACCTGCCCCCACCTTTCTACCTGCCCCCCACCCTTCCATCTGCCTCCCATCCTTTCACCTTCCCCTACCCTTCCACTTATCCCCTACCCTTCCACTGTCCCCCATCCTTCTACCTGCCCTCGACCTTTCCACCGTCCCCCATCCTTCCACCTGCCACCCATCCTTCCACCTGCCCCCGATCCTTCACCTGCTCCCTATCTTTCCACCTGCCCCCGATCCTTCCAGCTGCCCCCAATCCTTCCACCTGCCTCCCATCCTTCCAGCTCTCTCCATCCTCCCACCTGCCCCCGATCCTTCCACCTGCCTCCCATTCTTCCACCTGCTCCCCATCCTTCCATCTGCCCCCATCTTCCAACCTGCCCCCTATTCTTCACTTGCTGACTTCAAAGCCATCAGCCACCAGTACTCACCCTCCCACAAATCCTTCTCTAATCCCCTGTGACCAAAATCATTACTTCCTTCTTTAAGTGCTCATGCTGCCTTCCTAGTTGTATTTCTGTAGATAAACAAGTGCAAAATAAGATTAAAAGGAAGCCCTCGCTCCTTGATTAATCCATACACTCCTTCTGGGAAGAGCCTTGATGCCTTCCCTTATTTTTTAACCCTCTGCAGTGTATTGCACACGTTAGATGCTCAAGAAGGATTTACTGAATAAGTAAATGAAAAGAGAAAACATCAAGAACATGCAGCTCTAGCTCAGGCTCATGTTGGCCCTGCGCATGGCCCTGACCACCCTCTTCTCAAGGAGCTTGTGGCCCACCAAAGCAGTTGTCCAGAAAGTGACTCAGACAAATGTGTAAGTGCAAACTACGGTGAGCCAGCCGGAATTAACATACAAGATACCATATGAGTTTACATAAGGGGATGTCATTTGACTGGGGGACTAGGAAGTGGCTCTCAGAAGACAGGAAAGAGTGACCGGGAGTTGGCTGGTGAGCAGTTGAAGAAAAGAGTGTTCCAGAAGCAGGGAGACAGACCAGGGCAGGGGTGCGTGCAGGGTCTGAGGAGCAGCCCCAGGTAGTGTAGGTGTAGGGGCAGAGTGGGCAAGGCACCGAGGGACAGGTCCCTGCACCAGGGCAGGCAAGGCCTTTTTGGACACGAGGAGCCCATATGGAAGGCGCCATTGGAAGGTTTGGCTCTGGACCGGGACAGATCCCATTTGCATGCTCAGAGGTTTGCTCAGGTTGCTGTGGTTAGAAGAGACTTAGGGAAGTAAGGGGACCTGTCAGGAAGCAGGTCCTGCAGGTCCCTCCAGGAGAGAGATGCAGGTGGCCAGGTCCATGTGGAGGAGGAGGGGGCTGGGGTTGGACTTGGACTGGTGATGAAGGGAGGCCCAGCAAAAGAAGGAAAAGAAAAAGGGTGACCCCAAGATCTGCGGTGTAAACACCTGAGGAGAGAAGGTATTTACCAAGACAAAGAAGGAGGCTGGTGGATTAGGGTAGGGGCCTGTGGAGTAGGGTGGGGGCCTGTGGAGTAGGGTGGGGGCCTGTGGAGTGGGGTCGGGGCCTGTGGAGTAGGGTGGGGGCCTGTGGAGTGGGGTGGGGGCCGGTGGAGTGGGGTGGGGGCCGGTGGAGTGGGGTGGGGGCCGGTGGAGTGGGGTGGGGGCCTGTGGAGTGGGGTCGGGGCCTGTGGAGTAGGGTGGGGGCCTGTGGAGTGGGGTGGGGGCCGGTGGAGTGGGGTGGGGACCGGTGGAGTGGGGTGGGGACCGGTGGAGTAGGGTGGGGGCCTGTGGAGTGGGGTCGGGGCCTGTGGAGTAGGGTGGGGGCCTGTGGAGTGGGGTCGGGGCCTGTGGAGTAGGGTGGGGGCCTGTGGAGTGGGGTGGGGGCCGGTGGAGTGGGGTGGGGACCGGTGGAGTAGGGTGGAGGCGGTGGGCCTGAGCTCTGGTTTTGGCCGTCTTAGTCTCCCAGAGCTGCTGTAACAGAAATACCACAAGTGGGTGGCTTTAAAGAACAGAGTTCTGGGGGCTCAAAGTCCAAATCAGAATCTCAGCGGTGTTGATTCCTTCCTTGTCAGTAGCTTCGGGCTTTCCTTGGTTCCTTGGCTTGTAGAAGATCCTCACGTGGCGTCTGTCTTCCCCTTTTGTGCAAGCTTATCTAATCTGCTGTTTATATAACTCAAGAGTTCTTACGTTTTGGATCTACTCTATACCAATATGCTTCATCTGGTTAATTGACTACATTACGTTAAATTTCATCGAGAGGTATAAAAACCCATTGCCATCGAGTCTATTCTGACTCATAGTGACCCTACAGGACAGAGTAGAATGGCCCCATAAGGTTTCCAAGGAGTGGCTGGTGGATTTAAACTGCCGACCCTCTGGTTAGCAGCTGAGCTCTTAACCACTATGCCACCAGGTTTCCATCCACAGGTATAGGGGTTAGGATTCCAACACATATTTTTGGGGGAACACAATTCAGTCCCTTACAGAGGCCTATTAAACATGTAAGTGGGGATGTAGGGAAGGCAGAAATGCACTCTCCCTGCTCCAGAAGACTGGATTTGCCATCAGTGCAGGGTGGGATGACCCGAGCCTCCAGCCTTGTTGTGGTTAGCTTCTGTGGAGTCAGCCTCCAACTCATAGCGACTCCATGTACAGTGGAGCAAAATGCTGCCTGGTCCTGTGCCATCCCTATGACTGGTTGCGGATCAGACAGTTGTGATTTATAGGGTTTTCATTGGCTGATATTTGAAAATAGATCACCAGGCCTTTCTTCCTAGTCCCTTTTAGTCTGGAAGCTCTGCTGAAACCTCCTCAGCATCATAGCAACACACAAGCCTCCACAGAGAGACTGGTGGTGGCTGTGCATGAGGTGCATTGGCTGGGAATCAAACTAGGGTCTCCAGCATAGAAGGTGAGAATTCTATCAGTGAACCACTTACACCCTCGTGAGCCTCCTGGTGCCAGGGGCTACATGACACAGAGAAGGAGCTGAGGTGCCTGTGAAGCAGATAGTTCTTTAACCACAGGTCTCTGTGGTCTTTTGGCTCGGCAGGCAGGTGTGTGCGCGCACACAAGCACAAATAGCTCCTCACTATCAAAAACAATGACTAAGAGATAGGCAGGCCCCTGGGAAGCCGAGCTTTGGAAATGCGTTTTCAATTCAGTCCCCCGGGTCCCTCAGGATGTCCCTGCCGAGAGTGTTAACTTGAGGTCTGGTTGCTGCCTTTAGAGCAGTCTGGGGAAATAAGTCAAAAAGTTAATTTGATTTTGAACAGATCCTTAAATCAGCTCTCAAGAGGCAGAGATCAATTTGCATTTCATCTTTCCTTACTTAGTCATCTTGGCTGGTATTTCGCAGGAGTTGTTGGTATTTTTCATGTTCTCTTGCTGCACAGAAGTGACCCTCAGAGCATATTTTAAAACAAGGAAGCCATCTGAAGAAGGGGAAGAGGCAGCAGGTTCTGGATATTTTTTTTCCCCTTTCTTTTTTGTAATTGTGGCTTCTGTTCCTGCCCGTGATTGTACCGACCCTATCTCTGACATGGAAATCTGTATTTGTTCAAACATCTGATTCTTTCTGCTTCCCTGCAAGGTCCATGGTTTGTTCTCGTGCTGCTAGCATCTGAGTCTGCAAGGGAGTCAGGGAGCCAACTACCCACGCTCCCCACCCAGGCCTTTACTCACTGTCCCCTAAGTTCTCTGCCCCTACTAGGGACCCCCGTACAGTCTCCAAATCCTCACATCTCAGAGGGTCAAATGGATCCAACAGAACGTCTTTAGGGAGTGAGGACTGGTTGTCTTGCTTCCCAGTTCAGGCCTTCATCCTCAGGAAATATCACAGAACTTTCTGGAAGTTCTAATAGCAGAAGAGTTGTCAGACTGTGTTATGGCAAATAAAGGGGTCATCTCTCGGGTGAAAGCATGGCAGCCCATGTCTGGTCAAGGAGGGCAGTGGCTAGCAAACATAGGAAGGGAGCCAGGTTTCTCACTACAGGATAAAGGAGGAACTGCTCTATAAAGGGGGAGCTAGAATAAGCCTGGGAGTCCCTGGGTAGTGCAGACAATTAAGCGCTTGACTACTAACTGAAAGGTTAACTATTCTAACCCATCCAGAGGTGCCTTGGAATAAAGGCCTGGTAATCTGTTTTAGAAAAGTCATAGCCTTGGAAACCTTACGGAGTGCAGGTCCACTCTGAATATATGGAGTCACCATGATTCAGAGTCAACTCAGTGGCAACGGTTTTGGTTTTGGGTAGAATCAGCCCAATGGTGTTGAGTTGGAGTTGGGGATACTGGTGCAAACTCATGGTTTTAAATGTGAGTGTTCATAACGACATTGTCTAGCTCTCTGACTGAGAGGATGTAGGAGCAGTAACATCTTAGTAGCAATGAGTACACTTAGCACCCAGGTCTTGGTTTCTAGCATTCTCCATTAAAGGAACCAGGGATCTTTGGAGAAATGGCTGATTCCAGGGAAGAGGAAGGGAAAGAACAAGTTAAGCCTGGAACATCTTGTTCCAGAAAGCAAGGAAGTACTCAAGGAAAGATGGAGACATGTCAAAAGGACCCAGAAGCCGGCTTAAAGGGACTCCCACTGGCCAAAGTTGAGACAATTTCAGCTACAAAATAGTTAATGATAGTATAGCCCGTTGAATAAAATAGGAATCACTAAGTCCACACTGATACAAGCAAATAAGTGAATACACAAATGAAAAGGGAAATCTCTTCTTTATTGTAGGATGCCAACCAGTAGATGTCGAAAGAAGATGGAATTAGAAAAATTGCAGCCATCATTACTTTACCTCACCAGTTGCCATTGAGTCTACCCCAACTCATGGCAACCCCATGTGTGTCAGTGTAGAGCTGCTTCATAAGGTTTCCAGTGGCAACTTTTTGGGAGTAGATCACCAGGTCTTTCTTCTGCAGCACCTCTGGGTGAACTTGAACCTCCAACCTTTCAGTTAGCAGTTGATTGCGTTCACTGTTTGCACCATCCAGGAACCTTGCAACCATCATAGTTATAATTAATTTAAGCAAGAAACATCAATGGATGATTAAAGTAGTGAGTGAAAGGGGTTGAGGGACTTTGTTTGTTGTTGTTGTTAGGTGCCGTCCAGTTGGTTCCAACTCATAGCAACCCTGTGTACAACAGAACAAAACACTGCCCAGTCCCACCATTCTCACAATCATTGTTATGCTTAAGCCCATTATTGCAGCCCCTGTGTCAGTACATCTCGTTGAGGGTCTTCCTCTTTTTTTCTGACCTTCTGCTTTACTAAGCATGATGTCCTTCTCCAGGGATTGTTCCCTCCTGATAACATGTCCAAAGTACATGAGACAAAGTCTCACCATGCTTGCTTCTAAGGAGCGTTCTGGCTGTCCTTTTTCCAAGACAGATTTGTTCATTCTTCTGGCAATCTATGGTATATTCAATGTTCTTCGCTAACATCCTAATTCAAAGGCATCAATTCTCCTTCAGTCTTCCTTATTGATTGTCCAGCTTTCACATGCATATGAGACAATTGAAAATACCATGGCTTGGGTCAGGCGCACCTTAGTCCTCAAAGTGACATCTTTGCTTTTCAACACTTGAAAGAGGTCTTCTGCAGGCGATCTGCCCAATGCATTACGTCATTTGATTTCTTGACTGCTGCTTCCATGAGTATTGATTGTGGATCCAAGTAAAATGAAATCCTTGACAATTTCAATCTTTTCTCCATTTATCATGATGTTGCTTACCGGTGCAGTTGTGAGGATTTTTGTTTCCTTTATGTTGAGAAGTAATCCATACTGAAGGCTGTGGTCTTCGATCTTCATCAGTAAGTGCTTCAAGTCCTCTTCGCTTTCAGCAAGCAAGGTTGTGTCATTTGCATACTGTAGATTGTTAATGAGTCTTCCTCCAGTCCTGATGCCACGTTCTTCTTCATATAGTCCAGCTACTCGGATTATTTGCTCAGCACACAGATTGAATAAGTATGGTGAAAGGATACAACCCTGACACACCCCTTTCCTGATTTGAAACCATGCTGGTATCCCCTTGTTCTATTTGAATGACTGCCTCTTGGTCTATGTACAAGTTCCTTGTGAGCACAATTAAGTGTTATGGAATCCCCGTTCTTCGCAATGTTGTCCATAATTTGTTATGATCCACATAGTCAGATACCTTTGTGTGGTCAAAAAACACAGGTAAACATCTTTCTGGTATTCTCTGCTTTCAACCAAGATCCATCTGGCATCCATCCCTCATTCCATGTCCTCTTCTGAATCCGGCTTGAATTTCTGGCAGTTTACTGTTCATGTACTTTTGCAACCATTTTTGAATTATCTTCAGAAAAATTTTACTTGTGTATGATATTAATAATATTGTTCAATAATTTCCACATTCCCATTGGATCATTTGTTTTTGGAATGGGCACAAATATGGATCTCTTCCAGTCAGTTGGCCAGGTAGCTGTCTTCCAAATTTCTTCGTATAGATGAGTGAGCACTTCCAGCGTTTCATCCTTTTGTTGAAATATTTTGTTATTCTGTCAATTCCTAGAGCCTTGTTTTTTGCCAGTGCCTTCACTGTAGCTTGGACTTCTTTCTTCAATACTATCAGTTTTTGATCATATGCTTCCTCCTAAAATGGTTGAACATCAACCAGATCTTTTTGGTACAGTGACTTGTGCATTCTTTCTACCTTCTTTTGATGCTTCCTGCGTCGATCAATATTTTGCTTAAAGAATCCTTCTACATTGCAACCCAAGTCTTGAATTTTTTCTTCAGTTCTTTCAGCTTGAGAAAGCTGAGCATGCTCTTCCTTTTTGGTTTTCTAACTCCAGGTCTTTGCACATGTTATTATAATACTTTGCTTTGTCTTCTTGAGCCACCCTTTGAAATCTTTTGTTTGGCTCTTTCACTTCATCATTTCTTCATTCACTTTAGGTACTCTGATTTTTAGCTACTCAACTTTTCTCCCACCAAATACTTAGGAATCACACAGAGGGAGAAGTAACTTTACAGTGAAGAAGCTTGGCAGGTGCCATCTTAGCCTGGTGATGCTGCCACCCCCAGTCAGAGGCCACATTGACCTCATGTCTCTCGGTAGGAAGTCCTGAGAACACAGCATCAGTCTGTGATTTTCCTGCCCACAACTCATAACCTGGTCTTCTTATGAGGAGACATTGGACAAACCAAAATTGAGGGACATTCTACAAAATGACTGGTCTGTAATCTTCAAAAATGTCAAGGTCATGGGAGTCCAGGAGAACTGAGAAAAAGCTGAGTGACAGTGACAATGACACCTAAGTGCAGCATACAATCCCAGAGCAGATCCTTCGGCTACAGGGATGGGCTGGGGACCATTGGTAGAACCAGAATGGGGGCTTTGGGGAGATGGGCCACAGGGATCTGTGTCACATCCTTGGACCTTTACTCTAAGTTTGAAATCATTTCCAGATAGAAAGTAAAATAAATAAATGTAAAAGCCTATCACGTTATTTCTACCATCTATCTGTCAGTTTGTTGTACTGTGATGGCTTGTGTATTGCTCTGATGCTGGAAGCTATGCCACTGGTTTTCAAATACTAGCATGGTCACCCATGGTGGACAGGTTTCAGCAGAGCTCTCAGACTAGAACTAGGAAGAAAGACCTGACAATCTGTTTCTGAAAATAAACCAATGAAAACCCTATGGATCACACAAAATATTGTCTGATGTAGTGCTGGAAGATGAGCCCACTTGGTTGGAAGGCACTCAAAATACTCAGTAACCACACAGTGGACTCCAGCATTATCAACAATCATGAAGATGGTGCAGGATCGGGCGACGTTATGTTCTGTTGTACATGGGGCCACCGTGAGTCAGAGCCCACTGGAAGGTAACTAACAACAGCAATCGCATTGTTTATTTCCTCTATAAGTACCTCCCGCACAAATACACACATACATAAGAGGGAAGCACATTGCCTTTGGGAAGCAATGGAAACCTAACGTAGCCATTGTCCCCTCCCATCTTTCCCTCTCCCAATTAAAAAATAGTTCAGGGATAATAGTTTTATTTGTTACTGTTTTTTAAAACCTCTAGTTTTCAAAAGTCAGTGCCACAGGGATAGGCTATACTTTGTTTTCTTCAGTAGGTGCATCTTGTTAGAAAAATAAAGATTAGATTGATCACTGATGACTGGCCCAAAAGCCAATTGCTGTCAAGTCAACCCCAACTCATGGAGACCCTGTGTATGTTAGAGTAGAACTGTGCTCCATACGGTTTTCAGTAGCTGATTTTTTGGAAGCAGCTCTGTAGGCTTTTTTTCTGAGGCACCTCTGGGTGTGTTTGAACTGCCAACCTTTCCTTTAGAAGTTGAGGACGTAACCATTTGTGCCAAACAGAGACGCCCGGATATTATCTCTGCCTATTCCTCATGCATGCTGATCCAGGTGCTCACCCATTCAGGTGTGCATTGATTGATAGACTGATTCCATCATTCATTTCACATAGGCCAGCAAATAAATACTGAAACTTTGCTTGGAGCTTACCACCAGGTGGCCCAGAATGAGTTTCTCATTCTGCCACCCCCACACCATAGAGCCTGCCTCTTCCATTTTGACCTGAACTCTTAAGTGCTCTGTGCGCTGGGGTGCATTTGCAAAGTGAAGGTCAGGCTGGCTCAACCCCATCTGTAGGAGTTCTCACCAAGCACAAGTCCTGACTGACTTACCTACTCACGATTCATTGGGAAATAATTGGCCTCCTGACTTCGATAATGCTCGCATGCTGATTCAGCACTGATGATATAATTATGGGAGGAGGCGCGGCAGCTGCCTGTCCTGCAGTTTTACAGCAGGAACTCTCGAGGCTTTGCAATTCAGGATGGTGAGGTGAAGTGATTAGGTGTTTTTATTTGGGAAGAACTGGGATCTGTGCAGAGGGGTGGGGGCAATGAAAAGGGATTATAGGAAGAAAAGGGTCACTGCCACGGGGTCTTCCAGAGGCATCTGACTGTGCTGTCCCAATTGGCCTTTGAGGACCTGTGTCATTTTGTCAAGGATGGAGAAGCATCCAAAGCAGGCACTGATGTGGCGTGTAGCCCCAGAAGGAGCCTTTGCTCCTAATTGTTGATGTTGGGGTTTCTCATTAGACTAGCACTTCCTTCCTCCTGCTCATGAAGCTGAAACATAACCCTTACATTTGTATAATGCTTCATAATTTTTAAAGTACTCTCATGCATTTTAAACACTGGCGGATGAGTAGGCTGAGGATTCAAGTGATTTGTCCAAGGTCAATGAATCAATCAAAGAGCAATTATTGAGCTCTATTAGAGAACATTGTCCTATGTGCCTCGGAGAGGCCTGTGGAGGAAGTCAGGGCCCTAGTGGGAAGGAGCAGACCTGGATGCAGAGGAAGGTGCTTGTACACAAACATACACACGCACACACCCATGCACGTGCACCCTATGCCCACCCATATGCCCGGAAACACACAACCTTGCACATACCCACATGCACATACAAAACACGTGCACAGGTGGGTTCATACACACACAGAAACGTGCACACACACCATGTGTTTGTTGTTACTGTGGTTGGGTGCTTTTCAGTTAATTTCCACACACAGCCACCCCACGTGACAGAGCAGAACGCCCCATAGGTTTTTCTAGGCTATAATCTTTATAGAAGCAGATTGCCAGGTGTTTCTCCTGTGGAGCTGCTGGGTGGGTTTGAACCACTAATCTTTGGGTTAGCAGCTGGGTGCTTAACTGTGCCACCATGCTCCTTACACCATGTGCACACAAATGACAAATGACGGGGAAAGGCCAAACATGATGGCTTGCAGTCAAGGTCAAGCAATACCACACTGTTAAGTGTGGTGCTGTCATAGTCTCCTAGTGCTGCTGTAGCAGAAATATCACAAGTAGGTGGCTTTAAAGAACAGAAATTCATTTTCTTGTAGTTCTGGAGGCTGAAAATTAAAAGCGGGGTCGATTCCTTCCTTGTCAGTAGGCCAGTGTTCCTTGGTTCCTTGGTTAGGCATGTAGATGATCCTTGCATGGCATCTGTCTCCCCAACCCCCACCCATTTGTGCGAACTAGTCTCTGTGTCTAGGCTGCTCTCTATATAACTCAGAAGTGATTAGGTTTAGGACCCACCCTGTACTGATATGATCTCAACTGATTGATTATGTTATAGAAGATGAGTACATTACATTAGATTAGAGTACATTCACAGGTGCAGGGGGTTAGGATTCCAACATTTTGGGGGGCACAACTCAATCCATAACACTGAAGAAAGCAGAGGAAGCAGGATTCACTTGGGTTCTGGAGGTTCCAGAGAGAGGGTGACTTAGCAGCACTTGAATGCTGGGCTGGGCAGCACTTGAGGGACCCTCCCCACCTCTCCCCCACTCCCAGGCTGGTGTTCATACCCATGTACCTGGGAGAGAGCACGTTAGACAAAGACTCCTTGGAAGGAATAAATGAGCCAATCACCGTGGAATTTCCAGCTGTTTTTCCCTTCCACAGCTAGAATTGGAATAATCAAAATAATCATATGCAATCGTGCTAAATAACAATGTGTAATGATAACAAACAGTCGTTGGAGACACCCTCAAAGGCCTGGAGTTTGTTGGAGAGTCTAGGATGACAATTTCCTGAATTAATTGCTTTGGGGCCCTCCTGCCTCAGCCTGCTCTGAGATGCCGCAGTCACGGCCCATGCAGACTCAGTGCACTGAGTGAGGTATCCCAGGAGCAGAGACACGCTGCTCTTTCCTCCGAGGGAGGGAACAGGTGTCTGGGTGGCTCTGTGTTCCTTCTCCCGTTATGAGTCTTTGGGTTCAGAGTTGGGCTCTCCACACCCCTTGCTGGCAGTGCCCCCGCTTCCAACCTTGATGGCACTTAGACATCTGGGGCGCTATGATTAAAAAAAATAAAACTCAACCAGCATTGAGAACCAAGGTCCCGGGGATAGCGTCCTCTGGGGTGTAGGCCAGGCCTGCATGTCCCCCTCCTCCATCCTCCACCCCATTCAGCAGGTGCTTCTCAGAGTGATTGGGCCTCAGGAATGTTTTGTGCATGTCTTGGAACCCCCGGAGCACCCTGGATGGAGCACAGAGGATGGGAGATGAAAGACCTCTTCTGAAAGGTGTGAAACATAACTTTGGCTTTGAGTCCAGAGAAGGCAGATCCTTTGAGGATTGTGGGTGGAGTCTGGCAGCAGAGGCCACCAGGTCCTGGGACATGCCTTCTCCATCGTCCTCATCTGCGTGTGCCTCCATTGCTGGTGCGAGCCTGCTGCACTGGTGTTTACCCGGGGCTGGGATCCAGGTGTTCCTTGGCATCACTCCAATCTCAGCCTCAGCGGGAGAGAGTGTGGGTTTTAGAGTCAGGCTGAGCTGAGTCTGAATGCTGAGTTCTGCCACTTACCTGACTGCAGGTAACCTGGACAAGTACCTCAGCCTCTCTGAGCCTCACTTTCCTTCTTGTAAAATGGAAGCAGTGAAGCTCCCCTTACTGTAAGGGCAAGCAATCATACATGTAATGAGCTTAGCACAGTGCCTGGCATGTAGGAATGACCCAACAAATGGGAACTCATTCTCATCTGTAGAAGGACACATACTGTCACACTCGTTGACCCTTCCACATTTATTCTAAGGGTAATATCACACCAAAACTGAAAATATATTTTATGTCTTAGAGTGAGAACAGTCATACTTAGTACAAATTATTTCCATTGAGTTCCATCCTTTGACTGCTCAGAGGGTGGCAGCTTGGGTGGTGGCGGAGTGGAGCCTATCTTTAGGCTTCATGCTTTGCCTGCTCCTTTGGGTGCTCACAAATTGGCCCCCTAGCCAGGGAACTTGCCTCCCAGTCATCATGATTTTATGTGACAAGGCAGCTGGTGACCCTTCGAGTCCCAGACGGAAAATATGTTGCACAGTCTGCTCACCCACTATTGCGTTGGGAAGGTGCTTCATCCCTGCGGCCCCTGCACTCTGGGGATGGTGGGTCTGGGTGTGGGGCCAAGGGGAAAAGCACCCGCTAAGTCTACAAAGAAGAGACTCACCTTATAGGGCTGGCAGTCCAAGATCACGTTCATGTTAACTTTTAGAGAGTTCAGAGGAAATGAGGTTGTATGCATGCCCTAGACCTGCCATAAGGAAGTGCCACGTACTGTGTGACTTACAGCTACAGAACTTTGTTCTTTCACAGTTTTAGAGGCCAGAAGCCTGAATTCAGGGTGTTGGCAGGGCCATGCTCCCTCTGAAGGCTCTGCAGGAAGATCCTTTCTTGCCTCCCCCAGGTTCTGGTGGTCTCAGGCATTCCTTGGCTTGGAGATGCATCACTCCAATCCCTGCTTCGGTCTTCATATGGCCGTCTTTTCTGTGTCTCCCTCTGCCTCTGTGTCTCTTCTCTTTTTATAAGGAGACAAGCCATATTGGATTAGGGCCCAACCTACTGCAGGATGGCCTCATGTTAACTGATAACATCTGTAAAGACTCCATTGCCAAACAAGGTCACATTCACAGGTATGGGCTGGGAGGAGGTTCGGACTTCAACGTATCTTTTTTGGGGGACACGATTTAACCCATCACAGAGGTGGTCAAGTAACTGAGCCTTCCAAGCTGAGCTAAAAGTGCATATCAACCAGAGACAAAAGGGGACAGATGTGAAATGTTCAGACGTCCATGGAGATGTGAGGGAAGGAAAGGAAACAACATCCTTGGGGCAGGGATGGTCATTGCAGTAGGGTCTCAAGAGGACTCTGGGCCCATCATCAGCCTTGCGCTCACCACCAGTGGCTCTGTATATTTCACAGTTGGACCTGAGCCTCACCCCTCCCCATACTCCTACCCCTCCACTGTGTCCTATGGAAATCCTAGGCTCTTATCCTCCCTCCGGAAATGCACCCTCTACTTCCTCACGTCACCTGGGACTTACCTGACTGTCCTTCCCTTGATGCTCTCATGTTATGGTTTCTCTTTCTCTTCCCTGCATTCCTCATGGTTGGGGTGGCCAGGAAGGACATGTCTTCCTTGGGCTTAAAGATAATTACTCTTCTTGCAGAACCCCCAGCCTTCCAACGCATGTGTCACCTGGCTGTACTGCCTCCTCCCCTCATGGGCACTGTCAACTTTTGATTGGCGAGTCACACCTCTGCCTTCATTGCACACTTTCACTCCCAGCTGAGTCTTGCTCCTACCCCCACCCCTGTCATCTTCAGTGTCATACACATGGCTCGTCCACCCCTTGGCCTCTGACTTGTTTAACTGCCTCATTTCCTATGGGCTTTTCCTCCCCCCTGTCTCAGCCACCTCTCCTATCACCTCCACCTCTCCATTCTCCTTTCCAACCATGTGTTAGTTGTTAGTTGCCGTTGAGTCTGCTCATGGTGACCCCATGTACAACAGAACAGAATGTTGCCTGGTCCTGTGCCATCTTCACTATTGTTGGTATGCTCCAGCCCATTGTTGTGGCCACTGTGTGTTTTGAGTGCCTTCCAAGTTAGGGAGCTCATCTTCTAGCACTATATCAAACAATATTCTTTTGTAAACCATTGACTGATTTTTGGAAGTAGATCACCAGGCCTTTCTTCCTAGTCTGTCTTAGTCTGGAAGTTCCACTGAAACCTGTCCACTGTGGATGACCCTGCTGGTATTTGAAGTACCAGTAACATAGCTGCCAGCATCACAGCGACAGCAAACCACCACAGTACAACAGACTGACAGACAGCGGTAGACCATACACTCCTCCTTTCCGGCTTTCTTGCTCTGCTTCTCTTCAGCCACAGCACGACTTTCAAATCTGCCCCTTCTGGAACTTCATAAGACTCAATTCATACCCACCATTCATTTTCTCCCTTGCCTGGATCAGAGCCATGGTCTATCATCCTAATCACATCGTTCCAAGCACCATCACCTTGCCTTCCCTCCTTCCCTGCCATTTTACTCAACTTACAAAACCGAACCTCAAATGAGTACAGCAATCAGCCATCGAATGTCTGTGGGTGAGTAGGGCAAAATGCCCACAGCCAAGCTGGCTGGGAGTCCGCATCCTCTGGCCTCCCATGGGCTCTCAACCGGCTGTGTGTCTTTCGTAAATGAGCCCACTTCCTCACTCTTACATCCTTTCTCCCCATAGAACTCTCCTGCCTCCCTGACACTCACCTCAGACTTTATCCAAAAATACACACCCTAGGTGGTTTCTTCCCATCCCATGGTCCCCTCACCAGACACTCAGAGCCCTGCGTGCATGGTTGTTCTTGCCACTCCCCTCACCTCCTCATCAATCAATCCCTCTCCAGTGGGTTATTCCAGACAGTGTAGAGACACTCACCCTCAAGATGCCTCCCTTGACCTTGGTCCCCTTTTAGCTGGCCCTGGCTGTTCCAGACACATGATATGCATGATCTCATTTAAACATGTGGCTCATATGTTTATATAAATATAAAAAACTAAATTTTATTGTGTTTGTTATTCGTTGGCTCCCTGGGTGGTACAAACAGTTAAGAGTTTGACTACTAACTGAAATGTTGGAGGTTTGAGTCCACCCTGAGGCACCTTGAAAGAAAGTCCTGGCTATCTGCTTCCAAAAGGTCACAGCTTTGAAGAACCTATGGAGCCGTTCTACTTGCACACGTGGGGTTGCCATGAGAACTTGACAGCAACAGGTTTGGTTTTGTTAGTTTGCACAAAGCAAGCACTGCATACAAACCCGCCATAGTAGTTGTCATAGTATTAGTGGTCCTCAGGACACATGGGAAAACTGAGGTCCAGTAGCTTGGGTGTGATTACAAATTAGGCTAACACACATGGTAGGGCCAATGGTCCTGTTGCAGAGCTGCTTTTCCATCCCATGACTCTTCAACAGAAGACGCCATCCATGAAGACATCCCAGGAATCCAGTCTGGCCATTTCTTGATTCCCATCCACCCCTGGTCACTGCCCCTGCAACTCAGCCCTGATTGGCTCCCATCATTTCTATCCATTAGTTCTGCATTCCCTGCTGGATTATAGAGCACCTTCAGGGAGCTTACACAGCTGGTGGGCCCTACCTCCTCTGCCCCACCCCTCCAGGTCTCATGGGACCTTGCAGATGCCTGTCAGGACACACGGAGGACACATACCAAGGCAGGGCACGTGGGCATGGAATCAGGTACCAGCTTCAAGTGATGCTTCCTTTGTGCCAACTATGTCATCTTGGAGAGGTCACCTTGACCCTGGAATCTCAGCCTTCTTATTGCAAAATTGAGGTAACATCTGACTCACCATCACTGCACAAGATTTCTGCAAAGAGCAAAGAAATAAGACATTAAAAGGTGGAGTCCAAATCCCAGATGTGCAGGTACCAGGACTGGTCTGTGGTGAATCTGATATACTGGTGTCTGCCCTTCTTAACCGTGAGCCCCCAGGGGACAGAGGTGGCATCAACCTTCCACAGACATGGGAAGAAGACATGCTCCTCATAAGGTTGGCAGTGAGTAAGAGGAGGACCAAGTGAAGATAAAAGAAAAAGTGTCTAGTGCATCTGCTTCATCACCTGGAGCCGTGTGCACCTAGAGGGCCAGCAACCAAGATGCTTTAGGGGTGCAGCATCCCTGTGAGTGAGGGGGTTTTTAGCTGAGACGGCATTTCATAAATAGCACACGTGTACCTGTGAGTGTGAGTGGATGTGTGGATGTGTGAGTGTGTATGTTTATGGGATGTATGTATATGTGCATGAGCGTGCATGTGTGAGTGTACGAGCGTGAGTGTATATGTGTGTGTATGTATGTGTGTGTGAGTGTGTGAGCATGTATGTGTGTATGTATTTATGGTTGTGTGTGAGCATGTATGTGTTTGAGTGTTTATGGTTGTGTGTGTGAGTGTGTGTGTCCACACATGCTCTAAGGAGGAGGTGATATGAACACACTTCATGCTGTCAAGCAGGAGAAGCTTGCCCTTGAGACCCTGTGCTAAAACAAGAATGAGACAATGAGACTGAAGGGACCTGACATCGACCTCCTTATCCTCACCACTCTTTGTAAGATGACTGATGAGCAAGCCCAGAGTGGAGGGTGTGTGGGGCAGCTCCCGCCCTGGTGGACAGGCTGTCCTCCATACCAGGGAGGGCCATTTCCTAGGAGTGGGGTGGAGGTGGATGGGGGGCACACAGCGATGGTGATGTGTGTATAGGGGATGTTCAGCTGCAGAAATCTTCCGGGAAACCTCCCTCCCCCATCCCTGAAAGGACATTGTTGTCACTTCGGGAAGAAGGGTATGTAGTCCCAAGAAGAGGAGATCAGAGAGACAGACAGACCGACAGAAAAACACAGAGCCAGAGAAAGCAGGAAGGAGTGGTGTGGTCATCCTAGTCTCCAGAAGCACCACTTATTGTCCCAGGCAGTGGGGTGATATTGGGTGGGGCTACCCAGAGGCAGGGACAGTCCACCCCACTAACCTGGGCTGGGCTAGGAGGTGAAATGGAGAAGTTGGGCCTGGCTTCTGTTTACCCCGGTTGTATAGACACCAAGACCTCGAGCAGTTAGACAGTCTTCTTGGACAGGATCACCTGCCAGTGGTGACAGCCTCCACTGTACCCAGTTGGGAGGCTCCAAGGCCGATGTGCCTTCATTACCTCCTGGGAGCTTCTTGCACCAGTGGTACCTGCCAGGCCAGTGATCTTCCCCTTTGGTCACTCGGGGTTGGCCGGAGGCCTCACTGTCGTCACACCCTCACTTTCCGAGGCACCAGATGGCTGGTGGGAGTTGTGACCCTGAGCGGTCAGGCCAGGACATTGGAAGGGCCCCATGTCCAGCTAGACTCATCTCATTTAGACGATTTTTTAAAACACTAAATCACGTAAGTTCTAGCAATGACATCCTGCACAATCTCACTGTTAATAAAACCCAGAAAGGAGAAATGGGGAAGGGACATTTCTATAACTGTTAGTCCACCACGACCCAACAATTCCTCACATTGCATGGCAGCTAGTTTGCAGAGACGTGGTTGTGAAATCTTGCTTGAGATTTGCAAAGTCGTGAAGTCTCCATGAGCCCTGCCCACGGCTCCTCCCACCCACCTTGTCTCCCATCTGCTCTTGGAAGGACCACGAGGAGGCCACGTTTGTCACCCCTTTCTCTCCGAGCAGCAGGGCAGGGTTGGGGCGCAAAGAGGATGGGCTTCAGGCCCCTTCCTGGAAGCCTCAGGGAACTTCTTAACCCTCCATGCATCTACTCACCCAAGGTCTTTGTGGGGATTGGAGACGTGGTGTGTACCTAGCATGGTGCCTGGAGCTAGAAGACATCCAAAGATGGGAGTCATTAACTGGTGCTGTTGTAATTATTATTAGTTTGGCTTTTATTATTAATTTATTTAACCATTTAACCAACAAGCATGGACAGAGACCTCCTGGGTGCTCAGTGTGTGCAGAGCATGGAGATAAAGGGAGAGCTCCAGGGATGCGCTCCCGCCCTCCAGGGACTCGTGGGCCGGGGGTATGGAATGTGAAGCAGTTGTAATAAATGCTTAGTGCATAAAGGAAGATCACCCAACCCAGTCCAGGGGGATCCCGGGTAGGTTCCCAGAAGCTAAACTCGTAGAGCTTAAGGCCAGTACCAGGCGAATTCAGTGAACACCTCTTTGTCATCTTTTTGCTCAGCCTCAGAAAGTTCCGCCAGTTGGCCACTCCTTTTTAAAACACTTTTTCAGGTCACTCTGGTGATGACATACTTCCCTGTCTTTCTCCCTGTGTGTTCTGGCCATTTGCTCTGTCTCCTTTGGAGGTGCTTCTCCTTTTGTCCTACCTGCGTATCTTGGAGTGTCCCGGAGTCCCGCTCTTCTCTGCTTACACTCTTCCCAGGTGACATGCCAAAGTCCAGACCTTTAAATGTCCTCCATCTGCCCATAACCCAGCCTGGCCCCTGTGGCCTTCACCTGCTCAAGTCCCAGACCCTGTATCCAGGTGCCCACTTGACACCATGCCTCATTTTCCATCTCAACATGCCCACTCTTGGTTTCCCACACTCCCTCCTT
Source organism: Dugong dugon (assembly GCA_030035585.1). Taxonomy (NCBI): domain Eukaryota; kingdom Metazoa; phylum Chordata; class Mammalia; order Sirenia; family Dugongidae; genus Dugong; species Dugong dugon. The sequence continues at coordinate 27,917,672 of CM057462.1, forward strand.
CACCTAATCCACCTCTGGCTTCCCCACTACCTCAAAGACTCACCCTCTCATGGAGTACTAGGAAGAGCAGTGTGGGGCTGAGTATAGAGGGTAGTCTTGTAGCTCAGCACTGATACTCACTAGCCATGGCCTTGGCCAAGTGACTGAAAGCCTTGGAACCTCTCAACTTCCTCCCCTGTAAATTGGGGTAACATTAGTACCTACCTAAGGGGTTTAACTATTTCCTTGTTAAGTACTGAGGATGCAGGGCATGCAGTGACCACTCAGTCAGTGTCAGCTTTCCACCCTTGTTATCCTTTATACAGCTAGAGGCTAATTCCAGAATCTTTTTTCTTTTCTCCCAGCATGCTAATCACCAGCTCACCTCATCAGTTCTAGCTCCAAAACATATTCTGAATGTATCCACTTTCGTCCACCTGTCCAGCCCCACTCACACTCACTTGGGCCACTTCAGGAGTTTGCATCCACTGTGGCCTCCTTGCATTTCTTCTTGTTGTTATTTGCAACCAAGTTGGCTCCAACTGATGATGACTCCATGTTTATAACAGAACAAAACCACTGCCTAGTCCTGTGCCATCACCATGATTGTTGGTATGTTTGAGTCCATTGTTACAGCTCCTGTGTCCAAACATCTCATTGAGGGTTTCCCTCATTCCGCTGGCCCTCTGTTTTACCAAACATGACGTCTTTTTCATCTCCTCTTGTTGCTATTGTTGTTATTAGGTTCCTTTGAGTCCATTACAACTCAAAACGAAACATGCCCAGTCCTGCGCCATCCTCAAAATTGTTGCGATGTTTGAGCCCTTTGAACCCATTGTTGCAGCCACTGTGTCAGTCTGTCTCACTGAGCGTCTTCCTCTTTTTCGCTGACCCTCTACTTTACCAAGCATGATGTCCTTCGCCAGGGACAGATCCCTCCTAACGATATGTGAGACGAAGTCTTGCCATCCTCACATCTAAGGAGTATTCTTCCAAGACAGATTTGTTTGTTCTTCTGTCAGTCCATGGTATATTCAGTATTCTTCGCCAACACCATGATTCAAAGGCATCCATTCTTCTTCAGTCTTCCTTATTCATTGTCCAGCTTTCACATGCTTGTGAAGCGATTGAAAATACCATGGCTTGGGTCAGGTGCATCTTAGTCCTCAAAATGACATCTTTGCTTTTTAATACTTCAAAGAGGTCTTTTGCAGCAGATTTGCCCAATGCAATATGTTGTTTGATTTCTTGACTGCTGCTTCCATGGGTGTTGATTGTGGATCCAAGGAAAACGAAATCCTTGACAGTGTCAGTCTTTTCTCCCCTTACCTCCCTCCAAACACTGCCCTCGGAACAGCCAGAGGAATCTGTTTAAAGCAAAGTCTGGCTTCTCTCGCTGTCCTGCGTGAAACCCTTCAGTGGATCCACGCTGACTCAAATCCTTAATCAGCTCCCTCCACTTCCCAAGCTCTTCTCCTACCACCGTCCTCAGGGGCCATTGTGTTCCCATCCCCATGGCCCCCAGCTCAGTCTCCTTTTCCCTCTGCTTGGCAATGCTCTTGCCCCAGGCTTCTGGCATCACCGACACTTAATCTTCCTTCAGGCTTCAGCTCAAGTGTCTTCTTCTCAGAGATGCCCATGACTGCTCTTTCCTCGTTAGTCATGGTCATACCTGAAATCATCTTCCTTACTGGTTTGTTCTGTTAATTGTCTGTCTCTTTGTTATACACACGTCCTCCACAAGGATACAGAATCTGTCTTCCTCATCGCCCCATCTCCATCAGCAGGAGGAGAACCTGGCAAATGGCAGGTTTTTAATAAATATGGATGTACTGAAATAAATGACAGCTAAGTTGAGGCAACAGTTGCCACTGAGTAAATTTTGACTCATGGCAACCCCGTGTATGTCACTATGTACTCCACAGTGTTTTCAACTAATTTTTCACCAGGTCTTTCTTCTGAGGTATGTCTGGGTAGCTTGATCATTTCAGTTAGCAGTCGAGTGAATTCACTGCTTGCACCACCCAGGGACTAAACCAGTTGCCATCAAGGTTGATTCCAACTCATGGCAACCCCATGTGTGTCAGAGTAGAACGGTGCTCCATAGTTTCAATAGAGACAAGGGGCATTGATGGTTCAGTGGTAGACTTCTACCCTCATATAGGAGACCTGGTTTCAACCCCCAGTCAATGCACTTCATGCACAGCCACCACCCATCTGTCAGTAGAGGTTTTTATGTTGCTGTGATGCTGAACGGGTTTCAGTGGAGCTTCCAGACTAAGATGGACTAGGAAGAGAGGCCTGGTGATCTACTTCCAAAAATTAGCCAGTTAAAACCCTGTGGATCACAATGGTCCAATTCCCAACTGATAATGGGATGGTGCAGGACCAGGCAGCATTTCATTCCTTTGTGCATAGGGTTGCCATGAGGCAGGGGTGACTCATGGCAGCTAATGACATGTCAAGTTGAGACATGAAATAGGAGTAAGAGGTGGGCAGGTAAAGGGAACTGTAGGTCATGCTATGGGAGTTGGACTTGATCTTAAGGGCAGTATGGGGCCATTAAATAGCTTTAAGCAGGAGAACTTCTTGGTCAGAGAAGCCTTTTAGGCAGACCCCTCTGGCTGCCATGCTGGGAAGGGATGAGAAGTCTTAAAATTCCAGACAGGAAGCTCAACTAGGAGTGAGACGTTCTCCTCTGAACTAGGATAATGGCCATGGAGGTAGAGAAAAGCACTCAGATTTAAATGTGACATTGGAGGTAGAATATCAGCGTGTCCTTCAGATTCCATATTGGACAACTGGGGAGACGCTACAGGTGTCCACTGAGAAAGAAGGGCCGGGAAGGAAGCAGGTTGATGTTTGTGCTGAGGGGCTCAGAATTGCCCCAGAGGAGATATCTGGTGGACAGGAGAACACAGAAAGTGAGAGATCTGGGCAAGAGAGAATGTCCCGGGTCTGGTCAGTAGTGATATGATCAGATTGTCCAGGGAGCTTGCACATGTGTTTTCCCCAAGTCCCATCTTCCCTGGATGGTCCACCTGGCACATCATAGGCACTGAAAAATATCAGCATTGTATTGTGGAGTTTGAATTAGATGAGTAGGAGGAGCCCAGCAGAGTTTCCGGCATGAAGTTCTCGATGAGAGTTAGCCTCATTCCCTCCCTTGTGTCTCTGTGCCACAACTTGCATCAGGATCCGGGGTTTTCTTACTTCTCTGAATTCCTTCTGTCACCAAGAACATGATTCTGACCTCCCGCACCCCTACACCCCCAATTACACAGTCACATGAATGATTTATTCTTCCAAGGAGAATTTGCATCTACAAAGATAGCTGTGTTCATAGAATTTAAGGCTTGAGACAAAGACTGGGTCCTCTGGGGAAAGGGAGGCGTTGCTGAGCCCACAAGGTTGCCACCTGGTGCAGAAGCTGTGGTGTACCCCTGTTCTGCTCAGGCCTCCTCTTCACAGACTTCCTGCCAACTGTGGCCTGAGGGCCACTTGGCCACAGTGCCTTTGCACTGGACCATCCAGTAAGTCCCTTTCTCACCAGTCTCACCCTGCTTTGGAAGATGGTGTCCAGACCCTATACCAGATCTCCTTCTCCTTTTACAGAATCTTATATAGTGGCTGCTGGAAGGGCTTTGTACACTAATCAGTCCAAAGATTTTCAGAGTTCTTTTTAGCTAAATCTTATTTGCATCCCCAGTATGCAAAATAAATTGAAGGGAGTCAATACTATATGGAGAGACAGTGGGGCTCCTGGAACCCAGAAGGTATAACCACAGAACCTAAGGCTCAGGCGGACAGTTTGAGGACCATTGATCTAGGCACAGTTCCCCACTATACAGACAGGGAACCAGGATGTAAAAGGGAAGCAAGGATTGCCCAGGGCCAGCCACACAGGTATTAGCAGAAATGGACTCCTTTCCCTTCAAAAATATTCGTGTGTGTTTGTTTGTGTGTGTGTGTGTGTGTGTGTGTGTGTGTGTGTATAAAAAACTTATATGAAACCTTCACTAAACTGGATTGACACAGTAGACTCAAACATACCAACGGTCATGAAGGTGACGCAGGACCTGGCAGTGTTTCGTTCTGTTGTACATGGGGTCTCCACGAGTCGGAGCCCACTTGCCAACAACTAACAACAACATATCTTATATATTGTTGTTGTTAGGTGCCATTAAGTCACTTTTGACTCGTAGCACCCCATGTGATAGAGTAGAACTGCTCTATAGGGTTTTCTAGGCTGTAATCTTTATGGAAGCAGATCATCAGGTCTTTCTCCTACAGAGCTGCTGGGTGGGTTCGAACCTCCAACCTTTTAGTTAGCAGCTGAGTGCTTAACTGTTGCACCCGCAGGGCTCCTTCATTTTATATATAAATTATTCATATACATTATTTATATGTAGGATGTTGTTGTTGTTGTTGGGTGCCACCGAGTCAATTCCAACTCATAGCAATGTGACAGAATAGAACTGCCTCATAGGATTTTGTAGGCTCCAATCTGTACAGAAGCAGATTGCCAGGTCTTTCTCCTGTGGAGCCGCTGGGTGGGTTCAAACCACCAAGCTTTGATTAGCAGCTGAATGCATAACCATTGCACCACCAGGGCTCCTTATATATTAGTCTTTATATATGTCTTAGTTCTCTCTCGAAATTCTCTATCATATGATCTATTTTCTTGAATATAGTAATCACCGTTGTTTTGTGATTACTTTGTGATTAGTTTGTATCTGATAACTCCAATATCTAGATATTCTGTTAGACTATTTATTTTGTCTTTTTTTTTTTTTTTCTTCTCCCCTCTGTTGGTATTTCTTCCTGTACCCTGGTATGCCTGGTAATCTTGTATAGACAGCTGGACATTGTGTAGGAAAAATTATATATATAATGGAGGCTTTGGATCGGAGGCTGGCAAACTGCGGCCCACAAAGTCCAGCTTCTTCCTGTTTTTGTATGTTGTGTGAGCTAAGGATGGTTTTGAAATGCTTAAATGATTGTAAAAGACAAGAGAATAATATTTCATGACACATTAAATTATTTGAAATGTAAATGTCTGTGTTCATAAAGTTTTATTGAAACACAGTGTGCTCATTTGCTTACTTTTGTTTGTGACTGCTTTTGGAGTCCCTGGGTGGTGCAAACAGTTAATGCACTCAGCTGCTAACCAAAAGGTTGGAGCTTTGATTCTACCCAGAGGCACCTCAGAAGAAAGGCCTGGTGATCCACTTCTGAAAAAATCAGTCATTGAAAACCCTGTGGAGCACAGTTCTACTCTAAGACACATGGGGTTAACATGAGTCATAATGGACTTGATGGTAATTGGTTTTTATGGCTGCTTTTGAGCTAAGAAGGCAAAGTTGAGTAGTGTCTACACAAACCATATAACCTGTAAAGTCTAAACACTTTACTGCCTGGTCCTTTGAAGGAAAAGTTTGCCAACTCCTGCTCTAGATGATGGTACCCTCCTCCACGGAGAAATCTCTTTTCTTCTGGAGGCAGCTAGGCTGGGAGTACGTTGGTTAGATGCTGGGTTTCAATCTTTCTGGAGGCCTTTCCTCCTTGGCCAACATCCACCCCATGTAGCTCACGGGGCTTTGTGGCTCTGAGTAACATCCATTTGAGGATGGGGGGCAATACCTTTTCTCTCCTCCAAATTCACAGGGAGTTCCAGGCTTCTGAATTCCCAGTCTGAACTTGGACATTTCTTGCTTAGTTGTTTCCATTTGTTCTCCATGCCGGAGTCTCAGTTTTGTGCCGTGAAAGGCCTTCATGGAAGCATGTGTTAGAATGTGGTAGGGACCCCGCAGCACAGGATAGGGCAGCTGTTCTCCTGTCTGTTTCCTTCTGCCAACTTGAGTCACCTCCTTATACAGTTGCTACTGGAAGAGTCCTTGTATAGTAATCAGTCTAAAGGTTTTCAGAGTTCTTTTCAGCTAAATCTAACTTGTATCCCCAGTATGCAGAATAGGGTAAAAGAATGTGTTATGGATTGAATCATGTCACCCTGAAAATATGTGTTGTAAATCCTAACCCCTATCCCTGTAGATGTGATCCCATTTGGGAATAGAGTTTTCTTTGTTACGTTAATGAGGCCATATCAGTGTAAAACCAAAAAACGAAACCCATTGCCTTCAAGTGGATACTGACTCATAGCAACCCTACAGGGACCCTATATCAGTGTAGGGTGTGTCTTAAACCAATCACTTTTGAGATATATAAGAAAAGCAGATTAGGCACAGAAGCAAGTACTAATGGGGAAAGATAGATGCCATGTGGAGATCACCAAAGAATCGAGGAACAGAAGCTGAAAGAGACACGAATTTTCCCCCAGAGCCAACAGAGAGAGAGCCTTCCTCTAGAGTTAGTATCCTGCACTCAGACTTCTAGTCTCCAGCACTGTGGGAAAATAAACTTCTGTTCTTTAAAGCCCCCCTGCCCACTTGTGGTATTTCTGTAACAGCAGCACTTAGAGAGTAAGGGGGACAACATTCTATGGAGAGAGTCTGGAGTTCCCGGAGCCTAGAAGATACAACCACAGACCCTCTGCCTCCAGCCACACAAGCCCCACTCCCTGCCCTCCCAGCTCAGCTTGGGGCCTGGCATCCAGGGGCAGTGTCTAATGCCATCTCTGCCTGGGCCTCTTGTTTCCTGACCATGCAGCATCCCAGGAGAGAAGATGCGCAGAGAGAGGCCCCACCCTACCTGGGCAGGGACTTCCCAGCTGGCCTGGCAGGCGGCTTTGCCTGGATCTGGGGCCCGTGGTGTTGGTGGGGGCAGCTGTGATCCTCATCCTGGGCCCCTCCCTGTAGGGCACGAACCACAAATGGCCATGCACCCCCAATCTTGGTGGGAGAAGGGTGATTGGAGTATGACTGCCTGCGGTAGCCAAGGCCACATCAGGGATGCTGGGTGCAGGGGTGGGGATACCTGGTGCTTTTTAAATGCATCTATTTATCTATTTATTGCTTTTAATAAAATGGCAGTTGGCAGCATTACGAGGGTGGCTGCTATTGCATTTAATGATACTCCCGCCAGGAAGTCTTTAGAAAGTACCCAGTGGACCCCTGCCGGAAGCCAGTGCTGACAGCTCCCGCCTTCCTCTTTCTTTCCTTCCCCTCCCTCCCAAATCAAAATTGCATTGTAATTTCCCCCAACTTTCTTGCTGCCCAGAGATTTTCATGAAACCTACGGATAGCATATTCCTCCTGCTGGCTCAGTTGACACCATCAGTGGACTTTGAAGGTAGAGCCAACTGCCAAGGGGACATCGACCTCTGGAGGCTTTGGGCTTTGCTCCAGGAGATGGGGCTGGACCCTCCTCCGCCTCTCTGACTATGTTTAACCCCAGAGGTTTGACTCAGAATGCACTGGAATGCATGCTGCGGACGCTTGCTGCATTTCAGTAGCTACATCAGTGAGCAAGTGTCTGTCACCTCTGAAAGAGAAGGGTGAACACTACAGGCCCCAAACCAGAAGCGGGCAGAGGCAACGAACTTGGCCTGCAGAGAGCTTATAGGTCTGGAGGTAAGAGAGTCTCGGTACAGCTGTGTCACTGCTATAGGGCCAGGACTGGTGCTTGGGAAACTCTGGGGATGTCGTTGTGGGTACCGCCTCTCTGATCTTACAAACTCCAAAGCAGGAAGGAGTTTGTTCAAGCCAAGTACAGTGGGTTGAATTGTGTCCCCCCAAATACATGTCCACCCGGAACCTCAGAATGTAACCTTACAGGGGTAATTAGTTAAGATAAGGTCATACTGGATTAGGCTGGGCTCTAACCCAATGACTCCACCACTCATGTGCCAGTTTGTCATACTGTAGTGGCTTGCATGTTGCTGTGATGCTGGATGCCGTGCCTCCAGTATTTCACAAACTAGCAGGGTAACCCATGGTGACAGTTTTCAGCAGAGCTTCCAAACTAAGATAGACTAAGAAGAAAGGCCTGGCTGTCTACCTTTGAAAAACAGCTAATAACAACCTTACGACTCACAACAAAGCCTTGTTAGACTCGCTTGCTTTGGACACGTTATTAGGAGGGATCAGTTGCTGGAGAAGGACATCATGTTTGATGAAGCAGAGGGCCAGCAACAGTGAGGGAGAGCCTCGGTGAGGTGGATTGGCACAGTAGCCACAAAGATGGACTCAAACATGCTGGTGATTGTGAGGATGATGCAGGACCAGACAATGTTTCATTCTCTTATACATGCTGTCTCCATGAGTCAGGTCAGCTCAATGACAGATAACAACAACAATCCAATGACTTAGAGAAAAGAGAGGGACACAGAAAAGACGCAAGGGAAGATGGCCATGTGAAGACAGAGGCAGAGATTGAAGCGATGCTGCCGCAAGCCAAGAACACCTGGGGCTAGCAGAGGCTGGGGAGAGAAGGAAGAATCCACCCCTAGAGCCTTCAGAGAGAGCAGAGCCCTGCCAACACTTTGATTTTGGACTTCTGGCCTCCAAAACTCTGAGAGAATAAAGTTCTATTGTTATAAGCCACTCAGTGGGTTGTGGAACTTTGTTACAGGAAACAGCAGCCCCTAATGCACAAAGACTAGACAATAGGCAGTGTTCCTCCTGGATTGGCGTTTTCCGAGCGGAGTTCCTTCCCGCTGTTGTTGTTGGATGCCATCGAGTTGATTTAGACTCATAATGACCCCGTGCAACAGAGTAGAACTGCCCCATAATTTCCTAGATTATAATCTTTATGGAAGCAGATCATCAAGGCTTTTCTTCCATGGTGCAGCTGGTGGGTTTGAGCCACTGACCTTTCTGTTAGTGGCTGAGCACTTAAACATTGTGCCACCGGGGCTTCTTTCTTTCCTTCTAGCCCGCAGGTATGTACTGAGGGTCTGGGGTGTGGCAGGAACTGTACTAGGTGTGGAGGACTAGCCTTGAGAAGGAATGAAAGACAGAGAGCCCCCACCCACTCAAGAGCTAAGGTTCTGGGGTGTCCATGGGGGCTTGCTTTTACTCAGGGTGCAGACACACGTACTCTGAGGGAGAAGGATGCAGGCGTCAGACTGTTTGGGAAATGCTGGGCTACACCAACGTTCTGAAATGGGTATCTTTTCCGGAGGTTTCTCAGACCCGCCCATTTGCCATTGTGCTTCATGAATCTCCAGGCCAGAACCAAGCTTCATCACAGGACCCTCTGTTAGCTGATTGGAGCACTCAGCTCCCGCTTTTCTGGAGCACTGAGAGGGAGGGGTCTTTTGGAAAGCCAGGCCCTGCATCGTGCCATAGTCCCTTGAGGCATGCGCCCTTTGGACTGCCCCTTCTCTCTTCTGGAAAGCAAAACCTGTCTGTCCCATGCACCATCGCTCATGCTATGAGCCCTAACCTGGGTCCCTGGAGGGAGAGCCTGGGGCAAAGGTGTAGGTGTGAGTCCTTGTTTTGGGAGTGTGATTACAGGGAGCCAGATGGGGCCGAGAGTCCAGGGAATCCCAGGCAGCTGATCCTTTGAGCTCTCCGGCTCCTCCATGGTCAGTCCGCTCACCTGGAGGGCTGTCTGGGTGTGACCTCCTGCAGAGAGGCCACCCAGGCAGCCCTGCCTCCAGGCCTTGCTCTATGCACTTCCTTCCCTTTGCCTGGAATACCGTTCCCTCCCCTCCTCACCTAAACCAAACCAGTTGTCATCAAGTTGGCTCAAACTCATGGCGAGCCCATGCGTGTCCGAGTAGAACTGTGCTCCATAGGGTTTTCAATGACCAATTTTTCCGAAGTAGCTCGCCAGGCCTTTCTTTCAAGGCACCTCTGGATGGACTCGAACCCCCAGTCTTTCAGTTAGCAGCCTAGTGCATTAACTATTTGTATCACTGAGGCACTCCCTCTTCAACTCAGTATCAGTTCACTGTGGCTACGAGAATGCCCAGTAAAAGACAAGCCCCAAACTTCTAGGCGCACAGCAGTGAGGGTGTATTGCCCCCTCATCTGGGGCTGTGTGGGGGTCAGTTGTCACCTCTGTTGATCTTGGCGGGTTCGCTCACATGTATGGGGCTGCTGTCTCTAGCTGGTCCAGGCTAGTGCCCTTAAGGGGACTGACGCCACCAGCTCAGCTCCACGTGCCTCCCATTCCCCAGCCGGTCCACCGGAGTAAGTTCTCCTGGCAGTGATGGAGGTGCATGAGAGTCAGCCCATGCATACACCCACCCATGGCCTGTACTTCACACCGTGGGCCCAGCCCAGAGGTAAGGGGTGGGGCAGGTCCCACACCTGGAGGGGGGGCACTGCAAAGTGACGCAGCACAGAGCGTGGTGCAGGTGGTGTGAAGACTGGGGTCCTTGAGGCAGCACCCCATATCCAGGGTCCAGGCTCCATCCCTCAGGGAGGCCCTGCCTCCTGGATCGGTCCCCATTACAGCTACTCACAGTACCTCTTGTCTCAGACATGGTTGTGTGTGCCTTTCTGAGATTGGTTCCTGTCAGCCTCTTCATGCCCTAGACTATAGCAGCTCCAGGCAAGGCCTGCCTTCTATAGCCTCCGTGTTGAGCCCTCTGCCTGCACATAGTTGTTGCTGTTAGTGTAGTTAGTTGCCACTGAGTTGACAACAGAAAGAAATGTTGCCCAGTCCTGTGCCACCTTCATAATCATTGGTATGTTTGAGCCCCTCTTGGCACTCACCATGTCAATCCATCTCATGGAAGGTTTCCCTCATTTCCTCGGACCCTCTACATTACCAACAGTGATGTCCCTGTCTAGTGATTGATCTTTCCTGGTGACATGTCCAGAGTAAGCAGGCCATCAATAAACACCTGTTGGGTGAACACATCACTTTCTGGGACAGATGGGTCATTCTAAGCCGTCTCTCACTGTGGACCGTCAGCCTGCACAGATGTGGGGAGAGTAACCAGAGGGGTCCCCGGGGCCCTGCAGCCCAGCACGGGGATGAGCTCCCACTCGGCCTGATGCTCCGCAAGGGGCGTGTTGCAGTGTTGCCAGGAGTGACACTTGCAGATACGGGGTCAGGGGCTTTTCTGGTCAGGGAAGTCAGGTTCCCAGGGCTGAGTCCCACACACTGCTTCTTCCTCTCCCTGAGACCCCAGGACATGGGTGGCAACTGATTGTCTGCTCTGCACTGGGTACAAGGCCGTGCATGCATTGTTTGCAGTCTTCACTGCAGTCCCAAAGCTCAGCAGCTCAGAAGGACAGAGCTGGGGCAGAGCACAAGTGGAACTGACCCCCAGTGTGGCCAGTTTTGTGTTTCTATTCCTTATCCCCTCTGACTGGCTGGTTACATGATAACCCAACAGGGAGGCATCTTGTTGGAATCACGCAGGTTCCCTCTCCAGGGTGCAGCCAACCTTCCCAGAACCACTTCCTCCTTCCTTCAAGCTGTCTCTTTGCCTGTTAACTCCAAGGGGCCTTCTTAGTCCTTTTCTTTTGTTTCTGTCCTGGGCCTGGAAGCAGCGTGTTGAAACATTGCTGAAAGTAAGTAGGTGACGAGGACTTGAACCCCGGGAAGTGAAGGCCAGTCATTTGGAATCCCAGCTGCTTGATGTGTATTGATATCTGAACAGGGGGTAGGACATGTATTTTTAAAAACCAAAAGCAAACAGTTGCTGTTGAGTTGACCCCAACTTACAGTGACCCCATGTGTGTCAGAGTAGAACAGTGCTCCGCAGAGTTTTCAGTGGCTGACTTTTCAGAAGTAGATCACTAGGCTTTTCTCCCAAGGCATTTCTGGGTGGACTGGAACCTCTACCTTTCAGTTAGTGGCCCGAGTAGCTGTTTTTACCACCCAGGGACTCCAAGGGTCAGACTTATGTCATCCCCTTCCTCCTTGGGTTATGGTGATGATGAGTTGCCATAAAGTTGATTCTGACTCATGGCACCCCCATGTGTGTCAGAATAGAACTGTGCTCCATAGGGTTTTCAGTGGCTGATCTTTCAAAAGTAGATGGCCAGGCCTTTCTTCTGAGGCTCCTCTGGGTGGACTCAAATTGCCAAACTTCCAGTTAGCAGCTGAGTGTATTAACCATTTGCGCCGCCCAGGAACTCCACATGTTTTTAAAGAGATCCCTAAATAAAGAGATGAGCAGGATTAAAATCCCTGGGATGGAAACTGGGTGGGAAGCAAGTGAGTGGTTAGATCTGAGCACCCTGAGCTTTCTGGAATCGACGAGGCTCGTCCCTTCTCTTGTTTCCTGAGTTTGTGGCACGTCTGCTGCAGATCACAAAGTGACCAAGCCACTCAGTAGGCCCGCCCAGCCCAGTGCTTCTGGTCCAGAAAGGAGCCAGGACTTCTGTCCAGACTCCACTGTCATGACGGCTGCTATCTTCTGAGCACCTGCTGGCCCGCAGCCTGGCGGCTCTAAGCACCTGCTGGGAGCCAGGTCCTGCTGTGGGCACTTTCTAGTCATCGTCTCTAACGTCACATAGAGGCAACGCTGATTAGTATTCTGTAAGAGGAGAACAGCCTGGTTCAGGCGAGAGCAGGAGGGCTGGCTTTGAGGAGGGATAGGCCCTGTTCCCTCCATGCTTTGATCTGTGCACTGTTTTGTAGGCTAAATATAGACCCTGTCCTGAGGTGGGTCCTAGCGTTGCTGGGGAGTCATCTGGTAACCAACTTTCCAGCTGACGTGGCTTCCAACGCACCTAGGCCAGACTCAGCCTAGCCTCCTGCTGTGTGGACAGCAGAGAGCCCTCTGCTCCCTGAAAAGCCGCTGTTGCCAAGCAGGTTCCTTTCCAGATCCCTGACTTCTCCTTAGCAACAAGCATTGCTGGCTTCCCCCAGCACACCCTGGCTAAGTCTTGTCATCTTTTGTTGAAATACTCAAATACCATTGGGAGTTTAGTGAAAGAAGTGGGTCATTTCCATACCAGCTACCAAGCTCAGAGCAGAGTATCAGCTGCTTCTATTTTTAAATGAGATGAGCAATAAATTCAGTTTGCATGTGTGTGTTTGTGCATGTATGTCTGTGTGTGTATGTGTATGCACAGGTATATTGTATGTGTGTGAGTTTAAGTCTTATGCACATGTACACACATATGCATGTGTACACATGCACGTGTCTGTGCTTGTGTGAGTTTGTATGTGTCTGCACGTGCATGTGTGTGTGTCCTTGTGTGTGTGTCTGCTTGTGCATGTGTATGTGTGTGTGCGTGTGCATTCTTGGAGGAAACAGCAGACCACACAGGGCAGAGGTGGGACAGTGACAACTTAAGAAGTCCCGATGCTCATGCTTTGTGGACCGCCCTGGAAGTTTGGAATTAACATTTGCTCTGACTGGGTTTGTTTTTCCCTAAAGACTAGTCTTTCTTCTCAGGAAAGAAGCTTCCTGGGAATGAGCAGATCTAATTCCCCCCAGCTGGGGAGCCAGAGTCCCGTTTCCTCAGCCCTGACACAGCAGCATCTGGTCATTGCTGTCCGTGGGCTGAGTCAGAAGAATCAGGTAGATGAGGCCTGATTCCTGCTTGTAACCCATTTTTGTAGCTATTGAATTCAGTTCAGAAATGCTTATTGAGCTTTGCTGTTTCCCCAGAGCAACCATGCAGGCGCAACCTCCTCCAATCGTGTGGCTGTCCAGTAGGGAGGAGCCTGGAAGTATCACAGGATCGTCACTCTCTCCAGCTACCCCTCTGGGGCAGAGATCAACACACTTCTCCTTAAAAAACCAGATAGTAAACATTCTACGCTTGCAAACTGCAAGGTCTCTATGGCAACCACTCAATTCTGCCATTGAAGCCCAGATGTAGCCTTAGACAGTATACAATAAATGGGCGTGGCTGTATGTCAATAAAACTTTATTTATAAAGTCAGGCAGAGTAAAAGGATTTGGCCCTGGGGCTGTAGTTTACTGACCTCTCCTTCAAGGCTTCATCCTCCAAGTGTGGTCCAGGGACCAGCAGGGTCAGCCTCCCCAGAGCCAATTAGAAATTCAGAGTCCCAGGCCCACGAAAGGCCTGCAGAATGAATGAGTCTGTGTTTTAACAAGATCCCTGTCTTAGTTATCTAGTGCTGCTATAACAGAAATACCACAGGTGGATGGCTTTAACAAAGAGAAATTTATTCTGTCACAGTCCAGGAGGCTAGAAGTCCGAATTCAGGGCTCCACCTCCAGGGGAAAGCCTTCTCTCTCTGTTGGCTCTGGGAGAAGGTCCTTGTCATCAATCTTCCCTGGTCAAGGAGCTTCTCAGCACAGGGACCACGGGTCCAAAGGACGGGATATGCTTTGATGCTTCTTTCTTGGTGGCATGAGGTCCCGATGTCTCTCTGCTCGATTTTCTCTTTTATATCTCAAAATAGATTGGCTTAAAATACAACCTAATCTTGTAGATTGAGGCCTGCCTCATTAACATAACTGCTGCTAATCCCACCTCATTAACATCATAGAGGTAGGATTTATAACACATAGAAAAATCATATCAGATAACAAAATGGCAGACAGTCATGCAATACTGGGAATCATGGACTAGCCAAATTGACACATATTTGTGAGGGACACAGTTCAGTCCATAACATCCCCAGAGGATCTGTGTGCACATTGTGATTTGAGAAACCCTAGTCCAGCATCATCACATCCTAGCTGCATGTGGAGGACCACAGTCACAGCTTCTGTTTACTGAGGCCCTTGGAGGACCGCAGTCACAGCTTCTGTTTACTGCGGTCTTCCAATGTGCCAGGTGTGCTGCTGATGACTTACCTGTGTCCTTTGAACACATCCTTCCCACATCATTTTGAAAGAGCTGCTGTAACAAAGTACCACAAGCTTTGTGACTTAAACCACCAGAACTTTATTCTGTCACAGTTCTGGAGGCCAGAAGTCTGAAGCCAAGGTGGCAGCAGGGCCATGCTCCCTCTGAAGCCTATAGGGAGGATCCTTCTTTGCCTCTTCCAGCTTCTGGTGGTTCCAGGCGTTCCATGGCTTGTGCCCACATCACTGTAGTCTCCATCATCACAAGGCCTTTCCTCTGTCTCTCTGTGTCTCTTCTCCTCTTTTGTAAGGACACCAGTCATAAAGAGATTGGGACCCTCCCTACTCTAGGACGACTTCTTGTTAACTAATTACATGTGCAAAGACCCTATTTCCAACAAGGTCATGTTCTGGGGTTCTGGGTAGATATGGATTTTGGGGGGACAGTATTCAACCCACTAGGACAAGGCTGAGTCACTCGTTCAGGGGCTCGATGCCCAGGTCCTGGTGTCTGCTGTCTCAGGGGGCAGGATAGATCATGGCTCTGAGGTCAGCTGTTGCGTGGGTCATAATTTTGCAAACTTAGGATGAGGGACTCTGGGCCTCCCCGACTCTAATTCCCTAAGGTGCCTGACCCTTCAAGGAGCGTCTCCACTCAGAAGGCAAACCTGCTGCCGGTGGGGGAGGGCTGAGCAAATTATAGCCCCCAAGCTCTCTGCCACCACACCCTACCTACCCTCCCCACGCACCCCAGGTTCGAAAGGGCAGTGCTTGCTTGCTCTGCAGGCTGAGTAGCAGAGCACACCAGAGTTATCTGAGAAGATGAAGCTGAGGAATGAAGGTGGATCCATGCTGCTGTTCAGGTTTGGAACTGGCTGATGTGACCTTTTAGCCAAGATGTGTTCTCTGCCTTCCCATCTGTGCACCAATGTGTCTCAAGTTCAGAGGAATCTCCAAATGGAAAGAGAGTCTTCCTGGCCCAGGTTTAACTTGCTCCTTGATGTGGCCAACCAAGGGAAGCAGCATTTCGTGGGTCTAGTGTTAGGGGCATTGCACAGCCTCAGGTGCTTGCTAGGGGTCTGGAGGCCCACAGCTGGCAGGGTCCTTTGTAGACCATCAAACCTTGGTCATTAGCCACTGATGTGGAGAAAGGACTCTCGTTCTAAAAGAAGTGCTGGGGACTGGGTGGGGCATGGGCCCTTGAGAATGCCTGCTTAGATTTGAACCCTGTGTTTGCCATGTTCTAGCTGTGAGTAGCACAGTGATTAAGTGCTTGGCTACTAACTGAAAGGTCGGCAGTTCAAATCCACCAGCATAACAGCTTTGCTGATTTCTGTGAATCCTTCTAGTGAATTGTTGAATTTGAGAGTGGTCTTGGGGACCTCTCAAACTGCACTGTATGACATTGAGAGAAATCTCTCACCTTCCCTGTATAGATGGGAACAATCCTTGTGCCCAGCTCACAGTGTCGTAGTGGGCATTGCATGAGCTAATACAGGTAATGCACTTCCAACAATGCTTGGCACACATGGCCAATAAAACTAGGCTTATTCATTAAGTGGATTGAGGCTGCAGAGGCCATGGAAGTCAGTTCTGCATTCTCCCCCAGCACTGCCTGTGTTATTAATAAGGAAGGGGCTAGAGACAGAAGAGAGGATGTGAAGGCAGAAGGAACCAGAGCGCGGCTCATATCCCACCCTTTGAGGTGAGCGGGGGACATTTCTGACTCTCTAGCCCAGGGCTTCTCAGCCTTGGCACCATTGACATTTTGGGCCAAGGCATTTTGTTTTGGGGCTGTCTTGAGTGTTGTAGGGTGTTGAGCAGCGTCTCTGACCTCTGCCTGCTAGATGTCAGTAGTAGGACCCCTCCCTGTTATGACAGCCAGAACTGTCTCCAGACATTGCCCGTGTCCCTGCTGGAGAACCACTGCTCAACCTACCCCTAAGGGTCCTTGTGGGGATGATTCACTGAGGGCTTGCTCCCACTGTGTGGTTGTGATGAAGTAGGTGATGTGAGATGTCAGCGGCAGCTGTCTCTTTGGAGGGGGCATTTTCTCTTTAGCCCATGCTCGTATCCTAAGCTACAGGGGCTTCCACTTTCCCTTCCAATGAGAAGAGACTTTACCCTGACTGAGGGAAGGTCTGGGAAAGTTCCCAACGTGGCGCTTCCATGTCCCCAGAAGGGATGTGCTACCCTCCCACATGCATTGATGTCTTCATTCAACCAGGAATCTCATGAACTTTCTAGAATCTTTACTGGGGCCTTATTACATAGGCCTCTCAACTGAGATTGGCTGATATCACAAGGTGGGTCTTTTTGGCTTGGTCAGCTGTCACCTTAGCCACCTCGTTAGCATAACCTGTCAGGTGTGGAAGCACCTCTCCAAACTCACCATCACTCACCCCTTGGAAGGCTCTGCTGGGTCACTCGGAAAACAGCTTGCTCCTTTGTGTCGCTGTCCCAAAGCTGGCGTGGCGGCCTTGTTTTTCTGTGCATATCTGGTTTTAGAAGGTGCATTTTCCCTCACTAGCCTGTTTATAGGAGGTGGCCAACTGCCTCTGAATGAACTGTAGACCTTGAGGTCCCACCACTCAAGAAGTCAGACTAGCCTTGGCCCCTTGCTGGCTTCCCACAGATGTGGCGAGCTTTGCCATGTTCAGGCCTATGTGCTCCCAGACGCGATTTTTTCAAAGACTGACTATGGAGTCGACGTTTTGCAGGTCTTTGTGGAAGAGGAATGGCTTGTTTGCAATGGAATTGGCACTTAGGGTACCAGTTGTCACCTCTGGCTTATCAAACTCACCCCTGCAAGACAGATATCTTTGTACCCCATGATCAGCGTATCTTTGTCTGCCTAATGCAGGCATTATATTTATAATGCATTATACAGTGAGCTGGTGTAAACACAGAAATGTCATCCATTTGCCTCAGCAAATTCCAGGGCCATTGCTCCTGCCTTCATCCAAGTGTGCCATCCAAATGTGCCAACACCCCCTCTTGTGCTAGAAAATAAGGTCCCCATGTGTTTGCTTTCACGGTGGACAATGTCCCTTGTTTGATTTGGCTTCATTTAATGAGGCTCCGTCCAGACATGGAGATGGATTACCAACATCCACATCCATCTTCAGGGTCTGATCTTATTACAAACCACCACAAATATAACCATAAAAGCCCTATTGATTGATGCAGAACTTGGTAATCCATCTGTCCCCATCCATTATTCTGGGTATAATTTTTCATTATCTAGGTGGCAGCTGATTCCTAGCACATTAGTATACAGTGGCAATTACCAGAAGCAGAAAGAGCCCCTAAATTAGCAGGAACAATAACACCTGTCAGGAAGAGGAAGCAAGAATCCCCATACAGTATACATCTGAGCTCTGGGACCATGTCTGAATTGCAAAGAATTTGAAGATGGAATTCAATATTGACCTCGGAAGTGGAGAGAAGAAAGTTTTTTTTTTTTTTTTAGCTTTCTTTGGGGCCTGGAATGTATATTCCCTTAAGGTGACATCATTGCCAACCCAGTCACAGCCCACACAACAGCTAGTCTAGAAACCGCTCCAAGGATGGCCTTGTCCAGAGTCAGTAGGGTTTATGGGGCAGATGTTTCTGCATGCTTTATTTAACGGCCACTAGAGACTTGCCTGGGGGCATCATTGAAGATGTGAGTGCTGTGGGACCCTAGTCAGGAAGGAGAGAAAGTGGGAAGTTGTCCTCCTAAGAACGGTGCCTTTTGGATGGAGCAGGTAAAGTGCAGTCCAGAGACCAGTAGGGTGAGATCTTTCTCAACACAGTGACTCTGTGATCTGAACTCTCTTGTCTTTTGCAAAGTGCACTTTCCTTTCAACATCAGTGGAGCAAATTGAGGTAGACATATGGTCGAAATATTTGAGTGCAGTTTATTGTGGTTGTCAGTTGGTGTTGAGTCAGCTCCGACTCATGGCCACTTCATACACAATAGAATGGAACCTTGCCCAGCCCTGCGCCATCTTCATCATTGGTGTGATTGAGTTCACTCTTGCAGCCGCTGCGTATTTTGAGTGCCTTCCCACCTGGGGGGCTCATCTTCTAGCACCGTATCAGACGATATTCTGTTGTGATCCATGGGGTTTTCATTGACTAAATTTTCAAAGTAGATTGCCAGGCCTTTCTTACTAGTCTGTCAGGGTCTAGAAGCGCCACTGAAACCTGTCCACCACAGTCGACCCTGCTGGTATTTGAAATACCAGTGGCGTAGCTTCCAATATCACAGCCACACGCAGCCACCATAGGATTGCAAACTGACAGATGGGTGGTGGTGTCACTGGAGGGGTTAAAATGCTGAAATTCTCTCTGAGTTTCAATGTCCAGAAATCAAGAATGCTGTCTAATCGAGCTCCCAAAGGAAACTCACACCAAATGATCTCTTCTCAAGTTGACTTCAGATGGAGGAATCCAACAAGGTGACATGCAGTGTTGGGATGTTATGGCCTGATGATAAGCTAGAGTCTGTGGCTGTCTTTGAAATAGCCTCAATACTGACCAGCAATAATCCCGGAAGACAGTAAACCTTTGATGATAGAGTGTGAAGGTTCTCGCTGTTAGAACCAAAAGATTGCTGTTTGGGTCCCGGCTTTAACAAACCATTCAAAATAGATGTATGTTTCTATTTAATTTATAAACTGGGCCACCTTAGACTATTCACCTAAATCGAGGGTCTGCAAACGACAGGCTGCGGGCCAAATCCCACCCACTGCCTATCTTTATAAGTAAAGCTTTATGGGAATACGGCCACACTCATTTGTTTGCATGTTACCTGTGGCTGCTTTGGCACTACAGCCAGAGTTGAGTAGCTGCCATAGAAACTATACGGCTGCAAAGCTGAAACTATTATCTGACCCTTTGCGAAGATGGTTGTCTACCCTGGAACCACTCCAAGACTTAAGTGACTTACACAGATGAGGAAACAGCTCCTGGTGTTTGGGAAGACTAAGTGATGTGACGGGAGGCTTAAAACTCTACACGGCACAACTTCTCACTGTTCTTTTCTCTTTCGTAGTAGCAGACCTCTGAAAGAGGGAAAGTGATGAGGCATCTCATGAATTTTCTATCCTACAACCTGTTTCCAACAAGTATCATTTTTGACCGCATGTCAGAAGACCTGGTCCTTGGTCAGCCATCACAGTCTTGTTGTCTGCAGGCTCTTCTTCTAGCCTGGGCTGGGTGGTGCAAGTGGTAAACGTGCTTGGCTGCTAGCCAGAAGGTTGGAGGTTCAAGTGCACTTGGAGGTGCCTTGAAAGAAAAGCCTGGAGATCTATTTCTGAAAAATCAGCCATTGAAAACCCCGTGGAGGTCGCCATGAGTTGGAGTTGGCTCCGTGGCAACTGGTTCTTCCTTGCACCTGAGCCCAACAGTGCATCTGAAACTCCTGGGTCAGGTGTTAGCACACAGGCTGATAATAACCAAGTTTACTGCTAGACTGTGGCTACAGTTTGGAGTTAGCACGTTTAATGTTCTCTGGGGCTCCCAAGCAGAGAGTTGGCTTCCTGTCCTGGCTCTGCTGAGAGTCCAGGGGAAAATCATTTCACTTCTTTGAGTGTCAGACTCCTGGTTGGACTGACAGGTGCAACAAAATGCCCCCCTCACAGGATTAGTGATGGATTAAATTCTATTATGTGTGTGAAGACTTAGCAAGATGTCTGGCATAGAGAAATCTCTCGAGAAAGGGTAGCCCTTGTATTATCATTGCATTTCTTCCATCATGACCTTAGCTGATAATTAATTGCATATTAGCCCATTGCCGTTGAGTCGATTCCAACTCGATCGCATATTACTTCCTCCAAATTTTAATTTGGGAAGTCCTATGGGTAAAGTTCACGCAGAAGGTGGGAGAGGGGCCTCCAGAACAAGGCAAACATTAGAAATATGTCTTTGCCTCTCTTTCTTTTCCCCTGGTTTCTTATTTTCTACTTCTCAGTTATGAGTTGAACACTATATCGCAGAGCTAGTGTTGCAGGATGCTACGTTTGTGCATCAGGCAGTGGGTGTGCAGATAATGAAGACTGGGTCCCTTTCCTAAAGGGCTCAGTGTCTTACAAGGCCCTCAGATTAAAGCCTGGGCTTCTCAGAGTCATCAGTAAGGTGGATCCCCTGAGCCAACTGTCTCCTCTCTAGACCTCAGTTGTATCCATCTGTCAAAAGAGGAGAATCATTTTTTCCTCACTTGTAGGGGGAATAGGAGGAGATTAAACATGTAGGAGATAGTTGGTCACAGGACTTTTCCCTTCCAAGGACTTGGGTCATTGCAAGTATTCAATCTAACAGAAAAATCCCTTTGTAAGGAGTTTTGTAGCTGTTGGTTGCTGTCGAGTCGATTCTGACTCATGGCGACTCCATGTGTGCAGAGTAGAACGGTTCTATAGGGTTTACAAGGCAGTGCTCTTTTGGAAGCAGCACAAGAGGTCAAATCTAGCAGCTCGCTGGGCCTCCCCTAGTCCCACTAAGGTTTGAGAATGGACGATGAAGTGCTCTTCTCATGTGAGGAGGCTTTCAGAGTCCTCAGCTGGGCCTGGCCTCAGGCTGACCCAGTCTCCACCACTCCCTGTTGACTTACTCTGGCTCCTTTCACTCACTTTTATGGCATCCAGTCCATCTCTGTAGGCCTTGGGTTTGCCACCCTTGGCCTCAGACGTGGCAGATTAGGCAAAGAAACAGAGTCTGTTCTTGCCATAGGGTTTAGGATGTGACCAGCCAAGGAATGGCTAAGAGGATCTTGGCATGGGCCCAGAACACTTCCCGTGGGGCCTGTCCAGAGGAGGAAGAGATTTTAGAAACTGTTCTTTCCCAGTGAGGAGCCCTGCGTAATGGTTAAGCACTCAGCTGCTAACTAAAAGTTCAGTAGTTTGAATCTACCAGCCACTCTGTGGGAGAAAGATGTGGTAGTCTGCTTCTGTAAAGATTATAGCGTGGAAACCCTTTGGGGCAGTTCTGCTGTATCCTGTAGGGTCACTATGAGTTGGAATGGACTCAACGGCAACGGGTTTGTTTGTTTGGTTTCTTTCCCAGTAACGTGGAGAGGGAAGGGCCTAGCCTCTGCCCCTGGAAAGGTAAGGCAGTCAGCTGTAAGCCAGCACTGAGAAGAGCCAGGTTTGAGGTCAGGAGGGAAGTCATGTGATACAGATGCTCTTGGTGTGGGCTGGGGAGCCAGCAGACCCTATGTGACCCCAGGAATTTGTGCAAACCCTCCAGATGTGGTTTTCACTTCTGTAATTGGTGAAGACAGTATCTACCTTTCAGAGGTGTTGCCAGGAATATGTGGGATAATGCATGCCAAGCAGGCAGTATGATGTCTAAGCTCGCTATCCCTTACTGAGCGTGTTCACCACTACTACCACTGGCCTTGTCACCATCACGGGACGCCTAGGCACAGGCAGGAGCACTTCTGCTTCTGACAGCATGGTGGCCTCTGGATCAGACCAGGCGAGCACGCGGTGGGAGGGCAAGGGAGCCTGTCCAGCAGCTGCCCTGCATAGATGTCGTCTACACTGGGCATCCTTTTCAGCTCTTCTCTGCCATCAAGGCCTCTGCTGGGTCTCAGGAACCTGGTGAACACAGAGCTTACTGAGGCTTGTGAGCATCCCATTGTTGGTGAGATTGAGGGTGGTCCCTGAAGCATAGCTCAGCTTTCAACCCCTAGGCAAGCCAATTTGGTGGTCCTAGAGGAGAAAGCAAACTCTCCCAATCATTTTCAGCAGATACCCTAAATTGGGCCAGGTATATGGGACTTTGGAGCCTTGGTGGTGCAGTGGTTAAAAAGCTTGGCTGCTAACCAAGGTCAGCAGTTTGAACCCACCTGCCATTCTGCAGGAGAAAGATATGGAAGTCTGCTTCTGTAAAGATTTACAGCCTTGGAAGCCCTATGGGACAGTTCTACCCTGTCCTGTAGGGTCACTGTGAGTCAGAATCAACTCGATGGCAACGGGTTTGGTTTTGCGGGGGAGATAAGGGACTTCGGCTCCTTATTTGAACAAGTCATCAGGAAAAACCAATTGCTAGAGAAAGACATCATGTTTGGTAAAGTATAGGGTCACTGAAAGTAAGAGAAACCCTCAGTGAGATGAATTGACACAGTAGCTTCAATAATGGGCTCAAACATACCAATAATCATGAAGATGGTGCAGAACAGGTTATTGTTTTTTCTGTTATACATAAGGTGGCCATGAGTCAAAGCCAACTCAACAGCAACTGACAGCAACAATATGGGATGCCCTCGGCCAACAGTCAGTGCTGCAACTTTAAAAGCTGGAAGGACTGGCACTGCCACTGAGCTGGTCCCCACTAGCACTGCCCAGCATGCAGTTGGTACTCAATAAAGGCATGAAGGGAAGCCCTTGCCATTCAAGTACTTGCTCTGCCATTTTCCTTGTGGGGCTTATCCTGGAGACCTAGGATGGAATCCCTCCTGACAGACAGTAGTAGCCCTGCAAGAGGGGGAAGTAGGGAGTAGAAGCTTGTTTTCTAGTCACGCCAACTTTTAATCATTTATTGCCAGTTTCCCCCATGAGGATAATAGTCAGTTGAGAGATAACATCTGTTTGCGAGACTGTGTCCTTAGAAGGCAGCCAGAAGAATCTTTATGCTTTGGGACCGCCCACACTGGAATGGGTGTCCATTGGTCTCCCCAGGCTCAGCAGTCCTTCAGTTGTGTTGGATGTAAGGGGCAGGTTTGGCAAAACGGACATTGATTTTGGTGCACCAGTGGTGGTGAAAGGATAGGTGTTCAAACGTCTTGGATGAAAGAACGTAGGGGAACCATCTCTTCTGTAGGCAAGGCGCCGCGCCCGCAGGGCTTCTCAACCTCCTGTCTTGCCTTTATTGTCCCTTGGGCATGGTTCTGGCTGGAAGCTGGAGAACCGGGCCAGAGCTTGGACCTTCCTTGGTGGTCCCAACTGACCAGTGGAGTCAGCAGGGGATGTCCCAGCGTCTGTGTCCCAGGAAGGATGCAACAGACGTGTCACTGAGAAGGAATGTACCCAGGGATGCAGGGCCAGAGGTAGGAGCTGTTGCCACACCTGTCCTCCCCTCCCTCCTGAGGTTGGCAGCACCGCTGCAGGAGGGCTGGGGGAGAGTGGGGAGGGGAGAGCGTCTCGGTGGGATCTGGCTGACTCACTTCTGCGGTGGCCGAGTCTGCTGTTCCTGTTGTGATGATTTCATTGCATCTCCTCCTTGCAGAGGGAGGACTGGGCCATGAGGCCAGACCTCGGACCTTATTTTGGGACTTTGTGAGCCATCAACTGCTGGACTGGGACTGTTTCTTCCTGGAAGTTCATCAGACAATGAACTTCTCAGAGGGAGCTCAGGGGAAAGGCTCCCCTTGGGGCACGATGGATCTAGTGCCCCAAATGTATGGGTCGATGTGTCCTTCTCCCACCTCCCCGGTGAGTTCTGGGCCATCCTGGGCCAGTTCAGACCCTGTTCCCACATGTGAGCCAGCACGCTAATACTCGTGGTTCTGGAAACAAGGAGCAGACCTGCCCAGGGCACGAGGAGAGGAAGGTGGGGGTGGCAGCTCCCAGGGAACATCTTGCTGGAGCTCACAGCAGCTGGGCAAAAGCAGCAGGAGAAGAAAGGACAAAGCCCAGTGGGCAGGTTATAGCTCTGGGCCTTCGAGGGCAGTGGGAAGGAGAGAGGCTGGGGCTGGAGCTCTCTTCCTGGCTGCTGCATGGGAGGAACCTCAGACCAGAGCCTCTATGCAGCCGGAAAGGGAGTGTGGTGCCTGTCACTTCCCCATGCCTCATGCAGTGCCACCAGCCCTTCCAGGGGGTCTGCGGGACTCCTGTCCTTGTGCGTACTGGCCTCACGGCTCCTGGCTCACTCTGTCTCCCCTCTGTCCCTTTCTTCCTTACAGGTTTGGCTGTCCATCAGATCATCACCATCACCGTCTCCCTCATCATGGTCATAGCTGCCCTGATTACAACTCTTGTCTTAAAAAATTGGTAAGGATCCTTGACACCTCTGGCCTGGAAGTGGGAGGGTAGCTATGGGAGTCCCAAGGAGCCCTGGTGGCAGAATAGTTAAGTGCTTGGCTGCTAACCAAAAGGTCAGCTGTTTGAACCCACCAGCAGCTTCACAGGAGAGAAGACTTGGCGATCTGCTCCCATAAAGATTACAGCCTAGAAAACCCCATGGGGCAGTTCTACTCTGTCCTGTAGGGTTGCTAGGAGTCAGAATCGACAACAACAATGAGAGTTCCCAGGAAGTGGGCACACAAAGCTCCCTCCTTTTCACATCTGGCCCCAAGCCCCATGCAGAGGGGATTGGTGTCCCTGTTTTGGTCCAAGAATCCTGTGCAGCCCCTATTGCTCCACTGAACTCTGCTCCCTGCAGACTTGGGCAGTTTGGCCAGGCTGGGGGCACTCCCTGACTCCTGCTCCTTGGGGTGCGGTCTTGTCCCCTGGCTTTCTCAGTAGAATGGGATTATCTAAGCTTCCTTGAAATAGTTTCTCAGATAGCAACTGTGACTGCCCCTGAATCCCTTTCCTCCCATCCAAGTCTACCTCTGAGTGGAGCCCACCGAAGCACAAGCCTTTGTTCATTTCCCTCTTGGCCTTCCTTGGAAAGGCTGTGTTGGTGCCCTCCCTCCCAGCGCCCAGGCAAGAGTGTGCCAGCCCATCACTGCCACTGGACTGCCTGTTGCCAGCTTCCCTCGTTCCAAGCCTGCCTTCCTCTGACAGCTGCTCTGTGTTCATGGAAATAGGTTAAGACTTGCTGCAGGCAGCCACCCTCGTCTACTTCCTCCTAAAACTGGCCTACTTTGAGGCTGGCCTTGCAGGCCTGCACACCTGCTGCTCCCCTGGGAAAGCTGGGGAACGCTAGGCAGCCCTGCTGCTCCCCGGTGCCCTGGAGGCCCTTGTCTGCCGGAAGTGACTCCTCCAGCACGCGTGTCTCTTTTGAGCATCAAAGCTTACACTCCTGTGTGGAGTGAGGGACCCAGTGGCCCCCGGGCTGGCTGCAAACAGCAGTAGGGATTCAGGGAGAGCTAAGGGTGGAGACAGCACCTGAGCCTTCCAAAGGGCAGGGGAGCTCGGGGGAGGCAAGGGAGGTCCCTGGGATGGGAGAAGGGGGCAGGAGTCCGGGGCAGGGGTCGGAGCGGCCCTACGGCAGAGCAAACCTTACACGCACCACACCATGAGGCCTGGAAGCCACCCCTGATGGCTAATGGACTCAGGGCCAGAATGTTTTCTGGGTACAGATGACGAGGACAGCGCAGCAGGTCACAGTGGGGCTTCTTGGCCCGGGGCTGGCCAGAGAAGGGCCTATGGACCCCACAATGGTATGGCTGTAGAGCAGGAAATTCCATGGACAGAAGGACTGTGCTCATCTTGATGAAGGGAAACCACTATCCCCAAAGGAGACAGCTGACTTTGTCACCCATTGAGTGATGGGTGGGCAGGCCTTCTTTTAGGTTTCTCAACACACTGGGGTTTGCAGCCCACCCTCAAAGAGCCTCACAGGGAGCACAGCCCAGGGGAGGGGTGTCGTAGCCATGGAAGGATGAGCTCCCTCTGCAGAAAGCTTTTCAGGTGGACTGTACATTCCTCTTCTCACTTTTATGGAGGGGGCAGGGCTCCTACTGCAGGAATCATGATTCCTTCCATTGGGAAGATGAAGGCGGGGAATAACCAAGACCCAGAGGGAGACAGGTGTCATGAACCCCCCACTCCGCAGCCCCTCATTCCATATGGACTCTGAGCATAAAGGGGGAGGGGACCAGTGCCCCGATAAGGGGACCAGGAGTCATTAGATCTCCGAACCACAGGGACGTGTCCCTTCCAGCCGCCCTCCTGTGTGCCTTGTTGTTGTTAGGTGTGACAAGGGGGCTGACCTCTCATCATTCTCAGGAACCTTGTCATCAGAAGTCAAGTCCAGGATCTCACAGGTTGCCTTCCTTTACCTCTTGACTGACGGGTGTGGGAGTCCCATACTTGTCCTAAGTTGTAGCCCCATGGTCCAGAGGACCAAGAAAATAGACAGGTATCCATAGAGCAAGGAGCCCTGGAGGCTCTCAGCTGCTAACTGAAAGGTCAGCGGTTCAATCCTTCCCAGTGGCTCATGGGAAGAAAGACCTGGCCATCTGCTCCTGTAAAGATTACCGCCTAGAAAACCCTATGGAGCAGTTCTACTCTGTCACATAGGACTGCTATGAGTTGGAATCAAGTCAATGGCACCTTACAACAACAACATCCATGGGACGCCAGGATGAAGGCCCAACCAGTCTCATTTCCAGCCTGTGAACCTCAGCCAGGGAGGGGCTGAGGATAAGTGGTTCTTGACTTACCAATTGTACCCCAAAGATAATTACAGTCTAGAAAGAATTAATGATGCTGCACACAAAGGCCCCCACACCATCCTACTCCACTTCTGTGGCTGGTACATGCACAGGTTTTCATCCCATTGGTGCACCTGTGGGGGAACCAAGTCAGCACCTTCATCTGGCTGACATTCTCTGAGCAAACAAGGCCTGGCTCCTGGTAACACAGCTCAGCCACTTATCTCACAATTCTCCTGGCAATAATGGCCTACATTTAAAATTCAAATTTTCTAGAAAAAAAAAAAAAAGGAAAGAGCTGATTGCTTGATTGTGGTTGATCTTTCCAAAGAGGCTGACAATTACCATTTAATATTAAATGAGGTATAATTAATGCTTGGAAATGAAAGTTCCACATTTAAGTGCTGAAGTTGTGTTTGTGGGTTTTGGCGTCTCCCACCACCCTCAAGCCCCACGCCCAACCCCAACTCCTGTCTCCTCTAGCTGTGCCCAGAGTGGGAACACGCGTCGGAACAGCCACCAGCGGAAGATTAACCAGCAGGAGGAGAGCTGCCAAAACCTGACAGACTTCACACCCGCCCGGGTGCCCAGCAACCTGGACATCTTCACGGCCTATAATGAGACCCTGCAGTGTTCGCACGAGTGTGTCAGGGCGTCTGTGCCTGTCTACACCGATGAGACGCTGCACCCAGCGGGCGAGTACAAATCCACATTTAATGGAAACCGGTAAGCTCAGGCTTGGGCAACCCTGGAAGCTGCGAAGTGGTGCAGCCCATCACAGGCCCTGGAGCCGAGGTGCAGTGGGGTGGGGCCAGTGATCTGTTGAAGCTATCCTTTAACAAATGCCAGCAGCCCATACGGCAAAAAAAGAGGTGTAGGGTAGATGCAAACAGGTACTTCGCTCTCCAGAGAGAACGCACTAACCAGAATCCACTTCCAGAGCCCTAATGTCGGATAGCGGATGGAAATGCATCCACCCACCCTCAGTCCAATTCCATGGCTGCAGAGCTGCCATCCTCTCCCAGAGTACAAATGCCAGCTATGCAGTTGTTGGCCTTCCAAATGTCAGCAAATAATGGTTGGCTCCTTCCTGAGCCAGTATCTCTGGACCCCCATCAATAAAATGTCAGCAGCAAATCTCGAAAAAATATCAAATACCAACCAGACTCCTTGACCAGACGTCTTTTTATTAAATGTTCTTTTTCATTATTCATGCGTAATCCCTCAAAGAAGACACACCCCTAGAAACATCCCTTGGAATAGTTAAGAAACTCTTGAGTCAGCTTCTGGAGGTTTATCCAAAACTAAATTAAAATATCAACAAGCTATTTTTTTAAGTAAGCATGCCCTCATGCATCATTTTGTAAATTAAAAAAAAAAAAAATCTCCAACAACTTACAAATCTTAGGAAGAAATGAGTAAGATGTCTGTTTGAAGGGCCCCAGTTAGCTGCAGAATTAGTGTTGGGCAATACTGCCCAAGGTTTCCAAAAAAGGGTTCCTTCTGGAACCAAGGGTGAGGACAGTGGGGAGCAGCTTCTAGAAAGGGTCACCTGTCTGCTTGCTTCTGTTGTTTGTTAATTTGTTCAGAGGCAGAGGATGCTGGGGCCAGCTCTAGTGTCCCATAGTTAATGTGTCCTTGTCCTGTCAGTTGGAACGAGTGGGAAGTCCCTAAATGCCTTCTTGCAAACCTTTTCTTGTACCTCCAAGTAGGATTCTAGAATAGTCTCCTTAGCGGAGGAGAATGAAGAGGAGAAGCCTCAGAAATGTTATTCTAAACAACTTTGGTTTCACACTCGACATTTGGGGAGCTTGTTTGTTGCATCCCAGCCTTCCAGAAGGCCGAGTTCACAAAGAATTGGCAAAAGGATTTTTCAGATCATTTCACTGAATGTGTGTGTGTTGGTTTGGATATGAATCCTGGCCAACCAGTACTGGGGCCCTTGCGGGGAAGGAAAGGGTGGGCTATCAGTTGGTGTTTTTGTCTCACTGTTCCCACTGTCTGTCCCTGCGTTGTGTGGCATGCCCTGACCATGTCGTGGGTGGACCCAGCGGGAGATCTTACGCCTGAGTGCGGAAGCATTGGTTGGAAAGGTTCTTGCTTTTTGTCCTAAGGTAATGCTCTCTTGGGTCCCACTAGCCTTGGAAAAATGGTGGCTTGGTGTCCACACTGACCAAACATGGAGAAGCCATTCTGTGAGCCAGGCTCTTTCCTTCTCTTTGTTGTGCAATAAAGTGCTTTGCACGTCTGTCCTTGAATGCAGAGATTCCAGGCTCTGGGCTTGTCCCGCAGATTCTAAAATGAAAATTCAGTGATTACACAGCTGTACTGGAAAACCAACCTTCTGACCTCTATGGCAAACCCCGTGACACATGGAGCCATCTGGTTCTGGGCACTCAAAGCCATTGAGGGTAGACGGGAGGCATTGGGGGAGAAGGCCTCTCACTGTGCACAGGGAGGTCCCTTCCTGTAGGAGGCCAGTAGGCCACCGGAAAGCATTACCTTCCTGGGAGTCTTTTCTTCTCAAGATCCAGTTCCCTGCGGCAGGCCTGACCGGCTTGCTTGTTGTGTGTTATGTACCAGCACGCGAAAGCCCATTTTTCTGCTCGCTGCAGACCCTCTTCTTCTGATCGGCATCTTATTCCTGTGGCCTTCGTGTCTGAGAAATGGTTTGAAATCTCCTGCTGACTGGCCGAAGTCTTTTTTACCTCCTGGGGGCAGGGCAGACGCCATGTGTCTGTTTCATGGTACGTACTTCT
The DNA here is from genome assembly GCA_030035585.1 of Dugong dugon. Classification (NCBI taxonomy): domain Eukaryota; kingdom Metazoa; phylum Chordata; class Mammalia; order Sirenia; family Dugongidae; genus Dugong; species Dugong dugon. The sequence continues at coordinate 27,947,358 of CM057462.1, forward strand.
CTTTGTTCATTGATTTTTTTTTTTTTCCTTTTCTTCACCTTCCCCACCCTTCTCCACTTTAGGACAACTGGGAGCCCTTCTTGGCATGGTGGGAGGTATTCTCTTTTGGAATGCAAACCGGAGAGCAGGGCTTGGGGTCTTTACATTGCATTTGTTAGAAGCCCCAGCGTTTCCCAATTGAGGGCAATTAGAGATGCTCATGAACCCTGATTTCAGCATTGCAACTGTTAAACTATCAATGTCGTTCCAATCCCTAAGGCAGGCTACTATGAGCATGGCCTGGATGGCAGGGAAAATCATGTCTGGAAACAAGCTACAATTCCAGTTCGCATTTCCCTCAACGGGAAGAGATTAGAGTGGCAGCTAAGTGGGCAGGAATCACACTCCATCACGTGTGTTTACATTGGGAGGGGGGTGCCAAGCGGAATTAAAATACAATTCTGAAATACAAAAATAAGAGATAAGAAAGCAAATGATAAAGAAAGACAGTGAAGAGTTGAGACATCTACTAATTTGAAGCCAGGGACTGGTACCCAAACAGGATGAATTTTCCACGCTCTGCTGGATAAGAACATTTGGTTTGCTTTCAGTGATACTAACTTTAATGCTAACGTTAAATTGTGCTTTCTTCTGTGCTGACTCTTCTGCACATTCAGGCTACTGGCTGGAAGTACATTTTGCCTAGGTGACTGCATGTTCTATACGCATAGGCTATAGATGCGGCCCCACCCAAGGGTGGGGTTTTTCTTTTGTTATTTGTTTATTTATGGTTTTTTTTCCTTATGATGTGAGGTTTTTTAAGGATTCACATTTTGCTCATCTGGCTCACCCACAGACATAGTCTCTCTTTCTTTCTTTTTTTTTCCAAAAAAATATTCCTTCCAAACATGACATGGGAACCCTTTCATAAATAGGGAACCCAGTTTCTAGGATGAGATATCAATGTTTGAAAACCGTTGTTGTTAGCTGCCACCCAGTCTGCCCCCAACTCATGGTGACCCCATGCACAATGGAACGAAACACTGTCCGGTCCTGCACCATCCCCATGATCAGTTATGGATCAGACCTTTGTGATCCATAGGGGTTTCGTTGGCTGGTTTTTGAATGTTGATTACCATGCCTTTCTTCTTAGTCCCCCTTAGTCTGGAAGCTCCGCTGAAACATGGCGGGTGGTAGCTGTGTATGAGTTGCATTGGCCAGGAATCAAACCCGGGTCTCCAGCATGGAAGGCAAGAATTCTACCACTGAACCACCACTGCCCCCATTTGAAAACTACATCTTACATTTTGCTCACCTTTTGATGCGGACAACTAAGTAGAACATGTTCATGCCATACCCAAACCCACTGTCATCGAGTCAATTCCAACTCCAGGTGACCCTATAGGACAGGATGAAATTGCTCCATATGATTTCCAAGGCTGTAGATCTTTACAGGAGCAGGCTGCCACATCTTTCTCCTGTGGAGAGGCTAGTGGGTTCAAACTGCCGACCTTTTTTGGTTAACAGCTGAGCGCTGAACCACTGCACCATCAGGGCTCCTCTATATTCATGCCACAGGAGGTAAAGGGCCTGGAGGCAGGGAGATGTCTCCTTGAGCGGCACAAGTGACCCTCCAAGGATCCAGCTTGAGGCACTTAGCTAGGGTCAGAGTCCGCCAGCTGCATGAGAAGTGGGAGTGAGTCGTCACTCCCTAATCCTAGCGCTAATGTTTGCTCCAAATCAGGTTTCCAGCCCTCACTCCCAGTCTCAAAGCCAACACGACCCACTGAGCATTGTGTTCAGCCAACAGGCAGAGGATGTAATTAGGTTGGATGGAAACGAGGCTCCCTGTAAAGGTCCCCGCTGACTCTGTGTGGGCCAGGCAGGTGGGGACGCAGTCTTCCCAAACCGTTCCGAGGCCCAGGTGCCAGGCATGGCCCACCCATCAGAACCACACCCTTCATCTGCCCCAGTGGCACTCATCCAGGCTGCAGATTGAACTTGCTTTGGAGCTTCAGCCAAGCCAGCCCCGGGGACCTTGCTTCTTACCATTGGGGTCGGCGGCCTTCCTGGGGAGCCTGCACAGGCCAGAGCCACGTCGTCTCCAGTGTCTCTGTTACAATTTAACATAAAAAATGCGTGAAAGTGTAATAAGTCACCTGCACAGAAAGACCTCCATTCCCTTCCTCCAAGAGCCTGCAGTCAAATACACCTTCTGCTATAGGTGGCCTCCACCAAGAGGGGACAGTTCCCCTATGCATGCATTCAACAGAGGCTCATCAGAGCGCCACACACTCCCTGCCTAGGCTGCTTATAGTCTGCTTTACGTCTAGGAACTCATTCAGTCCTCCCAACACTCCCATTTTACAGATGAGGAAGCTGAGGCTCAGGGAGACTGAGTGACTTTCCGAGGTCCATCATCTAGTGATGAGGCCAGATGACCACCCCCAGGCAGCCTGGCTCCAGGGCTACTCTTTTGCCTATGAGTCAGGGGCCTCTCCCAGAAATCCCCTCGCAATGCCCTAGACTGCGCCCTCCTCCATAGTGCCTCAGTTTCTCATTCCAGTCACCAGCTTAGCCCCAGAAATTCCCAATGCCAAGTGGGAGCAGAGTTGGGTGGTAGGAGATGAGGGTGTCAGGTGAGCTGACCCAGTTTGCTTCTCAAGGACATTTGACCAGACTCTGTAGGACAGAGCAAAGCCAGCTCCAGAGCATCCAAAGGCAGAGGCTGGGTCTGCTCGTTCCATTGGGATGGGGACCCACAGCTTCTACTTTAAAAAAATGAAATAAAATTGCAAGAAAAGTGCTTTTGTTTGTCCCTCTGCTCTGGAGAAACTTTCCCATCTATTGTGTCCCATGCAGGAGTATTCTTTTGGAGTATTCTTTTCTAATGTGTTAATGTTAGGGGGAAGGAAGTGCCTCCACCTCCCTGGGGCCAGATTAAAGGAACTTGGACCAGAATGGAGAGTCCCTGTGTGGTGCAAAGGGTTAACTCACTTGGCTGCTAATCAGAAGTCTGGAAGCTTGAGTCTACCCAGAAGCTCCTCGGAGGAAAGGCCTGGCGATCTACTTTTGAAAAATCAGCCTTGAAAACTCTATGGAGCACAGTTCTACTTTGACACGCATGGGGTCGCCATGAGTCAAACTTGACTCAATGGCAGCTTTTTTTGTTTGTTTGTTTGTTTTTCCTACTCCAGAAAAAAACCTTCCTGTCGCATCTGCCCAGTTTTTTCTAGCAACATGGGGCCCTGAGGATTCCCCTTCCAAACAGTGTTGGTTGGCTTTCCCCGTGCACTGCCCTGGGGTTAGGGTGGGTGATGTGGGTGCCACCACATATGGGCCCTTGTTCTTCGCTAGGTAATCGACTCTCCCCACGATGACTTCCCCACTCTGCCTGATGCGCTGTTTCAGAACCACCCTGCTCGCAAAAGGGGGCCACTCTGTTTGCAAAGCGCTCTGGGCTCCCTCCCAACAGAGGAAGGAGAACCCACAGGGCTTTCTCCGTGCCTGGCCCACGCTGCATGCACGTCCATCCCAGTCTCCAGGTATTACTGACACAGAGCAGTGAGCCACTCTAGCCATCTCCTTTCTTCAGTGGACGCAGAGCAGGAGGGCTACACAAACGGCCTCGTTAGCCGTTGATAAATGCTTAAAGATTCCTTCTCGGTGCGTTAGATGGACCATTTATCACTCACTGGGCTAAAGCATTTGGATTCTAAGTATCCCCTGATTCTGGCAGTTAATGCCTGGACATGAACATCAAGCAGAGAATAGCCAGAGAGACCTTTCAGATTTACCAGGGTACTTATTGTCCCTTAAATAAATAGCAATTAATACTAAAACATTTAATTAAGGTTTAAGAACCGGCAGAGATATTTATCTCTTGCATAGCTGTTAAGCCTCTCCGAATGCATTTTTAATGACGATAAAGCAGTTTGTTATCACACCCTCTTATCTTCTCTGTATATCCTGTATGCAGATTTGGGACCCAAACTTTTGGGAAGTACGTTGAGGTAATCCTGCTTGTCAGGTTCCTCCTCCTATGATGTCTGTGGGCCACGGGTGCCTGCGATCCTCAGACTGGCCGACCTCACCCTGCTTCCTGAGGTTTAGCCTGTATAATAGATTCAAGCAAATTCTTGCCTCCAACCCCCTCCACTGTGGAACTCAATTGATGTGGACAATGAGAACATAATATAGAAGGTTCTGGAAGAAGGAGACCTCAGACGCCTGCCCGCCATTGGCTCTTGGGCAAATTTCCTGTCATTTTTCATAGAACAGGTAAACTTCAGAAAACCTCATTAGTGCTCAGATCTCTCCATTTGCCGAGGCCACTTCATTCCGAACAGAGCTTGGGAAAATAATAAAAGCTCTTGAATCTGAAGCCAGTGAGAAGTAAATCATGCATTATTATTATTTTCAAAAACACATTGAGGACATAGCTAATAAAAAAGTAAGAAACACAGCTGAGCCTTCCCACTTTGTTCTAAAAAAATACATTAATGAAATATCAAGCTTTTGTCACTCAAAGGGAACACTTTTTCAAAGCACCATCTAGACTCTTCTGGAAGCTGTGCTCTCCAAGCTGGAAAAAAGCCCCAAACAAACCATTGTGGGAAGCACAGGCTTCAGGGTGTGCAAAAATGACCTAGTAGCTACTGTGCTCCAGGTAAAGTTTCTGTAGTTTGTTTTCTTTGTTTTGCAAAAGCAGACACTGATCATTAAACCAGGAAACCCAGGTTGGTGTTTGGGAGCTGAGAATTCCCTCTTGGGCTTCTGGTACTTCGACTGTGTTCCAGGCACCAGAGGGCACCAGTTTGCTCTGAAGTCAGAATTATCCAGGCTCCAATCTCACAGATTACTTTCTAGCAGACAGCTAGCTTCCCTTTTGGCTAGCCATCACCCTTCACTGGGAACCACGTGTGGATGCCTTCTCCTGAGTTGTTTTGCAGCCAAGGCGTCGAGGCTGACTATTCTGACTTTCCCAACTCTTCTGGGCTCCTCGGGCTCTTCCTGGTCAGTGTCCAGCAGCGAGGCTCCTGCACAGAGCCTTCAGAAGAGAAAAATGTGAACGTTTCCCCATGAGCTGAAATTCAAGCAGCAAGTTTTGGCAAGAACTTAGGGTCAGCCAGGCGTCCCCTGGGTGGTAAAAATGGTTAATGCACTCGGCTGCTAACATAAAGGTTGGAGATTCAAGTCTTCCCAGAGGTGCCTTGAAAGAAATGCCTGGCAATCGACTTCTGAAAAATCACCCATTGAAAACCTTTTAGAGCTCATTTCTGTGTGTGTTTTTTTTTTTTTTAAATTGCCTCCTACTTCTCCCAAAATCCTAACAATATGGAAGAGGTGGGGGGCCCAGTGGAACCTCTGGGTGCTGCAAACAATTAACACACTGGCTACTTACCCAAAAAGGTTGGTGGTTTGAGTCCATCAAGTGGAGCCTCTGAAGAAAGGCCTGGTGACCTACTTTAGGAAAATCAGCCGTTGAAAATCCTATGGAGCACCGTTCTACTCTGCCACATGTGGGGTCACCATGAGTCAGAGTCAACATGACAGCAACTTGTTTGGTTTGGGAAGCCCAGTTGGAATAACTCTACGAAGAGAGGCCATATCCCTTTTTCTCACCCATGGTGAAACCCCTGCCCAAAGCAGAGGGGGCGTTTGCATCAGTGGGGAGTGGACCCTCAATTTAGGCCTCACAGAGTCCCCAGGCAGGTATCTTGGAGGTAGAAGGTGAGGTGAGGTGATGGTCAAGGGCCCCAGGCCTACATTTTCCACACCGGGAAGGGTCCTGGGGGGGATTAGTGTCCTTGCCCCAACCCCAGATTGAATAGACATTTACATGCTAAGATGCTTAGCAAAGATGAGGAAGACTGTGCTGAGTAGGAGGGGTAATTCTGGGGCCAGATTTGCCCCCCACTTAAGATGCTGTTCTCCTTGCAGCTGTGAGCCTGGGAGACCCTTTGGCGGAGTTCTCCTGAGCATTGCTGTGGCTGGCTTATGAGATTCAGGAGAAAGGACGCCCCCTCTTAGTCTGTTGAGGACTGCTGTCCTGGTCCCCTCCCGGGCCCACCAGGAGTCCATCGGGATACCTGGGGAGCTTTAACAATGCAGATTCCCAGGCCCGGGAATCTGTGTGTTTTTGAGATGCTCTGAGGGGATCCTGGTGGCACCAGTCTGGCCGTTGTGTCCTGGAACCACTGTGGATGTGCCTGTCCTATAGCTGAGGGGTTTGTCCAACTTCATTTTGGGATCATTGGGTTTTCTTCCCCCTACTTTCTGATTTGTACCATGTGCATCAAAAAGGGTGCAATGCCACCCCCCTTTTTATTTTTTGAGTGGGAGATCTAGGTCTGATTCCTGGCCAAGGCACCTCATGCACAGCCACCACCTGTCTGTCAGTGGAGGCTTGTGTGTTGCTATGATGCTGAACCAGTTTCAGTAGAGCTTCCAGTCTAAGACAAGGAAGAAAGGCCTGGTGATCTACTTCCGAAAATCAGCCAATGAAAACCCTATGGACCACAATGGTCCAATCCACGGCGATCATGGGGATGGTGCAGATCCGGGCAGCATTTCCTTTCGTTGTGCATGAACTCACCATCACATGGGGCTTACTCCTCAGCAGCAAACAACAAGAAGTGTACTGTAGCTATGGGAGTGCTGGAAGGAGTTCCTCCCTGAGCCAGGAAGCTTGCGTTCTCCCATTTCCCGAGATGCACCCAGGCTGGGTAAGAGCCACCGGCTTCCTGGCCAGCCTACTGGACACAGCGATTTCAGCCGCTGTCCTGGCCGCATGCATTGGTGATTCCCATTTTTGCTGTCTTCAACAAGATCACCTCTTGGGGAGCTTCAGGGAGCCTCCAGCTGAGCAGTGAATTGAAATGGACTCCATTTCTTCCTGCAGTGCAGGCACTGGAGCAGGTGGCAGCTCTGCCCTTCACAGGACATGGTCCAGAGGCCGGAAAGGGAAGGAGCATTGAGGCGGGGGTGGTGGGCAGACTGCCATGGATGCTTGTGTCCATGGAAGGGGAGTCCCAGCAGAAATGCCCCCTCCACGGCTGGGGTGACTGTTATTAGCACATGGTCCAGCTTCATGTCCCTGGCATCCCTAGCATTTGTACTAAGCCCTGGTGACTAGTTCTAGAAGACATTTTCTAGAAGACGTCCCGCAGAGGTGCCGATGTCTATTAGCCGAGAAGGAGAAAGATCGGGGCTTAGCGGTGTAGAGGCTCAAACAGGGAGAAACTATGCACCACCATGAACTCATCATGCTCTTGATCTGCCCTTGAGCTGCTGCCATTTAACCTCTTCTTGTTTTCTCTCCACACAGGATTCTGTTGGTGAACCTGTTAAAAAAAAAAAAAAAAAAAACAAATTCTAAAACTTAAATCTATAAGGGGGAGGGTCCCCGCACCTGCCACTTCTGTTTGCCAGTGGGGACCTCGCAAAGCAGGACGCTATAGGCCAAATATATTTTTATAAAGATACTCATGCCTATGGGGGGACTGCCTTCTCCCAGAGTTTTCTTTGGAGGACAGAAAGAAGAGATGCAAGGAAGGAGCTGGAGACCAAGAGACAAGGACAGGAGGAAGCACCTGGAGTCTGGGATTTGTACTCTGATTCTGAACCTGTGCCAATAATACCATTATGTGCCATGTACTGACCTGGAAGACTTGGTTACAAAGCAGGGAAGCCAAGCAAATCACACATAGAAATCTTACCGAAGAAACAAGGGTGGGATCGCATCAGATAGTCACTATTTCTGGTTAATGTACGTATATAAATATATAAATACACACAGACACACACTCACTTTTTTTGTATTGTAGCAATTTTTGGAGATCTTAAATGTTCCTTTTTAAAAAAAAATGTGTTATCAGTTACAAAATCTGATGTATTTAACATGCTTAGTATGAACAGAATAAATTGGTGTTTTCTACTTTGGCAACTCGCTGCACACACATATCACACACACACACACATAAGCATCTAATCGCATATATTGGAAATACAGTTCCACGGGTGAGCATATTCTTCCTGGTGACCTGGTATCCCATCACCATTCACCCCGGACGACAGCCTCAACCCAGACTACGGGGCCCTTAAGTGACATTTGGTGAATGGCACCAGACATGGGATTTGTCATCTTGGGCCAGAGTTAAGAATGTCATGGGTTTATATATATATATATATATATATATATATACATATATACATATATAAATATTACCTTTTGTTCATTAATTGTTTAAAGATGCTACCTAACAGCCGTGTACACATTGATGTCGCTGGCTGCTTGTACACAGGCCTGAGCGTGAGATTGGGTAGGTGGTGGATTCCTGGACATCTTTGTGTTATACAAGCATAGGCTGAATTAAAGCCATTTTTTTTTTCAGTTCCAGAAATTAAAGAAATATATTCTTATCCATGTGTGTGCGTATGTCAGGGCAGAGCTCAGAAATATATGAGGGCTCTAGGTTGTTTGAAAATGAGAAGGGATTCTATGTGCAAACTCCCCAGGCAATGCTCCCTTGAGCAGTGGTCTAGAATGTTCTGCACGTCTTTCCCACAGATAGGTGGACGGATGTCATGGTCACTAGGGTGACTTTAGATCTTGGTGGAGACTGTAGCAAAGATACTACTTTCTTGTCACCTCCCATTGGCCAACATTTGTGTTTTCCCAAGAATCCTACTATATAGCTTTCCAGTTGAAATAGGGGGCCCAGGTCAAAGCCTTGTTATATAGAGCTCCTACCACACACACTATTACCAAAATTACTGCCATACCCAAAGGTGGGACCACTCCTTCCCAACCCACATCTTAATAAAAGTGTCCCTACAGCCCCTGGAAAAAAAGAACAGCTGTTGTCAAGTTGAGTCTGACTCATGGTGACCCTGTAAGTGTCAGAGTAGAACTATGCTCCATAGGGTTTTCAATGACTGATTTTTTGGAAGTAGAATGCCAGGCCTTTCTTCCCAGGCTCCCCTAGGTGAATTCAAACTGCCAACCTTTCCCTTAGCGGCCAAGTCTGTTAACCATTTGTACCACCCAGGGACTTGAAATAAAGGCACCTAAAACCAAACCAAACCCATTGCCTTTGAGTAGGTTCTGACTCATAGTGACCCTATAGGACAGAGTAGAACTGCCCTATAGGGTTTCTAAGGCTATCATCTTTAAGGAAGCAGGCTGCCACATCTTTCACCTGTGGAGCGGCTGGTGGGTTTGAACCGCTGACCTTTCTGTTAGCAGTCGAATGCTTTAACCACTACGCTACCAAGGCTCCTTAAAGGCACCCAGGGCTCCAGAATTGCTGCCAGTAGGCGGCACTGTAAAGGAACTAAGATCCTGATTAGACAGAAGATAAGCCCTGCTTATGGGGCAGATCCAGATCAGGGATGAGTGGGCTGTCTCCCAAGATTTCTGTTAGGAATGGCCCCTGCATGACTGTTGTCACCAGTAGGGTACGTGAACAAATGGGGTGTTCAATATGAGAGTGGCTGAAAGGACTGGCAGACACTGGCCTTTCTTCCCACTTTTGGGTTGGGCTTGCTGAACTTGATTCTTTAGTCGGGCTCAATCTCCCTCTAAAACAAACATTTTTACCTCTTGGAATATGTGGAAGTTAAAGAGATACCAGCCGATGAGGAAAACATTGTTTTCATGACAAAATAGCATTGAGGCTGGTGTTGTAGTATTGCTCCTGAAGTAGCAAAGTCGGTTTTTGTTTTTTGTCGTTTTCTCCCAAAGCGTCACCACCCATCGAGACACCGCAAACATCACTGCTGGCATTTGATCATCTCCAGATTCCTGGGACTCACCCGAATCACGCTTGACTGTGCTTCTCTCTCTGTCCTTCATCCAGCCATCTCCATCCCATCACCCTCAAATCCCTGCAGGCATTGTGCCTTCCTGACTTACGATGGGTGCAGAGGGTCCTCATCATTGGTCAGGGCCATGAGGGCTACTGCTGTGATCCATGACATTCTGAGCTCCAGAGCGAACTCAGCCGGAAAGGAGGTGATGGCAGAGAAACCCTGTTCATTCGCTGGCAGGGCACCCAGGCTTCCTGACAGGCCACCACTTGATGTCACCTCCAATGGCAGCTCAGCCTCTTTCCCAGACCACAGGCTGCCCTCTGGATGCTTTGAACTCTCTGGAATGCCATCAGATGTCAAACCTTCTAAGGGAGTGTACACTGACAAAGGCCCCGCCAACACAGCCTTTTGGGCACACGTCCGGGGCAGGGCCAGAAGAACCCCACGTGCACCAACCACCAGGCAAGCAACGTGCGTGCAAATCTGCATCAGTAAGTCTAGTTCTGTACTGAATGTCTGCAAAACCAGCCTGCGTCGGGAAAGGCCACTATTTCATGAGGGTTGAGGGAGTATGTGTAGAGATCTCTTAGGTTCTAACTGGTTACTTTATTTCCCAGACACCTCTGAGGAAAGCGCTATCTGTGTGAAAGGAGATAATAAATGAAAGTGAACAGCCTACAGGATTCAGCCTCATCACAGTGGAGTCTGTATTATAACACCCAAGGATAAGATTGTTCTGGGTCCAGCTGTATGTCCACATCCCCGGACATTTTTCATATTGATGTCAGATGAGTCTTGCTGGACTGCCCTTCTGCAGACTTGGGTGTGCTGAAGGTCGGCTCTTCTCAGCTTGACCTCTGGATTTCCAAGTCAGTCAGTGACACCCCCAGCATTCCACTGCAGAGGTGACGCCTTAGACTCGCACCCCAGGGCCTGTTTCTTACATTTGTTTTAGCTTTTTTTTTCCTCAGAGAAGGTACTCAAAAGAGGGATGATATGGTTTGATAAGATACCCAATTTTTGTCCCCCTCATCTTTTCCCATCAGCAACTCTCTGAAATCTCACAATCACGGGCCTCAGTCACATTTGCCATGATCTGTTGCCACCTTTAGACTTTGAAGCTACTGAAGCAAGTGGGTGTGGCCTTGGGGAATGATCTGCTCTTTGTTGTAGGGTCAAGTCCATTTCGAGGCTTTGTTGTTGTTATTTGCTGTCAAGTCAGGTCCACCTCATGGTGACCTTACGTATAGCAGAACGAAACATTGCCTGGTCCTGCACCATCTTCATGATCGTTTGTATGTTTGAGCCCATTGTTTGGACTTCTGTGTCAATCCATCTTGTGGAGGGTTTTCCTCGTTTTTGTTGACTTTCTACTTTACCAAATATAAAGTCATTTTCTAGTGATTTGTCTTTCCTGATGACCTGTCCAAAGTAAGCAAGACAAAGTTTCTCCATCCTCATTTTTAAGGAGCATTCTAGAATGCTCCATTTCTAGATTTAGTCCCTTCTAATCCTCATACATTTTATGTCATTTTTCATATGTGTAATTGCTTTAGGGAAATTTTTCCACTCATGACCAAGAAAGCTTCCTGATCATTTCCCGCTGGGCTCAAATTCCATTAGTAGTCCAAGACAAGGCCAGGCCTTGTGCCCACTGAGTCTTCCTTCTTAGCTCCTGCCTTCTCATGCACTGTATGAAAGTGTAGCAACACCCTGAGATGTGCTAGAGGTCTGCTAGTGTTCAGATCTAGTGCCTTCTTGTACCAAATGGAGAGGCCACTTACAAAGCCGGGTTTCCTCCTAAGTGTTTCTGATCCTTCCCAGTCCTGCCTTTGTGTGGACTCCTAGTGCTGCGTTCAACTTCAAGATACTCATTTTACCCGCAAACCTCACCAACTCTCCAAAGATTTGACCATCAGAGCAGTAATTACTACAGTGATCTTGCAGTCTTACGCTCAGTCTTCTCAAAAATGCATTACTGTTTAACTACCACATTTAAATATCAGGCAGTTTTCCTTACGGGTTTTGGTTTTCAGGAATTTTATGCACAGGTGTCCAATCACGGTGGTCATATTATAAAATGAACATGTCAGAGAATTGCCTTTTTTCATTTTGGAAGGTCTCTGTTTGGGCTCTATTGTCCGTAGGGATAATTCTCTTTGTTTCTTTGCCCACATCCAGTATCATCTAGCTCATGAAGCTGGGTTGACCTTGGTACCTTGGAAGACAAGGCCAGGAACCAGGGCTAAACCTCAGGGCCAGGACCTACAGCCTTTCTACATTCATTCTGGGTCTCACCAAGGGTCTCATTTCAAAATGGTGTCAGCACACATATTTTCTTTGTTCGTATCATATTTTGACACTGCTACCCTTTTTTATCAGAGAGATCTGAGCACAAGTGAGTCCTAGAGACATTCGCTGTATTCCATGGGGCTGTCTCTCCAGCTGTCCTCCACAAGGTCATCCCTCACCAAAACTCCTGACTTCTGCCAGATTCCAGAGTCACTCTTGTTTCAACATATGAATTCTTTAAAGACACTGTCCACATACACAGTTAGAAGAGACACAACTCTTCCTAGCTCACTATAATTAGCTTAGGATCATTCATTCATCCACTTATTTAACATGAACTTCTACCATGTTGGCTATGCTGCAGGGAGCAAGATGGGCATCATCCTGCCTTCATGGGTTTGACATTCTACTGTGGGAAGAGGCAGATAATTAACAAAGAAGCAAACAAAATAATATCCAGAGAGAAGGATGAGTGGTGGGAAGACAAGGGAGCAGAGTGATGGGAGAAGTGGGAGTTGTCTGTGTCTCTTAGTCCTGCCGTTATTTCCAACTGGAAATGAAATTGTCACTTGCTAACCAAGGGTTGCTCTTGGGTTGCGGCACACAAGAAAGCCTAACTCCTACCTCCTGGATGAAAATGCATTGCACTCCCAACTATGAGATTCTCCAGTCATTACCAACTGCTCTACCTGGCTTTCCACCAAATCCCTCAATCACTTCAAGGGGGGTGATCCCTCAGGGGAAGCAGAGAGGTGAAGCCAAGATGAGGGATATTACCCTGATGATGAACTTACCCTGCTTCCCTACCCCTGAGTGCTGTCTATACTCCTGGCGCCCTCCCTCCCCATGAGCATACCTATGTTGTCAAGTCACCAGTAGGTCACCAAGGTCGCAAGGAGGACAAGAAGTTTCAATGACAGGGATGTAACCCACAGGACACTGGGGCCACCAAGGAGAGTCCTCCCTCCTGTTGAGGAAGGCAGCTGCCTCTTCAAAAATTCTCTCTCGACACTGATGTCACTTGGCAGTGCACTTCCTAAACAACATCTGCTTTTAGGCAAGCAGTTATTCCAAAACATGCCGTGATGCCTGTAATTCTGGAGCGGTTCCTCTGGTGCAGTTTGTCCATTTGCTGTGCCGTATTGGTTTCTGTTTGTTTGTTTGTTTTTAACCAGTGGAAATAACACAGCTCACATAAAGGAGCCAAACTCCCACCATCTGTGAGTCTTTGATCATTGTTTCCTTCTTTTACACTGACATGTATCCTATGCAGGTGAAGCTATGAAGGTGAAGCCAAGCTTTGAGTGTTCTTTACTCTGACCGTTATTGGTGGGGTTTCCAGCCAGTTCTTAAGTGACTATTTGACATTTTGAAATATATACCAGTCCTTCCTTCCAAAAAGAGTCATGTGTGGTTATGTCTAGTTTCATATTTCTGGGTTTAGAGCCTGCATTTGGATGTATGTAATGGATAAATAGATGTATAGGCAGAGAATTGGCATCTTATAGATCACACCAGCCATCAAACAAGCAGAAAGAATGAACTTCTTCTGACTTCAGATAGTTCGAGAAAGATCTCAGCTAGCAAGAACGCCATAGCCCATCTCCAAAGTTCACATGAGTCACCAAGTTACCATGCCATCCCTAGCTAGGGAATTTATCTCCATGCACAATCTCCCATTATGCCAAAGGGTGGGTAGGGGCACTTGAACTTTATTAGAGGAGTGGCCTCACCATCCCTGACCATCAGTATAGAGACAAACAGGCTCAGACACATACTCACATGCCCTCTTCCATTCTATTTCACTTGGGTTTGGGAGATTAAACTCATAGGCTGCCGGTGACTGAGAAAGCTATGGTCACAATGGCTCCCAGAATATAGAATGGCATAGCAGCAAAATGCTTGTCATAGGCTCTTTAAGGCCATAGTGCATGGACAGCAAGGGGGTGGGGATGGCAGCCTTCTCCAGCCATCAGTCTGCATTCCACACCTATAAATGCATAGTCCACAGCCACGAATAAAGAGAACGGAAGAAAACAGCCAATTGGTTATAATGTATTGTCTGTATCTGCTTTGGAGTTGATGTTCTAAAATAAATCCTCCAGTAGCTCTGTTACGTTTCCCACTTGGTAGATTCCCTGCTAAGTGTTTTAAGAGTTACTGTGTGTAGAATCAACAGAGCAGTTTTGAATGAACCCATAAGTCTAAGTCATATATGGAAAGTCTCGGCATAAGAGGTATGATATAAACTGGGCCAATCTTGCCCATCTGGGGCACATAAGTTTATAAGCACTTGGGATGGGGATAGTTTAAACCACCAGTGAGTCATGGAGGATATATAATGATATATATAATATATAGTGAATATATAAATGCCCATGTTTCTAAGGGAGGCTGTGTTCTCTCTTCTGGTGTAGGACGGAACAGACCACAGATGTACCATAAACAAAAACAAATAAACTTGTTGCCATCAAGTTGATTCCGCCTCAGGGCAGCTACTCCATATGTTACGAGGTAGAACTGTTCCATAGCATTTTCTTGGCTATAATCTTTAGGGAAGCAGATCACCAGGTCTTTCTTCTGTAGTACCACTGAGTGGGTTCAAACCACCAACCTTAGTCGAGAGCAAAATGTTTATGCCACTCAAGGATCTTCACATGTACCATGGACAGTATTGAATTGGTCACTGTAATAAACTCAGGAAGTTGCTAAAATAGCCTCATGGAGCTAATTAACTCTTGCTAATATCGTGAATCCCACAGTAAAATATCTGCTGAGTCATGTGTGGCAAGAATAGAGGCAGAACAGATCTGATTGCATGAACTTCCCCTTTACAAAATTTAATTAGATTTGTCTTAGGTGGTCTCTCTTCTAAAATAGAATCCTCTGGAAACCTGGATTTACATGAGTCAGTACTGACTGTGACAGAGCTCCTTTGTTATTGTTAACCCCGAAATATTTGCAATAGAAAATAACAACTCTCTAGAAACTTCATTCTTGCGTGGACATAACCAAGCTGATTGCTCTGGTTAGCTTTTGTCATTATTGGATTCTGAAATTCTCCAATAAAATCCTTTAGCGTTGATGTTGTGGCTGTTGTGTTGGCAGACCGTCGGGTAAGGCTAGCCTTACTGCACTGAGCAAGTTATTGTTTCTAGGAAATAGGGGATAGGTTTTGCCAAAAGGGAAGTAAGAACACTAGGCAGTTCTAAGTTCCATTTTTGGCACTATTATGTACCATGAAGACGTGCAGTCACTCAAACTCTAGGATGGAAGACCCTATATAATTGCTTCATATCATCGTGCAGGGAACTGCAGGCAAACACCATGGTACCAACCTCTGACCTCTGTCTCATTCCTCAGTAGACCTTTCCCATCCTTCTCCACTGTTAGCACACCCCAAATCAAAGGGATAATTTCAAACTTACTGTGACGCCCTCAACTCTAATTTCTAACCTTTGGAGGACTAATTTGGAGTAAGAGGAGGTGTGTTCCCCCAAAATAACCCCACCGAAGTCTTAGGCTGCTGGAAACCATGTAAGGATATCTTAGTAAGACAACGGCATTGTTCTTGATAGGGTTTTCTAGAACATGGCAGCCTCTCTCACCTGAAGGAACATTCTCTCTCTACCTCCAAAGTCTCTTCTGGGCCGGGAACTCTGCTCTGTATGATTTCTCTCTTATACATGTGGATTTTGACTATCAAGCTATGGTACTGTCTACAACTCAAGGTCTACCAAGCAACATGAGCGTTTTTTCTTGATGAGTTTACAGCAGATAAATGTGTACTTAGAATGTGTTGGTGAGGAGGATTCCCTAAGGTGCTGTGTCATTTCCACATACAAGCACAATTTTTCTTGAAGACAGGGAGGAGGCAGATGACTTTGAAAAGTAAGCTAGCACTACAGACTGGGTGTTTGGGCCCCCACACTCCTTGACTGTCATGCTGACAGATAAAGGCTTGTTTTATTTTTTGTTTTTCACTTATATTTGGGTTGCTTCCTCTGAAGTCAGAGGGTGAAAGGACCCTGGGGAAGTTGATTCTCAGTCAACGGACCACACATTTGATCCTTAATGATTGACTCCTGAGCTGAGGTGGCATGGAGTGACTTGAGGTTCAGCCAACATTTCAGGAACCATCTTGTGTCACACTACTCAGTGTAAGAAGAGAAAACCATCCACGGGGTTCCCTGCTCCCTGATCTCACCAGTTGTGCTGAAAGGAGACATGGGAATTTTCAAGCTTCCCAATGAAATGTTGAGATTTTCCGAAAACATGGCCGGCAGGCTTGGGAATCCAGATCATTGTTTCCTGAAGAACTAGAGACTTGTGTTTTTTGCTTGTTGGTTTCCTCTTCTTCTGGCAGCCCCATTTTATTTGGGTCCTTCCTTCCTCTTAAGTTTCCTGGAGAAACACAAGGTGTCAAGGGCTGGAGCCCAGGGCCGGGTTACTGTTCAGTTGAAATTATTTAAATGAAAAGCAAAATAACAACAAAGCCTCATGTGAATTCTAATAACCTCATTGATTACGTTTACTTAATTTGCCATTGATATAGAAATCAACAAAAGAGCTGTGGGACTAAAAATCAGTATTCAGTCACTCTACACGTGGGCAATTAAGCAGGGGTCTCCTCCAACGTGAACTACACCCAGAAGGTGTTAAACTGACTTTGGAGGACACTGCATTACCTCTTTCTTATTTTCACGCATTTAGTTGATAATACATTTAAAGCTGCTTAATTTTTTTTTCAAAAGGAATAAATGTTGACTGCAGAACATTTAGAAAACACAAACAACCAAACAAAGGGGAAATATCTGAAACCCTTCAATTATTGTTTAATTTGGTGGAAACTGATCGTTAAATGCTGAACATCTGGGGACAAGTCTCGGAGATCTATCCACGGTTCATGTGTTTGACAAATCTGGCTCCAATGTATGCTTTAGAAAAAGGAAACCCAATTAACTTTTGAATACATCTCTGTCAGTTTAACTTGTCATTGACTAAACTCATCAGTGGTCATTAAAGAGTTGCTCTGTGATTAGGTGGAAAAGAAAATAGACCATTTGAATGCTTTGCCTTCACATCATTAAGTGTCGACCAGTGGGCCCATCTGGGCATTTGGTGGGATAAACCAAACTCTCAGAGAAGCATCCAAATTGTGGACTGGATTTTTGTGAGGGGCATTTATACAAAAGTCACAGATCTGAGGAACAAAAGATATGCTTGGTGCCAAGGATCCATTTCCATTTGGAAACTTCTATCGTATTAAAGTAACACTTGAATTTACCAGGTCTCTTGACATAAATTTAAAGACGGAGCTCATTTCTTCCTTGGCTCCTCCCAGCTCACCAGTGGAACTAGGAACTCACATGGGGTGAACCCAAACCACAGGACAAGAAAAGAAACAGCAACGGCCACAATGGCCTATTTTTCATAGGTTTTAAGTTGACTGTTTTAGAACTTTATTCTTTTCCCTTTCTCATGTATAGCAAAACCGGGTTTATTTTGATTTCCCTAAATTATTTTCTGATACAATAAACTGTTAACTGTTCATTTATACTTTTACATGGAGCACTTGTTATTTTTCAACAGAAAAACGATATCCTCCCTGTTTACTTACTACACGTATCCCTATACCACGGTTGACTCCATATACTTCTTTATATCATCTTTTTGAAAGAGTTCAACGATTGTAGTTTAATGCTGTGTTTTTCTTTAAATGCATATCATAACCATGTTAATAAACAGAAATGACACACTATATTTGGGTGGGGGGGGCAGGTGGCTGGGTGTGATTTCCGTATGAGTGAACTTTTATTCCAGATTTTTTTTTTAAGTTGTTTCTGTATTTCAAAGCTATGTATTTGGAAAACATTGTAAATGCAACACCTATATCAACTTTCCTGTGTATATTTAGTACTCTAATGTTGCTATTAAAAGAAAAAAAAACATAATATAAAAAAAAGAAAGAAAAGTATTACTGAGTTCAGGCCATGACCTCAAAGGACTTTTTTTGTTTTTTTAATGTTATTTATTTTTTTTGAACAATATTATCAGAGACCTAGTCTATAAATATGGACATTCATGTTTCTATCGCACAGTTCACAGGTTCTAAATTAATTCCTCTCTGGATCTTTCTTATTCCCAAGCCAGTGCTTTGCCTAGACAAACAACTAAGACAACATTTCCAAATCTCTGTGTTTTGGCCCTGAGGTTGGCTATAACTGAACTTGAGTTAACTGAGAAGGTGCCACAACACCGAACCTCATACCTGAGACCACAAGCACCCAGAGAGCAGGGCTGGGGAGTCTCCTTGGTCTTTGATGGGCCATCTGAATCCTGCTAATGTCTGCAGAGATTCATGCAAGGATACTGCCTTCTGGGGAAACAGATCAGCCTTGGCCAGCTCAGTCCGAGGCAGGAAATTCCAAAGGGCCTCCATTCCTAGAGCTGGGGAACACTTCAAACATGCACAATCTTATAGAGAGGAAAAGACAAGGATCTTACGTCTTCCAGGCAGGCTCCAAAACCAAAACCAAACCAGTTGCTGTCAAGTTGATTCCAATTCATGGAGACCTCATGTGTATCAGAACAGAACTGTGCTCCATAGGGTTTTCAGTGGCCGATTTTTCAGAGGTAGATTTCCAGGCCTTTCTTCCAAGGCATCTCTGGGTGGATTTGAACCCCCAGCCTTTCAGTTGGTAGCCCAGTGTGTTAACCATTTGTGCCTCCCGGGGACTCCTCCAAACAGCCTC
Organism: Dugong dugon; assembly: GCA_030035585.1. Taxonomy (NCBI): domain Eukaryota; kingdom Metazoa; phylum Chordata; class Mammalia; order Sirenia; family Dugongidae; genus Dugong; species Dugong dugon. Next base: position 27,966,200 of record CM057462.1, read on the forward strand.
AGTTCATGCAAATTATGTTGTAGCAAGGTACTCACTCCTGTAGATGAGTAGTTCTCAATCAGGGCAATTTTGTTCTGCTGGGGACATCTGGCAACATCTGGAGTCCTTTTTGGTTGTCACGACTGAGGAGGACAGTGCTACTGGCAGCTAGTGGGGAGAGGCCAAGGATGCTGCTCCGCTTTCTACAATGCACAGAATAGACCCCACAACAAAGAATTGTCTGGTCCAGAATATCGCTAGTGCTGACACCGAGAAATTCTGCTCTACCATAGAGATGGTGGGATCAACTCCCTTTCTGGTGGGAGGGAGAGAAGCAGGGGTTTTGCTTAGCTTCATGTATGTTGTTGTTTGGTGCCGTCGAGTCGATTCCAACTCATAGCTACCTCACGTGACAGAGTAGAACTTCCCCATACGATTTTCTAGGCTGTAATCTTTACAAGAGCACACCACCGGGTTTTTCTCCCAAGGTGATGCTGGGTAGATTCGAACCACTAACCTTTCAGTTAGCAGCTGAGCAGTTAACCATTGGGCCACCAGGACTCCTTAATGTATATTCAAAGGTAAAGCCTTGGCGTCAGCTGCCAGGGCTGTGCCTCCCATAGGCCAGCTGATCTAAGGCTTAGTCTAAGAAAGCAAGGATGATAGAGCAGTCTTATTTTCAATAAACCATGTGGCCTGGCCTCCAGGAGCAATTTGACATCTGCAAAGTACCTTTTAACTTACCTGATACATTTCACATCTGTTAAGCACGCTCTTTTACAGAGATAAGTTTGTAAAGCTTCATACTCAACAAAAATCACTAATAAATTATTTTAAATCTTCCCTATAAAGAGATTGTTAAATGCTTTCTGGAGTATTAAGCACACTCCCTTAACAGAAATGAGTGTAAAGTTTCCTATTCACAAAACCCATATTTAACAGAATTGAACATACTATGGAAGTCATATACATCATTATTTGTCTCCCATGTGACACAAGAGGACACATATATTGTCCAATGCCTCCTACCAAGGAATGGCGGGGCCAAGTTGGACCCAGATGTTATTAGTTGTTGTCAAGTCCATTGACTCATGGCAACCCCACGTGTTCAGAGTAGAACTGCTCCATAGGATTTTCAAGGCTGTCACCTTTCAGAAGCAGATCACCAGGCCTGTCTTATGAGACACCGCTGAGTGGGTTCGAACCACTCACCTTTCAGCTAGTAGTCAAGCACTTAACCATCTGTGCCACCTAAGACCTCTCCTAATCCATGTGGCTCCAACCACAGAACTTGTGGGAGATGGCCTTATCCCCCTCAAGAAATGTCTCCATCACACAATTCAACTGCTGCTAAGTCCTCTGGCCACACTTCCTCAAGGGAAGTCACTGCCATGGACCAGCAGCAGACAGATAGGAGGGCGGGGCCACAGTCATGGATATCAGTCAACCCAGATGAGCTGATCTACACCTAAGGACCCTATCTCAGTCATGTAGTAGGCTACAAGTCCAAATTCAGGACATTAGCTCCAGGGGAAGGCTTTCTCTCTCTGTCAGTTCTGGAGAAAGTCCTTGTCATCAATCTTCCCCTGGTCGAGGAGCTTCTCAGGCACAGGGACGCCGGGTCCAAAGGACACACTCTGCTTCCGGTGCTGCTTTCTTGGTAGTATGAGGTCCCCCACATTCTGCTTGCTTCACTTTCCTTTTATCTCTTGTAAGATAAAAAGTGGTGCAGGCCACACCCCAGGGAAACTCCCTTTACATTGAATCAGGGATGTGACCTTTGTAAGGGTGTTACAATCCCACCCGAATCCTCTTTAACATAAAATCACAATCACAAAATGGAGGACAACCACACAATACTGGGAATCATGGCCCAGTCAAATTGATACACACATTTTTGGGGGGACATAATTCAATCTATGACAGATCCCAAGCCAAGGGTCTGTGTAGTTAGAAAGCAAAATCTCAGCCATCTTTCAAGTGAGATTTCATCTTCCTTCTTGGAAGCAGGGTGTAGAATATTCATTAAAACTTGGGATGAACATTGTTGTTGTTGTCGTTAGGTGCTCTCGAGTTAGCTCCCAACTCATGGTGACCCCATGCACAGTGGAACAAAATGCTGCCCGGTCCTGCACCACCCCCATGATGGGTTGCGGATTGGATCCTTCTGTTCCATAGGGTTTTTATTCATTGGCAGATTTTTGGAAGTCAATCATCAGAACCTTCTTCCTAGTCTGATTATGGAAGCGCCAATGAAACCTGTTCACCATAGCAACACGGAAGCCTCCACTGACAGGTGGTGGCTGTGAATGAGGTGCATTGGTTGGGAATTGAACCCAGGTATCTCTCATGGAAGGTGAGAATTCTATCACTGAACCACCACTGCCCCCTTGAACAAATATTATTGCCCCCTAATTCGGTCAGAAAGCAGATGAAACATTTCCCCCCACCCAGCTTGCACCCCTAGTAGAATCAGTAGGTGATTCACACTTTGCCTTGTCTAACATCAGGCCCTCTGCGTTCCTACTGTCTCTAGATTTGAGGGGAGCTATTGTCTTTGCTTCCTACACACTGTCCAAGAGCCTCCATTTATTTCAGAAGCCTCAGGCTGGCAGATGGCTGAAGTGACCACTGGCTCCCCAGGGTAAGCCTCTCCTGAATCAGTGAGGGGCTTACTTAATGCCCTCAGGCACATTGATGAATGGGATGCATAACTGTTTTTAACAAGCAGAAAAAACAATCCCTCTTTGATCATTTAACTGGTTTAAACAAATCAACAGCCTGGATACCATTAAAATAAACTCAATTTGCTCACCAGTGAGAGGGGGATATTGGAATTCTAATATCCATTTGTGAGTGTATAGAGCTCTTGCCTTTGAACGGAAGCCAAGAAAATAAGTATTGGATCCCAATATGGCTAAAGAAATTTGGCATCGTGGACCAGGATGGGTTTCCAAACATGCTGATGCAGCAGCAGCCTTTTGGCACAGGACAATGGCTGTGGAGGCTCTTCTCCAGCTCCCGTTTAGACAGGGTGGGCGTTCAGAGGGATAGGCATATTACACAATGGCACAGGATCTCTTTAGCAAATGTCCCCACCAACTAGAGGGAGGGCAAAGGATGCAGGGAGCTAGGAAGTCCCAACATCCCTCTCCTCAAGACAAAGCCAATTCACTAGGCTGGCACTCAAAGGTATGCTCTGGGTCTGGTACAAAAACCAACAGAAACAAACAACCCTAGGCTGGAGCCAAGTTGGGGGAGACTATAGGACTCTAGATCCTACTAGACTACAGATGCTCTTGGTATTGCAGCCATTTGTTTTGTAGTAAACACTCTTTCAAATAGATGCATCTTCTGTGCTTTCCTGCTGGGTATTAGCTTCAAAGCCAAGAGCTTGGGTTTGAAGAAAGGATGATAGGTTCCTTTCGGACAGTGATTCTCAGCCAGGGGTGGTTTCTGCACCCCTGCTCCCAGGAGACATTTTGCAATGGCTGGCGACATTGTTGGTGGCCACAACTGAAGGGAGAGGGCTGCTACCAACATCTAGCTGGTCAAGCTGGGGATGCTGCTGAACATCCTACAATGCACAGGACAGTCCCCATAACAGAGTTATCCTGCCCCAAGTGTTGACAGTGCAGACAATGAGAAATCCTGCTTTAGGGGGAGTTACATTTTTCCTTCTTTTTGCAGTGGGTAATTGTGCATGGGCTGGATGGATGCTTATCCTCAGGGACATCCAGGTCTGCCAGTGGTTGGCTCCCTGGACTGACCATCGAACCCTCTGGAAAACAGCAACTCCACTGGGGGAGATAACTAGCACCCTCCCAGGAAGCAGGGGAAAAGCTCTCATTTCCCTGTTGACTTGTTTTAACCCGAAGAATCAAAGTGAAATACTATCATTACTAGGATGAAACCTACCCCAATTTGTTCTGTATCTATCCTAATAAAAAGTGACGGGCAGGGCAGAGCTAGAATATCCAGAAGGGAGGTTCATGTTTCTTCTCTTCCCCCCACTGAAGGCAGAAGGCTGGTCCAGGAGCAGGCAGGGACCTTGGAGGCACTGCTTTTGAGTTCAAAGGCAACTGGGTTTCTCATTGGAGGCCCAGCTGGACTGCCAAAGAGGGAGCAGTTTCCTTTTTAAATGCCTGTACCCAGAACGGTATTTTTTGCTTTGGTTTCAGGTTGCCGGATAAAGGTGAAGCAGCTGGCATGGTTATATTCTGTAATAAAACTCAGAATAAAAGGGGGAAGCTGAATACATAATTCCTTGCACAGAGAGCAGCTGCAAATGCAAAGATTTGCCTCATTTTTTTTTCTTATTTTGCATCTGTGGTTCCACATTTCTGTTTCATTTGTTCCCTGAATTTCCAAGCATCCTATCTAGCATTTGCACACTTTGTGCTGCAGCGTCATGGAGACTCCTCCAGTTAGGATCTGCTGCATTGCTAAGTGGATCAAGGCTGCTGTTGCTGGCCAGAGACAAGTTGCTTTTGGCAACTTTGCCTTGTGATCTGCTAGGCTTCTCCCCAAAAGTCTCCAATCACTCAACTTTGGCAAGAGAGTCTGGACTGGAAAGGAATCCTCTTATCTGTCCAGACCCAGTTCCTTACCCTCCCTCTTCTCTGCAGATCTCCCTGCATTTCTTAACTATTAGGCTTTGGACTTGGGAGAAGTGATGTAGCCAAACCTCTGGCCTTCAAGGCCATCGTTCTCCAGACTTGCAACATCTCTGGGGTGAACCTGAAGGCACTGAAGCAGGAGGCAAGGTGAGATCAGTGCAGAGGTAGTCAGGCCTTCACAGCAATGTAAAGTGAGTCTGCACTTGTTCTGCTCTGGCAGCTTGCACCACCACCACCAGTGACCATCAAGTCGACCCTGATTCATGGCGACTCCACGTGTGCCAGAGGAGAACTGTGCTCCATGGGGTTTTCAATGGATGATTTTTCAGAAGTTGTTCACCAGCTTTTCTTCCGAGGCACCTATGGGTGGACTCAAACTGCCACCCTTTTGGTTAGCAGCCTGGAGCGTTAACACCTTGTACTACCCAAGGACTCCCTGGCTACTTGAAGCTCCATCCAAAGAAGGAGCCAAAAGGCTGTAGATTCCTGGAGCTCTCCTTGGTGCTGAAGAAGGTAGGGTCAGCCCATTAATCCCTTTGCTTTGAAAGTATATTTTGGAAAAGAACAACTTGTGGACATCAGTTGATAGTTTTATAGACTATCACACAGAGTGCCGTCTCTGAGAACACTTCTACTCAAGCAATAGCTTCTGGAAAACTGCAGGATAATGAGTTTTGATAATGGCACTATGGACACTAGGTAGACCTTCCTGGGACTCCAAACCACCTCTGACTAACTGTTCCTAGTAATACCAACAGGCTTCCTGGGGCCTGCCATCCCCAAAGGCAGCTGAGTCAGAGAGCACAGCAGGGTTATGAGGACGCTTCATCTTGAATTTGTTAAAGTTATGCATCAAGGCAGTCTGTGACCTGGGTCATTGCATATCCTCTCCAGTCAACAAGGTTGTTGCTAGGTGCCTGTGCATCAGCTCCAATCATTGTACCCTTATGTATAACAGAATGAAACATTGCCTGTCCCAGCACCATCCTCATAATACTAGGTGAGTTTGAGCCCATTGTTCTAGCCACTCTGTCAAGCCATCTCAAGTGTCTTCCACTCTGTCAAGCCATCTTGAGTGTCTTCCTCTTTTTCGATGAACTTCTACTTTACCAAGCATGAAGTCCTTCTCCAGGGATTGGTCCCTTCTGATATGTCTAAAGTAAGCAAGACAAAGTCTCACCATCCTTGCTTCTAAGGAGCATTCTGACTGTACTTTCTGCAAGACAGATTTGTTCGTTCTTCTGACAGTCCACGGTATATTCAATATTCTTCACCAACACTATCACTCAAACGTGTCAGTTCTCCTTCACTGTCCAGCTTTCACATACATACAAGGCTATTGAAAACACCATGACTTGGGTCAGGTAATGAACCCACCATTAAGCTAGATTGCTTTGGATCATGGAGGACAAATAATAATGAAACATCCATGTGGGCATCAAGCTGAGTTTTGTTCTTCCCTTGAGAAAAGAACCATTGCTCCACAATTGCTCCAAGAGTGTGGTAGGTGCCCGATTTCCCTAAGAAAACCTTCACTGGGGTGAGAGACTACACAGTGTAAGTGAAGAATGGTTGGGTTGTGAGCATCCCTCAGTCCAAGTCCTTATATAAGATAACATTATGCAGAAAAATAATGAGAACAATTGAAAGATGCTGCTCACTTAAGTATTAATTACCACTTAAACTGACTGTGGGCAGGGGCTTGTGGAATGAAATTTAGGAGGAAGCTATATTTCAATGGGGTAGCCTGGGTGCTCTCCAGGAGCAGGGCTCCTCTAAGTGAAATAGAACCCAGAGCTCCCAGTCCATCCCCTGTGATTTATCTGAGCCGTGGAGGCTTGTTTGAATGGTTTTGAGTGTTATTTTCAAAGAGCAAATGAACATCTCATTCTGGAATCGATGATACAGGAAGCTGACTTAGAAGAAGCTGGCACTGGAGAAAAGTGCAGGAAGAGACACAGAGTTCTGCTTTCTTCTATATTTAAACCCCAGTTCAAGGCAGACTGGAGAGACGGGAAGAGGAAAACAGACCCCAGATCTTCCCCCAGAGCAACAGAGAGAGAGCCTTTCCCTAGAGCCAGAGCCCTGAATTTGGACTTCTAGCCTCCTGAACGGTGAGGAAATGAATTTCTGTTTGTTAAAGCCATCCACTCGTGTTATTTCTGCTACAACAGCACTAGGAGGATGAGGTAACATTGAAGACTTGTCTCCAGTGGTCTTGTAGGAAGAGGCACATGGCCAGGGACAGTGGGGCAAAGATGAACCAGGCAGGGAGATGTGGGCGAGACCAGCCCAACTGAAGCCTCAACCTTCCATTAGTGGGTCCCATTGGCCCCCAGAGTATCCTAGTGCTGTTGACATCCCAGCTCTCCTCTTCTTGTCTGTTTGATTCTTCACTCTCCAAAGTAGAATCTTCCCCTTGTTCTTCTGCAAAACAGGTCAAAGATTATGTTGTTTCAGTCCTGTTTATCAGAGACTCTTTGTGGACAGTCACGTTTCCACAGACACCCCCAAGAGCACTGATCCCAATGTGAACAACTTCTTTCAATGGTTCTTGTTAGTTTTCGTCATGATGTCATCATATACAAATACTTACTTACACCCCACTGGACCCATCCTTTGCCCATGTTTCATAGTCTGTCCTGGGGACTTCGCATAGAATTCTTTAGAGAAGTGGCTCAGAGAGGTTTGCTCTAACCCAGTTCCCATGATTATTTTTAACTTCTCTGGACATAAATATTGATTAGCAACATAGCTGGGTTGAATTGGCACATGACGGGGGCTAATAGTTGAGCTCCTGTTGTGCAGCAGAAATGACAAGTAGGAAGCGCTGATGGCGCAGGTGCAGGCTCCATTCAGTGCTATTCAGCTGGAACACAAGGAAGGACAGAGGGGTGTACCCATCCATACGCCATCTGCATCTCAAACCCCGGAGCTGGAGTTCCTCCACACACACACACCCTACTCTTTCTCTATTCTCTTCTTTTTCTCTCACTAACCCACCCACCAGAGCATCACCTTCTCTGATTTATATGTTGTTAACTGCTGTGAAATTGGTGACCCCATGCACAACAGGATTAGCCCCTTTTTGATCCATCAGGTTTTCACTGGCTGAATTTTGGAAGTAGATCACCACCTCTTTCTTCCTAGTCTATCTTAGTCTAGAAGCTCTGCTGAAACCTGTTCAGCATCATAGCAACCTGTAAGTTTCCACTGACAGATGGGTAGTGGCTGTGCTTGAGGTGCATTGGCTGGGAATCAAAACTGGGTCTCTCACATGGAAGGTGAGAATTCTAACACTGAACCACTACCACCTCTGTGGCTTGTCTGGGGTTTGCCTTTTTGAGCTTAAGAAAGAGAATACTTAATCCCTCACTGGGTTTAGGCTCTTTCCCTCCCTGCTGGGATTTGCCAAGCTGTCAAAATGTACCCAGCAGGGCAACTTGCTGGAGGCGAGAAGGGAAAGAGGGAATGCCTTGAAGCCCAAGAGACCACAGCCTTCCAAGGAAACATGAGCATCCTCCTCTTCCCCGTTGTATCATGACCAGAGAGCTTTAGCTCTTCTTGACCACAGACTAGATGCCAAGCACATCACCAGTGCTGCCTCATTATTTCTCACACCCACAGTGGTTCAGGGGTTAAGATCTCATCTGCTAATCAAAAGTCAACAGTTCGAATCTACCAGCTGCTCCTTGGAAACCCTATGGGGCAGTTCTACTCTGTCCTGTAGGATTGTTATGAGTCAGAATTGACTCGATGGCAACGGGTGGTTTTGACGTTATAAGGTGGGTAGGTGTTACGTATCATGGAATGCAGACATGGAACTGGGGGCAGGGAGAGATGGAGAAACTTGCCCAAGATCACACAACCTGACTTGGACCCGAGCAGTCTTATTCCAGAGCCAACAGGCTTCACCTTTTGGCTATGTCACCTGCCAGAATGGCTGCAGAAGAATGCCAAATGCTGGGAATGGCTGAGTCCATCCTGGCACAGCCCTCTGGGGGAAGGGGTGTCTTCAACCAACATTTCCTGAGGACTTGTAAGTACCAGGAAGAAGACTCATGGTGGGGGTTAAGGCTGGGACTGAGTCAGATATCAAAAAATACAAAGTCCAAGTTGGCATAGGCTTCATGCACTTAAGAGTTAGGGACAAAAGAGCCCAGGAGACCCAAGAGGGAGTGACAATGGTGGTCAATATGTTGGGGCCCTATGGGAGAGAGGATGCTCCATGCTCAGTCTATGGGCCTCTATAGGTTGCATAGCCAAGTTGGCCAAGGTTCTGTGTCCAGTGCAATCAATGACTCTCCAGGATAATCACCTGGCACCAGACATGTCCTTGTAGACCAGAAGAGAGGTACAGACCTTGGTTGCATAGATTTTCCGTGGGTGCCATCAATGTCCCAAGGGTATAGCCCAGGTCATTGAATAAGTTGTCCACCTGGGCAATAAGTCCACCCACCAAGCAGCTGTGCTCACACCCCATGTCACTCAAGGCACTGCACACCACTCACCTTGTCCCTGTAGAGGTGTGAGATGCCACAAGACCCACTTAGGTGTCCTGTTCCCACAGCCATGTCCTTGGCTCATCCTGCTCACCAAGCCACAGGTGCTCCCACTGATCATGTGTGATCTACTTCCTCTAAGGTCACCACCATAGACCAGGTAACAAAACCTGGGCACATGGAGGAGTTAACAACCTGTGGGACAAACTTGGACAGAAGAGGAAAAGAAGGAGCTAGTGGGGGAATTCTTCTCATTTCCTCCCAATGGAGCGTTTCTGTTTAGCTTCCTTGGAAAACTTCTTGTGGCCAAGCACCCACTGTGTGCTCAGGTGAGGGTATGGTTGACATCATTACTCACCTCCTTCCTTACTCACTGTCCTTTTCTCCTAACTTTTGCTTTCCCAATATTGTACCCCTCTAATAAATCATTAACACAGATGTTCTGCCTCAGGTTCTGGGTTGTAGGAACTCAAACTAAGCCAGAGCTGGGTCTTATAGGGAAAGCGTGCCTTTTGTGTGTGGAAATGGAGGGAAAATATCACGGGGAATGACAGTATAGCAGAAATGTTGGAGGCCTTGGAGGAGATGGATCTGGATACAAAGTCTTCATCCAGGGCATGATTTCTAAGGAGTCCCTGGGTAGTACGGTTGTCGTGCTCAGCTGCTAACTGAAAGATTGGAGGTTTGAGTTCACCCAGTGGTGCCTCAGAAGAAAGGCCTGGAGATCTATTTTTGAGAAATCAGCCTTTGAAAATCCCAAAGAGCACAGTTCTACTCTGACACACAGGGGTTTGCCATGAGTCAGAGTCGACTAGACAGCAACTGATTTCTGGTTAATGATTTTCATAAGGCTACAGAGATAGGCTGAGACCACAAATGAATGAGTTCAGACATTTAGACTTAAGTGTATAGACTAGCAAGGAACACATTTAATGGTCACACACTGGGGCACCTTGACAAGGGGCTCACGTTCAGATTAAGTAGATCTGGTTTTAAAGTGCATCCCAGGTGAATCGGATACACTCACTGGTATAGACTCACTTCTGCAGGCAATGAGGAGCCATCAATGCTTTTGAGCAGAGGGGTGACATGAGCAGAGTGTGAGGAAGAGGATTCCAGTAGAGGGTTGGAGGGGAAGCCTGACCAGAGCTAACAGTCAGGAGAAGATACATGAGAACAGCCAGAGGCAGTCCTGCAGCCAGCGGAGGATGGCAGGAGGAGCAGAATGTGGAGCTGCTTCCATGGCCATCTGGAGTGCCGGCCAGGAGCCAGATGTCTGGGCTAGAAAATATCCATACACATGACTGTGCAGGGCCTGAACTAGGGTCTGGCAGTGACATGCATGAGACTCAAGGATGGTGGGCTGGGTGGGGCTGGGTGACTTTCCAGTGTGCTCTGGGGAAAAGACAGACTGAGCAAAGAGGAACCCAGCCAAAAGAGAGCTCTGTTTCCCAGGCTTGCTCTCCGATGGCCCATCAACCCCATTGCCCACTGGGAAGCCATCAAACAGTTCCTCCTGCCTTGGCCTGGGCAAGAAGGTAGCCAGAGAAGAGGTGGGGGCACGCATGCCAGTGGATTAAGAGGGGTTTTGGGCCCTAGTTAATGGAGATAGGGAACCAGAGCAGAGGTGCAAAGGCTGCCCAATCCTGACCGAGGCGAGGTGGACCCATCAGGAGTCAAGCCACCATCAATGGGGTGGTCAGTTTCTTCCTCAGAAATAGCTCTTGTCCCCTCCCCTCTCTTCATCAGACTGCATTGCTCTGAGCAAGTCTCTCTGCCTTTCATTCTGTCCATTCCATCACTTTCTGACTGGTCCGCCTTCTCCCCTACTCTTTGCACTGCCCATCACAAATCTGACCTTAAATACATACTGCACAAAAATGATCAGTGGCTTCCCATTGACGCAGATGCCTTAACAAAACAAAACAAAAACAACTGTGATCCATAGGGTTTTCAATGGCTGACTTTTTGAAAGTAGATCACCTGGCCTTTCTTCTGAGGCACCTTTGAGTGGATTCAAACCTCCAACCTTTAGGTTAGCAGCCAAGCCTTTAGCCATTTGCACGACCCAGGGCCTCCTTTGGGTTTTTTGCTTGACTGTTTTGTTTTTAGTTTTTTTCAGAAAGGTGTGGGATTTCATTTTATCTGCTCACCTGGGGAGTGGACACCCTTGAATTCACTTGACTTTTCCCCTAGGAAAGAGCAGTTCCCTGGAAACTGACAACCAGAGAAAGGTTTATTTTATTCAGTGAAAAGTAAAGTCCAGGGTGTTTTCTATCTTCTTCTTGATGGCTTAATCTCACTTTGCTGTTGCCTCCTGGCTTCCAGTCCCACCTTAGTTATGGGTAGACCAGTTGTTTTCTCTCAGAGCTGTACTTTGGGTGTCTTCTTCATTTATTCTCTTCCAAAAGCTGACCAAGGTAAAACCCACAACCAAAAGGGCCTCTTTTCCTTCTCCTTTTATGAAAATTTGGTTTCTGGCTTGTGATGGGCTTAAGAATATGAAACATCATAGAAAGTGTACAGATCAAAACACCCAAAGCATTTGGAAGCCCTTTGCTGAGCCCCAGAGGCCTGTGTCCCCCAGGTAAGGTAGCCTGCCTTCTTCCGTACCCTTTCCTGGCTGCATTCTGGAAGCACAGGCATGGATTCTGCCGCCCTTTGCCTGCAGTCAGGGATGCTGGGCTGAGTATGGAAGGAGCCAGAAGGAGCATTTGCTCAAGACCTTACAACCTCGACTTTTGGAAATACGGAGGGGCGATGGTCGAATCAGGATCATATCCTTTACTGCTGTAGCCCTTCTGTTAGCATCTAATAAATCCAATTTTTTTTAAATGAAGTATAATTGACATTTATTTCTATAACTGCACATATTTAAAGTGTGGAATTTGATTTTTTTTTTAATAGTACTTCAGGTGAAGGCTTACAGGACAAATAGTTTCTCAAGAAACAGTAGTACACATATTGTTTTATGACATTGGTTAACAATCCCACAACATGTCAACCCTCTAACTTCTCAACCTTTTTTTTTTGGTGAAAATACACATAGCCAAAGGTACACCATTTCAAAAATTTCTACATGCACAGTTCAGTGACATTGACTATGCTCTTCCAGTTGTGTTGCTATTCTCACTTAAGATGAAGGCTTACAGAACAAAATAGGTTCTCATTTAACAGTTACTACAAATGTTGCCCTATGTCAATGGTTAACAATCTCACAACACATCAACAATATCTTTACTCAACCTTGGGTTCCCTATCACCAGCTTCCTTGTCCCCTTCTGCCTTCTGGCCCTTGTCACTGGACTGCTGTACCTCATTAGTCCCATCTGGTTTTATGGGGCTGTCCACTCCCAGGCTGAACTGTGAACCTTGGAGGTAACTTCACCGCTGAACTAAAAGGGTGTCTGGGGGCTATACTCTGGGGGTTTCTCTAGACTCCTTTAGACCAGTAAATCTGGTCCTTTTTTTTTGAGTTAGAATTATGCTCTAGATCCTTCTCCGGCTCTGTCCAGAACCCTCTGTTGTGATCCTGGTCAGAACAGTCAGTGGTGGTAGCTGGGCACCATCTAGCTGTATTAGACTCAGTCTAGTGGAGGTCTTGGTAGCTGTGGACCATTAGTCCTTCAGACTAATCTTTTCCTTGTATCCTGTTCTCTTCATTCTCCCTTGCTTCCGAGGGGATGAGACCAGTGAAGTATCTTAGATGGCAGCCCTAATAAATCCACTTTTTTTCTCTTGAGATAAGGTGGTAAGAGCCATTACTCTTGTTTGTGACACCTGGGTAAAATAACTCGTACAGACTGGGACAGCAGAGGAGAATCAAAACGTAAGTCTCTGGAGCCTGGAAATTTCCTGCCAATGGGAGGCTGCACTCATTCCTCAAAAGGCATTAGATTGATTGGACTCCTTCATCCACCTTCCCAGCCTTTTCTTCCCTCCTCCCTACTCACTCTATGCTTCAAACCCAGGCACCAATGCCCTGGTCCCCAAATATGTTGTATGATTTATACTTGTGGGCCCAAGCTTAAGGTATTTGCTCAGCCTCAATTGTCCTCTCTTGTGAAAAGTATGTCATACCCTTTGTTATGGATTTAATTCTGCCCTTCAAAAATATGTGCCAACTTGGCTAGGCCATGATTCCCAGTATTGTGTGATTGTCCACCATTTTATCATCTGATGTGTTTTGCTATGTGTTGTAAATCCTACTTTTATGATGTTAATGAGGCAGGATTTAATCTACAAGATCAGCTTGTATCTTGAGTCAATCTATTTTGAGATATAAAAGAGAGAAGGGAGCAGAGATGAGGGGACTTCCTGCCATCAAGGAAAAAGAGCCAGGAGCAGAGCTCATCCTTTGGACCCAGAGTCCCTCGGCTGATAAGCTCCTAGACCAAGGAAAGATTGATGAGAAGGACCTTCCTCAAGAGCTGACAGAGAGAGAAGCTTTCCCATAGAGCTGGTGCCCTGAATTTGGACATCTAGCCTCCTAGACTGTGAGAAAATAAGTTTATGTTTGTTAAAGCCATCCACTTGTGATATTTCTATTATAGCAGCACTAGATAACTAAGACACCCTTTAAGGTACAGCTCAATTCTCATTTCTCCTCCATTCATAATACTCTTATCACTAACTCCTACTATTCTAACACACACTCTGACCTTTGGGGTTAATTAAGCCCTACCTTCTGACCCACAGTGTTTGGTTGTGTCTGTAGGACAGTGCCCATCACTGTAATAGCAGTAATGGGAACAGTGGTAGCAGTGGCAACATGTAATACTCATTGATCATTTGCCTACGCATACCTGGTGCAGAGTCTCCCTTGACTCTGGCCTGAATGGGCAGTGTGAAGTGAGGTTAGTGGTCTGGCTATCTATTGCTTCATAAGAAACTACCCAAAACTGAGTGGTTTCAAACAAAAACAACCATTTTTTTTTTCATCTCTAACTCTTCTTGGGGTTGACTGCATTCAGCTGGGCCATCGACCTTTGAAATCCCTCATGTGGTTGCAGTCAGATTTGGCTGGAATCCCCTAAAGTCTCACTTTGTCATGAGTCTGGGGCCTGAGACAGGGAGACTCAAACAGCAAGGGCTCTCAGGATATCTGTCTGTATCTACCTAGTCTATTCCCTCTTCTCTAAAATGATGATAATGATATTAGTGATCTCACAGGATTGTTGTAAAATCCAATGAGCAACTTGACAAATGTTACCTCATATAATGACAATTGTGATCATTATTAAGAAGACTTGAGAGAGGCAGAAAGTTAAGAGCTATCACTGGAATAAAGAGAAACACTTGTCTACACAGCTTCAGAGGAAAGACTAAGACCAATGGATGGGAGTTGTGTTGAAGAAGATTCTGGTGCAATTTCTAGCAATAATATAGTTCAGAAATGGAACAGGCTTCCATATCAAGAAGTGAGTTCCCACTGACCATGGACTAGGGAGGGACAAGAGGATGCCTGTATTCAGCCAAAGATTAGACTAAATTCCTTGTAGGTCCTTTCTAACTTCAACTCCCTGTAAGTTTTTGATTCTGTTTTGAATCCACTGATGCAATAAATAACTTGTAATACATACAACACCCCTATTTCTTCATCCAATCATTCATTTGTTTAACAAATATTTATTGATGATCCTGCATGTGACAGATCCTTTGCTAAGCATTGGGAATAGGGTAGTCATTGAAGCAGCAACATGAATATATGGGGTATCTGACCCTCATCTTAGAATACGACAGAGGGAGCAGAAAATTATAAAATTGTGCAACAAGAGTGATGCTCGGATAGGAGGAAAACCAAAGGAAGACCATCCAATCTTATCTGTGGAAGAGGAGGAAAGGGAAGTCCTGAAAGAAAGCATATTTAATTTGATATCTGAAGGATGAGTAGAAGTCTGGAGACAAAATATGTGTGGGGAAGGGATGGAAAGAAGAGTGACCCAAGAAGTAGGAATAGGATGTAAGAAGATTCAGAGGTAAGGCAGAGACTGGTAGTGAGGATTAATATCTCTTCTTCAAGTTCCAGCACATAGGACACGGAGTGCTCAGAGATGTGCTCAGAAGAGCCCTGTTGATCATTAAGGGGTATTCCTGAGCCTTCATATATTTGATGTCACTCAGCCTCCCTCCACAATCTCCCATTTAGAAATCTATTATTGGGTTGATGAGGGCTTGTCCCAGGAAGATTTCAGTAAAAATAGAAAGAAGAAAGTAGATTAAAAAGACCTGCAAGAACTAATTGACATGCCTTAGAACTGGAATTGATTATAAATAAGAGATGGAAAATTAAGTTAATGTTTAAAGATGACCAAGATTCTGAGTTTGACAGACACAGGGGAGCTGGGAGAAATTGCTGATGAGGAGGGAAAGATAAGACAGTCCCTTTGGAACATGGAGACTCAGAGGTAATTGTAGGGCAGGAAATGTCATCTAGGTAATTAGAGATGAGGGGCCAGACACTGAGTGAAAAGTTGGCAGGATTTACTCACTCAAAAGTTATTAGCAAGGCAGATCTCTGCTTTCATCATGCCAGAGTAACTGGTATCAGGTTTGTCCTTTCATCATAAACAGCTAGAAAACTGGACAAAATGTATGAAACATTGAACAGTTGGCAGCACAGGACTGTGATCTCTGAGAGAAGGGAGACAAATTAGGTGAACCCTAAGATTGCACCTGCCTTCTGCCTGGAGGTTCTTTCCATATGACTGTTCAAGGAGAGGGAATACAAACAAAGCTCCACAGTCCCATTGAGTCAAGGAAAGAGAGACTGGAGCTTGGGGAGACTGGGGTTGTAATTAGTTGTGCTCAATACAGGAGATGAGAGAGCCATGTTGATAAAAGAACTCCAGAAATCTGCACTGAGGTCCTCAGGAGTCTGTTTTTAAATATGAAGGAGAAAATGCATAGAGTGAAACTCCATAAGGCATAGCAAGTAACTACCAGGGAGTGGTTAACTGAAAAATTCCTGGAACCCACACAAGGACGGGAAAATTTCAAGTTCTGGTCAGCCAGAGTGAATAGACTGTTAAATACCCATGTCACTCAGGGAAGACCTCAGAGAGTTACACCTTATTCGTAGGGCTAAACAAGCCCTAGGTTAAAGGCTACTTTATACTTGTCCTAAAAGATATTAAAAAAGAGTCTCAGAAGGATCACGCTGATCCACAAGTAACTGCATCCAGAACAAATATCAATGTACTCTAAAGGAAAACAAAATGCAGACAATCAACAATGTAATATTCAAAATGTCTAGCATGAAATAAAAATTAGTAGATGTGTAAAGAAGCAAGATAAATGTGACTCATTACTAGAAAACAATTTATTTAATAGAAACAGACTCAGAAATCACAAAGATTACTGAATTAGCAGCAAAATCTTTAACACAGTAACTATAAATATGCTCAAGGAATTAAAGGAAATTAAGATAATAGTAAGACAAATGAAAGATGTAAGAAAGCACCAGATTGAATGTTTAAAGCTAAAAAATAAAATATCTGAAATGAGAATTCCTCTGAATTAGCTTAACATCAGATTAAATCCTTAATAAGAAAAGATCAATGAACTTGAAGACATAGAAATAGAAATCATCCAACTGAAACTTAGAAACAAAAAAGACTGAAAGGAAAGGTCAAAGTTTCAGTGATCAATAGGGAAAAATCAAGCAGTGAAATATACATGTAATTGGGGTACCAGAAGGAGAGGGTGGAGAGGTGTCAGAAAAATATTTGAAGAAATAATGGCTGAAATTTTTCTAATTTGATTTAAAAAAAAACAACTAAAACTCAGATCCAAGAAGCTCAATGAACCCTAACAAGATAAACACAATGAAAATCACACAAAAGCACACCATAACCCAATTGCTGAAAAACAATGATAAAGAGAAAATCTTAAAAATATCCAGAGTACAAAAAGACACCTTCCATACAGGAGAACAAAGATAAGAATTATCATATGTTCTCATCAGAAACAATGTAAGTCAGAAGACAATGAAATGACATCTTTAAAATGCTGAAAGAAAAAATAAATAAACTTAATTTTCTGTGTCCAGTAGAGATATCCTTCAAA
Source organism: Dugong dugon (assembly GCA_030035585.1). Taxonomy (NCBI): domain Eukaryota; kingdom Metazoa; phylum Chordata; class Mammalia; order Sirenia; family Dugongidae; genus Dugong; species Dugong dugon. The sequence goes on from CM057462.1 coordinate 27,983,367, forward strand.
AACAAAGGTAAAATAAGGACTTTCAAAGACAAACAAAAGCTGAGAGAATTCATGGCCAGCAGACTCACATTAAAAGAAATGTTCAAGTGATTCAGGCTGAAAAAAAAATGATACCAAATGAAGACTGAGATCTACACAAAGGAATGAATAGCACCAGAAATGGCAAATGTATGAGTAAATATAATGCAATTTGTTTTTGTCTTTAATTTTTTTAAGATAATTTACTGTTCAACTAAAAAAAGAAAATTTAAAATTCTATGTAGAATTTTAATAAATATAATAGTATAATATATGACAATATTAGGACAAAGAATGAGAGGGAGAAATGGAAAGTTATTATTGTAAAGTTGTTACATAATACCCGAAATGGTATAATATTATTTGAAGTTAGACTGTGATTAGCTAAAATGCATATGGTAAGCCCTAAAACAACCACTTAAAAATTAAAATAAAAAGGCATAGCCAGGAACTAATAATGGAGATAAAATGAAATGCTAATTAATTAATCCAAAGTAAGGCAGGAAAAGAGGGAAAAGAAATACAACAAAAAGATGACACAAATATAAAAAAAAATAAAAAGATGATAAACTTAAATCTAACTATGTTAGTAATTATATTAAATGTAAACAGTCAAAATAGACAAATTAAAAGACAGTTATCAGACTGGAAAAAAGTAAAACAGCTATGTGCTTGCAAGTATTTAATAACTAGATCTCTCTGCCTGGAGGAATAAAAGCCCTACTTTGTATCATCTGCTGACTTCTGTGGTGTAAATAGTCTCACTTCAAGCCACACTGTGACATTCACCAGCCTGCAAAATTCCTGAAAATTTAACAGTCAGCTCTCATGAGCCAATGCAAGCTGGCTCCAGGACATCACTGAACAAAACCTATCTAGAAACTGTCTACAGGAAACATATTATAAATATAAAGACAATGAAAAGAAAAAAGTGAAAAAAAAAAAGAAGAGAAAAGATATGTTAGTAAGAAGAATAAAAAGAAAGCTCAGATGGTTATATTAATTTCTGACACAGTAGATTTTAGGACTAGAAATATTCCCAGGGCTAAAAAGGAATATTTTATAACGATAAAGAGGTTTATTCATCCAGAAGAAATCTCACTTCTAAATATGTATGTAACTAATAGCAGAGCTTCAAAACACATGAAGCAAATGCTGATACAACTGAAAAGGAGATAGACATTCACGATTATATTTTTAATACTCTTGTCTACATAACAGATAGGGCAATTTGACAGATAATCAGGAAGGATATAGAAGACTTGAACAATACCATAAACCAATTTGATCTAATTGATATTTATAGAATATCATTCCAAACAACAGAATAGGTATTATTTTCAAGTGCATGTATAACATTTACCCATATAGTCCATACACTGAGCCATAAACAAATTTCAATAAATTTTGTTGTTGTTGTTAGGTGCCGTCAAATCAGTTCCAACTCATAGTAACCCTACGTACAACAGAATGAAGCAATACTCTGTCCTTCGTCATCCTCACAATTGTTGGTCAGCTTGAGCCCATTGTTGCAACCACTGTGTCAATACATTTTCAGAATGTTGAAATCATGCAGAGTATGTACTCTGATCACAATGAAATTATATTAAAAATAAAATACAAAAAGTTATCAGGATTATATCCAAATATTTTAAAATTAACAATACTCTTCTTTAAAAAAGAAATTACAAGAGACATTAGAAAAAATTTTGAAATATAATGAATGCATAAAGGAGAAATCACAAAGGAAATGAGAGCATATTTGGAACTGAATGATAACAAAAACAACATATGAAAACTTGTGTGACACAACTAAAACAGTGCTGAGAGGGAAATTTATAACTTTAGATGATTATATGAGGAAATAATCAAGTTCTATGATCAATGATCTTATTTTCCACTTTAAAATATCTAGAAAAAGAAGAGCAAATTAAACTAAAAGTAAGTAAAAGGAGAGAGTGGAAATCAATGAAACAGAATATGAATAAACAATAGCACAAATCAATGAAGTGAAAAGCTCATTCTTTGAAGATGTCCATAAAATATTAGAAACCCCAGTTAGACTATTCAAGAAAAAAAGAAGCACAATATCAGAATGACACAATATCAGAATGATATCAGCAAGACACACTACCAGAATGAAAGTATGACATCACTACAGAGTCTCCAGACATTAAAAGAGCAATAAGGGAATTTTATGAACAGTGTTATGACAATAGTTTCAACAATTTAGAAGAAATGAACAAATTCCTTGAAAGTTACAAATTACCAAAACTGATACAAGAAGAAATAGACATTCTGAATGGCCCCATTTCTGTTAAAGGAACAGAATTCACAACTAAAAACTTCTCACAGTGAAAACTCCAGATCCAGATGGCTTCACACTAGTGAATAATAATACTAGTCGTGCAGAAATAATACCAGTCCTGCACAACGTCTTTCACAAAATAGAGGAATACATTCTTTCTAACTCACTTATGAGACCAGCATTACTCTAGTAACAAAATCAAGCAAAGGTACACAACACACACACACACAAGCACACATGCACACATGCACACACACAATACTCCAACACTACAGAGCAATATCCCTCATGAACATGGATGCAAAAATCCTTAGCAAATTTCAGAAAATCAAATCCAAATATACATATATAAAGGATAATACCAAGTGGGGTGTATTCCAGGAATGTGAGGTAGGTTTAACATTTAAAAAATCAATATGTTTACTTTATTATATTAATTTTAAAAAGGGACAAAAACTATACGATCATCTCAAATGATTCAGAAAAACCGTTTGACAAAATTCAACCCCCATTCATGTTAAAACTCTTGGAAAAGTAGAAAAAGAAGGAAGTATCCTCAACTGATAAAGTGTATTAAAAAAAAAATTGCTAAAATCACTTAGTGGTGAAAGGGTGAGCATACACAGGAACAGGACAAGGATGTCATTTCTCACTCTATGTACCATTTTACTGGAGACCCTAGCCAGTGCAATAACGTAAGGAAAAGAAAGAAATTGGGCAGGAAACAAATTGAACAGGAAGCAACAAAACTCCTGATTCACAGACAACTTGATCATTTATGTAGAAAATCCTAAAAAAAGTTTCCAAATTAGTTATTCAAGCAAATAACAAATTTTACTAGGTCTCAGAAAATAAGATCAATACACAAAAATCAACTTTATCTCTATATAATAATAATAACAAAAAATGGAAGATGAAATGTTGAAAATATCACTAAAAATAGCATTAAAAAGTGATATATTTACATATATATTTATACTTACTTAATATATTTATCTATTACACATAATAATGTACATTGAAAACTACCAAACATTGCTAAAAGAAATTAAAGAAGATCTAAATCAAGAGAAACATCTTGTTCAAAGACTAAAAGACTCAATATTAAGATGTTAATTCTTCCCCAAATGATGTATAGAGTCCACGTAATCCCAATCAGAATCTCAGCAGAGTTTCTGAAATTGGCAAGCTAATTCTAAAACGTACATGGAAATAAAGGCAAACAAACAAACAACAACAACAACAAAAAACTAGAATAGACAAATGATTTTGAAAAAGAATGGAAGAGGGGGAGACTTACTACTTCTTGATTTTAAGACTTATCATAAAACTGCAATATCCAGACAGAAAGATACAGGATGAAGATAGACATGTAAGTCAATAGAGCATAATAGAGATTGGAGAAATAGATTCACACACACAAGTGGTCAATTAATTTTCAATAAAGATGTCAAGGTACTATAATAGAGAAATAATAGCCTTCAACAAATAGTGCTGGAGAAATAGAACATCCATATGCAAAAAACAAACTTTAATTTCTACTTCACACTATACACAAAAATTAGCTTGAAATGGATTATGAACCTAAACGTAAAAGCTAAAAGTATAAAACTTTTGAACAAAACATATGAGAAGGCTCCATGACCCTAAGGTAAGCAAAGATTTCATAGGACACAAAAAGGCAAACCACAAAAGAAAAAAATTGATAAATTGGACTTCATTCAACATTACAAGCTTCTACTTTTCAGGAAACACTATTAGGAAGATGAAAAGTCAAGACACAGAGTGGGAGAAACTATTCACTATACATATATCTGACAAAGAACTTGTATCTAGAATATGTGAAGAGCTACAACTCAACAAAGGAAGACAAACGAGAAGATATATAAGTGGCCAATAAGCACATGAAAAAACACTCAACATCATTAGTCATCAGAGAAATATAACTCAACCACTTTGGAACATAGTTTGGAAGTTTCTTATGAAGTTAAATTTATACTTACCATTCAATAGAGCAATCCATTCCCAGGCATTTACCCAGGAGAAGAGAAAACCTATGTCCACACGAAGACTTGTTCACAAACATCCATAGCAGCTTTATATGTAATACTGCAAACTGGAAATGACCCAAACGTCCATCAACAGGTGAATGGGTAAATAAATCATGTCATATTCCATACAAAGGAATATTGCAGAAATACAAAAGAATAAAGCGCTAACACATGTAATAATATGGACAAGAAAAATAAGACAAACAGAAACAGATGCACATATCATAGGATTCCATTTATATGAAATTCTAGAATTGGCAAAACAAATTTTTAGAGGCACAAAGCAGATCACAATCAGCCTAGGTCCAAGGTTGGGAGGGGCAACTGACTGCAAAGTGGCATGAGGCAACTTTTCCTGGTAATGAAAGTGTTCTATATTTTGTGGTGATGGTGTACACACATCTACACGTTTGTTAAGAACCATCAAACTCTACACTTAAAATGGGTGCTTTTTTATTATTATGATGCAGGTGAAAGTTTTCACAGCAAATTATTTCCTCATTAAAAAGTTAATGCACAAATTGTTTTGTGACATTGGTTGCCAACCCCACAAAGTGTTAACACTCTCGCCTTCTCCACCCCAGGTTTCCTATTTCCATTCGTACAGTTTTCCTGTCCCTTCTTACCTTCTTGTCTTTGCTTTTGTGCTGTTGTTGTTATTGTTGTTAGGTGCCATCAAGTTGGTTCCAACCCTATGTACAAAAGAATGAAACACTGCCTGGTCCTGTGTCATATTCACAATCATTCTTTTGTTTGATCCCATTGTTGCAGCCAGGGTGTCAATTCATCTTGTTGAGGGTCTTCCTCTTTTTTGCTGACCCTCTTCTTTACCAGCTTTTGGGCTGGTGTACCCATTAGTCTCATATACGTGACTGAACTATGAAGCACATCTCACATGTGTGTTATTGTTGGCCTGTCTAATCTTTGGCTGAAGGGTGAACCTCAAGAGTGACTTCAGTACTGAGTTAAAAGGGTGTCCGGGGGCCATATTCTTTGGGTTTTCCCAGCCCCTCTGTCAGACCAGCAAGCCTGGTTTTTTTTTTTTTTTTTTTTTGTGTGTGTGTGTGTGTGTGTGTGAATTTGAATTTTGTTCTACATTTTTCTCCCACTTTGTCGGGGACCTCTTTGTGATCTCTGCCAGAGAAGTAGGTGGTGGTAGCCTGGCACCATCTAGTTGTTCTGATAAAATGGGTACCTTTTATTGTTTGGAATTATACCTCAGTAAAGTTGATTTTTAAAAGTGTGACGAGTATTCAAGGATGAGTAGTGAGCATCAAAATCCAGTGAAACAGTACAGAAGCCCACAGCTTTACTGTATTATAATGTGAAAAAAAAAAAAGGCCTGGTAGAGTCTGCTGAGGAGAGGGGTAAAGACAGAATATATGCTCGACTAAGAATGAAGATTGTATTCTGTAAGTGTTGGCTAATGAAGGGTTTTAATCAGAGGAATAACACGTTAAGATTTGTTTTTCATACTCACTTCCAGCACTTGGGGGGATAATAAATTGTAAGAGATAAGGCAGGAAAACTAGGGATGCAGTTAGACCTGTAGAAAGCCTATAAATATAAGAATATTTGAGAAAAATCATCTAGAGGTAAAACTGGGAGAATTGGAAATTGATTTGCTGAGGGGTTGAGAGTAAGCCAGGCCTTAGAAAAGAAAAGTGAAGAGAAGAAAAGAAAAAAGAAACTGTAGGTAAAAACAAATACATAAATAAATTAAAATTAAAGATGGATAATAAGAAATGGGCAAACAATTTGGACACCACACAAAGGAAGATCTATAAATAGCCAATAAGCACATGAAAATGTGTTCAACATCATTAATCATCAGAGAAATGCAAATGAAATCCACAAAAATATACCATTTCACACCTGTGTGACTGACAAAGTTTAGTAGTCTGACATTATCTACTGTTGGTGAGACTGTGGAGGAACTGAAATGCTTGAACACTGCCTAATGAGTATTGACTGTTACAGCCATCTTGGAACATAGTTGACGTTACCTACTAAAGCTGAACGCACACATCTCCTGTGGTTTACTAATTTCATCCCAGGTACATATCCTGGTGCATAAATGTCCCTGGAGACATGTACAAGATTGCCCATAGCAGCACTGATTACAATCACTCGGACTGAAAACAAGCCAGACTTCCATCAAAGGTAGAATAGATACATGAATTGTGATATATTCTTATAACAAAATACTGAATCAGCAATAAGAATGGAACAAACTACATCTACACATGGATTAATTTCACACATGTAATGTTGAGTGAGAGAAGTCAGACACAAAATAATACACATAGTATGATTCAATTTATATAAAGTTCAACAACCGGCAAAGTTAATGGATGGTGTATAGGGAGGCACACTTAGGTGACATAACAATAGCACCAACGAAAACAAAAGCAAGGAAGTGAGCTCCATAAAATTCAGGATAGTGGCCACCCCTGTAGGGGGGATATTCAAGGGGCTTCTGGGATGTTGACAAGGTTCCATTTCTTGATTTAGTGATGGTTACAAGGGTGTTTGCTTTAGAACTACTTGTTAAACTGATCATTTAGGTTTTGTGCAATTTTCCTTACGTATATCAAATTTACAACTTAAAAAATTAAAAAGGTCAGGAGGATGGGGTGGCCATTACAGTCTTAGGCTCACAGGGCCACTATGAACAGCTGCACAGGGAGTGCACTGAACAACCCCAGGGGCACCATTCACATAGACGTCAATGATCCCCAAAATGAGTCAGGAGAGGAGAGCTGATGGCAGGCCTGGAGCCTCATGCAAGAGGAATGAGAAGTCAGAAGGAGAGACTGGGCAGGAAAGGCCAGAGGCAGGTGGCTGGCCATAAAGATACAGTGGTGGGATGGGGAGTCTAAGGAAGGTGGGTGGCCATCTTCAAGCTACTCTCCTGGGAACTGCCCTCTTCTTGGTGGTTCCCTTGCCTGACCCACAGGTCTCCAGACATGCCTCCTTGTTTCCCCAGTGGAATCCAGACTGTGGAGCAGGACACCCCCGGATGCAGATGGAATCAGAGGCGCAGGCCAGAGCCCCACAGCTCCTCTGAGCAAGAAAGCCAAGACTTTACAATGGAAATGAGAGGCTCTGAGAGGGACCAACCAAAACCCAAACCAGTTGCCATCTAGTTCACCCAGACTCATGGCAACCTCATGTGTGTCAGAGTAGAACTGTGCTCCACAGAGTTTTCAATGGCTGGATTTTTGGAGGTAGATCAACATGCCTTTCTTCTCAGGCACTCTGGCCAGACGCGAACTTCCGACCTTTCATTTAGCAGCCAAATATGTCAATTATTTGCACCACCCAGGGGCTCCTTTGAGAGTGAAAGGGGCTATAAAAATGGCACTGGTAAAAGATGCAACCAGAGCCACTCCTTGAAAACAAAGACTTCTGGTCACCTTACCATTTTATGGGTGAGGAAAGTGGGGCCCAGAGATGGGGGGTGATCTCCTCAGGGTCACAGAGAGAGTTAAGGGCAGTGTCAGTGTAATCTCGCATCGGAATTCCTATAACTTCATAAGGAGGGATGAGAATCAGGATCAGCACAAAGATGGTTCCCATGAGGTGGAGGTCAGACATACCTCCACTCCCCTCTTTGTCTTTGCTGGGTTTGGTAATTTGTTGCAATGGCCACACAGAACTCACAGACGATACTCACAGTTACATGGTTTATTAGAGAAGTAGCAGGCTACAACTTGGGATCAGGATCAACTTCGGTCAATCAGGACAGCTTCCAACCAAGAAAGCTCTCAGCTCCTACTTGGCCATGCCCACAGGCAGGCCCTTCTCTTGGCCGTGCCAGTCAACAGCCCTCCTAGGCCTCTGCCCTTCTCGGGCAAACATTACAGCTCCTTTGACTCTGCTGACAAGTGCCCGAAGGTACCCTGCTCTGACAGCAAGCTTCCTGCCCAAAATCTCTTTCTCTATGAGCCAGCAAGCACCACTGCAGCTGACTTCTGGTCCCGTGGTTCCTGCCCCTTGTACTGCTACCACCATATCCTGCCATCGGGAGCTGTCTTCAGCGTTACAGCTCTTGGCCTGTATTACAGCTCTTCTAGGAGACACCCTCCTCCTCTCTATTTCTCCTGGCCTCTCTCTTAACCTCTGTGGGCAAACTGCATAAAACAAACCAATCACAGGGCAGACTGTGGTCCAACCAATCATTTCTGGCAGAATTATAAACCCAAGGCCAGAAAGAGAAACCCATTGCACTGCAGTCAGAAGCACCCAGTGCAAAGTTCTTCCCATGGAGAAGTCAGGCTGCCTTCCAGGTGTTCCTCTAGGATCTGTCCTCTCTTCTTTTGCTCTAATTTTGTGGATTAACTCATGTTAATGATTCCTGATGGGTATAAATGTTATTCTATTAACATATTTGAATGATAATGGGAGCTTCAATGCTTTAATAGGGGAAATCCAACCCCCAGGGAAGGAAGGCCAGTGCAGGGAAGATGTTTGGAGCAGGAATTTGCCACTCTTCTGGGGGTTCTGGGCGTTTGTGAATTTGAGAAAACCCAGTATTCCATTTCCAGAGAAGTTTTCATGAGCCCAGAATTGCAGTTCGAATCCACCAGGCGCTCCTTGGAAATCCTATGGGGCAGTTCTACTCTGTCCTATAGGGTCGCTATGAGTCGGAATCGCCTAGATGGCAATGGATTTGGTTTTTTTGATTTTTGGGAGGCCAGACTCTCCCCCCAGCTTTAGCCCTCACCCCCAGTCTGCTCAGGCTCTGCTGCTCAGGAGTCAGATCTGAACTCTGGAGACACAGTCCACAAAGGAATCCCCACCTCATCTCTCTGAGAGACAGAAAAAGAAGGAGGAGGAGGACAGAGATCATTTTCCCTCCTGTAATTTATAAATAGTAATACTGAGTAATGGCTAACATTTACTGTCTCCTGTAACCTGTGCTATTCTAAGCACATCACAGAGAACAACCCTCTTACAACTAGAGATTCCAACTGGAAACCTTCAAGGGCGCCAGTAGGTGTTTAGGGCCCTCTGACCCGAAGCAGGGACCTTGACCATGAGATGCTGAGTTCTTTACCAGTAAGAGCCTCGGCCACTGCGCTTCTCGGCACCTTGGCCTGGAACTCACCTGATTTATCATGAAATCCAGGAAAAGAATGAAAAAAACTCCAACAACAGCAAAGCCCACCCATCATTAGCCATTATCTCAGCCTAATGATTGTAATTAAGGCAGAGAGGAATGTCTGGAATATTTTAGGCACCACTCAACATATCATTTTGAAAAATGGAAAGCAGACTTCTGAAGTCACGGGTAGTGGCCCCGCACGTGTTGTAACAATTCCTCTCTTAAACAGTCACTCTGAGTGCAGGCTTCTCAGTCCCTGCTTCCTTTTATTCAGACCCAGGACCTCCTGTGAGTTCCTCTCTGTGCTGCAAGCACAAAGCTAAACTGGCTCCTGGGTACTGTGCTAAGGGTCCCAGAAGCAAGGCCCAGGGGAGTCTGTGGCCCAAGTGGAGCCCAGAACCCTGCCTCCTCCCCAGCCCAGCCTCCCCTAGCCCCACTGCAGGCTAGCCTATCACCTTGACCTGACCTTGACCTAGGGCCACACATGGGTATTGAGGGTTCCTGGTCAGATTCTGCACAATGGCACCGTGAACACTGTTGTACAGCCCCTACCCACATACGCACACACAGACACACCAGGGCTTATGCAGCTGCACAAGGAAGCCCCCATCCCACACCCAGCTCGGGCACATATATTGTAAACACTCACAGATGGTGCCCCCAAGGCTAGCTAACAAGACCTAGCCGAGATGCACAGCTCCCCAACCCCAGCCAGTGCCAGCCCCTGCAACCTGCACACAGGTGCTCTCACTGGTGAATTTCTGAGCCCCAGAAGCCCAGGTAATGCAGGCTCCTCCCCCACCTCAGAGCTAAGAGCCCTAATGTCTCCTTTTCTATAACCCTGCCTTCTTTTTCTTTTTTTAATGCATCTTTCTAGCTTGCTCCCATAGGGGGCTGTACTCAGAAGGGGCTGGTGACTTCACAACACAGCATCAGGAACAGACAATATCTGTCTGACACCTACTGGGCAATGAATGTCAGTGCAGTGACATATTTATGGGCTGGGATCCTTTCCTGCCAGTTTGTAATGACAAAGTTGTTGTCTGAAGTGTAATTACTGGGAGGAGGCAAACGGTACTTGCACAAGTATGTGCCCCTGAAGGTGTGCAGAATGTGCAGAACATGCTCTGGATGTGTGCAGGTGTGGGGAGCGTGCATGCTCAAGGCGGGTGTGTGGTCCCTGTGCAGCTGTCTATGGGAAAGCCTGTCTCCTCAGGGGGTGTGTAGGAGGGTGTGAGTGTGTGGAGGGGGGAGTGTGGGTATGGTTTTTCTTGGTGACAAGGCATCTAGGAGCTTGTAACTGGCCCCCTGAGGCAGTCTGTGTCTATTGCCACAGAAGTGCACTTGTGGGTGTGTAGGGGTGGCCTGTGAGGGTTGGTGTGTTTCTGAGTGTGTGTGCACCCATGTGTGTTGTGCGGGAGGTTGTCGTGTTCACGTTTGGAAGGTTGGAGATGACTTCGCGTTTCCACTGGGAGGCGGTTTCTCAGTCTTGACCTTTCTCTTCTTACGTCTTTTCCAGCTAGAAGAGGGTCAGGCAATTTTCTTTAGGAGATGACCAGATGATCTGTATTTACCATAAAGCTCCCATGGTTTCTTGGGTATTTTCACGTTCTCATCTAAAGTGGGAACCACGCATCTCACCTATGCACATGTGCATATGCACACACACACCCTGCACAATCTCAGACACATTCTCAGGAAAAAGTCCATGGGAATGCAGGACACTGACAAGAAGGCTTCTTCTGTTGGATGTCACACAGCCGTGGTCTGAGCACCTGGACAGTAGCCAGGGCCCACTGTGACAGCAAGCTATCCATTTGCCTTGTCTTACTTCTGGTCCTGGGTCTTAGGTGCAAGGAGCCTTAATTATGGTCTGCCCAAACAAATGGTACTGGAAAATGAAGATGGAGGTGATGATGACTATAGTTTTTTACCATCTGTAATATGCCACATACTATACTAGGTGTTTTAAGTGTATTATCTCATTTAATCTTCACAACAGTGGAGGTAGGTCTGTTATTACCCCAACTAAACTTGAGTGACAAATCTTGCTTAGGGTTACTCGAGGAAGACTGCTGGTTGTCCTGTCACCACTTTAGCTGTCCCCTCCTCCTCAGTAAAGGGCTTTGGCTGGGTGGATGCCGCCTAATTTCAGTCTACACTTGCTATCTTTCTTGCATGTCTTGAGGTCATGTGACAAAGTTCAGGCCAGTGAGGTGTGAATGATGGTGACATATTCCTCGATGGATTGGCTGTGCCCTTCCTGGTTCTCTTCTTTCTTCTTGCTGGTACATCCCCATGACCCACAGGAGGATGCACAACTTCTCTGCTGCCCATGGATTGATTATATCTGGTCTAGAACATGAGAGAGAAAGAAACCTGCACCTAGTCTCAACCATGATTTATCTGGGTCCCTTTGTTATAGAAAGAGCCCTGGTGGCTCAATGGTTAAGTATTAGGCTGCTAATCGGAAGGTTGTCAATCTGAACCCACTCAGTGGCCCCTCGAGAGAAAGACCTGGAAAACTGCTCCTGTAAAGATTATAGCCTAGAAAACCCTATAGGGCAGTTCTACTCTGTCACATGGAGTCTCTATGAGACAGAATTGACTCAATGGAACCCAATAACAACAACAGGTTGGTTATAACATCATAGACTGTCTCCCAATGAATACAGAAATGGGTGCCAGAAACGGGAACTGCCATAATTCAACCAAGAACATGAGGAATTGACTTAACAGGCAAGCAGTGGGCAAGGAGGACCCTCATCCTGCAAGCTGGGGTCCCAGAGTGCATTCCTCAGTGCAGTGACGAAGCACCTGGAACCCCTTTGAGAGCTGACAAGTGCTTCAGAAGAATTGGTTGAAAAGAGTCAGAAAATCAGAACACATTGGCTTCTTCTTGTTGATTTTAGTGAAGTCCAACAAGAGAGAAGCTCAGACCCCAGTTAGCTGCTTTGCAGGCAGTGATGACAAGGACAGTAGCCCTGCTCAGGGAGGTCCCTCTGCTGTGCCCACAATCTAAATTGGCTGAGCATTTGGAAATTTGGGGCTTTGTTGGATTGACGAAGTCAACTGCTTTTGAATGACAAACAATGGTATCCAAGAAGGACCCTCAGCCTTTCGTAAGAGTTTCCCATTAATAGTTTCTGGCTGTACAATGGGCAAAGGTCCATTTGAGGGTGTTGCCTCCCCACCCAAGTCCATCATTTCCAAAGGTCTCAAAGAAGCCATTATTTAGAAGAAGAAGGAGGGGATGAGCCAGGCACAGAAGTCTGGAAATGAAGGAGAACACTCAGACTCAAGACTCATGTGTAAATGAGAATGTTGCCTATGATGACTTGGACACAGAACAAGTTGGAAGCCTGTAATATTTTGAGAGAACTGGTTTACCAAATACAATTTTCACCAGCAAAATTTACGTCCCTTTGACATGAAAAGTAAGATCCAGGCCCCCAAAATGACAGCCCTTACGGAGGGCACACTCTGTGATGCCCACCTTAAATGGTCAAGGGGAACATCCAAAGGGCAAAGCAGAGGCTGTGAAGGACTATGAACAGGCATCTCCCCTAGAGAGCAGACCCCAAGTCTGACCAAGGAACACATTCAGTGAGAGGGCCAGGAAACTTCAGAATCCTCACCCCGCAGGTGCACATCAATGCTTTGGAGGGCTTGAAATTTATACAAATTTAGGGCCCTCTTTAACTGTACACACATAAATACAAAATTAGATTCTAAAGTGAACGTTTATGTAGAATGATAAAAAACTGAAACTCATTTCAAATCTTAAAAAGCTGACAAGTACAAACCTTTTCTTTTGGTTTATGTTTTTGGCTTCCGACAGGATGCTTCTCTCTCTCATATGTGAATTTTGGTATGATCCAAAATTCTGAAAGAATTTTAAAAATTTATCTGAAATTCATGCATTTTACTACTGCTTCTATGTTTTCTAAACTATATCTGTGTGTAATCAAATTATTCCCACACTGTATAGGTTGACTTAATGAATACGTATAGTTTTGTCATGGAAACATTTTCTTCTTCAAGCCATTTAACAAAGTTGGTGGCAATGCTGGCTGTTTCAGCTAAACATGCTAGAATTAAGACAAGACATATCAGATGTACCAAGACTTGATCCAATATATTGGAATACATAAAATTTGAGATGTCACACACAGCTATTGTTGACTGTAGTTCTATGAGTTACAGACACAGAAATTCTATAAAGTCTATTTTGCATGATTCCAATCAGAAAAGAAAAATGATATATAGTGTACTTGTAATTGTATATAGAGCATTATTGAGTATATTCCTGACAGTAGAGAACTCATTTTTTCACTAGGTGATGAAGAGAACTGAATCCTTCCCTTACTGTTTTACATATCCTATGTTTGGAAGAATTTACTAAAGACTAGCTTTAGTTCTGCATTCTGATTACAAATGTGTGTTTGCTGCTGTTACTTCTCATTTTGAGTCATGCCACATCAACAAATTAAGGTCCCAAAGGCTTTATTCCATCTGCACCATTGACGTTGACTCTAGTTTGAGGAAGCGTCCCTTCCCCACTCATATTTTGAGTGCTTTCCAACCTGGGGCTCATCTTCTAGCACTGTACACGACAATATTCTGTTGTGATCCTTTGGGTTTTCACTGGCTGATTTTTGGAAGTAAGTTGGCAGGACTTCCTTCCTAGTCTGTCTGAACCTGGAAGCTCTGCGGACACCCCCCATGGGTGACCCTACTGGTATATGAAATACTGGTGGCAGAACTTCCAACACCATAGCAACATGCAAGCCATCACAGTGTAATAAATTGACAGAATGTTCCTTAGAAGTGAGACTTAAACTCATTTACTTTGTACATGTCATGAGGAAAGGCCAATTGCTAGAAAAGGACATCATCGATGGTAAAGCAGAGTGTCAACGAAAATGAAAGAAACCCTCAATGAGATGGATTAACACAATAGCCACAACAATGGGCTCAAACATACCAACGATCATGAAGATGGTTCAGGACCAGACAGTGTTTCATTCTCTTGTACATAAAGTCACCGTTAGTCAGAGCCTACTAGATGGCAACTAGCAGCAGCTTTAGCTCTGTGTATTTCAAACCTTGTCTCTCCATTACACATATAATTCCAGTGCTGGATATCAGAAAACTTCTTCATATCAAGATGTGACCCCTGTCTCTGAATCTTCAGGTCACAGTGCCAGATGAGTGGGTACACTGGGCAGTAGGAGTGTTCTGGAGCCATTCCTATACCACAGAGGTAACAATGACCTATACCCCACTAATCCCCAGTGCACCCCTAATTCATCTTCCCCTTAGGCAGATGCCAATGGTCACTCCAATGTCCCCGGGTAGGAGGAGAAATTCGATGGGGGAATGTTGGAGTGGAAAGAAACAGTGGTTTAAAAATTGCAGTTACCATATGACCTGGAAATTTGACAAAACATAATGTCAAGCAATCCTCATAAAACTCATGAATTACTTAAGTAAGGAAAATAAGGGGTTAGAAAATATTGCGGGAGAAGTCAAGATGGCCCAGGGCCTGATTTCCTGTGACGTGAACTCTCAGAGGTGGTATGGGGGATGGAAAGGAAGTGCGGTTTTGCATCAGGAGACATAACTGTAGCTCCACCTTGTCACTGATTCCCCGTGAGACCTGGGTGAGTCAGTTTCCTCTCTGTGTCTCCATTTCCTGGTGAGTAAAGAAAGGCGATAACAACATCAGCTTTATGTACCTCTCTGTTTGTCATGAGGATCAGATGACGCAATGTTACAAAAAGCACTTTGTAAACTATGTTGTGTTCTAGGGAACTGAGTTATTATTGATATTGTCATGTTTGTGGGGAAAGGTGAAAATCAGCCTTCAATGAGCCCATTCCAGTCACTATAGATCAATAGGAATACAACCTTGATACCTAAAGCTGGTTGAGTATTTCCTTTTGCAAACTCCTGCTTCATTCTTTCATTTTCCATTCATATGTCTTGAGCACCTGCTCAGTGTCAGATCCTGGCGTTACAGAGATAAAGATGCACTCTCTGCTTTCATGATGCTGTTTCAGTCGTGGAGGCAAATGCAGAGATGGGTGAGACCAAACTGGACCAGCCCTTCTTCACTGTTGAACAGTCACAACTGGAGTCTACTCTGTCAGGTCCATAGCCACATGGTGCTGAGATGGTAGATGCTCATTGTGGCAACTACTGGTTTCCTAAAATACTCAGTGCGACTGGTCCTGTGCTGCTTGCTCTTTGGGAGAATAATATCTGAAGGATCCAGATTCAAAGATACGACAAGTTGCAACCATTACCATCTGGGCACATCCATCCTGATTTTTAAACTAGGCTTCTTGTTGTTGTGGTCATGGTGGTGATGATTGCTTGTTGATGTTGTTGATGGTGTTGTGGTTGTAGGTGTTGTGGTTGTCATGCTGGTGGTTGATATAGTTGTGGTGGTGTTGGTGTTGATGTTATTTGTTGTGGTAGTGATTGTTGTTGTGGTGGTTGTTGTTGCTATGGTTATTGTGCTGGTGGTTTTGATATTATTTGTTGTGTTAGTGGTTATCATTGTGGCTGTTGTAGTGATACTTGTTATTGCTATGGTGGTGGTTCTTGCTATGGTTATTGCAGTGGTGGTGTTGATGTTGATTTTTGTTGTGGTAGGGGTTGTTGCCGCTATAGTTGTTGTGGTGATATTGGTTGTTGTTGTGGTAGTTGTTATTGTTATGGTGGTTTCTGTGGTTGTAGCTTTGGTGGTTGTTGCTCTGGTTATTGTGGTGGTGTTGAAATTGTTTTTTGTTGTGGTAGAGTTGTTGTTGCTATGGTTGTTTGGTGTTGGTTGTTGTGGTTGTTGTGGTAGTAGTTGTTGATGTTTGGTCAACATTACTTGTTTTAATTATTAGCAGAGAAGTTAATTAGAACATGGAACTTCTGCAAACCCCAGTACACCTGTCTTCACTCTCCTTGCCATTTGTCATGACCCTCTATTTACAGGCAGTGATCCAGCCTTTCATCTTTGTGACAACGTTCTGATTCAAGCCAATTTAAATGATTCTGCCAGTAAAAATTCCATGAGATGCTATCAAACATTTTATGAGTCTAAATATATAGCACCAACTGTGTCTAATCATCTCTTTTTTGAAATCCTATTGGGAGTGAGAAAGCAATAAAGAATGTCTGGCGTGATTTGTTTCTTTGAGTCCCTTGTTATTATTGTTCAGAATTCCTGAATCGTCGTCCAAAGGGTGAAACACTTTCATTTATTCTCCTATTTTTTCCATTATTTTATTTACTTGAAAACATCCTGATAAACAACATCCAAGGACAGTTCTGTTCCACATTGTATGAAGTTGGGGCTCTTTCCCATGAATGCCTTCTCTCCCAGCTATCTATAGTATCTGGAGAATTGGCCTCTTGACCTGGAGAAAACAAAAGGGTAATTGCAGCCCAGCTAACTTGTGTTCCAATCCGCCCACAGGCTATGTGACTTTGGGTTGGGGGACTGATTGTCAAGTCTCAAGTCCTTCCTCTGTAACTAAGGGATCACAATGCCAACCCACAAAGATCTCCTGAGGGTTAAACAAAATCAGGACATAAGTTCTGAATGCAAAGCCTGGCACATATAAGCATCTCATTCAACAGTGAGGCACAATCTCTCCAAAATGATAATAGAATTCAGTGGTCACTTTCTCCAGGTGCATTTGCCAATAGCCTCACTTACCCCATTCATCAGCATATCTTTCTCTAAGGACTGCCAATCATGATGGGGCGTCCTTTGGGGGCATCGTCATTTTGTTCTTTCCTCTGTCATCATTGAGTTCTTATCCTCTATCCCCAGAGCTCCACCACTCATCCGTCTGTTGGTCGTACTATGGTGACTTGTGTGTTGCTACGATGCTGGAAGCTATACCACTGGTATTTCAAATACTAGAAGGATCTCTCATGATGGACAGGTTTCAACAGAGCTTCCAGACAAAGACAGACTAGGAAGAAAGGCCTGGCAATCTACTTCAAAAAATCACCCAGTGAAAACCCTATGAATCACCACAGAACATTGTCCAGTTGGATTGCTTGAGACACATCATTAGGAGGGACCAAGCACTGGAGGAGGACATCATGTTTGATGAAGCAGACGACCAGCAAAGGCAAGGGAGACCCTTGGTGAGATGGATTGGCGCAGTAGCTACAAGGATGTATTTGAACATGCTTGAGATTGTGATAATGATGGAGGACCAGACAACGTTTCATTCTGTTGTACATAAATTCTCCATGAGTCGGGTCAGAGTCAACTCCACAGCATCTGTATATCTGCCTGCCTACCTGCCTACCTGCGTGCCTGCCTGCCTGCTTATCTATATCTTGTGGATTGAATTGTGTCCCCCAAATATATATATATGTTGTAAATCTATGGTTAAGAGCTGGGCCGCTCACCAAAAGGTCGGCAGTTCGAATCCACCAGTTGCTCCTTGGAAACCCTATTGGGGAGTTCTACTCTGTCCTATTGGGTTGCTATAAGTCAGAATCAACTGGACAGCACATAAGAACAACCACATGCCTGTGTTTATAATCTCATTTGGAAATGGGTTGTCTTTGTTATGTTAATGAGGCAGGATTAGTGTAGGGTGTGTCTTGAGTCAATCTGTTTTGAGCTATAAAAAGAGATTAAACTCAAGCTAGCAAGCAGAGATGGGGTAAAATAGATGCCGGGACACATGGAGATCTCCAAGGAACCAGGAAGCAGAATCTGAAGAGACAAGGACCTTCCTTCAGAGCCCACAGAGAGAGAAAGCCTTCCCCTACAGCCGGCACCCTGAATTCGATCTTCTAGTCTCCTAAACTATGAGAAAATAAATTTCTGTTTGTTGAAGCCATCTACTTGTGGTATTTCTGTTATAGCAGCACGAGATAACTAAGACACCATGTATCCCCCAGGTCTTCCTTGCACAGGCCCTGACGCAAGCTGAAAATCAATAACAACACAACAAGAGAGTACTTGCCCCAAAGAAGCCCATTTTCTGGAGGAGAAATGGGGAGAAGTGGGCCCGGCTTCATAGTTTGCAGAGCCCAGTGCAAAAGGAAAATGCAGGGCCCCTTGTTCATAAATTATTAAGAATTTTAAAGCAATGACAGCAGGGATTTAAAGCAAGCACAGGACCCTTCTAAGCATGGAGCCCTGTGTGATGTGCATGCTGCACGGCCACAACGCCTTCCCTGGGGAGAAGGGAACACCTGTCACCTGTCCTGCTCATGACAGGCCACACGCTGAGCCCTTTACAAGCTTTATTTTACTTCAGTATCTCAAGAACCCCAGGAGGTAGGTATTTTTATCCCTTGTTCATAGATACGAAAAACCGAGGGCTTGAAAAATTGAAAGATTTCCAAGGACACACAGACAGATTTGGAAAGCACATCTAGATGTCTCCAAAGTCCATGCTGTGCTGATTATGCTGGACATTTGATTCTCCATGGTCACTGTGTGGCTGTCCTGGGCTGCGGAAGCTGCAAGAAATCCCACTGTAATGAGAGAAGGAGGCAGCGAGTACCCCCTATTTTGTCTTGCTCCAGGTCCTGGATCTACCTTGACTGTTAAGAGAAGAGTCTCTAGATCCAAGGTTCAAATTCCATCTCTACATCTTACTAGTGGTGTGACATCAGTCTGGTTATTTACCTACTCAGGGCTTCAATTTTCCTATCTGTAAAACAGAGAAAATCATACCTCATAATGTTATTAAGAGGACTGAATGAGTTAATGTAAGGAAAGTGTTTAGAATGGTGTCAGCATTTAATAATTTCTGCATCGTTGTTGTTTGTTGTTAGCTGCCGTTGAGTCAGCTCCAACTCATGGCCGCCCCAAATGAAAAGCAAATGTAAAACAGAGCAAAATGCTGCCTAGTCCTGTGCCATCCTAATGATTGGTTGCAGTCATACCACCATGATCAACTCTCAGCAGCAACGGAAAGCTCTGAAGATTGGCCTCAGTTTCCCTCGCTCAGTGTCGATATCAATGTGAAGCAGACCATAACACAGACTGTAAGGTTTTGCACCATGCTTCAGATGCAAGGTGCTCAATGACTGTTAGTCTCCCTCCCAAAAAAACAGAGCTCTGAGGCTTACTGGTGGGAGCCAGGTGTGGCCGATCATCTCTGTTCTCGATTTTGTGGGCTTAGACTCACACGTGTGAGTGTGCATGTGTGCGTGTTGCAGTTCAAGTAATTCTCTTTGTGTTCACACGTGCTCAGGAGAAAGACTGTACTTTGATTCCAGCAAGTATGAAAGTATGAAACCTTTGGGTCCAAGACACCTTGGGTATCTAAAACACAGTATCTTCCTTTGCTTTGGACCCAAAGAGCTGCCAGGAGCTGCTCACCTGGGCAGAGATGAGCTCCTAGGGAAAGTTAATGCTGCGAAAGTGTGGGGTGTCAAGGTAATTTGTTGTAATAAGGCTTTCCACCTGCAATCTCCCTCAGCAGCGCTTTAAAATACTGCAGAAACTCATTTAAGGCAGGAGAATGATAACAGACCCAGAGCTCAAGAAAACCAGCTACTTTGGAGCAAAATCAGTCTTCATCAGAGCAAAATTTTTTTAAAAAAAGTGTGCCTGGTTCTATGCAGGACATTTGCATATTTTTCAAGTTCTTAACAGAAAAATCTCCAGGTGTCAGGATAGGAAACCTCAAGACAGCTCCCATTCCCTGCAAAATAAAGGAGAGGTGTCATTTTTAATGAAGACAGAAAAAAGACACCTTTCAAGCTGTCGCCGCTCTCCCTGCCCCTCCCATAAACTGGGAGCCCTCTCTCTGCACAGGGGTGGGGAATGGAAAATGGAAATTAGCCAGGGAGGTAGGAGTGGGGCTTATTAACCTTTTCAAACTCAACAGCCCCTTCTTTCCTGAACTTGTGCTTGTGTGGGCCAGGCGCAAATTGGACATTGATTCTATAGGCTGCAGACTCTCCTCGCCTCTGCAAGATTTCTGCCAGCAATGAGGGTCCCTGTGCTAGCCCAGCACCAGGCTCTGCTCTTGTAAACCAGCAGCAAAACCCAGGGCAAGTTCTGCCACCTCAGAAAACGGGATGGGACGGTGGTAGCTAGACCCAGGTTGGGGGACGGGGTGCTCCCCAATTCAGGGGCTGTTATGGATTGAATTGTGTCCCCTAAAAATATGTGTTGGAATCCTGACGCCTATACCTATGAATGTCATCCCATTTGGGAATAGGGTTTTCTTTTTTATGCCAATGAGACCATTATCAATCTAGGGTGTGGCTTAAGCCTAATAATCACTTTTGAAATATAAAAGGAGCAGATTAGGAACAGAGTTTCAAAAACCAAACTGAAAACCACTGCCACTGAGTCGATTCTGACTCATAGTGACCCCATAGGGTTTCCAAGGCTGTAAATCTCTACAGAAGCACCTTGCCGTATCTTTCTCTCTCGGAGCCTCTGGTGGTTCCAAGCCACTGATCTTTTGGTTAGCAGTTGATTGCTTTAACCACTGTGCAACCAGGGCTCCTCGGCACAGCGATAAGTCAGCACAAATGGGGGAAAGTTAGATGTTACATGTGGATCATCAAGGAACCCAGCAACGGAAGGTGAAAGAGATAAGGACCTTCTCCCAGAGCTGACAGAGAGAGAGCCTTCCCCTAGAGCCAGGGTCCTGAATTTGGACTTCTGGCCTCCTAACCTGACTGCCTGCTAACCGAAATGCCAGCAGTTTGATACCACCAGCGGCTCTGTGGGCGAAAGATGTGGCAGTTTTCTTCTGTAGAGATTTACAGCCCTAGAAACCGTCTGGGGTTGCTATGAGTCAGAATCAACTCAGCAGCAGTGGGTGAGAGCCTCCTAAACTGAGAAAATAAAATTCTGTTCTTTAAAACTACCTACTTGTATTTCCGTTACAGCAGCATTAAGAAACAAAGACAGGAATTTTTTGTGACTCTTGCAGAAGATGCAAAGCTTTGTGGTGGGGTGTCCACACAGAACTGACCTCACATGTGACTCTGAGCAGGACAGTGCGGGCTGCCCTTTGCTGGAGTCAGCAGGCTGGGGCCATCGTGGTGGGAAGCACCGTGCCACGCTGCATTTTGATCCAGCTCCCCTGCCTCCTGTAATTGTTTTGCTGAGCAGACCAGTCCAGCGTCAGATGTCCACTGCTTCATTACTACCCATAAAAGTGACCTTCAGAGGACTATTCTTTGAAAAAGAAGTACTCGCTTAAGTTTAAGCCTCCATTCACAGGAGAAGCTTTCCTTCACAAGAAGGGTTAAGAATCTAAGATTGTTGTTGTTAGGTGCCATTGATTCGATTCCGACTCATAGCCACTCTACGTACAACAGGACGAAACACTGCCCTGTCCTGCGTCATCTTCACAATCGTTGCTATGTTTGAGCCCATTGTAGCCACTGTGTCAATCCATCAGGTTGAGAGTCTTCCCCTGTTGTGCTCACCCTCTACTTTCCCAAGCATGATGTCCTTCTCCAGGAACTGGTCCCTCCTGATAACAAGTCCAAAGTATGTGAGACGAAGTCTCACCATCCTCACTTCTAAGGAGCATTCTGGCTGTACTTCTTCTAAGACAGATTTGTTCGTTCTTCTGGTAGTCTAAGATGGTCTTCAATATTTCTGGCTTCTCACGTGCATGCCCAGTATAATCCCCTCCCCTCAAGTGTGGGTGGACCTGATCTAATCAGGTGAGACCTTTTAGAAGAAGGTCTAGGGGTCAGAGACATAAGAAGTCAGAGAGGTTTGAAGCTGCAGTGATGCTGTCCTGTTGACCTTGACAAAACAAATTGACATGTTGTGGGAGGGCCTGTGAGGGGTCCACGTGGCAAGGAATTGTGGTTAGCCTCTAGGAGCTATGAATAGTGGCCCCTGGTTGACAGCCAGCAAAAAGCAGAAAGGAACTCCACATCTGCAAGGGACTGAATTCTTCCAACAACCATGTGAGTTTGAAAGAGGACCCTGAGCCCCAGAAAGGAACATAGCCCAGCCAATACCTGGATTACAGCCTGTAAGACCCTGAGCAGAGGATCCAGCTGAGCCATCATACCTAAGATTCCTGACCTAGGGAAACCATGAAACAATAAATGGATGTTATTTTAAAGGACTGACCGGTGATTTGTAACGCAGCATAACTAACCAATATACACTTTCAGCAGAAAGTTGGGACTGAAGGTTGTTGACCCTGAGTAAGTGCATAGCTGGTAGAGAAAGAGAGTCCAGACCACGTCTCCATGCCACCTGCATGGTGCCACAAATAGTTTCTCCCATATTTTCCAAGTGTGTCACTGTTTAAAAAGTGGCTTCATGTATCCTTTGTGATAGCACATGGTTTTCTGTTGGAATTTTCTTGTTGTGGTTTATCTCCTATCTTAGTCACCTAGAACTGCTGTAACACAAATACCGCAAGTAGATGGCTTTAAAGAACAGAAATTTATTTTTCCACTGTTACAGAGGCTGTAAGTCCTAATCAGAGTCTCGGCCATGTCAATTCCTTCCTTGCCAGTAGCCCTGGGCATTCTTTGGTTCCTCAGCATTCCGTGGCTTGTAAATGATCCTCACATGGCATCTGTCTTCCCTGCATGTGTGCGTGTGTGCATGCATGTGTGTGTGTGCATGCATATGTGTGTGTGTGTGTGTGTGTGTGTGTGTGTGTGTGTGTGTGTGTGCGTGTCTATGCGGCTTTTTACATAACTCAGAAGTGGTTAGGTTTAGGATCGACCCCACGTAGGTATGACCTCAACTGATTGATAGATTACGTTATGAAAGAAGATCACATTACGTTACATTACATTATGGAAAGTGATTGCATTATAATATATTAGATGTAAGGTAATTACATTAATTTACATTATAGAAGGTTATCTGCTGTACCCAAGGCTAACTGATTCAATCACATGTAACTACTCCAGGATGGCAACTAGACTTGCGTTTGTCAAATCACAGGGAACCATAGCCTAACCAAGCTGACATATAAACTTAACCATCACATCTTCAAGGAAGTTGTGAACTCCTTGAAGGCAGGGGCTGTGTCTTTCATTTCTATCCCAGCACTCAGCCCAGCACTGAGTAGCTTGGTTTAACTTCTGTGAGACTTGAACGAGTTCATTAGTTCAGCAACATTTTTGTGGCACTACCGGGACATGTGGTTACCTCCCCAGCAACCACTCCACTCTCCCCCATTTGTGGCAGCCCTGATTTGGATGGAGTTTGTTCTATCACTGGTTCAGGAGTGGGCCTTGATTAGACTAAGTCATGCTGCATGATCCCACCTATCTGGCCACAGAGATGAGCTCAGGAATAGACAGAAGCCCTGACAGAGGCTAGTCAGTGCATGGAGTTGCCCTGCCTCAGTGATTGGTTAACAAGGGTGCTGAGCAGTTTTGTTGCTTGATGGTTGGAGGAAGAGAAGCACTTGCTCACACTGTGGATAGTCAGCTGTGCACATAGAGTCTTCCTGAAGTAATTTTCCCACCACAAGGGAAGCCGGCCTTAGGATAAAGTCTTTGCATAGAGAGGGAGAGAACTGAGAGAATCACGAAGGAATGGAGATGGATCCTTGATCAAACCGTGCCTAAAAGCCACCCACCTCTGGATTTTTCTTACTGTTATACAATCTGATTTGGGATTTTGATTACTTGCAATAAAAAGCACCCAAAATGAACCAGGTAGGCAGGCAGATATATTTATTCCCTTTTCATAGATGAGATTGGAGGCCTCAAGTTCCTAACCAAAGGTTACAGAGCTAGAAAATATCAGAAGCATAAAAACAAAGTATAGTTCTTTTCTTATAGGTTATAGATAGAATTCTAAAAAGGTCTCCATAATTCCTGCTTCCTGATGTATACTAGTTACCAGTTGCCACTGAGTCAACTCTGACTCACAGCGATCCTAATGTATAGGACCTGCATATCCACTTCCCTTGAATGCAGGCAAAACATATGAATATAATGGCATATCACTCCCATTGTTATATGACATTGTGGATGTAATTAATTTCCCAACCTAGTTGACCTTGAATTAATCAAAGGAGAGCTCATTCTTGGTGGGCCTGACCTAATCAGGTGAACCCTTAAAAGAGACAAGAAACAGCTGCTCTTGATGTCTGGGAAGGAAGAACACCTCCATGTTGTGGAGAAGGCCATATGGCAGGGGAACGGGGGGGATCCTGTAGAAACGGAAGGCCTGAGTCCTATAATTGCAAGAAATTGACTTCTTGGAAGAGGATCCCAAGCTTCAGATTAGATTGCAGTCCTGGCCAACACCTTAACTTCTGCCTAGAGGGACCCTAAGTGGAGGATGAAGCTAACACATACCTAGACTCCCAACCCACAGAAACTGTGAGATAAGAGTGTGTTCCTTTTAGCTACTAAATTTGTTACATAACATTGAAAACTAATATACAATATATCTTATCACTCAGTGGACTAGTTAAAAGTAAAATATTAAAATAGCTCTATCTGGATAATCTACCATGTCTATAACACAGCTGTCTACCTATCTATCCATCTCTATCATCTCTATTACATCTCTACTACCTACTTACCTATCTGTCTGTCTGTCTGTCTGTCTATCAATCAATCTATCATCACTGTAGGCCACCCAGGATAATCTCGCTTTTGATTAACTTAGAGTCGGCTGGTTAGGGCTCTTAATGACAATTTGCACCATTCTTTCACCATTGCCATTTAATATAACCTAATGACAGGGTGATATCTCATGATATACATATATAAAATATATGTAGATACATGTATGTATATATACATTTGCGTATATATAGTGAGTGTTTACCCCATGCTAGAGCCTTACCTGATGTTCACCATGAACTAGACATTGTCATTCTTTTTTTACAGGCAAGGCCGTTGACACTCAAGGTTAAGTGACTTGCCAAATGGTAGCAGAGCCAAGTTTTGCATCTGTGGTCTTTAGCGCCAACCCTTGTTCACAGCATGGATGTGAGAAAGCAAACATTGTGCCTGGCTTTGTCACTTACTGGTTATAAGCTTTGGGTCAAGTGACTTTACCCTCCTGTACCTCAGTTTCCTTCGAAGCTAAGAAAAAAGACTTGAAGTGAGGATTAAATGTGATATTATGTATAACGTGCCCAGAATACTACCTGGCATACAGAGTAAGCACGTAGAACAGGTTATATTACTATTAGCATTAATTAGCTTTACTACTATTGTTGTTGTTGTTATATGCCATCAAGTTGGTTCCAACTCATAGTGACCCTATGTACAACAGAACAAAACACTACCCGTTCCTGCGCTATCCTCACAATCATTGCCATGTTTGTGTTGCAGCCACTGTGTCAAACCATCTTGCTGAGGGTCTTCTTTTTTGCTGACCCTCTACTTTACCAAGTATGATGTCCTTCTCCAGGGACTGGTCCCTCCTGATAACATGTCTAAAGCACATGAGATGAAGCCTCACCATCCTCGGTTCCAAGGAGCATTCTGACTGTGCTTCCTCCAGGACAGATTTGTTCATTCTTCTGGCAGTCCATGACACATTCAGTATTCTTTGCCAACACCATAATTCAAAGATGTCAATTCTTTGTATTTTCTTATTCATTGTCCAGCTTTCACATGCATATGAGGTGATGAAAATACCATGGCTTGGGTCAGGCACACCTTAGTCCTCAAAGTGACATTTATACTTTTTAACACTTTGAAGAAGTCTTCTTGTAGCAGATTTGCCCAAAGCAATACATATGTAGTTTGATTTCTTGACTGCTGTTTTCATGGACATTGATTGTGGATCCAAGTAAAATGAAATCCTTGACAATGTCAGTCTTTACTCCGTTTATCATGGTTGCTTATTGGTCCAGTTGTTAGGATTTTTGTTTTCTTTATGTTGAGGTATAATCCACACAGAAGGCTGTAGTCTTTGATCTTCATCAGTAAGTACTTTAAGTCCTCTTCACTTTCCAAAAACAAGATTGTGTTATCTGCATATCACAGGTTGTTAATGAGTCTTCCTCCAATTCTGATGTTGTGTTCTTCTTCATATAGTCTAACTTCTTGGATTATTTGCTCAGCATACAGATTGAATAAACATAGTGAAAGAATACAACCCTGAGGCACACCTTTCCTGAATGTAAACCATGCAATATTCCCTTGTTTGGTTGAACGACTGTCTCTTAGTCTATATACAGGTTCCTCATGAGCACAATTAAGTGTTCCGGAGTTCCCATTCTTTGTAACGTTATCCACAATTTGTAATAATCGGAACACGGAATGTATGAAGTATGAATCTAGGAAAATTAGGAGTCATCAAAGTGAAAGGAAACGTGTAAGTATCGATATTCTAGGCATTTGTGAGCTGAAATGGACTGGTATTGTCCATCTTGAATTGAGCAATCATATGGTCTACTATGACGGAATGACAAATTGAAGAGGAATGACATCACATTCATCATCAAAAAGAACATTTCAACAACTGTTCTGAAGTACAATGCTGTCAGTGATAGGATAATATCTAAACGCCTATAAGGGATACCAATTAATATGACTATTCGAATTTATGCACCAACCTCTAAGGCCAAAGATGAAGAAATTAAAGATTTTTACCAACTCCTGCAGTCTGAAATTGATCAAATATGCAGTCAAGATGCATTGATAATTACTGGTGATTGAAATACAAAAGTTGGAAATGAAGAAGAAGGATCTGTTTTTGGAAAATATGGCTTTGGTGATTAAAAAGGGTGCCAGAGGTCACATGATAGAATTTTGCAAGACCAATGACTTATTCATTGAAAATACTTTTTCTTTTTTTTTTTTCCACAACATAAACAGTGCCTATACACATGGATCTCTCTGGATGTAATACACAGGAATCAAATTGACTACATCTGTGGAAAGAGACAATGGAGAAGCTCAATATCATCAGTTAGCAAAAGGCCAGGAGCTGACGGTGGAACAAACCATCAATTGATTGTATGCAAGTTCAAGTTGAAGCTGAAGAAAATTGAAACAAGTCCACAAGAGCCAAAATATGACCTTGAGTATATCCCTCCTGAGTTTAGAGACCATCTTAAGAATAGATTTGATGCATTGAACATTAATAACTGAAGACAAGATAAGTTGTGGGAAGACATCAAGGACAGCATACATGAAGAAAGCAAGAGGTCATTAAAAAGACAGGAAAGAAAGAAAAGACCAAAATGGATATCTGCAACTACTATTGTTACCGCTGCTAAAACCATCCCATGGTAAGGGTATGAGTAACCACTTCACTAGCAGGGCCAGAGGAGGAGAGAAAGGGACACCATCACAAACTAATCATCCAATGAACTGAGATGGGAAGTAGGGTGTGCTTGGACCAGTTCTCTGCTCTTTTCCCACTTCTTGTTCCTCGATACTTTTCCAAAACCATAAGCATCATCAGGGGACTCAAGTTATTTCAGTTCAGTAAGTACAAACTGCTAAAGTAATGTCTAATTAGCCAGTCTTAATTGACATTAAGATAAATAACTTTTCAAATTATTTTTCCCTGTGAAATTGAGACTTGTTGGAGGGCAACCGTCTCTAATTTAAATCAATGAATTAAAACAAATGTGATTTAGCAGTTGCTGACAGGAGAGGAAAATTTTTAATGCGCTAATCAACTCATCCGTGTTGATAGTTGGGGAAAATTCTAAAACACTTTAATCAGCTGTGGGTGAAACAGTCTGGAGATGGAATTGTATTGTCAGGAGCATAAATAACCTATAATGATTTAATAACAGGCAGCACTGGACATTTTCTTTACCTGCAGGTAGGGCTAATTCACTGCCTATTACCTCATTTCCAGTTGAAAAGGCTGGCCTTCAAACATCGTGCCCGCTGTCTACAAAAAAGCACAGCTTGACATTTATGCATGCTGTCTGTTTCTCATTCATCCCACCTCTTTTCTTGTTCCAGCCTCCTGCCGACGTCCAAGTCTGAAGTTTTAAAATATATCATAGCAAATTTTCTCCAAATCTGATTTTGCAATAATAAGGGAAGTAGGAGATTTCGCCAAGGAGAGAGAAAATGTAGAGTGGCAGCTCACTTTCTGCATATATATTGAGAGGTGCGGTGGCCCAAGGCTGACCTCAGAGGCAAAAGCATAGCATAAATGAATGAGTGTCAGGCAGGGGCAGCACAATCTACTATGTAGTTATAGGGAAAGCCCAAGATACTGAGCAAGATGTTTTCAGCTTCTATCTTGATTAAAAAAAAAAAAAAATGCTAACTTTATCTTTAGGTTTCACATTCTATTCAAGTTGTGAAAACTGAGAATATTGAATCAGTTAAAATTCTTTCTATTGAAAGCGACACAATTTGACACACACTGTCTCAAAGCAAATATGGGGATTTATTGGCTCATGCAACGGAAAATGTTGGGATGTATTCAGCTTCAGACAGCATTACAATCATAGCGTAAACACAGCCCCCAGAACCTTCATCTTGTAGCTCTGTCTTCCCTCTGCTGAAGCCAGCCCTGAGAGCTCCTGATGTCTTGTCATGGTGGCACCAGCTTCAGCCTCACAGTCTTTCACATTTAAGTTGAGAGAGAAGAATGAGAGTCTTTTCTGTAGCCCTGGAAACCCTGCTCTTCACTCTGATTTGGCTGGCCTGGGGGATACCCCCTAGAATGTCATGGTTAAGAGCTTAAGCCCCAAGTGACTTCCTGGGTTCAAATCCCGCCTCTGCCACCCATTGGCTCTATGACCTTGGGCAAGTTACTGAACCTCTCTGGGCTTCATCTATAAAAATGGGTGGTACCTACAGCATAGGATAGATAGGATGCTTAAAAGGATTCATGCAGACCAAGCGTATGGCACATAGTAAGAACCCAGCAAATGTTAGCTACTGTTGCCATTTCCAGTTGCATTCAAGTCCACTCTGACTTAATCCATGTGTGTCAGAGTAGAACTGTGGTCCATAGGGTTTTCAGTGGCTGATTTTTGGGAACTAGATCACCAGGCCTTTCTTCCCAGGCACCTCTGGGTAGACTTGAACCTCCAACCTTTCAGTTAGCAGCCAAGCATGTTAACTCGTTAACTGTTTGCACCACTGAGGGCTCCACTGTTGCCATATCCTCCCTGAATTAATTTCCTATAGATGCCGTTAATAAGTACTACGAAGTGAATGGCTTACAATGGCAGAAATGATTCTCTCACAGTTCTGGAAGCTAGGAGTCTGAATGCATGGTGTCAGCAGGCCATGCTCCCTCTGAAGATTCTAGGGAAGGATCCTTCCTTGTCTCCCCTGGTCTCTGGTGGCCCAGGCATTCCTTGGCTTGCAGCTGCAACATGACCATCTTCCCTCTGCATTTCTCTCTGCGTCTTTTCTCCTCTTTTACAAGGACACCAGTCGCATAGGATCAGGACCCTCCCTATTCCAGTGTGGCCTTATGTTAACTGATAACATCCTCAAAGACCCTATTTCTAAACAAGGTCGCAGTCGCAGGTACTGGGGTTAGGACTTCAACATATCTTTTTCAGGGCACAATTCAATCCATAACATCATCCTAAGTCAGTCAGAGGGGAGAGGAATGATCTGGGATGATTGGTGTAGGCTGGGCTCCTGTGCAGTAGTCAACCAACCTGGAGAGAGAGAGGAGAAAGGTCAGACCCCACATGAAATTTCCACAGTCCTCGGGGAGGCACACCCATGTGATAACGTGGATGAGGATAAGTGTGACGGGTGGGGTCACGTGTCTTCCTTCTCCGATACTTGGAGGGGTGCGCTATAGAAGGCTCAGTCCACAGGAGGCGATTCCTCTGTAATTGTGCTGATTTCAGTGGCCTGTGCCTCCTTTCATTTCTTCCCATTCTTGCAATAGATTAAAGTGTGGAACTTCACTCACCCGTGTGAGGACTGTCCGGAGGGTGCTCAGGGGCAGGGGTGGATTAACCAGTAAGCACCGTATGCACAGGCTTCGTTGTGGTTACTTACTAATCTGTAGTGCACAATATCACCTGTTTTGAAAGTAAGTAAGCACAATGAAGCCCGTGCATGCCTTGCTTATTGGGTAATCCATCCTTGCTCAGAGGGTCACACTTACCACCCGCATCATCTGGTTACAGACACAGCTTCATGCTCAAAACTCTCCAGTCTCAAGGATATGCACCCATTGTTAGGGAATCTATTCAGAATCAGAGTCTCCACCCATCTACTCAAAAGGAGTCTTGGTGGCACAGTGGTTAAGCGTTAACTGAAAAGTTGGTGGTTCGAATCCACCAGCCATTCCTCAGGAGAAAGACTTGGCAGTCTTTCGGTAAAGATTACAGCCTTGGATACCCTACGGGGCATTTCTACTCTGTCATATAGGGTCTCTATGAGTCAGAATCAACTTGATAGCAACAAGTTTGATTTTTTTTTTTTTACCCACAGACTTTTAATTGTGGAGCTTAGGAGGTGAAACAATTTTCCCCAATGGGAAGCTGGCAATCAACACACCGCTTTGATGGAAGTGGCTTCCTCGGTCTGCTTCAGCCTGGATGTGGGGCTGACTCATAGATTTGATCTTGAATGACAACATGGGAGATCAGGGTGCAATGCTGGAAATGGAACTGGGTGGGGTTACAGACTGATCCTTATTATAGCTGGCAACTCTTGGAGGAAAGGTAGATAACATCTCTGAGCCTTAGTTTCCTCATCTGTAAAAGTGGAAAAATAATCCTTGCTTCACTAAGTTGACATAAGGACAGATTGCATGATGTTTAAAATGGACTTGGCACATAGCAGGACCTGATACATTTTTAACATGTAAGATTTCAGTGCATCTCTACACTTGAGTTAGCAATAATCTTGATTTTCCTATTCATTTACTCAATAAAAACAACATAGTTTGAATGGTTTCATAGGAGCTGGACTATTCTCAGATGATGTCTATTCCCCCATTCAAGTTCTGCAACTATAGCAAATTAATGGGTTACTTTGTGTTCTAAATTTCATTTTCATGTTAATTTTAAAATCTCTCCCCACTGAAGGTCTTAAGTATGAGGACTGGAGAGTTAGAAAAACCCTCCAAATTTGGCCAGAGACCAAAAGAAATCATATACATTATCCCTTTCCAGTTCTCCAGATGCTACTTTGACATGTTGTGGTTGGCTGCCATCGAGTCAGCCCCTGAATCATGGTGACCCCATGTGTTACAGAGTAGAACTGTTCCAAAGCATTTCTTGGCTGTAGTCTTTATGAAAACAGATCACCAGGCCTTTCTTCTGTGATGCCACTGGGTGAGTTTGAACCAGGGCTTGGAACTGGTTCATTTCAGTTCAACCTCCTGCTGAGAATTTGTATTTTCCACCCCAGATATGCTGAATCAGAATCTACATTTTAACAAGATCCCCAGGTAAGTCTTAGGTCTTGTTAAAATGTAGATTCTGACTCAGTGTGTCTGGGTGACAATGCAAATTCTCAGCAGAGGGTTGAACCAGACCTAACCAGTTTGAAGCCCTGGTTTGAACCACCTACCTTTCCATTAGCAGCTGATCACAAACTGCTTGTGCCACCCAGACTCCTTGCTACTTGGACATAGTAGTGGTCCTGAGTGTACTCAGCACTCCCCAGTTTAAGGAATAGCAATTTCATAGACCTGGTGGACAAACTTGCTCACTGTACTTGAATAAGAACACCTCTATCTTTTTCAGCCCCATTAACCCATCTGTTACCTACAGGTTAATCCCCTTGCTAGCCCATGCTGTGCTCAACGTAGAAGGTCTCTTACCTGCTTTTCAGTACAGTCTCAAAATATCTGTGAGGTCTTGGGCAAGTGGGTTAAACTCTCTAGGTCTTAATTTCTTCAACTATAAAACAGGGAAGAACTCAAGATCACCTCTAAGGTTGTTAGTGAAACTGAGGCCAGGCCAAAGAGCCTTCTCCCAAGAAATGCAAAGTGCTACACAGTGTTAATGACAACTAAAATTACAAAGCTTACTTAACTGGGACGTTCCAAATCCTACATGCTCTTAAGACTTCCTCATAGCAAATCCAAAACCTTTGAACCTATTACAAATGAAAGAAAGGACGTGGCCCAATCACAAACTTGCCCCCCTTCCAAAGTACCTATCTTTGCTTAAATGACAAATTTCCAGAACCTATTCCTTTTTTTCCTAACTCACTTCCTCATGGTTGCTGTCTAGTTGATTCCAACTCATGGCGACCCCATGTGTTACAGAGCAGAACTGCTTCATAGAGTTTTCTTGGCTGTGATCTTAACAGAAGCAGATCACCAGGCCTCTTTTCTATGGTACCACGGGGTAGGTTCAAATAGCCAACCTTTAGGTTAGCAGTCAAGCAACTAGGGACCTTACCTTCCTCAAAGCCTATTACAAAAGGAGATTGCTATCTTTCTCAGACTGAAGTCCTTAGTATCTCCTCTGTAGTGCCAGGCTTCCTTGCTGCAGCAATTTGGTTTACTCCCAAATAAAACCTTTGTTAAAATTTTTATAATTCCATTCCTGAATCTGTCATTTAACACAAATCTTGGCTCCACCCTGCCTGTCTTCTTTCTCCCCCTATCCCTAGCCTAAGGGACTGACTTGAAGATCAAATTAGGTAATAAACAAACAATCTTTATGAACTAAAGAGTTCTATGATGTTTCATCACCGTCATCAAGAATATTATATTCAAGTGTTACTTGACCACCAGTATGCAACAAATGATCTCCCCCCGCGACAATCAAACTCAGAGAGAACAGGCTGCAACCACATCTCCCCGTTACCTCTCCACGATACATGCTTTAGTTTCCAATCTTCATTTTTCCACCACAAAAAACATTTAATATCCCACCTAGGGGTGGATTATCCAATAGGCAAGGTAAGCACGGTGCTTACCTTGCTTACCAGATCCTCTGTAGTGAACAATTTCACATTTTTTCAGCACATCAAATATTCTGCTTCTAGGTATGGCTGGCATCTGTCTCTCTCCCAACCCCACAGCACCTTCCTACAGGATCAAAGCCTCTTTTCAAATTTACAGTCTCAGACAGGGACAGATTACCCAGTAAGCAAGGGAAGCACTGGCTTACTTGTGCTTACTAATCTGTAGTGACCCAGTTTCACATGGGTTTCACCACAGATGTGAAATTGTTCACTACACGTTAGTAAGTAAGCACAAGTAAGCCAGTGCTTCCCTTGCTTCCTGGAACCTGCCCCTGGTCCCACCCTAAGAGCCTCACATCAGCACTTTGAAAATGTACTCGGCATACCTGTGTCTTAAAAGCAAGATCTGTTTGTTTGTGTCCCAAAGAAATGGCTTTGGTGGACCAATTGAAGGAGTTACACAATGGCAGCATAGATTCACAGCTCATTAAACCAGCCACATAAAACAGTATGGGATCAAACATCACTCCGGGAGTCTAGAGCAGAAGAATAAGGACTCTGCAGCCTGCTTTGGGCTCCATGCAAATCAGGAGCTGGCAGCCCGTCACACAGAGAGGCTGAATAAGAGCTGTGATGTGGCGCTGCTATAGAGTCAATTCTGTAATTGTTAATCAGGTCAGCATTATCATTCCTGATGCTATCCCATTCACCACCTAAGTTTCCAGAGATGCTCACCTGTGTTCTCTTAATTACATAAGTGCAGCACAATGCCCTGTGAGATTATAGTTCTTAGGATGGACCAGGCATTTTTATTTCTTCCTGGCTGGATATACTCCGGAGAAACATGTGTCCTTAATAAGCCTTTTCAGATGCAAAATAAGGTAACAGAAAAGTGTGTTCATTACGGAGTTTCAGAGATATGTGACAATTAGGAAGCCCTGTGGCCCCAACCAGAGCCCTGGTGGCACAGTGGTTAAGAGCTCAGCTGCTAACCAAAAGGTTGGCATTTCAAAGCCACCAGCTGCTCCTTGGAAACCTTATGGGGCAGTTCTACCCTGTCCTATAGGGTTGCTATGAGTGGAAATCGATTTGATGGCAATGGGTTTTTTTTTTTTTTTTTTTTTTTTGGTTTATGGCCCTAATTGAAGTCCTGGTAGTGCAGTGGTTAAACGTTTGGCCCCTAACCAAAAGTCAGTGGTTCGAACCCACCAGCAGCTCCACAGGAGTAAGATGTGACAGTCTGCTTCAGTAAAGATTTACAGCCTTGGAAACCCTATGGGGCAGTTCTACTCTGTCCTGTAGGGTCTATATGAATTGGAATCTGCTTGATGGCAACAGGTTTGGTTTTATAAGACTTCCCAATGATCTTTGTATTTTGAGCAAATCCTGAATTTTTCTTGCAAGACAAATAAGAGTCACTCAGCACTGTCAGTGCTGATAACTGCCACTGAAGTTTTAAGCAAGTCCTTCTGCCTCTCTGAGTGTCAGTTTCCCCATATGTAAAATGAGGTGCAGTCCCCGTTTTAGGCGGTCCCTGATTTGCTAGATTGCTGGAAGGCTTAGAAGACATAAAGCGTGTGGATACATTTCTGTAAACTCTAAGTACTGCACAAATGGGAAGAATTCTTCTTCCTTAATTTCTCATAAGCATAATTTTACCACCTACGAAATCTGTGTTCAACTCTGCATGATGAATTGCTCTGTGTAATGGGCAGAAATTGTTCCATGGTAGGTGAGGTCCAATTAAAAAAAAAAAAAAAATATATATAGCATCTCTTTATTTTTCCAAAGAAAATCCATTTCTAGTCTCTTTCTCCACCAATGTTGGAGACTGGTATCTCCTAGAGTCCCCTGGGAAGAGCCTGGTTCTCTGTCCATGGAAGGCAGCAACCTCTGCTCCTCCTTGTTCGGGCTCAGAGCACCACTGTTAAAGAATGCCTCTGGCCATGCTCAGTCACTGACTGTTTTGCAGAGGCTCCAGGATGCCATGTTCAATGCCCGACCCTCCACAGGCACCTGTCCTGGGAGTCCTGGCCCTCCACACATGGCCCTGTGAGACTCAGGCTGTGGCTACTAAGGGAGCATGCCACATGCAGGTGCCCTTCTTCTGGTCTTGGTACAACCCACGTCCAATTGGGCCACACTCCTCTTTATTCTAATCGTGGTCTCCAGCACTTTCCCTTCCAGGATAATGCAGGATTTATCATTCAAATCCTCACAACTGGACCAATAAGCAATATCA
Organism: Dugong dugon; assembly: GCA_030035585.1. NCBI lineage: Eukaryota > Metazoa > Chordata > Mammalia > Sirenia > Dugongidae > Dugong > Dugong dugon. The sequence continues at coordinate 28,018,892 of CM057462.1, forward strand.
TGACAAAAGGAGAAAAGACTGACATTGTCAAAGACTTCATTTTACTTGGATCCACAATCAATGCCCATGGAAGCAGCAGTCAGGAAATCAAAGGACACGTTGCATTGGGCAATTCTTCTGAAAAAGACTTCTTTGAAGTGTTAAAAAGCGAAGATGTCAGTTTGAGGACTAAGGTGTGCCTGACTCAAGCCATGATATGTTCAATTGCCTTATATGCATGTGAAAGCTGGACAATGAATAAGGAAGACCAAAGAAGAATTGATGCCTTTGAATTATGGTGTTGGTGAAGAATATTGAATATACCGTGGACTGCAGGAAGAGTAAACAAGTTTGTCTTGGAAGAAATACAGCCAGAGTGCTCCTTGGGAGTGAGAAAGGAGAGACTTCATCTCACATACTTTGGACATGTTGTCAGGAGGGACCAGTCCCTGAAGAAAAACATCATGGTTGGTAAAGTAGATGGTCAGCGAAAAAGAAGATCCTCAACGAGATGGATTGACACAGTGGCTGCAACAATGGGCTCAAGCATAACAACGATTGTGAACATGGCACAGGACCAGGTAGTGTTTCCTTCTGTTGTACATAGGGTTGCTATGAGTCGGAACCAACTAGACAACACCTGACAACAACGCAATAACAGTTGGAGGCATCCCTGGCTAATGCAAAGGGTTAAATGCTTGACTACTAACTGAAAGGTGGGCAGTGCAAACCCACCCAGAGGCACCTCAGGAGAAGGCAGCCCAAAACAACAATCCTTCAAAACTGCTCATGCCACCTCCCACTTTGTCCACCCTTGTAGGACTGCTCCCCTGGGAGTGGGCAGAACCGGCATCTTTAGAAAGAAAAGGCCTTTCTCTCTGTCTTGATTCCTGGGGCTGCCATAACAAAAATATCACAATCGGGTGACTTTACAGAATAGAAATTATCTCTCAGTTCTGGAGGCTAGAAGCTCCAGTTCAGGGTGTCACCAGGGCCATGCTCTCTCTCTATCCCCTCTAGGAGAAGATTCTTCCTTGTCCTTTACCGCCTCTGTGGACCCAGGTGTTTCTTGGTGTTCTTTGTCTTGTGGATGTATCTTCACATGGTCTCTACCCTCTGTGTGTGTCTCTGTGTCTATTCTGCTCTTTTTATAAGACACCACTCAGAAGGGATTAGGTTTGGGACCCATCCTACTCTGATAGGACTTCATTAACATAACAAAAGAAAAACCCTACTTCCAAACAGGGTCATATTCACAGGTACAGGGGTTAGGACTTCAACATATCTCTTTTGGGGGCATAATTTGATCCACGACACTCTCCTTGGTGAGAATGTCGAAGGAGATGCCATTGTCTTCTCCCTCTCCTCCTCCTCCTTACTCTTCTTCTAATCCTCTTCCTCCTTCCCCAACTCTTCCGCCTCCTCCTTCTCTTCCTCTATCTCCTCCACCTCCTTTAGTCCAAAGTTGTAACTGTAGAACACCTGTTTTTTATTATTGTTTTACGATGTTTATATATATGATAGAAAATTGCCATTTTAGCCGTTTTTAACTGTGCAATTCAGTGATATTGATTATATTTGCAACGTTGTGCAACCAACACCACTGTTTCCTGCATTTTTCATCACCCAAAACAGAAACTCAATATCCATTAAGCAGTAACTCCCCGTTCCTCCCTCCCCCCAGGCCCTGGGAACCTCTAATCTATTTTTGTCTCTAAGCATTGGCCTATTGTAGATATTTCATAGAACTGGGTTTATGCAATATTTGTCCTTTTGTGTCTGACTTATGTCATTCAGTCTGATGTTTTCAAGGTTCACTCATGTTGTGGCATGTATCAGGGTTTCTTTTTTTTTTTTAATGGATGAATAATACTCCATTGTATGGATATACCACATTTTGTTTATCCATCTTCCATTGATGGACACTTGGGTTGTTTCCACTTTTTGGCTATTGTGAATAAAGTTGCAGTGAACATTGGAAAAACACCTATGATTTTTTCAATGGTCAGCTACACCTATGATTTTTTTCCAATGGTCAGCTATACCTGCGTTTTTTCAATGGTTAGCTTACCTCACATAGGATTTGCACATGCAAATGGGCATGGGGGGAGTGTTGCAGTGGATACAGGTGCTGGGACGTGTGAGTTCTCCCTCACCTCCATCTCTCACCAAAAACATTTTGGGTAGAACCCTGAAAGTAGTGAGGATGCAGCCCTGGTGTGGAGTTCTGCTAGGAAGTCTGTTGCTATGGAAACCCTGGCTTGGCACCACATGCAAATACCGTCTCCCTTGAAATCTGCCTGACAGTGATGCTGAGCAGGAAATACGGAGCACGGTAAAATGGGGTTTTAACTTTTATGTAGGGACTGTGGCACTGTGCCTGCTAATTAATTATGCACAAGTACTTAGGGAGACAGCCTGGTAGACACGTCTGCAGGTAATGGCCTTTTGACAAATTCTCTCCCCTTAATTTTTTCTTAAAGGGGATTCTTTTCTTCCCAGTAAATAGACTAAGAAGAGATGAGTCACTTCATTTAGAGCAGGCTGTGCTGGATACCCATTAGAGGGCTCTCTCTGCACAAGTCCCCCCCTTCTTCATTAGCGAGACAGGAACACGATGGACTGCTGAGGGGCCAGGTGTCCCAGGGTATCTGTCTCGCTGAGTATGCCGAGCCACACTTCACAGGAGCCATCTCAGATACACAGAAAGCTTGTGAGGGACTCCCCAATACTAACACAAGGTGCTTTTCCAGGTCAGCTGTTTGAGCTCTCTCTGGCAAGCCTGGGAGTGGGTCCGAATTCCGGAGTCCAGAGAGAAGGTGGCAGGGAGGGGGCTTCCTCCTAGGCTTCTGAGGAGGCAGAGGAGAAGTATCCAGGCCCGGTGAGCTCTTGCTGTCAGGCCCACAAAGCTGCCAGCACCACTAAAGGAGACCAATGAAGAGGGAGATTGGAATGTTCGGGGACTGGAGGGAAAATTAGTCAGGGATAATGGCATAAACTGAGCCCCTCTGGTGCATTTCCATGGATGTTAAACCTCCCTGGTCGACAGAGGCAGCCTCAGTCCTCAGGACCCTGGGTGGGCGGGAACTGGGTAGATGCACACGCAGGAGCTCTGACCCCTCATGCCCACCCTTTATGGTCTGTCCACAGTGATGTGGAATGTGAGTGGGAGATGATGCAGCTCACGGGGACCCAGATGGTGAGGTTGGAGGCCAAGAGATCACCATGCAGGGGGAGCCCGGGGGCAATGGGGCAGAGGGTGGGTAGGGGAAGGCTGGTGGCAGAAGAGCAGCAAGCACAAGCTAGGAAGAGAATTTAACCCGGGACAGGGAAGCACATCCACTGCAAAGTTGAGTAACCCTGCTTAATGCATGTGACAATTCCCTGGTTCCTATGTCCCCTCTGGAGTCCCTGGGTGGTGCAAACAGTGAACGTGCTCAGCTGCGATCCAAAAGGCTGGTGGTCCGAGTCTACCCAGAGGCACCTCAGAAGAAAGGCCTAGCAATCTGCTTCCAAAACATCGGCCACTGAAAACCCTGTGGAGGGCAGTTCTACTCTGACACTCATGCAGTCACCATGAATTGGAGCTGACTTGACAGCTACTGGTACGGGTACATCCCCTTTACAGTTGAGGAAACTGAGGCCCGGCGAGATGAGAGGGTTTGGCCTGAGGCACAGCGAATAGCAGCAGTGCCCACTCTCCAGAGCTCGGGGGTCTTCCCGCTCAACAGCTGGATGCCAGTCACGCCCCTTTCCTGCTTTCTGAACTGGCTCTGCATCAGGTACCTCCTTGGCCCCTGTGTTCGCTGTGGACTAAGTGTCTGCACTGTTTGCACGTGCAGCACTATGTCAGTCCTTCATCATCCTCACAACACCCTTCAGAAGCACGTGTGGTGTTATGGGTTGAATTGTGTCCCTCAGAATATATGTTGTAAGTCCTAACCCCTATACATGTGGATATAATTCCATCTGGGAATAGGGTTTTCTTTGTTACGTTAATGAAGTCATATTGCCATATAAAAGGAGCACATTAAGCACAGAGAAGCAAGGACAAACTGGGGAAGACAGATGCCACCTGGAGATCACCAAGGAGCCGAGGAACAGAAGCTGAAAAGGGACAAGAATCTTTCCCCAGAGGTGATAGAGAGAAAGCCTTCCTCTAGAGCTGGCACCCTGAATTTCGACTTGTAGCCTCCTAAACTGTGAGAAAATAAATTTATGTTCATTAAAGCCTCCACTTGTGGTGTTTCTGCTACAGCAGCATGAGGAAACCAAGACGTGGCAATTCCTAACGTGCCCATCAAACAGATAGGAGCTGAGGTGTGGGCAGACTGGCTGGTGGTGGGGGCCAAGTCTTTTCCTAAGTGGTAAAGTTAAGAAAGATGCCCTTTCACTTTCCCTTAGATTCCCCAGAGGCAAAGCACAGCAAACTGGTGTCTAGGAAGAAAAGCGACCAGTCCCTTTGGGGAACTTTAGCAAGGTTCGTGGGGGAAAGTCACGATGGGCTTCTAGTTTGCATTCTACCTCTGACAACTCTCCTAACCCTCACTAGGCTCCTCCAACATGACTGTCCAAAAGGAGAGCTGGCTTAGGTCACCCCCAGGATCCACCCTACACAAGGGTGGCTTGTGACCATCAGGGCATCTACACACAGCTGTTGATGTACCATGTTGGCCTCAGCTGAAAAAACAACAACAAAACAAAACCAGTTGCCTTTGAGTCATCTTTGATGCATGACGATGGCATGTGTGTCAGAGTAGAACTGTGCTCCACAGGGTTTTCATTGGCTGAGTTTTGAAAGTACATACCCAGGTCTTTCTTCCTAGTCTGTCTTAGTCTAGAAGTTCTGCTGAATCCTACCCACCATGGGTGACCCTGCTAGTATTTGACATACCTGTGGCATAGTGTCACAGCAACACAAATACTGATGGATGGGTGGTAGACTTTGTGTATATAGTGACATATGTGTGTATACATATGTGAGTGTATAGCCATCACCACCACCAATTGCCATCAAGTCGACTCCGACTCATGGAGATCTCACGTGTGTCACAGTAGAACTATGCTCCACAGGGTTTTCAGTGGCTGATTTTGTGGAAGTAGATCATCAGGTTTTTCTTCCAAGGCACCTCTGGGTGGACTCGAACCTCCAGCCTTTTGGTTGGCAGATGAGTGCATTAACCAGTTGTGCCACCCAGGGACTCTGGGCATCAACTAGATGGTGCAAATGGTGGTTAGTAGCAGCAAAGGTTGCTGTATCGTGCGGGAAGGTAGGGAATTAACAGCTACACCTGGGGATGTCCATACCTGGCCTATTCCATGCCGAGCTACCTCGGGGACTTAATAGGATACATTTTGGGCAGTACGTTGGCTTCCAGTTGTACAGCTCTTCCATGTACATGACCTCATTTGATCCTCATGGCATCTGGCAAAGACAACCACTCGAGTATTGGATGAAGGCAGAGAGGGCCTGGTTCCTGCCCCGGTAGGTGGTGAAGGTGAGGTCTTAGGGATCCCACCCCAGCCCCCAGCAGTGTATTACACCTCTGATCCTGGGGCCTGCGGGTCTCTATTTGAAGGCACTAGCCAGTAAGTAAGTAATATTTCTCCATGGGAATGTCAACTGATAAATTGTTTAGTAGGTAAGATTCACTTCCTCCGTAACTGGAAATGCAAACAGAAGTGATTATAGACTGATTTGTAGCAATTTGGCAAATTTAGGAATATACCATTTTGTTGGAATGGTAGAAAGGGCAACGAGCAGCCTCGCTGGCATTGTGTGGGCTCCGTCAGCTTGGTAGTACAGAGCATGAGGTCTGTGCCAACGGCTGCCTGGGTAAGGGGGTCAGTTCTTGAAGGGCACTTTGTGGCACAGCATGACCCCAAGCCTCAGAGATTTCACAAATCACAGAAGATGGTTTTACAAACCAGACCTAAGGTTGTGGGGCCATGGGGACATGGAGGGGCCGTCTTCATCCAGACCGGAAACAGCGGGAGATGGACTGTTTTGTGTACCTCGTTCCTTCCCAATGCATACACCCGACACATACCACACAACACACATATCACACAAAAAAGCACACAACACGCACACTCACCACACACAATACATATACACACAACACAAAATAAATATACCACACATCTCACACACACAAAACATACACATATCACACACACAACACACTTACCATGCACAACACACATACCACACACAGCACATACATAAACCATGCGTACTACACAACACACACACCATACAAAACATACAACATGCACACTCACCACAAAAAATACATACACAAACCACACAACATAAACATACCAAACATACCACACACACATACAATACACACACCATAAAACACACACATATCCTTCCCCATACACACACTCACCACACATACCACATACACACCATACACAACACACATATGACACACAAAACACATATACCACATACACACTACACACATGCCTCACACACAACACACACAATCACACACAACTCATATACGTACCACACACAACACATACCACACACAGCACACATACTGCATGCACACCACACACGCCTCACACACAACACACATACACCACACACGCACACATACCACACACACAGTACACAAAATACACACACAATAGACACACCACATACACACAACACACACACAGCATACACTTACCACACACACACACATATACTCACCCCTTTTTTGTAACCTCTTCCCTCATTCGGTGCTGCTGTGTCTCCTGCATTTACTCATTCTTTCAAGGATGGGGTCCTCATTTGAAGTAATCATGATGCAAAGATGATGCACACATGGCCTCCATTTATCAAGTTTTCCTCATTTGTCAACAGCTTTGCACATCAGATCATTTCGATCCTTTCCCAGTGAGGTCAAGATGTCTGAGCTTCAGAGACGTGAAGCTGCTTGTCTGTGGCCGTACATCTCTTCAGCTGCAGAGCCAAGATTTGAAATACATGTTGTTGGTGTTGTTAGGTGCCATCAAGTCGGTTCTGATTCATAGCCACCCTATGTACAACAGAATGAAACTCTGCCTGGTCCTGTGTCATCCTCACAATTGTTATGCTTGAGCTCATTGTTGCAGCCACTGTGTCAATCCATCTCATTGAGGATCTTCCTCTTTTTTGCTGATACTCTACTTTACCAACCATGATGTCCTTCTCCAGGGACTGTTCCCTCCTGATAACTTCTCCAAAGTATGTGAGACGAAATCTCACCATCCTTGCTTCGAAGGAGCATTCTGGTTATACTTCTTCAAGACAGATTTGTTCGTTCTTCTGGCAGTCCACAGTATATTCGATATTCTTCACCAACACCATAATTCAAAGGCATGAATTCTTCTTTGGTCTTGCTTATTCATTATCCAGCTTTTGTACACATATGAGCTGATTGAAAACACCATGGCTTGGGTCAGACATTTTTGCTTTCTAACACTTTAAAGAGATCTTTTGCAGCAGATTTGCCCAGTGCAACGCGTTGCTCAACTTCTTGACTGTTGCTTCTGTGGGCGTTGACTGTGGATCTAAGCAAAATTAAGTCCTTGACAGCTTCAACATTTTATGTTTATCACCATGTTGCTTATTGGTTCAGTTGCGAGGATTTTTATTTTCTTTATGTTGAAGTGTAATCCATACTGAAGACTCTGGTCTTCAATCTTCATCAGTAAGTGCTTCAAGTCCACTTCACTTTTAGCAAGCAATGTTGCATCATCTGCGTAACTCAGGCTATAATATGGCCTCTGTGATAGACATGACACCAGAGATCACATGATAGAATTTTGCAAGACCAATGACTTATTCATTGCAAATACCTTTTTTTCAACAACATAAATGAGGTACATGTACACACACACATATCCACCACTCGTCTGTCAGTTTGTCATACTTTGGCGGCTTGTGTGTTGATAGAATGCTGGAAGCTATGCCACCGGTATTTCAAATACCAGCAGTGCCACCCATGGTGGACAGGTTTCAGCCGAGCTTCCAGACTAAGATGAACTAGGAAGAAAGGCCTGGAGATCTACTTCCAAAAATCACCTAATGAAAACCATATGGATCACAAGAGAACATTGTCTAATTTTCTTGCTTTGGACACGCTGTCAGGAGGGATCAATTGCTGGAGCAGGACATGGTGTTTGGTGAAGTAGAGGACCAACAAGGATGTGGGAAACCTTCGGTGAGATGGATTGTTACAATAGCCACAATGATGGACTCAGGCACTCTGGTGATCATGAGGATGACGCAGGACTGGGCAGTGTTTTGTTCTGTTGTACATAAGGTTGCCTTGAGCAGGAGTTGACTCGACAGTAGCTAAATCTCTCTTTCTTTCTCTTTCTTTCTGTGTGCATGTACTTGCCTTGTCAACTCCAAAGGACTGTGACAATGGCATTTTTTTCACAACGTGTGCAAATTTGAAGTACAGAGCAATGCTTATATCAAAGGAACTAATCTCTAAGTATAGAATTTTTAAGTTCCAAGAACCTTTGCCAAAGTGCTTGGATGAACAATGTTTTGCCTGATGATTCTATGCCTTCTTATCTAGCTCCCATCACTGCAGCAGCCAACTGGACCAGCCGCTGCCGCTTGCCTCCTCTTGTAACTTTTAATTGCAAATCCTTGAGGCCCCTAGAGCACCACTGGTTCAGCTCTGCATTTCCACCACCCAAACGGAGTTGACTGGGTGCATGTTAATACCTCTTCCAGCCTGAGATTCCTGGGTGGGGGCTCTCACTCCAAATGGCAGCACTGTCCCCTAGTACCTACGTGTCGAGAGGCTCTGCCCTGGACCCTCCTGCCCCTGAAATGACATCCACCATCCCAAAGGCTTTCATGGGGAGCCCTGTCCCTTCTAAACCCCTACAGAGATGAGAGCCTGCTTGCCATACTGTCAGATTACAGTGTGCTAAGTGTGTTCGAGTGGAGAAGTAATTGAGAAGAGTAAATCAAAGTGAAAATGATTTTCAAGAGCTCTGGATTACTAAAGCCTGGACTTCTCCTGTCTTCACAGTTTTGTGTCTAGTATATATTATGCAAATCTCTCTCTTTCTCTCTCTCACTTTTTCTTTCTGGCTCTCTAATGGGAAAGTCTGGCTGGATTCCCTAGGATTTTTTATTTAAGTAGAAATTTAAACATAGTATCGAAGCTTTTAGCTTTACTTATGGCAATACAAAAAATCCAATTATTAGAACTGATACTGTTTTATGGACTGTTCTCTTTATTAGTGCCATATTGCAGCTAATTCTAGAGACCAATTTCTTGGAAGTGTCCCTGGGTTATGGTTTTGCTGACTCCATTTTGCAGAAGATTTAAGATGCCAGAGAGAGCCTGTCTTCTGAGTGTGTCCACCTCCCACCCCAGATGCTGCCATTTCATTGTTCCTTGGACCAGGCTTCTTTCCTGTGCTTGTACGTCCCATCCGCTGGGCTCCTGAAGGATGCTGGAAAGGCTTCTACAAATCTGCCTAGTGTATAAATCCTTGATTAGGTAATTTACCAATCCCATTATGTTTAGCTCTTTAAAAACTGCTAGGCTCTCACCAAAAGAACTTGCGGAAAGTTAGCCGAAGCAGGAGGAATCAGCATCATTTACAGCTTCCCCTCCAGCTCTTCTGACACTAGATAACAAGAGCCGAAAACTCTGCAGGACTCGTCAGCAAAACTCACAATTCCCAGCCCCAGGAACCCTCCGGAAGGCCCTCATTCACAGATTAAATCTCACACAGTTTGGCTCTGCCTCCATCTTTCAATGTCTCATGTTCTCAGCACACCCTCCCACAGGGAATTTAAGTCAGGGCCTGAGCAAGGTCCCGCCTGCTTTGCACAGGGAGATTCTTCAAGGCTGAATTCAGCCACGCACTGCACTGCCCTTCAAGGAGGGCCAGGGTGGGAATGTGCTGTTTCCATCTCAAAATGCAGACACTGCTGGCTAAGTGGATAGAAGCAGAGTCCAAGGAGTTTGATCTCAAAACCAATGCCTTCCAATAAAACTACTTCCACATCTTTATTTAATGAGAACCTCAGCAACTCAGAGGCATAGATGTTATTCTGAAGGTTCAATGGAAAAACGGAGACTCAGGAAGCTTCGGTGACTGGCTTAAGCTGTCCCAGCTGGGAAGTGGTGGAAACAGGACTACTCAGAACCAGGACTCAAACTTGGTTTTTCCCTGTATGAGTTTTGGAAACTTCCACTATGCCTTGTTTCTGAGAGTCACTTGAATATGCCCTTCTCTTTTTGAATTGCATTATTCTGGCCATTAAATATTTGCTCCTGTCCCAACTTCTCTACTGTGATGCTGGGCTTACAGAGAACCACGTCCACATATCTAGTATAGTAAGTTGCTTATGGCTTCCCTCCACACATGACATGACTGTGAAGCCCTGGAAGGCAGGGGTTAAGGCTGAGTTGAAATTAATTCACTATTCTTGGAGCTAAGCACAGCGATTGCCCCATGGAAGCCTCAGTACATGTTTGCTTGATGATGGGTGAGAAGATTGAGAAGATGGGTGGGTGTGTGAGTAGGTGGGTGAGTCAGCCATTGAGGGGAACAGGAAGTATCATTCATTCATCCATCCATTCATTCATTCAGTACATATTCATTGTGCGCTGGACTGACATTGTTATTGCTGTGGAGTAGGCTCCCACTTGTGACCTTATGCATAACACAATGAAACGGTGCCTGGTGCTGCAACATCTTCATGATTGTTGATATGTTTGAGCACATTGTAGTGGCTATTGAGTCAATCCATCTCATCGAGTGTTTCCCTTGTCTTCCCTGACCTTCCACTTTATCATACATGATGTTTTTTTTATCGCTATCGGTCTCTCCTGATGACATGTCAAAAGTAAGCAAGTGAAAGTCTTGTTATCCTCACTTCTAAGGAACATTCTGGTTGTATTTCTTCTAAAACTGATTTGTTTATTCTTTTGGCAGTCCACAGTATATTCAGTATTCTCTGCCAACACCACAGTTGGAAGGCACCAATTCTTCTGTCATTGGGACTCTTAGAAAGTAGTTGCAGAGTTGTTCTCTGTTATGGATTGCACTGTGTCCTCCAAAATATATGTTGGAATCCTAACCCCTACACCTGTGCAGGAACCCTGGTAGCCTAGTGGTTAAGAGCCTGGCTGCTAACCAAAAGGTTGGCAGTTCGAATCCACCAGCCATTCTTTGGAAACCCTATGAGGTAGTTCCACTCTGTCCTATAGTGTAGCTATAAATCAGAGTTGACTCAAAGGCAAGGGGTTTGGTTTTGGTTTTTATATCTGTGGATGTGATCCCATTTGGGAATGAGGCTTTCTTTGTTATGTTATGTTATGTTATGTTAATGAGGCCATACCAGTGTACCGTGTGTCTTAAACCTATTCACTTCTGAGCTATAAAAAGAGCAGTTTAGGCACAGAGAAGCAAGCAAGAATGGGGGAAAGATAATTCTGTGGCCACCTCCAAGGAATGCCAAGAAGTTGAGACAAGGATTTTTCCCTAGAGCAAATGAGAGAGAGCTACCTTCAACCCCAAATGCCCTGGAGAGCTCCAAGCTGAGAAGATCTTAGGGGCTTCCAGAAGATGATAAGTCATGGCAAGGCTGATGAATGAAGCCCTGGTCTGCGTTAAGATGGGACTTCTCTCACCATTTAGCTCAGGGCCTGGCCTGCTACAATATGAGTGAAGACTAACCAGAAACCACTTGTGACTGAGCTGCTTCCAATTCATGGAGACCTTGGGTATGTCAGAGTAGAACTGTGCTCTGCAGAGTTTTTAATGACTGTGGGCAAGTTGCTTAATTTTTTTTTTAATGTGCCTCAGTGATCTCATCTGCAATATAGGGATAATAATAGTAATACATATTTTATAGGGTTGTGAGGAGGGAGTTAATGAGTTAATATAGGTAAAGTTCAGACATCAGTGCCTGGTGAGAACCACATATGGGCTCTTGATTGTCTCCCAAGTTTGGTCAAAATTCAATTATTTATTTTAAAAATCTTTGAGACAGTAGGAAAGAAGTCTGAACAGTTATGTTTAAGACAGCTTACTCTTTTTTTCTTACAAAATAATTACTTTTATTTCACTCTATGCACTCAATTTTTTTTCAGTATTGTGTTCTTTCATTTTTGAAAAGTTGCTGCAGACAACCCGCTATGATTTCAAGACTCACTATTGCATTATGACCCACAGTTTGAAAACTACAGCTGCAGGTGACAGAACGTTGTTGAGGAGTGCTAAGTAGGGTGAGGACACAGTCAAATTGATGGTTTGGATCTCTTTCTTAATGGAGCCTGGACCAGAGTGATGCTCCTTCTCCCTGGATACACATTAAAATCACCTGATGAATTTTAAATGTGACCGATGCCAATACCTCACCCTGAGAGATTCTTCTTTAGTTGGCAAGAGAGCTCACTCTTAGTCCACATCATGCAGTGTCTTGTCTATTTTGTAACTAACAAGTCTTGGGCACCTACTGAGTGCCAAGCACTTGCTGTGTGCTCACACCTTATAGACATTAGCCATTTGTTCCTCACAAAGCCTGTCAAGCTGCCAGGTGTTGAGGTAGTCAATTAGGACAATGAACCAAGCTGAAAGTAACAATCAAACCTCTATTCCCTCACTGTAGCAGTGAAAGCAAGAAGCCAAAAAGAGAGGCACTGGATTCCCAAAGTTCCCATTTCCCCATGCAACAACAATAGTGAGGGCCAGCCAGATGACATGGAGTACAGATGGGGGATCATTTCACTGCCAAGGAGCCCTGAACCCAAAGCTCCTGCTGTTTTATGGACTCAAGCAGCTGGGAGCAGAGAGAGGGTGAAGGGCTAAGAGTGGAAAAATACTGATTCAGAGTAGAGAAAAGTGTCTTAGTAAAGGCCCTTCAATAGGGAAGTCTCAGCCTATGCTCCCTGACAAGGAGGTCCCCAAATGGGACACCTGAACTAGGAATGCAGATGTGTGTATGCGCATGGTTGGCCCCAGGAGGTGGAGGAAGGGCTGAGTCCTTGACTGCAACTCCCTCCAGCCTTGTATCAAGGCTGCTGTGGTGGGCAGCTCCCCCGATGAGGCCTGCCAAGCACAGCCTTGTCATTGCCTGCGGTTGGGCTAGGAGGATCACACACAGCCTTCTGGACTGGAGCTGGACCCCTCAAAGCTCTGGGAGGTAAGCACTGCAATGTCTCCATTTTATGGCTGAGGAGACTAAGGTCTTGAAATTTTGACTAGCACGAGAAAGAATCCTGGAGACTCTCAATACCCAAGTACTTCCCCTGGCTTCAAAATCAGATGGCTGAGTAGGTTACTCACCCTTTTGACCTGGTGGAATGAGAGGACAGGTCTTCAGAGCCTCCCATGGACACTCTGGAGGCTCTGAGTACTAGGTCCAAGGCTTGCTGACAGCTCACAGGCCAACAGGATTTTCTGGGACCCAGTATGTTTGGCAAATGCTGAGCTAAACAAAGTCTTACGCTAGTCTTCATGATACTAATGTGTATCAGGCATCTCCTAGAGTAGAGTGTGGTATGCAGGGCTCCCAGATGGGTTTGACCACCAAATATTATTCTTATGGGATCATCTCTTTACTCATTTCCAGTGGAATATCATTGGGAAATCCTCTCCCAAATGTTCTCTAAGTCCCTCTGCAGTTATAAATATCTGACGTGCTAATGGTACCATGCACGGACACATGAATGAGTGGGAACTTGTGCTTAAATTAAAAAAAAAAAAAAATACAGTTAAAAGAGAATAAATTAAAAAAAAAAACTGATGTTCATGGATGAAACTGGAGGACAGTATGCTGAGTGAAATAAGTCAATCACAAAAGGACAAATATTGTATGAGACCACTGCTGTAAAAACTCATGAAAAGGTTTACATACAACAAGAGACAATCTTTGATGGTAAGAGGGATGGGAAGGGGCACAGTGGAAATACTAGATAGACAATAGATAAGTGATAACTTTGGTGTGAAGGGTAAGACAGTACACAATAATGGGGAAGCCAGCACAATTCGTACAAGGAAAGGTCATGGATGCTCCATAGACACATCCAAACTCCCTGAGGGACCAAACTGCTGGGCTGAGGGCTGTGGGGAGCATGGTCTTGGGGAACATCTACCTCAATTGGCATAACATAGTTTATAAAGAAACTGTTCTACATTCTACCTTGGTGAGTAACATCTGCGGTGTTAAAAGCCTGTGAGCAGCCATATAAGATACTCCACTGGTCTCACCCCTTCAGGAGCAAGGGAGAATGAAGAAAACAAGATACTAGGGAAAGATTACTCCAAAGGACTAAAGGACCACAACAACCACTGCCTCCACCAGACTGAGTCCAGTACAACTATATGGTGCCCGGCTACCACCGTTGACTACTCTGACAGGGATCACAACAGAGGATCCTGGACAGAGCTGGAGAAAAATGTAGAACAAGATTCTAACTCGCAAAAAATGACCAGACTTACTGGCCTAATAGAAACTGGAGAAACCCCAAGACTATGGCCCATGGACACACTTCTAGCTCAATAATGAAGCCACTCACTAGGTTCACCTTTAAGGCAAAGATTAGACAGTCCCATAAAACAAAATGAGACTAATGGTGCACAATAGCCAAAGGACAAGGACTAGAAGGCAGGAGGGGACAGGAAAACTGGTAATAGGGAACTCAAGGTCAAGAAGGAAGAGTGCTGACATGTTGTGGGGTTGTTAACCAACGTCATAAAACAATATGTGTGCTGTTTAATGAGAAATTATTTGTTCTATAAACCTTCATCTAAACTACAACAAAAAAATTAAATTAAAAAACAAAAAAAACACCGATGTTCATTGCAGCACTTTTCACAATAACCAACATGTGAAAACAACCTAAATGTCCATCAACAGGTGAATGGATAAACAAATAGTGGTATATCTACACAATGGAATACTACTCAGCCATAAAGTGAAATGAAGTCCTGATGCATGCCACAACATGGTGGAACCTTGAAAACACTATGCAGCGTGAAAAAAGTCAGTTGCAAAATACAAATATAAATACAGTATGATCTCAATTATACAAAATAGGCAAACATAAAGAAACTGAAGTGTATTAGTGGTTTCCAGGAGTGCGAGGGAGGGGAAAAAAAGGAGTTTTTGCTTAGAGGGCATTGAGTTTATGTTAATGGCAGTAGAATAATTTGCAAAAAGATAGCGAGAATGATTGCACAACCTGAAGAATGTAGTCAATGCCTCTGAATGGTACATGTAGAAACTGTTGAATTTACATATGTTTTGTTGTGTATATTTTTATCACATTAAAAAAACTGAAAAAGACTATCAGTCTTCCTTTCCAATAGATGGCACATGGATGGTAAAATTAACCACCTTCTTTCCTATTCCCTGGGTGTGTCTTTTCAATTGGGCAAAGGGTTCCTACAAAGCCATTACCTGGTGTCAGTTCAATGGTGTCTGTCATCGATGGCATTTCAACCTTTCTGCGGGGCTTCTGCTTTCTGGTTTGAAAAATCGTCCTGCATTAATTGTGAGAAGCTGTGTTTCCCCAAGCGAAAGACAGGGGCTGTTGCCTTCACTTCACTGAAACAGTTGTCAAAAAGATAGACAGCTGTCCTCCAGAATGTCAGAGCTGCTTCTCTGGCCCTTTGAGTTTTCCATCTATAAGAACAGCTCAAAGCCATTTGGCAGCCGAGTGCCTGGGACCTCGCTGAGAAAATCTGCTCAAGATTTGCAGGACGGAAAGAGGTTTATCATTTTGGCAGGGGCTGATTATGTAAATCACAAGGTGTTCTGCCCAGTCCCTGGTGCCTCCAAATCCTTCCAGGTGTGTTCAAGGCAGGAAGTGACGTGCCACATCTTAATGCAGCTATAGGTCAATGATATCCCCAAAGTCGGTCTACAGAATCGTGTTGGTGGATACATTTTTTTCTCCCCATCCACACTGGCATCTGTAGTTGCTCCTTAGATGTTTAAATCTCTCAGAGAAAGGCACTTCCAGTGTGAGCACAGGGCTGAGAGCCAGTGAGCTGTCTCCTACACTGAAGTTGTTATTGAGAAATGTCTCCTGTGTCATACTAATCAATGGGTAAAACATGGGGACCCCAAGATATAAATGGACAAAAGACACAAGGAGGCAATTCACAAAGGCGAAAATACAACTAGCAAGCAAATGAATGGAAAAACATCCAACTGCCTTGGCACTCAATACTGCAAATAAAAAAATGGGAAGGAGTATGTGTGTGCACGCGCACATATGCCTATCAAATTAAAAATGATTTAATACATTTCTAGTAACCAGTTCGTGAAATCATGTTTCCACTCAATGCTAATGGTTATATAAGCTGATTCAGCCTCTTGGAAAGTAATTTGGCAATCTTTATTATAAGCTTTATAAAGGTTTGATACAAGGATAGATAATACTCATTAAACTCCAACTACAAATTTAAGTACTTTAGACACACTGGCACAGGTAAGCTTCACGATGACCCTATGTGACATGTGTAAAATTATCTTCATCCCCGTCTTATGTGTGGATAAACTGAAAGAGGAAGATTAAAGTAGTTGGTTCAATGCTTTGCAGCTAGTAAGACATCTAGCTCCAAAGCCTGTATTCCCAACCACCTCACTCTATTCCTCTCTTGTGTGTGTTTACTCATTGACTCCATGTCTGTGAAGGAACTTAAATACACACTCACATAAAGTCTTTGACACAAAGATGCTCAACAGTTTATTTATAATAGTGAAAACTTGAAAACAACTCAATGAAATACTGTGCTCTCATTTAAAAATAACATCTAGTTCAAAGGAAAAGTTAAAGATGTCAAAATGAACACAGAGACATTTATCTCCAGTTCCTACTTGAACCTTATTAAAAAGGAGAGTAAATGGATTTTTTAACAATACACATAAGACCACAAGGACAATGAGAACAGGAAAGGAGACAACGACATTGTTTCGGAAGCTGAGAAGCAGAAGGACAAGTGTTAACAGATTCAGCTGAACCAAGAAAGCAGAACCCAATCAGCAGTGCAGAAAACACAGAAGACTGACTCGTACTGAAGCATCTTCCCACAAAGGTGCAGGATTGGGAGGCCCCTGATGCCCTGGAAGAAAATGTGAAGGTACTGCTGAAAACAGGAGGAGTGCAGAAAGTCTGTGAGAAGTAGTGAGACTGTGCCATCCCCCAGATTATCCTCTCTCAATTCTGTGCTGGGAGAGTGACCTTCCCAGCCTGGCAGGAGACTAAAGTTTCATTCTTGGGAGAGGCTAAAACAGAGAGTCACTGAATACATGAGGACTTAATGAATGACTAGATGGAAAACAGGATGATTAAGGGAGGTCTCCCCCAGTTGGCTCTCAGCTCTCGGAATACTGGTGGCAAGACATATGTCTTCTAGGCAGGAGACCGGAGGATTCTTCTCTGGGAAACCTGACCATTCCAAGAGAAAAGATCTAAAGATACGGTTATGGGACCAAAGAGGGGCAGCTCAGAGTGAGGCCTCCTCTTCTCTTCTCCTGTACTTTATCCTGCACAGCTTCAACAGGTCTGATGGGGGGTCTGGTTTAAGAAAGACACCCCGTTCTGGAGGGTCCAAAGAACCCCACCCTCATTTCTACAGTTGTTTTTAATTTGATAGGCATATGCGCACGTGCACACACACACTCCTTCCCATTTTTTTATTTGCAGTATTGAGTGCCAAGGCAGTTGGATGTTTTTCCATTCATTTGCTTGCTAGTTGTATTTTTTGTGATATTTTGTGTCCTGAAAAGATATGCTGAAGTTCTAACACCCCTACCTGTTAATGTGACCTTGTTTGGATAGAGAGAATTTTTCTTTGAAGATGTGATCAGTTGAGGAAGTCCTAATTCCTAACCCCTTCTGAGTGTTGTTAGGTGCTGCTGAGTTGATTCCAATTCATAGTGGCCCCATAGGACAAAATAGAACTGCCCTATTGGGTTTCATAGGCTGTAATCTTTATGGGAACAGATTGCCAGATCTTTTCTCCTTTGAGTGGCTGGTGGTTTTGAACCACTAACTTTCAGTTAGCAGCCGAGCACTTTAACCACTGTACCACCAGGGCTCTTTCCCTTTTGAGTGGCATCTTATAAAAGGGGGGACCAGATAGGGAGACAGAGTCACACAAGGAGAATACAGATGCCATGTGAGAATGCATCTAAAAGCCAAGGAATGCCAAGAAAATTCTGGGGTTACCAGAAGCTGGAAGAGACAAGTAAGTATCTTTCCCAAGAGTAGACAGAGCATGGTCATATCAATGCCCTGAATTCAGACTTCTAACCTTCAGAACTGTGAGATAATAACTTCCTATTCTTTAAATTCATCCACTTTTCAGTATTTTGTTACGGCAGCCCAAGGAAACTAAGACAGGTACTGACCATGGTGTCTCCCCAATGGCATCCCACACAGATCACCTCGTTGTGAGGGCACAGTTGACACGTGCCACTGTGCACTTAGGGCTTCCAACCAGCTTTCTTGAGCCCATCTATTAAGTATGAGTAAAAATTCAGAAAAGTTTGTAACCTAGCCAGATACCAAATAATCAAACAGAACCCTAAGGAGGAAAAAAATATGTAGGAAGATGAAATCTAAGACAAACAGGCAAGATACATGTCAGTATCCTCAGAGTTATAGGAGAAGATATTACATCCATGAAACAAGAATAGGATTCCATTAAAAAGGAACACTTAGTAAACAGAAAACAGTTAGTGGAATTAAAATGATAATGACAAAAATTAAAAACTCAGCATAAAGCTTCTAAGATAAAGCTAAATGAAATCTCCCAGAAAGTAGCAAAAAGAAAAAGTGATATAGAAATAGTAAGAAAATTAGAGGATTAGCCAGGGAATCCAACTTCTTTAAAAAAAGAAAAAAATTGCAGAAAGAGAAGACAGACACAGTGGAGGGAAATACATCATCAGAAAACAACAAGGTATCTGGCAATGAAGTAGTAATTATAAGTGCTTCACACTGTTCCAAGCATTGCATAAATATTAACTCATTACATTTTCATACCAACTCTTGAGGGTAGTACATTTTTCATCTTATTTTACAAATGTGAGCCCTAAGGCATAGAGAGTTTAGAAGACTGTTTATGGATGGTCACCCAGCTGATAAATGGCAGAACCAAGATCTGAACCGGAGCAGGTCAATTTCCATATTCAAACTCTTCATCACTATACTAGACTGCCTCTCAGTAAAAGAGCTTCAGAAAGTTCAAGAAATAATTCAAGATTTTTTTTTCAGGCCAAACGGACATGAGATTCCAAGTTGAAAGGATGCTTTGAGTTTCCAGCACGACGGACAAAAAATTATCTATACCAAGGCATAGCATGGTGGAATTTCAGAACAGTGGGGCCAAAGCAGAGATCCCAAAAGCTGAGAGAAAGACAGAGAGACAGGGATGAAAGAGACAGAAAGTAAGACAGGGAAAGAAAGATGAGAGGAGAAGAGAAAGAGAGGGAGAGAGAAAGAGAGAGAGGGAAAAAAAGAAAGAAAAGGAAGAGAGAGAGAGAGAGAGAAAACAAATTGCCTATAAAGATGAAGAATCAGAATGACATCAGATTTCTTAAGAGCAATTCTGGAAACAAGGAGAAAATGGAGCAATGTCTTAAAGTTCTGAGGGAACAGAAGCTCAAAATAGTAGACTATACTCAGGCAAATTGTCAAGTCTGAGGGTGGAATAACAATGTTTTCAGATATACGAGATCTCATGCACCTTTTCTCTGTAGTCTGCTGGAGGAGCTGTTCCATTAACATGAAGGGATAAACCAAGTAAGAGGAAGACATGGCATCAGGAAATGGAATGGACACAAGAGAAGTAGATCCCTAGGTTGATGGCGAAGAATATTCCAAGATGACAGCTCTGCAGCAGTCCAGGTTGGACCAGATTAGAAGACTCTGGGAGGGATATTTCCAATAAGATGAAGTTCACCAGATGTGTAGTGGATATGTTTGAGTAAACTGAGAGGAGACTCTTGTGAGAGACAGTTTCTACAAGTACATAGAAAAGCAGACAGACAAACAAAACAAACCAAGAGACAACACCCAAGACAACTGATTCCACTGAGAACAAGTAGTTGTTCAGGAAAAGAAATTTGCTCGTAGACCCTGGGTGTTGCAAATGGTTTGCACTATACCACTAACCTAAAGTTTGACAGTTCGAACCCACCCAGTAGTACCCTGGAAGAAAGGCTTGGCGATCTGCTTCTGTAAAGATTACAGCCAAGAAACCCTATGCAGCTGTTCTCTTCTATTAGGCACGAGGTCACCATGAGTTGGAAATGACTTGACAGCAACGTGTTTAGCCAGTGAGTAGCATTTACATGGTCATACTAAAGTAAACACTGAATATCAATCTAACTAGAATGACACTGTAACTATATCCTTATGGTGGGATGATGAGATAGCAGGGAGTGGGCACGTGTAGGGGTGAGAAGGGTGAAAGAATGCTAAAACATTTTTCATCCTTAGCAGTAAATCAATAGATAATGACTAAAGTTGAAAAAACCAACAGATAGCGATAGAAATATGTTATTTATAAACATAGAGGCACAGGGCCATGAACTGTTTCTTTTGTGGTATTCAGACATACCTCTTCCCCTCTGGTGGGACCAACGAGGGGCAGCTCAGAGTGAGGCCTCCTCTTCTCTTCTCCTGTACTTTATCCTGCACAGCTTCAACAGGTCTGATGGGGGGTCTGGTTTAAGAAAGACACCCCATTCTGGAGGGTCCAAAGAACCCCACCCTCATTTCTACAGTTGTTCCCACTGCAATGGAAACAGCTCTTTACCTGTCTATCTCCCCCATTATACTGTGAACTTCTTGGAGGCACCAGTATGATGACTGCACCCGGAAGACAATCCATAAAGAAAAGGACCTTACCTCAGGGACAAAGAGGAGATGTAGAGTTTTCCAAACAGTGCATCTAGAGAAAGCGAACACTTTCAGTGGTGTTTGGGACCGGATCACATCAGCTCATAAGGACCAACAGCAAGGATCTCTTCCCAACTCCATGTTCAGCAGTGTCATGCCAGTAACTTGGAATTAGCCCTGGTAGGAGTATTTACACCAAGGAAATTGCTATACACCATAAATAAGCTCTAACCTCCCCTGGAGAGCTGGTTATTAGATACTTATTTCCATACTGCCGTAAAACTGTACCCACTTCCATGTTAGCCCTCAGAGCTTTCTCCTGGAAGTAACTAACAGTCCAGTGATGCTGGTAATGATCACACTGTTAATCCAAAAAGCATAACAAAGATTGGATTCACATCCACAAGGCCTTTTCCAACTGGGCAGTGTCAAAAACCCCGATCTATCACCCGTCTGTCAGTGTGTTGTACTGTGGTGGCTTGCGTGTCATGTCACTGTGATGTCGGAAGCTATGCCACTGGTATTTCACATACCAGCAGGATAATCCATGGTGGACAGGTTTCAGCAGAGCTTCCAGACTAAGAAAGACTCAGAAGAAGGGCCTGGTGATCTACTTCTGAAAATTAGCCAATGAAAACACTATAGATCATAACAGAACATTGTAGAGCTTGCTGTCTTTGGACATGTCATCAGGAAAATCCAATCACTAGAAAAGGACATAATGTTTGGTCAAACGGAGGGCCAGTAAAAATGAAGGAAACCATCAGTGAGGTATATTGATGCAATGGCCACAACAAATGGACTCAAATATACCAACAATCATGAAGATGGTGCAGGACTGGGCAACGTTTCATTCTGTTGTACATAAGGTCACCGTGAGTTGGAGCCAACTCCACCGCAACTAACAACAGCAACAGAAACCTTCATATTTGAGAAGATTTGAAAGTTGGGACTCTTCACTCATCTCTGAGTATTCCCAAGATCTCAGGCACAATCAGAAGTGAGGGGAAGGAGAGGTGTCGAGTTCCCAACCACAGTCACATTCAGTACCCTGGAAAGACTAAGCACACATTCCACAGCAGACTTCAAAACTTCTAGAGAATGTGGTTAAACATGGTAATGTTTTAAAATATCGTTTTTGTGTGTGTGCCTGGAAGGAAGCTGCAGATCACAGGAATCCATTTCTGCACTCCATCACCTGGCAAAAAAAAACACAAACGTGGTAAATGAGTGCTGAGTGGATCTGCCAATGTGGCATAATACAGATTTAAGCTTTGTGGGAGATTTCATCTCAGAATGCAAATGTTTTCTCTATGAATCCAAAGTATAATCACAGTGGGTGAAACTAAAAAAAAAAAAAAAAAAAAAATCAAAGTACACAGATAGACCCTCTGGGCAACACCAGGTCTCTGAGTCAGAAGTCAAGGGGCTCTGTGGATGCCTGGGATCCTGGCAGGGCTGAGAATAAGAAGAATTCCTGTCACCTTCCCATTCACATGGGTTCCACCACAGTCATGATTTAGATAAGCTATCACTCATTCATTTGGTTCAAGAAACATTTATTGGGCACCTACTTTTTGCCTGGAGTCCCTGGGTGGTGCAAACAGTTAACATGCTTAGCTGCTAACTCAAAATTTGGAGGTTCAAGTCCACCCAGAGTCACCTCGAGAGAAAAGTGGACTCATGCTGTTTGGTGTTCCTCACTTTTGTGGGGTCTGTGCATGTTTCCCTTCCCTACTAGTTTTCCTTTCCAGAAGGTTCTGGGGACCTGAACATGCTCCCCTGACCTTTTATTTCTGCTAACAAACTCTGATAAGTTCCCTTCCATCTAATAAAATAGGTTTTTCTCTCTGATAAATATTACCAGTTCAACAGAAGGGAGAATCACTCTGTGGGTTCCTGAGTTCTGGGAGGTTGTGATATCGACCTGTGCTCCTCAGGAAACTGGCTGCTTCAGCGAAGTTGTTGGGGCCTTAACTGATGGTTTTCCCAGATGATGCCTCCCAGAGTTAGTGGGTAAATAGTCAATCATGGGAGCTGTGCTATAGTTCAACTGAAAAACAACAGAAAACAAGCAAACACAAATGGGTAAAAAGATTGAGTAGACTCCACAGAAGATGTGCAAATGACCAGTAAGCACACCTAGAGGTACAACATCATTAGTCATAAAAAAAAATATAAATAGCAACCACAATGAAATATTAAAGTCATAAGGACACATAAAAACTTTAAAAATATGGAAATACCAAAAGTTGGCAACGATATGGAGCAAGTAGAAAGAACTGTGTTATGTTGCTGGTGGGAGGGTAAAATCATAACAAGCATTTTGGAAAACTGTAGTTTCTTCCAAAGCTAACAGATACTTACCCTGTGACCCAGTGATATCCCTACTAGGTATTTATCGAAGAGAAATGAAAAAATATGCTTTAAAAAACCCCACCTGTACATAAATGTTCACGGCAGCCTAATTCATAATACCTCCAAACTAGAAATGATCCAAATGTTCTTCTGCAAGAGTATGGGCAAATCTAAGTTCAAGCAATAGAATACTACTCAGTAATAAAAGGAACATACCATTAGATGAATACCACATCTGGGTGAATTTCACAGATGTTAAGTTGAGCAAAAGGAGGGTACCAAAAACTATGTAACATATGATTCTGTTTATATGAATTTCTAGAGCAGACAAAACTACTTTGTGGGGATTGAAATCAGAATAGCAGTTACCTATGGAGGGTGAAAGAATTGACCAGAAAGTGGCCTGAAACTTTCCAGAGTGATGGAAATGTTTTGCATCTTATTGGGGTGAGGTATATACAATACCTACCAACGATGTCAATTTCTTGTATTTTGGTGGCTTATGTGTTGCTATAATGCTGGAAGCACTTAGTGGACAGGTTTCAGTGGAGCTTCCAGATGAAGACAGACTAGGAAGGAAGGCCTGGTGATCAACTTCCAAAAATTAGCCAATGAAAACCTATAGATCATAACAGCATATTGTCCAATATAGCACTAGAATATGAGCCCAAAAATAGCAATGATTATGAAGATGGCACAGGACCAGGAAATGTTTGGTTCTAGTATCCATAAGTTTGTTATGAGTTGGAGCCAACCCCATAGTAACTAACAACAGCAACAACATATACAATATGCATGGGTGTATACATTTCTCAAGTCACCCAACCATACAAGTAAAATCTGGGCGCTTCATAGTGTGTAAATTAGATCTGGAGAGAGAGAGAGAATAGGAGCTGGTCTGCCAAGATGGCCCTTGGTAGGGCTAATCTCCATATACTACTTTCCTTAAGAAAACCCCATTGCTTAGTAAACAGAAAGTGGTGTGACAGTATTTGCTGTAGACTGAATCACTGACCCCATTCTTTATCTCTCTTGTATCCATATCCTGTGCCTTGTGATTTTCTCTTTTCTTCCAGTAAAGGCAGAGGGTATGTCCCATCCCTTGATTGTGGACTCTGCCATGTGATTTGCTTTGGCCACTGGCACATGGGCAAACATGGTGTGTGCTTCTTCAGAGCTTTGGCTTTAGAAACCTTGAGTGTCTCCCTTGCCTTTGTGTCTCTGCCATTGTTGTTAGAAGATCTTTCCAAGGTAGCTGCTACCGCTTCACTCTGAGCCCCAGATTGGACACACATGGAGTAGACCAGATCCCAGGACAGCAGGAGCCAAGGCCAAAGGGGGACAACAACAGAGCTCAGTCTAGATGAGCTGACCTCAGAAGACTTGTGAATCCATGGAAAACAAGTGCTCCTTGTATCCACTGAGATCCTGTGATTGCATGTTTGTTACTCAGTAATAGCTGACCAACACAGTCTTCCCTCTGCTCGTACCGCCATTGAGTCTTTCTCCAAAGGTCACTTCTTAACTGATCTTATTAATTACACTTTCTCCCAGTTATTATCAAAGTTTTCTCCCCCTGTAAAGAGTTCTGATCATATCATGTACCATCTGACCACTAGAATAACCACAGGACTTTCTCTTGCTCACAAAATGGAACGGACCCAGGTGCTTCAGTCTGGCATCCAGAGCTCCACCTTAGCTTACCTCCAACTATTTCTTTATCTTTCCCATGGAATACCAGGATGGTGAAAATGGCTAAAACACTCTGCTGCTAACCAAAAGATTGGAAGTTAAAGTCCACCTGGGTGCACATTGGAAGAAATGCCTGGAGATATACTTCCAAAAAATCAGCCACTGACAACCCTATAGAGTGCAGTTCTACTCTGACACACCTGGGGTCACCATGAGTAGGAGTTGACTCCAGGGCAACTGGTTATTATTACTACAGCAAAACTTGCAAAATCCAGAACCTGTGTAAGGTGGAATTCTGTCAGAGAAGAAAAACTCAAATATTTTCCACTAATAGAGAGTGACAGAAAAATGGAAAGACTGTTCCCTGTCAAAGGCAGAAAACTTGTGAGACCCAGAAAACAAGGCAGTCCCATTGAGTTCCAGCTCTCACGGGTTTCACTGTATATGTTGGGCATACTATCCACCATTTTACATCATTAACCCACTTTTTTGGTGGCAGAAGCTGCATTGCAAGGACTTTTGCTTTCCCAGAGTTTCACAGCCAAAAAGGACCCAAGCCTAGCCAACTCAAGAGCCCTTGATTTTTCACATTGTCAGTGTCTCTAGGTATAATTTACATCACCCCTACCAAAGCATGACTCCTGTGGGGCTAGTCTACGTCTGATCATCTTTTTCTTCAGGTACACTAAACCTCTTACCTATTGCTGTCCAATCGATTCTGACTCACAGCAACCCTATACGACAGAGTAGAACTGCCCCATAGGGTCTCCAAGACTGAAGCAGGCTGCCACATCTTTCTCCAGTGGAGTGGCTGGCGGGTTCAAATGTCGACCTTTCCACTGGGCCACCGGGGCTCCTTCAAGTATCCTGGAAGGAAGAAATGAAAGGCAGGAGGTAGGGCAGGAGAGAGGAAAGAAAGGGACTCCCCTAGCGGTGGGCTCAGAAGTGAGATCTCAGAGGGTTACTGTGGGTGTAGACACAGTGAATGTGTTTGGAAGTCAGATATTGAGAGCAAGAAGAGAGATTAGAAATTGCAAGAGTAAGAAGCAAGGTCCAAAGAATTTTGTTTTGCTTTGCTTATAAATAGTTCTGGGCAGTGGCGTCACTGGGAATGTGTCGGGGGAGGAAGGGGGTGTGGACTGCATACCCTGACACTGTCAGAGGGGTAACACCAAAATGACCCAAGGGTCTGGGTGGTGGTGGTGGTGGCAGCGGCAGGGGAGGAGCCGCCAAGGCAGTGGTGTTACTAGGGTTGGTGTCATCTGTCACCCAGTGCAGTAATTTCTCACCTCCCCATCACCCACCAGCTGGAAGGAGAGGAGGGTCTCCACTTTGGCCAATGGGAGAGGGAAGGAGCTGCGGGGAGCTGTGGGGATGGGGTTGGGAGAGGCAGGGGGCCCATCCACCCACAGGGGGGTTGCCAGCAAGCCCCACCCTCCCAGACTGGGGTGGCGGGATGACGCCATGAGTTACTGCACTAGGTGACACCAACCCTAATGACGCCACTGGTTCTGGGTTCAACTAAAACAATTTAAAGTTAAGTCTCACCTCTCTCAGCTGGCCAGAGCACTCTGCTTCCCTCCCTTCCTTCTCCAGCGGCTTGCAACATTGGAGCCTGTGATTTATAAGGACATGGAGTTTAATGAAGCTGGTAGGTGTTAAGAAGCCCACTTGGACTGTGCACATGAGAGCTAGCGAGAGCCAGGCAGCGGGAGGCAATGATGGCAACCAGTGTTTTGGCCATCAATATTAGTTAAATTTAATAGTGGGGTCTTATTGACTGTAAGAGTCTTAATTACCAGGAAGAATGACCCTGTCTGTTAACAGCAGAAAAGTGATCCCAACTAAAACCACATAAACTTAGATTGTTTGCTTGTCCTTTTACAAATAAGATTAATTGACTAAACGGAGCCGATAGGTTAAAAGGGATAGTGGCAGTTTTTTCTGACAATTGCCTTCTTAATACTCCCCGACTCATGCTCTGGTGGTTCAATGGGGGAGCATTCATCAAAGAGTGTTACTGTTATTATGTTTTAACGCGTCTCTTTTCTGAATTTCTCCCACCTTGGTGCTTTGTCTGCCATGCAGGCTGTCAGAGTGGGATGTTCTGAGGAGGTGGGATCTTATCAAAGGCTCCCTGGGAAGACAGCACAGGCAGGCAGGAATACACATTCCCACCCACATCCCACACACGCCCTCGGCCAGGGTGGCAGCTGCTCCAGTGGTCTTACGCAGGCTAAGCCACCTCTCTGCGGATGTCCCAGTAGGCGTGGACCAAGGAAAGCTCATTTCACTGCCTTATTTCTTTTTAACAGAAAGACTGGATCCCGCTACAATTTCTTCTCCTCTGCTAACGACCTAAAACTTAATTGACTTTGTTCTATAATGAGTTCTTTCAGTAGGTGGGCTTCCTCCTCCCACCTCTATTCCCTTTCCTGACTAGTTACCTACACAAGGTTAAACGGTTTGATGTCCATGGGGGAGGGAGAAAGGCATTCAGAGTCAGATTGAACTCAGAATTACAATGCACATCAGGAAAATAGAGTTCCTCCATTGCTGTGAGAATCTCTTCTATGTGTGTTATGGATTGAATTGTGTCCCCCCAAAATATGGGTTGGATCTTAACCTCCATACCTGTGGATCATGGAGACCCTACATGTGCAGAGTAGAATTGCACTCCATAGGGTTTTTCAAGGCTCTGACCGTTTGGAAGTAGATCACAAGGCCTTTCTTCTGAGGCGCCTCTGGGTGGGTTGGAACCACCAACCTTTCAGTTAGTAGTTGAGTGCTTAACCTCTTTCAACACCCAGGGATGCCATGAGTCAAAATTGACTCCATGGCAACTGGTTTGGTTTGGTTATAGCTGTGGATGTAATCCTGTTTGGGAATAGGACTTTCTTTGTTATGTTAATGGGGTCATATCAGTGCAGGCTGTGTCTAAACCTAATCATTTCTAAGTGATATAAGGAGCAGCATAGAGACAAAGATTACCAAGCACAAACTGAGTGGGAGAGGGGAGATAGTTGCACTGAGAAAATTGCAAAGAACCAAGGAATGCTGGGGCTACAGAAACTGAAAAAAGGATTAGTTATGGATGGAATTGTGTACCCCCACAATTCTGGCTAAAAGCAGAGAATACCAGAAAGATGTTTATCTGTGTTTTATTGACTATGCAAAGGCATTCGAGGGTGTGAATCATAACAAATTATGGATAATATTGCAAAGAATGGGAATTCCAGAACACTTAATTGTGCTCATGAGGAACCTGTACATAGATCAAGAGGCAGTCTTTCGAACAGAACAAGGGGATACTGCATGGTTTAAAATCAGGAAAGGTGTGTGTCAGGGTTGTATCCTTTCACCATACCTACTCAATCTGTATGCTAAGAAAATAATCCAAGAAACTGGACTATATGAAGAAGAACAGGGCATCAGGATTGGAGGAAGACTCATTAACAACATGTGATATGCAGATGACACAACCTTGCTTTCAGAAAGTGACGAGGACTTGAAACAGTTACTGATGAAGATCAAAGACTAAACTTCAGTATGGATTATACCTCAACATAAAGAAAACAAAAATCATCACAACTGGACCAAAAAGAAACATCGTGATAAATGGAGAAAATATGAAGTTATCAAGGATTTCATTTTACTTGGATCCACAATCAACATCCATGGAAACAGCAGTCAAGAAATCAAAAGACGCATTGCATTGGGCAAATTTGCTGCAAAAGACCTCTTTAAAGTGTTAAAAAAGCAAAGGTGTCACTTTAAGGACTAAGGTGTGCCTGACCCAAGCCATGATATTTTCAGTTGCTTCGTATGTGTGTGAAAGCTGGATAATGAATAAAGAAGATTGGAGAAGAATTGACGTCTTTGAATTATGGCGTTGAAGAGGAATATTGAATATACCATGGACTGCCAGAAAGAACAAACAAGTCTGTCCTGGAAGAAGTACAGCCAGAACGTTCCCTAAAAGCAAGAATGGCTAGACTTTGCCTCACGTGCTTTGAACATGTTATCAGGAGGGACCAGTCGCAGGAGAAGGACATTGTCATGGTTTGAACTATGTCCCCCCAGAAATGTGTGTATCAGTTTGGCTAGGCCATGATTCCTGGTACTGCGTGATTTTCCTGTATGTTGTAAACCTGCCTCTATGATGTTAATGAGGGCGGATGGGTGACAGTTGTGTTAGTAAGGCAGGACCTGATCTACAAGACTGGATTGTGTCCTGAGGCAATCTCTTGAGATATAAAAGACAGAAGTGAGCAGTGAGACAGGGGGACCTCATACCATCAAGAAAGCAGTGCCAAGAGCAGAGCGCTCCTTTGGACCGGGGTCCCTGCGCCGAGAAGCTCCTAGTCTGGGGGAACACTGATGAGAAGGCCAAGAGAGAGAAAGCCTTCCCCTAGAGCTGATGCCCTGAATTTGGACTTTTAGCCTACTTTGACTGTGAGGAAATAAACTTCTCTTCCTTAAAACCATTCACTTGTGGTATTTCTGTTACGGCAGCACTAGATGACTAAGACATCATGCTTGGTAAAGTAGAGGGTCAGCGAGAAAGAGGAAGACCCTCAATGAGATGGATTGACACAGTGGCTGCAACAACGGGCTCAAGCATAACAATTGTGAGGATGGTGCAGGAACTGGCAGTGTTTTACTCTGTTGTACACAGGGTCACTATGAGTTAGAATTGACTTGATGCCAGCTAACAACAACAAAACATGTGTTGGAATACTAACCCCTATACCTGTAGATATAGGCACAGAAGCAAGATTAGGAGCAGATTAGGCAAGCAAACACAAATGGAGGATAGATGTCATGTGGAGATTGCCAAGGAACCAAGGAACACTGGAGCTAGAGAAACTGAGACAAGGATCTTCCCCAGAGCTGACAGACAGAGAGCCTTCCCCTAGAGCCAGTGCCCTGAATTTGGACTTTTAGCTTCCAGATCTGTGAGAGAATAAATTTCTGCTCTTTAAAGCCACCCACGTGTGGTATTTCTGTTATAGCAGCCCTAGGAGACTACAACACTGTGCACAATGATGTAAGAGGTAGAAACGAACAGCGAAACAAACAAATGAAAAGAGCATGTCCATGCTCTTGACATCAGACATCACTCCAAGTGGGTGTACGAGTCCTCAGGCCCAGAAACTGGGAACTCAGCTATGTTCATGCTGCCGGCCACTGATAGGTTCTCGTTTTCTGCTCATGCTCTGCCTCAAGAAATACAGGTCTCTTCTGGCCTTCATAGGGTTTGTCAACCAGAACTTCTGGGTGTGGACATGGAGAGGAAGTAGTGGCTCCTGGGTGGATATTTTCTGGAAGGTCTCTCTGCCCTGGTCTTAACTCTCAGGGCATTTTTAAGGCATGGAAAATATTCTTGCCCTTAAATCAAAGCACTATATTTCAAAGGAAATTTAATAAAGCATGCTTTTTTTTGCAGCTTCAAGGAACTGTGTGCTGTGCAAACAGTGAAGATCCTTGTCTGAAAGTAATTCTCTCTCGACTCCTAAGACCACCAAGGGAATAAAATCAAAAGATAGGCAGCAGCTCCAAGCTCATCATTTGTCAAAGGAGATGGAGCTCAAAGCTTCCGACTTTTGTGTACTGGGCTAAATTTAGTTAATCATCCCTCTGAGTTCTGTTCTCCACCCAGGACCCCTGATATACCCAGTGAAAAAGATTAGTGGTGGTGATGGCAATAATGATAATTTGTGCTTTCAGTTCCTTGCTTCAGACTATTTCAAAGGACTGTGCCACCCTGATTCACTCAGATCTGTGACACCCAACCAAGATGACACAGAGAGAAGACTTTGCACCTGTTTTACAAATAGCCAAATAGAGCCGCTGACAGATGTACATTTGTTCATGCACCAAACATGTGCGGAATGCCTACCAGTGTGAGATTCCGTTCTCCACCCTCTAGGGGGCACCAAAAGGCACAGGGCCAGCCACGCCCTCATGGAGCTCCCACTGCTCAAAGTTCCAGAGAAATGGAATGTGTCTCCCCTCTTGCCTCCATCTTTCCAAACATGGCCGGGCACAGGGGTGACTTGGGAGATGGTTGCTTTTGACCCCATCTCTGGAATTCATGCTTGAGTAGGTTATGGGTGATGCTCAGGGTCTGCATATTTAACAAGGACCACACATCATACTGTGGTGGTAGCTCAGGAGCAACCTGGGAGACAGGGTGCCCAGGTTTCCTAAGGCTCCAAGTCTCCGTTTCTTAGCTGAGTGAGGTGGCACAAAGTAATGTTCGTTATAGAGGGTAGGGTGGGTAGGGGAGTCACTTCTCTCCTGATGTTTCCTTATGGGGGAGGGGTAGAGGGTCTCTTCTCTCCTGATGTTTCCTTCCCTGTGACAGAGGTCCCATTAGAGTAACACAACTGGTCCCCTCCACCTCCGTACTCCTCCATCCCCAAGAGAGAGCCCTCTAAGGGATGTATTTGGAGGGAGAAAGTGGGGATGAGGAGTCCAGCCTTTCTTCTCTCCCTTTCCTTCCTCCTGGGAGCACCAAGCCACCAGGAGCATAGGGTGAACCGAGCCTTTCCCTCTCATCTCTCTGGGTCTGGGGACAGCGGGGATGCCTCGTGCATGGCCTCGGTCTGGGGAAAGGAAGATGGCCTTGTGTGTGGTCTCAGTTTCAATCTACCAGGGGTTCATTTCCTCTCCAGGGAGCTCCTGGCTCACACTGTTCACGTGCTCAGCTCCCTCCCTGTGATGTCACCCTCACTGGTGTTGGTGGCTTGTGGCTTGTCTCCCCCAACTAATCTGTAAGCTTCAAGAGGGCAGAGTTTTTGCCAGTTTTGTTTTGAAATGTTTCCCAAGTCCATGAGAGCAGGGTCTGGCAGATGCCAGGGGCCCCAGGAAAGTGAGCTAGATGCTTGGGCCTCACCAGGAGAGGCGGGGGCAGGGCTGGCATGGAGCAGGAGCAGAGCTGGCACAGGAGAGCTGACTTTGGACCAGAGTCCTGAGGACCCCACGTCAGACACCAGGCACAGAGAAGTGTGAGCCTCCAGGCCAAGATGGTGGTCTGGCCCCGGGAGGAAGGTGGCAGGGGACACGCTGATGGGGGTGGGGGAAGGAAGGCTGGAGAAAAGGCAGGAGGACACTGTGGGGGCCTTGCAAGCACAAACTTCCCTCCTTCCTCCATCTCACCACCAACACCTGAGCTACAGAACCTTCTCCTCCCTCCCACTGGGATCCTTTTTAGTCTAACTGAACCCACCTCTGGAAGGAGAGAGGGATAGGCGTATAGTGCAGAGATTCTGGAGGGCACTCTTCACTTGCCTGCCACTAGAGTCCCCTGCAGCCTCTGGATGCCCACATGTGATCACCAGGCTCAGACATCACACACTGCATGACAGTATTAACAGGTGTTCTTCAAAAAGTAGGAAATAAAACCCAACAGGAGACCAAAGGAAGCAGGAGGACTATGTAAATAAAGCTGTGAGCACATTGTTAACTCTAAATAAGCACTGGTATCTAAACTATCAGCTGCTACTGATGGGTCGTCAGAAGCCGCAAGATCCTGTCTCTCCTCTGACAATCTCCTTCCTGCAGATGATGGCATGTTACCAAACAATGAGTCTGATTTTTCACAGCATCTGACAACAGTTATCCTCTCTCTACAGT
This sequence comes from Dugong dugon, assembly GCA_030035585.1. NCBI lineage: Eukaryota > Metazoa > Chordata > Mammalia > Sirenia > Dugongidae > Dugong > Dugong dugon. The sequence continues at coordinate 28,051,453 of CM057462.1, forward strand.
CTGACTCTCCACGGCTTCAGCATTAACATTCATGGATGCCTGACTCCTGCCTCTCTGAGAGATCTGACCCACAGGCCCACCTTGGGAAAGGAGGTGGTGGGCTGTTCTCTCACCGAATTCCTACCACCACCCACATAAGATCGAGATGCTTTATTATTTGCCTAGGTCTTACTTTAATCCATGAGTCCCTGCGTGGTGCAGATGATTAAGGGCTCAGCTGCTAACTGAAAGGCTGGCTGTTTGAACCCACTCAGAAGTGCCTCAGAAGACAGGCTTGGTGATCTACTTTCAGAAGGTCACGGCCTTAAAAACCCTGTGGTACACAAATCTACTCTGCACACATGGGATTGCCATTAGTAGGAATCCACTCAACAACAACTGGTGTGGTTTGGTTTTCACTTTAATCTATTCCTTGTGTCCACTGGCATATGGTAGAATTTTCTGGATCAACATTGCCTGCTGCCCGCAGGCATCTCCCAAAGTTCAGTAACAGTCTCTGTGGAAACCCCTGAAAATTACTTTACACCTCAGTTCTAGTCTTGGGATCAAGCTGGGGTTTTTCCTCACTCACATCCCAGCAGACATTGCCCCTTCACAGAGATCAGACCAAGTGGACTTCTTGGAGCAAATTAGCTGTGGTTTAATGAAAAGAAGGATACAGAACTGGTGTCCAAAGGCCTGGGTGAGATCAGGCTATATAGCTACTTACTACGTGATAGGAGCCTTGGTGGGGCAACGGTGAAGCACTTGGCTGCTAACCGAAAGGTTGGTGGTTCAAACCCACCTAGTGGCTCAGTGGGAGGAAGACATGGTGGTCTACTCCTGTAAAGACCACAGCCTAGAAAACTATATGGGGCAGTTCTACTCGTCACATGGGGTCACTATGAGTTGAAAATTGACTCAGCGGCACCTAACAACAATAGCTATGTGATTCTGCATAATTTAAGCATTTTGAGAGCCTCTGTTTTCTCACCTTTAAAACAAGGATGCACTTCTACAGCTAGGTTAGCTGTGAAGTTTAAAGTAGATAAACACAGTTGGCATTTAGGAGGCACTTAATAAGACAAAATATTCCTTGTTAATAAGCTCTGAGGCTGAGTCAATACATCAACCAGGGAGACAAATCACTAGGTGTAATGTTGCAAACATAGCAGCCCAGGCCCAGGGCAGGGTGTCAAATTGGCTTGTTGTACAAGGCAAAGAAATTGAAGTTGTCAGTGATTTCATTTTACTTGGATCAACAATCAAGTCCATGGAGGCAGCAGTCAAGAAATCAAATGAAATATTGTATTAGGTAAGTCCAGGACAAAAGACCTCTTTAAAATTTTATAAAACAGAGGTGCCACTTTGATGACTAAGATGCGCCTGACCCAAGCCATGGTCTTTTCAATTGCCTCATATGCATTTGTGATCATTAAGATTGTGTGTCAACTTGGCTGGGCCATGATTCTCAGTGGTTTGGCAGTTGTATGATGATGTGATCACTTCCATGATGAGATTTCATATAATGTAATCACTTCCATGATGGGATCTGTTGTGAGTAGTCAAGCAGCTGAAAGGGAGTTTACTTGGCAGTGTGACCTGCGTCAAATATGAGTGGACTCTCCGGCAAGGCTCACAGGCTTTTGCCCACTCTGGGTCCTGCAAGCTGGCTCCTGTTCATCTGACCTCTGGTTCTTGGGACTTGAGCTAGCAGCTTACCTGTGGTCTTGCCTGCTGATCTTGGGATTACTCAGTCTCCGTAGGCTGTGAGCAAATCCCTGCTATCTGACCTGCGATTTTGAGTTTACCAGCCCCTGTGGCTACATGAATCAGGAGAAGCCTCCAGCTTGACCTACAGACTTGGGACATTTCAGCCTCTACAACCGTGTGAGTCATCTCATTGATATAAATCTCTTTATGCAGATATTTATACACTTTGCTGGGTTTTCTTCTCTGGAGGATCCAGCCTAAGACATTTGTACACAAAGTGGCTCTAGAGAAACAAAATTGTAAGGATGAATTTTCAAAATTTGTTCTCAAGTCTGGTTAGTCTTAAAGATGTTGATGACTCTTTCCAGTAGTAAAAAGCATACTTCTAATCCTTGGCATGAGGTGGCAATACAAACACGCAAAATATCACCATCAATAGATCAGGTATTGGTGAAAGGGCAGGCTTTGGGTGATCACATGTGTGATACCTTTCTATAATTTTGTCATAATGAGAAGCAAAAGAAAGCTGGTTGGTTGGTCCTACTTTTGCTAGACAAACTGGTGAAAGAAAGAGATGAGCTCAGGGCTTCAGAGTCAAAGCTCAAGTGCTGCATACATTTAAGGTTTCCACTTGTGCCTTGAAAGAAAGCTTATTTCTTGTAGTAACAGAGCTGATATTGCTGAAAACCAAACCCAGAGTCTTAAGGTAAGAGTGGCTGAATTACAGCACCAACTCAACAGCCATCCTCGAGAGGTGTCTGAAGTTAAAGTGAGGGCACTAATTGGGAAGAAATGAGATCCTAAAACTTGGAATAGGGACTTATGGGCAGATAACCAGGAAGCTGGAGACACTGAGCCCCTAAATTCCATTGAATCACTCCTGCCAAACAGAATCAGCCCTCTCACTCACATCTGAAGAGATTACTCCATCTTTGTTTGCTAAGTCACCTTCCCCAGTAAAACCATTAGCCCCTCCACCCCCATCTAATGAGATTAACCCAGCTGTGTCTAAACAGCTGTTGTCTGAGTCATTGCCTGGGGCATTGCCTGAGGCAGATGCCTTACAAGACTATGCTGAATGTTCTCAAAGCACATTCCCACCACCGATTTTGGCTTCTAGACCTATATTTAGACTTAAGTTCCAGTGAGCCCCAAAAAGTGAAGTACAAAGTGTGACCCAGGAGGAGGTACACTATACTCTAGAAGAACTGCTTGACTTTTCTAATATGTACAAACAGAAATCTGGGAAATGTGTGTGAGAATGGTTGTTAAGGGTATAATAGTGCAAAGAACGTAAAGATGAATCAGTCTGAGTTTATTGATATGAGCCACTAAGCAGAGTCTTCATTCAATGTTTCAGTTCAAGAGGTTAGGAAAGGATCTAACAATTTATTTGGTTGTGTCACTGAAGCATGGATTACTCAATGGCCTACTCTAAATCAAGCTGAAGTATCAGAACTGCCTTGGTATACAGTAAAAGAAGGTATCCAAAGGCTTAGGGAAATTGGCATGCTAGAGTGGATTTATCAGGTTAGATCCACATATACACACATGGAGTGCCCAGAGGACACACCTTTTACCACAATGGTGAGGAATAAATTTGTGAAGGGAGCCCCAGCATCCTTGAAAACTGCTGTGATTGCTATTTTATGTAAGTCAAATTTGACAATGGGAGCTGCCCTAACTGAATTAAGACACCTTAACTACAGTGGGGTTGACTGGACTTTGTGGTGTGGTAGTGGCCAAGTAGCGGCACTCAATTGACAACGACAAGTTTGGCATGGTTACCTTAATGGAAACCGGAGTCAAAGAAGTAATCAGAAAACTCCGACTTATATGGACTTACGGTGTTGGCTACCTATTCTTGGTGTCCCTAGGAGTGAAATAGATAGGAAATCTACTAAATATTTATTTGGATCATTAACTGACTGCTTCTACCTGTCGCCAACTTTAGAATTATTGCAAAGGGTGGGGTGGACCAGGAAGTATTGTTAACAATAGAGGATTTGTTAAAAATAAACACAAAATAATAAAAACCTCTCTAACATGCATTTTATGAATGACTACACAGTTACTGAAATAATTGAGAATAGCAATTTCCTTTCTTCTTTCAAATCTCCTATTGGGTAGATATACTTTCCTTTATTTCTCTGTTTCCCTTCTACAGATTTTGTATGTATATTTTTATTTATTTTAATTTTTTCTTTAGTGGTTACTCTTAAAACTTTGCATATTTACTTAACAAAGTTTAATATTAAACAACAACAATTATGTATATGACTAGAATTTAGAAGGCTTAAATCCCAAACTTTCTCCATTCCCAACTTCATGTTATTGTTGACTAGTATTCCAATGTCATCTTGGTTTTAAATCCCCCAACATATTTATGTTTTTCCTTTTTAGATATCAATGATTATTTAGAGTTACCAATATATTCACAGCTTTCTTTACATAGGTTTTATTTCACCCTATTTCTTCCTTTTGGGTTTAATTTCCTACTTGTTGGAGTATATTCTTTTTTTGGCTTAAACAATAGAAATGAATTCTTTCACAGGTTTGGAGGCCAGAAGTCTGGAATCAAGGTGCCTGCAGGGCCATGCTCCTTCCAGAGGCTTGGGGAAGGGGGAGTAGGATGGGGGGTGGAATCATTTCTACTCTGCCTGCTTCTGGTGGCCTCAGGCATTCCTTGGCTTGTAGCTGGATCACTCCAATCTCTGCCTCTGTCTTCACATGGCTTCCCCTCTGTGTGTCTCTTGTAAGAACACTTGTCATTGGATGTAGGGCTCACTTGGATAATCCAAGATCCTTAACTTGTTTTGCTTCTTTTTTTTATTGTTGAATTTTACATTTCAAGTTAGTCTTCCATACAAAAATTTATACAGACTTCCGGCAAAATGGCACTCTAGGCAGAAGCACCATGCCATCCTTCCACAGCAAAAATCTGAAAAACTAAGCTGAACAGAGAAAACAACAATCCTGAAACCCTAAAACATCAAATGAAGAGATAAAGAACTCAGCCAGGCACCAAATGGAGTGAGAAAACTGACAGAGAATGGAGAGCGAGGAGAAATTCGTGCAGAGGTCCCCTATCAGCTAACTCAGCGTGGATCCACCATCTTGGACTCCTATTGGAGACCAGCAAATGGGGGTACAAGAAAGAAGCTTCATAAAGCTTCCAGCAGGAGACAAAACAACCAGTAATTTGTGATATACACTTTCCCACCGCCCACCCTTCTTCACCCCTACTCGGCCTCCTCTGCTTCCCGTGACCACAATCTCTTGTCCAGGAAGCATCGGCTGCTTGGGTTCCACCCACCCGAATAGGCCGGCTCTGTGAGTGCCATTTGTTGGCTGCTGGTGTTGCTTTTTTTTCTGCTGCTTTTGATTTCTTCCTTACCTCTCACCACCTCCCCCTCCTTTCGCTCAAATACCTGACTCCGTGCGCTATCTTTGCTTCTTCCTGAGGAGCTGTGGAGCTCTGTTAGAGTGTGGAGCTGCCTCCCAGTCTGGGCTGCTGCACTGGTGGGATACTGGGGCTTTTGTTTGTTTGTTTTGAATTGTTTGTTTCTTTTCTTTTCCTTTTCTTGAGATGAGAGCCCGTTCTGGCCAGGTGGTGCCGCGTGGCTTGGAACTACCCCCTCGGCTTGCACAGAAGTGCAGAGGGATCCCTGAGGGCGTTTCTTTTTTTGTTGGTTTTTTTTTTTTTTTTCTGTTTTTTTGGGGGCTTTTCTTGTTCTTTTTTTTTTTTTTAATTTGTTTTGTTTTCTTTTCCCTCTTTTTCCCTTTTTGTCTTTCTTCATTACTTAGTTTCTTGTCTCTCTACATCTTCCTTCTCTTTCTGTTCCCTGAATACCTGGCATTGTATACCTCTACGCCTTCTAGCCGGGCTGTACTGCAACACCTGAGAACAACTTCCCCAGACCTCATAGCCACACCGGTGGGATCCCTGGGAACTTTGCTGTTCTTTTCCCTTTCCGATTTTTATTTATTCATTTTTTCTTTTTTTTCTGTCTTCCTCTACCCCTTTTTGTTTTTCTCCATTTCATAGTCTCTCATCTCTCCACTCCAACGGCAAGCTCCCCTAGCATTCTTTTTTTGTTCGTTTGTATGTTTATGGCTCCTGTTCCTCTCTCCTCTCTCCCATATCCATCTTAGCTCCACACATAACAATCTCCCGCTACATCCTGCCTACCTGCACCATGCACTTAACATCACACCACCAAGCAGCACAGGCATGGCCTACTGAAACCTTCCCTGCACTGATTACCGACCTGCCCTGGTGGCTGTAATAAGTGCTACAAACAACCTGTCCCAGTAACTCCTCTTCAGCTAGACCTGCCCTGTCATACCATATCTGAGTGACTGACCCTGCCGGTTGGAGAAGGAGGCAAAAAGTATTGTGCCCACAGATGAGCAAACAACAAAGAACACAAAGCCCACCTGCTCAGAGATAGCCAAATTGTTTAAAAAGGGAAGAAACAAACAAATCTACAATCAATAAATGAGAAAAATAACTACTGAATGCCCCAAAGACAGCAGACAATAACAAAACATTTACAAAAACAGGACAGGATGGTTCAAGTAAGCATCCAAAATAAAACACCAGATGACTTTCCAGTGGAAGAAAAGGCACTAGAACTACCTGATAGGAAATTCAAAACTCTAATACTCAGAATTCTCCAAGAGCTGAAGCAAAAAGTGACAAACATGAGGAAAAAAATAGACAAATTCAGGGAAAATACAGACAAAAAATTGGAAGAATTCAGGAAAATAATGTAGGAACAAAACGCCAAAATAAATTCACAACTAGAAATTATACAAAAACAACAATTAGAAATCCAAAAGATAAACAACAAGATTTCAGAAATAGTGGAAGACAAGATCAGTGGAATTGAAGACAAACACTTGGATACAACTCTGTTTGAGGAAAACTCAGAAAAAAGAACAAAGAAAAATGAAGAGGCCCTGAGAGTTATGTGGGATACAATCAAAAGCAAAAATTTGTGAGTGATTGGAGTTCCAGAACAGGGGGAGAAAACAGAAAACACAGAGAGGATCATTGAAGAACTGCTGACAGAAAACTTCCCCGATATCATAAAAGATGAAAAGCTGACCATCCAAGAAGCTTAACAAACCCCATATAGGAAAGACTCCAAAAGAAAATCACCAAGGCATATCATAATCACACTTGCCAAAACCAAAGACAAACAAAAAATCCTGAGAGCAGCTCATGAAAAATAAGAAGTCACATACAGAGGAGAAACAATAAGACTAAGCTCAGATTATTTGGCAGAAACCATGCAGGCAAGAAGGCAATGGGATGACATATATAAAATCTTGAAAGAAAAAAAATTGCCAGCCAAGAATAATGTATCCTGCAAAACTCTCATTCAAATATGATGGTGAAATTAGGTCATTTCCAGATAAACAGAAATTAAGAGAATATGTAAAAGCCAAACCAAACTTAAGAGAATTATTAAAGGGAGTTCTTTGATCTGAGAACAAACAACTTCAGCTCACAGGCAGAATCTAGGATTCAGGATCATACCAGCCAGATACCAATCTAGGAAATGAACTCTCAAGGACTATCCAAAACCAAAAGAAATACAACAGGGAATCAGAGCAGTTAATCTGTAAATGACAACAACATCAAAACAATAAAAGAGGGAATAAATGGCATAGGTATAGAACCTTCTAATGGAGAGGAAGGCAAGGATAGACTGCTTCAAACTTAGAAAGATATGGGTAAAATCCACGGTAACCACAAAAACAGTTAACAAACATACTCATGAAAATAAGGAGGAAAAACATAAAGTCTCAGCAAAAACAAAATCTACAAAAACAAAATAAATTAAAAAAAAACCCACAAACAAAAGTAACTCAGCACAAGAGAGTAAGAAAAACAAAGAAAACAGCAGCACCATCAAAAAAGCACTACAAAATGACAGCAACCAACTCACATCTATCAACAATTACACTAAATGTAAATGGACTCAATGCACCCATAAAGAGACGGAGAGTGACAGAATGGATAAAAAAACAGGATCCATCAATATGCTGTCTACAAGAGACACATCTTAGAAACAAAGACGTGAATTTTTTAAAAGTCAAAGGTTGGAAAAAAATACATCAGGCTAACAACTACCAAAAAAGAGCAGGAGTGGCAATGCTAATCTCAGATAAAAGAGACTTTAAAGCAAAATCCAGCATAAAAGACAAAGAAGGACATTATATAATGATTAAGGGGACGATCCATCATGAAGACATAACCATAATAAACATTTATGCACCCAATGACAGGGCTCTGAAATACATAAACTCTAACAACACTGAAAAGAGAAATTGACAGTTCCACAATAACAGTAGGAGACTTCAACACACCACTCTCAGTAAAGGACAGAACAACTAAGAAGAAACTCAGCAAAGATACAGTAGACCTAAAGGGCACATTCAGCCAACTTAACCTCATAGACATATATAGAACACTCCATCCAACCGCTGCAAAGTACACATTTCCTAAGTTCACCGTTCAGCTGGGGAATGGACTGCCCCATAAAACCAAATGGGACTAATGAGGCACAGCAGTTCAGGGACAAGGGCCAGAAGGCAGAAGGAGACAGGAAAGCTGATGATAGGGAACCCAAGGTTGAGTAAGGATAGTGTTGATGTGTTGTGAGGTTGTTAACCATTGTCATAAAGCAACATGTGTACTAACTGTTAAATGAAAAACTATTTTGTTCTGTAAGACTTCATCTAAAGTGAGAATAGCAGCACAATTGGAAGAGCGTAGTCAATGTCAGTGAACTGTGCATGTAGAAATTTTTGAAATGGTGTATCTTTGGCTATGTATATTTTCACCAAAAAAAAAATAAAAAAATAAAAGGTCGAGAAAGGAGAGGGTTGACATGTTGTGGGGTTGTTAACCAATGTCATAAAACAATATGTGTACTACTGTTTCCTGAGAAACTATTTGTTCTGTGAGCCTTCACCTGAAGTACAATAAAAAATAAAAATAATAAAAAACAAATTATACATACATTGTTATGTCGCCCCAGTTGCTCTCCCCATATTGTGACAACACACTCCTCCTTTTCACCCCTGATTCACCATGTCCGTTCAGCCACCTCGTAACCCTCTCTGCTGTCCCATCTCACCTCCAGACGAAGCTGTCCGTTTAGTCTCTTGTATCTACCTGAGCCAAGAGGCACACTCTTCACGAGTATCACTTTATGTCCCACAATCCAGTCCAATCCCTGTCTGAAGAGTTGGCCATGGAAATTGTTTTAGTTCTGGGCTGATAGAGAATCCAGGGGCCATGCTTTCCGGGGTTCCTCCAGTCTCAGTCAGACCATTAAGTCTGGTCTTCTAACTAGAATTTTAGTTCTGCACCCCACTTTCTCCTGCTCCATCTAGGACTCTGTTGTGTTCCCTGTCAGGGAGGTCATTGGTGGTATGAAGCATAGTCTTTAATATTACTTTCAAAGAGGTTTGCTGAACAGTAAAATTCTATGTTTGAAATGGTCTTGAAAGATAGTTCAACTGGGTATGGTTATTAGTTTTTCCTTCAGTGTTTTCAATACATTGTTTTATCTAAATTAATTGTTTTTTATGCTGATGATGAGATGTGTACTCTTCATCTTACTATTGCTATTTTGTGTTTTCTATTCCTTTCCTCTGGTAGCTTTTAACATATTCCCTTTGTCTATGACGTTCTGAGGATTTTAAGGTTTCTATCTTGGTTCATGTTTGGATATGTTTTTGTTTATCTTGCATGAGACGTTCTGAGACTCTTGAATCTTAGTACTCCCATTCACTTTTGAAAAATTGGCAGATATATTTTTAAAATACTATCTCTTCTCAGTATTTTTTATCTCTCCTTCTAGAATGCCTTTTAGATATATGTAGACATTTGATCTATGTAGAAGTTTCTCCCCTGTCACTTAACGGTTTTGGTTACTCTCTCCCTAGGCTGTCTTTTTGGAACACACATGCTCTCACACAGATGCTTACTCAGTCTCCTGGAAATTTCAAATAAATTATTTAAAAATCTTTTTTACCTTTTAAAAATTATCTCTAGTTCCTAAAGTGATAATTTTATTGTTGTTGAATCTGCTGGGTCTCTTGTGTAGGGGTTCATTCTAGTATTTGATTATGTGCTCTTTTTCATGAGAGATGTTTTATGGGAGTAACACAGGCCTGCTGCTTTCTCACTTACATCCATTCTCACTGGTTTCCTTACTACCAGAGCCTTGGTTTCAACTGGGGTGGCAAGCTGCTTAGTAAAACTGTTCATTCCCAGGATCCCTTTCAACTGGGTCATATGACCCAGTTCTGGCCAATGACAAAAGAGAGGGAGCTTCTGAGCAGGGTCTTCTTCATCCTGTAGAGTCCTTGGTGACACTGACAAGCTACCACCTCCAGATTGTAGCTTCCCACCTCCAGGTTTCTTGTTTCATGAGACAAACAAACCCATGGCTTTACAATTCCAGACTAAAAGTTATATTAATGTCTCATCATGGTGTTTTTGCCAGAAGAGCAAACTGCAAATGTGAATTCCACACCCACATGACCAAGTCTGGGGTTCTGATTTCTCACTGTTGACACTTTTTCCATCTACAATTCAGGCCAGTGGCTAGCTTCCTATTCTTTATCAAGGCTTATCAAGAGCATTTTCTAGTCTGAGCTACATAACAGTTTTAGAGTGGCCATAGAGTCGGCTCCAACTCATGGCAACCCCATCTACATCAGTATAGACTGCTCCATAGGGTTTTCAATGGCTGGGTTTTCAGACTACCAGGCTTTTCTTCTGAAGTATTCTGGGTGGACTTGAACCTCCAACCTTTCAATTAGCCAAGAATATTAACCTTTTGCATCACCTAGGGACTCTGGTTACACAGACAATCCTACCATAATGCCAGGAGCCGCTTCCATTTCCCACCACACAAGGACTTAAACAACTCCCTTGAGGATGTTAAATCCTCAGCCCTTGCCCTGATGGTAAGACCCATGTGAAGAATTCAGCTTCCTCTCTCACCATACTCCATTAGAGTTCCTTCTTCATTTCCAACATCTGTGGATTTTCATTTCTTATTTTTGACCTGGGTTGTTGTCTTAGTCATCTAGTGCTGCTCTAACAGAAATACCACAAGTGGATGGCTTTGAAAAAGAGAAGTTTATTTCCTCACAGTAAAGTAGGCTAAAAGTCCAAATTCAGGGTGTCACCTCCAGGGGAAGGCTTTCTCTGTTGGCTCTGGAGAAAGGTCCTTGTCATCAATCTTCCCCTGGTTGAAGAGCTCCTTAGCCACAGGGATCCTGGGTCCAAAGGATGCACTCTGCTCCCGCTTCTGCTTTCTTGGTAGTATGAGGTCCCCAATTCTCTGCTTACTTCCCTTTCCTTTTAACTCTTGAAAGACAAAAGGTGATGCAGGCCACAACCCAGATTGGATCAGGGATGTGACCTTAGTAAGGGTGTTACAGTCCCACGCTAATCCTCTTTAACATACAGTTACAATCACAAAATGGAGGACAACCACACAGTACCGGGAATCATGGCCCAGCCAAATTGATACACACATTTTTTGGGGGACATAATTTAATCCATGACAGTAGTATTCAATATTTCCTTTGTCATATTTAATTGAATAGGAAATGGCTTCCACATCACCTCCATTGGCTAGAGAAATGGAGATATGTCTCAACAATAAGGATCTTGCATAGTCTAATGAAAGATGGAAATCACTCCCCCCAAGAAAAGTTCATGTGCACAAAGCACACCCATTGTACATACACTTTGGGACATTCAGGCATCCCAGGGTAAGAATCAATGTTGAAAAAGAATATTTGTTGGCATGGACAGATATTCACTGTATTTCATATATTAAAAAGTTAGATTACAAAAATATAAAATGCTATATGATGCCACTTTGGGTATATACATGTACATATACTTATATATGCACACATAATACACACATCAAAAAAAGTCTGGAATGGCTTATCCCAAAATTTTAATAACATTTTCTTCTAAGTTTTCTGATTAAGTGTGATTTAGTTATTTTCATTTACTTAAATGTAGTTGCTGAGATTTTATTATAAACACTTATTTGTTTTGAAATATAAAAAACAGGATTGGAATTCCTAAACCTTTGGAAGCTGGTATGGGAAACAAGTAAGACCCCAGAGATAGAGAAACAAAACTCTGTTCTTAAACGAACAGAACTAAATTTACCCAACTGTGAAGGCTACTCTTGGAAAGGGTCATAAGTCTAGTCTAAGGATCCAACCATTTGGAAACTGCCTTTTCAGACACTTTTGGAGCCCTACAGGTAAGCCAGGTGCAATGCCTTCCAGGAAACAAGTCGCTCCCTCTCCCCTCAATTGACCTGGATGGCTTAGCCTACCTCCATAAAACCAGTATGAAAATCTACCATCATGAAACACACTTCAAAGAAAGTGACGTGTCCTCTGGGAGAAATTCCAAAGACTGGATCTCCTGATTGGGTCACAGCAGTGTGCAGAAAGGAGTCTTTCTTCTGGGTTGGCTAAGGGGGTGTGTTGTTGTATCTCTTCTGGTATACTCCTAGTGAAATGTGAATTCCACTGGTCTGTGGACTTCTGCTACCACCTGTCTGTCAGTTTGTCATACTGTGCTGGCTGCATGTTGCTATCATACTGGAAGCCACACCACCAGTATTCCAGATACCAGCAGGGCACCCATGGTGGACAGTTTTCAGAGGAGCTTCCACTCTAAGACAGACTAGTTAGAGAGGCTTGATGATCTACGTTTGAAAATTAGCCAGTGAAAACATTATGGATTGCCGTAGAACATTGTCTGATATAGTGTTGGATGGTGAACCCCATAGATTGGAAGGCCATACACAATAGCTACAACAATGGACTCAATCATGCCAACCATCTGAAGATGGTACATGTTATAGATTGAACTGTGTCCCCCAAAAATATGTGTTGGAATCCTAACCCCTTTATACCTATGGATATAATTATACTTGGAGATAGAGTTTTCTTTGTTATGGTAATGAGGTCGTATCAGTGTAGGGGTGTGTCATAAACATTATCACTTCTGGGATATAAAAAGAGCAGATTAGTCACAGAAGCATACACATGAACTGGGGAAGGCAGACACCATATAAGGATACTTTCTCAGCCAAGGAACAAAGGAAAACCCAGGACCACCTACAAGGAAGGAATCAACATGGCCGAGACCCTGATTTGGACTTTTAGCTTCCAGAACTAAGATAAAACGAATTTCTGTTCTTTAAAGCCACCCACTTGTGATATTTCTGTTATGGCAACACTAGGAAAATAAGACAGTGCTGGATTGGGCAACATTTTGTTCCGTTGTACTTGGGGCCACCATGAGTTGGAGCTGACTTGACAGCAGCTAACAACAACAGCACTGCCTCTAGATAGCAGAGATGCTCTAACACAGGGATATACCAGTGTTTGACTCATGCTCTTTGAACTGGAAGGTTGCAGGGTCTCACGCATAGGACTTATGGAAGCTGTTTTGTCAAGGCTGGCTCTAGCCCATCACTCTCATGGACTTCCTCACTCATCTTCTTGGGTTGGTAATTTGAGCCTCCGAGCCCCACCCTTCGTGAACCCCATGATTAGCCAGATGCTGGCAAGTTTAGATTCAGAACTTTGACCCTATGCCAAAGAGTGGCCCATTATTACAATGATCAGATTATAAATGGTCTGCTTGGCCACTTAGAAGAGCCCTCAGAGGACTAATTCTGCTTTTGTTAATGAGGGCTTTTTTGATTTCCTGGCTTTGTATTTCTTGATGTATGACAGATTTATGATTCATGGAGAATTTTAATATTAATACTGGCCTGATGCAAAATAAATTGGTCACAGGATTTATTGGTGCACTAAAGAATTAGATGTTCCATCCTTTTTACTATGAAAATACCAGTTGGAAGCATTCACTGGACACCCTGCGCCATGTTTCAGAGGGTTCCTCTGGTATAGGCCCGGTCCATAGGAAATCAAGTTTGCACTTGGCAAGTGAAAGCCCAGTGAGGAGGCTGCTGAGAGTCGCTGCCCCATGAAGGGAGGGGGAACTGGGAGCTCCCACGGGAAGCCAGTTAAGTCCACACCTGTTATGGCAGCCTTCACTTGTGCTGGTTTTATTGGACCTGTAAATAACACCTTGCAGCTTGAATCGCTGGTGCCATTGCAGGAGTGTCAGTGCAAGAATTTGGAAAGGGAATAAAACTTATGGATGCCCTTGGTGTCTCCTGCTGGCCCCAGGAAGTCATGTGGGAATTGGCCAGGCTATTTCCTCCTCACATTCATGCTTACTGAGTTCTATATTTCAGTTACAATTTCTGTGGCTGAATGCTAAGATTCTGCATTAGGCTGCCATCTGGCCTTCCAAACTTCATTACAAACACCAAATAAGTCACACATTTAATGAGTGCTTCCTAGATGCTAGGCCATATTCTACAAAGTTTCCCCGTATCTTTCTACTGAATCTGTGAAGCAACATGCTACACTAAGAAAGAAATATTGTTACTGACCTTATTATAACAATGGGAGACTCTGGGGCTTAGAGAGGTTAAGAAGTATATTCAAGTTTACAGAGTGGAAATAAAGGCAGAGCTGGTCTTAGAAGCTAATCTGTCTGGCTCCATATGTCAAATATTAATGACCACCTTCTATACCAATTGTCTTAGGCTAGCTTCTCTAGAGGAACAAAACCAGTGAAGCATACACACACACACACACACAAACACACATATAGAGTGACAGACAGCGAGAAAGACTGAGAGATTTATTTCAAGGAAATAGCTCACATATTTGTGGAGGCTGGCATGTCCCAAATCCATGAATCAGACATCAGGCTGGAGGCTTGATGGTTGCAGGGGCTGATGAACCCAAAAACGACAGGTCAGATGGCAGGCGGCTGACTCACATCCCAAGAACCAGAGGTCAGAGGTTGATGAGTCAGATGCAGGATCCAGAGAGAACGAGCTTTGCTAGAACACACATATATATTGGATACAGGCCACATCCCCAAGGAAACTCCCTTTCCAACAGATTGGCTGCTCACATCAGATCACAAAATGGAGGATGATTACATAATATCTGCCAAACCACTGAAAATCATGGCTTAGCCAAGCTGACACATAACCTTAACCATAACACCAACTAAGGGGATGCCATGAATAAATTGATACCTGTCACCACTGAGTCAAGTCTGACTCGGTGTGACCCCATGTGTGTCAGAGTGGAACTGCATTCCACAGGGTTTTCAATGGCTAATTTTTCAGAAGGAGTTAACCAGGGTTTCTTCTGAAGTGTCTCTCAGTGGACTGGAAACACCATTTTGGTTAGCAGCTGTTATAGATTGAATTGTGTCCCAAAAATATATATATATTGTAAATCTCTATGTTAATGAGACCATATCAGTGTAGGGTGTGTCTCAAGTCAATCACCTTTGAGATATAAAACAAGCAGATAGGCACAGGCACAGAGTAGCAGGCAGAGATGGGGGAAGATAGATGCCAAGCCACAAGAAATTGCCAAGGAAAAGAAGCTGGAAAGAGACAAGGACCTTCCCCTGAGCAAACAGAGACAGAAAGAGTTCTACAGCCAGCACCCTAAATTCAGACTTCTAGCCTCCTAAACTTGTATATGAGCAACTGATGGTCTGTTCTGCAATTGGCCACTGGCCTTGTTCTGACTGATGATACTGAGCTTCTACATCATCTCTTTCCACAGATGTCGTCGATTTGATTCCTGTGTATTCCACCCGGCAAGGTCCACATGTGTAGTGGCTATTTGTGTTGGTGAAAAAGGTATTTGCAATGAAGAAGGCTTTGGTCTTACAAATTCTATCATGTGATCTCAGGCATTGCTTCTGTCTCCAAGGACATATTTTCCAACTACTGATCCTTCCTCTTTGTTTCCAACTTCTGCATTCCAATCATCAGTAATTATCAATGCATCCTGATTGCATGTTCGATCAATTTCAGACTGCAGAAGTTGGTAAAAACTTCCAATTTCCTCAGCTTTGGCCTCATATGCAAGCTCAAGTTGAAGCTGAAGAAAATTAGAACAAGTCCATGAGAACAAAAGTACGACCTTCATTATATCCCACCTGAATTTAGAAACCGTCTCAAGAATAGATTTGACTCATTGAACACTAATGACCAAAGACCAGGCAAGTTGTGGAATGACATCAAGGACATCATATATGAGGAAACCAAGAGGTCATTAAAAAGACAAGGAAAGACAAGACCAAAATGGATGTCAGAAGAGACTCTGAGATTTGCCCTTGAACATCGAGTAGCTAAAGGAAACAGAAGAAATGATGAAGTAAAAGAGCTGAACAAAAGATTTCAAAGGGCAGACCAAGAAGGCAAAATAAAGTATTATAATGACATGTACAAAGACCTGGAGTTAGAAAACCAAAAGGGAAGAACATGCTTGGTATTTCTCAAGCTGAAAGAAACTGAAGAAAAAATTCAAGCCTCTAGTTGTAATACTGAATGATTCTACAGGGAAAATATGAGATAATCAATACAGCAGCCAAAATCACTAGATAACTAAGATAGCAGCCGAGCTCATTTAACTGTTTGCAACACCCAGGGACTCTGCCACAAGTAAGACTTCCTATTATTCCACTATTTACTTTAACCAAGGGATGGGTCCCAGCTCTAGACATCTGCCAGCCCACTCCTCCGTGCTGTGTATAGGCATCCTGCTTTTTAACATTCTATAAGAAATTATCAGGCCAGCATTTAAGGTCTGCATTTCCCAAATCCCCAGTAACAAGTGTTGTCAAGGCTCCTAACTCAATCCCGAAGGCAAAGCCATTTGCTCAGGCTCCTACTCCCTTATTCCTACTTTGCTGCTGGGCACAGAGACCCTCTCTCTTTGTGCCAACAACTCTCTTCAAAGGGAAAACTGGGTTTCAAAAGCAATTTCTTTGGGACAGTGGTTTGAGGACTTTCTTGCTGCTCTTTAACAGGGGACAACCTGTTGTTGCTCTTCAACCTAGACAATGGGGACACATGATAACCAATGACTTCATTAGCAGAGAGGCACCACTGTTCTTTCTGCAGAATGCAAAGCCCTCAATAGAGATAGCACTAGCTCCTAAAATCAGTTAAAGTCTTTGTCTTGGTTTCTGAGTGCTGCTGTAACAGAAATATCACAAGTGGGTGGCTTTAAATAACAGGAATTCATTGTCTCACGGTTCTCAATGTTAAAAGTCCAAAATAGAATCTCTGCCCAGTAGATTCCTTTCTTGTTAGTAGCCCCAGGCGTTCCTTGGTGCTTTGGCTTATAGACAACCCAATATGGTGTGTGTGTGTGTCTGTGTCTAATCTATTCTTTTTATAACTCTGAAGGGATTAGATTTAGAACCCATCCTACTCAGGAATGATGTAATTAACAAAACAAAGAAAAATCCTATGTCCAAACAGGGTTACATCCACAGGTATTGGGGGGTATGATTCCAATGCATATTCAGGGGAGGGGCACAATTCAGCCCATAGCAAGCTTTCTGCTGGATTTATGTACAAAAAAGCTTTCTTGTCCCCTTTGCTCAGCATGCCTTGCTCAGACAAAGTTGTTTCCCAACATGGTGTCCTGGCCTCAGCATTAAGACAGCATCACTGTACACCAGTGTTCACTGCAGCACTTTTCACAATAGCCAAAAGGTGGAAACAACCTAAATGACCATCAACAGAAAAATGTATAAGCGAAATGTGGTCCATCCATACAACGGAGTATTATCCAGCCATAAAGAGAAGAGAAATCCTGATGCATGCGACAACATGCATGAACCTTGAAAACATCATGCTGAGCGAAACAAGTTAGTGGCAAGAGGACAAATAGTATGTCATGGATTGAATTATGTCCCCCCCAAAAATGTGTGTATCAATTTGGCTGGGCCATGATTCCCAGTATTATGTGGTTGTCCTCCATTTTGTGATTGTAATTTTGTGTTAAAGAGGATTAGGGTGGGATTGTAACACCCTTAGTAAGGTCACATCCCTGATCCAATGCAAAGGGAGTTTCCCTGGGGAGTGGTCTGCACCACCTTCTATCTTACAAGAGATAAAAGGAAAGGGAAACAAGCAGAGTTGGGGGCCTCATACTACCAAGAAAGCAGAACAGGGAGCAGAGCACATCCCTTGGACCCGGGGTCCCTGTGTGGAGAAGCTCCTAGTCTGGGGGAAGATTGATAAGAAGGCTGACAGAGAAAGAAAGCCTTCCCCTGGAGCCGATGCCCTGAATTTTGGCTTTTAGCCTACTTTACTGTGAGGAAATGAATTTCTCTTTGTTAAAGCCATCTACTTTTGGTATTTCTGTTATAGCAGTACTAGATGACCAAGACAGTGAATGATCTCACTTACATGAAATAAATAAATATAGAGAAACCAAAGATTATTGATGGTTACCAGGAGTGAGAGTGATAGGGAAAAGGGGAGATTTTGCTTAGGGGGCATTGAGGTTATGTTAATGGTGGTGGAATAATTTGGAAAAGATAGCAATAAAAATTGCACAACATGAAGAACGTAATAAATGTCATTAAGTTGTACATGTGGAGATTATTGAATCAGTGAAGGTTTTGTTGTGTGTATTTTACCACAACAAAAAGAAAAAGAACATGCCATCCCTGATGGCCACCAATGTCTTTCTTGCTGGTAGAGCATCAGCCCACACCTTCGCCATGGCTTGATACCCATGGGTGAGATGCTGCAGGCCCAGATGGAGACCGTTAGGACTCTCATCGGAGAATGCTGAGCACAGAGTGGCTTAAAGATTTGGGGTTAGAACAAAGACGGGCAAGGCCAGGGCAAGAGTCTATTATCTCTAATTTGTTCTCATTTTTTTTCTGGCTAGCAGGTCAAAGGGGTCGCTCTTATTAAACACATTTTGCATTTTTAAACTTCAGCAAAAGGGCACAGAGGGCAGAGTAGAGCGTTATTAACTATTTGGGACTGACTGAGGCCGAAGCCAGGGCATCACTCTCCTGCATAATCATATACCTCATAAAATACAGAGAGGACTGTCAGCCCACATGCCCTTTTAGTTCCACTTTCCTCCTTGTTGACTTTTTGACTCGCTGGGCTTAAGTAAACTCTTCTTACAGGAGATGAAAGGGCATCTCATGTAGGCCAGTTCCCTCCTGCATAAGTTGTATAGAGGAGCGGATATGAACAGATGAAAGGAGAGATGGAGCTATCAGGATGTGCTCAGCTAGGTGGACCTATGAAACCTTCTTCTGTCATCTCTCCTCTACGGCAGCCTTCTGTGTATTGCAGGACTAAGGTGATTGAGGCCCTGGACCTCAGGACCTGGCACGTTGGTCAGGATTAAAGCAGTGTTGCAGGTGGCCTGCACGAGGAAGATGAGTACGTGACCTGGTTTTTGTGGTTGGGCTATTAAGGAACACTTTGTGTTGTTCTTAGGTGCTCTCAAGTTGACCTCCTACTCGTAGTGATGCAAGCAATCCAGAACAAAAGGTCACTCAGTCCTGTGCCATCCCCATGATAGATTGCAGCTCTGATTGTTGTGACTCATAACATTTTCGTTGGCTAATTTTCAGAAGTAGGTTACTAGGTCTTTCTTCCTAGTCTGTCTTAGCCTGGAAGCTCCACTGAAAGCATTTAGCATCTAGCAACTAGTGACTCTCCACTGACAGATGGCTGGTGGTGGCTGTGCATGAGGCGCATTGACCAGGAATCCAACTCAGGTCTCCCTCATGGAAGGGGAGAATTCTACCACTGAACAACTACTGCCCACATAAGGGACACTTGAGATACTGTTTGTCTGCTTCTCACTGCTATTCCTTCCCTGCCCTCCTGACAAGTGCAGACTTATTAGACTTAAAACAAAAGCTTGAAGGGTCCCAGGGCAGCCCATTAACAGGCGCATGGATGGGCAAACAGGAAACTCTGTTCACCTGTGACCAGAGACAGATGCTGACACCAAATAGAGTTGAGGCCCCAGAGGCCAACACCTCAGTAATCTTTTGAATTATCTCCATAATAGGAGTGCTGGACACCTACCACAGCTGAGTCATTTCTATTTCAAAACTTTATGCAAATTCTCTGGGAAGATTGGACATGTCTCATTTCTGTTTCTTAACCAGGGCTGCTTTCACTGCAGAATACCTAACATACCCGATGCGTCCTCATTCATAAAAGGCTTCTCATCCCTCCCCAGCCGGGCACATGCTTGCACACAGTCTGGAACTGATGTCTGGGGTGATCCCTCTGTAAAGGGCCATTGTTCACCTGCCACCTGGTCTCTCAGGCTCACATGGGTGACCCTCGGTGCCCATGTGCACAAACTGTCTTCTACTAGGCAAAGAGAACATGTTTTCTTACTTTAATGTGCATTATTTCCACGTTAAGCTTGAAGGACTGCTTTTGGATGAGATTTACATAGTCTTTCCAGTTTTCAAAAGAGCAAAAATCTGTGAGGCTATTTTGCCAAAAGAATACATGAAAATCTTCTAAGGATTTTAAGCACCCAGAACATAAAAGGGAAGTCGGCCAGACCGAGGCACAGTGGCTGATGTGGCCATATGTGATATTGGATTCTAGAAGCGTGAGCAGCCTCATGGGCAATCTCATCAATAGGGCTGGCTTTAAATAAGACACTTTGTTATTAAATAAAACCTCTTCAAAGACAGGAACCATAAGGGCTTGCTGGGTCAGTCATCTGGGTTTGAAATCTCCTTTAATACGAATTTCCAGCGGATATTACCAAAGGACCTACACGGTCAATAAAGCACATTTTGTGAAGCTGCTAAATATGCATTTCTGCAATCGGTCTCTTTAAATGTCCATAAATACATATGCATGAGGCCGAGATAACGGCCCACTTGTTCATCACTCTAGAAGCAGGTTTCTAGGGGATGCGACAGGTCTCCCCCGCCCACTGCGGAGCTGGCTGATTGACTGCAACCCAGCACGAGGATGAGCTTGGGGACAGGCAGCCCTTGTCTCAAGGCTGGTGGCCTCACTCTTTGGTGCAAATGGCCCAAGGACCCTTGGCATTCTTGAAACAAAATGGTCCTGGCCCCCAGGGAGACCACACTCACCATTCTAGGTCAGGCCACTCCCTAGTGACTGGGTTTGTTTCTTATTTCCACCTTCTCCTTGTGCAAACACAGGTCCACCTGTCTCTTTTTAGTGAGGCCATCTTCCCAACATAGTTCCTTCTGCACTCTGGAAGGTCTGCAAGGGTGGGGCGTGGCCTCTCCGGCCTCCCCAAAGGTGGATACACAACCTTTTGACAACCTTTCTTCTTAGTGGCTGTGATAATTACTTCTGGGTGTCTACTTGGCCGGGCAACAGTGCCCAGTGTGTGGTCAAACACAACTCTAGCTGTTGCTGTGATAGTCTTTTGTAGATGTGGTTATCATAGATAATCAACAGGCTTCAAATAAAGCAGATTACCCCTGGTAATGGTGGTGGGCCTCATCCAATCAGTGGAAGGTCCTAAGAGCAAAACTGAGGTTTCCTGGAGAGAAGGATTCTGCCTCAAGACTGCAACATAGAAATTCTGCTGAGTTTCCAGCCTGCTGTCTTGCCCTGTCAGTTTCAGACTTGTTAGCTCCCCACAATCTCATGAACAAATTAATTAAAGTAAATCTGTCTTTCTGTATGTATGCCCTATTGGTTCTTGTTTCTCTGGAGAACCTTGACTGATAGTAACCACAGATATTGCAAATGTGTTTTCAAAATCCCAAATCTATTCATTCATTCATTCAACTCACCAATAGTTATTAAGCACCTACTACATACCAGATGATGGGGGCAGTGGTGGTTCAGTGGTAGGATTCTCACTTTCCATGTGGGAGACCTGGGTTTGATTCCCGGCCAATGCTCCTCCTGCACAGCCACCACCCATCAGTAAGTGTAGGCTTGTGTGTTGCTATGACGCTGAACAAGTTTCAGTGGAGCTTCCAAACTAAGACAGACTAGGAAGAAAGGGCTGGCAGTATATTTCCTTTCAGGTAAAAAACACGATCCGTCTATATGGACCTACAAGAGACACTTCTTAGACTTAAAGACACAAACAAACTAAAACTCAAAGGATGGAAAAAAATATATCAAGCAAACAACAATCAAAAAAGAGCAGGAGTAGCAATATTAATCTCTGACAAAATAGACTTTAAAGTAAAATCCACCACGAAGGATAAGGAAGGACACTATATAATGATTAAAGGATCAGTACACCAGGAGGACATAACTATAATAAATATTTACACATCAAACAAGAGGGCTCCAAAATACGTAAAACAAACTCTAACAGCATTGAAAAGAGACAACTCCACAATAATAGTAGGAGACGTCAACACACCACTTTAGGGGAAGGACAGAACATCCAGAAAGAAGCTCGATGAAGATCTAATGCTACAATCAACCAACTTGATCTCAGAGACATACTGAACACTCCACCCAAAAGTAGCCAAGTATACTTTCTTTTCCAACGCACATGGAACATTCTCCAGAATAGACCACATATTAGGCCCTAAAGCAAGCCTTAACAGAATCCAAAGCATCGAAATATTACAAAGCATCTTTTCTGACCATAAAGCCATAAAAGTAGAAATCAATAACAGAAAAAGCAAGGGAAAAAAAATCAAACACATGGAAACTGAAAAAACACCTTGCTCAAAAACTGCTGGGTTATCAAAGAAATTAAGAATGAAAAAAGAAATTCATAGAATCAAACAAGAATGAAAACACATCCTACCAGAACCTATGGGACACAGCAAAAGCAGTGCTGAGAGGTCAGTTTTTAGCAATAAATGCACACTTCCAAAAAGAAGAAAGGACCAAAATAAGAACATTAAGCCTACAACTGGAAGAAGTAGAAAGAGAGAAGCAGAAGAAGCCCTCGGGCACCAGA
This sequence comes from Dugong dugon, assembly GCA_030035585.1. NCBI lineage: Eukaryota > Metazoa > Chordata > Mammalia > Sirenia > Dugongidae > Dugong > Dugong dugon. The sequence goes on from CM057462.1 coordinate 28,074,055, forward strand.
AGAAAGGAAAAAATAAGAATTAGAGCAGAACTAAATGCAATAGAGAATAGAAAAACAATTGAAAGAGTTAACAAGACCAAAAGCTGGTTCTTTGAAAAGATCAACAAAATCGATAAACCACTCGCCGAAATGACAAAAGAAAAACAGGAGAGGAAGCAAATAACCCGTATAAAAAATGAGATGGGTGATATCACAACAGAGCCAACTGAAATTAAAAGAATCATAACAGAATACTATGAAAAACTGTACTCTAACAAATTTGGAAACCTAGAATAAATGGATAAATTTCTAGAAACTCACTACCTACCTAAACTAACACAAACAGAGGTAGAATGACTAAATACCTCTATAACAAAAGATGAGATGGAAAAGGTAATGAAAAAACTCCCAACCAAAAAAAAAAAAGTCCTGACCTGGATGGTTTCACTGGAGAATTCCATCAAACTTTGAGAGAAGAGTTAACACCATTACTACTAAAGGTATTTCAGAGCATAGAAACAGATGGAATACTCCCAAGTTCATTCTATGAAGCCAGCATAACCCTGATACCAAAACCAGGTAAAGACACCACAAAAAGAGAAAATTACAGGCCAATATCCCTCACGAACATGACACAAAAATCCTCAACAAAATTCTAGCCAATAGAATTCAGCAACATATAAAAAAAAAAAAATTCATCATGATCAAGTGGGATTTATACCAGGTATGCAAGGATGGTTTGTCATTAGAAAATTGATCAATGTAATCCATCACATACATAAAACAAGAGATAAGAGCCACATGATCTTATCAATCTATGCAGAAAAGGCATTTGACAAAGTCCAACACCCATTCATGATAAAAACTCTCAACAAAATAGGTATAGAAAGGAAATTCCTTAACACCATTAAGGGTATTTATACAAAGCCAACAGACAACATCATCCTAAGTGGAGAGGGTTTGAAAGCATTTCCCTTGAGAACTGGAACCAGAAAAGGACGCCCTTTATCACCACTCTTATTCAACATTGTGCTGGAGGTCCTAGCCAGAGCAATTAGGCTACAAAAAGAAATAAAGGGCATCCAAATTGGTAAGGAAGAAGTAAAAGTATCTCTATTTGCAGGTGATATGATCCTATACAAAGAAAACCACAAAGAATCCACAAGAAAACTACTGGAACTAACAGAAGATTTCAGTAAAGTATCAGGATACAAGATAAACATACAAATCAGTTGGATTCCTCTACACTAACAAAGAGAAACTTGAAGAGGAAATCGCCAGATCAATACCATTTACAATAGCTTCCAAGAAGATAAAATATTTAGGAATAAATCTAACCAGGGACGTAAAAGACCTATTCAATGAAAACTACAATACACTACTGCAAGAAACCAAAAGAGACCCGCATAAGTGGAAAAATATACCTTGCTCATGGATAGGAAGACTCAACACTGCGAAAATGTCAGTTCCACCCAAAGCGATCTACAGATACAATGCAATCCCAATCCAGATTCCAATGGCATTTTTAATGAGATGGAGAAACAAATCACCAACTTCATTGGAAAGGGAAAATGCCTCGGATAAGTAAAGCACTACTGAAGAAGAAGAACAAAGTGGGAGGCCTCACATTACCTGATTTTAGAAACTATTATACAGCCACAGTAGTCAAAACAGCCTAGTACTGGTACAACAACAGATACATAGACCAATGGAACAGAATTGAGAATCTGGACATAAATTCATCCACCTATGAGCAGCTGATATTTGACAAAGCCCCAAAGTCCATAAATTGGGGAAAAGACAGTCTCTTTAACAAATGGTGCTGGCAGAACTGGATATCCATCTGCAAAAAACTGAAACAAGATCCATACCTCACACCGTGCACAAAATCTAACTCAAAGTGTATCAAAGACCTAAGTATAAAATCTAAGACGGTAAAGATTATGGAAGAAAAAATAGGGACAGTGCTAGGAGCCCTAATACATGGCATAAACAGAATACGAACCGTAACAATGCACAAGCATCAGAAGAGAGACTAGATAAATGGGAAGTCCTAAAAATCAAACACTTATGCTCATCAAAAGACTTCACCAAAAGAGTCAAAAGACAACCTACAGACTGAAAATATTTTTGGCTACAACAAATCCGATCAGTGTCTAATCTCTAAAATCTACAAGATACTGCAAAACTTCAACAACAAAAAGACAAATAACCCAGCTAAAAAATGGGCAAAGGATATAAACAGGCACTTCACCAAAGAAGACATTCAGGAGACTAACAAACACATGAGGAAATGTTCAGTATCATTAGCCATTAGAGAAATGTAAATCAAAACTACAATGAGATATCATGTTACCCCAACAAGGCTAGCATTAATCCAAAAAACATAAAATAATAAATGCTGGAGAGGTTGGGGAGAAACTGGAACATTTATACATGGTTGGTGGGAATGTAAAATGGTACAACCACTTTGGAAATCAATGTGGCACTTCCTTAAAAAGCTAGAAATAGAAGTACCATACGATCCAGCAATCCCGCTCCTTGGAATATATCCTAGAGAAATAAGAGCCATCACACGAGTAGATATATGCACACCCACGTTCATTACAGCACCGTTCATGATAGCAAACAGATGGAAAAAACCTAGGTGCCCATCAAGGGACTATAAAGAACAACAATAAATCCGTGAAACACCTTATAACATGGAGGAATCTGGAAGGCATTACGCTGAGTGAACTTAGTCACAAAAGGACAAATATTGTATAAGACCACTATTGTAAGAACTCAAGAAAAGGTTAAACACAGAAGTAAACATTTTTTGATGCTTACAAGGGTGAGGAGTGAGGGAGAGGGTTATCCACTAACTAGATAGTAGACAATAATAATCTTAGGTGAAGGGAAGGACAGCACACACTACAGGGGAAGTCAGCACAACTGGACTAAACCAAAGCTAAGAAGTTTCCTGAATACAGTCAAACACTTTGAGGGACAGAGTAATAGGGGGACCATGCTTTCAGGGGACATGTAGGTCAATTGGCATAACAAAATTTATTAAGAAAATGTTCTGCATCCCACTTAGGTGAGTGGTGTCTGGAGTCTTAAAAGCTAGTAAGCAGCCATCTAAGATGCATCAATTGTTCCCAACCCACCTGGAGTAAAGGAGAGTGAAGAACACCAAAGTCACAAGGAAAGCACTAGCCCAGGAGACAGAAAGGGTCACGTGAACTGGAGACTGAAACAGCCTGAGGTCAGAAGAACTAGATGATGCCTGGCTACCACCAATGACCGCCCTGACAGGGAACACAACAGAGAGTTCCTGATGGAGCAGGAGAAAAGTAGAGTGCAGAACTCAAATTCTAGTGAAAAGACCAGACTTAATGGTCTGACTGAGACTGGAGGAATCAGAGCACATGGCCCCCGGACTCTCTGTCAGCCCAGCACTAAAACCATTCCTGAGGCCAACTCTTCAGTCAAAGATTAGACTGGACTATGGGACATAAAATGATACTTGTGAAGAGTGCTTCTTAGCTCAAGTAGATACGTAAGACTAAATGGGCAGCTCCTGTCCGGAGGTGAGATGAGAAAGCAGAGGGGGTCAGGAGCTGGTTGAATGGACACAGGAAATCAGGGGTGGAAAGGACTAAGGTGCTGTCACAGTATAATTAGGGTCACTTAACAATGTATGTATAAATTTTTGTATGAGAGACTAACTTCAATTGTAGACTTTCACTTAAAGTACAATAAAATAAAATTTAAAAAAAGAGAAAACAAAGTAAGCAAGACAAATTCTCACCATCCTCGTTTCTAAGGAACATTCTGATTGTATTTCTTCTAACACTGATTTGCTCATTCTTCTGGCAGTCCACGGTATATTCAACATTTTCACCAACACCACAATTTGAATGCATCAGTTCTTCTTCTCTCTTCCTTTTTCATTGATCCAACAAGCAGAAGGATAATTACAAAAGCTCAGTGCTGTCTGAGAGCATCTGAATTATCCAGTCACTCTACTGACTGGAAGAGGAGAGGATAACATGGGTTAAACAACACAAGAAATGGGACTTGCACAAAGTTACAAAGACTCTTAGAAGTCTGTAGCAACATAAATTAAAGTGGAGCACCTATTTTTCACTTGTCAAATTGGCAAAAACAGGAAGGGAAAATAATACTCAGTGCTGTAGAGGCTAGAATGAAATATTACTGCCATGCCCCGCTGGTGGGAATATAAATTGGTAAAACCTTTCAAGGAGACAATCTAGCAGAATGTTCTCACCTAGAAGCCACTCTGGAGAATTTATCCTAAAGCAATAATCATATCTGTACAAAGACTTATGCAGACCGATTCTCAGAACAGTATTTTTGGAAGAACAAAAAACTTGTTAATCACCAATATATTCAACAATGAAGGTGCATTTGAAAAAATTAGAGTGTGTCCACACTGTAAAATATTGTGAGGTCATTAAAAATATGGTTGAGAAAAGATTTAACCATTGGGAAAATGGCTACAATATAATATTAAATAAAAATGCTTGATGTAAAACTGTATTTTAGTATGTTTCAAACTTATGGGGAAAACTATATAACCTAATTTTAACAGAAAAATGATGACTGTAAAATTATTTATGGTGTTAGCCCAATTAAAAGGATGTGTGTTTGTATTTGTGTGTGAATATATGTGATGTATGCATGGTGAGGTATCCCTGGGTGATGCAGTGAACACGTTTGACTGCTAACTGAGAGGTGTGATGATGCCTTTGAATTATGGTGTTGGCAAAGAATATTGAATATACCATGGACTGCCAGAAGAACAAACAGATCTGTCTTGGAAGAAGTACAGCTAGAATGCTCCTTAGAAGTGAGGATGGCGAGACATAGTCTCACATACTTTGGACATGTTATCAGGAGGGACCAGTACCTGGAGAAGGACATCATGCTTAGTAAAGTAGAGGGTCAGTGAAAAAGAGGAAGACCCTCAATGAGATGGGTTGACACAGTGGCTGCAACAATGGGCTCAAGCATAACAATGATTGTGAGGCTGGCACAGGACCAGGCAATGTTTCGTTTTGTTGCACATAGGGTCAGAACTGACTCAACAGCATCCATGAATAACAACAAGAGGTGCCTTGGAAGAAAGCCCTGTCAATCTACTTCTGAAAAAAATCAGCCATTGAAAACCCCCATGGGGCACAGTTCTACTCTAACATACAAGGGGTTGGCATGAGTTGAAGTTGACTTGATGGCAACTGGTTTTAAGTAGTTATGCATGGGCATATATATCTAGAGAACAGAGTGAAAGCAAATCGCTAGCAATTCTGTTTCATGGGGTTTGGGTCATTTTTTTAAAATTTGCTTTACTTTTTATATATTTTCATTGCAGAAAATGGAGAAATACAGCAAAAACGTGCACTTTTTAAAACATCCTACGGTAACATTGATCTTTGAATACTTTCTTTCTCAGGCCACTTTGCTGAGCACTGTTTCTTAATTTTTCCTTAGGAAGAGCATCTCACCAATTTGTATTCTGCAAGCCAGGCCTTCCCCTCGAGGGATGGAGCGTTGGGCTGCAGAGGAGAAGCACCATGTCCCCTGAGGCTCTGAAAACATCCAGGAATAGCCTCCTGGATCCAACAGCTTCTTGCTTTTGCAGAGTGAAGTCAGCTTAGGCATTCACTGGCACCCGCCCAGGTGAGCAGATATGAAAGAGCTAAGACATTAGAGATGAAGAGCAAGAGCCAGGGCGAAGTAGTGTGTGTGTGAGCATGTGTGCATGTGTATGTGCACGTGTGTGTGTGTGTGTGTGTGTGTGCCGTGTGTAGTGGGGAGTGTGAACAAGGGACTGACCCCGGCTGATTCATCTGGCCATAAGGGGGGCAATTTCTGTCACCAGAGAACATCAATCTGGCCTTTTTTAGTGGCACTTAATCTCCCTTAGAGCAAGGCAAATATTTTAGCATTCTTTTAAATGTATATTTTAGAGGTCTGGCTTTAAAACCCAGGAGCTTAGAAAACCTGAGCTCAGGCTGAAATTCTCTTTGCAGGCAGGTCTGGGGTAGTGCAAATGACATGAATTATACTTACCATTACCTCAAGATACACTGCTCCAAGTTGGCATAAAATTGCCCATTTCCTGTGGTGATATAGGGGGCCTTATTCTCCACTCTTGGTCGATGTCAGGAGCTACTATTTCGTGTCTGACACATTGGTCGTTTTAATCACCCCTGCCTCCGCATCTGGGCCATGCCCCACTCCTCTTGGCCCGTATTTCTGGCTCTGTCTGCAGGTCTCGCCAGCTGGGTTCTTTGGAGGGGCTTATATTCTCCTAAAAAGGCAAGAGCCTCCTTCCCCCAGGGCATGTCAAGGAAGAGGAGGAAACTTTATAAACCGACAGGAGAAATAACAGCACAAGTCAGGACAGTGCAAGGCCTAGGGAGATGTAATTGGGGGATGAACATGGAGGCGCAGAGTCCCTCAGTTGAGCTTGTGCATGCGTGCACCTCCTGGTCCTCACCCCCAGTACACACAAGGCCTGCTCCCTGCATCCACCCTGATTTTGGGGCCCGGTGTGAACAGAGGCCTTAAGTTTCCCTGCATTCATCTGAAGGAATAGACTCAATGACCCCTTGCTCTGCCCGCTCTATAGTCAGTTCTGGTATAATGCTTGTTTTGCAAAGGTGAATTTGTTTCAGTGCAATTGATATACTAGGGAGCAAGTTCCACAAAAGTAAATTTCTGGATTTTGCATTTGCTTATGCAGGGAGTCTTTTGTTTGCAAGAAACACTGGATGAACACAGAAAACTACACGACCAAACTGAGCCACTTAGGAATACACAAAGTGCATGAGCACACACACTTAAACATCTATCTGCTCCCTGAGTTTACCATGCATATAATGAGCCACACTCATCCACATTTAGTGTTAGAACTTTCTGTCTGATGTCAGATAATCTTCCTTCCACCCCTCACAATAATTCACAGGCTACAACCCTTCCAGCACCCACTTTCCCAAGCAAGATTCAGGTCCTTTTTAAGGTAAGGTACCATGTTTATTGTTGATCTTAGTTAACAATGAGTTGGCTCTGACTCCCAGTGACCTCATGCACAACAGAATGAAACGCTGCCCAGTCCCATGTCATTCCCATGATTGGTCGTGGATCAGACTATTGTGACCCATAGGATTTTCACTGGCTGCTTTTTGGAAGTAGAGTGCCAGCCCTTTCCTCTTAGCCTTAGGCTGGGAGCTCTGTTGAAACCTGTTCAGCATTATAGCAACATGCAAGTGTCCACTGACAAATGAGCTGGACATGAAAGGTAAGAATTCTACCACTGAACCACCAATGCCTCACTAGGGCTACAGATCTATTGTATCTAATACGAGGAGGGTGTGCAGGCATGGAGGTAGGTCTAGTGTCCCTGAGCTCTGCACCCGAAAGTTTGATTCACTTGGTTACCTGCTTCTCAGATGGCTTTAGAGCTGTGGGGTAAGGGTTATACTAATGGCCTGGGAACACAGCAGTGGGGTGGCTGTAGTTCCTGTGGAAGTGATCAACTGAGGCCCTGAGTCTTCACTGTTGTCTGATTACATCCGGGGTGTTGGATTCCAGGAAGAGCAAACTTTCCTCACTGATCAACTACATTAATGGATTAACTAATCAGTTAATGTTACCCAGCCAATGCCAGGCACTCTCTGCAGAGGTAAGACACAGACTTACGGGAAAGACAGTGAAGTAAGCAAAAAATCACCCATCTCACCCACCTCACCTACAATATATGCCTACAGGGAAGGTGAAAATTCTCCCTTCAAACTGTCTTTCATTAAAAGAAAGTTGCCTTGTATTCACATCCCTACAAAAACTCATATTATAGGCATGTTGTAGATTGAATTGTGTCCTCCCAAAAATTATGGTAAGTCCTAACCAACAGCACTGGTGAAAATGGCCTTTTTTGGAATAAGGTCTTGCAGATTTTATCAGTTAAGTTTACGTGAGTTCATACTGGGGTAAGGTGGGTCTTATCCAGTCTGAGTTGTTGTTGTTAGGTGCCATCTAGTCAGCTCTGAAACATTGCCCAGTCCTGTTTCATCCTCACAATCACTGCTATGTTTGAGTTCATTGTTGCAATCATGGTGTCAATCCATGTCATTGATGGTCTTGCTCTTTTTTTCTGACCCTCTACTTTACCAAGCATGATGTCCTTCTCCAGCAATTGGTCCCTCCTGATGACATGGCCAAAGTAAGTGAGACAAAGTCTCACCATCCTCACTTCTAAGGAGCATTCTGGCTGTACTTCCTCCAATACAGATTTGTTTGTTCTTCTGGCAGTCCACGGTACTCAATATTCTTTGCCAACACAATTCAAATGCATCAAATCTTCGTTTTTTATTGTCCAGCTTTTGCACGCATATAAGGAGATTGAAAATACCTTGGGTTGGGGTCAGGCGCAACTTAGTCATCAAAGTGACATCTTTGCTTTTTACCAGTTTAAAGTGGCATAAGGATAGACAAAAGAAAGATGGCAATGTGATGATGAGTTATGCTGTAGCTGCAAGCCTAGGAACACCTGAGTCTATGAGAAGCTGGAAGAGACAAGAAAGGCTCCTCCCCTAGACCCCTTGAAGGGAAGAAGGTAAATTCAGCCTAAACCCTGAATTTGGATTGCTAGCCTCCAGAACCCTTAGGTGTTTGGGGGAAGAGCTGCCTCCTCAAAGTAGAGTTGATCTTAATGATGTGGATGGAATCAAACTTTCGGGACCTTCATTTGCTGATGTGCAACGACTCAAAATGAGAAGAAACAGCTGCAAACATCCATTAATAATAGGAATGTGGAATGTCCAAACTATGAATCTAGAAAAACTGGAAATTCTCAAAAATGAAATGGATCACATAAACATCAATATCCTAGGCATTAGTGAGCTGAAATGGATGGGTATTGGCCATTTTGAATCAGACAATCATATGGTCTACTATACTGGGAACGACAACTTGAAAAGGAATAGCATTGCATTCATCATCAAAAAGAACGTTTCAAGATCTATCCTGAAGTACAATGCTGTTGGTGATAGGATAATATCCATACGTCTACAAGGAAGACCAGTTAACACGACTATTATTCAAATTTACCCACCAACTACTAAGGCCAAAGATGAAGAAATTGAAGATTTTTACCAGTTTCTGCAGTCTGAAATGGATCAAACATGAAATCAGGATGCAGTGATAATTACGGGTGATTGGAATGCAAACGTTGGAAATGAAGAAGGATCGGTAGTTGGAAAATATGGCCTTGATGATAGAAACGATGCTGGAGATCACATGATAGAATTTTGCAAGACCAACAACTTCTTCATTGTAAATACCTTTTTATCAACATAAACAGCAACTATACACATGGACCTCTCCAGACGGAATACACAGGAATCATATCGAATACATCTGTGGAAAGAGACGACGGAAAAGCTCAATATCATCAGTCAGAACAAGGCCAGGGACTGACTGCAGAACAGACTATCAATTGCTCATACGCAAGTTCAAGTTGAAACTGAAGAAAATTAGAACAAGTCCACAAGAGCCAAAGTACGACCTTGACTATATCTCACCTGAATTTAGAGACCATCTCAAGAATAGATTTGACGCGTTGAACACTAATGACCAAAGACCAGAAGAGTTGTGTAATGACATCAAGGACATCATACGTGAAGAAAGCAAGAGGTCATTAAAAGGATAGGAAAGAATGAAGAGACAAAAATGGATGCTAGAAGAACTCTGAAACTTGCTTTTGAACGTTGAGTAGCTAAAGCAAAAGGAAGAAATGATGAAGTAAAAGAAATGAACAGATTTCAAAGAGTGGCTCGAGAAGACAAAGTAAACTATTATAATGACATGTGCAAAGAGCTGGAGATAGAAAACCAAAAGGGAGGAACTCGCTTGCCATTTCTTAAGTTGAAAGAACTGAAGAAAAAAATCAAGCCTTGAGTTGCAATAGTGAAGGATTCTATGGGGAAAATATTAAACAACGCAGGGAACATCAAAAGAAGACAGAAGGAATACACAGTCATAATACCAAAAAGAACCGGTCGATGTTCAACCATTTCAGGAGGTAGCATATGATCAGGAGCCAATGGTACTGAAGGAAGAGGTCCAAGCTGCACTGAAAGCATTGGTGAAAAACAAGGCTCCAGGAATTGATGGAATATCAACTGAGACGTTACAACAAACAGAAGCAGCACTGGAAGTGCTCACCCGCCTGTGCCAAGAAATCTGGAAGAAAGCCACCTGGCCAACTGACTGGAAGAGATCCATATTTATTCCTATTCCCAAGAAGGGCGATGCAAACGAATGGGGAAATTATCGAACAATATCAATAATATCACACACAAGTGAAATTTTGCCGAAGATCATTCAAAAGCGGCTGTAGCAGTATGTCAACAGGGAACTGCCAGAAATTCAGGCCAGATTCAGAAGAGGATGTGGAACCAGAGTTGTCATTGTTGATGTCAGATGGATCCTGGCTGAAAGCAGAGAATACCAGAAGTATGTTTACCTGTGTTTTATTGACTATGCTAAGGCATTAGACTGTGTGGATCATAACAAATTATGGATAACATTGCAAAGAATGGGGATTCCAGAACACTTAATTGTGCTCATGGGGAACCTGTACATAGATCAAGAGGCAGTTGTTCCGACAGACCAAGGGAATACTACGTGGTTTACAGTCAGGAAAGGTGTGAGTCATGTTTGCATTCTTTCACCGTACCTATTCAATCTTTATGCTGAACAAATAATCCGAGACTATATTCTGGACTATATGAAGAAGAACAGGGCATCAGGATTGGAGGAAGATTCATTAACAACCTGCATTATGCAGATTACACGATCTTGCTTGCTGAAAGTGAAGAGGACTTGAAGCACTTACTGATGAAGATCAAAGACCACTGTTTTTGATTACACCTCAACGTAAAGAAAACAAAAATCCTCACAACTAGGCCAATAAGCAACAACATGATAAACAGAAAAGATTGAAGTTGTCAAGGATTTCTTTTTACTTGGATCCACAATCAACACCCATGGAAGCGGCAGGGAAATCAAAAGATGCATTACATTGGGCAAATTTGCTGGAAAAAAACCTCTTTAGAGTGTTGAAAAGCAAAGATATCACCTTGAAGACTGAGGTGCATATGACCCAAGTCATGGTATTTTCAATCACATCATATTCATGCGAAAGCTGGACAATGAATAAGGAAGACCGAAGAAGAATCGATGCCTTTGAATTGTGGTGTTGGCGAAGAATATTGAATATACCATGGACTGCCAAAAGAACAAACAAATCTGTTTGGAAGAAGTACAGCCAGAATTCTTCTTAGAAGCAAGGTTGGTGAGACAATGTCTTACATACTTTTTTGGACATGTTGTCAGAAGGGATCAGTCCCTGGAAAAGGACATCATGTTTGGTAAAGTAGAGGGTGATGGAAAACAAGGAAGACCCTCAATGAGATGGATTGACACAGTGGCTGCAAAAATGTGCTCAAGCATAAAAACAATTGTGAGCATGGTGCAGGACCGGTGGTACATAGGTTTGCTATGAGTCGGAACTGACTTGATGACACCTAACAACAACAACAACAAGCCTCCAGAACTGTGAGACAATAGATTTCTGTTGTGGTAAATGCAAGGGAACTCTATAATTTCTTTATTTTGAACCACAAAATGCTATGTGGGGATGACACATTAGTCTGAAGTGACCTCAATCAGTGCTAGTTTTGGATACTTCCATAGATCACTCAATGGAATCAGCTGGTACAAAAAGGAAAGAGACAGATAAATTTAACATATTGAGTAGTTATCTTGGAGCATGGCCTTACAATTTTAAGTTCCATGTACCATTGTAAAAACTTTTTAAAGATAACTTTAAAAAGCAACACTATGAATATATATCATTAATATTCCCCTCTAGGAGAATGAAGAAAGCAATCATCCTATAGTTACACAAGTGGAACTTGTGGCTTCATGTGAAATATCCCATGACAGAATCAAACCAGATTCCAAAATCTTTATGACTCAACTAATCAGATGAGAAATGACTGGATTCCCAAGGAATAGCTTCACCTCAGAGATGTCAAGTGTAGTATCTGAATAAGATTGTTTGATGTAATATGAATGAGGTTGACAGTAATGATTCCAATAAATGCATATACACATTGGGTTAACACATCGTTATTGTTGCTGTCGTTAGGTGCCGTTGAGTTGGTTCTGACTCATAGAGACCCTGTGTATAACAGAACTGAACACCGCCTGGCAGAGCACCATCCTCATGATCATTGTTACGCTTGAGCCTGTTGTTGCAACCACTGTGTCAGTCCATTTTGTTGAGGGACTTCCTCTTTTTCTCTGACCCTCTACCAAGCATGATGTCCTTCTCCAGGGACTGGTCCCTTGTGATAACACGTCCAAAGTATGTGAGATGAAATCTCACCATCCTCACTTCTAAGGAGCATTCTGGTTGTACTTCTTCCAAAACAGATTTGTTCATTCTTTTGGCAATAATACATTGGGTTAATACAATTAAGACATATACACATGCATGTGCAATGAGATAATTTAATATTATAAATAGGTATTTCATTTTTTCACCCTCATCCATAAAAATTAGATATTCAGAGTGACCACAAACTTTGTTTACATGGTCTCATTGGGAAAAATGTGTGCACCTGTGTGGAGGCTGGGACATATATAGTTGATACCTCATGTCAAATGCAAAGAAGTGAATACAGTCAGGATGGCTCAAGACCAAAGAGCCTTGTGCAGGCTGTGAGGAGGGAAGAGGAAGAAAGCAGTCAGGAAAGGGCTTCTGGCAAGACTGATGTCTGAAAACAAGTAGTATTTGTCCAGGTAAAGTAAGAAGGAAAGTGAGTTACCTGGCAAAGAGGCACTTCATCACAAAACACAAAGGTATGAGATTCCACAGTCCATGTAGACCCTGAGAGTCTGGGGAGCTTGGATAAGGTAGAAGATACTGGGAGGGGTAGATTAGGGGGAACCATGATGTCAGGCTGAGGTGGACAGATGGTTTCTGTGGATAAAAAGATGATTTGCTGAACACATGAATGGCTCCTCCACTCTCTGGAATGTCCCACGTATTGTTTTAAATTCTGCTTCTCTTTGCCATGTCACTGAAATTACACCATCCAGGGAAGCTTCTGAATTAGCAACAACTAAACTGTTCAGAAGCAAATGCCACGGGGAGGTTACTTGGGCTCCCATCTAGCAGAGCTTTATGAGAGTTAATTTACACAGGTCAGTTCCTTTCAAGTTGAAAAGATGAGGAGTTTGGATTTGGAAGGTCGTGGGGCTGGGCCTGGGTGAGGTAACAGGACCAAGAGAGAAGGAGAGACTTCAGGGAAATGGATCACTTTGAAAATGGTGGTTGCAATGAAGGCACGGGGCAGGGGATTACTAGGAGGTGGGAGAAGAAGGCAAATGAGCAATGGGTGTGTACAAGAGGAGACACGGTCTGCAGTAAACTCAGTGGGTTTGGAGTGCTTGGGTTGAACTACATTCCATCAAATTATTGGTGAGCAGGAGGTGAGGCCATGAATTAAGACATCGGCACAAGGGAAACACCACAGTGAGGAGCCCTTCCTAAGGAGACACAGGGAAAGGCAAAAGGCGCTCTAGTTTTTCATTCTGCATTGTCTCTGCTGTAAGCATTTTTGCCTTCATCAACAAGCTCAAAGGCAAAGATGTTAAACACCCAATGAAGAGGTCTTTGAAACGTGTTAGTAGATCTACTCCCAGTCTGCAAGGAGAAGGACATTTTCTTCACAGCTCCAAAGGCCACCGTCTCAGACAACCACTGAGGTTTGTCTTTGTGGCCTCTACTTCTACTTTCGATTCCACCTTCCTTCTCCCACCTTGTGGCACCTTCCTCCTCCGTTCTCCAGAGCTCCTCTCCCTGAGGCTCTTGTTGGAGAAAAAGAAATCCAACCAAGTCATTCACATTCAATTATTGATACCTTTCCTCTTATTGCTCCTGGTGAAATTGTATTTTAAAAAGAAGAATCAGAGACAGAGAGAAAGGTGGACCCAAAGGGAAACACCCTATAACTGTGGAACTTCAGTGCCCAAGAAGGGAAAAGGAGCTAAGAATTTGGGTGACAGGTTTTCCGTGCACTCCTTCTGTGACCCCACTCAGGGGAATCCAATCCTGGGCCTGCATGCTGTGCCGTGTGTCCATTTGGCCCCAGCAGCTAGTGGATGAAGCTGAAATCTTGGCATTTGTCCCTGTCTACACATTCAGATCATGTGGGTGGACTTGGCCTCTTTGTGTTTCTGAAAACCAGAAGTGAAAACCTTAAACACACATCTGTGAAAAGTAAAGCATTACCCCTTTAGTCAAAGGATCTTTAACTACTTGCTGTGAAGTTAACTCCAATTCTTGGCTACTCCATGTGTGTCAGAGTACACCTGTGCTCCACAGGATTTTCAGTGGCTGATTTTTCAGACATAGCCCACCAGGCCTTTCTTCTGAGGCACCTGTGGGTGGATTCCAACTTCCAACATTTTGGTTACCAGCCAAGGGCTAACTAAATAAGCCCTTGGTTTGCACCACCAATGGGCCCTTACTCTGATGGAAAATTTATGAATCTCAATAAAGATGGGATTCCAGCTTAGTGGGTTGTTGCAGAGCCTCAAGACCGCCAAACTCTCCCTCTTCTTGCCTTTGATGTAAGCATGGCTTTCTCCTCCACTGTCGCCCTAAGAATTATGTGGGACTCTATCAAGAGGAATAACCTATGAATGACTGGAGTACCAGAACAGAGGGCAAAACAGAAAATACAGAGAGAATTGTTGAAGATTTGTGGGCAGAAAACTTCCCTGATATCATGAAAGATGAGAAGATATCTATCCAAGATGCTCATCAAACCCCAATAAGTTAGATCCCAAAAACAAGTCACCAAGACATATTATAATCAAACTTGCCAAAACCAAAGATAAAGAGAGAATTTTAAGAGTGGCTAGGGATAAACAAAAAGTAATCTACAAAGGAGAGTCAATAAGACTAAGCTTGGGCTACTCAGCAGAAACCATGCAGACAATAAGGGAATGGAATGACACATATAAAGCCTTGAAAGAAAAAAATTGCCAGCCAAGAATTATATATCCAGCAAAACTGTCTCTCAAATATGACGGCAAAATTAGGACACTTCCAGATAAACAGAAGTTTAGGGAGTTTGTAAAAAACAAACCAAAATTACAAGAAATACAAAAGGGAGTCCTCCAGTTAGAAAATTAATAACATCAGTTAACAACCCAAGACTAGAACACAGGACAGAGCAACCAGGTATCAACCCAGATAGGGAAGACACAAAAACAAATCAAAGCTAAAACACTGAAACTAGAGAAACAGAGACATCAACATATAAAAGATGACAACATTAAAACAAAAAAAGAGGGACTAAAAAATGTAGTCATAGATCTTTCATATGGAGAGGAAGACAAGGTGATACAAAGAAATAAAAGATTGGTTTAAACTTAGAAAAATAGGAGTAAATATTAAGGGAAACACAAAGGAAACTAACAATCCTACACATCAAAATAAAAAGAAGAAAACCATAGACTCAGCAAAATACAAAATCAACAACAATGAAAAAGTTGAAAAGAAAATACACAGAGAAAAATGACTCAGTACAGAAAATTAAGTGGAACAAAGAAACTGTCAACAATACAAAAAAAAAAAAAATAGACATCAAAATGACAGCACTAAACTCATACCTGTCAATAATTATGCCATTGTAAATGGACTAAATGCACCAATAAAGAGACAGAGAGTGGCAGGATGGATAAAAAAACACCATCTGTCTATATGCTGCCTACAAGAGACACACCTTAGACTTAAAGACATAAAAAAACTAAAACTCAAAGGATGGAAAAAAATATATCAAGCAAACAACACTCAAAAAAGAGCAGGAATAGCGATATTTATCTCTGACAAAATAAACTTTAAAGTAAAATCTATCCCAAAGGATAAGGAAGGGCATTACGTAATGATTAAAGGATCAATACACCAGGGGGCCATAACTATAAAAATATTTATGCACCGAAAAACAGGGCTCCAAAATACATAAAACAAACTCTAACAGCACTGAAAAGAGAGACAGCTCCACAATAATAGTAGGATACTTCAACACACCACTTTAAGTTGAAAGAACATCCAGAAAGAAGCTCAATAAAGACACAGAAGATCTAAATGTCACAATCAACCAACTTGATCTCATAGACATACTAAACACTCCATTCAACAGCAGCCAAGTATATTTTCTTTTCCAACACACATGAAACACTCCCCAGAATAGACCACATATTAGGCCATAAAGCAAGCCTTAACAAAATCCAAAGCATTGAAATACTACAAAGCATCTTTTCTCACCATAAAGCCATGAAAGTAGAAATCAATAACAGAAAAAAACAAGGAAAAAACAAATCAAACACATGGAAACTGAACAGCACCTTCCTCAAAAACTACTGGGTTCTAGAAGAAATTAAGGATGGAATAAAGAAATTCACAGAATCAAAGGAGAATGAAAACATATCCTACCAGAATATTTGGGACACAGCAAAAGCAGTGCTCAGAGGTCAATTTATAGCAATAAATGCACATGTCCAAAAAGAAAAAGGACCAAAATCAAAACATTAAGCCTACAACTTGAACAAATAGAAAGAGAGCAGCAAAAGAAGCCCTCAGGCACCAGAAGAAAGGAAATAATAAGAATTAGAGAAGAATTAAATGAAACAGAGAATAGAAAAACAATTGAAAGAGTTAATAAGACCAAAGCTGGTTCTTTGAAAAGATAAGCAAAATTGATAAACCATTGGCTAAACTGACAAAAGAAAAAAAGAAGAAGGAAAAACCCGAATAAGAAATCACCTGGGCAATATCACAACATACCCAACTGAAATTAAAAATATCAGAACAGAATACTATGGAAAACTGTACTCTTAACAAATCTGAAAGCCTAGAGGAAATGGACAAATTTCTAGAAACACACTACCTACCTAAAGTAACACAAACAGAGGTAGAAAAACTAAATAAATCTGTAATCAAAGAAGAGATTGAAAAGGTAATTTAAAAAATCCCAGCAAAAAGAAAACCCTGGCCTGGACGGTTTCACTGGAGAATTCTACCAAACTTTGAGAGAAGAGTTAACACCATTACTACTAAAGGTATTTCAGAGTATAGAAAAGGACGGAATACTCCCAAACTCATTCTATGAAGCCAGCATAAACCTGATAACAAAACCAGAAAAAGACACATGAAAAAGAATATTACATAACAATATCCCTCATGAACATAGATGCAAAAATTCCTTAACAAAATTTTAGCCAATAGACTTCAACAACATATCAAGAAAATAATTCACCACGACCAAGTGGGATTTACACTAGGTATGCGAGGATGGTTATACATTAGAAAAACAATCAATGTAATCCATCACACAAAACAACAAAAGACAAGAACCACATGATCTTATCAATTGATGCAGAAAAAGTGTTTGACAAAGTCAACACCCATTCATGATAAAAACTCTCAGCAAAATAGGAATGGGGGACTTCTGGCAAAATGGCGCTCTAGGCAGAAGCACCACACCATCCCTCCACAGCAAAGATCTGAAAAACTAAGCCAAACAGAGAAAACAACAATCCTGAAACCCTAAAACATCAAATGAAGAGATAAAGAACTCAGCCAAGCACCAAATGGAGTGAGAAAACTGACAGAGAATGGAGAGCGAGGAGAAATTCGTGCAGAGGTCCCCTATCAGCTAACTCAGCGTGGATCCACCATCTTGGACTCCTATTGGAGACCAGCAAACGGGGGTATGAGAAAGAAGCTTCATGAAGCTTCCAGCAGGAGACAAAACAACCAGTAATTTGTGATATACTCTTTCCCACCCCCACCCTTCTTCACCCCCACTCAGCCTCCTCTGCTTCCCGTGGCCACAATCTCTTATCTGGGAATCATCAGCTGCTTGGATTCCACCCATCCAAACAGGCCAGATCTCTGAGTGTCATTTGTTGGCTGACGATGTTGCTTATTTCCACTCCTTTTGATTTCTTCCTTACCTCTCACCACCTCCCCCTCCTTTTGCTCAAATACCTGGCTCCATGCGCCATCTTTGCTTCTTCCTGAGGGGCTGCAGAGCTCCGGGAATTCGTGATATATGCTTTCCCACTCCCTAGCCTTCTTCACCCACACTCGGCCTCCTCTGCTTCCTGAAGACACAGTCTCTTGTCTGGGAAACACCAGCTGCTTGGATTCCACCAGCCCACACTAGCTGGCTCTCTGAGTGCCATTTGTTGGCTTATGGTGTTGCTTTTTTTCTGCTTCTTTTGATTTCTTCCTTACCTCTCACCACCTCCCCCTCATTTTGCTCAAATACCTGGCATCATGCGCCATCTTTGCTTCTTCCTGAGGGGCTGCAGAGCTCCGTTCGAGTGTGGAGCTGCTTCCCAGTCTGGGCTGCCAATCTGGTGGGATCCCAGGGCTTTTGTTCGTTTGTTTGTTTTGAATTGTTTGTTTGTTTTCTTTTCTTTTCTTGAGTTGGGAGCCTGTTCTGGCCAGGCGGTGCTGCATGGCTTGGAAACTACCCCCTCGGCTTGCGCAGACCTGCAGGGGGATCCCTGAGGACATTTTTTTTCCTTTGGTTTTCTTTTTTTTCTGTTTTTTTTTTTGTGGGCCTTTCTTGTTATTTATTATTTTTTTTAAATTTGTTTTGTTTTTTTTTTTCCCTCTTTTTCCCTTTTTGTCTTTCTCCATTACTCAGTTTCTCGTCTTTCTACATCTTCCTTCTCTTTCTGCTCCCTGAATACCTGGCGCTGTATACCTCTACACCTTCTAGCCAGGCTGTACTGCAACACCTGAGAACAACTTCCCTGACCTCATAGCCGCACTGGTGGGATCCCTGGGAATTTGCTGTTCTTTAACCTTTCTGTTGTTTATTTATTCATTATTTTCTTTTTTTTTCCTTCCTCTTCCCCTTTTTGTTTTTCTCCATTTCATAGTCTATCATATTTCCACTTCAACGGCAAGCTCCCCTAACATTCTTTTTTGTTTGTGTGTATGTTTATGGCTCCTGTTCCTCTCTCCACTCTCCCATATCCATCTTAGCTCCACACATAACAATCTCCCCCCTAAAACCTGCCTACCTGCACTGTGCAGTTAACATCACACCACCAAGCAACACAGACATGGCCTACTGAAACCTGCCCTACACCAATTACTGACCCGCCCTGGTGGCTGTAATAAGTGCCACAAACAACCTGTCCCAGTAACTCAACTTCAGCTAGACCTGGCCTGCAGTACCATATCGGAGTGACTGACCCTGCCAATTGCAGAAGCAGGTGAAAAGTATTGTTCCCACAGACGAGCAAACAACAAAGAACACACAGTCCACCTGCTCAGACATAGACAAATTAAAAAAAAAAAGGGACAAAACAAACAAATTTACAATGAATAAACAAGAAAAATAACTACTGAATGCCCCAAAGATAGCAGACGATATCAAAACATTTACAAAAACGGGACAGGATGGTTCCAGTAGGCGTCCAAAATAAAACACCAGATGACTTTCTAGTGGAAGAAAAGGCACTAGAACTACCTGATAGGGAATTCAGATCTCTAATATTCAGAATTCTCCAAGAGCTGAAGCAAAAAGCAGACAAAAAGGAGGAAAAAATAGACAAATTCATGGAAAATACAGACAAAAAATTGGAAGAATTCAGGAAAATAATTCAGGAACAAAACACCAAAATAAATTCACAGCTTGAAATTATACAAAGACAACAATTAGAAATCCAAAGATAAACAACAAGATTTCAGAAATGGCTGGTGTCATTGAAGCGCTGAGAAGCAGATTTGAAATCCTGGAAGACAGGATCAGTGGAATTGAAGACAAACACTTGGATACAACTCTGTTTCAGGAAAACTCAGAAAAAAGAACAAAGAAAACTGAAGAGACCCTGAGAGTTATTTGGGATACAATCAAAAGCAAAAATTTTCGAGTGATTGGAGTTCCAGAACAGGGGGAGAAAACAGAAAACACAGAGAGGATCATTGAAGAACTGCTGACAGAAAACTTCCCCAATATCATGAAAGATGAGAGGCTGGCCATCTAAGAAGCTCAAAGAACCCCATATAGGAAAGACCCCAAAAGAAAATCACCAAGACATATCATAATCACACTCACCAAAACCAAAGACAAACAAAGAATCCTGAGAGCAGCTAGTGAAAAACAAGAAGTCACATACAGTGGAGAAACAATAAGACTAAGCTCAGATTATTTGGCAGAAACCACGCAGGCAAGAAGGCAATGGGATGACATATATAAAATCTTGAAAGAAAAAAAATCACCAGCCAAGAATAATATATCCTGCAAAACTCTCACTCAAATATGATGGTGAAATTAGGTCATTTCCAGATAAACAGAAAGTAAGGGAATGTGTAAAAGCCAAACCAAACTTACAAGAATTATTAAAGGGAGTTCTTTGCTCTGAGAACAATCAACCTCAGCTCACAGGCAGAATCTAGGATGCAAGATCGTACCAGCCAGATACAAACCTAGGAAATGAACTCTCAAGGACTATCCAAAACCAAAAGAAATACAACAGGGAATCAGAGCAGTTAATCAATAAATGACAACAACATAAAAACAATAAAAGAGGGAATAAACGGCATAGGTATAGAATCTTCCAGTGGAGAGGAAGGCAAGGCGATACCAAGTAATGGTAGACTCCTTCAAACTTAGAAAGATAAGGGTAAAATTCATGTAACCATATAGAAAGTTAACAAACATAGTCATGAAAATAAGGAGAAAAAACACAAAGTCTCAGCAAAAACAGAACCTACAAAACCAAAAGAAATGAAAAAAAAACAAACCCACAAACAAAAGTAACTCAGTACAAGAGAGTAAGAAAAACAAAGAATACCACAGCACCACCAAAAAAGCACTACAAAATGACAGCAACAAAGTCTCATCTATCAATAATTACACTGAATGTAAGTGGACTCAATGCACCCATAAAGAGACGGAGAGTGACAGAATGGATAAGAAAACAGGATCCATCAATTTGCTGTCTACAAGAGACACACCTTAGAAACAAAGCTGTGAATTTTTTAAAAGTCAAAGATTGGAAAAAAATACATCAGGCTAACAACTACCAAAAAGGAGCAGGAGTGGCAATGCTAATCTCAGATAAGAGACTTTAAAACAAAATCCACCACAAAAGACAAAGAAGGACACTATATATTGATTAAGGGGATGATCCATCATGAAGACATAACCATAATAAACATTTACACACCCAATGACAGGGCACTGAAATACATAAAACAAACACTAACAACACTGATAAGAGAAATAGACAGTTCCACAATAATAGTAGGAGACTTCAACACACCACTCTCAGTAAAGGACAGAACAACTAAGAAGAAACTCAGCAAAGATACAGAAGACCTAAAGGACACATTCAGCCAACTTGACCTTGTAGACTTATATACAACACTCCATCCAACTGCTGCAAAGTCCACATTCTTTTCCAAAGCACATGGAATGTTCTCCAGAATAGACCACATCTTAGGCCACAGAGCAATCATCAACAAGATACAAAACTTGGAGATAGTTCAGAGTATCTTCTCTGACCACAATGCCATCAAGGTAGAAATTAACACTAGAAAGAGCAAAGAAAAAAAATAAATTACATGGAAACTGAATAATACCCTGCTTACACATCACTGCGTAATAGAAGAAATCAGAGATGGAATAAAAAAATTCCTAGAATCAAATGAGAATGAAAACACATCATACCAAAACCTCTGGGACACAGCAAAGGCAGTCCTCAGAGGACAATTTATACCAATAGATGCACACATCAAAAAAGAAGGGACAAAATCAAAACATTAACTACAGAACTCAAACAAATAGAATGAGAACGGGGGGAAAAAAAAAAAAAGCCCACAGCCACTGGAAGAGAGGAAATGGTAAAGATCAGAGCAGAAATAAATGAAATAGAGAACAGAAAAACAATAGAAAGAATCAACAAAACCAAAAGTTGGGTCTTTGAAAGAATCAACAAAATCGACAAACCACTGGCCAGACTGACAAAAGAAAAACAGGAGAGAATGCAAATAACCCACTTAAAAAATGAAATGGGGTACATTACAACAGACTCAACTGATATAAAAAGGCTTATAACAGAATATTATGAAAAACTACACTCCAACAAATTTGAAAACCTAGAGGAAATGGATAAATTTCTAGAAACACACTACCTACCCAAACTACAACAAAGTGATGTTGAAAATCTGAACAGACCCATAACAATAGAAGAGATTGAAAAGGTAATAAAAAAACTCCAACCAAAAAAAGCCCTGGCCCAGATGGCTTCACCAGAGAATTCTACAAAACATTTACTGAAGAGCCTGTACCAGTACTACTCAAGCTATTTCAGAGCATAGAATAGGAAGCAACAATTCCAAATTCATTCTATGAAGCTAGCATAACGCTGATACCAAAACCAGGCAAAGATATCACAAAAACAGAAAATTACAGACCAATATCTCTCATGAATATAGATGCAAAAATTCTCAACAAAATTCTAGCCAATAGAATTCAGCATATCAAAAAAATAATACACCACGACCAAGTAGGATTCATACCAGGTATGCAAGGATGGCTCAGCATTAGAAAATCAATCAACATAATCCACCACATAAATAGAAGGAAAGAAAAGAATCACATGATCATCTCAATTGATGCAGAAAAGGCATCTGACAAAGTCCAACACCCATTCCTGATAAAAACCCTCAATAAAATATGTATAGAAGGGAAATTTCTGAACATAATAAAGGGAATCTATGCAAAACCAATGGCCAACATCATTCTTAATGGAGAGAGGCTGAAAACATTCTTCTTGACAACAGGAACAAGACAAGGATGCCCTTTGTCACCACTCCTATTTAACATTGTGCTGGAAGTTCTAGCTAGAGCCATAAGGCAAGAAAAAGAAATAAAGGGCATCCAAATTAGTAATGAAGAAGTTAAACTGTCCCTGTTTGCTTATGATATGATACTATACATAGAAAACCCTAAAGACTCCATGAGAAATCTACTGGAACTAGTAGAAAGAGTCAGCAGGGTAGGAGGATACAAGATAAACATTCAAAAATCAGTTGGATTCCTATACACCAATAAGGAGAATGATGAAAAGGAAATCAGGAAAACAATGCCATTTTCAATAGCCCCTAAACAGATAAAATACTTAGGAATAAATCTAACCAGGGACGTAAAAGACCTATACAAAAGAAACTACAAAACACTACTGCAAGAAACCCAAAGTGATCTACATAAATGGAAAAACATACCATGTTCATGGATAGGTAGACTCAACATTGTGAAAATGACAATTCTACCCAAAGCAATTTACAAATGAAATGCAATCCCGATCCAAATACCAACAACATTCTTCAAAGAGTTGTAAAAACTAATCATTAATTTTATATGGAAAGAGAAGAAGCCCCAAATAAGTAAAGCACTACTGAAGAAGAAGAATAAAGTTGGAGGACTCACAGTACCTGACTTCAGAACCTACTATACAGCTATAGTAGTCAAAACAGCCTGGTACTCTTACAATGACAGATACATTGACCAACGGAAGAGAATTGAGAAGTCAGATGTAAATCCATAAACCTATGGTCACCTGATCTTCAACAAGGGCCCAAAGTCCATCAACTGGGGAAAAGACAGTCTTTTTAACAAATGGTGCTGGCAAAACTGGATATTCATCTTCAAAAAAATGAAACAGGACCCATACCTCACGTCGTATACAAAAACTACTTCAAAATGGATCAAAGATCTGAATATAAAGCCTAAAACTGTAATGTTCATAGAAGAAACAATAGGACCAACACTACATGCCTTAATACATGGAATTAACAGGATACAAACCATAACCATCAACACACAAACCCCAAAAGATAAGCTAGATAACTTGGATTTTCTAAAAATCAAACACCTATGCTCTTCAAAAGATTTCACCAAAAGAGTAAAAAGTGAACCTACAGACTGGGAAAAAATTTTTGGACAGTACAGGTCAGACAAAGGTCTGATTTCTATAATCTACAAGAAAATCGAACACCTCTACAACAAAAGGACAAATAATATTGTTAAAAAATGTCAAAGGAAATGAACAGACACTTCACCAAAGAAGATGTTCAAATGGCCAACAGACACATGAGGAAATGCAATCACTAGCCATTAGAGAAATGCAAATTAAAACCACTATGAGATATAATCTCACCCCGGCATTATTGGCACGAATCAAAAACACTGGAAATAACAAATGTTGGAGGGGCTTCGGGGAGATCGGAACTCTTATGCTCTGCTGGTGGGAATGCAAAATGATACAACCATTTTGGAAAATGATATGGCACTTCTTCAGAAAGCTAGAAATAGACATACCATTCGATCCAGCAATCCCACTCCTAGGAATATATCCTAAAGAAATAAGAGTAGTCACTTGAATAAACATACGCATACCTATATTCATGGCAGCATTGTTCACAATAGCAAAATGATGGAAACAACCTAGATACCCATCAACAGATAAATGGATAAACAAACTATGGTACATACACACCGTGGAGTACTATGCAACGAGAAAGAGCCATGATGAATCTGTGAAGCATCTCATAACATGGATGAAACTGGAGGACATTATGCTGAGTGAAATAAGTCAATCACAAAAGGACAAATATTGTATGAGACCTCTATTGTAAAAACCCATGAAAAAGTTCACACACAAAATGTAACAATCTTTGTTGGTTACCAGGGATGGGAAACGTGGGGGGAAAATACTAAATAGGCAATAGATAAGTGGTATCTTGGGTGAAGGGTGAGACAGTACACAATACTGGGGAAACCAGCACAACTTGTACAAGGAAAGGTCACGGAAGCTCCATAGACACATCCAACTCCCTGAGGGACTGATTTGCTGGGCGGAGGGCTGTGGGGGCCGTGGTCTCGGGGAACGTCTAGCTCAACTGGCATAACACAATTTATAAAGACAATGTTCTACATTCTACCTTGGTGAGTAGTGTCTGGGGTCTTAAAAACCTGTGAACGGCCATCTAAGATACTCCACTGGTCTCATGCCTTCAGGAGCAAGGGAGAATGATGAGAAAAGAATACAAGGAAAAGATTAGTCCAAAGGACTAATGGACCACAGCTACCAAGGCCTCCACCGGACTGAATCCAGTACAACTAGATGGTGCCCGGCTGCAACCACTGACTGCTCTGACCAGGATCACAACAGAGGGTTCTGGACAGAGCTGCAGAGGGATGTAGAACAAAATTCTAACTCACAAAACAAAGACCAGATTTACTGGCCTAAAGGAGACTGGAGAAACCCCGAGAGTATGGCTCCCAGACACCCTTTTAGCTCAGTGGTGAAGTCATCTCCGAGGTTCACCATTCAGCCTGGGAGTGGACGGCCCCATAAAACCAAATGGGACTAATGAGGTACAGCAGTCCAGGGACAAGGGCCAGAAGGTAGAAGGGGACAAGGAAACTGGTGATAGGGAAACCAAGGTTGATTAAGTATAGTGTTGATGTGTTGTGAGGTTGTTAACCATTGTCATAGGGCAACATGTGTACTAACCGTTAAATGAGAAATTATTTTGTTCTGTAAGCCTTCATCTAAAGTGAGAATAGCAGCACAATTGGAAGAGCATAGTCGATGTCACTGAACTGTGCATGTAGACATTTTTGAAATGGTGCATCTTTGGCTATGTATATTTTCACCAGAAAAAAAAAAAGGTCGAGAAAGGAGAGGGTTGACATGATTTGGGGTTGTTAATCAATGTCATAAAACAATATGTGTACTACTGTTTCCTGAGAAACTATTTGTTCTGTAAGCCTTCACCTGAAGTACAATAAAATAAATAAATAAATAAATAAATATAGGAATAGAATGGAAATTCCTCAACATAATTAAGGGCATTTATACAAAGCCAACAGCCAAGATATCCTAAATGGAGAGTATGAAAGCATTCTCCTTGAGAACTGGGACCAGAAAAGGATGCCCTTTATCACCACTCTTATTCACACTATGCTGAATGTCCTAGCCAGAGGAATTAGGTTACAAAATGAAATAAAGGGCATCCAAATTGGTAGGAAGAAGTAAAATATTTCTATTTGCAGATGATATGATCTTATACACAGAAAACCCCAAAGAATCCGCAAGAAAAGTACTGGAACTAATACAAGATTTTAGGAATGTATTAGGATACAAGGTAAACATTCAAAAATCAGTTGGATTCCTCTACATGAACAAAGAGAACTTCCAAGAGGAAATCACCAAATCTGTTCTGTTTACAACAGCCCCCAAGAAGATAAAATACTTAGGAATAAATCTAACCAGAGACATAAAAGAGCTATTCAATGAAAACTACAAGACACTACTACAAGAAACC
This sequence comes from Dugong dugon, assembly GCA_030035585.1. NCBI lineage: Eukaryota > Metazoa > Chordata > Mammalia > Sirenia > Dugongidae > Dugong > Dugong dugon. The sequence goes on from CM057462.1 coordinate 28,100,546, forward strand.
AAAATAGAGCAGCATAAGTGGAAAAACATACCTTGCTAATGGATAGGTAGACTCATCATTGTGAAAATGTCAATTCTACCCAAAGCAATCTACAGATACAATGCAATCCTGATCCAAATTCTAACGGCATTTTTTAATGAGATGGGGAAACAAATCACCAACTTCATATGGAGACAGAAGAGGCCCCGAATAAGTAAAGCATTACTCAAGAAGAAGAACAAAGTGGGAGTCCTCACACTACCTGATTTTTGAAACTATTATACCACCACGGTAGTCAAAACAGCCTGGTGCTGGTACAACAACAGATACATAGACCAACGAAACAGAATTGAGAATCCAGATATAAATTCATCCACCTATAAGCAGCTGATATTTGACAAAGTCCCAAAATCCATTAAATGGGAAAAGACAGTGTCTAACAAATGGTGCTGGCATAACCGGATATCCATCTGAAAAAAATTGAAACAAGACCCATACCTCACACCATGCACAAAAACTAACCCAAAATGGATTAAAGACCTAAATATAAAATCTAAGACAATAAAGATTATGGAAGAAAAAATAGGGACAGCTCTAGAAGCCCTAGTACATGGCATAAACCAAATACAAACCATAAGTAACAATGCACAAATGTCAGAAGAGAAACTAGATAACTGGGAGCTCCTAAAATCAAACACTTATGCTCATCAAAAGACTTCATCAAAAGAGTAAATAGATAATCTACAGACTGGGAAAAAAATTTTTGGCTACAACAAATACGATCAGGGTCTAATCTCTAAAATCTACCACATACTGTAAAACCCCAACAACAAAAAGACAAGTAACCCAAATAAAAAATGGGCAAAGGAAATGAACAGACACTTCACCAAAGAAGACATTCAGGGGGCTAAGAGACACATGAGGAAATGTTCATGATCATTAGTCATTAGAGAAATGTAAATCAAAAGTACAATGAGATACCATCTCACTCCAACAAGGCTAGAATTAATCCAAAAAAAAAAAAAAAAAACCAAAATAAATGTTGGAGAGGTTGTGGAGAGACTGGAACACTTATACAGTGTAGGTGGGAATGTCAAATGGTACAACCCCTTTGGAAATCGATTTAGCGCTTCCTTAAAAAGCTATGAGTACCATATGATCCAGCAATCTCACTTCCTGGAATATATCCCAGAGAAATAAAAACTGTCACATGAATAGATATATGCACATCCATGTTCATTGCAGCACTGTTCATGATAGTAAAAAGATGGAAACAACCTAGATGCCCATCAAAGTACAAATGGATAAACAAATTATGGTATATTCATACAATGGAATGCTATGAAATGACAAAGAATAACAACGAATCCATAAAACATCTCATAGCATGGAAGAATCTGGGAGGCGTTATGCTGAGTGAAATTAGTCAGTCACAAAAGGACAAATATTGTATAAAACCACTATTATAAGAACTCAAGAAAAGGTTTAAACACAGAAGAAAACATTCTTTGATGGTTACAAGGGTGGGGAGGAAGGGAGAGGGGTATTCACAAGCTAGATAGTAGACAACCTTTATCTTAGGTGAAGGGAAGGACAGCACACACTACAGGAGAAATCAGCACAACTGGACTAAACCAAAGCTAAGAAGTTTCCTGAATGCAATCAAACACTTTGGGGGACAGAGTAGCAGGGGTAGGGATCGGTGACCATGCTTTCAGGGACATCTAGATCAATTGGCATAACAAAATTTATTAAGAAAATGTTCTGCATCCCACTTTGATGAGTGGCATCTGGGGTCTTAAAAGCTAGTGAGCAGCCATCTAAGATGCATCAATTGGTCCTACTCCACCTGGAGTAAAGGAGAATAAAGAACACCAAAGACACAAGGAAAGTATTAGCCCAAGAGACAAAAGGGCCCCATAAACCAGAGACTCCATCAGCCTGAGACCAGAAGAACTAGATGGTGCCTGACTACCATCAATGACCACCCCGACAGAACACAACATAGAGTCCCTGACAGAGCAGGAAAAACGTGGGGTGCAGAACTCAATTTCTAGTAAAAAGACCAGGCTTAATGGTCTGACTGAGACTGGAGGGACACCAGAAGACATGGCCCCGGGACTTTCTGTTAGTCCAAAACTAAAACCATTCCCAAAGCCAACTCTTTAGACAAAGATTAGACTGGACTATGGGACATACAATGATACTCGTGAAGAGTGTGCTTCTTAGCTCAAGTAGATTCATGAGACTAAATGGGCAGCTCCTGTCCGGAGGTGACATGAGAAGGCAGAAAGGGACAGGAGCTGGTTGAATGGACACAGAAAATCCAGGGTGGAAAGAAGGAGTGTGCTGTCACTGTATGGGGAGAACAACTAGGTCTCATAGCAGTGTGTATAAATTTTTGTATGAGAAACTAAGTTGAGCTGTAAACTTTCATTTAAAGCACAAAAAAAAAAAAAAGGTCTCTAACATTCACTTACTGTCAGCCCAGCAGTCCATGTCCTTGCTGTTCCACTTGAAAGCCAGCAAGGAGGGGTGGTGAAGTCAGCTGGGCTTTGGACAGCAGGGGCAATCTTTGGCACTGGCCCCCATTGTTGTATATTAATTAGTGTCATCCAAGGTACAGTTTGAGCATTACTACTAATCTAAAGTTTGATGGTTTGAAACCAGCCAGCAGCACTGAAGAAGAAAGGCCTGGTGATCTGCTTCAGTAAAGATCACAGCCAAGAAAACCCTATAGAGCAGCTCTGCTCTGTAGCACAGGGGGCCACCATGAGTTGGAATCATACTCATAAGTGCTCAGAAAAGCAGAGACCAGGCAGGTGTGCATCTGCTTGCATGTGTTCGCACGTGTGTATGTGTGCATTCGGTGTGTGCATACATGCATCCATGCTTGGTGGTCTACCTCACTCCTGTGGCTTTGGCTTCTGGGAACCTGCATTCCCTCCAGAGATGCTCTCCTTTTCTAAATCCCTGCTCCTAAAGAGAGATAGAAAAGTAAATAGGAATCAGCAGAAAGAACTGGAGAACAGGCTGTTCTCCGTGCTTATTGCTAAGCAGTGACTTACCATGTGAGGCTCACGTCTACCGTGGTACACACTCAGCAGCCCCAGTAAAACCAACGCGCAGCCCCTGTGGCCTCCCCAGAACCGGGGGAGCCATTTGCTGGGCAATTAAGGAACGCCTTTTGTCTTCAGGTGAAACAGTCTAGCAATCTTGCAGCTCTCAGCACTGTGAACAGAGTAAGCCAGCCTTCCCGTCACTCTGCTTTCTTTCCAATGTAAGCTTCAGATTGTGTGTGTGTGTGTTTCTTTCTATTCCCAGAAAAGGGACACCACCACAAGATGCAATTTAACTTGTAATTTTATTTGCTGTGGAGTAGCTTAAGCAATGATTGTATTTGATGTAGAGTTGAAATGCATAAAGAGATAAATGGCTTAATATGAATCAATATTAATTTTGAGCAATTTTGCTTTAACTTTTACTTCACAGCAAATGAAATTACTCTGCTCAGGAGTCATTTGAAAACTTTTCTGTGCTCAGAAAACTGAGCTAAACTGACAGACCTGTTTGCTGGTTGAGGCACCATGCCTACTGCTTCGACACCATCTGACAGATAAAGCACCAAATGTGAGACAGGAAGACACACAGACCTCCAGGAACGCACTCAGGGTGCGATCCAGGAGGCCCCCCTCCCCTTCGTGCTGCCAAGACAGTTTATTGCAAAAGAACATGAGGCCTGGAAATTGGGGCAGAATGAGAAACATCATGAGGAGTCATCAGCATGTGCTCTTCCCATTGTGGAAACGGGATTTTTAGATCCATCTCTCCTCCCAAGAGAGGAGAGACTGATGGGTGGTCTGTTTTCATTATATAGGACTGCTGTAACCATAATCTAGGCAGGGGGTGGGGGAGTGCTTAAAACAACACAAATTTATTGTCTCATAGCTTTGGAGGCTGTTGTTGTTGTCGAGTACATTCTGACTCATAGAGACCCTATACGACAGGATTGAACTGTCCCGTAGAGTTTCCAAGGAGCGGCTGGTGGATTTGAACTGCCAACATTTTGGATAGCAGCCTGAGTTCTTAACTGCTTCCCAGTCTGAATTCAGAGTATTGGCGAGGCTATGTTCTCTCCAAAGACTCTAAGGAAATTTCTTTCTTTCTTTCTTTCTTCTATTTTCCGGTAGCGCCAGATGTCCTTGGCTTGGGGCAGCATTACTCTACTCTCTGCCTCCATTATCACATCACCTTCTTCTCTGTATCTATTTCTCTTTTTATAAGGACACCAGAATTGGATTCAGGGGTCATCCTCATCAAGTATGACCTCATTTTAACTCAACTAATGACATCTGCAAGGAGCCCTGGTGGTGCAGTGATTAAAAGCTCGGCTGCTAACCAAAAGGTCGGCAGTTCGAATTCACCAGCCACTGCTTGGAACTCTTATGTGGCCATTCTACTCTGTCCTATAGGGTTGCTATGATTCAGAGTTGACTCGATGACAATGTTTTTTTTTTTTTTTTTTGTTTGTTTGTTTGTCTAATTACATCTTCAAAGACCCTATTTCCAAATAAGGCCACACTCTGAGGCTCCAGGTAGATATGAATTTTGGGGGATGCTACTCATGGTTGATAAACTAGAGGGTCAGCGAAAACGAGGGAAAACCTAAATGAGATGGATTGACACAATAGCCACAACAATGGCCTCAAACATACCAATGATCATGAAGATGGCGCAGGACCAGGCAAGGTTTCATTCTGTTGTACGTGGGGTCTCCATGAGTCAGAGTCGACTCAATGGCAACTAACAACAATGATAACGTTCAACCCACTACCGCGTCCTATGCCACTCCTAATTAATTGCAGGAACTCAGCCTAAAAGGTACATGTAATCTGGGGCTACCCAAATTCAACCTCTGACGGTGTGTCACCAACACAGTGGCACCATGCAGCCACGAAGGGGCACAGTAATGCACATTAGTCTAGTAACTTATGTGGAGAGGCTACCGGTGCAGACGCTGCACTGAGTTCTTTACATGCATTATTTGATTCGGGCTTCACAAGAATTCTGCTAGGTGATGCTATTATTATGCTCATTTTACATTTGGCACCAACAAATTTTCAGGAACTGAACATCCCTCGTTGCCCTCCCACTGCACTGGGATAAGAGGTTGTAGAAGGGTCAGAAGATGTTCATATTTCCCACCTCCATGTTCTTCCCATTGACCAAATTCATCTTCCACGGGAAAGAGGTGTTATGGGTTGCTGTGTTCCCCAAAAAGATGTGCTGAAATCCTAACCCCCTAGTACCTGTGAATGAGAACTTGTTTGGAAATAGGATCATTTGCAAATGTAATTAAGTTAAGATGAGGCCACACTGGAGTAGGGTGGGTCCTAATCCAACATGACTCATGTCCTTATAAGAACAGAAGAAGAGATGCAGAGGAGAAGGCCATGTGAAGATGGAGGCAGAGACTGGAATGATGTGACCACAAGCCAAGGAATTCTTGGGGCTACCAGAAGCTGCTAGAGGCAAGGTAGATCCTGCAGAGACTTCAGAGACAGTAAGGCTCTGGTAACACCCTGAATTGGGATTTATAACTCCCAGAACTGTGAAAGAATACATTTCTGTTGTTATAAACCAGTCGGCTTGTGGTGCTTGGTTACCTCAGCCTTAGGAAATGAATACAAGCGGTGAAACAACAAAATTCAACCTGCAGGAGGACTTCCTTCTCTGAGACTTTCCTTAGAAAAAAGAGCTACCAGGCAAGAAAACTCTTGAGTCTTCTTTCCTATCACAAATGGGTCAAATAGGGGGTTTCCCTTTATCCTGGTTGAAATACCTCATTTATTGTTTCAGGTTTTATCTGCTAACATCATGTGTCGTATGTGCCACAAAAGAAAAAAAAAAAGATGCAAAATGCAAACTCACACTGAAAGGAGATGGGAGAAAGCCATGTGCTCAGAAGCTCAGATTTCAGCAGCAGCCTAATGGAGAAGGTAAGCTTTTGTGGTGGTCACCGGCAGAAATACTTCCTCTTGGGGCTATTCAAAGAGACAACAAACTCATAAAAAAGATGCTCAATGTCTTTAACCATCAGAGAGATGCAAATCAAAACCACAATGAGATACCATTTCACCCCCACTAAGACGGCTAAGATAAAAACAAACAAACAACAACAAAATGGAAAATAATGAATGTTGGTGAGGATGTGGGGAAATTGGAACCCTTAGCCATTGCTGGGAATGCAAAATGGTATAGCTGTTGCACGAGTTCCTCAAAAAATTAAAAATAGAACTTCCATATGACCCAACAATCCCACAGCAAGAATACACCCAAGGAACTTGAAAGGACCACCTTGAACAGACATACGTGCACCAATGTTCATTGAAGCACTATTTACAATATCCAAAAAGTGGAAACAACCTAAATGTCCATCAGCAGATGAATGGATAAACAAAACATAGTTCATACATACAATGGAATACTGCTCAGCCCAGAAGAGAAATACTACAACATGGACGGAGCTTGAAGACATTATGTTAAGTGAAATAAGCCAGTCACAAAAGGGCAAATACTATACGACCTCACTTATATAAAAAGACAAGAACGGGCAGACGTATAGAGACCAGAGTTTATTAGTGGTTACCAGGGACTGGAGGAAGGGGGAAAAGGGGAGTTCTTACTTATGGAGCTGAGTTTCTGCTTACGGTGATGGAAAATTCACATTGATTAAGGGTAGTGGTTGCACAGCTGATTAAAGTTATTCTTGTCAATAAGATGTACACTTGTAAAGGGTTGAATTAGCAAATGTCGTGTGACATATATTTTTATAAATAAAAGAGAGAAAGGGAGAGAAATATTTACTCCTGGCCCCACTGTAAATGCCCACACAATAGAAGATAAGGGAGAAGCTCTGAAAAGAGGGGGATATTGAAAACCAGAACCCTCTAGCCATGAGGAAGACCTATTTCTATGATCAAGGGTACATAGAACGGCTGTGGCACAGAGAATTGTTAATTGTCCCTATTTCCAATTGAGTGGTGGGGGGGGGGGGGGGATACAGTGATGTTTTAAAATGTGAGTGAAATCATGTCATTCCAGTGTGTTCTCACACACAATAAAAGCCAGTTCCCAGCAATGATTCATAAGGCCTGATATGTTCTGGACTCTGTTATTTTTGTTGTTGTTGTTTATAACAGCTTTATTCAGATATAATTCATTCACCCTATAGCTCGCCCATTTTAAGTGTGCAAACATCAATTGGTTTTAGTGTATTCACACCATTGGGTAATAATCACCAAAGTCAATTTTAGAACATCTTCATCACCTCAGAAAGAAACCCCACACTATTTAGCTATCATCCTCCTACGCCCACCTCCCACCCCTCACCCCCACCCCTAAGCAACCACTAATATACTTTCTGTCTCCATAAATTTACTTGTTCTGGATACTTCATGTAAATGAAATCATACACTATATGTTTTTTGTGATGGGCTTTTTTCACTTAGCATAATGTTTTCAAAGTTCATCCATATTGCTGTATCATTTTTCTTTATGACTGAATAGTATTCCATTGTATGGATAGACCACATTTGGTTTATCCATTTGTCCCTTGATGGACATTTGGGTTGTTTCCACTTTTTGTCTGTTATGAATAATGCTGCTATAAACATTCCTGTTCATGTTTCTGCATGGATGTATGTTTTGATTTCTCTTGGGTAGATACCAGGAGTTGAATTGCTGGGTCATATGGTAACTAACTCTATGTTTTAATCATTTGAGAAACAGCCAGACTGTTTTTTCTAAAACAGCTGTACCTTTTCACATTCCTACAGCAATGAATGAAGGATCCAATTTCTCCACATCCTTGTCAACACCTGTTCTTTTCCTTTTTTTGAGCCCTGGTGGCACAATAGTAAAGCACTCAGCTGCTAACTAAAAGGTTAGTGGTTCAAACTCACCCAGCAGCTCCATGGGAGAAAGACCTGGAGATCTGCTTCCATAAGAAGTACAAGATAGAAAACCCTATGTGGCAGTTCTACTCTGTCACATGGAGTCACTGTAAGTTGAAATAGACTTGACAGAACCTAACAACAACGACTTTTTTTTTAATTGTACTTTAGGTGAAGGTTTACAGAACAAATAGTTTCTCATTAAACAGTCAGTACACTTATTGTTTTATGACATTGGTTGACAACCACACGACATGTCAACGCTCTCCCTTCTCGACCTTGGAGGGTCTTTTTTTTTTTTTTTGGTGAAAATCTACATAGCCAAAGACACACCATTTAAAAAATTTCTACGTGTACAATTCAGTGACATTAATTACATTCTTCCAGTTGTGCTGCTATTCTCACTATCCTTTTCCAATTATTCCACCACCATTGTCTTCAACTCACTGCCCCCTAGGCTTCCCATCAAACCTTTTGAGTTGCTGTTGTCAATTTGATCTCACATAGATAATTTTTTTTTTTTTTTGTACTTTAGATGAACAATGACTTTTAATGTTGAGCATTGTTTCATGTGTTTAATGACAATCTTTATATCTTCTTTGGATAAATGTCTATTCAGATCCTTCACCCATTTCTTATATTGGATTATTTGTCTTTTTATTATTAAGTTATAACAGAGTCCTTTATAAATTCTAGATATTAGTTTCTTATCAGATATATGATTTTCAAATACTTTCTGCCATTCTGTGGATTTTGTTTTCACTTTATTGATAGTGTCCTTTGAAGAATGAAAATTTTTAATTTTATTAGTTCAATTTATCCGTTTTTTTCTTTTGCTGCTGATGCTTTTGGTATCATATCTAAGAATATTTTGCCAAAATCCAAAGCCATGAAGTTTTACCCCTATATTTTCTTCTAAGAGTTTTATAATTTTTGTTCTCTTATTTAGGTCTTTGATACGTTTCGAGTTAATTTTATATATATATATATATATATACTGTGAGGTAATGATTCAACTTCATTCTTTTGCATGTGGCTATCCAATTTTCCCAGCACTGTTTGTTGAAGAGACTACTTTTTTCCCCATTAGATGGTCTTAGAACCCCTGCTGAAAATCAGTTGATTATACATGAACAGGTTTACATCTGGACTCTCAATTTTATTCTATTGCTTATATGTGTATCTTGTGCCAGTACCACACTGTCTTGATTAGTTAAGTTTGTAGTAAAATTTTGTAGTAAGTTTTGAAATCAGCAAATGCAAGTCTGCCTATTTTATGTCTTGTTTATGATTATTTGGAATATTCTGGATCCCTTGCAATCCCATGTGAATTTTAGAATCAGCTTGTCATTTTCTACAAAAAAGTCAGGTAGGACCCCGAAAGGGATTGCATTGAATCTGTAGAGCAATTTGGGGACTATTTCCATTTAACAGTGTTAATTAAGTCTTTCGATCCATGATTATGAAATGTTTTTCCACTTATTTAGATCCTCTTTCATTTCTTTAAACAGTGTTTTGTAGTTTTCAGAGTATAAGTTTTCCACATATTTTGTTAAATTTATTCCTAAGTATTTTATTCTTTTTGATAATATTGTGAATGGAATTTTCTTAATTTCATTGCAAGTATATAGAAATACAATTGATTTTTTATATTGATCTTGTATTATACAATTTTGATAAACACATTGTTTGATTCTAATAGCTTTTTAGTGGATTCCGTACATTTTTCTATACGCAAGATCATGTTATCTATGAATAGGGGTACTTTTACTTTTTCCTCCTAAACTCGATGCCTGTTACTTCTTTTTATTACCTAATTTCCTTGGCTACAGCCTCCAGTATAATGTTGAATAGCAGTGGTGAGAGTGGACATTCTTGCCTTCCTGATTTTAGAGGGAAAGTATCCAGTCTTTCGTCATTACGTATGATGTTAGTTGTGGGTTTTTTTTTTTTTTTTTTTTTTGTAGATTCCTTTTATCAGATTGCGGAAGTTCCCTTCCATGTCTTGTTTGCTGAGTGTTTTTTATCAAGAATGGGTGTGGGTTTTGTCAAATGCTTTTTCTGCATCTATTACGATGACCATGTCATTCTTTTTTTTTTTTTTTTTTTTTAATATATATTTTATTGTACTTCAGGTGAAAGCTTACAGAGCAAATAGTTTCTCATGAAATAGTAGTACACATGTTGTTTTTTTTGACATTGGTTAACAACCCCACAACGTATTAAGCCTCTAAATTCTCAACCTTTTTTTTTGATGAAAATTACAGATGGCCAAAGATACACCGTTTCAAAATTTTCTACATTCACAGTTCAGTGACATTGACTACGCTCTTCCAACTGTGCTGTTATTCTCACTTAAGATGAAGGCTTACAGAACAAAATAGTTTTTCATTTAACAGTTACTACACATGTTGCCCTATGACAATGGTTAACAATCTCACAGCACATCAAGAATATCCTTACTCCACCTTGTGTTCCCTATCACCAGGGGGCTTCCTTGTCCCCTTCTGTCTTCTGGACCTTGTCAGTGGACTATTGTACCTCTTTAGTCTCCTTTGTTTGTTTATTTATTTATTTATTTTTATTTTATTTAAACACCATTTCAAAACTTTTTACTTACACATTTAAGTGATATTGACTATGCTCTTCCAATTGTGCTGCCATTCTCGCCCAAGATGAAGGCTTACAGGACAAAACAGCCTCCCATTTAATAGTTACTACAAATGTTGCCCTATAGCAGTGGTCAACAATCTCACAATACATCGACAGTGTCCTTATTCAATTTGTGTTCCTTATCATCCGTTTCCTACTCTCCCTCTGCCTTCTGGCCCTTGTCACCGGACTCCTGTACATCGTTAGTCCCATTTAGTTTTACTGGGGTGTCCATTCCCAGGCTTAATATCGAACCTTGAAGGTAACTTCCCCTCTGAGCTGAAAGGGTGTCTGGGGGCCACACTCTCGAGGTTTCTCTAGTATTCTTTAGGCCAGTATATCTGGTCTTCTTTTTTTTTTTTTTTTTGGGAGTTAAAATTATGCTCTACATCCTACTCCAGCTCTGCCCAGAACCCTCTGTTGTGATCCTGGTCAAAGGAGTCATTGGTGGTAGCCGGGCACCATCCAGCTGTACTGGGCTCAGTCCCGTGGAGGCCTTGGTAGCTGTGGACCATTAGTCCTTCGGACTAATCTTTTCCTTGTATCCTGTTCTCTTCATTCTCCCTTGTTCCCGAAGGGATGAGATCAGTGGAGTATCTTAGATGGCCGCTCATAGGCTTTTAAGACCCCAGACACTACTCACCAAGGTAGAATGTAGAGCATTATCTTTATAAGTAGTGTCATGCCAATTGAGCTAGATGTTCCCCGAGATCATGGTCCCCAGAGCCCTCCGTCCAACAACTCAGTCCCTCGGGGGGTTTGGATGTGTCTATAGGGCCTTCATGACCTTTCCTTGTGCAGGTTGTGTTAGTTTCCGCTGTACTATGTACTATCTCATCTCTCACCCAAGTTACCACTTACCTATTACCTATTTAGTATCCCCCCCCCTCCCATCCCTGGTAACCAACAAGGATTGTTACATTTTGCATGTGAATTTTTTCATGGGTTTTTACAATAGAGGTCTCATACAATATTTGTCCTTTTGTGATTGACTTATTTCACTCAGCATGATGTCCTCCAGTTTCATCCATGTTATGAGATGGTTCACCGATTCATTGTTCTTTCTCGTTGCATAGTACTCCATTGTGTGTATGTACCATAGTTTGTGTATCCATTCGTCTGTTGATGGACATCGAGGTTGTTTCCATCGTTTTGCTATTGTGAATAATGCTGCCATGAACATAGGTGTGCATATGTCTATTCGAGTGATGACTCTTATTTCTCTAGGATATATTCCTAGGAGTGGGATTGCTGGATCGAATGGTACGTCTATTTCTAGCTTTCTGAGGAAACGCCATATCATTTTCCAAAATGGCTGTATCATTTTGCATTCCCACCAGCAGTGTATAAGAGTTCCCGTATCCCCGCAGCCCCTCCAACATTTGTTATTTCCAGTGTTTTTGATTCGTGCCAGTAATGCCGGGGTGAGATGGTATCTCATTGTGGTTTTAATTTGCATTTCTCTAATGGCTAGTGATCGCGAGCATTTCCTCATGTGTCTGTTGGCCATTTGAATGTCTTCCTTGGTGAAGTGTCTGTTCATTTCCTTTGCCCATTTTTTGATAGGATTGGTTGTCTTTTTGTTGTAGAGGTGTTGGATTTTCTTGTAGATTATGGAGATTAGACCTTTGTCTGACTTGTACTGTCCAAAAATTTTTTCCCAGTCTGTAGGTTCTCTTTTAACTCTTTTGGTGAAATCTTTTGAAGAGCATAGATGTTTGATTTTTAGAAGATCCCAATTATCTAGTTTATCTGTTGGGTTTTTTGTGTTGATGTTTATGGTTTGTATCCTGTTAATGCCATGTATTAAGGCCTGAAGTGTTGGTCCTATTTTTTCCTCTATGAATTTTATAGTTTGAGGCTTTATATTCAGGTCTTTGATCCATTTTGAAGTAGTTTTTGTATATGGTGTGAGGTATGGGTCCTGTTTCATTTTTCTACAAATGGATATCCAGTTTTGCCAGCACCATTTGTTAAAAAGACTGTCTTTTCCCCATTTGATGTATTTTGGGCCCTTGTCAAAAATCAGGTGACCGTAGGTGGATGGATTTACATCTGAGTTCTCAATTCTGTTCCATTGGTCAATGTCTCTGTTGTTGTACCAGTACCAGGCTGTTTTGAGTACTGTAGCTGTATAGTAGGTTCTCAAGTCAGGTAGTGTGAGTCCTCCAACTTTATTCTTCTTCTTCAGTAGTGCTTTACTTATTCGAGGTTTCTTCCCTTTCCATATAAAGTTAATAATTAGTTTTTCCATCTCTTTGAAGAATGTTGTTGGTATTTGTATCGGAATTGCATTGTATTTGTAGATTGCTTTAGGTAGAATTGCCATTTTCACAATGTTGAGTCTGCCTATCCATGAGCATGGTATGTTTTTCCATTTATGTAGATCCCTTTGGGTTTCATGCAGCAGTGTTTTGTAGTTTTCTTTGTATAGGTCTTTTATATTCCTGGTCAGATTTATTCCTAAGTATTTTATCGTTTTAGGGGCTATTGAAAATGGTATTGATTTCCTGATCTCCTTTTCATCGTTCTCTTTACCGGTGTATAGGAATCCAACTGATTTTTGAATGTTTATCTTGTATCCTGCTACTCTGCTGAATCTTTCTATTACTTCCAGTAAATTTCTCGTGGAGTCTTTAGGGTTTTCTATGTATAGTATCATATCATCTGCAAACAGGGAGAGTTTAACTTCTTCATTACCAATTTGGATGCCCTTTATTTCTTTCTCTTGCCTTACTGCTCTAGCTAGAACTTCCAGCACAATGTTAAATAGGAGTGGTGATAAAGGGCATCCTTGTCTTGTTCCTGTTTTCAGGGGGAATGTTTTCAGCCTTTCTCCATTAAGAATGATGTTGGCTGTTGGTTTTGCATAGATGCCCTTTATTATGTTGAGAAATTTCCCTTCTATACCTATTTTATTGAGAGCTTTTATCAGGAATGGGTGTTGGACTTTGTCAAATGCCTTTTCTGCATCAATTGAGATAATCATGTGATTTTTTTCTTTCCTTTTATTTATGTGGTAGATTACGTTGATGGATTTTCTAATGTTAAACCATCCTTGCATACCTGGTATGAATCCTACTTGGTCGTGGTGTATTATTTTTTTGATATGATACTGAATTCTATTGGCTAAAATTTTGTTCAGAATTTTTGCATCTATATTCATGAGAGATATTGGTCTGTAATTTTCTTTTTTTGTGATGTCTTTGCCTGGTTTTGGTATCAGCGTTATGCTGGCTTCATAGAATGAATTTGGAAGTGTTGCTTCCTCTTCTATGCTCTGAAATAACTTGAGTAGAACTGGTACGAGCTCTTCTGTAAATGTTTTGTAGAATTCTCCAGTGAAGCCATCTGGGCCAGGGCTTTTATTGGTTGGGAGTTTTTTTATTACCTTTTCAATCTCTTCTCTTGTTATGGGTCTGTTCAGATTTTCAATATCACTTTGTTGTAGTTTGGGTAGGCCGTATGTTTCTAGAAATTTATCCATTTCATCTAGGTTTTCAAATTTGTTGGAATATAGTTTTTCATAATATTCTGTTATAATCCTTTTTATTTCAGTTGGGTCTGTTGTAATGTCCCCCATTTCATTTCTTATTTGGGTTATTTGTGCCCTCTGCTGTTTTTCTTTTGTCAGTCTGGCCAGTGGTTTGTCGATTTTGTTGATTCTTTCAAAGAACCAACTTTTGGTTTTGTTGATTCTTTCTATTGTTTTTCTGTTCTCTATTTCATTGATTTCTGCTCTGATCTTTACTATTTCCTTTCTTCCGGTGGTTGTAGGCTTTTTTTGTTGTTCTCTTTCTATTTGTTTGAGTTCTGTAGTTAATGTTTTGATTTTGTCCCTTTCTTCTTTTTTGATATGTGCATCTATTGCTATAAATTGTCCTCTGAGGACTGCCTTTGCTGTGTCCCAAAGGTTTTGGTATGATGTGTTTTCATTTTCATTTGATTCTAGGAATTTTTTAATTCCATCTCTGATTTCTTCTATTACCCATTGATGTGTAAGCAGATTATTATTCAGTTTCCATGTGTTTGATTTTTTTTCCTTGCTCTTTCTAGTGTTAATTTCTACCTTGATGGCATTGTGGTTAGAGAAGATACTGTGAATTATCTCAGCATTTTGGATCTTGTTGAGGATTGCTCTGTGGCCTAAGATGTGGTCTATTCTGGAGAACGTTCCATGTGCATTGGAAAAGAATGTGTACTTTGCAGCGGTTGGATGGAGTGTTCTATATATGTCTATGAGGTCCAGTTGGCTGATTGTGTCCTTTAGGTCTTCTGTATCTTTGCTGAGTTTCTTTTTAGTTGTTCTGTCCTTTACTGAGAGTGGTGTGTTGAAGTCTCCTACTATTATTGTGGAACTGTCAATTTCTCTTTTCAGTGCTGTTAGAGTTTTTTTTATGTATTTTGGAGCCCTGTCATTGGGTGCATAGATATTTATTATGGTTATGTCTTCATGATGGATCATCCCCTTAATCATTATATAGTGTCCTTCTTTGTCTTTTATGGTAGATTTTGTTTTAAAGTCTATTTTATCTGAGATTAGAATTGCCACTCCTGCTCTTTTTTGGTAGTTGTTAGCTTGATATATTTTTTTCCAACCTTTGATTTTTAATAAATTCACATCTTTGTTTCTAAGATGTGTCTCTTGTAGACAGCAAATAGATGGATCCTGTTTTCTTATCCATTCTGCCACTCTCCGTCGCTTTATGGGTGCATTGAGTCCATTTACGTTCAGTGTAATTATTGATAGATGTGAATTTGTTGCTGTCATTTTGTAGTGCTTTTTTTTGTGATGCTGAAGTTTTCTTTGTTCTTCTTACTCTCTTGTGCTGAGTTCCTTTTGTTTGTGGATTTTGTGTTCATTTCTTTTGTTTTTGTAGGTTTTGGTTTTGTTGAGACTTTATGTTTTTCGTCTTTATTTTTATGAGTTGGTTTGTTAACTTTTTTTGTGGTTACCATGAATTTTACCCTTATCTTTATAATTTTGAAGCAGTCTACCGTTACTTGGTATCGCCTTGCCTTCTTCTCCTTTAGAAGGTTCTATACCTATGCCGTTTGTTCCCTCTTTCATTGTTTTGATGTTGTTGTCATCCTTTGATTGATTTCTCTGATTCCCTGTTGTATATCTTTTGTTTTTGGAAAGTCCTCTGTAGTTCAGTTCCTAGAATGGTATCTGGTTCATGTTAACCTGCGTCCTAGGTCCTAGGTCCTGCCTGAGGGCTTAAGCTGTTTGTCCTCAGATCGAAGAACTCCCTTTAATAATTCTTGTAAGTTTGGTTTGACTTTTGCATATTCCTTTAGTTTCTGTTTATCTGGAAATGACCTAATTTCACCATCAAATCTGAATGAGAGTTTTGCAGGATATATTATTCTTGGCTGACAATTTTTTTCTTTCAAGATTTTATATATGTCATCCCATTGCCTTCTTGCCTGCATGGTTTCTGCTGAATAATCTGAGCTTAGTCTTATTGTTTCTCCTCTGTATGTGACTTCTTGTTTTTCACGAGCTGCTCTCAGGATTCTTTGTTTGTCTTTAGTTTTAGCGAGTGTGAATATGATATGTCTTGGTGATTTTCTTTTGGGGTCTCTTCTATATGGGGTTCGTTGAGCTTCTTGGATGACCAGCTTTTCATCTTTCATGATATTGGGAAAGTTTTCTGTCAGCAGTTCCTCAATGATCCTCTCTGTGTTTTCTGTTTTCTCCCCCTGTTCTGGTATGCCAATCACTCGTAAGTTTTTGCTTTTAATTGTGTCCCACATAACTCTCAGGGTCTCTTCATTTTTCTTTGTTCTTTTTTCTGAGTTTTCCTGAAACAGAGTTGTATCCAAGTGTTTGTCTTCAGTTCCACTGATCCTGTCTTCCATGGTTTCAAATCTACTTCTCAGCCCTTCTATGACACCGTCCATTTCTGAAATCTTGTTGTTTATCTTTTGGATTTCTAATTGTTGTTTTTGTATAATTTCGAGTTGTGAATTTATTTTGGCATTTTGTTCTTGCATCATCTTCCTGAATTCTTCCAATTTTTTGTCTGTATTTTCCATAAATTTGTCTATTTTTTCCTCATGTTTGTCAGCTTTTTGCCTCAGTTCTTGGAAAATTCCGAGTATTAGTGATTTGAGTTCCGTATCAGGTACTTCTAGTGCATTTTCTTCCACAGGAGAGTTATCTGGTGTTTTAATTTGGACGCCTATTGGAGCCATCTTGTCTTGTTTTTGTAAATGTTTTGATATTGTTTGCTGTTTTCGGGGCATTCAGTAGATATTTCTCTCGTTTATTGATTGTAGATTTTTTTTTTTTCGTTCTTGTGGTACAGCTGGGCAGATCTAGTTGAGGAGGAGCCACTGGGATGGGTTGCTTGTGGCACTCACCGCAGCCACCAGGACGGTCGGTAGTCAGTGCTGGGCAGGTTCCAATAGGGCGTGCCTGCACCGCTTGGTGATGTGATGTCTAGTGCACAGTGCAGGTAGGTAGGGTGCAGCGGGAAGATGGTTATGTGTGAAGCTAAGCTGGATATGGGAGAGAGGAGAGAGGAGGAGGAGCAAAAAGTGTACAAACATAAAAGAATGCTAGGGGAGCTTGTCGTTGGAATGTACAGAAGAGAGACTATGGGATGGAGGAAACCAGAAGGGGGAAGAGAAAGAAAAGGAAAGAATGACCAAATAAAAATCAGAAAAGTTAAAGAACTGCAAAGTTCCCAGGGATCCCACCGATGCAGCTATGAGGTCTGGGGGAGTCAGTCTCAATTTTCACAGCTCAGCCTGGCCAGAAGGTACAGAGGCATACATCGCCTGGAATTCAGGGATCAGAAAGAGAAGGAAGAGATAGAGAGACAAGAAATTAAGCAATGAAGAAAGACAAAAGAGAAAAAGAGGTAAAAGATGACAAAACTAATCAAAAAAGGAAGAAAAATAAAATTGAGAGAAAAAAAAAAAAAAAAGGGCAACACCAGCAGTCAGTGCCTACAAATGGGACCCAGAGAGCCCCCACTCAGGGGCGCGAATTCCAAGAAGCCGGTAGTCTCGGGGTTAAGTGACCGTGGCCACGGGAAGCAGAGGGGCCAACGAACAAAGGCCCCAGGATCCCACCCGCGCGGGAGCCCAGACCTGGAAACAGCCACACGCCTGCACGCAGCCCTACAGCCCCGCAGGAGAGAGCAGAGACAGCACTCGGAACCAGGCACCCAGGCAAAAGGAGGGGGAGGCAGCAGAAAAAGGTTCGCTAGTTGCCAGCAAACGGCTCCCAGAAAGCCTCCAGCCCGGGCGTGCGGAATCCAAGCACCGGCGCCCCCCTGCTCAGGGACTCCGGCCACGGAAAGCAGAGGGGCGAACGAACAAAGGTCCCGGGATCCCACCCACGCGGGAGCCCAGACCTAGAAACAGCCACACGCCCGCACGCAGCCCTACAGCCCCGCAGGAGAGAGCAGAGACGGCACTCGGAACCAGGCACCCAGGCAAAAGGAGGGGGAGGCGGCAGAAAAAGGTTCGCTAGCTGCCAGCAAACGGCTCCCAGAAAGCCGCCAGCCCAGGCGCGCGGAATCCAAGCACCAGCACCCCCCAGCCCAGAGACCCTGGCCACGGAAAGCAGGGGATCCCCAGCTGAGGCGGAGAGGGGTGGGTGGTGGGAGAGCGCGCACCGCAGTTTACCGGTCGTTCTGTCTCCGACCAGATGCTCTGCAAGGCTGCTCTCCCGTTTGCTGGTCTCCGATAGGAATCCAAGATGGTGGATCTGCGCTGCGTTAGCTGGTAAGGAATCTCTGCCTGAGTCTCTCCTCGCTCTCCGTTCTCTTTTAGTATTCTCACTCCGTTTGGTGTTTGGCTGAGTTCTTTATCTCTTCATTTGGTGTTCTAGGGTTTCAGGATTGTTGATTCTCTGTTAGGCTTAGTTTTTCGGATCTTTGCTGTGGAGGGACGGCGTGGTGTTTCTGCCTAGAGCGCCATCTTGCCCCTCCTGACCATGTCATTCTTGTGTTTTATTCTATTAATACCATGTATCATGTTAACTGATTTTCAGATGTCAATCCAACCTTGCATCCCAGTGATAAACTCCACTTGGTCGTGGTGTACATTTCTTTTTATATGCTGCTTCTGGATTCAGTTTTCTGGTACTTGGCTGAAGATTTTTGTATCCATAGTCATAAGAGATATCAGTCTGTAATTTTCTTTTCTTGTGCTGTCTTTGTCTGGTTTTGGTATTAGGGTAATAAACCAAAAACAAACCAGTTTCTGTGGAGTTGACTGAGATTCATGGTGACCCCATGTCTGTCAGAGCAGAACTGTGCTTCTTGGGGTTTTCAGAGGATAATTTTTTTTAAAGTAAATCACCAGGCCTTCCTTCCATCAGGGTAGTACTGGCCTTATAAAAAGAGTTGGGATCCATTATCGCTTCCACCTCAGCTCCTGCTGTTCCCCACGGGGCTCATTCTAGTTCAGCCCCACTGGCCTCTGTGCTCTTTCCTGAACACACCATGTTGACCTCTGGGTCTTAGAAGGTGATGCTCACTCTTCAGTTATCTGTGTGGTACATTCTCTCAGGCCTTTTCTCAAGCAGCAGGGCTTCCCTGGGCACTGTCTAAAAACCTGCAACCTTCCCACCCCCAATGCTTGATCTGCTTGCCTGCTTTGGTGTTACTGTTAGCTGACATCACTATTTAACCTACTACATAGTTTATGTCTACAACTAGAATGATACTTAGAAGCGAGAGTGGTGAGATTTCGGCTTGCTTACTTTTGATACGTCATCAGGGAAGACCAGTCATTAGAAAAGGGCACTGTGATAAAGCAGAGGGTCAGTGAAAACAAAGGAAACCCTCAATGAGAGAGATTGACACAATAGACACAACAATGTACTCAACATACCAATGATAATGAAGATGGCGCAGGACCTACCAACGTTTCGTTGTTATACATAAGATGACCATGTGTCTGAGCCAACTCCATGGCAACTACAACATAGTTTATGTCTTTGTCTTACTTATTCTCCTTCTTCCCCACTAGAATGTAAGCTTCAGGAGGAATGGGGTTTTTGTCTAGACTTTCCATGGTAACATCACTACTTCCTGAAACAGTGTCTGGCACAGGGCAGGCACTCCATAAACGGCTGTTGAGTGACTGAATGAGCAGATAAAGGGAGGCAACCCAGCAGAGATGTGCCAAGGTACGAGGATGCTGATGGGTGATGGAGTTAGTGTGGGAATGCTTGTCAACTGGGCCTACTGGAGATGTTATTTTCCCTTGAGGTAATATATTCTGATTTTTATCACAGAGGTGGGTGGGAAAACATTATTCTTAAATACAGATGTTCAGTTGATAGCCAACTTTATTGGAATATATCTGTACAGTAAATTAATTTGTATCACATAGCATTTTAGTGGCTGAATATTTCTGAAAGTACTCAGAATTCTCTGGGTGTTGTTGCATTTGCTTATATATATATATGTATGTGTGTGTGTGTATATATATATGTATATATATATACATATACATATCTTTTTTTTTAAATAGAGGAAGATAGTTCTCACCAAATCTTGGCAATGGATGGAAAAAAACAAAACACTTTTTAAATTAAACTTCCTCAGCCATTGTGAAAGGTATGACTGGATTTTACCAGAGATTCAGGGGAGTCTGGGGTCAGTTGGTGTCTCACCCTGGTTGATTTGTCCAATTCTAATTGGCGTCAAGAGAATTATAGCCCTCTGAGAGTCTGATCAGAGGATATAAACCATTTTCCCCTAATATTTTATGCTGAAAGTTGATGGTGCAAAATTTAAGATTCTCGAAGCCTGACAACTCGTTTGCAATAAATTCCAGAAGGAGGAAATAATTACTGTGAGATGTCACTTCGTTCCATTCTAGCATGATTTCTTTTGCTCTTTCCAAACCATGCTTGTGGGGAAAAGCGTGTCTTCTAAGCGATGGTGGGTAGGACATCTCCTAGATAAAGCATGAAATCCCAGAACCCTTGCTTCTAATTTGGAACAGACTTCCTACTAACAAAGGATTAATCTCCTGGGGGCTCAGATAAATTACCGCCCAGTATCTGTCCCTGGGCACGTTCTTTCTATTAACCTCTGTGACTGAGAGAGGCAGGGAACTTAAAGAATTTACTATCATTTGGAGCCAAACCTGATATGGAGGTTTCACAGCCAGATCATTCTTTATTGGCAGGCAACTTGCAGATAATGGGCTTTCTAAATGATGCCAGGCAATTGGTATTTTTACACTTTTCCAATGCAATTTCAAAATTAAATTAGGCTGGGTGTATACAGGAATGAGGTGGATGGTATTCAACATGGACTCCAGCCAGCCTTCCTCTCAGTCCACATAGAAGGGAAAGAAAACTAATTAACTTTTTGGAGCTCCAGGCTTGGGTCTCTGTGTGTGCGAATCCACCCACTCACCTCCCTGCTTGAACCTTCCCTGTTTGAGATGGCAGAGTGAGTGCATCCTGATTTTTTCCTCCTGGGGTGGAAGAAGTTGAAGCAAAGGAAGCATCCTGAGGTTTGAGTATGTGACAATAGTCCCCTGCCTGTGTGCAGTACTGTAGAGAGATAACAGAGGGCTGATAGCCAATAGCAATAATAATGCAAATCCATTGCCTCAGAGTGAATTCTGACTCATAGCAACCCTATAGAGCAGAGTAGAACTGGGGCTTACATCCACTGAGGAGTCCTAAAACAAGGTCTCAAAAATGCAGTACAAACCAGAGTGCGGTATGAGCCACAAGGAGCATTCTAGAGGAGGGAGAGATCCTTTCCTTATTTTTTTTATACACTGTATTTTTTTTCCTCTGAAATTTCTTTCTATGATCTATCAAGGAGATAGCAGTATTTTGAGGTAAAATTCACCTAACATAAAATTCACCGTTTTAAAGTGTACAATTCATGGCTTCTAGAGCATTTACAATGGTGTACAACCATTGCCACTATCTAGTTCCAGAACTTTTTCATCACCCTGGTGGCGTAGTGGTTAAGAGCTATGGCTGCGAACCAAAAAGTCAACCGTTCAAATCCACCAAGAGTTCCTTGGAAACTCTGTGGGGCAGTTCTACTCTGTCCTATAGGGTCGCTATGAGTCGGAATTGACTTGACGGCAATTTTTTTTTTTTTTAATGTGGCACAGTGGTTAAGAGCTCAGGCTGCTAACCAAAAGTTTTAATCCACCAGCTGCTTCTTGGAAACCCTATGTGGCAGCTCTAGTTTGTCCTATAGGGTCGCTATGAGTTGGAATCGACTTGACAGCAATGGGTTTGATTGTTTTTGGTTTATCAGCAGTTACTCTCCATTTCTCCCTCCCCCCCACCCCTGGAAATCACTAATCATCTTTCTATCTCTATGAATTTGTCTATTCTGGACATTTTGCATACATGGGATCATACGTGATCTTTCGTGACTGGCTTCTTTCACTTAACATACTGTTTTCAAGGTTCATCCATGTTGTAGAATATATTAGCACTTCATTCCTTTTTGACTGAATAATATTCCTTTGTTTGTATATACCATGTTTCTATTGTTTTATCAGCTGACGGACATTTGGGTTGTTTTCACTTTTTGGCTATTGTGAATAATGCTGCAATGAACATTTGTGTGCAAATTTTTGTGTGGGCATATGTTTTTAATTCTCTTGGACCTATACCTAGGAGAGGAATTACAGGGTCATATGGTAACCTTATAGATACCTTTTTGAGGAACCACTAATGTGTTTTCCACAGTGACTGCCCCATTTTACATTCCCACTAACAATGCATGAGTTCCCATTTCTCCTCATCCTCACCAACACCTGTTTGTTGTTTTCCATTGTTTTGATAATAGCCATCCTCTTGGGTTAGAGAAATTTTCTTAATGGAAAATGTTCTTTCCTTTCTGTAATCTTCCTTTGTATTTGATCCCTGACACACTGTTGACTGGTGGATTCTGCCTGGGGAGGGTGATGGGATAGGAGAGGTGCTGAAACAGCATGGGGTGGGAGGAGATGGGCCCAACAGAGCCTGTGGTGCCTGCTTGTTGGCTGACAATGATTTTGTCCAGGGAGGGAAGTGGCGGGTACAGAAGGCTCACAGCACCTTCTAGGAGTGGCCTTCCTGCTCTTGGGCTTCCTCATCCAGCTCTGAGCTTCAGGGCACTGCAGGCACAGTTACCTGGGATGGGTTCTGCCATCATGGCCAACTTTCAGATTTCTGCTCACAGAAGAGGACCAGAGGCCCACACGAGATGCTCAGAAGGCAGACCTGACTTTTCAAGTCCTGCCCTTCTGTCCAGATTCCAACAGCATCCCTTGCCCCTTTTTGGGTGTCTTGCAAGGATGCTGAATGAAAAAAGGGATGGATGGGGTTCCCATGCTGTCTGGAGAATGAAATTTAAACCAGTTGGCCATGTTGAGATGAAAGTTTTTCTAAAAGGCAGCTCCTGTCTGCATGCTGGATTTAGGACAGATCCCTTTAGTAGGAACAACAAAATTATATGGGGGTAGAAGGCAGAGGTATCTGTTGAGGCCTTAGTTTTCTATGGTGCTGTAGAACAAGGGGGCAGCTTTAAAGAGCAGAAATTTATTTTCTCAAAGTTCAGGGGGTTGGAAGTCAAAATTCAGGGTCTAGGCTGTGTTGATTCCTTCTGTGAATCTCTTTTCTAATTCTAGTGTCTGCTGGGGGTCCTTGGCATTCCTTTGCTTGTAGACATTCCTCACATGTCATCTTTATTCCCTTGTGTGTGTGTCTCTGTGTCTATTCTGGTATTTTTATAACTCAGAAGTGACCAGGTTTAGTATCCACCCTACACTGCTATGACATCAATTGATTGATTGATTACATTACATGAGGTTGCACTATGGACGGTAATTACATTACATTATCTTACTTTACAGGAGGTAATCTGTACTACCCAAAGCCAACTGATTTAATCACATATAAATAACTACTCCATGGCAGCAATTAGACTGTTGCTGTTAGGAACCACTGAGTTGAGTCCAACTCATAGTGACCTTGTGTATAACAAGACAAAACTTTGCCTGGTCCTGTGCCATCCTCACAACTGTTGTTATGTTTGAGCCCATTGTTACAGCCACTGTGTCAATCCATCTCACTGAGGGTCTTCCTCTTTTTTCACTGACTGTCATGGTTTCGATTGTGTTCCTAAAAAATATGCGTGAACTTGGCTAGGCCACGATTCCCAGTATTGTGTGATTGGCCACCATTTTGTCATCTGACGTGATTTTCCTATGTGTTGGAAAACATACCTTTATGATGTTAATGAGGTGGGATTAGAGGAAGTTATGTTAATGAGGCAGAGAGACATGGGGAACCTTATACCACAAAGAAACAAGAGCCAGAAGAATAGTGCATCCTTTGGACCCGGGGTCCCTGCTCTGAGAAGCTGCTCAACTGGGGAAGATTGATGACAAAGACCTTCCTCCAGAGCCAACAGAGAGAGAAGGCCTTCTCCTGGAGCTGGCACCTGATTTCAGACTTTTAGCCAACTAGACTGTGAGAGAATAAATTTCTCTTCATTAAAGCCATCCATTTGTGGTGTTTCTGTTATAGCAGCACTAGACGACCAAGACACTGACTTTCTACTTTAGCAAGCATGATGTCCTTCTCCAGGGATCGGACTCTCCTGATGACATGGCCAAAGTAAGTGAGATGAAGACTTGCCATCGTCATGTGTATGGAGCATTCTGACTGTACTTCCTCCAAGACAGATTTGTTCGTTCTTCTGGCACTCCATGGTATAGTTAATATATTTTGCAAAACCACAATTCAAATGCATCAATTCTTATTTTGTCTTCCGTTTTCATTGTCTAGCTTTCACATGCACAGGAGACGATTGAAAAGACCATGGCTTGGGTCAGGCACACCATAGTCATCAAAGTGACATCTTTGCTTTTGAAAACTTTAGAGAGGTATTTGCAGCAGATTTGCCCAATGCAGTATGTCATTTGATTTCTTGACTGCTGCTTCCATGGGCACTGACTGTGAATTCAAGAAGAACGAAATCCTTAACAAATTCAATTTCTTCACCATTTATCATGATGCTGTTTACTGGTTCAGCTGTAAGGATTTTTGTTTTCTTTATCTTCAGGTGTACCAGATAGACTGGTGTTTGGCCAAACCACTGGGAACCATAACCTAGCCAAGTTGACACATAAAATTAACCATCACAATGCCCTTCAAGGAGTGTGCTCTTCAGGAAAAATAAAGGGAAGGGTGAATTTCTCCTTTGCTTAATGAAAGAAAAATATGGCCAGGCAGGAAGAACAGCCCCAAAGCCAAGCCAGGAGCCAGAGACACAGCAGGGAAGAGAAGCCAGCATTACCTGGTGTATGTGCATGTCTTATCCTCATATATGCTAGATGGAGATATGAAAGGAAGAAATCCAAGGACAGAGAAAATAAGAGCTGAGGAGAGATGGTTCTATCAGGAAGTATTAAGGAAGCCAGTTGTGAGCAGCTTGACAGAGCAACAAATAAAGTCTCCTCTAATGGGTGAATAGAGGGCAGTGGGAGACATGGGTTTGATTCTCAGCCAGTGCACCTCATGCACAGCCAAATCTGTCTGTCATTGGAGGTTCGTGTGTTGCTGTGATGCTGAACAGGTTTCAGTGGAGCTTCCAGACTAAGATGGACTAAGAAGAAAGGTCTGGATATTTAGTTCTGAAATCAGCCAATGAAAATCCTATGTATCACAATGGTCCAATCTATAACTGATCATGGGGATGGCACAGGACCAGACAATGTTTCTTCCATTGTGCATGGGGTCACCATGAGTTAGGGGCCGATTCAATGGCATCTAACAACAACAATCAATCAATCAATGAATAATTATGTTTCTCACAGGACAAACTAGTCTGATTCTCTGAGGAGCTAAATCTGATGGACAATGCCTGATTGTGAGTTCTTGTCATAGGCCCTTCCTCAAGACACCAGCAATTCTTCCCAAAGAATGTTCTAGAATGATTCCAGGGAAGGTATGTTACACACAGACATGGATACTCATGCAGTAACCAACCCTGGTTCCCTCTGACTTCCCTGCAGTGAGCAGTCTGGTGCCTTCAGGCAGACCCTGAAGGAAGCGCATGGGGGCAGTTATGATTTGGTTGAGAGGGAAGGAGAGTAGAGTGCCCTGATACCATAATACATGGGCTGGAATCATTTATTTTAAAGATCACACCTCATTTGCTCTTTTCAGCAAATCTTTTCATGGTCTATGGCCAAATGTAATCTAATTTTAATCTTAAAACACCGCGCTGCAGGGGACAGCAAGGAGTCTTCCTCCTGTTTTGCAGACGGAGCTGGAACCTGGAGCAGCTAAGGGACTTACCCAAGTTCATTGAACATATCTCAGGAGGTCTGGGATGGAGCTCAGAGGGAGGATACTGACACAGGGAAAGTGGCTGTACCCAGAGCTACCTAGCAGGCAAGGGCCAGGCCCTGGGAAGCATCAGTGGCTTGTGGAGGGAGAAAGAAGGGATGAGCACTCCCTCCTGATTCTGAGTTATAAGCTATGCATTGCTGACTTGGAAGAGCAGAGAGATTTTTGCAGACAGTGCTAAGGCCCAGAAAGGGCCCGCTCCCTAGACTTATTAGGCGTGCTGAGCAAGGAGGAACTGGCAAAGCACCTTCTTGGAGAGGGCAGAGGGGCTATTCCCTGTACCTGCTGTCACCAGCTAGTGGGGCTGTGTAGGCACACACACACATGCACACTTGCATGCAGGCACAGCGCTCCCCACCCCTCCTAGCCTTTCTCATGCTGCACTCTGCCTTCCAAACCAGATCTCCCAAATGGAGTTCATTCCAAATGCTAATTCCACTTGACCTGTTGACAGAGGTGATGCTAAACTTTTTGTTCCCAAATGGAGGTATGTCAAGTGTAATTTAGATTAGTTATGGTTACATCTGCTTT
The DNA here is from genome assembly GCA_030035585.1 of Dugong dugon. Taxonomy (NCBI): domain Eukaryota; kingdom Metazoa; phylum Chordata; class Mammalia; order Sirenia; family Dugongidae; genus Dugong; species Dugong dugon. The sequence continues at coordinate 28,127,021 of CM057462.1, forward strand.
CCTCAGCTGGATAGTAGCTCTAAGAGATTGCAAAACCTCTTGCTGTCGAGTCAACTTTGACTCATGGCGACTCCATGTGTGTCAGAGTAGAACTGAGTTCCATAGGCTTTTCAATGGCTGAGTTTTTTTTGACGGACACTACCCAGAGACTCCTCTAAAAGATTAGGACCCTTGTTTTGCTCATTGTTAGCCCCTGTTTAGTACCTAGCTGAAATCCTTGAATGCTGCAGATGGTTAACAGGCTCATCTGCTAACCGAAAGTTTGGATGCTTGAGTTCACCCAGAGGCAACTTGGAAGAAAAGCCTGGTGATCTACTTCCAAAAAAAACTCAGCTATTGAAAACCCTAAGGAGCACAGTTCTACTTTGACACACATGGGGTTGCAGTGGGTCAGAGTCCACAAGATGGCAATTGGAAAGCATCTAGCTCATCTTCCAGCACATAGTAGAAATCCGTAAGTGTGTGTAAATGAGTTGAGTTGAATTATGCCTCCTCCAGTTATCATCCAGTGTTCCCAAGGGATCTCAACTCTTGGAAATAAAAGAATTAGAGATGGAAAGAACTGGGGTTTCAGGACGTCAGGTTGGACATCAGCAGCTTTGCTGATCACCAGCCTGCTGTCTCCGATTGCCCCTCTGTTCGCCAGGCTCCTGCCAAACACTTCGATTGTTCTTTTTTCACTCCTATGTCGGCATGCACTAACACCAGTCTGCTGCTGCCTCGTTTCTAGCAACAATGCCTCCTTGAGCAGCTGTTCTGTTATGTATTAAACACAGCACTTATCTTTTTAAAAAATGAGTGAGGGCTTTGAACATTGATTTCTAGTTTTAGGCGAAAGTTGTTTCTTTTGGAAAATGGTGATAGAATAAGGGATGTTTTGTTCTCTTTTGCATTCACCTCGAAAAATAAAAAACGCACCCAGCACTGGACAACTCATTTATTACCCCTCCTCCTCCCTTTCTTAGGTGGATACCCATGTGGACAAAGGCTCTTTACTTGGCAAGGCATCCCCTTTGTTCTGGAAATGCTGGAGGGAGATGGGCGCCTGCAATCCCAACAACGTGGCGTGTCAGAACAGGGAAAACATGGACTTCTAATCAGGCAGGCCTGGGTGGCAATCATTCATCTGTTGTTTCCAACCATGGGAGCTGGAACTAGATACTTGATTTCTTTCTAAGTTTCTTTTTATCATATGCAGAAAGAGAGGTGTGCTCCAACCAGCCTGGTCAGGCAGCTGTAAAGATACCACGAGATCATGTTTATAAAAAAGAACCTGGAGCAGATCAATACTGGCTTCTAGTCGTTTTGATTGTTAGTATCTTTTTTAACCACTGTTTTGAGGCACTCAGATGGAGGTAAGAGGTCAATGCGATTATTGAGGTTGCAGGTTGCACTGAGGGTGTAGGGTGGAAGAGGCTGGTAGCTGGCTACTCCTAGAGAAAGATTCCGGAGCATTAACATGATTTGGTGCAAAGCGTGTGGAAGGAGCTGTCCCCTGGTGGTTGTCCCAGTTCAGCAGACATGCTGTTTATTAAGGGAATGGTGATTATGTAGATTCTACTGTATTAATAACAATAAATCTGAGTAATGCCCTGTGTGTATTACTTCCATAGTCCAGTGAAATCTCCAAGTTGGGGTGTTGGTTATGCACAACCTTTAAGCAGGGGACCCCACCAGCTAATTCCCTCCACCTCTGCCAGGGAATGTGTACTCTTTGGACACACCCAGTAGCACGGTCAGCATAGGACAGAAAAGCAAAAAAGTAAATCTCTTCCTGATGACATTTAAATGTAAGCTTGTAAGAACTCATTATGGAAATGAGAGGAAGAGGGAGGGAGGAAGAGAGCAAGAGAAAGAGAATGGGAACGCAAGCCTTTCAGAAAGACAGGCTGCCTGTTCATTTCACTTTCAGCCACATTTCCATCAAACCCAAAAAGTACAGGAATTGATTTGTGTTTTGAATGAAAACGGTAAATGCTTTATGAGGAAGTTTATTTGCTTATTCATTAGGTGTACATTTACATAAAGAACACTTCTCTCAAAAAAAAATGTGAAACTGTTGCCTTTTAAAATTTAAAAAATAAACAAGCGGCAGAGAGATGAGCCGTCAGAAATCAAAGAAGGCCATGTTGTGTTTTATTCTGAAAAGAGAGAAGCTGGGTAAGAAGAGGTTCTGGCCAGATATGAGGGCTGGCCCAGTGTTGGGGGCTCTATGAACAGACCTGGGGGGTGCTTTCACTACTCACCACTGTGCTGAGTTATGGATAAACAAACGAACAAGAAAGACAGGACGTCTTAGCAGCCCATCTCAGTCCCTGTAGTGGACAGCTCCGGAAATCCTAAACAAGAAAAGAAAAAAACAGGTCAAAAGAAGTAAAAGAACCATCCTCACAAATATTGGAAAGCTTGAGCCATCAGCCAGTTCCCAGTCTCTTACTAGGAGGTATGTGTGGGGACTCTGCCCTGAGAAAGACCTCCACATAGGTGTCCTTGTTAGGATGGGGGTCAGCCTGAGATTTCCTTCTTTCCTCTCTCCTTCCCTTATTCCCTCCCTCCTTCCGTCTCTGTCTATGCTTTCTTCTCTCCATCTTTCCTTTCTCTGTCCTTCCCTCCTTTCCTTTCATCCGTCTTTTTCCCCTCTCTCATTCCCTCCCTCCCTATTTCTTCCCTCCTACCTTTCCTTCCCCCCTTCCTTCTTTCTAGCCTTTCCTTCTTCCTTCTCTCCCTCTTTTTTTCCTCCCTCCCTCCCTTCCTTTCCTTTCTCCCTCCTTCCCTCCTGTTACTATAAAGTACTTTTCTTGCATTATTTCCCTTCCTCCTCATCCTGATCCTTTGGAGAAAGTGCTTTCATTATCTCCACTTTATTGTTGAAGAGGTTAAATAAGTTTCCAAAGCCACACCATTGCAAAGAGTGGAATTAGTATTCATTCAAATCCAGTTCATTCTGACTCCCAGGCCCGAGTTCTTAGCCACCGCAAATAAGAACACATTGTATCTCTTAATTTTCTCTGCTGATATCCTTGGGGAGTTGGCCTGTTTAAAACTAGAGTGCCATCCAGGTTTGCCAGGGAATCAGCCACTGACAACCCTGTGGTTCTAGTCTGACACACATGGTATTACCATGAGTCAGAGTCAACTTGATGACAACTGGTTGGTTCTTCTGTGCACGTGGATGTGGTAGTGGACAGAATCGACTAGGTCTGTGATCACATGGAGCTTCCTTTCCAGTGTATGTCAACAAGCCACACAAAAATGCAGAAAAAGACACAAAATACTCCAAGAGAAAACTGCTGGAACTAATAGAAAGGTTCAGCAGAGTAGTAGAGTATAAGATAAACATACAAAAATCACTTGGATTCCTATACACCAATAAACAGAACAATGAAAAGGAAATCAGGAAAGCAATACCATTTATAATAGCCCCTAAAAAAATAAAATACTTAGGAATAAATCTAACCAGGGATGTAAAAGACCTATACAAAGGAAACTACAAAACATTACTGCAAGAAACCAAAAGAGAGCTACATAAATGGAAAAACGTACCATGCTCATGGATAGGTAGTTCAATATTGTGAAAATGTCAATTCTACCCAAAGCGATCTACAAATATCATGCAATCCTGATCCAAATACCAACAACATTCTTTAAAGAGATGGAAAAAATAATCATTAACTTTTTATGGAAAGAGAAGAGCTCCCAGATAAATAAAGTGCTATTGAAGAAAAAGAATAAAGTGGGAGGACTCACGCTACCTGACCTCAGAACCTACTATACAGCTACGGTAGTCAAAACAGCCTGGTACTGGTACAACAACAGATACATTGACCGATGGAACAGAATTGAGAACCCAGATGTAAATCCATCCACCTATGGTCACCTCATCTTCAACAAGGGCCCAAAGTTCATCAAATGGGGGACAGCCTTTTTAAACAAAGGCTGCTAGCAAAATTGGATGTCTACCTGCAAAAAAAATGAAACAGGTACCATACCTCACACCACACACAAAAACTAATTCAAAATGGATCAAAGATCTAAATATAAAACCAAAACTATAAAGATCATAGAAGAAAAACTATGGTCAACACTAGAAGCCCTAATACACAGCATTAACAGGATACAAACTATCACTAACAACACACCAACTCCAGAAGTTAAGCTAGATAACTGGGATCTTCTAAAAATTAAACACTTACGCTCGTCAAAAGACTTCACCAGAACAGTAAAAAGAGAACCTGCAGACTGGGGAAAAAAATTCGGCCGTGACAAATCTGACAAACCTCTAGTCTCTAAAATCTATAGGAAAATCCAACATCTCTGCAACAAAAAGACAAATAAGCCAATTAAAAAATGGGCAAAGGAAATGAACATACATTTCACCAAAGAAGACATTCAAGCAGCTAACAGACATATGAGGAAATGCTCACGATCACTAGACATTAGAGAAATGCAAAACAAAACCACAATGAGATACCATCTCATCCTGAAATTACTGGCACGAATCAAAAACAAGAAAATAACAAATGTTGGAGAGGCTGCGGGGAGATTGGAACTCTTATGCACTGCTGGTGGGAATGCAAAATGGTACAATCATTTTGGAAAACAATATGGAGTTTCATCAGAAAGCTAGACATGGAAATACCATGTGATGCAGCAATCCCATTCCTAGGAATATATCCTAGGGAAATAAGAGCCATCACACAAACAGACATATGCACACCCATGTTTATTGCAGCATAGTTCACAATAGTAAAAAGATGGAAACAACCTAGATGCCCATCGACAGATGAATGGATAAACAAACTATGGTACATACATACAATGGAATACTACACAACAGTAAAGAAGAATCTGGAGGGCATTATGCTGAAATAAGTCAATCACAAAAGGACAATTATTGTTTGAGATCACTATTATAAAAACTCATGGAAAGGTTTACATGCAAAATGAAACAGTCTTTGATAGTTATGAGGGAGGGGAAGGATGGGGAAGAAAAACACTAAATAGACAGCAGCTAAGTGGTAACTTTGGTGAAGGGTAAGACAGTACACAATACTGGGGGAAAAAAGAGAAGAAAAGAAAACGCAGAAAAAAGAAGAAGCCAGTTCTATGATGAGTGTGGTGAAGATTAAAGCAGATGATGTGATAGCAAATTACCTCAGGGCATCCTAGAGCAGGTGGTCAGAGGGACTTGTGGGCCGAGACCCAAAAAACAAGAAGATAGTTGTGGGAAGATCCATGGAAGAGTCTTTAGAGAGAGGTGATGGCATGTGCCAAGGTCCTGTAGTACAGGGAGTCAGGCATGCTAAGATTGTGTGACTGGGATGAGGTTGGACAGGGAGCAGGGCCTCCTGGGTCCCAGTAAGGAGTGCAATCTCATTCAAGACAGGGGAGGCCTGGCTGTGGCTGAAGGGGAAGGGGAAGACACCAGCCAGGAGGGGATAATGAAGACCCTGAGATAAAAGGTATACGCCTACCACAAAAGGAGCACTGGTGGTGCAGTGATTAAGTGCTCAGCTGCTAACTGAAAGGTCATCAGTTCGAACCTACCAGCTGCTCCAGGGAAGAAAGATGTGGCAGTCTGCTATAGAGCAGTTCTACTCTGTCCTATAGAGTTGCTGTGAGTAGGAGTTGAATCGACGACTACTGCTTTGGTTTTGATTTTTTTGCCCGCCATGATGAGGAAATCTCTGGGAAGGCAATTAGGAATTGCAGGGCCTCCTTTTTAGATCAATAGTTCATAACATTAAGGCCTAAAAGAGAGGGCAAGAGAGAGAGGGAATACAAATGGGGCTTAAGGGGAAACTTTACCATTCTGGTGTGGAGAGGAGTGGAGCAGCCGGGGACTAAGCTAGGAAGTGGCTGTAGATTACATTAGCAGACTGTTTATGATTCTGTTCATTTCTCTCCTGTTCCATGCTAAATTTTCACAATTAACTCCACCTCATGCTCTGAGAGGGACTTTTATTATCTCCATGCAGGTAATGCATAACAATTCTGCTTTTTAATATCAGCTGGTCAGCGGTGCAGGTAACAAGGCAGCAGGTTACCTGGTGTCTCTCAGCAAATGTTTGACACGAAGAGAATGGCTTAGATATGGCCAGGCCGTGGCCAGCCTTAAGTATCTAGAGTCAGTGAAAATGAGTCCTAGGAGAGAGGGGGCCAGGGAAATAGATCCATGCCAGCTGCTTCAGTCTCAGTCTGCTGTAACAAAATACCACAAACTGGGAGCCCTGGTGGTGCAGTGGTTAAGAGCTCGGCTGCTAACCAAAAGGTCAGCAGTTCGAATCCATAAGCTGCTCCTTGGAAACCCTGTGGGGCAGTTCTAGTCTGTCCTATAGGGTCGTTATGAGTCAGAACCGCCTCGACGGCAGTGGATTTGGTTTTCGTTTGTTTGTTTGGTGAGTGGTTTAAAACAACATAAATTTACTGTCTAACAGTTCTGGAGGCCAGGAGTCTAAAACTGAAGTGTCAACAGGTTCATCCACCCTCTGAAGGCTCTCAGGGAGGATCCTTTCTTGCCTCTTCCAACTTCTGGCTGCTCATGGGGTTCCTTGTCAATGAATCACTCTAATTTCTGTTTCTGCCTTCACATAGTAGTTTTCCCTCTGTGTTTCTCTGTCTCTGTGTCTCTTCTCCTTTTTATAAGGACACCACTAAAAAGGTCAAAGCCTTGAAAACCCTATGGAGCACAGTTCTACTCTGAAGACACAGGATCGCCATGAATAGGAATCAACTAACTGGCAACTAACAACAACAACATATTGGATTAGGGCCCACCCTACTCCAGTATGACTTCATCTTTTTACTTAACTAATTACTTCTGCAAAGATTTTATTGCTAGGCACACAAAGATGAAGGAGACATGGACCACACCATTGAGGAGTTTACAGTCCAGAAAACCCAGAGCTCTGTGTGAAGCTCAAGCTGTAGTCTAACAAAACAGAGAGTGGGGCCTCGAGAGAAGAGGGTAGGATAAGTATGGGACTGTCTTAGTTGTCTGGTGCTGCTACAATGGAAATACCACAATTTCTGCTTTAACAAACAGAAATGAATTTCTCATAGTATAGGGGTCTAGAAGTCCAAATCCAGGATGCTGGCCCTGGAGGAAGGCTTTCTCTCTCTGTTGGCTCTGGGGGAAGGCCCTTGTCTGTTCAGCTTCTGTTTTCTGATTCCTTGGAGGTCTCCATGTGGTTTGGCATCTAATTTCCCCCCATCTCTGCTTGTTTGTTTGCTTGTTTAATCTCTTTTATATCTCAAAAGAGATTGAATTAAGACACTCCTTACACTAATCTTGCCTCATTAATATAATAAAGACAACCCATTCCCAAATGGGATTATAACCACAGGCATAGAGGTTAGGATTTACAACACATATTTTTGGGGACATAGTTCAATACATAACAGAAACCCACTACAAAGCCCCTGATATGCAGACTCGAATTCCATTCTTTCTCCCCTTTCAAGGCTTTCATAACATAAGACGAGGGGACTGCTTATGTCTGACGCAGCTAAGATTGAGTGGCCCCACTACATACTGAGTATTTATTGTGTGCCACATACCAAGAAAGATAACTGTCAAGTCATCTCATTCAATCCTCCTAACCACCTCAGGAAACGGGATTTACTTGTCCCCTTCGACAGAAGAAGAAACAGATGCTTTGAGTGGTTAAATGAAGTACTCAAGATCCCTGTGTATGAGACAGAGCCAGACATTACCTCCTTTGAATTCAAAGTAATTTGCCTTATTTTCCCAGCTTGAATGTGGCCAAGCAGGGCACCTCTCCAGATATTTGAACTCTTCATCCATTGCAGTTTTACAGCCCCACCACAGACAGTTGCCCCCGTGGACATACCCAGGGCCATCCCCAACTGGGAGTGACAAGCCCTCTTCAAGGGATAACCAGTCACTGTCTGTCCCTAGCACAAGGTCTATCTTCACCCTGGAATCCTCTTCCCATTCCATCCTGCCTGCCATAGTCTTATTACTCTGGCATTGGAAACGAAGCTCAGATGAACTTTAATTTGTGGCTGGACCTGTTTCAGCAACAAATTTCCAAATGAGATGTTTAATTTACTTCATCTATCCTAAACTCCATGTTCTATCTCAGAGCCTAACAGTCTTCAGCTTGGGCCATTGACACATCCAAATGAACCGTTTGGACCAGGCTTCCATTAGGCTGAGAGCAGCCAAAGCACTGAGGCAAATGGAAAATGCAAACATATGGCAGAGGGAGAGCAGGAGATTTATGGTCACATTATGAGCTGTGTGACAAATGAGGAACTTGAAGGGGGACAAAAATCTTATTTTCTTTGCTCGTGGTGGATGGTCTTTTGGGCAGAGTAATAACTATCCCTGAGGATATTGGTTCCAGTTAACTCCTAAGCAAAATAGCAATTCTCATGAAAGATAAAGGGTAGCATTTCTTTTCGTATAGGCTTGTTTTTGTATTAAGCATTACAACATTAGTAGTACAACCCTTCCATTACTACATTTTTCCTCCTGAATTTTTTTTTTTTTTTGGATGGCATGTGTTTTCAGTGTTTAGTAACTGAGTGTGTTTAAATTTTTGGTTGGTAATATGGATTTTGAGAAATATGATCTGGTAATACAAGCCACCAATGAGGCAAGTGGCACTGTGGTGCCATCGATCTGTGGTATGACAATATACCAATGAGAGCTATATAGTAAATTTATTGCAGGTGCCTTTCCTTTAAAATACTTGGGAAACTCTGGTTTTCCAAATATGACCCAGAAAAACAAGACAAATCCATCAGGGCTCCCTAACTATCACACAGGAAAGCTGTAATTGTGCTTGCAAGACTTATCTCACAGAAATAAAGGAAAAAAATGCAAAAGTTTACAAAACTAACACATCCAGGAAGCATCACCTAACAGAATGCTCAACCTACACAACAATGAGGCCCCAACTCTGGTTTGCTGAGCTTCATGCATTTCAAAAGTCACCCACCTTGACACTAAATGTGTTAGAACTGGAATAGTGGCCTTACCTCTGAGTCCAGAGACATAAAAAGTGGTTGGTATACCCTTAATCCAACAGCAACAAAAGAGATAAATGGCAAAAATTCTGAGCATGAATACAGTTTTGGTTCAAGGCAAAACCTGATTCAACTAAAAAATGCATCAGAAGGACAGATGGTGGGAGAAACTATGTAGGCAATTACCCATGCCGTCAACATGGTACCCACAAGCACTTAGGGTTTTCCATTTGGGTGCTGACGTCCTTGGATCCCCTGAAAAATTCAGGGAGAAACACTCATAAGTGGGTTGTGGAATGATTTCACAATCTAGAGAAGATGTTCCAGGGGATACTGGCTCCTTGAGAACCTACTGCTTTTGTTCAGAGCTCTGTTCAGGATGGAGAGACATTTCTGCAGCCAGACAGCTCCATCACCAATGAGCTCATCACTAAGCCCAGGAATGGAGTTTTACGAAGCTGGTAGAAAAAGCTACAGGAGAAACCCACCCCAAGGGACACTAACGAGATGACTTAGGGGGTCTTAGGTGAGACTCTAGTTGAGTGCCTATGCCAGGCCCAGGAGACTCTAATGTGGTCAATCCTCACATTACCCATTGTATCCCTTAGCCCAGAGTGCAAGACATCTGGAGTACTTGCCTGACAATTCCAAAACTGGTAACAAGGGAGGCGAGTTGCTCTTGTTCAGCTGCTGAATACAATCTCCTTGATGCCCAAGGAATCAAATACAATGGCTGCCTTTCATCTAATATGTTTCTTTTCAGCCTAATTATTATCCCAGATTGTAAAGGACATGGGGCTGATCCCATGCATTATCATGGCCAAGAGAAGAGTCTCAGCCATAGTCTCAACCCTGCTTTGTGCCGGGTATGTCACCAGGTCGGGGAATTCTTGTGCTTTAAGGAACTTTGGTTTTGGTGGCACATCAGTTGCTCCTGATTGTTAAGAACTCCCGATTTACAAATTTCTGGTGGAAAACATCTCCATTCTTGGTGTCATAACTACAGGGCTGGCTAAAGTAGTAATTAACAATTTGGGGAGAAGTTCAAAGACTCAGTGGCCAACATTAAGGATGGCTCCATGGCTCAGAGCTTTGTTTGGTTTACAAGTCGCCTTACAATCACTGACGTGGTTTACTGTGTGAATGAATTCCCCTATTCAGTTCATTGCTTACTTTTTCCCTTGTCAATTAGTTTTCTTGGAGAAGACTCTCATTTTCATTGCAGGGGTGTCCCATGAAAGGACGGGTTTCTTGCATCTGCCCGAGCCCCTTATGAGGAGAGAATACCACCTTCAGCTTGTTCACTGACTTTAGTGGGAAGGCATGGACTTATACCTGTTCTTGGAAGCTGTTCTACATGAAAGTCTTCTAGAGCATTCAATAGAGAGCTGGATTGCAGCTGAGGAGGGGCCCTATTGGAACTGTGAAGGGTATGAGTCAGATAGCTGTAAACCAACAACGTCTCATTCACTACCAGGGCAACTCATGGATCCGTTCTAATAGCCGAACCCCTGGAATGGGAATATTGCAAGGCTGACGTGTGTTTATGTGTATGGATTCAAACAAAATCTCCTACCCTGTCCTCCTTCCCACTTGTGTGTTGCTTTTTGTAGCTAGAAGGTGTTCGAAGATATTTGAAAATGGTGTTCACAAAACTAAAATGGGTCCTGACCGAACACCCTCTGCCATACTGTCTCCTTCCTTTAAATAATAATAATTTTAAAAAAAAAACAGTTGCCATCGAGTCAACTCCCACTTACAGCACCCCCATATGTGTCAGAGTAGAACTGTGCTCCATAGGGTTTTCAGTGGCTGGTTTTTCAGAAGTAGATCCCCAAGTCTTTCTTCTGAGGGTCTCTGGGTGGACTCAATCCACCAACCTTTTTGTTAGTAGCCAAGCACTTAACTGTACCATCCAGGGACTCTTTCCTTTTAATACACACACTTAAGTCACTTTTGGTTAGATGAGACTCATGAAAACGCAGTCTGCCCCCTTCCGGGGGCCAGTAAATATGCACACTGACTAGGATCTCTAGGAACCATTTACAATTTTAATGTTGAATTGTATGAGGCTTTCAAAAATGTTAAGGGCTTGAGAATAGATTAAACAAGATACAATTAATTTCAGCTTTAAGTACATCTCCCCACCCTTCCTATTTCGGTTTCTCACTTTCATAGCATGCTAACCAAGCAACTTCCAGTTCTGGTAAATCAACTGAGGCTAAGGAACTTGGGCAAAGATGTTCATTGAACCCAAGTCTCCCAGCTCTATCCCAGTGTCATCTTTATAAGGTCAGGCTGCTTCTCAAAGATAAATCAAAGACAGGGATGTGTCAGAGATCTCAAACTTACAAATGGCAGGTTTGAGGCTTGCGTGGCCCAGGTCTCCTTGTTTTGTTCCATGAAAGTAGACTGTGCTGCCAGTCCCCAGACAGCCAATGTGAGGATGGTTATTGTTGTAGGGACTTGGGCATCAGTCCTTGCAAAGGCACCCCAATGGGAAATAGCTCCAAGCTTACCTTTTATTCATGGTGGGACCAGAGAGGTCATCTTAGACATCATAAGCACAGGCCTATGATAATTAAGCAACTTTTCCTAGATATAAGGGAAATAGCCCTGTGCAAGTAGTTCATTTTTAACAATGAAGAACCACATGGTTAAAATTATTGGCCATGAGGGGGTGAGCAAACAAGGACTCAGATGTCACCAGTGTCATAAGAACCTCTTCAGCAGCATGTAATTGCATACATGAGTGTGTATACATGAGTGTGTGTGCTGTGTATTTGTATGTGCATGCACACATGTACTACATGCCTCTGCTCATGTTCATGCATGTGAACACATAGGTGTGTGTTATGTGTGGACGTGTACATGCTTTTGTGCACATGTATGCGCATGGACATGCACTTGTATGCGAATGTGTGCACATGGGTGACTTCTCAAAGATAAGGATAAACATCTGCAGTGACTTCAGTCAGGTGTTGCATACAGAGACTTTGTAAGCTTCATACTTTGGGGTATGTCCCTTATTGAGCTGTGGATGGAAGACTCATCTGGGGAGCTACTGGTCTCCCCCTTGGCTCATCTGCAACTAGAAGAGAGGGGTGTGATGCAGCTCTTAATTTTGAAACAAGGCAGGATGCAATGGGACTAATGACTCATGTAACCAGTTAGGAGGCTCTTGGTCTCTTGGGCAGGCCTTCTGCTTAGCTAGTGGCAAAAGACTTTGATCTAGACTTGATCTTCATTTGACATTTCAGCAGAAATATCTTTGGGAGTGCATTCTCATGGTAGATTTTTCCAAGCACTCAAGTCTTCCAGTCTTCCAGGAGCATCTTTGTCCACATCTGGGACACTTTCTCACTCATAAAAGGGGCTCAAAAATATGGGCTGAGTTTAATTGAATTGCATGAAACGGAATCAAAGGAAATGAAGCAAAGATGTGAACATTAGCCACACAACTGGTTGAGGACGTTTTCATTGTATCTAGATTGTTAACTCCATCAAATGATGAGGGAAAACTTGTATTCCCTCTTGTGAAACAAGAAAAAAAATGTTGATTTTAGTGAGGAATTGATTTGGCCAAATGATGAGGACAGGGCCAGCCAGGACAAGATCAGAATTTTATTATGTTCACTGGCCCAACGTCAAAACAAGTTCAAGTCCTCAAGAAAACGTTTGTGTTTCTACATTCAGATCAGGCTGCTGTTCTCTTCCACATGGAGGGATTCGATCTTCATCATCACCACTGGGAGCTATAGTTTTAACTCACTTTTAAATTATGTAGACATTAAACAGAATCATGACCATTGTGTTTTTTTTTTTTCCTATGCTTTTTCATTATTCCCAAGATGGCTAAATGAATTAAGTTCTGAAAGCATTTAAAAAGAAAAGAAGAAGAGTTTGTTTTCTGGCCAAGACCAACAGGAAAAGATGTTGGCCTCAAAGTCATTTTCAGAGTGAGTTATTATTGATTGAAAAGAAACTTATAATAGAAACTGCTTTTCCACTATTACTATAATGTTAGCTACTGGGAATGCAATTGTACTTATATATGGAGATGTGTTTTTTATTTTAGAAAATGACCATAATTCTCTTGCATGCAATCTGGTTGGAATTGGACTACGTGCTCATGTCTGACCACAAGTGAAGCAAAGCACAAGGAGAGTGGGGGTTAGGGGTGGGGACAAAGACACAGCAGAAGCCCACACTGGGACTCCTAAATTGCAGCCATAGCAGTTACTTGAACCTACCAAAAACATTTGCTTCACCGTTGCGCTTGGAGCTGTAATTAAAGGGAAAAATTAAATGAGCACACTATAATATGCATAATGCTACATCTGCTCGATGGTTTAACCAATGCATTCCCAAAAACTTCTCCTTAATTAAAGGCATAAATCCATCAAGGGGTCTGCATAAACATGGTGATTTGCAAGACCATGAATTTTCTGCCTTCTGAGTGTCATGCTCAGGAAGGAATGGAAATGATGAACTGTGACAACCACAAGGTACAGCGTCAAAGAAGAGAGAAAACAACAAAAAGAAGTGTGGGTTTTGGTACGTACTGGGAAGCCACTAAGCAAGAGGCCTCTTTCTTAACTTACTTCTCCCTTCCATCATTCTGAAGTTTCTTTACAAATGTGTGAATTCCCAGGACAGGGATGCGGCATGTGATGCCAGGGTCCCTTCTTTGTAGAACAAGAGTGCCTTGGTGGCACAAATGATTAAAGTGCTCGTCTACTAACTGAAAGGGTAGAGGTTTGAGTCCACCGAGAGGTACCTCAGAAGAAAGCCCTGATGATCTACTTCTGAAAAACCAGCCTTGAAAACCCTATGGAGCACAGTTCTACTCTGATGCACACGGGGTCACCATGAGTCAAAGTTGTCTCAAAGGCAACTGGTTACTGGTCCTTGTAGAACAGTGGGGAGACCCTCTGAGTTTTTTGGTCACTATCCTTTACTGTTAAGCATTCCAGGCAGATGTTTAAAGTAGCTACTGGTGACAGGCAACCTTCCTGCTCCCACCAGTGAATTTTGGGAAAGGAACCTGGAAGTATGCTGGAGCATGAGCAGACACTTCTAGTGACAGTTCCAAAATGAGCAAAGTCTGGGCTGTTCTTGGTGGCTTCAGCCAATCCCAGCCAGCCTAAGGGCACCCCGCTACACTTCTTAAAAGACCATCACTCAAGGATGGGGAGTGCCACTTCTTGACCTCTTTCCTTCCTCCAGTCCTCTCTTCTTGGAAGATTTTTTTAAATATTCAAATCACATTAGAAAGCCTCTCTTTTGTCCCTCAAATGTGAGTCTAGAACAGATTAACTCCTCATTTCAGAGGCTCTGTGGGCTGGGCGAAAGGAGCCCTGGTGGTGCAGTGGTTAAGCACTTGGCTGCTAACCAAAAGGTCAGTGGTTCGAACCCACCAGTTGCTCTGTGGGAGAAAGATGTGACAGTTTGCTTCCATAAAGATTATGGGCTTGTAAACCATTTGGGGCAGTTCTGCTCTGTCCTATAGTGTCGCTATAAGTTGGAATTTACTTGACAGCAATGGGTTTGGTTTGGTTTATGGGTACGGGTTGAGTCAAATCAAATGGGACATTTTCTTTGCCTTCAATTGAAAGTAAATGGGGACACCAGAAGACATGGCCCCCTGACTCTCTGTTAGCCCAAAACTAAAACCATTTCGAGGCCAACTCTTCAGACAAAGATTAGACTGGACTATGGAACATAAAATGATACTCGTGAAGAGTATGCTTCTTTGCTCAAGTAGATACATGAGACTAAATGGGAAGCTCCTGTTCAGAGGCGAGATGAGAAGGCAGAGAGGGTCAGGAGCTGGTTGAATGGACCCAGGAAATCAGGGGTGGAAAGGAGGAGTGTGCTGTCACAGTATAGGGAGAGCAACTAAGGTCACATAACAATGCGTGTGGGAGACTAACTTGAATTGTAAACTTTCACTTAAAGCACGACAATAAAAAAAAAAAGTAAATTGCAGCAGAGAGGACCAGAGGAGGGGTCAGAGGTGAGGACCAGAAGTCTGAGAGGATCAGTAAGACTGGTTTGGGGCATCAGGGGCCCCAAGAGTTCACATCTGGACCCAGGGATAAGGCTCAACTTTCCCATCTCTGCTGGTTGAGGCTCCCATTTGGGTGATGTGACTGGTGCATCCTTCATATCTGTTGTTGTTAGCTGCTGTCAAGTCAGTTCTGACTCGTGGTGATCTTATGCATAACAGAAAAAAATGTTGCCCAGTCCTGCACCATCTTCATCCTTGGTATGTTTCAGTCCATTGTTGTGGCCACTGTGTTAATTCATCTCATTGAGGGTTTCCCTTGCCTTTGCTAGCCCTCCATTTTACCAAACATGATGTCCTTCTCCAGCAGTCGGTTCCTCCTGATGATGCATCCAAAGTAAGTGAGTTGACATTTCAGACAATATTCTGTGATCCATAGGCTTTTAATTGGCTAATTTTTGGAAATAGATTGCCAGGTCTTACTTCATCATCTGTCTTGATCTGGAAGCTTCATTGAAACCTGTGCACCATGGGTGACCCTGCTGATGTTTGAAATACCGGTGGCATAGCTTCCAACATCACAGCAACATGCAAGCCACCACAGTATGACAAACTGACAGAGAGGTAGTGCATCCCCCATGCCTAGGAACAGATAAAAACTGCCGAGAAAACCGTCTTCATGACATAACCTCTTCCAGACTCTCGGCCTCCAGTCCTTCTTCTTTCCATGTGACAGAATTGGGTGTCTCTTTCTTTGTGAAACGCGGCACCACTTCTATGTCAAACACCCAACCACCTCTCTTGGCAAAAGGGGTCACATCCCAGTGGATCTCTCAGAAAATTTGACAGCTGCTTGGCTGATCATAGCTTGAGATACTCAGCTGAGTGTATCTCTTTTTAAGACAATGTCTGCCTCTAACTTCCTCCTTCTCTTTTATGGTGGTTAATTTTATGTGTCAACTTGACGAGTCTACGGTTCCCAGCTGTTTGGCCAGAGGCTAGTCTGGTTGTTGTCATGGAGTACTTACATGTGATTATATCAGTTGGCCTTGTGTGCAGCATATTACCTTCCATATTGTCATGTCATGTCATCTAATCACCTCCATAATGCAATCAGTTGAATTCATACCAGTATAGGGTGGATCCTAAACCTAATCATTTCTGACTTATAAAAATAGAATAGACACAAAGACACCCTCAGGGGGAAGACTGATGTCATGGGAGAACCCATCAACAAGCCAAGGAATACCAAGGAACACTAAGGATTGATGGAAGACACCAGACACCAGGAGATAGGCTCACGGGAGGAATCCACATGGCTGAAACCCTGATTTGGACTTTCAGCCTCCAAAACTGTGAGAAAAAAATAAAATTGTTTTTTAAACCCACCTACTTATGGTATTTTTGTTATGGCAGCACTAGGAAACCTAGACATCCTTGAATTATCTCTCAGAGTCCTGCCTCATGACCACCCACCAGCTGTATCCTCTTCCTCACAGTTCCCTGAGTCCATGTCAGAAGTTTCTTATGAATCTTACTGAGGAGGTTGGAGGGCAGGAACCTCTTTCCTTCTGGCTTCACATTTCCATGAGAAGGGACCTTAATCATGGTAACACCTTTGGCCTCTCCTTAACTTCTCAGTCAGCCTCAAGGGTGTGAGTTTGCGACAGGAAGTGGTCTGTATGGCTTAGGTTCTGTCCTTGCTCCTTCCTTCCCTGCTCCTCCATGCTTGTGATGGGCGAGAAAGGCTAATTCTGGACTTGAGAATTAGGAAGCTTCTTCCCTCTGCATATTTAAGCTTCTATCTCTAATATTCACTTCATCAATTATACACATTTTATTTGATTTGCTATTCTTTTGTCTTATCGCTCAATTAGTACAGAACTCAGGTGATCTTTGTAACCAGCCTTGAATGCCTTATGTATTCCTGACTGCACCTGAGGCCAGTGGCAGGATGGAGGGAGGAAAAGCCTAATCAGGTCCCCCTCTTTGTGACTTTAGCCTGGATTCGATCTGCTGCATTTTAAAGCACTTTTCATCTCAGCCAGATGTGTGCAGAGTAGAGCTGCTCCATAGGGTTTTCTTGGCTATAATCTTGGCTATAAACTGGTGCTCCTGTTTCATCCTCTGAGCTGATTGCCAGGGCTTTCTTCCATGACACCACTGGGTGGGTTCGAACTACCAACTTTTAGGTTATTAGTTGAGCACAAAATGCTTTTGTCACCCAGGAACCTAAATCTCAGCCAGATGAAAGAGACTGTTTGGCCCTCAACAATACTGCATGGACAGAAGACACAAGAGAATTTTTGCCTAAGGGCTGCAATCTAATGGGACGGGGACAACGTGTTCATGCACTGGTTGTGCACAGAGGGAAGGAGTGTTCTGTGCAGGCAAGTCTTTAATTTGGGGAAAGAAAGAAAGAAAGGGAAGCAAAGAGGGAAAGTGGAGAGGATAGGAAGGAAGATATGTAGCTTTTGAAGCGAAGACATCAGCATGCTGAAGTCTCAGGGTTCAGGTGCAGTAAAGGGTCAAAAAGAATGAGGGAAATTTTTCTTAATATCTCATGTTTCCCAAGATGTTAATCTCATATCGATAATGCCATACTCTGTGTGTAAGGCAACTAAACTGGTTTGGCCATGAATCTCCATTGGGCTTACTCATTTTGCTATTGACTTTCAGTTAAGAACAAAGGGACACATGGACATCCTTCTATAAATCACCAACAATCGTGCTACTGAAGAACTAATTACACTGACACCCCATCTTTTACACTGCATTTATTACCAATGGCCGTGCGAGGGGATGAGAGGATGAAATGGGAGCATCAGAAGCCTTTGTCTGCCTCCTTAACAAGGCCATCCATCTTCCCAATAAAATGAGGCAGGAGATGTCATCCTTCCAGAAGGGACGGAGAAAAGATGTGCTGCTCAAACAACTGATTATTCCACATTCACATGCGAGAACTTGCAATTTGTACCCATCAAGCTTGCTTTGCCTCAGCTTGCTTTGGCATTTTGCTTTTAAGTTAATTTCTAAGAAGCCCAAATCCATGGGGGGAGCTTTCCTACGGTCCAGGAAGGCTCATGGTGGTGACTATGTATTTGTATTTAATTGGACTTTTAAATTATAAAATCATCATGCCCCATTATAGAAAATATTGACTTTCCTCTTGTGAGCCACACAGATTGCTTCAGGTTCAAATCAGAGATTGCTCCAAAGGAGAAAGGAGCAAGATAATCCCAGGTGGTGGCCAAGGAAAGCACCAGAGCAGTGGTTCTCCAAGTGTGGCTGCTGTATTATGGAGTTTGTGAAATGTGCAAATTACTGCGCTCCAACACCAGTTAAACCAGTTGCTAACAAGTCTATTCTGACTCATGGAGACCTCTTGTGTGTCAGAGTAGAGCTGTGCTGTGCTCCATAAGGTTTTCAGTGGCTGATTTTTCAGAAGTAGATCACTAGGCCTTTCTTCTGAGGCACCTCTGGGTGGACTTGAACGGCCAGCGGTTAACAGTTTGCACCACCCAGGGACCCTAGACCTACTAAGTCAGAAACTCTGGGGGTGGGGCTGGCAATTTGTGTTTCAACAAGCCCTCCAGATGATTCTGATGTGCACTAGCTCAGGTTTGAGAGCCACTGTTCTAGCTTAGCCACAAAACAAAAAACAAACAAACAAAACGGGTGATGATTTAAGCAATATTTTTCAGAAGGCTCAGGAATGGCCATATTGCACGATAAAAAATGTAACTTCTGTTCGGTGGGTGTGTGTAGCCAAAGAAAGACAAGGCACAGAACATGTACTCAGAGTGTGCATTGGTTTTCTGTGACTGCTGTAACAAAATACCACAAAGTGGGTGGTTGAAACAACGAAGTGTATTGTCTCACAGCTCTGAATGTGCTGGGTGTCGGCATTCAGGATGTCAGCAAGGCCATATTCTCTCTAGAGGTTAGCTAGGGGAAGAGCGTTTCTCATCTCTCAGCTTATGGTAGCCCCAGGCATTCCTTGGCTTGTAGATGCATCTTCACATGACTGTCCTTCCTCTGTCTGTCTGTCTATCTCTTCCCTTTCATAATGATACTACTCAGATTGGATTAGGACCCACCTTACCCCAGTATGACTACACGTTAACCTTAACTGATAACATCTTCAAAACCTCTATTTCCAAACAAGATCATATTCACAGGTACCAGAGGTTAGGACTTAAATATTGGGGGAACACAATTCAATCTGTAATAGAGTGTAAAGAAGATATTGAAATGATACCCAACTTCCCCCAAATACTAGCATGTCCTTTGGGGATGGCACATATGAATTCACAACTTACTTCTTAACACATTTGGAAAAGTCAATCTAATACCCATTCAATAGGTAACACATATTTAGTGAGCATCTATTATGTGCCAGTGCCATAGGATAGGATGGGGATATATTGGTAAGTTGAGAGAGGCCCTTTCCACCCACAGTTTACCTTCTAGTGGGTCCTAAAACCTTACAGGATATCATTTCAATATCTTCTTTACACTCTATTATGAATTAAATTGTGTTCCCCCAAAATTTACGTTGGTCCTAACTCCTAAAGAGTCCTGGGGTGGTGCAAACACCTAAGAGCTTGACTACTAACTGAAAGATTGGTTGTTCAAATCCACCCAGTGGCACCTTGGAAGAAAGGCCTAGTGATATACTTCCAAAAGGTCACAGCCTTGAAAGCCCTATGGAGCACAGTTCTGCTCTGACATACTTGGGGTCTCCAAGAGTTGTACAGCAATGCATGCCATGATAACGTAAAATAGGTGAAGAGAAAAAAACACGAGCAGAAGAAACCGAGCAGAAGCTTTATCTTAAATGTTTCTGGAATATGATTCATTACTGTTTTTGTCAGTGACATCAGAATCATGATTACGTTTCCCTTCAATGTTCAATTAAGGATGATGACAATGAGAAATGGAAAGATACCCTGGGGAGACTTCCTGCTACAAAACAATTGGTTCTTGTGTTACCGCAATGGCGGGTCTGTGTCACCTGCCGCAGAAGCCAATACTAAGACGGGTGAGGTGAGCAGCAAGAGGCTTTTATTGTATATCGATAAACAGGAGGCAGAGGGGAATGAGCTCCTCCAAAAAACCTGTCCCCCACTGGAGACTGGCTGAAAGTTTTTATATGGACAAGATTATAGTTTCTTTTTCAGTGGTTACATTCTGCGCTCCCTAGATGATCTAACTTCTTACTGGCAATCCTTGAAGGTCATCTGGCACCGTTATTGTCATGTCGCAGATGAGTTAATACTAGTCCTTGAGGGTTATCAGTTTGTTCTGCCACCCTCCAAAGAGAAACTTTAGTTAATCTTACTGGAATAGGAGGAGGGAGAAAGAATAACAAAACAAGAAAATATCATGAGGAAAAGCAAGGGCTAGTAATGGTGAGAAGCAATGGTGGTAACTGAGCTTATGCAGCCTGTTCCACTTGCATAAAACATGATTTTTATTGCCTTGCTGAGCTTGCATGGGAAGCTTTAAGGGTCCTTAAAAGAGAAAACAAACAAATAAACAAAAAACCCCTGAGCTGTGAACGGCAGGAGCAGCAAAACTGCTCTCCAGGTAGGGATTCTGGATCTGCAGCAAGGGGAAAAGTTGGCCCTGAGTTTCCAGGATTAATCCTGGGAATCTGGAGGGGCTGGAATCACTCTAAAATGGTAGCTTCCCCAGGCTCCTGCAAGAAGTGAAAGAAAATGCTCTTTTGAGCAAAATATTCTCAATTTAGGCCCCTACGTTTAAGATCAACCTTTATGAACTCAGGATCAAAGATCATCAGAGCAAACCACCATGAGTGAGAGTTGGCAGAAATAACACATTCAGATTCACTCTCCCAAGGAACTCAGACCCTGGAATTATCACAGAAAGAATAGAAAATAACTGTGTGAGGAATATTTAAAGAAAGAGACAATGGTGTTACAAAATGGGGAAGTAGTATCAGGCAGACTTGAGGAAACAACTAAATAGCGCTTTTGAAATAAAAATATAATTATTCAAATAGCTATGTTAAAAAGCAGGTTGGATGTGGCTAAAGAAAGAATTGATGAGCTGGAAGGTAGATCTTAAGCAATTACCCATAATATAGCATGAAGGATTATGGGGAAGGAAATAAGAACGATCAAAAGATATGAATAATTGAATGAGATGTTTTAGCATAAATCTACTTGGAGTCTCAGAGGAGAAAGGAAAACAAAAGAGAAGAGATAATATTGTAAGAGACAGTGATTAAGAATTTTACAGAATTGATAAAAGACATAAACCCGTTGTCTTAGTCATCCAGTGCTGCTACAACAGAAATAGCAGAAGTGGATGGCTTTAACAAAGAGAAGTTTATTTTTTCACAGTCAGGTAGGCTAAAAGTCAAAATTCAGGGTGTCAGCTCCAGAGGAAGACTTTCTCTCTGTGTCAGTCTTCTCCTCAATGTTTCCCTGGACTAAGAGCTTCTTTGCACAGGAACCCCAGGTCCACAGGACACGCTCTGCTCCTGGCACTGCTTTCTTGGTGGTATGAGGTCCCCCTGTCTCTCTGCTCACTTCTGTCTTTTGTGTCTCAAGAGATTGCCTCAGGACACAATCCAATCTTGTAGATTGAGTCCTGTTTCACTAACACAACTGCTGCCCATTCTCCCTCATTAACATCATAGAGGCAGGATTTACAACATATAGGAAAATCACACAATACTGGGAATCATGGCCCAGCCAAACTGATACGCACATTTTTTGGGGGACATAATTCAATCCATGACACCCATAAGCATAGGAAGCATGCTATATCCCTAGTAGACTGAATAAAAGGAAATCCACCTCTTAGCTATATTGCAGTAATATTGTAGAACACCAAAGAGAAAAGGGTGATCTTGAGGGGATATGTGGAGAGAAAGACCACCTGCAAAGGAATGATGACTAGCTTGGTAGTAAAGTACCCAAAAGCCAAAACTTAAGTTAGGAGAAAGTAGAATAATATCTTTGAACTCTTGAGAGGAAATAAATGTTAGTCTAGAGCTATGAACGCAGTAAAATTATCATTCAGAAATAAGGACAAAATAAGATACCTTAGATAAATAAAAACAGAGTGAACTTACTACTCTCCCATCTAACCTTCAGGAAGTAACTAAAGATACATTGTAAGGAGGAGAAAAATGATCTCAGAAAATGTGAGAGGGCAGGAGGAATGGTAAACGAAGAAATGAGTGAATCTTAACAGATGTCTGCAACCCCAGAGCCCAGAACAGTGCCCGGCACAGAGTTGGTGCTCAAATATTTTTAATAAGAAAAAACATTTGCATGAAATAACAATACTCTCTAACTCATGGGACTTTGCAAAAGGCAAACCTGAAATTCTGGACAATCACATCTAACTCAAAAGGGGCATGATTTTAATGCACTTGCATTAGTTTAAGGAGGGTTGTGTGATGTTACCCTAGACTTTGTTAAGCATGTTTGTTGACTTTCCAAGGGAAATCAATAAAACAGCCCCAGGTAGTGTTTAATCTGATACCAGGGCTAAAGGCCGGGAAACCACAGGACCCCTCCAACCCCATTTCCCAGAAGTTGTCTAACTCTAAAGTAATGGCCCCTGACTTGATGCGGGGGTGGGGTGCTGGGCCCCAGTACACAAGAGTGTTAGGTTGCCAAGTTAGTTTGGGGAAACTAGGGTCTGCAGATGATGGTGATGGTGATGATGGTGACAGTGTCAGTGATAATGACAACAACAGCAACTCACATACACTGAGAGTCCACAGGCATCCTCCGAAGGGCTGTACATGGATTACCTCATTTAAACCTCACCACAACTCAGCAAAGAAGGTACCAGTTGCTGACTGATTTGTATCCCACCAAAAGATACGTTGGAATTCTGATCCCTTTAGCTGTTGGTGTAATCTCATTTGGGAATAGGGTTTCTTTGTGATGTTAATGAGGTCATATAGGTGTAAGGTGTGTCTTATACTTAATGACTTTTGAGATATTAAAAGAGCTTATAGAAGCAAGCACAACTGGGAGAAAGATAGACGCCACGTGTAGATCACCAAGAAAATGAGGAAAGTCATGGTTATAGAAGCTAAGACAACTCTCTTTCCCCAGAGCAGACAGAGAGAGATTTATCCTATAGCAAGTACCCTGAATTCGGACTTCTAGCCTCTTAAACTGTGAGAAAATAAATTTTTTTGGTTAAAGCCACCCACTTGTGGTGTATCTGTTACAGCAGCACTAAGAAACTAAGATAATGCCATTACTATCTCCATTTCCATATGGGAAAATTGAGGCTCAGAAAAGTTTGGGAGTTTCCCCAAGATCATACATCTGTGAACTATTCAGTTATAGGGTTGGGATTTGAACCCAGGTCTGCATAGCTCTGGGTGCCATTGTACTCTTGTGCCCTGCACCTGCCCAGCCCAGCAGCTTCCTTCTTTCTCCCTCCACTAAGAGATGTTAAATCCTCCCCAACAATACACAAGCTCTAGAAAACCTTCCTTGAGCCTCCTTCCTCTTGGTGGTTGGGGCTTCCACTTTTGTGCCCCCAAAGCTCCTGTTACATCTCTCTAGCACAGCCTCCATCACACTGGGTACTGGAGTTTTCGCTGGTCCCCTACCAAGAATGCAAGTAAAACTGTAGGTCTTTTACCTCCTTTTCCTCTACTCCTACCAGGGTACCTGTCAGTAAAAGGTTATTGTTGATCAATGAGGTAAGTGACTTTCATTTTGCAGTAGGGTTTGCAGGGGGAGCAAACATACTTCAGATTAAAGAATGTGTGTCACAACATAAAATAGCTTATCACAACCATTCACTGTCTCTGGCACAGACAGGATGACAGGAGGGACTGAGTGGAGGTCAGAGAGTGCACCTGTTACCATCAAAGGGCGTATCGACCAAAGTTCTTTATGACAACCTGGTGAGAGTGGATGGGCTCCGATGCGTTAGTTATTGTCCTGCAGAAAAATGATCCATGACAAATTAATCCTGGCAGCTTTCATTTTCGATTTCCTTTCTGAATTATACAGGACCATTAAATTGTACCTGAATAGAAAAGAATAAGACAGGACAAAAGGAGCTACATGTGCCGTATATTGATTTCTTTAAAAAATAGTTGAAGAGTAGATTTAATTTAACTAAACGGTAATAGTTAATATTGACAGTGTAATCATACTACTAACATTGATGCTGCTTCAGAGGGATCTGAGGCTGACTTTGTCCCGGGGGATGAGGACTTTCTTCTGTCTTAGGGAAGGGTAGGGCCAAATAACGGGCACTTAAGTCACATGAGTCCATCCTTAGTGTTGTTAGGATTTTGTAAGTTCATTTCAACAAGGCTGCTTGATACCTTCTGAAGAATAAGATGAAACTGGTGATGCTCCTGTCTTAGTCTCCCAGGGTGTTATAGCAAACTTCCACAAAGTTGGTGGCTTTAAACAACAGAAATTTATTGTCTCACAGTTCTGGAGTCTGGGAGTCCATGATCAGGGTGTCAGCCATGTTGGTTTCTTCTGAGGCTCTAAGGGAGAACATGTTCCATGCCTCTCTCCTAGCTTCTGGTGGCTCCAGGTGTTCCTTAGCTTGCAGCTAGAGTGTCACCTGGCATTTTTCCTCTATGTCTCTCTATATCTCTTCTTCTCTTCTATAAGTACACCACTTATATTGGATTAGTATCCAATCTACTCCAGGATGACCTCACGTTAACTGACTGCATCTGCAAAGACCTTATTTCCAAACAGGGTCACATTCATAAGTACCGGGAGCTAAGACTTCATTATATCCTTTGTTGGGAACACAATTCAATCCACAACACTCTCCTCCCTAGATCTGCCTAGCAAATATAATACATTATGAACCTTTCAGGACCAAATCCTAGCGAAGGGGACAATTATGAAAGATAAGGCAAGTCAGAAGCTGTCACCCATTTATACATTTCCAAAATGGAAGGAGGCTTGGGTAAGGGGTAAGGAGTGAAGGAAGTGTGGATCTCAGCAAGTCACCTTCCTTGTTACCATCCAAGACACCTGGGCCCAGGTATGAGCCCAGTACCCAGAAAAAGCAACGGGTAGGGGAGAGTGAGAGGCTGGATACTCCCAAGTCACAACAGCTGGGCCACTCACTAGCCATTCTCCAAAGAGTCCCAAGTTAGGGACTAGTGACAGAGCTGGGACCAGGACCCTTGTCCCATAATGTGCTGGGATCTGGGATGAGATTCTTTTTTTCCATCTGCAAAATGAGGAAATTGGACTGGATCCATGGTTTCAAATGCAGGTCCATGGACTGGCTACATAAGAATTATCTGGGGGCTTTTAAAAATTATTGATTCCTAACTCAGTAATCAGGCAGTGGCACTTCGGTAGCAGAATTCTAACCTTCCACACAGGAGACCTAGGACTGATTTCTGGCCAGTGCACTCATGTGCAGCTACCACTTGTCTTTCAGTGGAGCCTTGTGTGTTGCTATGATGCTGAACAGGTTTCAGCAGAGCTTCCAGACTAAGATGGACTAGGAAGAAAGGCCTAGTGATCTACTTCCAATCCAAAAATCAGCCAATTAAATACTTATGGATCACACAGTCCTATCCTGTTGTGTATGGCATTGCCATGTGTTGGGGGCTGACTCAACGTTAATTACCAGCACAACAACAATTCAGTAACTCCGTGGAAGGGCCCAAGAATATACATTTTCAAAGTTGCTCACAGTGGCAGGTTTCGGATCCCTCGCCTGTGGCCCCTTCCTCCATCTTCAAAGCCACCACAGTGGGTCAAGCACATCTCGTGTTTTGAATCCCTCCTCTTTCTTTTTGCCTCACATCTTTGCATCTGACTGTCTTGACTTCTTCCATCCTTAAGGATGCATGGGATTACAGTGGTCTCACCTAGATGATCAGAATAGTCTCCCTGCTTCAAGGTCCATAACCTTAATCACTCTACAATGTCCCTGTTGCCATGTAACACACCATATCCACAGTCTTCAGGATTAGAGAGTGGGTGTCTTTGGGGGGTTGTTAATCTGTTGACTTCCCTGGGAGAATGACTCCAGCCCTCTAGGAGGGTCTCCTGCCAGGGGTCAATGGAGAGAGAGCCCCATGTGTGGACTCTGAAGCAGCCCACATGGAGAAACAGTCCCCAAGACAGAGACAGAGAGAGATAGATGGGGAGAGAGACAGACAGACAGAGAGGTGAAGAAAGAGAGAAAAATAAACAGAGATGAGAGAGAAAGAGGAAGAGAGACAGAAAGACAGAGAGTGTGAAGGCTCAGCCTGGCCTCTGTCTCGTGGAGTGGAGGGACAAGCCGGCCGGCCCTCAATCCTGGCAGCAAGTGAGGCTGGTCTGCCCAGTATCAAAGGAGCCGATTGTGACTGATTTCAGACTTCCTGTCTGTCCACTGGAGGCTCAGAGCAAGTTTGATTCTATTTGGAAAACATGAAAGTATGTGGCCCTTCTTCCACTTTAGATGGAACAATGTTTTCAGAAGCAAGCAAGTCCAGTCAGAGCAAAAGGAAGTTAGGACCCCCAGCGGGTCCTGGTGGGGTGGCAGAGAGCCAGGCCCCCATAACCCTGGCCCCATCCAGCCCCCCTTACAGATTCTTAGGGCCAGGCCCAAGGTATTCATCCAAAACGCAGGATGGAATCCCTCCAAAGTATGGCTAACAACTCCAAAGTGCCCCTGACTCCCAGCCAACGACACGCCCTTCTCCTGGAGCTCAGAAGGGCTGTGGACCCGCCTCTAGGCTCTCTGTGACCACTGTGGGTGCCAGGCCTTGCTGTTGTTGGTCAGGGATCCTCTTTTCTGAGATGCAACCCTCCAGGGGTAGGCTTATCAAATGTAAATAGGGGCGATTAATAATGATAACCCTTTGCTCAAGCTCCCCAGCTAATCTGGGGGAAAGAATTACCACTAAAATGACAGAGTGTGTCACAGGAGTGTATCACCCCACCTCCTGGCTGCATGATCTTCCAGGAGTAGTTGCATCCACTCTCCGAGTTGGCATCTCCTTCCCCACAGACAGAGTGGCTATGATGAGTAGCCTCCTCCTGGCCCCCATGTGGCCATGCTGGCTCCTCCCTCTGACATTGGGAAACACCGTTTCCCCCGGCTCCTGAGCTCTTGCCCCTCTACACATCTCATTCACCCCCTGGCCTGGCCTCTCCACCCTCTCCTGTAGATAACTCCACAGCAACTAACAACAACAACCAGGCCTAGCTATTATGCTTCCTCTGTCTCAAGATTGGAAACCCTGGTGGCTTACTGGTTAAGAGCTACAGCTGCTAACCAAAAGGTTGGCAGTTCGAATCCACCAGGAGCTCCTTGGAAACCATATGGGGCAGTTCTACTCTGTCATATAGAATCACTATGAGTCGAAATCAACTCGATAGCGGTGGGTTTGGTTTGTTTCTTTTTGACTCAAGGGCAAGAAGAAACACTACTGTTTGTTGTTGTTGTTAGGTACCCTCAAGTTGGCTCCAACTCACAGCATCCTTATGCATAACAGAATGAAATGCTACCTGGTCCTGCACCATCCTCACAATCGTTGCTATGTCTGAGCCCATTGTTGAAGCCACTGTCAATCCCTCTCGTTGAGGGCCTCCCTCTTTCTCCCTGACTCTCTACCAAACATGATGTCCTTCTCCAGGGATTGATTCCTCCTGATGACATGTCCAAAGTAAGTGGGACAAAATCTTGCCAGGTCTCCCTAGTTCCAGAACTTAAGTAAGATGTAGCTGAGACACAGCAAAGCTGAAGAAGCCTTGGGCAGCCACCCGACGGCTTTTCACACGCGTGTAAGAGTGTTTCTCTTTGAGATTCATCTATCCATTCATCTGTCTGTCTATCCATCCAAGAAAGAGTTCATTAACCGGTTAAAGTGCAGAAGACGTGCTGGAATCCTGACTGCGGTGTGAATGTGGCTGACCCTGCCGTCCACCCCCGCCGAGGGCCTGCAACAGACTGCAAGCCACTGAGACGCGACTATAAACACGCATGGAGTTCTGTAGCTGGAGCAGGCCGACCGCTGCTGGTGATCCACAGGTCTGAGAGGGCACCCGGGAGTTAATTAACCACCGCTTGTTTGGAAGAAGTGAGTTAGAGAGGGGGTCCCTGCACCAACTCGCGTTGGAAAGGAAGAGATCCCCGGGTAGTGATATAACATGGCCTCCGGTCCCCAAGACCACCAGGGGCAGTCAATTAAAGCCAAACCACTCCAGAAGAAATTAGAGGAGATTCCAGGGAGATTCACTACCTGTGCCCCTGGGGGCAGGTTTTAACTGAGCCCGAATCATGTGTTGTCTGTCCAAGAAACCCCAGAGAGAAAATGAGCTTTAATCATCAATCCCCTTAACATTAATCACCACCCATCAGCAAGATGGACCCTGCCAAGGCAGTGAAATCTTCAATCACACCGGCTAAATAAATGATTAATTACAGGAATAAACATTGCCGTTAATGCCAGCGCAGTAAGCGTGAAAACAGCTTCTCTTCATCTCCCCGTCTGACTGCAGAGTCCCTACAGCAGCCAAGTATGGGCCAACAGGGCCCTGGGTAGGACAGAGTCAGGCACCAGACTCCATGCCCCTTGATGCTCCTCCTACAGCACGCCCAGGCCACTTTGCCTGTTCCTGGCCCTAACTGGGGATTCAGGAGAAGCCACAGTAGCTGGAGGAACTGGAGGGTAGCTGGAGAGGTCCTGTGTCCCCTTACGTGGCTGAGGACACACAAGGAGATGGGGCACAGTGGCACTGTCCTTGGGGTTTCAGAGAATATGAAGCTCCTCAGGAGCAGATGCTACCAGGTAGAGCCATGGACCTTAGCCATCTCCCAGGCCATTTGCTTTACCTCTGGGGAAACTGAAGCACAAAGATCAATGAGACCTTTTCAGGGAATGGGGATGTCAGCTGCATTCATGCAAATACCTTCACGATAGCTAAAAATACCTGTGCCCACCACAGAGTCTGCACCTTCTCATCCAGGACATGTCCCAGTTATCAAATAAAGATGGAAAGAAAGGACAATTTTCTTCTCTATTCTGTATTAAAGCAATCAAGTGGTGCTGTGTTCAAGCAGCTGTTTACCCAAAGGAATGGACAAAGATCAATATTAATACCTGGACACCTACGCACTCGTCTTTTGAAATGTCAGAGAAAAATAAGGAATCGGGAAACTATGATAGGTGTTCGTCAGTAACAAGAATGATGCTCACTCCATCCCTCTCTCTCTTTCTCTCTCTCCTCTTATTCCTTTTTTCTCTCCCATTCTTTTTTTCTCTCTCTCCTCTCTTTTCCTTCTCTCTCTCTCTCCTTTTCTCTCACTCTCCTTTCTCTCTCTCCCTCTAGCACACACACACACACCCTTATGCTCGCATGCTTCTGAAGGTGGCGTGAGATGGCACATTGATGATCTGTGTAGGAATTCTGAGACTTGAGAATAGACTCTCAGTCTTATACACTTGGAAAGATGAAACTTTAGACCAGATATCCTGTAACCTGAGGGCAGCAACAAGTTGAAAGCTGGAGCTCCCTCCTTTCATTTTGATGTCAGACGTACCACCGTGCAGTCAACCTCCATGGATGTAAATACCTTTTAAAGCGCGTTCTCTAAAACCGGTACCACCTATTCATTAAAAATAACTTGGAGGCTCAGATCTACACGAGACTTCCAGGGGCTTACAAGTTATTACTGTGAGCTTGTGTTCAACTTCCAGTCCTTGAAGGTGACTCAGGTGTTAAGTACAAGATGTCAAGGGGAACCTGGAGGTCCCAGAGCTGCCTCCTTGAAGCAAGAGTCTCCTGAATGATTTGTTTCAATTGCAGGAGAAGCCACTGAGTCTTTCTTTACTTCGTTCGCCCTGCATTCCACTCACCAAATACAAAACTGCTCCAAAGAGATCTTTGAGATGGCTGTGTTCTCCACTTTCCTTGTCTAGGACACCTCTCTTCCTAACCTCCGGGAAGTCAGAGGTTTAATTCGTAAACTGGAGCTCTGCAAGCTTCCCTCCTCAACCCAAAGTCCACATGGGCCAGCCTGTGGCCGTGTCTGCTGCAAGACCTTGGACAAGTCATGCAACTTATCTGGCCCACTCTTTCCTAATCTGAGAAACGAGGACAAGGAAAAAAGAATCTCTGGGTTGATGTGTGGGTTAGTGATGGAGCGTGTGAAATGCCTACCAGCAATGCCCTGAGTAGAGTAAGGACTCAGTAAATGATAGGGTCTGCTTTGACTGTCAAGAACAATAAAGATAATAATTACTATCATTTATTACTATTGATCCTTTTCTTTTTTTTACAACCAACTCCAATATCTTATCTGATCATGTTTACAGACGAAAAGTATTTGCTTTTTGCCTTTTGTCATCTGGTTACTGTTATGAATTGTGTCCCGAAAATATGTGTTGGAATCCTAACCCCTATACCTGTGGATGTGATCCTGTTTGGACATAGAGCTTTCTTGGTTATGTTAATAAGATCATACCTGAGTAGAGTGGGTTCTAAATCTAACCACTTCTGAGTTGTAAAAAGAGCAGATCAGACACATACACATACACACACATAAACATATAGTGGAAGATGGATGCCATGTGAAGATTGTCTACAAGCCTAAAAATGGCAAGAAACCCAGGAATGTCTGGGACTAACTACAAGGAAGGAATTGACATAGCTGAGACCCTGATTTGAACTTTTAGTCTTCTGAACTGTGAGAAAACAAATTTTCTGTTCTTTAAAGCCACCCACTGAAGGTATTTCTGTTACAGCAGCACTAGGGGACTAAGACAACGCTTTTCTTTTTTTTTTTTTTATTGTACTTTAGGTAAGGTTTACAGAACAAATAGTTTCTCATTAAACAGTCAGTACACATATTGTTTTATGACATTGGCTAACAACCCCACAACAAGGCAACACTCTCCCTTCTTGACCTTGGACCTTGGAGGACCTTTTTTTTCTTTTTTTTTTTTTTTGGTGAAAATATACATAGCCAAAGATACACCATTTCAAAAATTTCTACATGTACAATTCGGTGACATCAATTACATTCTTCCAGTTGTGCTGCTATTCTCACTATCCTTTTCCAAGTTATTCCATCACCATTATCTTCAACTCACTGACCCCTGGGCTTCCCATCAAACCTTTTGAGCTGCTGTTGTCAATTCGATCTCACACAGATAATTCTTTCTTTGTGTGTGTGCTTTCGATGAAGGTTTACAGAACAAAATAGTTCCTCATTAAACAGTTAGTACACATGTTGCCCAATGACAATGGTTAACCACTCCACGACCTGTCAACGTTGTCCTTACTCAACCTTGGGTTCCTTATGACCAGCTTTCTTGTTCCCTCCTGCCTTCTAGTCCTTGTCTCTGGACTGCTATGCCTCATTAGGCCTATTTTGTTTTATGGGGCTGTCCAATCCCTGGCTGAACAGTGAACCTTGGGAGTAACTTCACCACTGAGTTAAAAGGGTGTCCAGGGGCCATACTCTCAGGGTGTCTTCAGTCTCTGCCGGGCCAATAAATCTGATCTTTTTTCGTGTGTTAGAATTTTGTTCTACATCCTTCTCCAGATCTGTCCAGAACCCTCTGTTGTGATCCCGGTCAGAGCAGTCAGCGGTGGTAGCTGGGCACCATCTAGCTGTACTCAACTCAGTCTGGTGGAGGTCTCAGTAGCTGTGGTCCATTAGTCCCACGGACTACTCTTTTTCTTGTATCCTTCTCTGTTCATTCTCCCTTGCTCCTGAAGGGATGAGACCAGTGGAGTATCTTAGATGGCCGCTCACAGGCTTTTAAGACCCCAGACACTCCTCACCAAGGTAGAATGTAGAACATTGTCTTTATAAACTATGTTATGCCAATTGAGCTAGATATTCCCTGAGACCATGGTCCCCGCAATCCTTTGCCCAGCAATTCAGCCCTCAGGGAGTTTGGATGTGTCTATGGAGCTTCCCTGATCTTTCCCTGTACAAGTTGTGCTGGCTTCCCCAGAATTGTGTACTGTCTTACCCTTCACCAAAGTTACCACTTATCATCTATTTAGTATTTCCCCCAACCCCTTTGTAACCACCAAAGATTGTTTCCTTTTGTGTGTAAACTTTTTGAGTTTTTACAATAGAGGATCATACTATATTTGTCCTTTTGTGATTGACTTATTTCACTCAGCATAATGTCCTCCAATTTCATCCAAGTTGTGAGATGCTTCAAAGATTCATCATGGTTCTTTATCGTTGCATAATACTGCATTGTGTGTATGTACCATAGTTTGTTTATCCATTCATCTGTTGATGGGCATCTAGGTTGTTTCCATCTTTTCGCTGTCGTGAACAACGCTGCCATGAAATTGGTGTGTATATGTTTATTCATGTGATGGCTCTTATTTCTCTAGGATATATTCCTAGGAGTGGGATTGCTGGATTGTATGGTATTTCTATTTCTAGCTAAGACAATACTTTTTTTTTTTTTTTAATATATATTTTATTGTACTTCAGGTGAAAGCTTACAGAGCAAATAGTTTCTCATGAAATAGTAGTACACATGTTGTTTTTTGACATTGGTTAACAACCCCACAACGTATTAAGCCTCTAAATTCTCAACCTTTTTTTTTGATGAAAATTACAGATGGCCAAAGATACACCGTTTCAAAAATTTCTACATTCACAGTTCAGTGACATTGACTACGCTCTTCCAACTGTGCTGTTATTCTCACTTAAGATGAAGGCTTACAGAAAAAATAGTTTTTCATTTAACAATTACTACACATGTTGCCCTATGACAATGGTTAACAATCTCACAGCACATCAAGAATATCCTTACTCCACCTTGTATTCCCTATCACCAGGGGGCTTCCTTGTCCCCTTCTGTCTTCTGGACCTTGTCAGTGGACTATTGTACCTCTTTAGTCTCATTTGTTTATTTATTTATTTATTTATTTATTTATTTTTATTTTATTTAAACACCATTTCAAAACTTTTTACTTACACATTTAAGTGATATTGACTATGCTCTTCCAATTGTGCTGCCATTCTCGCCCAAGATGAAGGCTTACAGGACAAAACAGCCTCCCATTTAATAGTTACTACAAATGTTGCCCTATAGCAGTGGTCAACAATCTCACAATCCATCGACAGTGTCCTTATTCAATTTGTGTTCCTTATCATCAGTTTCCTACTCTCCCTCTGCCTTCTGGCCCTTGTCACCGGACTCCTGTACATCGTTAGTCCCATTTAGTTTTACTGGGGTGTCCATTCCCAGGCTTAACATCGAACCTTGAAGGTAACTTCCCCTCTGAGCTGAAAGGGTGTCTGGGGGCCACACTCTCGAGGTTTCTCTAGTATTCTTTAGGCCAGTATATCTGGTCTTCTTTTTTTTTTTTTTTTTTTTGGGAGTTAAAATTATACTCTACATCCTACTCCAGCTCTGCCCAGAACCCTCTGTTGTGATCCTGGTCAGAGGAGTCATTGGTGGTAGCCGGGCACCATCCAGCTGTACTGGGCTCAGTCCCGTGGAGGCCTTGGTAGCTGTGGACCATTAGTCCTTCGGACTAATCTTTTCCTTGTATCCTGTTCTCTTCGTTCTCCCTTGTTCCCGAAGGGATGAGATCAGTGGAGTATCTTAGATGGCCGCTCATAGGCTTTTAAGACCCCAGACACTACTCACCAAGGTAGAATGTAGAGCATTATCTTTATAAGTAGTGTCATGCCAATTGAGCTAGATGTTCCCCGAGATCATGGTCCCCAGAGCCCTCCGTCCAACAACTCAGTCCCTCGGGGGGTTTGGATGTGTCTATAGGGCCTCCATGACCTTTCCTTGTGCAGGTTGTGTTAGTTTCCCCTGTACTATGTACTATCTCATCTCTCACCCAAGTTACCACTTACCTATTACCTATTTAGTATTCCCCCCCCCTCCCATCCCTGGTAACCAACAAGGATTGTTACATTTTGCATGTGAATTTTTTCATGGGTTTTTACAATAGAGGTCTCATACAATATTTGTCCTTTTGTGATTGACTTATTTCACTCAGCATGATGTCCTCCAGTTTCATCCATGTTATGAGATGGTTCACCGATTCATTGTTCTTTCTCATTGCATAGTACTCCATTGTGTGTATGTACCATAGTTTGTGTATCCATTCGTCTGTTGATGGACATCGAGGTTGTTTCCATCGTTTTGCTATTGTGAATAATGCTGCCATGAACATAGGTGTGCATATGTCTATTCGAGTGATGACTCTTATTTCTCTAGGATATATTCCTAGGAGTGGGATCGCTGGATCGAATGGTACGTCTATTTCTAGCTTTCTGAGGAAACGCCATATCATTTTCCAAAATGGCTGTATCATTTTGCATTCCCACCAGCAGTGTATAAGAGTTCCCGTCTCCCCGCAGCCCCTCCAACATTTGTTATTTCCAGTGTTTTTGATTCGTGCCAGTAATGCCGGGGTGAGATGGTATCTCATTGTGGTTTTAATTTGCATTTCTCTAATGGCTAGTGATCGCGAGCATTTCCTCATGTGTCTGTTGGCCATTTGAATGTCTTCCTTGGTGAAGTGTCTGTTCATTTCCTTTGCCCATTTTTTGATAGGATTGGTTGTCTTTTTGTTGTAGAGGTGTTGGATTTTCTTGTAGATTATGGAGATTAGACCTTTGTCTGACTTGTACTGTCCAAAAATTTTTTCCCAGTCTGTAGGTTCTCTTTTAACTCTTTTGGTGAATTCTTTTGAAGAGCATAGATTTTGATTTTTAGAAGATCCCAATTATCTAGTTTATCTGTTGGGTTTTTTGTGTTGATGTTTATGGTTTGTATCCTGTTAATGCCATGTATTAAGGTCTGAAGTGTTGGTCCTATTTTTTCTTCTATGAATTTTATAGTTTGAGGCTTTATATTCAGGTCTTTGATCCATTTTGAAGTAGTTTTTGTATATGGTGTGAGGTATGGGTCCTGTTTCATTTTTCTACAAATGGATATCCAGTTTTGCCAGCACCATTTGTTAAAAAGACTGTCTTTTCCCCATTTGATGTATTTTGGGCCCTTGTCAAAAATCAGGTGACCGTAGGTGGATGGATTTACGTCTGAG
Source organism: Dugong dugon (assembly GCA_030035585.1). NCBI lineage: Eukaryota > Metazoa > Chordata > Mammalia > Sirenia > Dugongidae > Dugong > Dugong dugon. The sequence goes on from CM057462.1 coordinate 28,162,079, forward strand.
TTCTCAATTCTGTTCCATTGGTCAATGTCTCTGTTGTTGTACCAGTACCAGGCTGTTTTGAGTACTGTAGCTGTATAGTAGGTTCTCAAGTCAGGTAGTGTGAGTCCTCCAACTTTATTCTTCTTCTTCAGTAGTGCTTTACTTATTCGGGGTTTCCTCCATTTCCATATAAAGTTAATAATTAGTTTTTCCATCTCTTTGAAGAATGTTGTTGGTATTTGTATCGGAATTGCATTGTATTTGTAAATTGCTTTAGGTAGAATTGCCATTTTCACAATGTTGAGTCTGCCTATCCATGAGCATGGTATGTTTTTCCATTTATGTAGATCCCTTTGGGTTTCATGCAGCAGTGTTTTGTAGTTTTCTTTGTATAGGTCTTTTATATTCCTGGTCAGATTTATTCCTAAGTATTTTATCTTTTTAGGGGCTATTGAAAATGGTATTGATTTCCTGATCTCCTTTTCATCGTTCTCTTTACTGGTGTATAGGAATCCAACTGATTTTTGAATGTTTATCTTGTATCCTGCTACTCTGCTGAATCTTTCTATTAGTTCCAGTAAATTTCTCGTGGAGTCTTTAGGGTTTTCTATGTATAGTATCATATCATCTGCAAACAGGGACAGTTTCACTTCTTCATTACCAATTTGGATGCCCTTTATTTCTTTCTCTTGCCTTACTGCTCTAGCGAGAACTTCCAGCACAATGTTAAATAGGAGTGGTGATAAAGGGCATCCTTGTCTTGTTCCTGTTTTCAGGGGGAATGTTTTCAGCCTTTCTCCATTAAGAATGATGTTGGCTGTTGGTTTTGCATAGATGCCCTTTATGATGTTGAGAAATTTCCCTTCTATACCTATTTTATTGAGAGCTTTTATCAGGAATGGGTGTTGGACTTTGTCAAATGCCTTTTCTGCATCAATTGAGATAATCATGTGATTTTTTTCGTTCCTTTTATTTATGTGGTGGATTACGTTGATGGATTTTCTAATGTTAAACCATCCTTGCATACCTGGTATGAATCCTACTTGGTCGTGGTGTATTATTTTTTTGATATGATACTGAATTCTATTGGATAAAATTTTGTTCAGAATTTTTGCATTTATATTCATGAGAGATATTGGTCTGTAATTTTCTTTTTTTGTGATGTCTTTGCCTGGTTTTGGTATCAGCGTTATGCTGGCTTCATAGAATGAATTTGGAAGTGTTGCTTCCTCTTCTATGCTCTGAAATAACTTGAGTAGAACTGGTACGAGCTCTTCTGTAAATGTTTTGTAGAATTCTCCAGTGAAGCCATCTGGGCCAGGGCTTTTTTTGGTTGGGAGTTTTTTTATTACCTTTTCAATCTCTTCTCTTGTTATGGGTCTGTTCAGATTTTCAATATCACTTTGTTGTAGTTTGGGTAGGCCGTATGTTTCTAGAAATTTATCCATTTCCTCTAGGTTTTCAAATTTGTTGGAATATAGTTTTTCATAATATTCTGTTATAATCCTTTTTATTTCAGTTGGGTCTGTTGTAATGTCCCCCATTTCATTTCTTATTTGGGTTATTTGTGCCCTCTGCTGTTTTTCTTTTGTCAGTCTGGCCAGTGGTTTGTCGATTTTGTTGATTCTTTCAAAGAACCAACTTTTGGTTTTGTTGATTCTTTCTATTGTTTTTCTGTTCTCTATTTCATTGATTTCTGCTCTGATCTTTACTATTTCCTTTCTTCCAGTGGTTGTAGGCTTTTTTTTGTTGTTCTCTTTCTATTTGTTTGAGTTCTGTAGTTATCTTTTGATTTTGTCCCTTTCTTCTTTTTTGATATGTGCATCTATTGCTATAAATTGTCCTCTGAGGACTGCCTTTGCTGTGTCCCAAAGGTTTTTGTATGATGTGTTTTCATTTTCATTTGATTCTAGGAATTTTTTAATTCCATCTCTGATTTCTTCTATTACCCATTGATGTGTAAGCAGATTATTATTCAGTTTCCATGTGTTTGATTTTTTTTCCTTGCTCTTTCTAGTGTTAATTTCTACCTTGATGGCATTGTGGTTAGAGAAGATACTGTGAATTATCTCAGCATTTTGGATCTTGTTGAGGATTGCTCTGTGGCCTAAGATGTGGTCTATTCTGGAGAACGTTCCATGTGCATTGGAAAAGAATGTGTACTTTGCAGCGGTTGGATGGAGTGTTCTATATATGTCTATGAGGTCCAGTTGGCTGATTGTGTCCTTTAGGTCTTCTGTATCTTTGCTAAGTTTCTTTTTAGTTGTTCTGTCCTTTACTGAGAGTGGTGTGTTGAAGTCTCCTACTATTATTGTGGAACTGTCAATTTCTCTTTTCAGTGCTGTTAGAGTTTTTTTTATGTATTTTGGAGCCCTGTCATTGGGTGCATAGATATTTATTATGGTTATGTCTTCATGATGGATCATCCCCTTAATCATTATATAGTGTCCTTCTTTGTCTTTTATGGTAGATTTTGTTTTAAAGTCTATTTTATCTGAGATTAGAATTGCCACTCCTGCTCTTTTTTGATAGTTGTTAGCTTGATATATTTTTTTCCAACCTTTGATTTTTAATAAATTGACATCTTTGTTTCTAAGATGTGTCTCTTGTAGACAGCAAATAGATGGATCCTGTTTTCTTATCCATTCTGCCACTCTCCGTCTCTTTATGGGTGCATTGAGTCCATTTACGTTCAGTGTAATTATTGATAGATGTGAGTTTGTTGCTGTCATTTTGTAGTGCTTTTTTTTGTGATGCTGAAGTTTTCTTTGTTCTTCTTACTCTCTTGTGCTGAGTTCCTTTTGTTTGTGGATTTTGTGTTCATTTCTTTTGTTTTTGTAGGTTTTGTTTTTGTTGAGACTTTATGTTTTTCATCTTTATTTTTATGAGTTGGTTTGTTAACTTTTTTTGGGGTTACCATGAATTTTACCCTTATCTTTATAATTTTGAAGCAGTCTACCGTTACTTGGTATCGCCTTGCCTTCTTCTCCTTTAGAAGGTTCTATACCTATGCCGTTTGTTCCCTCTTTCATTGTTTTGATGTTGTTGTCATCCTTTGATTGATTTCTCTGATTCCCTGTTGTATATCTTTTGTTTTTGGAAAGTCCTCTGTAGTTCAGTTCCTAGAATGGTATCTGGTTCATGTGAACCTGCATCCTAGGTCGTAGGTCCTGCCTGAGGGCTTAAGCTGTTTGTCCTCAGATCGAAGAACTCCCTTTAATAATTCTTGTAAGTTTGGTTTGACTTTTGCATATTCCTTTAGTTTCTGTTTATCTGGAAATGACCTAATTTCACCATCAAATCTGAATGAGAGTTTTGCAGGATATATTATTCTTGGCTGACAATTTTTTTCTTTCAAGATTTTATATATGTCATCCCATTGCCTTCTTGCCTGCATGGTTTCTGCTGAATAATCTGAGCTTAGTCTTATTGTTTCTCCTCTGTATGTGACTTCTTGTTTTTCCCAAGCTGCTCTCAGGATTCTTTGTTTGTCTTTAGTTTTAGCGAGTGTGAATATGATATGTCTTGGTGATTTTCTTTTGGGTCTATTCTATATGGGGTTCGTTGAGCTTCTTGGATGACCAGCTTTTCATCTTTCATGATATTGGGAAAGTTTTCTGTCAGCAGTTCCTCAATGATCCTCTCTGTGTTTTCTGTTTTCTTCCCCTGTTCTGGTATGCCAATCACTCGTAAGTTTTTGCTTTTAATTGTGTCCCACGTAACTCTCAGGGTCTCTTCATTTTTCTTTGTTCTTTTTTCTGAGTTTTCCTGAAACAGAGTTGTATCCAAGTGTTTGTCTTCAGTTCCACTGATCCTGTCTTCCATGGTTTCAAATCTACTTCTCAGCCCTTCTATGACACCGTCCATTTCTGAAATCTTGTTGTTTATCTTTTGGATTTCTAATTGTTGTTTTTGTATAATTTCGAGTTGTGAATTTGTTTTGGCATTTTGTTCTTGCATCATCTTCCTGAATTCTTCCAATTTTTTGTCTGTATTTTCCATAAATTTGTCTATTTTTTCCTCATGTTTGTCAGCTTTTTGCCTCAGTTCTTGGAAAATTCCGAGTATTAGTGATTTGAGTTCCGTATCAGGTACTTCTAGTGCATTTTCTTCCACAGGAGAGTTATCTGGTGTTTTAATTTGGACGCCTATTGGAGCCATCTTGTCTTGTTTTTGTAAATGTTTTGATATCGTTTGCTGTTTTCGGGGCATTCAGTAGATATTTCTCTCGTTTATTGATTGTAGATTTTTTTTTTTTTTTCGTTCTTGTGGTACAGCTGGGCAGATCTAGTTGAGGAGGAGCCACTGGGATGGGTTGCTTGTGGCACTCACCGCAGCCACCAGGACGGTCGGTAGTCAGTGCTGGGCAGGTTCCAATAGGGCGTGCCTGCACCGCTTGGTGATGTGATGTCTAGTGCACGGTGCAGGTAGGTAGGGTGCAGCGGGAAGATGGTTATGTGTGAAGCTAAGCTGGATATGGGAGAGAGGAGAGAGGAGGAGGAGCAAAAAGCGTACAAACATAAAAGAATGCTAGGGGAGTTTGTCGTTGGAATGTACAGATGAGAGACTATGGGATGGAGGAAACCAGAAGGGGGAAGAGAAAGAAAAGGAAAGAATGACCAAATGAAAATCAGAAAAGTTAAAAAACTGCAAAGTTCCCAGGGATCGCACCGATGCAGCTATGAGGTCTGGGGGAGTCGGTCTCAATTTTCACAGCTCAGCCTGGCCAGAAGGTACAGAGGCATACATCGCCTGGTATTCAGGGATCAGAAAGAGAAGGAAGAGATAGAGGGACAAGAAATTAAGCAATGAAGAAAGACAAAAGAGAAAAAGAGGTAAAATATGACAAAACTAATCAAAAAAGGAAGAAAAATAAAATTGAGGGAAAAAAAAAAAAAAAAAAGGGCAACACCAGCAGTCAGTGCCTACAAATGGGACCCAGAGAGCCCCCTAAGACAATACTTTTAATTTAAACAGATCTAGAAACTTGTAAGAGGAAGAGTAAGAAACATGGATTTTAAAATTAAATCACTAAACATAATATTCAACAGCTCACAGGCCTAATTAGAAGTTTAAAAAAAAAATCAGGTAAAAGGCATCTAAAATTTACAACAAGCTCTAGGACAATGTATGATGTATTATTGTTGCCCATATGTGTGGCCATCACTTGTAATCGTCAACTGACTCTTGTGCTGGATGAGAACACAAGTCCAGCCTACATCCTGGGTCTTGCACTCCTAGCAATAGGCAGCATCTCAGGGGAGAATGAAGGAGGATTCTTCTGTTGCACAATTTTGTGTGGCTGAGTACACACCATCTTAATTTTCTTAAAAGACCTGAGGAGAACTACAACTTTCTTAATCAAATGCCTGCACAACCAGTAGACTGTTCACGCCAACGATTGGAAAAAAGTGTGTCCACCCCTCTTCTGGGGCCTCATTACATAGGCATGATTGATTGAATCATGCCTCTTCCCCTGAGGTCCAGTGATATCATGAGATGGGTCTTTCTGGCCCAGTCAACCCCTATCTGAGTCACTTCATTAGCATAAACCCTCAGGTGTGCTCTGGAGCCCTTATAGATAAAACACATTCAATCACTGGGAAAATTCCAAGGACAAGAAACCAAGGACAAAGACCCTGAGTAAAGTTACATTCTTTACCCCACATAATCACAAACCTGGGTTCCATGTAGGAATGTCCATGCCTGTTTTAAGTTTAATCTCCACTGCCACCTCCAAGGAGAGCAGTGGTTATTGTTTGTTTCCTCTGAGGAAGAACGAACCTACCCAAACTTTTATCTGTGTCTCAGGAAGTATTGCCATAGAGGATCTTATAGGGACCTCCCTGGAACCACATCTGGTTTTGAAGATAAGGAAACCTAGACCATCAGACGTTCATTAACTTGCTGAAGGCCACCCAGCAAAGATGAGGAGGAGCTGGGTTTTGAGCTCTACTTTGTCAACTTCCACTCTAGTCCATATTCTCGCTAATGTAGTAACCATACCAGAGAACTAGGATGGCTTCCAAGACTCTGGAGCTGGCCCCCTTGGCTGCTCCCACTCCTCCCCACCATGGCACCCTGACTCCCTTGGCTCCAGCCACAGGTCCACCCTGGTACCCCAACATCAAGTGAGCTGTCTCCTCCAGGCATGGCTCCCACTGTTCCCTTGGCTTGGAACTCAGCTCTCTCAAATATCTGCCTGGCTCACTCTGTCACCTCCCTTCAGTATCTGCTCTTATGTTACCTGTTCAAGGAAGCTTATCCAGAACACCTTATTTAAAACTACCACCTCCACACTCACACACTACCAACCCCCTTACCTTGCTGTTTCTGGTCTCCATAGTATTTATCACAATCAAATGCTCTATGTGGTATTTACGTCCTTATTATGTTGGTTGTTCATCATTCATCTTCCCCACCATCATGTTTGTTCATGACTGTATCCCAAGCCTTAGAATAGGTGCTCATAAGCATTTGTTGAATGAATGAATGAGCAAATTAATGGCCTTGAGGAGGAATTAGGGCCTCATGTGGGACCACCTTGGCTTTCTTCAGTGCTTGAGTGGCCCTGTTCAGAGCGAGCTGATATCCCTGCATGTTTTTGCTTCTCTACCTTTACACATGGGAAGTGTCACTCAACTACTGAGGCCCCTTAGCAATTTCAAAAGATTCGTTTACCCAGTGTTGAAGCTTCAGGACGGATCAGATTCACCTCCTTTGTAGGTAAGGACAGGCAATGTGAAAGCAGCTTTTGAGGCCAAGCAGACAACAATGACCATTATTGTCTGACTCCACAATTGGACAATAGTAGCTCCTCAACTGTGTGGATCATAACAAATTATGGATAACATTGCGGAGAATGGGAATTCCAGAACACTTAATTGTGCTCATAAGGAATCTGTACATGGATCAAGAGGCAGTAGTTTGAACAGAACACGGGGATACTGCATGGTTTAAAGTAAGGAAAGGTGTGCATCAGGGTTGTATCCTTTCTCCATACCTATTCAGTTTGTATGCTGAGCAAGTAATCCAAGAAGCTGAACTATATGAAGAAGAATGGGGCATCAGGATTGGAGGAAAACTCATTAAGAATTTGCGTTATGCAGATGACACAACCTTGCTTACTGAAAGTGAAGAGGACTTGAAGCACTTACTGATGAAGATCAAAGACCACTGCCCTCAGTATGCATTACATGTCAACATAAAGAAAACAAAAATCCTCACAACAGGATGAATAAGGACCATCATGATAAACGGAGAAAAGATTGAAGTTGTCAAGGATTTCATTTAACTTGGATCCACAATCAAAACCCATGGAAGCAGCAGTCAAGAAATCGAAAGATGCATTGCATTGGGCAAGTCTGCTGCAAAAGATGTCTTTAAAGTGTTAAAAAGCAAAGATATCACCTTGAAGACTGAGGTACGCCTGACCCAAGCCATGGTGTTTTTAATTGCCTCATATGTGTGCAAAACCTGGACAGTTAATAAGGAAGACCAAAGAACTGATGCCTTTGAATTGTAGTGTTGGTGAAGAATATTGAATATACCATGGACTGCCAAAAGAACGAACAAATCTGTCTTGGAAGAAGTACAGCCAGAATGTTCCTTAGAAGCAAGGATGGTGAGACTACATCTCACATACTTTGGACGTGTTGTCAGGAGGGATCGGTCCATGGAGAAGGACATCGTGCTTGGTAAAGTAGAGGGTCAGCAAAAAAGAGGAAGACCCTCAATGAGATGGATTGACACAGTGGCTGCAACAATGGGCTCAAGCATAGCAGCGTTTGTGAGGATGGTACGGGACCGGGCAGTGTTTCCTTCTGTTGTACACAGGGTCTCTAAGAGTCAGAACTGACTTGATGGCACCTAACAACAACCTCTAAGTTGTTGTAAGTAATTAGCATAGATTCCAGGTATAAGGAGTTTGTGGGGCACCCATTGCACAGTAAGGCTCAATAATGGTGGTTATTGCTACCAAGATGGCAAATATTGAATGGAGAGGCCATGCTTGGGCCTGTCTTCTGTCTTGAGTCCTCAAACACTAGACTTTCACTGGGGCAAGAGAAGGAGTGATCCCTCTCTCAGGCTGGAGCTGAGGGTCAGGAGAGAGCCCTGCAGACTTCCTGGAGGAGGTGGTACTTGAAGGATAGGCAAATGACCCCAGCAGAACAGACAACATGAGCCAAGTTCCTCTCAACCAGAGAGCCAGTGGTGTTGCCCACAGACTCATGTTCTGGTGCTGCAATACAGGACTCGATGAACTTTCCAGCCCCTACCCCGCAACCCAGCTCAATTGTGTAGAAGAGAAACCCACATAGTTCAGACTCAAATTCAGAGCCTGGTTCAATGCTGCTGCTCCAGCACCACCGGCCATTCACATCTCTTCACCAGCCTTTGATTAGATTTACCATCGGGGCTTGGGCATCATCAAAATACCCATTTTATGTGCCCACTCACACAGCATCTGAAGCCATTCTGTATTGAATTGTGTCCCTCCAAAAAATATGTTGAGTCCTAAGCCCTGTGAATAAGACTTTGTTTGGGAAAATAGTTTTTCTTTGAAGATGTTATCAATCAAGTTAATGGGATCACACCAGAGGAAGGTGGGTCCTAATCCTATGACTGGTGTCTTATAAAAGAGGAAGACAGATATAGAACAGAGTCACAGGTGGATGACAGTATGTGAGGATCTGCCTATAGCCAAGAAATTCCAAAAAATTCCCTGGGATATAGAAACTGAAAGAGGCAAGGAAGGATCATCCCCTAGATTGGACAGAGAGAGAGAGCATGGCCCTGTTGATAACCTGAATTTGGACTGCCAGAATCCAGACCTGTGAGACAATGTATCTCTGTTCTGTAAAGGTGCCCACTGTGTGTTATTTTATCACAGAAGTCCTAAAAAACTAAGCCAGGAGTTAAGAGCACCTAGTCCCCTTCCCCTGGAGGACTTAGGGTAGAATTTCCCTGGCCTTGGGCTGTACACACCTATCCTTTACATTCAAAAGCCCTCTGTGGTAAAGCAAGAAGCTCAGAATCAATATGAGATGAGATGTTTTACAAGGTATCCCACAGTCAGCATCACAGAAACATCCATGTTTATTTTTCATTTCCTTTGAGGAGGAATGAACATACCCAAACATTCATCTGTGTCTCAGGAAGTATTGCTATCGAAACCCTTAAAGGTACCTCCTTCTGGAACTAAAACCTGGTACTCCGATGGGATCCCAGTGGACCTGGTCACACAAGTCTGCCCTCCTGATGGGGTTGACATTGAAAACTAGTGGCTGTGCTTTATTATTTTTATTCTGTTGCTTCAAATCCATGCAGTCCCTTTAAAATATTTGTGTTTCCTATTTTTGAGTCTCTGTGTTTATCCCCCAAAATGGCCTGGCTAATGACTCCTATTTCACCTCCCTCTTTCCCTTCAGAAAAAATGAATCCCATAAAAACCACTAGACTGGTAACTGAGCAAACTTTTTGGCATAATAAAATTTTGATTTAGAGGCTTAGCAAATGTGACGGAACATTTTTGCATGCCCTTCCGAAGTGTGCAAACTATTTTTGGCATGTGGGCATTAACATAATATTGCCATAAATGTTTTTTTCCCCCTCCCTCTTTCTAAATGAGAAGAAGTAGTGATGAGTCTAAATGGGAAGAAGTGATGAAACAGGTTCTGAGTCAGAAGACCTGGGCTTGCCAAGCCAAGTCATTCAAGTTAATGTTCAGGCACAATGTATTGGAATGAGGTGGTGAGACAGCACTGGAAAGGAAAAAAAACTGACATACACAAGAGAAATACAGGTACACAGGACATGTGGTAACTGTTGCTACTCTGAGGTGAGGTGAGAAGGCACCACACTGGCAGTTTACTTTGCTTATCATTGGTGTGCAGTCCCTGTGTTGGTTAAGATTGTGTGTCAACTTGGCTAGGCCATGATTCTCAATGGTTTGACAGTTGTATAATGTTGTGATCAATTCCATGTTGAGATTTCATATGTGATCACCCCTATGATGGGATTTACTGTGAGGAGCCAATTAGTTGAAAGGGAGTTTCCTTGGGCGTGTGACCTGCATGGAGTATAAGCGGACATTCTGGCAAGGTTCAGGGTTTTTTTGATCCCGCTGGATCCTGAAGCTGGTTCCTGCTCATCTGACCTCTGGTTCTTGGGACTTGAGCTAGCAGCTTACCTGTAGTCTTGCCTGACAATCTTGGGATTCATTGATCTTCACAGCCTGTGAGTAAGAGCCCTGCTCTCTGACCTGCTGATCTTGGGTTCACCATCCCCTGCCACTATGTGAATCAGGAGAAGCCTCTATCCTGACCCCAGACTTGGGACATTCCAGCCTCTACAACTGCGTGAGCCATTTTCTTGATATAAATCTCTCTCTATGTATATATCTTTATACACTCTACTGGTTTTGTTTCTCTAGAGAACCCAGCCTAAGGCAGTCCCTGAATAATGGTGATAGTTTGTGCCCAATTTAAAGGTTGGCGGTTCAAACCTACTTAGCAGCACCACAGGAGAAAGGCCTGGAGATCTGTTTCTGTAGAGATTACAGCCAAGAAAACCCTACGGAGCACAGTTCTATTATGTAACATGTGGGGTTCTATGAGTCAGAATTGACTGGACAGAGGCAACCACCCTGACGCCTGGAATGCTGCAATATGCTCTTCTGTAGGGGATTAGTGGCACTATGGGAAGAAACACCTTCTTTGTCCCCTGTACATCATCTCAGAGAGTTTGTGCACCAGGAGACATATTTTGGGAAATGGACACTTGAAAACTTTCTGCCCAGCTGTGTGCAGAGAAATGGAAATTCAAACAATTCAAGTAAAAAAATCTCCAAATGTCTAAAGTGGAAGACTGAGAATTGTCAAAATTACAGTATGGTTAACCCTTACCCCACCAAGAGATGAAATACAGGATTTATGGGAAAGGAGAAAATGACATCTGTTCTGGTCCCCTATATGTCTAGCACTGTGCCGGGCACTTGCAGTAACATGTTTAGATACTTAAAGTAAGTTTGTGGGTAATAATAACACTGTTGCTGTTAGCTGCCTTGGAGTCAGCTCCAACTCATGGAAATTTTCTGTATAACAGAAAAAAGTGTTGCCAGTCCTGTGCCATCTTCATGATCATTTATAATAATACTAGTTAATGTTCATTTGGGTTTAGCACTTTATTTGTATTATTCAATCTTCACATCAACCCATTTTGCAGATGAGGAACTAAAGCAGAGAAAGGTCTTTGTGACTTGACTTGCCTAAAGCCAACTGACTAGCAAGTAGTGGAGCAGGATCAGGCACAGAATCCTTGCTCTTAACCAGGGCCAAGCTGCCTCTAATGAACAGACAACGACCCTGCCTGGAGGAGACCCTGGGCAGCACAAATGGTTAAGTGCTGCACTACTAACCGAAAGGATGGCATTTTAAACTCACCCAGAGGCACCTTAGAAGAAAGGCCTGGTGATCTGCTTTTGAAGGGGGACAACCTTGAAAACTCAAGGAGCACAGTTCTACTCTGCAACACGTGGGGTCTCCATAAGTTGGAATCAACTGGATGGCAACTGGCACTGGTGCTGGTATCCTGCTCGGTAGGATTCTTAGCTTCTCCATTTTCCAGATTTGAAAACTGAGGCTCAGAAGGGTCCAAACATTTGTCCAAGGTCCCACAGCAACAGCAAGAGCACCTGTATTCACAACTTCTCTGGCTGAGTCCACAGTTGGTGCTGTTCTGGGACAGCCCATGTCTACCTGGGGGAGCAGGCAAGAACATTCCGATGCATTCTTGGTTGGGACTAGCTGGGTTCCTTGTTCCATGGGAAGGCACCCTGGGAAGTGGGGGCCACTCTAACCACAGTTTGTCTCTCTATCCACTTTGCCCAGACCCCAGGCTAGAGTCCCAGGGCCCAGAGCCAGTGGGGTTGGGCTATCAGATGCTTATTTGTACTTCTTTGTTATTACTTTCATTTTCGCCATTATACTTCAAATTGCATGATCTATATCAGCTGTCTTGCTGTTGATTCACTGGTTAAATTAGCTGCTATTTCTCTCTCCTCTTTACAGGCTTCGAGTAATTTGTTTATGAATCAAATGTTCTGTAGGCTGAAAGAAGGCTTAATATGCATTCATTACAGCTGAGCCGTAATCACCCTAAATCATGGGAATTGCCAGTCCCTGACAAACTGCTGACCTCCTCGGCACATTATCCCACATTCTACCTGACCAGAGTGTGATGCTGAGGCATGAATTTTAATCAAAGGCAGTTGAAGGGAGGGGTGCAGAAGGAAGAGAGAATGAGTTTTAAAAATCTGTAAAATATTTTAAACCAGTGCAAGACTGTTACAAACCTCGCCCTCTATGTGATCTTCAGAGCTCCTCTGGGGCCTTGACCGACACCCAATCTTATTCCAATGAAGAAAGTTGGCAAATAAAGTCAATGTGGATGGCTGAGGAGAAACGTCCGTGAGATGTTCCTCAGTCCCCCTCCTGTCTGGGAGCTTCATCCCAGTACCAGGAAAGGCGAAGCTTTGAACATGTTGTCAGGAGGGACGAATCCTCAAAGGACATCATGCTTGGTAAAATAGTTGTTGTTAGGTGTCGTTGAGTTGGTTCCAACTCATACCAGACTGAAATGCTGCCTGGTCCTTGCCATCATCACAATTTTTATGTTCATTGTTGCAGCCACCTTCAATCCATCTCATTGAAAGTCCTCCTCTTTTTTGCTCTCTGCTTTTACCAAGTATATTGTCCTTCTTTAAAGATTGGTCCCTCATAGTAACATGTCCAAAGTAAGTGAGACCAAGTCTCACCATCCTCTCTTCTAAGGAGCATTCTGGCTGGTAAAGTAGAGGGTCAGCAAAAAAAGAGGATTGATATAGTGGCTGCAACAATTGGCTCAAACGCAGCAACAATTGTGAGGATGGCGCAGGATTGGGTATCATTTCATTCAGTTGTGCGTAAGGTTGCTGCGAGTCAGAACCAACTCTATGGCACCTAACAACAACAATGCTGTCCTGGAGGCCCTGCGTGGCACAAATAGTTAAATGCTGGACTACTAGCCAGAAGGCTGGTGGTTCAAACTCACCCAGAGGTGCTTCAAAGATAGGCTTGATGATCTGCTTCCAAAAAGTTCACAGCCTTGAAAACCCTGTGGAGCAGTTTTACCCTGACACACATGGGGTCATCATGAGTCAGAATCAACTCACAACAACTAACAACAACAGCAATGCTGTCCCGACTTCAGCATTGCACCCACTCCTCTGACCTTCTCCAGAGGGGTCTCCTTCTCCGGACTGTGTTGTAGGGATCTGCACAGTCAATATAAGCATGCCCACCTCACATCCAACTCGCAGGGCTCTGCTCCCTAATAGACGTATGGATTGAATTGTGACCCACAAAATACAAGTTGAAATCTTAACCCATCTCTGTACCTGTGAGCATAGAAAATAGGGGTTTTATTTGATGTTTTGAGTAGGATGGGTCCTAAACCTAATACCTTCTGAGTTGTAAAAAGAACAGATTAGACACAAAAGCACAGACAGGGGAAAGAGGAAGACAGATGATGGAGGCAGTTGTTACAAGGCCAGGAATGCCAAGGATTAATGACAGCTACTACAAGCTGAAGGAGTTCCTGGGTTGTACAAATGCTTAACACAGCACTCAGTTGCTAGGAAAATGTTGGAGGTTCAAAACCAACCAGAGGCACCTCAAACAAAAGGCTTGGTGGTCTACTTCTGATAAATTAGCGATTGAAAACCATTGGAGCACAGTTCAACTCTAATACACACGAGGTCGCCATGAGTTGGAGTTGACTCAACAGCAATTTTTTTTTAAGAAGAAACTGAAATGGACAAAGAGGACCTCCCTCTAGAGCCACACCCTAAATTTGGACTTCTAGCCTCATGAACTGTGAAAAATAAATTTCTGTTCTTTAAAGCCACCCACCTGTAGTATTTCTGTTAGGGTAGCACTGAGGAACTGAGGCAGAAAGTGTGGTGCACAGGGCTGACCTGTGACCTGTGGAGACTTTCATACTTGACTTTGCCTGAAGTAGTGCTTGGTCTGTGTCCCATGGGCCTTCCTTTCATCTTCCTCTGTGGCCTACCTACACCCCCAACACACCTTTTCAAGTCATGCTGTACGTTTAAGAGAGAATGAGGTAGGAATAAGATAAGAAGCAGCAATGAGTACAGGTGTGACACTTCCTATAACTGATGTACATTTTAGAGAACAGCTCTAGACTTTCCATCACAATCCACCCTCACCTTCCACAACCGGCCTCAAACAGGAGACACTTCAGACAGGGAGGCAGATGAAAAGGGAGAACTTGTAGGGAGGGATGCTCTAGTGAGCTGCTGAGTCATCCAGATGGGGCCTTTATGGAAGGTGGTCTATAGGTGCGCCCCGTGTGTGGCAGAATGCTGGCAGAGACCAGTGCTCCTGAGGACCTGTGAGTCTGTGGTCTCCTCAGCAGGTGCAGGTGCAAAACCAGGCTGATGTAAGGTCTGGCTTGGGGATTTGTCCCAAGTGCCTAACTCCGGTGCTGAAATGGAAGATTCCTGTAATTCAAGCAAATGGACTCAGATGTTGGCATTGTGATGGAAAGAGGGGCAGATGTGGAAAATCCATGGAAGAGAGGCCTACCAGATGGTGAGCCTGATATCTTGAACCTCGAGAAAAAGGTCCATGGGCTTCACATGCAAGGGTCACCCCAGAGAATCCTCATGGCGCTGCTTCAGAGCATTTTCTTTTTTGGACCAGAAAGGAGACCAAAGAATCTCAGGTCACTACTGGGAAAACCAAAAGTCAAATCCCCAAAGCAAGAAGCTCAGGAAAAATTTCCACTCTGCATGGCAAGCACTCCCCGTTTGAAATTTTAGTCGCAGATTTCATTAGAAACTACCTTATGGCACAAATTATACGGGGCCAAGGAAGTTTAAACTAATAAGGACCTATCTGTTTCAACAGTAAGATTCATGACACGCAGGCTTTTATTGCTGTGCATTTAAAATAAAACCTTTATGAGATTACAGAAACATGCTCCACTCTGAATTCCATTGACAATATTCAAGTTAATGAAACGTCTAAACTGCCCACATTATGATATTATGATATTATGGATTGTGTCTTCATATGGATAGGCCAAGTATGGAGCAATTATCCAATGTCTTCATCCATATTTGAAAATCCTGATAGAAGCTTTTGAGTCAGAGTTTGAACCTGTATGGGCATGAGCAGCAGTGGACACAGGGATAATACTAGCTAGAGATATTGGAATCCTTGGGGCAATGCTGGAAGTGCAGCATGATGAAAAAAAAATTAATAAACAATAGTAGAGGCTAAAGCAGAAACGTTCTCATCTCAATCACCAGCAGTGGACATTCTTCTAGAACATTCTCTCGGGAGCTGAATTCTTTGGTGCCTCCACAGGCTGTGATTCACACCAGAGCTGGGGCTCCTGGCTGCATCATTTCCAGATCATGGGCAGTGAGTGTGACAGGGTGACATATTTGTGTACCAGAGCAAGGTACCCCTGGAGGAAGAAATTTTTTTCTAATTACCACCCTTCCTGACCCCATTTTACAATGTAATGAAAGTGATTACCAAAAAGTCTTTAAGGTAAACCTAAACAAATGGCTTTATTTAAACTCTTAATCAACTTTAAACTCTCCAAACTAGCATGCTTGGGGCTGGAAACACTAATTGCAGTGGTGGGGATGGTGGGGGAGCTGAGGATGGGTTACTGGGCCTGTAGGCCGGATGCTTAACTTGGGGGCAGCGGGGGTGGGGGGCAGCTCATTTATTATCTGAGTCTCTGGGAAGCAGTGACCAATTAGTCCATCTGTTCAACACTTCCCTTCCAAAACCAGACAAATTAAGCCCTAGACCAAAGTTCCAAACTTCAGGCCCAGGTAGAATGTAGGGCTGTCCTCACAGAGAGCCTAAATGCAAAAGGAAGTCATAAAGAGTAACCTCAAGGGACGGGGAGGGAGGGGTGCCCCTGGGGTTGGTTGGCAGAGAAGAAGACTAGGCCAGAGGGCTTCCTTTTGTCAAAAGGGATTTGCTCTTGCCAGTGGCCAAACTGTGGTCTCACTGGATGGCCGCCAGTGGGTCTGGTGTCATGGTGCCCTCTGAGTCCACAAAGGGAACCACATCCTTCTTGCAGAGCGGCCTCCTTAAGCACATTCTGCCCCACTTTTATACCAGTTGCCATCAAATCAACTCCACCTTGTGGCGACCCCATGTGTGTCAATGTAGAACTATCCTCCATGGGACTTTCAGTGGCTGATCTTTTGGAAGTATTTCTCCAAGCCTTTCTTACAAGGTCCCTCTGGGTGGACTTGAACCTCTATCCTTTCAGCTAGCAGCCAAACAGTTTAACTGCTTGCACCACCCAGGGAATTCTGCACCAGTTTTCGACACCAGAATCTTCAATATTCTCCAAGTTCTCACGTCTATGAATACATTCCTTAACTGTCCTGAGATGTACATTTAATATACCAGCTCCATGTCTTAGAGGATTGGAGTAAAGGATCCTGTCTTAGTTATCTAGTGCTGCTATAACAAAAATACCACAAGTGGATGGTTTTAACAAAGAGAAATTTGTTTCTTCACAGTAAAGTAGGCTAAAAATCCAAATTCAGGGTGTCAGCACCAGGGGAAGGCATTCTCTCTCTGTAGGCCTTCTTGTCTTCAGTGTTCCCCCGGACTAGGAGCTTCTCTGTGCAGGGATCCCAGTCCAAAGTATGCACTCTGCTCCCAGCACTGCTTTCTTGAAGGTATGAGGTCCCCATGTCTCTCTGCTCACTCCTCTCTTTTACATCTCATGAGATTGCCTCAGGACACAATCCAGTCTTGTAGATCCAGTCCTGCCTTACTAACCCAACTGCCACCCATCCTCCCTCATTAGCATCATAGAGGCAGGATTTACAACATATAGGAAAATCACACAGTACCAGGAATCATGGCCTGGCCAAACTGATACACACATTTTTGGGGGGACATAATTCAAGCCTTGATAAATCCTTTGTTCTCCTGCCTGTTTTCCTGAGTTTCCTCTTTCCTCACTTGCCCTGGACATCCTGGATTTAGAGCCACCACTGGTTCTGTGGTCCAGTGAACCCATACTCATTCATGGATGAACACCTTGTTAATGGAGGGAACCCTGCTCTCTACCTCTCTGGCGCAGGCCTGGGCACACATGGTATTGAGTAAGGACTTGCAGAACAAAACTCACTCGATTACCTGCAAAACACACATCAAGAGGCTTAGGACTTTTCTGAGAGGCTTAGGACTTTTCTGGGCCCTGAGCAATTTCCAAAGTCTAATATGTCAAGAAGTAAAGACAGAACTGGGAATAATTTAATCAGCCGTCCAAAGGATTCACAACCCGACACTGGCTTGAGTCCCCATAGTGGTCTCACTTTTTCATCACCTTGAAGGGACTTGCATGTTGTGACTGGCGGTTCATCAAGATTAATAAATACAAACACTTGGACTGATGCTCGCTGCAGACAAAGCACCTGGAGCCGTTCTTTCGTGACTGATTAATTAGGAAAAGGTTTTGTGGCTATAATTGGCGGTGGAGCATTTTTTCCAGTTTTAACATTCGTGGTATGCAAATGTATCAATTTCTAACAATATTTAACAAGATCATTTGAAAGTGAGATTCTCCTGAGAAATGCAATCATGGTTTGGATGAGGTGCGGTCACTCGGTTTTGCACATACTCATAAAAATCAACAGAAACTTTGCTACCAATTGTACTAATGTTCTTGAGCAAATGGAAAAATCGGCCAATAAATATGCACTGAATGTAATTTTATCTACCTGTTGCATTTAATCCCAGCAGTATGGATCCATTACGGAAGTTTGATGAATGTTTTCTCTTTTTTTCTTGCTCATATGACTTGGAAATGAGCAAGTTTGCCCAGTGGGGGAGAGAGATTTCCATGTGAGGCTCAGCTCCTTCACTGTTTCCACGTGGAAAGCTTCAAATTGAAATCTGTCCCTCCAGGGACTGGGAGACCAAAGAGAAAACTGTTGGACCCCAAAGGTACCATTTATGACCATAATGAGAATTTTAAATGGTGGGTTTAAATTCTTTGAAAAGCCTTTCAGAAATGTGTGTGCAAATGATGGTTTCTGAATTAACAGCAGAGAGGCAATTAAATTAGAGAAAGCACAGCTCTTCATTCTCATTTCCCAGCCTGGAGACCCTTCTCCCCATCCCAGGAGGAATGAGCACACATCCTGGTCTGCAGCACCCCAGATACCCAAATGAAGGGTTCTTTGTGCCATGCTCAGCTGCTGCATTTGAATTCAGAAAAGAGAGATGCAGAGTGGGGGGAACCCCAGGTAAAGGAAGGCAGCGATGGAGCCTGAGATTACAAGACCTAGAGATGGGGAGAACTCACTGCTTTTTTTCCCCCAAATCATCCACCTCTTCTTCCACCCAGATAAAGACTGACTAAGCCTGGGAGGAACCACCAAAATGGTAACAAAGCCCTCACCAACTTCCCCCTCATAAATCAATAATTCTAGTAACAGTTCCCTGATCAAGGTAGAGCGTGGGGCTCCCAGTGGGTTCGGCATGTTATCTCCTGACATCTTCAGAGCCTCCTCGGCAGCACATACTCTTAGTATCTTCATGTTGTTGCTGTTAATGGCCGTTGAGTCAGCTCTGACTCAAGGTGACCCCCAAGCACAGCAGAATGATACTGCACGGTCCTGCGCCATCTTCACCATCGTGGATATGCTCAAGCCCACTGTTTCGGCCACAGTGTAATTTGAGTGGCTTTAACCCAAGGGGACTCATTTTCTAGCACTGTATGGGACAATGTTCTCCTGTGATCCATAGAGTTTTCACTGGACGGTTTTCAGATATAGATCCACAGGTTTTTCTTTTTGTTTATTGTTGTAGTTTAACAGAAAGTTTACATTTCAAGTTAGTCTCTTATACAAAAATTTTATACATACTTTGTTATATGACCCTAATTGCTCTCCCTATACTGTAACAGCACACTCCTCCTTTCCACCTCTGATTTCCCTTGTCCATTCAACCAGCTCCTAACCCTCTCTGCCTTCTCATCTCACCTCTGGACAGAAGTTCCCCGTTTAGTCTCATGTATCTACTTGAGCTAAGAGGGACACTCTTGACAGGCTTTTCTTCCTACTCCTACTCTGGAAGCTCCACTGAAACCTGTGCACCATAAGTGGCCTAGCTGGTATTTGAAATACCAGTGACATAGCTTCCAGAATCATAGCACCACACAAACCACCACAGTATGACAAACTGACAAATGGGTGGTGGGTCCTCATGTTCCAGCTGATGAAACTGGGAGTCTTTAGAGTGGAGTGGTTAAGAAAGCACACACGATGGTGGGGGGGCGGTGGGGAGCAGACTGCCTGTCTTAGCTATCTGCTTCATCAGTTCCCAGCCATGCCAGTGGTTTACCTTTCTGCACCTCCTTTTCTTCATCTGTGAAATGGGGATAACAGGATTATCTATCTCATGGATTGCTGTAATGAAGAAATGAGTTAATCCAATCAAGGGGTTCCATAAAGGTGTCTGTTGTCTAAGAGGTTAGATAATTTGAGCCTTATAAGTACTCAATGAAGTTGGGATTCGTACTAGATCAGTTTGAATCCAGGATCATCTCCATATCATATATTTAGAAGGTCAGAGGGAGCTTGCCTTTCAGTTAAATAAATGTGCTGAGAGAAAGGTGTCTATTTCTGTCAGTAGATTTATGGGCAGCTGGCTGGGTAATGGTTAATAAAATGAATGGCCCAGCTACAGAGTCATGAGTTTTTTGGGGTTTTTTTGTATTTTTTTTTTAACTATAATTGAACTAACCAGTTGCTGTCAAGTCAACCACGATTCATGGCGACCCCGTGTGTGTCGGAGCAGAACTGTGCGCCATAGGGTTTTCAATGGCTGGTTTTTCAGAAGTAAATTGCCAGGCCTTTCTTCCAGGATGCCTCTGGGTGGACTCAAACCTCCAACTAGCAGGTGAGCACATGAACCATTTGCACCACCCAGGGACTCCCCAGTTGGCTTTAAACAAAACAAAGCAAAGAAACAAAACCCATTGCCATGGAGTCGATTCTAATTCATAGCAACCTCGCACATTACAGAGTAGAACTGCTCCGTAGGATTTTCTTGGCTGTAATCTTAACAGAAGCAGATTTCCAGGACTTTCTCTTGTGGTCCCACTGGATGGGTTCAAATTGCCCATCTTTAGGTTAATAAACCAAACCTATTGCCGTCGAGTAAATTTTGACTCATAGCGAACCTACAGGAAAGAGTAGAACTACCCCCATAGAGTTTCCAAGGCTGTAAATCTTTATGGAAGCAAATTGCTACATCCTTCTCCTGCAGAGAGGCTGGTGGGTTTTGGTCAGCAGATGAGCACTTAACCACTGAGCCACTGGGGCTCCTTTTAGGCTGGTCCCAACCAAATAAAACCCTTTGCCATCGAGTCAACTCTGACTCATAGTGACTCTATAGGACAGAGTAGAACTGCCCCATAGGGTTTCCAAGGAGCAGCTGATGGATTTGAACTGCCAACAGTTTGGTTAACAGGTGAGCTCTTCACCACTGCACCACCAGGGTTTCTTGTGCCACCTAAACCAAAAAACACCAAACCCGTTGCCGTTGAGTTGATTCCAGCTCATAGCGACCCTACACGACAGAGCAGAGCTGCCCCATAGGGTTTCCAAGGAGCAGATGGCGGATTCAAACTGTGGACCTTTTGATTAGCAGCTGAACACTTAACCACTGCATCACCAAGGCCCTTTGTGCCACCTAGGGATCTGCACTTGGCCTAATGTTGTTGTTAGTTGCCATTGAGTTGATTTCAACTCATGGCAAACCCATGTGTGCAGCGTAGAACTGCTCCATAGGGTTTTCAAGGCTGTGATCTTTCAGAAGCAGATTGCCAGGCCTGTCTTCTGAGGTGCCTCTGGGTGGGTTTGAACTGCCAACCTTTCAGTAAGTAATCAAGCATTTAACCCTTTGCATCATCCAGGGAATCCAATTGTTAGGTGTCCTCAAGTCGGTTCTGACACATAGCAAGCCTATGTATAACAAGACAAAAAAACTGCCTAGTCCTGTGCCATCCACACAATCATTATTATACTTGAGCCCATTGTTGCAGACACTGTGTCAATCTATCTTGTTGAGGGTCTTCGTCTTTTTCGCTGACCCCCTACTTTGCCAAGCATGATGTCCTTCTCCAGGGACTGATCTCTTCTGACCACATGTCCAAAGTATGAGAGACGTGGTCTCGCCACCCTTGTTTCTGAGGAGCATTCTGGCTGTACTTCTTCCAAGACAGATTTGTTTGTTCTTTTGGCAGTCCATGATATATTCAATTTTCTTTGCCAACACCACAATTCAAAGGCCTCAATTACTCTTCAGTCTTCTTTATTCATTGCTCAGCTTTTACATGTATATGAGGCAATTGAAAACACCATGGTTTGGGTCAGGGGCACCTCAGTCTTCAAGGTGACTTCTTTGCATTTTAACACTTTAAAGAGGTCTTTTGCAGCAGGTTTTCCCAATGCAATGCTTCTTTTGATTTCTTGACTGCTGTTTCCATGGGTATTATTGACTGTGGATCCAAGTAAAATGAAATCCTTGACAACTTCAATCTTTTCTTTGTTTATCATGATGTTGCTTATTAGTCCAGTTGAGAGGATTTTTATTTTTATGTTGAGGTGTAATCCATACTGAAGGCTGTAGTCTTTGATCTTCGTCAGTAAGTGCTTCAAGTCCTCCACTTTCAGCAAGCAAAGTTGTGTCATCCGCATAAACGCAGGTTATTAATGAGTCTTCCTCCAATTCTGGTGCCCATTCTTCTTCATATTGTCCAGCTTTTTGGATTATTTGCTCAGCATACAGATTGAATAATTATGGAGAAAAGATACAATCCTGCTGTACACCTTTCCTGACTTTAAAACACAGCGTATCCCCTTGTTGTGTTCGAACGACTGCCTCTTGATCTATGTACGGGTTCCTTATGAGCACAATTAAGTGTTCTGGAATACCCATTCTTTGCAATATTATCCGTAATTTGGGATGATCCACACAGTTGAATGCCTTTGCGTAGTCAATAAAACATAGGTAAACATCTTTCTGGTATTTCAGCCAGGATTCATCTCCTATCCCTAGTTCCACATCCTCTTCTGACTCTGGCTTGAATTTCTGGCAATTCCCTGTGGATGTACTGCTGCAACCACTTTGGAATGATCTTCAGCACAATTTTACTTACATGTGATATTAATGATATTGATTGATAATTTCTTCATTCGGTTGGATCACCTTTCTTTGGAATAGGCATAAATATGGATCTCTTCCAGTCGACTGGCCAGGCAGCTGTCTTCCAAATTTATTGGCATAGATGAGTGAACATCTTCAGCACTGCTTTAGGCCAATTAGATGACTGTCTTAGTTATCTAGTGCTGCTATAACAGAAATACCACAAAGAAAAATTTATCCCCTAGTCTAGGAGGCTAGAAATCTAAATTCAGGGTATCAGGTCCAGGGGAAGGCTTTCTCTCTTTGTCAGGTCTGGGTGAAGGTCCTTGTCATCAATCTTCTCTGGTCAAAGAACTTCTCAGCACAGGGACGGTGAGCCCGAAGTACATGCTATACTCCTGGCTCTTATTTCAGGGTGGTATGAGGTCCCCCTAACTTTCTGCTAGCTTCTCTCTTTTGTATCTCAAAAGGGATTGAGTCAAGATACAAACTACTCTTATAGATGGAGTCCTGCCTCATTAACATAACCACCACTAATTCTGCCTTAACGTCATAGAGGTAGGATTTATAACACATAGGAAAATCACATCAGATGACAAAATGGTGGACAATCACATAGTACTGGGAATCATGGCCTAGCCAATTTGACACACATATTTTTGCGGGACACAATTCAATCCATAACACCCAACCCTTTGACCCCCCAAAATTCATGTCCTCGACACACGTGAAACACATTTACCCCCATCGTATCATAGCAAAAGTCTTAAATCAACTCTAAGTCCAAAATCCAAAAATTTCTCTTCATCTGTGAAAGCTAGAATACATGTTATCTGCTTCTAAAGTACAATGGTGGAACAGGCGCAATCTGGACATTTCCATTACAAATGGGAGAAATTGGAGGGAAATAAGGGATAACAGGCACCAAGCAAGTCAGCAGAACACATTACTTTAGCCCTCAAGGCTTGAAAATAATCCCTTGTTCTCTGAGACCATTTACACAATGGCCCTGCTCTCCAGACTCTAGGTATTGGCTACAGTCTCTCGATTCTCAGTGGAGGCCTCTCCGCCCTGGGCTTCAGCTCTGTCTTCCAGTCCCATTGGAATGGCAACTCTGCTCCCTTGAATTTGAATTTGGGTGGCTCCATTCTCCTAGTCCATTTGAGTGATGACTCCACCCTTTGAGACCCCAGAGCTTGTGGCCCTACCCTTTGAGACTGAGGCAGCTCTACTTCCTGTGTTCCTTGTCTTTTCAGCTTCTGCTTCCTGGTTCTTTGGCCTCTAGGCCCTGCCAGCCTACCTCTCGTGTCTGACCTGCTGAGGCAAGTGTTCCAAAGCACTTTAGCTCCACTGATAAGTGCCTGGAGGCACTCATCTCCACCAGGAAGCCTCTTGGGCAAAAGCACTCAGCTCTCTTGTTCTGTGGATTGGCCCCAGTTCTGTCTCACACTGGTATCCTGGTTCCGCAGCTGCCGTTTCTCTGTTGCTGCCATTTCTCTGCTCTACCATCTCCAGTGTAACAGCTCTCCTCACTTCCTTCTGAATCCTCACTGGAATTGTCTTTTATGTCCATAATTCTACCAACAGTCTCTTCAAGGCTACTTGGGCTTTTACTAATACCAAAAAGTAGAAAAAAAAAAACCATTGCCGTCGAGTCAACTCCAACTATAGTGACCCTATAAGACAGAGTAGAACTGCCCCATAGGGTTGCCAAGGAGCAGCTGGTAGATTCCAACTGCCGACCTTTTGGTTAGCAGCCAAGCTCTTAACCACTGCACCACCATAAGCTTTTACTATTAGGCACTTTAAAACTCTTTCAGCCTCTACTCATTCAGTTTCAAAACTGCTTCTGTTAGAGCAGCACCTCACTCCTGGCACCGAATTCGATGTTAGGTATCTAGCACTGCTATAACAGAAATACCACAAGTGGATGGCTTTAACAAAGAAAAATTTATTCTCTCACAGTTTAGGAGACTAGAAGTCCAAATTCAGGGCATCATCTCCACGAAGACTTTCTCTGTCTGGTCTAGAGGAAGGTCCTTGCCATCAATCTTTCCCAGCCGAGCTTCTCAGCACAGGGACCTCAGGTCCAAAGGGTGCCTTATTCTCTTGGCTCTTGTTTCTTTGTAGTATGAGGTCTCCATGTCTCTCTGCTGGCTTTTCTCTTTTATATTTCAGAAGAGATTGACTTAAGACACAACCTAATCTTGTAGACTGAGTCCTGCCACTTTAACATAACTGTCTATAATTCCGCCTTATTAACTTCATAGAGGAAGGATTTATAACACATGGAAAAATCATATCAGATGACAAAACGGTGGACAATCACACAATACCGGGAATAATGGACTAGCCAATTTGACATACATTTTTTTTTGGGGGGGGGACACAATCCATAACGATGACCAAGAAAATTGTTTTTATTGTTATTGTTATGTTGAAAATATACACAACAAAATATTTGCCAATTCAACAATTTCTGTATGTGTAATTCAGTTACATTTGTTACATTCTTCATGTTGTACAAACATTCTCTCTATCCTTTTTCAAATTATTCCACCACCATTAACATAAACTCAATAACCCCTAAGCAAAAACTCCCTTCCGTTATTTTAAGCCCCCCAGTTCTGGGTAATTTGTTACAGAAGCCCTAGGAAACTAAAACAAATGGGTCTTTCACACTTCCTTGCTCTTGATCGTACTGTGTTTTTCTGGAAAACCCTTCCCATTCTCCTATATCTGAAAGATTCCTGCAAGTCCCTCAAGGTTCATGCTCATCATCATCTCCTCCAGAAAGCCTTCCTGGACTGTGCCTCCCACTCTACATTCCTCTCCTCTGACACATGCCCCGCCTTCTCTCACAGCAGGTACCCTCTGCGTGGGCACCATCTGTGTGCTTGCATTTCTCTCTCACTGGACCGACGGCTCCCTGAGCCCAGTTATCATTTACATCCCAGTGCCTGGAGGATGGCAACACCAAAAAAAAAACAAAAACAAATCTGTTTCTGTTGAGTTGATTCTGACTCATAGCAACCTAGGACAGAGTAGAACTGCCCCACAGGGTTTCCAAGGAGGAACTGGTGGATTCAAACTGCTGACCTTTTGTTTAACAGCAGTAGCACTTAACTGCTGTGCCAGCATAGCAAGTCGCCCTTACTTGTGGGTGAGCCAATACCTTTTTCCTTCCTCACTGAAAATGCCCCATGCAGGATGGATGGATGCTGCCATTCAATGGATGCAGAAATAAACATGAACAGAGACTTTCACGGGCCAGCATTCCCATAGCTTTTGAGGGTGCCAGTGAGGTTAGATTTCCTGCAAAGAGCGCACAGATGGAGTTACCTCATGTGTGTCAGAGTTGAACTGTGCTCCATAGGGTTTTCCATGGCTGATTTTTCAGAAGTAGATTGCCAGGACTGGCTTCAGAGGCACCTCTGGGTAAACTCAAACCACCAACCTTTTGGTTAGCAGTGGAGCACATTATCAGTTTGCACCACCCAGGAACTCCACAGATAAAGTTGTTGTTGTTAGTTGCTGTCAAGTTGGCTCTGACCCATAGAGACTGTCTTAGTCATTCTGTACTGCTGTAACAGAAATACCACAAGTGGATGGTTGTAACAGATGTTTATTCTCTTACAGTCTAGTAGGCTAGAAGTCTGAATTCAGGGTGCTAGCTCCCAGGGAAGGCTTTCTCTTTCTGTCGGCTCTGGAAGAGGGGTCTTGTCATCAATCTTCCCTTGGTCTAGGAGCTTCTCCACACAGGAACCTCAGGTCCAAAGGATATGTTCTGCTCTTGGCACTGCTTTCTTGGTGGTATGAGGTCCTCCTGTCTCTCTGATGGCTTCTGTTTTTTATATCTCAAAAGAGATTGGCTTAAATTGTAGATAAATCTTGTCGATTGAGTCTATATAACTGCCACTAATCCCATCTCATTAACATCATAGAAATAGGATTACAATACATAGGAAAATCACATCAGATGACAAAATGGTGAACAATCACACAATACTGGGAATCATGACCTAGCCAAGGTGACAGATATTTTTGGAGGACACAATTCAATCCATGACAGAGACCTTATGTATAACAAAACAAAACACTGATCAGTCCTGTGCCATCTTAATTATCACTAATGTGTTGAGCCCATTGTTTCAGAAAAAGCTACTGAGCGCTTTTAAGACTAGGATGAGAAATGTCACAAGGCCACAGACGAAAACCACAACAATGCTAGAAAAGCACCACGTTCTTTCCTAAGAGAAGAGCCCAAAGCTTTGCAAAACAGACTTGGCACCACCACACCACAATGTCATTGGGAGTTTCCATTCCAACATAGGGGAATGAGATAAATATACTCATCAGTGTGGATGATGCAATGAGGCAGGAAGATAACCGCTTAGTGGGTACTGAACTGGGAGTTAGATGAGTCACTGTGCCCCGGGCGAGGTCAGTCGGGCAAGCTGGCCATCAGATGTCCTGCCTTTAAATGAGTTCATTGAACTGGATGATCCTACATCCTTTCCAACTCTAAAATAAGATGACATTTAAAGAGGGCCTTCTTTATTGATGGTGGACTGGAGTGACCTCATGTTAAACAGCACCATATTGTTGATGGACTTGGCCAGATGCCACGGATATGTGGGCTTGCTTCTGAGTTTCCCGGCCTTGACCTTCACTTGGCAGCAGCCAGACAAGAGGCTGCAGTGTGTCCCAATATATTGGCTATGGGTTCCTATAGTAGCAGGAAAGGCTACTTGGCTTTCAGAGTGCTTGCCACTTGCTCTGACCAGGATGGATCTAAGTCCATCCAAACAAGCTTGGAAGGAGAATGTATAGGAAACATTGAACATGGTAGCAGGACCTCATTATCTAGGCACTGTAGGCTTGGGCATTCTTAGGGCTGATCTTCTTATCCCGGGTTGCATCCTTACCTGTTTGGTTCTGAAAATTCTTCAGCAACATTTCAATGCCATCTGTAGCAGGTAAGACTAAACTGGATCTGAAACATTAGGATGTGACCTCCCCATGGGATCCATCTTCCACTGGGGATGACTGTGACGGGGAAACACTGACTTTGCATGCAGTTACACACAGGTTCTAATTCTTTCTGGTCTGGTGGTTTTGGGCACATTACTTAGCTTCTCTAGAATTCAGTTCCCACACTGAAATGTGTGGGAAAAAAACAGTGACTGCCTTATTAGCAGGTTGTAGTAGGCCAAAAAAATGGCCCCTCAAAGATATTCACATCAGAACTCTGAATGTGACATTATTTGGGAAAAGGGTCTTTGCAGTTGTAATTAAGTTAAGGATCTCGAGATAAGATCATCTGGATTATCTGGAAAAAAACAAACACAAACCCCAAACCCACTGCCCTAGAGTTGATTCCAACTCATAGCGCCCCTATAAGACAGAGTAGAACTGCCCGCATAGGGTTTCCAAGGAGCAGCTGGTGGATTCGAATTGCTGTCCTTTTGGTTAGCAGCTAAGCTCTTAACCCCTGTGCCACCAGCATCCTAGATTGTTTGAGTGGGACCTAAATCCAATGAAAATTGTCTTTAAAAGAGGGGAGAAGACACAGACACACAGAGAAGAAGGCCATATGAAGATGGAGGCAGAGACTGGAGTAATGATGCCAAGCCCAGGAATGCCTGGGGCCACCAGAAGCTGGAAGAGGCAAGGAACAGATCCTCCCCTAGAGCCTCCAGAGGGCATGGCCCTGCTAACACCTTGATTTTGAACTTCTGGCCTCTAGAACTGAGGAGAATAAATTTCTGTTGTTGTAAGCCACTAAGTGAGAGGTTCCTATATGTAAGTTACATGCAGAACCTGAAGAAGAGGCTGCGCTGGTTTTTGGCATAACACAGATTTCCATTTTGTTGTTCAATGTCTACCTGCTGGAATGGGCTGACCCCACATGAGATTTCATGTGGGAGATTTTGATACTAGTTGATCACACAATGCTGAACATTTGCTTTCAGAATTCACTCAGATAAAATAAAGTAGGTGGAAATTGCCAATCACCTCTCCCCTTTGTCTGCCAGGGCATTATAAATAAATAAGTTAATGAATGGACTAGCATATATTGAATGCCTGCTCTGTGCCTGATTTAATCTGTGAAGTATTATTTTCTCAAGAAGGCTGCTCATTAATTCAATGGGATTTTCTTGAGCATTGTCTACATACTGGCTACTCCTACAGTTTTGGGATAGAGCAGTGAACACAACATGCAAAACCATACAAAACTCGTTGCTCTCATGGTGTTAACATTTTAGCAGGGAGAGAGACAATAAGCAACATAAATGAGTAAAATAATAAAACATATTAGAATATGAATTTTACCAGACTATGACAGAAAGGCCTGGTAATCTACTTCTAAAAATCAGTCAATGAAAACTATGGATCACAACAGAAAATGGTCTGATACAGTGCTGGAAGATGAGCCCCATGGGTTGGAAGGCACTTAAAATACAAAGGAACTGCAACAATGGACTGCAGCATACCAGCGATTGTGAAGATGGCATAGGACCAGGCAATATTTTGTTCTGTTGTGAGTGGGGTCACCATGAGTCAGAGCCAGCTTGACAGCCACTAACAAGAAGAATGTGGAGGAAAATAAAGTAGTGACTGTCAGGAAAGTCCTCAGGAAGTACACTATTGCTGACCAAGGTGCTGAAGGTCAGGAGAGAGAAAAGCATGCAGATCTCTCCTGGGGGAAGAATGTTTCAGACTGAGGGAGCAGCTGGTAAGAAGACTCCAAATGGGAGCAGGCCTAGAGTGTTCAAGACCAGTGCTGATGTGGGAGTGGAAATAGGTCAGAAAGGAAGAGGGTGAGGTGTATGGGTTACTGTGAGTATTGTGTTTTTTTTATTCTGAGCCATTAGGGAGCCAACTGGAGGGATTGGAGCATGGGAGGCTTGATACGAGTAGCTTGGCTGCTGTGTGAAGATTAAACTAGATTTAACCAGAGCAAGGCAGGACAAATGCAGGAACCTGAGAAAGGGCCCTGTGGGTGATCTTGGAGATGTGATGGGGCTGGAACTAGGAAGGAGCAGCCAGGGAAGAGGAGGTGTGAAAAGCCAAGTGGAGAGTATCTTCTGGAAAGGGGAGGAGGCTCTCCAGACCCGATGCTGGGCACAGGTCAGGAATGGTCAGCCCTAGGGACCGACGGCTGATTGCACAGAGCAACACAACTGTATCAGCATGTTGGAGGAGCCTCAGTGGACAATGGAGGTGTATGCTGACAGCCCTCTCTGGTTACAGCACCTGGTTTTTCTTGGGGAGAATGCTGCTCCCCAAATATCTGCATTCTGGTAGAGCTGCCACTCAAGATCCCTCTTTTTCTTGGCCAAGGCAGCTTATGGGGCCCAACTTAGATGAACACTATCTCTCCTAGAAATCCCCCCTTCAACTGGCATAAGGCAAAACTAACAAAAATTTGATTCATTCTATCAGAGGCACCATGAATCTAGTGTCCTTTTTTCCTTCCTCATAGTTCCCTGGGGTTGCCCTATTTTCTGTCCATTCCAAAACTTTCACTTTGATTATAATTCCCATATGATTCTCATAAAATTTCCTTTTTTTGAGGGGAGAGGGAGTGGCTTCAGTTAGTCAGTTTCTGAAGCTTGCATCCAAAGGACCATAATCAATGTGAAACAGCAAAGTCAAGGCTTTTGTCCCTGAATATGCAGCCAGGAAATCACAGAGCTAACACAGAACTAACTTCTTCTAACTTCAAGTGCTCTACTCTTTCTTCTCTTTCAGCACACTCAGCTGCTACTCTTTAGAAGGTTCTGTTACAAAGTAGAGTCCCTGGGTGGTGCAAACAGTTAACACGCTCACTGCTAACACAAAGACTAGAGGTTCAAGCCTACCCAGAAAGCAAGCCTGGCAATTGACTTCCGAAAAATCAGTCACTGAGAACCCCATGGAGCATAGTTCTACTCTGACACACATGGGGTCACTATGAGTTGGAGTTTACTCTACGTAACTGTTTTATTATTATTATTATTAAAGCAAAGGTGTCACTTGGAAGACTGAGGTGAGCCTGACCCAAGCCTTGGTATTTTCAATAGCCTCATATGAATATGAGTGCTGGACAATGAATAAGGAAGACCAAAGGAGAATTGTCATGTTAGAATTGTGATATTGGCAAAGAATATTGAACATACCATGGACTGTTAGAAGAACAAATCTGTCTTGGAAGAAGTATGGCCAGAATGCTCCTTAGATGCAAAGATGGTAAGACTTTGTTTCAGGTACTTTGGACATGTTATCAAGAGGGATCAGTCCCTGGAGAAAGACATAATGCTTGGTAAAGTAGGGGGTCAGCGAAAAAGAGGAAGACCCTCAATGAGATGGAATGACACAGCAACTGCAACAATGGGCTCAAATATAGCAATCATTTTGAGGATGGTGCAGGACCGGGCAGTGTTTCATTTTGTTGTACATAGGGGGGCTTTAAATAGTCTGTATAATTTAACACTTACACATGAAATGGAACACATAAACATCAATATCCTAAGCATTAGTGAGCTGAAATGGACTGGTATTGGCCATTTTGAATCGGACAATCATATGGTCTGCTATGGTGGGAATGACAGCTTGAAGAGGAATGGCATTGCATTCATCACCAAAAAGAACATTTCAAGATCTATCCTGAAGTACAACACTGTCAGTGATAGGATAATGTTCATATGTCTACCAGGAAAACCAGTTAATATGACCATTATTCAAATTTATGCACTAGCCACTAAGGCCAAAGATGAAGAAATTGAAAATTTTTACCATCTTCTGCAGTCTGAAATCGATCAATGCAATTAGGATGCATTGATAATTACTGGTGATTGGAATGAGAAAGTTAGCAACAAATAAGAAGGACTGGTAGTTGGAAATATAGCCTTGGTGATAGAAATAATGCTGGAGATTGCATGATAGAATTTTGCAAGAAAAATGACTTATTCATTGAGAATACCTTTTTTCACCAACAAGAACAGTGACTATATATATACATGTGGATTTCACCAGATGAAATACACAGGAATCAAATCGACTACATCTGGAAAGAAACAATGGAAAAGCTCAATATCGTCAGTCAGAACAAGGCCAGAGGCTGACTGTGGAACAGACCATCAATTGCTCATATGCAAGTTCAAGTTGAAACTGAAGAAAATTGGAGCAAGTCCACAAGAGCCAAAGTATGACCTTGAGTATATCCCACCTGAATTTAGAGACCATCTCAAGAATAGATTTGACACATTGAACACTAATGACCAAAGACCAGATAAGTTGTGCAATAATATCAAGGACATCACATGAAGAAAGCAAGAGGTCATTAAAAAGACAGGAAAGAAAGAAAAGACCAAAACAGATGTCAGAAGAGATTCTGAAACTTGCTCTTGAACATCAAGTAGCTAAAGCAAAAGGAAGAAATGATGAAGTAAAAGAACTGAACAGAAAATTTCAAATGGTGGCTCGAGAAGACAAAGTAAAGTATAATGACATGTGCAAAAACCTGGAGATAGAAAGCTAAAAGGGAAGAACGTGCTCAGCATTTCTCAAACTGAAAGAATTGAAGGAGAAATTGAAGACTTGAGTTGCAATATTGAAGGATTCTACAGGGAAAATATTAAATGATGCAGGAAGCATCAAAAGAAGAAGGAAGGGATATACAGAGTCACTATACCAAAAAGAATTCATTGACATTCAACTGTTTCAGGAGGTAGCATATGATCAGGAACCAATGGTACTGAAGGAAGAAGTCCAAGCTATACTGAAGGCTTTGGTGACAAACAAGTCTCCAGGAATTGACAGAATACCAATTGAGATGTTTCAACAAACAGATGCAGTGCTGGTAGTGGTCACTCATCTATGCCAAGAAATTTGAAAGACAGCTACCTGGCCAACTGACTGGAAGAGATCCATATTTATGGCTATTCCAAAGAAAGGTGATACAACTGAATGTGGAAATTATCAAACAATATCATTAATCATTCACATACAAGTAAAATATTGCAGAAGATCATTCAAAAGCAACTGCAGCAGTATATCAACAGGGAACTGCCAGAAATTCAGGCCTGGAGAGGTGATGTCAAAATGGTAGAGTAGTCAGACACTTCCTGTGGTCCCTCTTACAACAAAGATCCAAAGAAAACAAGTGAATCAATTATATACGATAATCTAGGAGCCCTGAACATCAAAGACAAAGTTGAGGAGTTGGACTGAGTTCCAGGGAGAGGGAGAGACGGTTCAGAAGCTGTACGGATTTGCCAGAACTGACCTGACCAGCACCCTGCAGGCTGGATTGGCTGACACGCATGGGCTGAGGCAAGCAGTAGTGCTCAGGAAGCGATTTCCATACCAGGAGAAACCAAGCAGCAGAGAGTCTGCACAAGCCTCCAGAACCAGGGAGAAGTCGCAGTGTGTGTGCATAAGTTAAGTGTAAGTGTCTAACTTACTTCGCGGGATCAAAAAAACCCTTCCCCCTCCGGGAAGTACCTGTCTCCCATTCACCTGCCCACTCCACTCTCTGCTCTGGTCCTGGTTAGGCTTCAGTGGTTGCCGCGTCTCCTGGGCTGGAAATGGGACTCAGCGGGCATCCCGAGCCATTCTCCCGGCTTTGGAAAGGGAACAAATTAACAAACAGGAAAAATTAATCTGCCAGCTTTCCTAAGTCAGCAACTCAGGGCAGGTACAGCCCCTTTGCCTAAGCACAGGCATAAGGGGTCCATGGACTTTGAATGTCTTTCACCCCTGCCTAGACCTGTGTGAGCCCATTTCAACAGTGTAAGTCCTCATTAGCATAGTACAACAGGGTATATACCTGAAGCCTATTTTCAACCACAACAGTTGAGAGTGGCAGATTGATGACATTTGACACCACCCTGCCCATTAAGCAGGTTCGTCACCTACCTGTATCAGGGGCCTGAGGACTGGTGGCTCCGCCCACTCCACCTAGCCACCCACAACAGGGGTCTGAGAAAAAGTGATGCCTCCCAGTCCTTACAGCCAAAAGCACTGGGTACCCAAAATCCAGTGGCAAAATCCACCCAACTATGCACTCTAGGGAACAGGGACATGCCTTCCATCCAGGTACTCAGGGACAGCCATCAGTCCCCTACCTTGCTCAGCATATAACCCACTACTGCAGCCAGACACCTGTGCCTACTCCAGTCACCTCTATGTAGCCCTGCCTGTCTAGGACTGTAGGTGAGAGCATGCACCACACACTCAGTGACCGACGACCTGGACACCTGAGCTGAATCCACACAAGAAAAGTAAATGAACTCCTGGGCTCACATACCTAGTAACAGCTCTAACCACAAGGTGACAGGATGTGAGAACTTCTCAGACGTCAATAATCAAAGTAGCTCACACGACCATAGTATTTGGGCATATCAAAACAAAACAAAACAAGAAGCTAGGACAGAGTAAGAAAACATAAAATAAATAAATATATTAATTTATTGATGGCTCAGAGACAACAGTCAATATAAAATCACATAAAGAGGCAGACCATAACGGCTTCAGCAAGTGACCAAAATAAAGAACCAAGAAACCTCTCAGAGGAGGAGATGGTCTTGGAATTACTGGAGGCAGAATTCAAAAAGAGTAATATACAGAGCTCTTAAAGGTATCAGGAAGGAGATAAGTCAAAATGCAGAACAAGCCAAGGAGAACACAGACAAAGCAACAGAATAAATGTTATACAAGAGAATAATGACAAATTAAACTGGTGCAAGAATTCATAGACAGAAAACAGAAATTCAAAAGATTAACAACAAAATTTCAGAATTAGACTACTCAATAGAAAGTCATGGGAACAGAATTGAGGCAATGGAAGTCAGAATTAGTGAGACTGAAGATAAAGCACTCGACATCAATTTATCTGAGGAAAAATCAGATAAAAGAATTAAAAAAAAAAGAAAGAAAGAAACCCTAAGAATTATGTGGGACTCTGTCAAGAGGAAGAGCCAGCGAGTGATTGGAGTGCCATAACAGGGAGGGGGTTACAGAAAATACAGAGAGAATTTTTGAAGAGTTATTGGCAGAAAACTTCCCTGGTATCATGAAAGACAGGAAGATATCTATTCAAGAAGCTCATCAAACCTCATCTGGGATAGATCCCAAAAGAAAGTCACTAATACATATTATAATCAAACTTGCCAAAACCAAAGATAAAGAGAGAATTTTAAGAGTAGCTAGGGATAAAGGAAACGTCATCTACAAAGGAGAGTCAGTAAGACTAAGCTTGGACTACTCAGCAGAAACCATGCAGGCAATAAGGGAATGGAATGACATATATAAAGCCTTGAAGGAAAAAAAATGCCAGCCAAGAATTACATATCCAGCAAAACTGTCTCTCAAATATGATGGCAAAATTAGGACATTTTCAGATAAACAGAAGTTTAGGGAGTTTATAAAAAACAAACCAAAATTACAAGAAATCCTAAAGGGAGTCCTCCAGTTAGAAAATCAATAACATCAGGTAACAACCCAAGACTAGAACAAAGGACAGAACAACCAGATATCAACCCAGATACGAAAGTCACAAAAATAAATCAAAGCTAAACCACTGAAAATAGGGAAACAGAGACATCAATAAGTAAAAGATGACAACATTGAAACAAAAAAGAAAGACAAAGTAATGTAGGCATAGAACTTTCATATGGAGAGGAGGTCAAGGCAATATCAAGAAATAAAAGATTGGTTTAAACTTAGAAAAATAGAGGTAAATATTAAGGTAACCACAAAGGAAACTAACAATACTACACATCAAAATAAAAAAGAAGAAAGGTATAAAGACTCAGGAAATACAAAATCAACAACAATGAAAAAGAAGAAAATAAAATACATAAAGAAAAATGACTCAGCACAGAAAATTAAGTAGAACAAAGAAACTGTCAACGAGAACAAAAAATACATCAAAATGACAGCACTAAACTCATACCTATCAATAATTACGCTGAATGTAAATGGATTAAATGCACCAATAAAGAGACAGAGAGTAGCAGAATGGATAAAACACACAGTCTATACGACGCCTAAAAGAGACACACCTTAGACTCACAGAAACAAACTAAAAGTCAAAGGATGGAAAAAATACACCAAACAAACAACAATCAAAAGACAGCAGGAGTGGCAATATTAATCTCTGACAAAATAGACTTTAAAGGAAAATCCACCACAAAGGATAAGGAAGGACACTATATAATGATTAAAGGGTCAATACACCAGGAGGAGATAACTATAATAAATATTTACCCATCCAATGACAGGGCTCCAAAATACATAAAACAAACTCTAACAGCATTGAAAAAAGAAATAGCTCTACGATAATAGTAGGATACTTCAACATAACACTTTTGGTGAAGGACACAACATCCAGAAAGAAGCTCAGTAAAGACACGGAAGATCTAAATGCCACAATCAACCAACTTGATCTCATAGGCATTTACAGAACACTCCACCCAACAGAAGCCAAGTATACTTTCTTTTACAACGTACATGGAACATTCTCCAGAATAGACCATGTATTAGGCCACGAAGTGAGCCTTAACAGAATCCAAAGCAGCAAAGTATTACAAAGCATCTTTTCTGACTATAAAGCCATAAAAGTAGAAATCAATAATGGAAAAAGCAAGGAAAAAAATCAAACACATGGAAACTGAACAACACTTTGCTCAAAAACTACAGGATTATAGAAGAAATTAAGGATGGAATAAAGAAATTCACAGAATCAAATGAGACTGAAAACACATCCTACCAGAACCTTTGGCACATGGCAAAAGCAGTGCTCAGAGGTCAATTTATAGCAATAAGTGCACACTTCCACAAAGAAGAAAGGGTCAAAATCAAAACATTAACCATACAACTCAAACAAATAGAAAGAGAGCAGCAAAAGAAGCCCACAGGCACCAGAAGGAAGGATATCATAAAAACCAAAACAGAAATAAATGAAATAGAGAATAGAAAAACAATTGAAAGAGTTACAAAAGCTAGTTCTTTGAAAAGATTAACAAAATCAATAAACCATTGGCCAAACTGACAAAAGAAAATTACAAGATGAAGCAAATAACCTGAATAAGAAATGAGATGGGCTATATCACAACAGACCCAACTGAAATTAAAAGAATCAACAGAATACTATGAAAAATTGTACTCTAACAAATTTGAAAATCTGGAGGAAACTGATAAATTTCTAGAAACACACTACCTGCCTACACTAACACAAACAGAGGTAGAACAACTAAATCAACCCATAACAAAAGAAGAGATTGAAAAGGTAATTAAAAAACTCCCAACAGAAAAAAGGCCCTGGCCCAGATGGCTTCACTGGAGAATTCTACCAAACTTTCAGAGAAGAGTTAATACCACTACTACTAAAGGTATTTCAGAGCATAGAAGAGAATTGAATACCCCCAAACTCATTCTATGAAGCCAGCATAACCCTGATAGCAAAACCAAGTAAAGACACCACCAAAAAAGAAAATTACAGACCAATATCCCTCATGAACATGACACAAAAATCCCCAACAAAATTCTAGTCAATAGAATTCAACAACATATCACAAAAATAATTCACCATGACCAAGTGGGATTCATACCAGGTATGCAGGGATGGTTCAACATCAGAAAAGCAATCAATGTAATCCATCACATACATAAAACAAAAGATAAGAACCACATGATCTTATCAATTGATGCAGAAAAGCATTTGACAAAGTCTAACACCTATTCATGATAAAAACCCTGAGCAAAATAGGAATAGAAGGGAAATTCCTCAACATAATTAAGGGCATTTATACAAAGCCAACAGCTAACATCATCCTAAATGCAGACAGTCTGAAAGCATTCCCCGTGAGAATGGGAACTAGACAAGGATGCCATTTATCACCGCTCTTATTCAACATTGTGCTGGAGGACTTAGCCAAAGCAATTAGGCAAGAAAAGAAATAAATGGCATCCAGATTGGTAAGGAAGAAGTAAAAGTATCCCTATGTGCAGATGATATGATCTTATGAACAAAAAACCTCAAAGAATTCACAAGAAAACTACTGGAATTAATAGAAGATTTAAGCAAAGTATCAGGACACTAGGTAAACATAGAAAAATTGGTTGGATTCCTCTACACCAATAAAGAGAAACTAAAAGAGGAAATCACCAAATTAGTATCATTTACAATAGCTCCCAAGAAGATAAAATACTTAAGGATAAATCTAACCAGAGATGTAAAAGACCTATACAATGAAAATTACAAGACATTACTTCAAGAAACCAAAAGAGACCTGCATAAGTGGAAAAATATACCTTACTCATGGATAGGAAGACTCAACATTGTGAAAATGTCAGTTCTTCCGAAAGCAATCTACAGATACAATGCAATCCCAATCCAAATCCCAAAGACATTGTTTTAACGAGATGGATAAACAAATCACCAACTTCATATGGAAATGGAAAAGGCCCCAGATAAGTAAAGCATGGCCGACGAAGAACAACAAAGTGGGAGGCCTCACACTACCTGATTTTAGAACCTACTATACTGCCATAGTAGTCAAAACAGCCTGGTATTGGTACAACAGATACACAGACCAGTGAAACAGAATTGAGAATCCAGTCTTAAATTCACCCATCTCTGAGTAGCTGGTATTTGACAAAGGCCCAAAGTCTATTAATTGGGGAAAAGACAGTCTCTTTAACAAACTGTGCTGGCATAACTGGATATCCATCTGCAAAAAACTGAAACAAGACCCATACCTCACACCATGCACAAAAATGGACTCAAAATGGATCAAAGACCTAAATATAAAATCGAAAATGATAAAGATCACGGAAGGAAAAATAGGGACAATGCTAGGAGCTCTAATACATGGCATAAACACAATACAAACTATAAGTAACAATGCACAAGCGCAAGAAGAGAGACTAGATAATTGGGAGCTCCTAAAAATCAAACACTTACACTCATCGAAAGACTTCACCAAAAGAGCCAAAAGACAACCTACAGACTGGGAAAAAATTTTGGCTACGACAAATCCGATCAGCATCTAATCTCTAAAATCTACAAGATACTGCAAAACCTCAACAACAAAAAGACGAATAACCCAACTAAAAAATGGGTGAAGGATATGAGCGGGCACTTCGCTAAAGAAGATATTTGGTGGCTAACAGACATATGAAGAAATGCTCATGATCATTAGCCACTAGAGAAATGCAGATCAAAACTACAATGAGATATCATCTCACCCCAACAAGGCTAGCATTAATCCAAAAAACACAAAATAAATGCTGGAGAGGTTGTGGAGAGACCGGAACACTTACACACTGTTGGTGGGCATGTAAAATGGTATAATCACTTTGGAAATCGATTTGGCACTTTCTTAAAAAGCTAGAAATA
Organism: Dugong dugon; assembly: GCA_030035585.1. Classification (NCBI taxonomy): domain Eukaryota; kingdom Metazoa; phylum Chordata; class Mammalia; order Sirenia; family Dugongidae; genus Dugong; species Dugong dugon. The sequence continues at coordinate 28,200,719 of CM057462.1, forward strand.
GAAGTACCATATAGTCCAGCTATCCCACTCCTTGGAATATACCCTAGAGAAATAAGAGCTGTCACACGAATAGATATATGCACATCTATGTTCATCCCAGCACTGTTCACAATAGCAAAAAGGTGGAAACAATCTAGGTGTCCACCAACAAATTATGGTATATCCACATGATGGAATACTATGCAACGATAAAGAACAATAATGAAGCCATGAAACATCTTATAACATGGAGGAAGGTGGAGGTCATCATGCTGAGTGAATTTAGTCAGTCACAGAAGGACAAATATTGTATAAGACCACTATTATAAGAACTCAAGAAAAGTTTAAACTCAGAAGAAAATATTCTTTGATGGTTACAAGGGTGGAGAGGGAGATAGGGTTATTTACTAACTAGATAATAGATAAGAATTATCTTAGGTGAAAGGAAAGACAGCACTCACTACAGGGGAAGTCATCACAACTGGACTAAATCAAAGCTAAGTTTCCTGAATACAATCAAATACTTTGAGGGATAGAGTAGCAGGAGTAGGGATCTGGAGAACATGCTTTCAGGGGACATCAAGGTCAATTGGCATAAGAAAGCTTATTAAGAAAATGTTCTGCATCCTGCTTTGGTGAGTGGCGTCTGGCATCTTAAAAGCTTGCAAGCAGCCATCTAAGATGCATCAATTGGTCCCAACCACCTGGAGTAAAGGAGAATGAATAACACCAAAGACACAAGGAGAGTAGTAGCCCAAGAGACAGAAAGGGCCACATAAACCAGAGACTTCATCAGCCTGAGACTAGAAGAACTAGATGGTGCCCAGCTACCATCAATGACTGCCCTGACTGTGAACACAACAGAGTCCCTGATGGAGCAGGAGAAATGTGGGGTGCAGAACTCAAATTCTAGTAACAAGAACAGACTTAATGGTCTGACTGAGACTGGAGGAACCCCGGAAAGCATGGCCCCTGGATTCTCTATCAGCCCAGAACTAAAATAATTTCCAAGGCCAACTCTTCAGACAGGGATTGGACTGGACTGTGGGACATACAGTGATACTCGTGAGGAGTGTGCCTCTTAGCTCAAGTAGATACAAGAGACTAAACGGGCAGCTTCTGTCTGGAGGTGAGATGGGAAGGCAGAGATGGTTAGGAGGTGGTTGAATGGACATGGTGAATCGGGTGGAAAGGAAGAGTGTGCTGTCACAGTATGGAGAGAGCAATTAGAGTCACATAACAATGTATGTACAAATTTTTGTACGGGAAAAAAATTATACTTCTGTAATAAAAACAATTAGCATTAAATAACTAAAAAAAAATAGAATAAAATGCCATTGGAATTTGGATTGGGATTGCACTGTATCTGTAGATCACTTTGGCTAGAACTGACATTTTCACAATGTTGAGTCTTCCTATCCATGAGCAAGGTATGTTTTTCTACTTATGCAAGTCTGTTTTGGTTTCTTGAAGTAGTGTCTTGTAGTTTTCATTGTATAGGTCTTTTAAGTCTCTGGTTAGATTTATTCCTAAATATTTTATCTTCTTGGGGGCTATTATAAATGGTATTAATCTGGTGATTTCCTCTTCGAAGTTCTCTTTGCTGGTGTAAAGGAATCCAACTGATTTTTGTATGTTTAACTTGTATCCTGATACTTTGCTGAAACCTTGTATTAGTTCCAGTAGTTTTCTTGTGGATTCTTTGGGTTTTCTGTTCATAAGATCATATCATCTGCAAATAGAGATATTTTTACTTCTTCCCTACCAATTTGGATGCTCTTTTTTTCTTTTTCTAGCCTAATTGCTCTGGCTAGGACCTCCAGCACAATGTTGAATAAGAGTGGTGATAAAGGCCATCCTTGTCTGGTTCCCATTCTCAAGGGGGATGCTTTCAAAGTCTCTCCATTTAGGATGATGTTGGCTGTTCACTTTGTATAAAAGCCCTTAATTATATTGAGGAATTTCCCTTCAATTCCTATTTTGCTGAGGGTTTTTATAATGAATGGTTGTTGGACTTTGTCAAATGCCTTTTCAAGTCATGGTATTTTCAATTGCCTCATATGCACGTGAAAGCTGGAGAATGAATAAGGAAGACTGAAGAATTGACACCTTTGAATTGTCGTGTTAGAGAAGAATGTTGAATATAACATGGACTGCCAAAAGAAGGAACAAATCTGTCTTGGAGGAAGTACAACCAGAATGCTCCTTAGAAGCAAGGACGGCGAGACTTTATCTCTTATACTTTGGACATATTGTCAAGAGGGATCAGTCCCTGGAGAAGGACATCATGCTTTGTTAATTAGAGGGTAAGTGAAAAAGAGGAAGACCCTCAATAAGATGGATTGACACAGTGGCTGCAACAATGGGTTCAAGCATAACAATGATCGTGAGCATGGCGCGGGACTGGGTAGTGTTTCCTTCATATAGGGTCCTAGGAGTTGGAACCAACTGGATGGCATCTGACAACATTATCTAACACTAGCCTATCCTATAACTGTAGGCAAAAAAAGAAATAGAGAATAACTGATTTTTTTACTTATTTATGATTGTTATTGTTGCTAGGTGCCACACCGTCATCTCTGCCTCATAGTGACCCCATGTATCACAGAATGAAAAGCTGACAGATCCTGTACCAGCCTCATAATCATTGGTATGTTTGAGCCCATTGTTTTAGCAACTGTTTCCATCTATCTGATCGAGCGTCTCTCTCTCTGTTTTGTTGTTCCTCTACTTTACCAGGCATGACTTCCTTCTCCAGCAATTTGTCCTTCCTGATGATGTGTCCAAAGTAAGGAAGACAAAGTCTCGTCATCCTTGCTTCTAAGGAACATACTGGCTGTATTTCTTTCGAGATTGATGGGTTTGTTCTCCCTGCAGTCCATGGTATATTCAATATTCTTCGCCAACAACATTTGTGATTGTACTTACTCAATGCAATATTTAAACTTAAACCTTGCTGCTTCTTATCCCCATCTCCAGACATACTAAGGACACACACACGTGCCTGCACACACACATGCATACACATGCACCACCACATACAACATCACATAGGCATGTACACACTATTCACACATACGTCACATACAAGTACCACCCACACAGGAATACACATACACAGATATACACTATGCACATGCATGCACACGCACTACACACACACACATACACAAACATACATGCACATAAATCAACACACATACCCACCTGATCTGATTATTCATTTTACTTTCTGGTGGGTTCAACTTCCAAATGGTCTGAATTATTCCCTTCATTTGAGAAAGTTCAAGTACCGCCCCCCCCCCCCCCCCTCATAAGTCACCAACTTGGAACGAAGAAAGCAAGAAGAAACTTTTGATTTGGCTTTGTTCCCCTTCTAATTTCATTATGCATATTAAATTTTTATTGTTGACATTCTTGTTTAGGGGAAAATCACTGGTTTGGCTTTTTCTTTTTTAACAATCAGATGTTTTATAGACCTTCTAATGGTGTGTTGGTGTGAAATTAATTATCAAAGATCTGCAGAGAGTTTTAAATTAGATTTTCTCTGCTCTTCAAGGCAAACAACTGGTTCTGTTTTTGTTACTAATATAAGGTTCTCATTGCTGCCTTTTTTCCCCCTCTACAATGAAATGATAAAATGAATCTTCAACCTATTTTAATGTGCTAATTGGGGGTTATTACAGCTCATTTTATTTACACTGAAATAAAAAACTACCAATTCATTTTCCTTGCACAAACAACTTAGAAAGGACTATAATTGCCTTCTATACAAACATGTATTTGTAAAGAGAAATGACATATAAAACTAAAGGCCTAGAAAAGATTTTACTTGGGCAACAGGCTAAATTGGACCCGTGGTTTTTACAGTAGATACCTAATGCCTAACTTGGTTTCCCTATTGGATAGTGATGTATATGTTTGTGTAACTTACTTTCCAAGAAGTAAAGTCTGGTTGATGTTGTTGATAGTCACCTTTGAACTGACTCCAAATAATGGCAATCCCACGTCACACAGAACGAAACGCTGCCTGGTCCTGTACTATCTTCGTCATCACTGGTGTGCCTGAGTCCATTGTTGTGACCACTGTGTATTTTGAGTGACTTCCAACCTAGGGGCCTTATCTTCTAGCATGATATAGAACAATATTCTGTTGTGACCCATAGGGTTTTCAGGGGCTAAGTTTTGGAAATAGACTACCAGGACTTTCCTCCTAGCCAGTCATGGTCTGGAAGCTTTACTGAATCCTGTCCACTAGGGTGGCCCTGCTGGTATTTGAAATACCAGTGGTATAGCATCCAGCATCAAAGCAACATGAAAGTCAGCAACAAAGCGACAGATGTGTTGTGGGAACCAGAAAAATCCAGAAAGAGAAGCGAATACAAGATTATTTCAGAGTGTTCACATTACCCCACCCAAAATTTGATGGTTAGTCTATAGTAAGTGAATACACCACAGTGTACATCAAACGGTGGCAGCAATCCAGGGTCACTGGGCCCATACCTATGGATACAAGAAAGTACACAAATTTGGTATTTCATGTGGTCAGAGTGGGCATTCTTTGGATATTGTTCTTGATCCTTCTACAAATGCTTTCCTATCAATTTCCCTTCTGGTTCTTCCAGTCTCAAAATATTCTCCTAGGGTTTTAAACACACCATGGCTAATTATTGTGTGGGATGACAGGTATGAAGACATAGCATTATAAAATAATTATCAGATAATGCTTCTGTTTAATAGTTCAAATCCAGCAAATACTTGGACAAAACAATTACAAATGACTTGGCTTCTGGAGTTCTGTTTTCTAATTTTAGGCAGATCACTCTCTCCCCTTTAGCACCTTGCTGGAGGCAGAATCTTTACAGAGGCTGAGAAAGGTTCAGGTCATTCTGCAGTGTTCTGCTTGAATGTAAATGGGGGTGAAAATAGCAAGGATAAACAAGCGTGGTCATTGCTGACTTCGGAAACCCTGTAGCTTCCTCTGCCTCGTCCTCTAATGCGCTGACTGACAATGGGCAGGGGATGCCCTTGGGGTCAGAACTATTAGCTGTTCCTATACTATGTCAGCAACTGTGTGAATTATTTTGTTGTTGTGAGCTACCAATGAGTGGGCCCCGACTCATGGTCACTCCATGCATAACAGAACAAAACGCTGCTCGGTTCTGCACCATCCTCATGATGGGTTGTGGATAGGACCATTGGGATTCATAGGGTTTTTATTGGCTTACCAGGTCTTTCCTTCTAGTCTGTCTTAGTCTGGAAGCTCTGTTGAAACCTGTTCAGAATTATGGTAACATGTAAGCCTCCATGACAGATGGGTGGTAGTTGCACATGAGGTGCATTGGCCAGAAGTTGAATCTTGTTCTCTTGCATGGAACATGGGAATTCTACCATTGAACCACCATTGCCCACTCTATTGTGTGAGTTATAATATCTCGTTTAATCTTCAGGAGATGGTATTAAATGTATTTGAGTTTATAGCTTTAAAATCAGCTTTTGGCTCCCATTTTCCCATGTAGAAACTATTAGTCAGGAACATGCAGAGTAACTTAGAAGCTTGTCGAGAAAAGGAGAACACTATTGTGAGGCATTTTAGTAACATTCTCAGCTTGGCTGAATGAATGGGAAGAGCATTGTGTATGAGGGGCCCCTCCCACCACCTACATCCGCTCCTGGGATATAACTTGATCTTCTCCTGATGTCAGGAGCCCCTGGGTTGTGCAAATGGTTCACAGTCTCGGGTGCTAACTGAAAGGTTGGAGGTTCGAGTCCATCCAGAAGCACCTTGGAAGAAAGACATGGTGACCTACTTCCAAAAAACCAGCCACTGAAAACTCTATGGAGCATAGTTCTACTCTGCCACACATGGGGTTGCCATGAGTAGGAGTCGACACCCTGGTAACTCGTTTCTCCTGAGGTCATTCTTTCTCAGAGCAGATAATAATCTAGCAACTAAACTGGCTTGAGCTGACAACCCGTCCCACACATCTTGTGTTCTCCTCCCTCCCTATAAGACTGGAATCTCATGGAATGGAATATCAAGACCAACATTTTGACCCAACTCTTCTCTTGCAGTTTGACCACGAGGGAAAGGTCCCTAAGCAACCCATCGCATAACATGTTCCCTTTATACAGCTGAGGAAAGGTGCTCAGAGGATGTGAGCATCTTGCCTTGGGTGAACAACACAGATACAGAGGGTTTGGATTTGGTTGTGGCACAGTTCCCAATTCACCTGGTGACATTTTAAATATTTTAAGTGTAAAATTACAATTAAGTATATTCACAATGTTGTATAACTATCACCATTATTTATTTTCAAAAGCTTTTCATTACCCCAAACAGAATCTCAGTGCCCCTTGAGTATTAACTTCTCCCAGACCCTGGTAACCACTAATCTACTTTCTCTCTCTATGCATTTGCTTATTCTAGATGCTTCATATGAGTGGAGTCAGACAATATTTGTCCTTCTGTGACTGACTTATTCACTCAGCGTAATGTTTTCAAGTTTCATCAATGTTGTAGCATGTATCAGAACATTCCTTTTTATGGCTGAATAATACTCCATCGTGTGAATATACCACATTTTGCTTATCCAGTCATCTACTGATGAACACTTAGGTTGTTTCCACTTTTTCGCTATTATGAATGATGCTGCGATGAACACTGGTATGCAAATATCTGAGTTTTAGCCTTCAATTCTTTTTCTGGGGGCGGGTACATATCTAGCAGCAGAATTGCAGGGTCATATAGGGTTGCTATGAGTCAGAATCGACTTGACAGCAATGAGTTTGGTTTGGTTTTTGGTATGGTAACGCTCGGAATTATCAGGTGGCACAGTTAAGCACTCAGCTACTAACCAAAACCAAAAAGTTGGGATTTCAAATCCACCCAAAGGCTTTACGAGAGGAAGTCCTGACGATCTACTTCAGAAAGATCACAGCTGCTGAAAACTCTGTGGAGCACGGTTCTACTTTGACACACGTGGGGTTACCATGAGTTGGAGTCGACTGGATGGTAACTGGTTTATGGTAATTCTACTTTCAATTTTTTGAGGAACTGCCATACTGTTTTCCATAGCAGATATACCATTTTATAATCCCACCAGCAATGCGTGTCACCCTACATGCTCCTTCTCTCAGATGTGTGTCTAGTACGCTTGTAAACATTTTGAAAGTGCCCTTAGAAACTGGAACACGGTCTCTGTGTTGCTGCCTCACATTTCGCCTCCTGTTTTGTAGGCCCAGAACATTCCCCACAGCTGGGGCGCTGGGGAGCCCTACTCCGGCCTGGGCTGTGCGTTCTGTCTCATTTCACAGAGGAGCCTGCACAAGCAGTAGAGTGTGCAGATCCACCAGGGGTCTGGGAGAGGAAAGTGGCTGGCAACGGGAGGAGTGAAGAGAAAGATTAGCCACAAAGGCAGCTAATGGCACCCTGAACAAGGTCTGGGGTGGGAATCGCCCCGGCACAGCTGGGGGCAGATCTGAGCCAGCCGACATTGCCCTGACATGGCACTCAGTCCCTCTTACCTGTGGACTTGCCCAAAGGAGATTTTCTCATCTGTGAGACACTGAAGACTCTTTTAAATCCTGTCTTTTAATACTCCACAGGAAAATGAATTGTGGCACTTAGAACTCTACTGTTAGGGGTTTTGCCCCAGTCCAGTGGGAAATGAATGTTCCATGTCCTCCTCCTGGTCGGTAGCATCTGGTCCCATCCTACCTGTCCACCTGGTTTCCTGTTGTTTCCCAGCAGAACCCAAGCAGAGGTGCCCTCACTGCTCCTGATATATCAGGTCAATGCCAATAAACTCCAGGTGACTAGCCCTACCTAAAGTGCATTGCTCTCTAAATAGCCACACCTTCCCCAAACACTGGTCTCCAGCTATCATCCATAAAGGTGATTTGATTCTATCTTGATTCCCAAATCCCTTCTGCTGTGGATAAAATTGTGTCCCTCGAAAAGATACGTTGAAATCCTAACCCCTGGTACCTATGACCATGTCCATGTTTGAAAATAGGGTCTATGAGATGTCATCAGTTACATTAACATGATGTTATTCATACTGGAGTAGGGTGGGCCCTAATTCCATCTGAGTGGTATCTTAGAACGAGGAGAACAGACAAGGGGAAAGGGGGTTTGTCAGATGGAAAAAGGACGGCCATGTCACTATGGGAGCAGATGCAAGCCAAGGAATGCCAAGGGTTGCTAGGGGCCACTAGAAGTTAGGAGAAAGGCACGGAACCCTTCTCTTAGAGTCTCAGAAGGAATCCACATGACCAGAAACCCGATTTGGACTCCCAGCCTCCAGAACTGTGAGACAATAAACATGTGATCTTTAAAACCACTCCCTTTGTGGACTTTTGGTGGTCCCAGAAGACCGACGCCTTCCTTGATCTTCCTATGGCATTCAGAGCTTCCCACTGCTCCCCGCTAAGGTAACACTCAAACATTTCTGCTTCTATCACGCCCGTGTTCTGTGTCCCTCAGCAGATTCAAAGCTGCCTGTAGGCAGGGTTAATTCTCACCTTGCTGTGTCACTCTTTTTGCTGACTACTTAGAAGGCATTCAAAAGACCATGTTGCTTGAGTTCACCACTCTTCAAAAAAAAAAAGTACCCAAAGTGCTAATAATTAGCCCCCTGTGTTTTCTGAGAGTTATCCTAGGATACGGTGCTAAGGAGAGAAGGACAACCCTATGCCTTGCTGCAACTGTTACATGTTTTTCTTGTTATTTGCTGTGGAGTTGGCTCTGACTCATGGAACACTATGTACAATAGAGCAAAATATTGCACGGTCCTGCACCATCCTCATGATCCTTGCTGTATTTGAGCCCATTGTTGCAGCCATTGTGTCAGTCCATCACATTGAGGCTTTCCCTCTTTTTCACTGACCCCTTACTTTATCAAGCATGATGTCTTTCTCCAGTGATTTGTCCCTCCTGATGACGTGTCCAAAGTCAGCAAGACAAAGTCTTGCCATCCTCACTTCTAAGGAGCATTCTGGCTGTACTTCCTCCAAGACTGATAGCTGTTACATAGAGCCTTGGAAAGAACTTGGCCATGAACTCAGTGATTGTCTACTTCAGTCTCTGAGAATATTAGCAGACAGCCCTGGTCTTCTGCCCCTGACTTTTGCTGGTTGGGGTGATGGTAGCACTCAGGGCTGATGGCTTGGTCTGGCCATGGATTTCAATGAGGGAAAAACATTCTCATGGGCTCACTGCTAAAACTATTCCCTTCCTCCCCTTTCTTCTCTCAGCCCCTTGCCTGCTTCTCCCCCAAAAAGCCATTTTTCATGGCCTGGACAAGAGATCTTATTAAATACATGAGTCAGTGGAGGTTACCTGGTGCAGAGAGCAGAGACCACTGGCTATAGATCTTCATTTTAAAGCCCTAGCCACAGATGCCAGCTGTATTGAGAGTGTGATTTTCTCCCTTCACCCCAGGAGGGAAAAAGATGCTAATGATGTTCCAAATATTGATGGCTCCCTAGCCTCAGGAGACAGCCACTAGGAAGGACCATTTGCTTCAGTTCAGGAAGCCAGGGATGGGGGCAGTGTTCCTAAGTAAAAGCAGCTGTGCCCTCTACCAGATGTGAAATTGTCGTATTGTTCCCTTTTTTTCCTTTCATTTCAGGGACCTTGGGCTATAATCAATTCTTGAATATGGCAATAAATCAAAGCTTTGGAAATTACAGCAAACTTTTCTCCCCCTTTCAAATGGCTCTGCTGGTTGCTGTAATGCTTTTTCTCTCTCACACTGTGTCCCTAGCCACCTGAAACTTGTGCAGACATTCCAGGAATTGATTCGGAGGCTCAGTCTGTGTTTCTGTCTCTGGAATTTGGAGTTAAAAAATAAAACTAGAAATAGCATCTATTATCCAGTCTGGGTTATCGCTTGTTTCATTGGCTGCATCCATCCCTGGGTGCTGAGCATCTGAATGAAGCATGCCTCTTCCATGCTCAAGTCAAAAGCCTCACTCTCCACAATGACTGCCATTTCCATTTTTAAGATGCACACTTTGCATATAAAAGCATTCACAACAAAATCTCAACTCACTGTAGTTTATGGCAAAGGGGCCTCTGTAATTGATGAGAAATAATAAAATAAAAAAGAAGGAGATGCAATACATAAAACCCTGTGTGTGCAAGCAAAGAGATGAAAAAATGGAACAGCCCCTGGGCTAATTCTCTTGAGCATTCAACATTGCTATTTCTTCTGTTTTCTCGCCCATGCACCCCCAGCCCTAAAGATTTAAATCTTTAGCCTGCACAGCATCAAGCAGAGGAACAAATATGACTGGTTCTCTTAATGAGCTTCTTCCTCTGCATTCATTTTGGAGAAAGAACTCCAGCTGAGAAACACAGCAAAGGGAAACAGAAAATTCCAGGATTGATTAAACCCCAGGCAACTACTGGCCAATAAGCTGGAAGGACTCCTGACCTGTTTCCTCTTTCCTTTCAAGCCTTGCCATCAACCAAAAGGTCTAGGAGTCCTGGAAGGCAATAGATAGCAAGTTGTAAATCAGATGTTGTTGTGTGCTTTCAAGTTGATTCTAACCCATATCGACCATGTAAGACAGAGTAGAACTAGCCCATAGGGTTTCCTAGGCTGTAATTTTTCAGGGAACAGATCAACAGGTCTTTTTCCCCTCAGAGTGGCTGATGGGTTCAAACCACTGACCTTTTGGTTAGCAGCCAAGTGCCTAATCAGTAAGTCAGATAGGAATGATTATAAAGGGATTTTGCATTCATTTCAGATGTCAAGATTTAAATCTTGCCCCTCCATCTAAAAAAATGCGTGGCTTGGGAAAGTTATCTAACTTCCCTGGGACTCAGTTTCCTCATCTGTAAAAAGGGCCTAAAAATAGCACATCTCTCAAAAAAAAAATTGTGAAAACTAAATGAAATAACCTGTGTTAGCACATTAGGATCTGTGCTTTTGTTACTTTTTTTAAAATAACGTAAGCCCAGTTGTCCACTACCCGTCTGTCAGTTTGTCATACTGTGGTAGCTTGTGTGTTACTATGATGCTGGAAGTTATGTCACTGGTATGTCACATACCAGCAGTGTCGCCCACGGTGGACAGGTTTCAATGGCGCTTCCAGACTAAGACAGACAAGGAAAAAAGGCCTGGAGATCTAATTCTGAAAAGTAGTCAGTGAAAGCCCTATGGATCACAACAAAATATTGTCTGACAACTTGCTGGAAGAGGAGTCCCCTAGGCTGGAAGGCACTCCAAATACACAGTGGCTGTAAAAATGGAGTAGAGCATACTAACAGTTGTGAAGATGGTGCAGGACTGGGCAATGTTTCATTCTGTTGGGTTGTCATGAGTTGGAGCTGGCTTGATGGCAACTAACAATAACTACAAGCCCAGTTGTGGGGCTGAGGGCTCTGTGGCATACTGGGCCAGATTCAGTTCCTCCTTGGCCTCCCAGGAACCACAGTCTTTGGTTGGGTGGGCAAGGTCATTTGAAATAGCAAAGTGACCATGATGAGGGACCCAGGATTTCATGCACTGTTGATTCAGGGGACACACAGAAATTGAAGGAGCCCACACAGAGGATGAATATCAAGGAAAACTTCCAGGAGGAGGTTGGGACCTCCACACAGTTCAAAAACCCTGATTGGGTCCATTTGAAGGAAGTGTTTTTTAACTCTACATTAGCCTGCCTCCCCTTGATGATGTTCTAAGACTTTGCTGTGCACAAGCCGAGCCTATTGGTGGGTGCTTCAGGACACTCTCGATATTCTGAAACAGCTCAAGAAGTTGGCAGAGATAAAACATATCTGGGGAGAAACTGTCCCCTAGATGTATGCAAAGTCACAAATGCCACTTGGAAAGTCTTTAGTTTGCCATTGCCTCCACAAAATAATCCATGATGACTGAACATCATGAGTGCATACTTCAAGAGGATGGATGGTTCTGGAAGGCAGTAGGTCTTAGTGGAAAGGCCAGGGCCATTGAACTCAGACCACATTATTCCAGCGTTACATGTTATAGCTGCAGTGGGGCCCTGAGAAGGAGGATCCACCCACTGGCCTCATCAGTGGCTGTTGAGGATTTAGTGAGATGAGGCTTGTGAAGCTCAGATCTGCCCTTCAATAGCAGTCACTTCCCTTCCTTCAGTGACATTTGATAGGAGAGTTCCTGGGTGTCTACCGCTCATGGGTTAAGATGTTAACCCTCAATTACTGAGAGTTTTCAGCTTGTTATGAATTCATTTCATTAATATAGGATGGCTAAGACAATGAATGAATGAATGAATTTTCCAGAAGCATGCATCTCTGCTTAGGTATAAATATTTGAAAGACAGCTTCATGGAATAGAAATCAAATGACATCATTTTGGGCTAGTTTGGTGCCCCAAACACTGGGATGCTCAGCCCATGTTTATTCATTCAACAGATACTTATTCAGGGCCCAGTACCACTCCCCCTGGTAATAAAGATACAGGGACAAATGCAACAAAGAGAGCATTGACAAAGTTCTGTCTGCGATGCCCATGGGTGAAGCCTGGTTCTTGGTCCAGCTGGGAAAATACCTTGAATTGCTGCCAGTCCAAACATTGAGTGCCTCGTCATCCCCACCACAGAGCAGGAAGGGTTCCTGGCAGCTCCAGCTGATGATGTTGACATCTTCCTTATGGACAGCAGCTGTTCTGATCATGCAAGCTTTGCTACAGGCTGTCCAGACATCCCCAATGCAAATGGAGGTGATGCCCACAGGTGAAACCTGATTCTTGGCTCCACTGCACACTAGGCTTGACAACCAGACATGGTAAAACCACACCTGTGCTCTTGGTGTCCCCTGCCTCACTCCACACTTTCCAATCTGGCTTCCACTTCCACCATGCCGTGGAGACAATTCTAGTTAAAGCTGCCATAGTGCCAATGACTTCATTTCCCTGAATCTAAAGCAATCTCTCCGTCTCCAGAATACCTCAACTCTTTGCAGTCACCATGTTAAACCATCAACTTCTCAAGCTGATACCCTCATTTCATTTCTGATCTCCTGGCTTTCCTCCGGCTGCACCAGGCTCTCTCTCCACTCACTTGGAGCACCTCAAAGCTCACTCCTACACAGCCTTCTCTTCCCACTATCTACTTTCCCCCCAGAAACTTTTGTCCACACTAGTGGCTTCAATCAACACTACACACAGACACCTCTGATGTTTGTACTGATTGCTCCAATGTCTTCTTACCCCTAAAACCATATGGCTGACTGCCGACTTGATATCTTCACCAGAATGCCTCAAAGCTATCAAGTCAAAAAGTTAAAACTCCTGGGTTTCCACTGCAAATCCAGTCTTATGTATTTTGGTGAATGACCCATGATGAACCCTGTGAGAAAACATAGTCTAGGAGTCACTCTTTCCACCTATTTCTCCATCACCCCTGTCTTATGGCCACTGTGCTGCTCTAACAGAAATATCACAAGTGAGTGGCTTTAAAGGAAAAAAAAAAAATTTCTCATAGTTCTGGATGCTAGAAGTCCAAATCAGGGTCTCAGTTGTGTCAATTCTTTCCTTGTTGGTAGCCCTGGGTATTCCTTGGTTCCTTAGCATTCCTTGGCTTGTAGACAATCATCATGTAGTGCCATTCCCCATGTATGCATGTCTCTGTGTCTAACCTGCTCTTTGTATAACTCAGAAGAGATTAGATTTAGGACCCACTCTACTTGAGTATGATCGAATTAGTACAGTAAAGAAAACCCTATTTCCAAACAATATTACATCCACAGATATAGGGGTTAGGATTCCAATACATATTTTGGGGACACACAATTTAATCCACAACAATCCCCCACATCTAGTATACCACCAAATCTTCCCAAGTCTATCTCCAGATAACATCCCATTCCTAATGCTTCCACTGCCTCCAGTGCCTCCATCCTAAAAACCACCGATGTCTTCAGAAGACCCCTTTTCTGATGATCTTTACCCTCTTTTGCCTCTTTCAAGCCATACCCTTAGTCTTTTCTTTTCAAGAATAATTATAAATTGAACAATTGTAAAGTCATCATCCAGGTCAAGGAAGAGGCCTTGGACAGGGCCTTAGAGGACGTGTGTCTCCACCATGCCTCTCCCCAAATGCAGCCCCTTTCTTTCCCTAGTTCTTTTTGATAATGATTCTATTACTTTTATTTATTGCTTTGCCACATATGTTTGTATCCCTGAGAAAACAGAGTTTAGATTCTGCCTGCTATTGATCCTTATATAAAAAGAATTAGACTGTGTGTGTTCTCTGTGACTTGCTTCTTTAGCGTATCATTTATTTGTGAGATTCATCCATGGTCATGTGCACAGCTAGCTGTAACTGTATTCATCTCCATTTCAAGTGTTCCACAATTTTTTATTCATTCCGCAGCTGGTAGACATTTGAGGTGTTGTCAGTTTGCTGCTCTGAAAACTCCCTGTGCAAGTCTCCTGGTGCATGTGTAAAAATATGTGCTCTCCCCAGTAAAAATGAGAACATCTGGGACTCCACATCTTCCCTGACACCTTGTATTTCAAGTCTTTACGCTTTCACCAATCCGATGTGTGTGTGCACTGGTGCCCCATTTTGGTGTTAATTTGCGTTTTCCTAATTAGTTAGGATATAGGGTATCTTGACGTAAGTTTATTGGCCAACAGATTTCATCTTTTTTGGTGTGTCTGTATACTGTGCGGAGCCCTGGTGGCACAGTGGTTAAGAGCTCGACTGCTAATCAAAAGGTCAGCAGTTCAAATCCACCAACCACTCCTTGGAAACCCTATGGGGCCAGTTCTACTCTGTCCTATAGGGTCACTATGAGTTGGAATCGACTCAACAGCAACAAGATTTTTTTTTTTTTTTTTTGGTATATACTGTGTGCCCAGATACCATGACTGCCAGAAGAATGAACAAATTAATCTTGGAGTAAATACAGCCAGAATGAAGTGAGGATGGCAAGACTTCGGCTCACTTAATTTGGACACATCATCAGGTTAGACCTCCCACTGGAATAGGACATCATAGTTGGTAGAGGGTCAATGAAAACAAGGGAAACCCTCAATAAGATGGATTAATCCAATAGCTGCAACAATGGACTCAAACATACCAATGATTCTAGGGATAGCCCAGGACTGAGCAATGTTTTATTCTGTTATACATAAGGTTATCATGGTTAGGAGCCAACTGGACAGCAACTAACAACAACAACACATAATGCCTTGTGAGGCCCATGATGGGCTCCATTGGGTTGTTTGTCTTGTTCATGTTGATTAATAGAAGTTCTCTCTATAATCTGGACACTGGTCCTCTACTGATTACGTCAGTTAAAAATCTCTCCTCCCACACTTTTCACTCTTTCTAAGGTGTCTTTTGGTAAATATTCCTAATTTTAACATCGTCAAATTTATTGATCTTTTATTTTATAGTTAGTGCTTTGGGCATCATGTTAAAAAAACAAACAAACAAAAAACTTCTCTTGCCTTTTACAATAATTCTTGATTTGTAGGAGGATGAATGATCCCACTTTATTTTTCAATATCTTTACTTGTTTTATCCTCCCTTGAGGTTGTTTGTTGGTGTTTTGCGTTGCTTTAGTTTACCTCTATGTCAATACCAGGCTGTCTTAATTACTTCAAGACTGTTAGAGTTGGTTGTTAGAGGAATGGCCCCCAGTGGATTGAATCACCATGCCCTTGTGTATTTCTCTTACTGACTCTGGACTTAACCATCTGATATGCTTTGACAAGTGAGCTATATCAGCAAACGTGTGCACAGAGGCTTGGTAAGTGCCTGTGCACCAAAGCTTTCCCTCTGAAAACGCTGCTCTGAAACATGCCATGAATAACTGTGGCTTCAAGGACCACATGGAGAGAGTGGCCCAGCCATCTCAGCCGTCCCAGATGAACCCAGCCCAGCTACCCTCCTAACACAGCCAGTGAGTGAGTCCAGGCAAGCCTACCAGAACTGGCAGGTCAACTCACAGAATGAAAAAAAAAAAAAGTCGTTATGGTTTTAAGTTGCTCAGTTTGAGAAACTTTGTTACATAGCAGTAGATCAGTTGTTTCATACAAGTGAAACAGTGGTTTTGGCTATTCTAGGGTCTCTGTGTGACCATTTAGCCTGTGGGCTTCTTTCCAGCCCCACTCCCTCCACCTTGTTTCAAGCCACCTACATTTATGCCAGAGTCACACAAGGATGCCTTTATATCCACTTGCTTCCTCCAATCTATCCTGTTTAAATTAAAAATACAGAAAAGTACATGAAAATGTAACAAACCCCTTTGTACCCAGCATGCTTATTATTTCAACTCAGATTGTTTAAAATATGAAAGAAATCTGTAAGTTTATAAATTCCATTTGAGCCCTTCCCCAATACCATCCTCTTCCTTCCTCTCTAGAAGTAACCATTATAAAAATTCTTGTATATATCTTTTCTGCCAAAGTGTTTCTATACATATCATACATGCAAACACAAGTAAAACATTAACCTGATACATTTTAGTATTGTAATGAGTGAATTTTTGTTTGCATAAGTGGATTCATTCTGTACATACAATTCTGTTACACCTTTTTAAATACAACTTCATTTTTTAAGCAATATAGAGGCTGATTCAAACAAAACAAAATCATTTTTTGCAATGGCTGAATAGTATTCCATTATAGGTCTATACCACAATTTATTTATACATTCCCTAGTTGGTGAACATTGGCTTACTTCATTTTTTTTTTCCCCCTCGTACCAATAATACTACAAGGAACCCTTGGTGGCACCGTGATTAAGAGCTCAGCTGCTAACCAAAAGGTCGGCAGTTTGAATCTACCAGCCGCTGCTTGGAACACTATGGGCAGTTCTATTCTGTCTTATAGGGTCACTATGAGTTAGAATGGACTTGATGGCAATAGGCTTGGTTTTTGGAACCAACAGTGCTATGAGGAACATCTTTGTGCACATCACCTGGTGCATATATACAAGAGTTTCTCGTCTAGGTTGTAAATAGAAAAGTAGAATTTCTGGGTTTTAAGGTTGCACATTTCAGCTTTACTATCCATTGCAAAATGCTCTCCAAAAGGAGTTGTAACAAGTCACCCACGCACCAGCAATGTAAGACAGTTCTTCCTCTCAACAACTTTGCAAATACTTGGGATTTATATACATTTATGTATTTCATTTTATAAAAATAACTTCTTGTTGAAGTTATTTTGCGAATGTATAACCTCTTGGTCTTTTCTGTCTCAAATACATGTATGAATGTTTTCATTTAACCTTAAATCTTGAGTCATAATTTAGCCCACTATAGAATTCTAGATTAATAGTTATTTCCTCTTAACCCTTTGTAATGTCTTTCCAATGTCTTAGGACATCTATTGTGCTCTCATTCTAATTGTCATTCTTTTATAGATAGTCTGTCTTTTTTTTTTTTTTTTTTATGGACACATTTTAAATTGGCCTTTTGTTCCAACCTTCTACAGTTTCATTATCCCTTGTAGATTTTGATTTGTTTTTATATTTTACTCCTTCAATATATTGTCTTTTTTGCTATATCTTTTAAGCTTCTTTTAGAGTTTCTTACTCAGTCTTCATTATCTATTCTTTAACTTTCCATCTCTCTATCTCTTTGTAAAACATTTTGGCTAACTCCCTCAGATCTTCCACTTCATTGATAATCTCTTCAGCTCCATCTAGTTTCTTCTTTAATCCATCCATTGAATACTTTTTTTCCTCATAATTTTGTTTTAAATTTTTGTTTAGCTTCTTTTGAAATCTATCTATTCATTTTTCATACTTTCTGATCTAGGCACCCAATTCTAGTTGCCCCACCTCCTTTGTTTTTTATCTCCTCATCTATTGTTTGTGTGTTATAGTTTACTTAGTATTTCCTTGTATTTGAAGTAGGATGAGGGATTCTCCACTTCAAGTTATTCTACCATATTGTCTGGAAATTCCCAACTTATTTATCACTCAGCAGCCAAATTATCTATTGAAAATGCAGAATGTTTCACTAGATAATTCTACTGAATTTTTAAAGAAGAATGAACACAATTTCTACAAAATCTCTTCCAGAAAATAAAAGAGGAAGGAATACTTCCCAATGCATTTTATGAAAGTACCATTACCCTAGTATCAAACCCTGACAAAGACCATAGGAAAAAAAAAAACAAAAAAACGAAAACAAAAAGAAAATATCAGCTACAAACCAATATCTCTCATCGATATAGGTGAAGAAAAAAAAAAATTAACAATGTATTAGCAAATAGAATTCAGCAATACATAAAAGGAATTGTACAACATGACCGAGTGAGTTTATTCCAGGAAAAAAAAGCTGGTTCAATACTTAAAAATCAATCAGTGTAATCCACCATATTAACAGGTTAAAGAAGAAAAATCACATGATCATATCAATCAATGCAGAAAATGTATTTGACAAAACCCAACACCTGTTTGTGATAAAAACTCCCAGAAAAATAGGAATAGAGAGGAACATTCTCAACTTGATAAACCGTATCTTCAAAAATCTGCAATCAATATAATACTTAATGGTGAGTGAGCAGCCATCTAAGATACTCCACAAGTCTCACCCCATCTGGAACAAGGCAGAATGAAGAAAACCAAAGACATAAGGGAAATATTAGTTCAAAAGACTAATGGACCACAACTACCACAGCCTCCACCAGACTGAGTCCAGCACAATTACATGGTGCCCGGCTACCACCACTGACTGCTCTGACAGGGATCACAATAGAGGGTTTTGGACAGAGCTGGAGAAAAAAGTAGAACAAAATTCTATCTCACAAAAAGAAAAAAGAAAAAAAAAAAAAAAAAGACCAGACTTACTGGTCTGACAGAGACTGGAGAAATCCCAAGAGTATGGTCCCCAGACACCCTTACAGCTCAGTAATGAAATCACTCTGGAGGTTCACCCTTCAGCCAAAGGTTAGACAGCCCCATAAAACAAAACGAGACTAAACGGGCACACCAGCCTGGGGCAAGGACTAGAAGGCAGGAGGGGACAAGAAAGCTGGTAATGGGGAAGCCAAAGTCAAGAAGGGGAGAATGTTGACATGTCATGGGGTTGGCAACCAATGTCACAAAACAATATGTATATTAATTGTTTAATTAATTGTTTGTTCTGTAAACCTTCCTCTAAAGTACAATAAAAAAAATAAAATAAAATAAATATATAATACTTAATAGTGAGAAACTGGACACTTTTCCCCAACGATTAAGAAGGCAGCAAGAATGTCTGCTCTCACTACTTCTATTTATTATAGCACTAGAAGTTCTAGCCAGTTATTTCCTTTGTGTGTCTTTTTGTACTGGCTAGAACTTCTACTGCTATAATAAATAAAGCACACAAAGGAAATAAAAGGCATACTGATTGGAAAGGGAGAAATAAAACTTGCTCTATTTACAGATGATATAAGTTTCTGCACAGAAAATCCCAAGGAATCTACAAAAAAATAAATAAGCAAACAAATAACTCCTAGAACTAATAAATGAGTTCAACAAGGTTGCAAATTACAAGGTAAACATGCAAAAACCAATTGTATTTTTATACATTAGCAATGAACACATGGGCACTGAAATTAAAAGTACAAGGCCATTTACAATCATTCAAAAAATAAAATTGAATTTCAGATAAATAATTTCTCATGTAAGTATATCCCAAATATTGCACATAATTATACTAACTTTTTTTTCCCATTTCTTATCTGAAATTCAAACTTAACTGGATGTGCTATATTTTCATTTGCTAAATCTGGCCACTAGCTGCTCATAGTGGGACCATCTCTATAACGCATCCTTGTGTTAACTCTCCCTCCTTACCAGTTTCTCTCTCCCTGATCTTCTCTCCCTCTCTCTGATATCACAGATATGTTCTCCCATTTAATTGTCTCAGGATGAGATACTCCCCTTGTGTCTTCTAAGAAAGAAATAATTTTTAAAAAGGCTACAAACCCTCAAATTAAGAAAACTCTTTTTAACTAAGTGTCATGGATTGAATAGCTCCCCCCTCCAAAAAAAATATGTGTCAGCTTGGCTAGACCATGATTCCCAGTATTACATTGTTGTCCTCCATTTTGTGATCTGATGTAATTGTCCTATATGTTGTAAATCCTAATCTCTTCCTGTAGTTAATGAGGCAAGATTAGGTTATGATAAAGAGGATTATGGTGGGACACAACAACCTTACTCAGTTCACATCCCTGATTCAATGTAAAGGGAGCTTCCCTGGGGTGTGTCCTGCATCACCTTTTATCTTACAAGAGATAAAAGGAGAGATAAAGTAACAGAGAGAGAGGGACCTCATTACACCAAGAAAGAAGAGCCAGGAGCAGAGTGTGCCCTTTGGACCCAGGGTCTCTGTGCTGAGAAACTCCTAGACCAGGGGAAGATTGATGACAAGGACTTTCGCCTAGAGCCAACAGGGAAAAAAAGGCTTCCCCTGGAGCTGGCACCCTGAATTCGGACTTCTAGCCTCCTAGACTGTGAGAGAATTAACTTTTGTTAAAGCCATCCACTTGTGGTATTTCTGTTACGGTAGTACTAGATAACTAAGACACCAAGTACATGGCTATTCTGCAGTCAGTACTACCATCGATTTGGGTTGCTACAGTAAAAGTTAAGGAACACTTCTCACCTCACTGCTCTAAATGAATTCACTCAATTGCTTTCTGAATCTTTTCTACATGTTTTGAAGTCTGAAGGGATATTTACTAAGAAGACTAGTGCTCAAGTATAAGCCTTAAAAAATCATTTGATCTGGTTAAGTCACCTGTGCCCTACTTTGGCAAAATGTGTTTGAAGTCTTTCATTTAACAAAAATAAGCCTTCCTTTTCACAATGTTATGGAAAAGCCCCATGAAGGGGAGAAGGCATCCCCCCACTGAGCTGCCTTCAGCTTCAAGAACTTCTCCTAATTTGTGATGTATTAAAAACCAGTTGTCATGGAGTTAATTCCAACTAATGACGAACCCATGTGTGTCAGAGTAGAATTGCACTCCATAGGGTTTTCAATGGCTAATTTTTCAGAAGTAGATCACCAGGCCTGTCTTTGGAGGTACCTCTGGGTGGACTGGAAACCCTGGTGGCATAGTGGTTAAGAGGTAAGGATTCTAACCAAAAGGTCGGCAGTTCAAGTTCACCAGGCACTCCTTGGAAACTATATGGGGCAGTTCTACTCTGTACTATAGGATCACTATGAGACAGAATCTACTTGAGGGCAACGTTTCCCCACCTCCCCGGGTAGACTTAAACACCAAACTTTCAGTTAGTAGCGAGCACATTAACTGTTTGCACCCAGGGACTCCAGTGATATACTAGTGTGTGCTTATACAATGCACCAACTACTCAAAAGTCTTCATTCACAGAAGCAAACTGATCCACAGGCACTCTCATGGTGGAGAGGCCAGCATTCAAACATCTGTTGGCAGACAAGAAGCCTGAGAATCTTTGGGGGGAGGTAGCAGCAGGATTTTCCCCAAACTACCAGGTAAGTCAGGGGCAGAAAATGAATTGGAGCTTTTAATAAGAAGCCGTAGTTTGTGTGTGTTTTCTTTCTTCTTTCGTTTTTCCAGATCTCAGAAACAGGAAGTTCCTCTCAGGCCCAGCACTAAAGCTGTTTCAGCTTTATGCTCATCATCTTGGGTGAGAATTTTCTGTTTCAAGAGATTCTTGATGTTGTCCCCCTCCTCCGGAAGGGTCAAGTAGAACGCACAAAATTATTTCAGTGTAATTTAAAGGTAGTTTTGGAGAGCAGTGTGAGAAAAGTGGAATTGTAACTCACAGGTCTAATATGTACTGCTTCAGGTAGTGATCCCGTTGAACCCAGCTATCTTCCAAAGGCCTCTGAGAATCACCTCATGGAATTGAGAAGCAAGGTGTGGGGGCCATGTGCAGGTGCATCAGAGTTTCCTAAGTAGGGGCAAGGGGATGCAATTCCCAGGCACAGACAGTACCCCCTCTCCAAGCTTCTGAACCAGACTCCATATCCACATAACCTCCTTGGGAGGACTTGGTGCACACTACAGTTTGCTATCACCACCCATCTGTCAGTTTTTACCTACTGTGGTGGCTTGTGTGTTGCAATGATGGTGGAAGCTACGCCACCGCTATTTCACATATGAGCAGTATCGCTCATTGTGGACAGGTTTCAGCAGAGCTTCCAGACTAAGACAGACTAGGAAGGAAGGCCTGAAAATCTACTTCTGAAAATGAGCCAATGAAAGCTCTATGGATCACAACAGAATGTTGTTCAATATATTGCTGGAAGATGAGCCTCCTAAGTTGGAAGGCACTCAAAATACTCAGTGGCGCAACAAGGGACTCAAGCATACAAAGAATCATGAAGATGGTACAGGACAGGGCAACATTTCATTCTGTTGTGCATGGGGTCGCCATGAGCCAGAGCCAACTTGATGGCAACTAACAGCAACAACAGTTCACTAATCACCAGGATAAAGGGTAAAGGCGTCCCCTCTTTTCTCTTTCTTCATTCCTTTGATAGACACAGTGGCTAAACTGCCCCATTTGCCACATTCCATACCTCTTGTCCCTCTTGCGTTCCAGCCTTTGCAGGAAAAGATCCCAAAGCATCTCACCTTACAATGCTGTCTTCAAGAACATCGCCATCAACCTGAGCTTCCTTAGCCTCATTTAAGGCAGCACTGCCTCTGGTTGGTCCATTGCCTCGTCCTCTGCTTCTCTGGCCTCAGCATTCTTGTGTCACTCACTGTGACTGCTGTCAAGTCCACGCTGGAGAATTCAGCCCATGAGCAAATTTCCTAGCATGGCGTGCATCTGAAAGGGTTTGAATCACCACAGCTGTTACTTTTTGTATCCTTTTGCCCACGTCTTTGGGTATCTCTGAGAGACGGAGTCACCAGGTGTGCCTCTAACTAGCAAAATCAGGAATCATTCAAGGCTTTGATGGCGCCAATTAGCTTTCCAGCATGAGAGCCAAGATTTTTTTCTAATTAAGGCAGGAGCGGTTCCTCAGTCTATAATAATCTCATTTAAAGTGTGTCCAAAACACTTAACATGCTTTGTTTAGGAACATCATTCCTATGCATTTTTTAAATCTATGTAAAAATAGATGGATCTTAGGGATGCTGAGTTTCTAGACCCCTATCACATAGTCAACACTGGTGCAGGGTTGTGGCTTTGTCACAACAAATGAGCTGTTTGATCTTTAAGGACATGACCTCCAGGATGCTTGCATATTTGTGCAGTGAAGACCTGCTCATCTTTGGAGAAAGGCTCGGGCCTTTCCTGTAAAAGAAGCAAACAAACATATCCTTTCGACAAGCACAGTGGGTCCGTTTGTCTCCGGGTCTTCCTTTCACCATGGAAGCATCAATTCAAATTTGACAAATACAAGCATAGATCAAGGGATTCTTTGATGTCAAGGAAAGCTAGTGACTGAGGCCATTCTCGAACCTCATTCTAAACAGAGCTCAGGACAATGCAAGACTCACTGGACTCTAAGCACCAGGAGAGGGGGACCTGGGTGTGTTGGGGTCATCACTGTATGCCCAGAATCTAGAATAGTGCCTAGTGCACAGCCTGTGCTGTGTCAATACTTGTAGAACAAGACTTTTGAATGAAGTTTTAGTCTTTCAGGAAAGATAGATGGCTTCCTCTTGCACCCAATGGGACTGCTTTGCACAAGGCATTCTAATCCACACTTCTGACTCCTTACATTAGAGCTGGGGACAGCCAAAGACTGTTAGAAAAGACCCAAAGTCACTTATCATGCAAAAATCATTTTTCTTTCTCTATAGTTGCAATAGAATCTAGGTTCTAATTTTTTCCCTGAGTGATGCAAATAGTTGAGCACTTGACTACTGGCCAAAATGATAGCAGTTCGAACCCACCCAGAGGCACCTCCTAAGACAGGACTGGTGATTTGCTTCTGAAAGGTCACAGCCATGAAAACCTTATGGAGCAGTTCAACTCTGCACACATGGGATCACCATGAGTCAGAATTGACTCAGCAGCAACTAACAACAACAACAATTTAACCATCCCATGAGTTCCCTTTATGGAAGTTACAAATCCAGGGAAAGTCATCTTTACTCTGGAAAAGGACATAATCTCTTTATCAGGTGCCCAGTAACAAAGTGGAACAACAGTGGGTTTGCAACCGATGCACAATTATTCAGCCAAGTCTGCCTCATTGCTGACCAAATGATTGTTTTAAACAAGGTTTGCCATCAGGTAGGAAAATAGGCTGGTCTGACTTGATCCCCTAGTCCTTTCCCTTTACTTATGGGGAAGGTACTGACAAGTAATCAGAGGGAGCAAAGCAAAGGTGCTAGATGTCGCCTGCTGGCACAAGTCCTCAGGTAATTACAACAGTCTAGAAAGCACGTCTTTAGATGGTGTGAATGTTATGGGACCACTTGGCCAGGCTGTGGTGCCCAATGTTTGATCAAACACGAGTCTAGATGTTGCTGGGAAAGCGTTTTGTAGATGTGCTTCACATTTACAATCAGTTGACTGTAAGTAAGGAAGATGACCCTCAGTAGTGTGGGTGGGCCTCATCCAATCAGTTGAAGGCCTTAGGAGCAAAAACTGAGGGCTCCAGAGACGATTCTGCCTCAAGACTGTAGTATAAAAATCTTGCCCAAGTTTCCAGCCTGCCCAACTACCCTACAGATTTCAGACTTGTCAGCCCCACAATCACACAAGCCAACTCCTTAAAATCAATCTCTCTCTTTCCTTCTCTAGTATACATATAAATGTATAAACCAATATATATTATAAAATCCAAACCAACTAAACCCGTTGCCATCGATTCCAACTCATAGTGACCCTATAGGACAGTGGAACTGCCACATAGGGTTTCCAAGAAGTTGCTGATGGATTCGAACTGCCAACTTTTTGGTTAGCAGCTGAACATTTAACCACTGCCAGGGCTCCAATACATGATATAATATGCATTAACAAATCAAAAAAACCAAACCAGTTGCCATCCAGTCAATTCTGGTTCATGGCAACACCATGTGTGTCTGAGTAGAACTGTGCTCCATAGGGTTTTCTTTTTTTGTTTCTTGTTGTAGTTTAAATGAAGTTTACATTTCAAGTTAGTCTCCCATATAAAAATTTATAGACACACTGTTATGTGACCCTAACTGCTCTCCCCATACTGTGACAGTATGCTCCTGCTTTCCACCCCTGATTCCCCATGTCCATTCAACCACCTCCTAGCCCTCTCTGCCTTCCCATCTCACCTTTGAAGAGAAGCTGCCCATTTAGTCTCTTGTATCTACTTGAGCTAAGAGGCACACTCCTCACGACTATCACTTTATGTCCCACAGTCCAGTCCAATCCCTGTCTGAAGAGTTGGGGTCAGAAATTGTTTTACTTCTGAGCTGATACAGAATTCGGGGGCCATGCTTTCCAGGGTTCCTCCAGTCTCATTCAGACCATTAAGTCGGGTCTTCTTACTAGAATTTGAGTTCTGCACCCCACATTTCTCCTGCTCCATCAGGGACTCTCTGCTATATTCCCTGTCAGGGTGGTCATTGGTGGTAGCTGGGCACCATCTACTTCTTCTCGTCTCAGGCTGATGAAACCTCTGGTTTATGTGGCACTTTCTGTCTCTTGGGCCACTACTCTCCTTGTGTCTATGGTGTTCTTCGTTCTCCTTTACTTCAGGTGGTTGGGACCAATTGATGCATCTTAGATGGCCGCTTGCAAGCTTTTAAGACCCCAGACGCCACTCACCAAAGTGGGAGGCAGAACATTTTCTTAATAAGCCTTGTTATGCCAATTGACCTCGATGTCCCCCAAAACCATGGTCTCCAGACCCCTACCACTCTGTCCCTCAAAGTGTTTGATGGTATTCAGAAAACTTCTTAGCTTTGGTTTATTCCAGTTGTGCTGACTTCCCCTGTAGTGTGTGCTGTCCTTCCCTTCATCTAAGATAATTCTTATCTACTATCTAGTTAGTAAATAACCATCACCCTCCCTCCCCACCCTTGTAACCATCAAAGAATGTTTTCTTCTGAGTTTAAACCTTTTCTTGTGTTCTTGTAACAGTGGTCTTATACAATATTTGTCCTTCTGTGACTGACTAAATTCACTCAGCATAATGCCCTTCCATAGGGCTTTTGACGGCTGATTTTTCAGAAGTAGATTGCCAGGCCTTTCTTCCAAGGCACCTCAAACCCCCAACCTTTCAATTAGCAGCCCAGTACATTAATTGTTCTCACCACCCAGGGATAATATACAAAATATGTTGTTGTTGGGTGCCATCAAGTTGATTTTCCACTCATAGCTATCCCATATGACAGAGTAGAACTGCCCCATAAGATTTTCTAGGCTCTAATCTTTATGGGAGCAGATTGCAGGTCTTTCCCTTTTGGAGCCGCTTAGGTGGGTTCGAACCAACCTTTCACTTAGCAGCTGAGTGCTTAACCTTTGTGCCACCAGGGCTCCTATATATATATGTGAGGGCCCTGACTGTCAATGCCCATGGCAGGGTCTGTGTCGTGTCCCACTTTTCCTTGTATGTTGGGGTCCAGGAATGTGTTTGTTGCATAATTTGTGCTTAGTAAACACTAGTGAAGGAATGAAGAGATTCCTCAAATCCTCCGTGTTTAGAAAGGGCATCACCTTGTCTCCTACAATTTATAAACATTGTAGAAGAAAGACAATCAGCTCCAGGGAACATCCACATGAGGTGGCGTGTAATGGAGTGGCACTTTCTAGAAATCCAGCCGAGAAGCCAGAAGCCATTTCCTTGGTTAGTTGACAAGGATGCCTGAGAGCTTCTTCCCTTTACAACTTGAAAAACAAATAGGAACAACTCTGAGATCACAATGAAATTCCCCTTGTAAATAACTGCAGAGAACAAGGACTTGGGGGTGACTTGGCTCCAGCCTCAGGTGATGTGAGGAATGGAATAGGGGAAAGTAAAGAGGAAAGGAACATCTTTTGCTCTAAAGAGCAGTGTGGTCCAAGGGCTCTCTTATTTAATAAGGAAGTGTTATCGCCTGATCCATATGTTCCAGTTTCTATTTAGAGCTAATTTGCTGCGGCCTGCACAATGCAGCCCCAAGGGAGAGGCTGGCTTCCGGCGCCCAGCTGGCCAGTAGTTGCTTCATGGCTCAGTTTACTGCATTCATTTGGAGCGGGTCCCAAGCACAGTTAGGGCTTGGGGTCATTCTTTGAACCATCCACAGGGTTTCCTGAGGCCACCAACCATATCTCCTCACTGGCCTTGCCTGGAGACACTGCATGGCCTAGGTTTCCCTTCTAAAGGAAGATCTCAGACCCTGCTCTGGAGCTCTCTCCTGGGCCTCTCCTTTTGTCTTTTGTATTAGTTACCTAGAGGCAGTGATGGTGGTTCAAGGGTTGAATTCTTGCCTTCCATGCCGAGACCTGTGTTCGATTCTTGGCCAATGCACTTCATGAGCAGCCACTAGCCATCTGTCAGTGGAGGCCTGTGTGTTGCTATGATGCTAAATAGGTTTCAGCAGAGCTGCAACACTAAGATGGAGTAGGAAGAAAAGCCTGGTGATCTACTTCAGAAAATCAGCCAGTGAATACCCTATGGGTCACAACAGTTTGATATGCAACAAATCACTGGGATTTTGTTCCATGCTGCGTGGGGTTGCCATGAATCGGGGGCTGAGGCAACAGCAGATGATGACAACAATAGTTCCTTGAAGCTGCCTGACCAAGGGCCGCAGTCTCTCGTGGGCTGTGAGCTCCTTGCCCTGTGGCCCTCTCCAAATGACAGCTCACAATATGGCAGCCTGCTTCTCCAAGCTAGCAAGGGAGAGAGTCTCCTCTAGACCGGCATTACAAACTTACAATGTAACAATTACAAAAATACAATGCAACAGAATCACCTACACATAACTATGCACATTCCATCACCAATGCCATATTGATTAGCAGCAAGTGAAAGTCCTGCCCACACTCAAGAGGAGGAAACTTCACAAAGGTGTGAATACTATAAGGCAGAGGTCACAGGGGCTGCCTTGGAGTCTGCCCCCACATTCCTCTACATCCCACCCTCTTGCCTTCAAATTTTTCTACCTCTCCCAACTTTATAGTACCATCATAGGCTTAACTACAAAATTCCTGATTTGCATGTGAAATGCCTACTGAAAATCTCCATTTGTAGATCTAAAAGTGATGTTGAAGTTACCATGTCCACACCCAGTCCTGATTGTCAACCCCCAAAACTCTTCCCTCCCAAGGTTTTCACCATCAAATCAGATGGTAGCACCATCCCTCTGGATTTTCAGGCAAAAAAACATCTTTGACTCTTCTGCCTTATTTCTACAGTCAATCTATTGGCCAACCCTGCTGATTCTACCTTGAAATTATACCCAGATTCCAACCACTTCTTACTCCTGCCTCTTTGTTCCACTTAGGACAAAGTCAGTGCTGCCATGTTTCAACTGGATCAACAGACTCATTGGATCACTGTTTCGCTCTTGTCTCCTTACAATCTCTTCTCAACAATTTAGCCTCCATGATTCTTTTAAAAGATTATACTCTGCTTAAAACAGTCCAATAGCTCCCATCTTAGTTAAGCCCAAAGCCCTCACTATGGTCTATATGGTACCCTATGATGAACTCTTGCATACATCTTTAACTTGAATAAACATAACTCTGTCATTGCTCACTCCTCTGGAACTTCATTCACCTTTTTGTTGTTCCTCAAACTCAGGAAGCATTCTTCAGCACAGGGCCTTTGCACCGGCTGCCGCTTTTGGCTACAGTGCATGTCTCTCAGATATTCCAAGGTAGGGTCTCTCTTTTACTTAGGTCTCTGCTTACATGTCCCTTCTCAGTGAAGCCTTCCCTGACCTCAATGTACACAATAGCTACACACACTCCAGTCTGGTACCTTCTAACCTTCTTACTTCTCTCGATGTTTCTGCATAGAACTGACAGAATATATGTTTATGTATTTGTTTGTTTGTTGTCTCCTCCCAATAGCACGTAAGTGTCATGAGAACAGAAACTTCGTTGTTCAGTGTTGTATCTCTAGGGCATAGTACTTTACCTGGACAATACATGTTGACTGACTGACTGAATGAATCAATGGGTTCTGACATCACTCTACCATGGAGCCTTAGGGCTCAGGAAAAATTCTTTTATCCATTGTGTGTGTGTGTGTGTGTGTGTGTAGGAGGGTCTTCATTTCAATTATTGTCTTCATTAAACCTAAGTTTAAGCCTTTCTAGGTCTGGAACACAAGCTATCTCTTTGAGTACACAAAATTTCTCCTTTGACTCCTGTTTTCTTCTCAACTTGTATTGAAAGTTTTAGAATACAAACTACGTCAGACCATTATGCTGGTATGACTAATTTGTTACTCTGACAAACATGGAGTTTGCAGGAAATGATTCTCCCCATGTTGGGTCTCTAAATGAAACAATAAAACGACAACAGTGACGTCCATGACAATGGAAAGGGTGATGAGGAAGAGGCTGTCACTGATTAGAGCCTTTCTGCAGATCCCATTCCTGCTCTATCACCTACCAGCTACCTCAGTTTGGCAGGCTACTTATCCTGTCCAAATTTCCTTGTTTTTGTATAAAGATAGGTTCATCATACCACCCATGCAAAATTATTATGTTGTTGTTGCTGTTGTTGTTAGTTGCCATTGAGTCAGTTCCGATTTACAGCGACCCTATGTACAACAGAACGGAACACTGCCTGGCCCTGTGTGCCATCCTCACAATTGTTGCTATGCTTGAGCCCATTGTTGCAGCCACTGTGACAATCCATCTCATTGAGGGTCTTTCTCTTTTTTTTTTTTTTAATATATATTTTATTATACTTCAGGTGAAAGCTTACAGAGCAAATAGTTTCTCACGAAATAGTAGTACACATGTTGTTCTATAACATTGGTTAACAACCCCACAACGTATTAAGCCTCTAAATTCTCAACCTTTTTTTTTTTTGATGAAAATTACAGATGGCCAAAGATACACCGTTTCAAAAATTTCTACATTCACAGTTCAGTGACATTGACTACGCTCTTCCAACTGTGCTGTTATTCTCACTTAAGATGAAGGCTTACAGAACAAAATAGTTTTTCATTTAACAGTTACTACACATGTTGCCCTATGACAATGGTTAACAATCTCACAGCACATCAAGAATATCCTTACTCCACCTTGTGTTCCCTATCACCAGGGGGCTTCCTTGTCCCCTTCTGTCTTCTGGACCTTGTCAGTGGACTATTGTACCTCTTTAGTCTCATTTGTTAATTTATTTATTTATTTATTTTTATTTTATTTAAACACCATTTCAAAACATTTTACTTACACATTTAAGTGATATTGACTATGCTCTTCCAATTGTGCTGCCATTCTCGCCCAAGATGAAGGCTTACAGGACAAAACAGCCTCCCATTTAATAGTTACTACAAATGTTGCCCTATAGCAGTGGTCAACAATCTCACAATACATTGACAGTGTCCTTATTCAATTTGTGTTCCTTATCATCAGTTTCCTACTCTCCCTCTGCCTTCTGGCCCTTGTCACCGGACTCCTGTACCTCGTTAGTCCCATTTAGTTTTACTGGGGTGTCCATTCCCAGGCTTAACATCGAACCTCGAAGGTAACTTCACCTCTGAGCTGAAAGGGTGTCTGGGGGCCACACTCTCGAGGTTTCTCTAGTATTCTTTAGGCCAGTAAATCTGGTCTTCTTTTTTTTTGGGGAGTTAAAATTATGCTCTACATCCTACTCCAGCTCTGCCCAGAACCCTCTGTTGTGATCCTGGTCAGAGGAGTCATTGGTGGTAGCCGGGCACCATCCAGCTGTACTGGGCTCAGTCCCGTGGAGGCCTTGGTAGCTGTGGATCATTAGTCCTTCAGACTAATCTTTTCTTGTATCCTGTT
This sequence comes from Dugong dugon, assembly GCA_030035585.1. Classification (NCBI taxonomy): domain Eukaryota; kingdom Metazoa; phylum Chordata; class Mammalia; order Sirenia; family Dugongidae; genus Dugong; species Dugong dugon. The sequence goes on from CM057462.1 coordinate 28,231,549, forward strand.
CTCTTCGTTCTCCCTTGTTCCCGAAGGGATGAGATCAGTGGAGTATCTTAGATGGCCGCTCATAGGCTTTTAAGACCCCAGACACTACTCACCAAGGTAGAATGTAGAGCATTATCTTTATAAGTAGTGTCATGCCAATTGAGCTAGATGTTCCCTGAGATCATGGTCCCCAGAGCCCTCCGTCCAACAACTCAGTCCCTCGGGGGGTTTGGATGTGTCTATAGGGCCTCCATGACCTTTCCTTGTGCAGGTTGTGTTAGTTTCCCCTGTACTATGTACTATCTCACCTCTCACCCAAGTTACCACTTACCTATTACCTATTTAGTATTCCCCCCCCCTCCCATCCCTGGTAACCAACAAGGATTGTTACACTTTGCATGTGAATTTTTTCATGGGTTTTTACAATAGAGGTCTCATACAATATTTGTCCTTTTGTGATTGACTTATTTCACTCAGCATGATGTCCTCCAGTTTCATCCACGTTATGAGATGGTTCACTGATTCGTTGTTGTTCTTTCTCGTTGCATAGTACTCCATTGTGTGTATGTACCATAGTTTGTGTATCCATTCATCTGTTGATGGACATCGAGGTTGTTTCCATCGTTTTGCTATTGTGAACAATGCTGCCATGAACATAGGTGTGCATATGTCTATTCGAGTGATGACTCTTATTTCTCTAGGATATATTCCTAGGAGTGGGATTGCTGGATCGAATGGTACGTCTATTTCTAGCTTTCTGAGGAAACGCCATATCATTTTCCAAAATGGCTGTATCATTTTGCATTCCCACCAGCAGTGTATAAGAGTTCCCGTCACCCTGCAGCCCCTCCAACATTTGTTATTTCCAGTGTTTTTGATTCGTGCCAGTAATGCTGGGGTGAGATGGTATCTCATTGTGGTTTTAATTTGCATTTCTCTAATGGCTAGTGATCGCGAGCATTTCCTCATGTGTCTGTTGGCCATTTGAATGTCTTCCTTGGTGAAGTGTCTGTTCATTTCCTTTGCCCATTTTTTGATAGGAATGGTTGTCTTTTTGTTGTAGAGGTGTTGGATTTTCTTGTAGATTATGGAGATTAGACCTTTGTCTGACTTGTACTGTCCAAAAATTTTTTCCCAGTCTGTAGGTTCTCTTTTGACTCTTTTGGTGAAGTGTTTTGAAGAGCATAGATGTTTGATTTTTAGAAGATCCCAATTATCTAGTTTATCTGTTGGGTTTTTTGTGTTGATGTTTATGGTTTGTATCCTGTTAATGCCATGTATTAAGGTCTGAAGCGTTGGGCCTATTTTTTCTTCTATGAATTTTATAGTTTGAGGCTTTATATTCAGGTGTTTGATCCATTTTGAAGTAGTTTTTGTATATGGTGTGAGGTATGGGTCCTGTTTCATTTTTCTACAAATGGATATCCAGTTTTGCCAGCACCATTTGTTAAAAAGACTGTCTTTTCCCCATTTGATGTATTTTGGGCCCTTGTCAAAAATCAGGTGACCGTAGGTGGATGGATTTACATCTGAGTTCTCAATTCTGTTTCATTGGTCAATGTCTCTGTTGTTGTACCAGTACCAGGCTGTTCAGAGTACTGTAGCTGTATAGTAGGTTCTCAAGTCAGGTAGTGTGAGTCCTCCAACTTTATTCTTCTTCTTCAGTAGTGCTTTACTTATTCGGGGTTTCTTCCATTTCCATATAAAGTTAATGATTAGTTTTTCCATCTCTTTGAAGAATGTTGTTGGTATTTGTATCGGGATTGCATTGTATTTGTAGATTGCTTTAGGTAGAATTGCCATTTTCACAATGTTGAGTCTGCCTATCCATGAGCATGGTATGTTTTTCCATTTATGTAGATCCCTTTGGATTTCATGCAGCAGTGTTTTGTAGTTTTCTTTGTATAGGTTTTTTATATTCCTGGTCAGATTTATTCCTAAGTATTTTATCTTTTTAGGGGCTATTGAAAATGGTATTGATTTCCTGATCTCCTTTTCATCGTTCTCTTTACTGGTGTATAGGAATCCAACTGATTTTTGAATGTTTATCTTGTATCCTGCTACTCTGCTGAATCTTTCTATTAGTTCCAGTAAATTTCTCGTGGAGTCTTTAGGGTTTTCTATGTATAGTATTATATCATCTGCAAACAGGGACAGTTTAACTTCTTCATTACCAATTTGGATGCCCTTTATTTCTTTCTCTTGCCTTACTGCTCTAGCTAGAACTTCCAGCACAATGTTAAATAGGAGTGGTGATAAAGGGCATCCTTGTCTTGTTCCTGTTTTCAAGGGGAATGTTTTCAGCCTCTCTCCATTAAGAATGATGTTGGCTGTTGGTTTTGCATAGATGCCCTTTATTATGTTGAGAAATTTCCCTTCTATACCTATTTGATTGAGAGCTTTTATCAGGAATGGGTGTTGGACTTTGTCAAATGCCTTTTCTGCATCAATTGAGATGATCGTGTGATTTTTTTCTTTCCTTTTATTTATGTGGTGGATTACGTTGATGGATTTTCTAATGTTAAACCATCCTTGTATACCTGGTATGAATCCTACTTGGTCGTGGTGTATTATTTTTTTGATATGATGCTGAATTCTATTGGCTAGAATTTTGTTCAGAATTTTTGCATCTATATTCATGAGAGATATTGGTCTGTAATTTTCTTTTTTTGTGATGTCTTTGCCTGGTTTTGGTATCAGCGTTATGCTGGCTTCATAGAATGGATTTGGAAGTGTTGCTTCCTCTTCTATGCTCTGAAATAACTTGAGTAGAACTGGTACGAGCTCTTCTGTAAATGTTTTGTAGAATTCTCCAGTGAAGCCATCTGGGCCAGGGCTTTTTTTGATTGGGAGATTTTTTTATTACCTTTTCAATCTCTTCTCTTGTTATGGGTCTGTTCAGATTTTCAATATCACTTTGTTGTAGTTTGGGTAGGCTGTATGTTTCTAGAAATTTATCCATTTCCTCTAGGTTTTCAAATTTGTTGGAATATAGTTTTTCATAATATTCTGTTATAATCCTTTTTATTTCAGTTGGGTCTGTTGTAATGTCCCCCATTTCATTTCTTATTTGGGTTATTTGTGCCCTCTGCTGTTTTTCTTTTGTCAGTCTGGCCAGTGGTTTGTCGATTTTGTTGATTCTTTCAAAGAACCAACTTTTGGTTTTGTTGATTCTTTCTATTGTTTTTCTGTTCTCTATTTCATTTATTTCTGCTCTGATCTTTACTATTTCCTTTCTTCCGGTGGTTGTAGGCTTTTTTTGTTGTTCTCTTTCTATTTGTTTGAGTTCTGTAGTTAATGTTTTGATTTTGTTCCTTTCTTCTTTTTTGATATGTGCATCTATTGCTATAAATTGTCCTCTGAGGACTGACTTTGCTGTGTCCCAAAGGTTTTGGTATGATGTGTTTTCATTTTCATTTGATTCTAGGAATTTTTTAATTCCATCTCTGATTTCTTCTATTACCCATTGATGTGTAAGCAGAGTATTATTCAGTTTCCATGTGTTTGATTTTTTTTCCTTGCTCTTTCTAGTGTTAATTTCTACCTTGATGGCATTGTGGTCAGAGAAGATACTGTGAATTATCTCAGCATTTTGGATCTTGTTGAGGATTGCCCTGTTGCCTAAGATGTGGTCTATTCTGGAGAACGTTCCATGTGCATTCGAAAAGAATGTGTACTTTGCAGCGGTTGGATGGATTGTTCTATATATGTCTATGAGGTCCAGTTGGCTGATTGTGTCCTGTAGGTCTTCTGTATCTTTGCTGAGTTTCTTTTAGTTGTTCTGTCCTTTACTGAGAGTGGTGTGTTGAAGTCTCCTACTATTATTGTGGAACTGTCAATTTCTCTTTTCAGTGCTGTTAGAGTTTTTTTTATGTATTTTGGAGCCCTGTCATTGGATGCATAGATATTTATTATGGTTATGTCTTCATGATGGATCATCCCCTTAATCATTATATAGTGTCCTTCTTTGTCTTTTATGGTAGATTTTGTTTTAAAGTCTATTTTATCTGAGATTAGAATTGCCACTCCTGCTCTTTTTTGATAGTTGTTAGCTTGATATATTTTTTTCCAACCTTTGATTTTTAATAAATTCACATCTTTGTTTCTAAGGTGTGTCTCTTGTAGACAGCAAATTGATGGATCCTGTTTTCTTATCCATTCTGCCACTCTCCGTCTCTTTATGGGTGCATTGAGTCCATTTACGTTCAGTGTAATTATTGATAGATGTGAGTTTGTTGCTGTCATTTTGTAGTGCTTTTTTTTGTGATGCTGAAGTTTTCTTTGTTCTTCTTACTCTCTTGTGCTGAGTTCCTTTTGTTTGTGGATTTTGTGTTCATTTCTTTTGTTTTTGTAGGTTTTATTTTTGCTGAGACTTTATGTTTTTTGTCTTTATTTTTATGAGTTGGTTTGTTAACTTTTTTTGTGGTTACCATGAATTTTACCCTTATCTTTATAATTTTGAAGCAGTCTACCATTACTTGGTATCGCCTTGCCTTCCTCTCCTTTAGCAGGTTCTATACCTATGCCGTTTGTTCCCTCTTTCATTGTTTTGATGTTGTTGTCATCCTTTGATTGATTTCTCTGATTCCCTGTTGTATATCTTTTGTTTTTGGAAAGTCCTCTGTAGTTCAGTTCCTAGAATGGTATCTGGTTCATGTGAACCTGCGTCCTAGGTCTTAGGTCCTGCCTGAGGCCTGAAGCTGTTTGTCCTCAGATCGAAGAACTCCCTTTAATAATTCTTGTAAGTTTGGTTTGACGTTTGCATATTCCTTTAGTTTCTGTTTATCTGGAAATGACCTAATTTCACCATCAAATCTGAATGAGAGTTTTGCAGGATATATTATTCTTGGCTGACAATTTTTTTCTTTCAAGATTTTATATATGTCATCCCATTGCCTTCTTGCCTGCATGGTTTCTGCCGAATAATCTGAGCTTAGTCTTATTGTTTCTCCTCTGTATGTGACTTCTTGTTTTTCACGAGCTGCTCTCAGGATTCTTTGTTTGTCTTTAGTTTTAGCGAGTGTGAATATGATATGTCTTGGTGATTTTCTTTTGGGGTCTCTTCCATATGGGGTTCGTTGAGCTTCTTGGATGGCCAGATTTTCATTTTTCATGATATTGGGAAAGTTTTCTGTCAGCAGTTCATCAATGATCCTCTCTGTGTTTTCTGTTTTCTCCCCCTGTTCTGGTATGCCAATCACTCGTAAGTTTTTGCTTTTAATTGTGTCCCACATAACTCTCAGGGTCTCTTCATTTTTCTTTGTTCTTTTTTCTGAGTTTTCCTGAAACAGAGTTGTATCCAAGTGTTTGTCTTCAGTTCCACTGATCCTGTCTTCCATGGTTTCAAATCTACTTCTCAGCCCTTCTATGACACCGTCCATTTCTGAAATCTTGTTGTTTATCTTTTGGATTTCTAATCGTTGTTTTTGTATAATTTCGAGTTGTGAATTTATTTTGGCATTTTGTTCCTGCATCATCTTCCTGAATTCTTCCAATTTTTTGTCTGTATTTTCCATAAATTTGTCTATTTTTTCTCATGTTTGTCAGCTTTTTGCCTCAGTTCTTGGAAAATTCCGAGTATTAGTGATTTGAGTTCCATATCAGGTACTTCTAGTGCATTTTCTTCCACAGGAGAGTTATCTGGTGTTTTAATTTGTACGCCTATTGGAGCCATCTTGTCTTGTTTTTGTAAATGTTTTGATATTGTTTGCTGTTTTGGGGGCATTCAGTAGATATTTCTCTTGTTTATTGATTGTAGATTTTTTTTTTTTTGTTTCGTTCTTGTGGTACAGCTGGGCAGATCCTGCTGAGGAGGAGCCACTGGGACTGGTTGCTTGTGGCACTCACCGCATTCACCAGGACGGTCGGTAGTCAGTGCTGGGCAGGTTCCAATAGGGCGTGCCTGCACCGCTTGGTGGTGTGATGTCTAGTGCACGGTGCAGTTAGGTAGGGTGCAGTGGGAAGATGGTTATGTGTGAAGCTAAGCTGGATATGGGAGAGAGGAGATAGGAGGAGGAGCAAAAAGCGTACAAACATAAAAGAATGCTAGGGGAGCTTGTCCTTGGAATGTACAGATGAGAGACTATGGGATGGAGGAAACCAGAAGGGGGCAGAGAAAGAAAAGGAAAGAATGAACAGATAAAAATCAGAAAAGTTAAAGAACTGCAAAGTTCCCAGGGATCCCACTGATGCAGCTATGAGGTCTGGGGGAGTCGCTCTCAATTTTCACAGCTCAGCCTGGCCAGAAGGTACAGAGTCATACATCGCCTGGTATTCAGGGATCAGAAAGAGAAGGAAGAGATAGAGAGATGAGAAATTAAGCAATGAAGAAAGACAAAAGGAAAAAGAGGTAAAAGATGACAAAACTAATCAAAAAAGGAAGAAAAATAAAATTGAAAAAAAAAAAACAAAAGGGCAACACCAGCATTCAGTGCCTACAAATGGGACCCAGAGAGCCCCCACTCAGGGGCGCGAATTCCAAGAAGCCGGTAGTCTCGGGGTTAAGAGACCGTGGCCACGGGAAGTAGAGGGGCCAACAAACAAAGGCCCCAGGATCCCACCAGCGCGGGAGTCCAGACCTGGAAACAGCCACACGCCCGAACGCAGCCCTCCAGCCCCGCAGGAGAGAGCAGAGACGGCGCTCGGAACCAGGCACCCAGGCAAAAGGAGGGGAAGCGGCAGAAAAAGGCTCGCTAGCTGCCAGCAAACGGCTCCCAGAAAGCCGCCAGCCCAGGCGCGCGGAATCCAAGCACCGGCGCCCCCCAGCCCAGGGACTCTGGCCACGGAAAGCAGAGGGGCAAACGAACAAAGTACCCGGGATCCCACCCGCGCGGGAGCCCAGACCTAGAAACAGCCACACGCCCGAACGCAGCCCTACAGCCCCGCAGGAGAGAGCAGAGACGGCACTCGGAACCAGGCACCCAGGCAAAAGGAGGGGGAGGCGGCAGAAAAAGGTTCGCTAGCTGCCAGTAAACGGCTCCCAGAAAGCCGCCAGCCCAGGTGCGCGGAATCCAAGCACCGGCACCCCCAGCCCAGAGACCCTGGCCATGGAAAGCAGGGGATCCCCAGCTGAGGCGGAGAGGGGTGGGTGGTGGGAGAGCGCGCACCGCAGTTTACCGGTGGTTCTGTCTCCGACCAGATGCTCTGCAAGGCTGCTCTCCTGTTCGCTGGTCTCCGATAGGAATCCAAGATGGTGGATCTGCGCTGCGTTAGCTGGTAAGGAATCTCTGCCTGAGTCTCTCCTCGCTCTCCGTTCTCTTTTAGTATTCTCACTCCGTTTGGTGTTTGGCTGAGTTCTTTATCTCTTCATTTGGTGTTCTAGGGTTTCGGGATTGTTGATTCTCTGTTAGGCTTAGTTTTTCGGATCTTTGCTGTGGAGGGACGGCGTGGTGTTCCTGCCTAGAGTGCCATCTTGCCCCCTAAATCTTGGGTCTTTCTCTTTTTTGCTGACCCCCTACTTTACCAAGCATGATGTACTTCTCCAGGGACTAGTCCCTCCTGATAACATGTCTGTTTTAGACAGGGTTCTCTAGAGAAGCAAAACCAGTAAAGCATATGAGTGTATATATATGTAGAGAGAGAGATTTATATCAAGGAAATGGCTCATGCAATTGTAGAGGCTGGAAAGTCCCAAGTTTGTGGGTCAGACTGGATGCTTCTCTGGCTCACAGGCTGTAGAGACTGATGAATCCTAAGCTCAGCAGGCAAGATGGCAGGTAAGCTGCTAGCTCAAGTCCCAAGAACCAGAGTTCAGAAGAACATGTGCCAGCTACAGGACCCAGAGAGAGCAAAAACCCATGAGCCTTGCCAGAAAGTTCACCTGTATTGGACGAAGGCCACATCCCCACGGAAACTCCCTTTCAACAGACTGGCTATTCATAGCAGATCCCATCATAGAGGAGATCATATTATATCAAATCTCACCATGGAGGTGATCACATCATTATACAACTGCCAAAATACAGCATAACTGCCAAACCACTGAAAATCATGGCCCAGTCAAATTGACACATGACCCTAATGATCACAATGTCCAAAGTACATGAGATGAAGTCTCTCAGTCCTTGCTTCTAAGGAGCATTCTGGCTGTACTTCTTCCAAGACAAATTTGTTTATTCTTCTGGAAGCCCATGGTACATTCAATATTCTTTGTCAACACCGTAATTCTAGATAGATAGATGATAGACAGCAGATAGAGAGAAAGAGAGATACTCAAAAGAATTGAAAACAGAGACTCAAACAGATACATTTATGCAAATGTCCATTGCAGTGTTACTCACAACAGTCAAAAGGTGGAACTACCCCAAGTGTTCATTAACAGATAAATCAATAAACAAAATGTGGTCTATCCATACAATGGAATATTTTTCAGCCATAAAAAAATGAAGTTTTGAAGCATGATATGACATGAATGTAACTTGAAAACATTAGGTTAAGTGTAATAAGCCAGGCACAAAAGGACAAATATAATTTGATTTCACTTAAATGAAATATCTAGAGCAGATAAATTAACAGAGAGAGAAAGTAAATTTGCAGTTACTAGGGGCTGGCTGAGGGGAGGGAGGAATGGGAAGTTATTGTTCAATGAGTATGTATTTCTGTTTAGGGCAATCAAAATTTTTGGGAATAGATGGTGGTGGCTGCGCAATGTTGTGAATATAATTAATATATAATTAAAGCCACTAAATTATACACTGAAAATGGTTAAGATGGCAACTTTTATTAAATATGTATACACACGCACACAGTTTTTAAAAATTACTTTCAACTGTCAGAAGAACTAGTTGGTTGTTGCCCACCCCATCATTAGGTAGTGGAGTACAGAGCTAATCTTGATGGAATTCTTGGAATCCTAGAGGGCATTCTTGAGAATATTCTAGCTAAAAACTAAAAGCATGTTTCCCCATGCCTCAATCAAGTTGGTCTCTTTATTTTTCCTAAATATTTTGTACACTTTTAATGGTCAGATGGAATTTAAGAACAAAAATAGAACGAAGAAAGTTTTGTCAGCAAAAATTTAGCAGAGCAGTTTCTGAATCTTGACAACTTTCAAACACTCAGTTTAACAGATGAAACTTCTGGCAAAGCCAACGTTGTCTCCTTCCACATGGGGAAAGTTGGTTGGACTAAGAAAAGTCAGAAGCACCCCTTCCTTGTTCCATCACCTCCGTTCCCTTCACAACTTAACACCACTGGCAACCAGTGTCCTAGTTCATAAAATATCATTTTCTGACTGGAGGCAACTTTTCAAAAGATTCAAAGAGTTTCATGAGCATCAACTAGATCTTATAAAATGGCATTTTAATAACAGGTCCTTCTATAGTAGCAGCAACAAGAAATTAAACTTCCATCAAAATAGTCTGAGAATTCAAAATTTTAGGCATGAGATTTAGGTAAGGAGGATAACTGCTACCTATGGTAGAATAGTGTTTAGTAATTTTCAGAAGTAGAGGCAATTGGCTCTCCTTCATTCCTAGTCCAGAAGAATGCTCATTTGGACCCATTTGCTACATTTTTCTTGATTTTCTTAAACCTGGACTAAGTTCACCTTAAATTAATGTTAAACAGCTTTATTAAGGCAAATTGAATTCAATTTCAGGGCTCCCTAGGAGCTGGCATGCATTAGTAGGCTCCAGTGGTTTCCAACTGGTTACAAAAGCACTTTTTGTTGCTTTAAACATTGGGGAGCATCAAGGTTGGGAATATCAATACACATGATGATTAAGCTACTGTTTCTTTTGCCAGAGGCTTAATTGCTCACAGTAGGACTGCTGCTAGCAGGTGTATTTCAAATCCCAGCACTTTTCTTACCAGAGCTCTGTAGGCAGTTCATTTGGTGATGTAAAAATTATATCAACAAAACAGGACATCCAGTTCTGCTTTAGAAGATAGGAGTAGCTATGGGAGCAGGATGCTGCAATATTCCCACAATGTTCTAGCAGCTGTACTTCCTCTGTGACAAAGGTTGTATTCCTTGTTGAGTGATTAAGTCCCATACAGACTAGCTGGGCCAGTGACCAGAAGTTTCAACATCTCATGCTAAATCAGACAGTCATCAAATCTCTGGTGAGAAGCCTCCATGGTCTTAATCAAAGTCACTTTCCCACTCAGCCCTGTTGGCTGATCAAGGTTCCAGAACTGTATTCCATCAGTCAAGAAGGGAGATTTCAGTTTAAAGGTGGTGTGTGTGTGTTTATGTGTGTGTGTCTAGAAGAGTAAATGGATAAATGGATTGATAGGTGTGTGTGTGTATAAGTATGTCTAGATGGATGAATACATGGATGGATGAGTGTGTATGTCTAAATGGTTGGATGGAAAGGTGTGTGTGTGTATCTACATGGATAAGTGGATGAATAGATGGATAGGTGTGTATGTGTATGTATGAGTGTGTCTAGATGGATGGGTGAGTATATGTAAGTGTATGTGTGTGTGTAGATGGATGGATGGATGGAAGGAAGGATAGATGTTTATGAGTGTGTGTGAGAGTGTATGAATGTGTCTAGATGGAAGGATAAGTGTATGGGATTTTACATGTGTCTAGATGCATGCATGTATGTGTATGTCTAGATGAATATATGGACAGGTATGTATGAGTGTGTGTATGTCTGGATGGAAAGGTGTGTATGAGTGTGTGTCTGTATCTGTGTCTAGATAGATGGGTGAATCAATGAACATATGTGTGTCTATGTGTGTATGAATGGGATGGTTGCTTGTGTGTGTGGATTGAGGAATGAATGGACAATTGTGTGTATCTGAGTGTGTTTGTGTGTGCGTGTGTATGTGTGTAGATGGATGGATGCGTTGAGTTTGTATGTTTCTGTAGATGGATAGATGATGGATGGATCGTTGTATATACCTGTGTGTCTGCCTGAAAAGATGGATGAGTGTATGTGTATGCTTTTGTGTATGGACGGCTGGATGGCTGGATGGGTGTGTGTATGTATATGTGTGAAGATGGATTGATGGAAGGATGGATGGATGGATGGACAGATGGACAGATGAACAGATGGATGGATGAATGAATGGATGGATGGATGTGTGTAGATGGATTCATGGAAGGATGGATTGATGGACGACAGACAGATGGGTGGATGGATGGATAGACAGTCAAATACATACATACATATACTATCTTTTAACTTTATTACTTATTAAAAACCCACCGTACACTGAACCAAACAAGGACACTTCTCAGCTGCTCCTCCTTTCATTTAGAGTTGGACTTCTCCAACCCTCCCAGGAGAGACAGAGCAGCTGCTTCTTGGTGAGTGTAGTGCAGGCTTCTTCTGGACCCCTGGCTAGGCAGCAAAGCTCACTTAACAGTTGTAATGGGGTCGAGAAAACTGCATGAGAACTGTCACACCCAAGTGGGCTGCTTAAGACACTGCTTGCCAATTTATAGCTCTTTGGTACCAAATCTTTAAACAATATGCTTTCCAGAAACTCACACATCGCCTGTTGAAGTCAACCCCAACCCTAACTTCCTTTCTCAGTTACGAGTGATTCTCTGATCAGTCCCTAGGCTGTGAGACTCTTAGAAGAGTCAGGAAAAGTTGAGAGGGTGCTTCCTGCCAACACTGGGCTGGGGCAGGGGGAGCGTTTGGTTATATGTTGCTTGTGTCTTTGGCTAGAGTTCTCTCCCCTCTGTGCTCAGCCAAACAATAACACTTTGGAGCTCTGGTGGCAGTTGATGATTTCTGGGCACCAGCCACACGTGTGCACCCATTTTCATCCAGAGGAAACTGGCATCCCAAAGATTTACTCTGTCTCTGATCATGGCCTGAGAGGGGGATGAGTAGCTGGGCTAGACATGCTGGGGTGGCACGTATGCCCTGTGGCCAGTTCCAGGAGCACCAGTCTTCCTCAACCTCCAGGAGGAAACTTTCTACTACACTCTCTTACCACCAGATCTTTGATACGTGTGTAGAGAACATGGTTTTGGTCAATTTGATGGGATGGTCTGTCTGGAACTTGGAAATATTTGAGAGCTTACTGTTTATGTGGAGTCCCTGAGAAATGCAAATGGTTAGCATGCTTGGCTGTTAACTGAAAGGTTAGAGGTTTGAGTCCACCCAGAGGCACCTCGGAAGAAAGATCTACTTTTGAAAAGTCAGCCATTGAAAACCCTATGGAGCATAGTTCTACTCTGACACACGTGAGGTCACCATGAATTGGAGTAGACTTCATGGCAACTGTTTTTTTTTGTTTGTTTGTTTACAGTTTATGTACAGGGTGAGCGTTCTAAACTTCAAAGACGTGTTACAGATGCTGTTGAAAGAACTGCCTTCAAAGTACTTGCAGCCTAGAAAAGAAGCTAAGACACCATGTGACTTCTAACAATTGTGCTCAGTCAATATTGCCTGTGGGCACAATCCTGGTGGGCGTTTCGGTTCTGGTTTCATTTTAATAAAGGGAAAGGGGCATAAAGAGGGCAAGAACCCTCCACGAAGGCTGCATGAGAGAAGTGAGCTTTGAGGGTGAGTGTATTTTTATCACTATTATTGTGGTACTGTATATATATATATATATATATATAAAACAAAAGCTTCCCATTTTAACCACTTTTAAGTGTATAATTCAGTGACATTAATTATAGTTGTCATGTTGTGCAACCATCACCACTATCTATTTTCATCCCTCCTAAACAGAAACTCTATCCCTTAAGCAATAACTCTCCTTTCTCCCCTCCCTCCTGCCCCCTGGTAACCACTAAGAAACTTTGGTCTCTATGCATTTGCCTATTCTAGGTATTTCACGTAAATAGGATCATACAGTATTTGTCCTTCTGTGATTGACTTCATGCAGTTTCACCCATGTGGTAGCATGTGTCAAGACTTCATTTCTCTTTATGGCTGAGTAATATTCCATTATATGTATGTACCACATTTTGTTTATCTGTTCATCTGTTGATGGACATTTGGGTTGTTTCCACCTTTTGGCTGTTGTGAATAATGCTGCAATGAACATTGGAGTACAAATACCTGCTTGACTCCCTGCTTTCAAGTCTATTGGGTGTATAAGAGGATGAGTATCTTTTGAGTGGAGTCCTTGGGTGATGCAAATGGGCTTGGCTACTAATTGAAAAGTGGCAGTTCAAAGCCTCTGATTACGAAAGGTCACAGCCATGAAAACTGTATGGAACAGTTCTACTCTGTAACACATAGAATCGTCATGAGTCAGAATCAACTCAACAGCAACTGGTTTGTTTTTGTTTGCTTTTATTTATTTGTTTTATCTTTTGAGTAGGTGAAGAGGTGAGGGGAAGGCACTCAAGAGCTGGCTCAGGAGTGCCATAACCCATGACATCCTTATCTGAGCTCAGGACGTAGGGGAGGTGGCGCATGGGGCTATTAGCCTGGATGGGACATTAGGACAGGAGAACCCCTTTGGCCATCAGATCCATGCAGACCTCCTTAAACATTAGCATGGCAACATCGAAGACAGGAATAAACCTGCCCATCCTTGGAAAGATCAGCCCTACCACTAAAACATTTCAGTCTTTGTCCTAGCAAGGGTTAGGGACCTGAGTGGCTTATGAATTACTCTCCCAACACACAAGACTGCTTCTTAAACAGCTGAGTCACACCACGGCATGCTCACAAATCCAGGCTCTTTCTCCAAGGATACAGTATGGGGAAAGAATACATCAAAAGACACAGTCACAGCAGATCTCCTTGCTCTTCCTGCCACTCCTCACCATGCCTAAGCCACATTCCCACTGGTGGTCTCCACTTTCTGCCCTGGGACCACGGGCACTTTCTACAGCCTTTCTGCCCACGCCTTGTTTGTTGCCATGATTTCTAGTGTTTCTGCCCCTTCAGATGTCTCCTTGTAAAGAAACTCACATGCTGACATTTATCTTCTCAAACTCACAGCTTCAGGTCCAATGTGAGCCAACCTCCTGGGATCTTCAGGTCCTCAGTACGTGATTTAGCAATCAGACATCTCCTCCCTCCATTTACTTGTTTGTGTCAGCAAGTTTCTGAGCCTTCACCCCGTTTCACAGCCTGAGATTCTCCCCACTCCCACACCCAATATCAATTCTCTTCATTTTAACCATCCAGAAGCTTCCACCAGGAATCATAGTCTGAATACCCACAGCACTGAAAGTCATCCTGCTTTATACTCTAGCGAAGAATGATTGGTGGAATCCAAGGGGATGTTTCTTCCAGAATGTTCTACACACAAACATAAAAATAATCCAGATAACTCTGTAGGAGTCCCTGGCTGGAAAAAATGGTTAACACACTCATCTGCTAACCAAAATGTTCAAGTCCACCTAGAGGCACCGTGGAAGAAAGGCCCAGAGATCTACTTCCGAAAAATCAGTCATTGAAAACCCTGTGGAGCACAGTTTTACTCTGATACACATGAGGTCTCTATGAGTTGGAATCAACTTGATGGCAACTGCTTTAACTCTGTACAAAGATTCTCTTCAGTTCTTTAACTCTGTACAAAGATTCTCTTCAGTTCTTTTTTTTTTTTAATTTAGTAAAAATATGCATAATAAAACATTCACTAACTTAACAATTAGTCCTCACAACTGGACCAATAAGCAACATCATGGTAAATGGAGAAAAGATTGAAGTTGTCAAGGATTTCATTTTACTTGGATTCACAATCAACACCCATGAAAGCAGCAGTCAAGAAATCAAAAGATGCATTGCCCTGGGCAAATCTGCTGCAAAAAACCTCTTTAAAGTGTTGAAAAGCAAAGATGTCATCTTGAAGTCTAAGATGTGCCTGACCCAAGCCATGGTGTCTTCAGTTGCCTCATATGTATGTGAAAGCTGGAAGATGAATAAGGAAGACCCAAGAAGAATTGATGCCTTTGAATTGTGGTGCTGGTGAAGGATATTGAATACATCACAGACTGCCAAAAGAATGAACAAACCTGTCCTGGAAGAAGTACAACCAGAATGCTCTTTAAGGAAAGATAGCAAGACTTCGTCTCACATACTTTGGATATGTTATCAGGAGGAACCCGTCCTTAGAGAAGGACATCATTCTTGGTAAGGTAGAGGGTCAGTGAAAAAGAGGAACACCCTCAAAGAGATGGATTGACACAGGGCCTGCAACGATGGGCTCAAGCATAACAATGATTGTGAGGATGGTGCAGGACCAGGCAGTGTTTTGTTCTGTTGTGCATAGGGTCACTATGAGACGGCACCTAACAACAACAACAACAATTTAACAGTTATGTTTTTCTAGTTGTGTAAGCATTCTTGCCATCCTTTTTCAAAGTATTGCACCACCATTAACAGAAACTCAATGCCCCTTAAACAAAAACTCCCCCTCCCTCTTACCCCTGGAAACCACTAATAATCTTTGGTTTCTATAGATTTGCTTACTTCATATAAGTGAGGTCATATTGTATTTGTCCTTCTGCAATGCACTTATGTTGCTCAGAATGATGTTTTCAAGATTCATCCATGTTGTAGTAGGCACCAGGACTTCATTACTCTTTATGGCTGAATAATATTCCATTCTGTATATATACCACATTTTGTGGATCCATTTAACTGTTGTTGGACATTCCAATTGTTTCCACCTTTTGGCTCTTGTGAAAAGTGCTGCAATGAACACTGGTATACAGGTGTACTATTTGCATTCCTGCTTTCACTTCTTCTGGGTACATACCTAGGATTAGGATTGCTGGGTCATATGGTACTTCTATGTTCAAGTTTTTGAGGAACCACCAAACTTTTTTTTTCCACAATGACTGGATTCACTTCAATTCTTACATGTCTTGGGGTTTGTCATGTGAGAGACACACAGTCTTTTCCCTCAGGAAGCTTACAGCCCCTGGAGTTGAGACACACGAACGACAAAACCAAATTAGAGAAAGAGATGTCTAGGGAGGAGGCAGGAAGCTTTGGACAAGCTCCTTAAATGGCCTTGCAGAAGCAAAAGGACATGGAAAGTAGGGAGGGAAGGTAGAGACACACCAGGCAGAGGACAGTGGGGACAAGGGCCTGGGCATGGACAGGCATGAGAGATTTACAGAGAAGAGCGAGGAATCCAGGATGGTTGGAGTTGGGCATAGTGGGAACTACTGGATATGAGCAAGTCAGCTGGGGTCACACTGGGCTGTGCCCCATAGGCTGGAGGGGGAAATCTGTTTTAATCCAGTAGACAATGGGTAGCTGGTGAAAGTTTTTTACTTTATAACTTAATTGCTGTTAAAAGAATTACTTAACATCACTATTTATGCTGCCTTTTCAAAGCTTTACCACACTTAGAACTATAGTGATTTTACTTCTTGATCAATTCTCCTTTTTCCAAGAAATACATACTCAATCTTATTAAAAAAACCAATGGGAAGGTACCAATTTGTACAAATAAATTCAATGTGTAGGTCAATATCCCTGGATATTTGCTCCACATTATGAGCTATGTCAGTACCAGTTCACTAAACACAAACCCTAGGAGAGGAGACATCGCCAGGCCTGTCTCTACATCTTTTATCACCTGCTCCATCCCCTTGTCCCCAGTGAACAGTCTAGGCAGACAGTTTTGTTTTTTTTTAGATTTAAATACTGTATGGTTCCCTTGGCGTTGGTGAAGAATATTGAATGGACTACCAGAAGAATGAACAAATCTATCTTGGAAGAAGTACAGTCAGAAAGTTCCTTAGAAGCAAGGATGGCAAGACTTTGTCTCATGTACTTTGGACATGTTATCAGGAGGGACCAATCCCTGGAAAGGACATCATACTTGGCAAAGTAGTGGGTCAGTGAAAAAGAGGAAGAATCTCAATGAGATGGATTGACACAATGGCTGCAACAATGGGCTCAAACATAGAAACAATTGTGAGGATGGCGCAAGACCAGGCAACATTTCGTTCAGTTATACATAGGGTTGCTATGAGTCGGAATCGACTCGACAGCACCTAACAACACCAGCATGGCTCCTTTGTAACTTAGCAACTCTCCTCTTGCTGTTTTAGACTTTACATTTCCATGATAAATAATGAAAAACAAAAAACAAACAAACCAACCTGTTGTCATAGAGTCAATTCCAACTTACAGTGACCCTGTAGGACAGAGTAGAACTGCCCATAAGTTTCCGAGGAGTGCCTGGTGGATTCCAACTGCCAACCTTTTGCTTACCAGCCAAGCTCTTAACCATGATAAACAATATGATCCTTTAAAATAGATTCTCAGAGGCTCTATGTTAGTATATACGCTTGTGCTTTAAATCAATAACCAATAACTAATTTAAGCTCATTGCCTTATTAGCTGCCACATAATGTTGGTGTTCAGCTCAGCATCGTAGCTGGCAATTTATGTTAAACAGTGATTGGAGTTTTCTTGAAGTCCTACAGCTCTCTGCTGTGTGACTGGAGAGCTAATGACTTTGAGCTATAGCCTCATCCCCTCCAAGTCCATTTCAACACAGAAAACTTAAATGAACTGTTAAAACTCATTACCATTCTTATTTCTAATGGCGCAGATCCCATTCCCTATCATTTCATTCACATCTGAAAGCAAGTTGTATTTGCATAAAGAAGGGGAAACCTCCAGGTATTTTTTTTTTTTCTTAAAAAAAAAAAATTAAGGAAGAAAAGGAGACATAATGGTTCCTAGAAAAAAGTGCCACCCAAATACATCTGTTAGGCAATCAAAACCCTAGAAGCCTAAGAAGGGAGGAAGATTATTTGAAGCATTGAAGTTTTGCTCATTGCAATGATAACAATGTTGTTACTAAGTGCTGTGGAGGCGATAATTTTCAGCTCACAGTGACCCGATGTGACAGTAGAGTTTCCCATAAGGTTTTCTAGGCTGTAATCTTTTAGGGAGCAGATCCCCAGGTCTTTCTCCCGCAGAGCTGCTGGGTGGGTTCCAACTGCCAACCTTTTGGTTAGCAGCCGAGTGCTTAACAGTTGTGCCACCAGGGCTCCTAATAACAATCTCATTGCCGTCTAGTTGATTCTGACTCGTACCGACCCTATAGGACAGAATAGAACTGCCCCATGAGATTCCAAGATTATAATCTTTACGGAAGCCAACTGCCACATCTTTCTCCCACAGAGTGAGTGGTGGGTTCAAAACACAAATCTTTCAGCTAACAGCTGAACACTTAACCACTGTGCCAACAGGGCTCCTAATAACAATAAACCAAACTGAACCCTTTGCCATCAAGTCGATTCTGACTCATAGCAATGCTGCAGGACAGAGTAGAATTGCCCCTGTAGGGCTTCCAAGGCTGTAATTTTTACGGAAGCAGATTGCCATATCTTTCACCTGCAGATTGGCTGGTGGGTTCAAATTGCTGACATTTTGGTAGCAGCCAAGTGTTTAACCACTGTGCTACCAAGGCTCCTTCCTAGTAACAGTAAGCAGCATTTATTTATCATTTACTATATGCTAGAAGGAAACTCTGGTGGCGTAGTGGTTAAGTGCTATGGCTGCTAACCAAGAGGTAGGCAGTTCGAATCCACCAGGCACCCATTGGAAATGCTATGAAGCAGTTCTACTCTGTCCTGTAGGGTTGCTAAGAGTCAGAATAGACCCAACAGGTTTTTTTTTGTTTTTTTTTTTTGGTATATGCCAGAAAGGAGCCCCGGTGGTACAAGTAGTTCACCATTTGGATAATAACCAAAAGACTGGCAGTTCCAATCCACCAGCGGCTTCTTGGAAATCCTGTGGGTCTGCTCTACTCTGTCCTATTGGGTCTCTATGAGTTGGAATTGACTCCACAGCAATGGGTTTTTTTTTTGCTTTGGATATGCTAGGAAAAAGCTTTTATACATCATCTCATTTAAGACTCAGTCCCAGTGAAGTGAATATTATGATGGTTCCCAGTCTTTCAGGAAAGGAAACGGTGTCGTGGGGATGCTAAGTGTTTGGCTCAAGGTCGTTCTGTGAGCGGAGGACTGGAACCAGGTTGTCACATCTGAAGTTTGTGTTCTTAGTTATTAAGCTGTTCTTAAAAACCTTAGATTTTGCTGGGTATAGAGTAAAATTGTGCAAGCAAATATCTTGACTTCATTACACTATGTTTACCCTGAGTACAGGGGCAGTGGTGTTTCAGTGGTAGAATTCTCGCCTTCCATGTGAGTGACCTGGGTTCGACTCCCATCTGATGCACCTTATGTGCAGCCACCACCAGTCTGTCAGTGGAGGCGTCCGTGTTGCTATGAGGCTGAACAGGTTTCAATGGAGCTTCCAGATTAAGAGAGACAAGGAAGAAAGGCTTGGCAAGCTACTTCCAAAATCAGCCAATGAAAACACACCAGATCTCCAACTGATCATGGGGATGTCACAGGACCAGACAGCACTTCACTCCATGGTGCATGGGGTCACCATGAGTTGGGGGCCAATTCAACAGCAGCTAAAAGTAACAATACCCTGAGCATAGGTCTTTTTCAAATGTCTTTTCCCCTAAGCATTTCATCCAAGAACAGCAAAGATGAACTAACAAGAGAAGGAGGAATACTCCATGGTATGGCCAACCTGGCCAAGGAGTTCATCATGTGCTGCCACTCAGAGCTGGTCATGAGGATGCTAGTCAGGATCCCAGGCCTGAGGAAGACACTAATCACCTGAAGGCCCAGAGCAGGAAGGCCAGGTGCCCAGGCAAAGCTGGAGTGATCCCAGAGAGTCTGGGACCAAGGAGCCAGGGAGGCAGATCTTCAGAGGTGAAGCAGGCAGTGCTCTAGAGTTCAAAACCAGGACGTCCAAGGCAGCGAAATTCAGGGGATACCTCAATGAGGCCGTGTGCATAAGGCAAGGAGTGTTTATCCCAGCCTCATTGGAACCTGATGCTTAGTGGGGACAGAGAGTGGGGAGCCACGGGCCCCTAGAGACCCCTGGTTCTGGGCTGGAATCACAAGAGGAAAGGCCATGGGCGATATGAGGAGCCTACAATCTCATTTGGACAGAGGGGGCTACATCTGCTTCCTCTCCTGACACTGAGGAAGTAGGAGGTAACCATCCCACCTGCTCTCAAATGCCAGGATTCTAAGGATTTTAAATAAAGTTGCTAACATTTATTGAGGGCTTGCTGTGTGCCAACCCCTGTTCTCTGTGTTCTGACAACCCGCACTTCTAAATTGCTTTCATAACCTCGGAAGGTGATTGTTATCGTTATGCCCATTTTAAAGATGAGGAAACTGAGGCCCAGAGAGTGAAATCGTTAGCCCCAGGACACACAGCTAGTGTTGGACACAAAACAGGAACCTGGGTGTGACTCCAACACCTGTGACAAAAATTTCTTAGTAGGTCTCTAATTGTAACTCATGAAGCTATTCCAGTAACTGAGCCCCACACAGTCCCCGCATCTGGGCGGTTTAAGCTTTCAGAATGACATATCCTTGCATA
The DNA here is from genome assembly GCA_030035585.1 of Dugong dugon. NCBI lineage: Eukaryota > Metazoa > Chordata > Mammalia > Sirenia > Dugongidae > Dugong > Dugong dugon. The sequence goes on from CM057462.1 coordinate 28,251,852, forward strand.
TTTATGCATTTAATTCCCATGTAAGACCACAGCTAAGGGGAGAAAACTGAGTCAATATGTGGTTCCGATCAAAACAGTATTTTGAACCCCTATTATATAAGTTGGAATCAACTCTATAGCAACTCATCGGGCTTTTTAAAAAAAATTTTTATAGCCCTGGTGGCACAAATGGTTAAGCAAAAGGTTGGTGACTCGAACCCACCCACCAGCTCCACAGGAGAAAGACCTTGTGATCTGCTCCCGTGAAGATTACAGCCTAGGAAACACTATGGGGCAGTTCTACTCTGTCACATGGGGTCACTATGAGTTGAAATCTGCTTGAAGGCACCCAACAACAGCAACATTATATAACATCAGATAGAATGTTTTTCAGGGACAAATAACATTTAAGTTCCAGCAGTCAGATTTTCTAGGCTCTGCATAGACTGAAGACTCTAGGGAAATAGGACACCACGCCTTAGCCAAAGCAATGCGTTTGTAGGGACACTGTTTTCCTTTGTGGAGGTCGACCTAGTGAATTGTTACATTAGCCTCAGCCCCATTGCAATTGCTCTCAATAATATTAATAACATGCTGCAGTTACTGAGCCCGGCAGTGTGTCAGACACACTGAGGCACACAACAGACCATTTCTAGGATGTAGGTTCCATTGTTCCATTTGACAGGTGAGGCAACTGAGAACTGGAGGAGAGACCATGTGACCAGAGTCTCCTTCTGGGATCCAGGAGAGCTGGACGCTGGATGAAGTCTCTGTCAACCAGCCTGAGGGAGAGTGTGTAGTCTTGGTAGGAGGGAGCAGGTGAAACATGGAGGACTGTCTTCTCTCCTGCAGCAGTCCACCTCCCCCCTCCCACAGCAACAGGGTTTTCTCCCTGGAGCACCACCACCTAGCTGAAGATTAGACTTCCAGCCTCCCTTGCTGCTACTGGGTGGTGCAAACAGTTAAAGTGCTTGGGTGCTGAGTCCAACCAGAGGCACCTTGCAAGAAAAGCCTGTCAATCTACTTCTGAAAAATCAGCCACTGAAAACCCTATGGAGCACAATTCTACTCTGACACATACAGGGTGGCCATGAGTCAGGGTTGACTCGATGGCAACTTGTTGCTTGGTTGCTGCTAGAAGTGGCCAATAGAGCAGGCATGGGGATGCGTTCAGATTCCAAGTTGTGTTTGTAAAGAAAGTGGCTTGCTTGCTCCTTGGTCTTTCCTCTCTTTTTTCCCTCCTTCCTTCTCTCATTCCCTTCCTCCTTTCTCTCTTCTCTTTCCTTCTAATTTTAACCCTTTCCTTCCTTCCTTCATCCTTCACTGCTTTCTTCTAATTTTAATTCTCTCCCTGCCTTCCTCCCCTCCTTCCTCCCTTCCCTCCCTTCCTCTTTCCTTTCTTCTCCTTCCTTATAATTTTACCTCTCTCCTTTTCTTTCCTCCCACCCTCCTCGCTTCCTGTGTCCATCCCTCCCTCTAATTATAACTCCTTGCCCTCTACCTTCCATTTCTCCCTTCATTCCCTGCAGCCGAAATGGAAGCTTCTAGATGTGAGCTTAAGCAGCCCTTTGGGACCATGGCATCCATGTCACAACTAGACGGATGCATAGCAAAAGGAGAGTGATTAGGATCCGACCCCACCTGCTCAGCATTTTATGGAAGAGGGAAAAACAAATTGTTATTTAGGCTGGGATTATTTGGCACCTCCAGTTTACAGTGGAGCCCTGGTGGTGCAGTGGTTAAACGCTTGGCTTCTAACCAAAAGGTTGGGGGTTTGAACCCACCAGCTGCTCTGTGGGAAAATGATGTGACAATCTGCTTCTGTAAAGATTACAGCCTCGGAAACCCTATGGGACAGCTCTACTCTGTCCTATAGGTCCCTATGAGTTGGAATCAACTCTATAGCACACAACAACAACACTTTTACAACAGTCAGGTCAATATCCAGACGCATCAATAAAGACATTGGAGACACCTTAATAATTTTTTTTTTTCATTTTTGGAAGCTGCAAGGCTCTCACACACACTTATAAAATAGTGTGCCACTCTCTAAAGCTTAAGATGATTTGGAGCATAACATGGTTCCCTAGTTTGTCTCCTGAACCAGTCAATAAATTTGGCGGACTTCCCTGAATTATAGCTAAAATGTTGGACCTGAAGAGTACACCCATCTCTTTGTAGTTTCTCAGAAGGAACACGTGTTTTCTGGAAGCCCAGGACTTGGAAGATTTCTCTGCAGTTCTCGGTCACGTGTTAGCCCCACTCTTTCTATCATAAACTGCAGTGCTGTGGTTGGGAAAGAAGTGGGTGGAAAGCATTTGTGAGAGCAAACAGAGAGGTGGAGAGTGGAGCGGAGAGAGGGAATCGCTCCCCAAAGAGGCAAACTCAGGAAGCGGAATTGATGGAAACAATTGAAGATTCCAGAGGGGCAAGATAATTGCAAAACATGTTGTATTCTTTCAATAACAAACAATTTTACCAGGGAAGGCTCGGGGGAGACGCACAGCTTTGTGGAATCAAACTCAAGAAGCTTGAAAGCCTTGGAAACCGCCATCCTTCTATCAACACTGGCAGCGCAGCCCTAGGGGGATCAAAATGGCAAAGACATTTAAGGACAGCCTTTTCATCACTCTACCCCAATTGATCCAAATGGTCCAGATAGTCCCAGATCACAGTCCTTGGTTTTCAAGGCTAGTTTGGACTTTTTCAGGATGAAGATGCTCATCATCAAGGTGTGGTGTTTACTGTAGATACCACCTTCCAGGCAGAAGTCAAATAGGCTAAAGGAGGGAGATGAAGGCATCTCTGATGCACAACAAATTTCAGCAAGAATGTGATGAGAGACTTTTTTTTTTTTAATACCAGAACATTTATTGCACAACTAAGTGTTGAACTCCTTAAGATGAACTGGATGCTGCAACAGCTGTCCTCTTGGGTTTAGGTGTTGTTCCTTCACGATATCTCTGCCTGAATCTGTGATATACAATTTTAAGGTGTCTCATTCCACCAGTACTGGTGGTATTCCTTCTTTTAGCCTTGGCACTCCAATTATACTTTCTCTTGTGCTTGGCAGCGTAGCCACGTTTGCCATAGGTCGGCTTCTGAATGTGGCAGACCTTAGAGCCACAGCAACAGTACAAGGTGTGGGTCTTATTGTGACAGTTTCCAAACCATGATGTTTCCTTCCTCATCTCTCTTCTGCAGCCAAAACCAAAGAGCCAATGGGAGACTTTTAACAGAAGACAAATCATGGGCAGATGGGGAGAAACTGTGAACACTTACTGTGGTGATCTAGGAGGAGATGATGGTAGCTTGGACCAGCTTGAGCATCATACAGGGTGAAACAGTGATTTGTTCAAACACTGAAAGCTGAACAAAGATATTCTTTGTTGGATACAGGGTTTATTAGTCTCCTGGGACTGCCATAACAAAATACCGCAAACTGGGTGGCTTATAAGAACAGAAATTTATTGCCTCACAGTTCTGGGGGCTGGTTGTCCAAATTCAAGGAGTTGGCAGGGCCATGCTCTCTCAAAAGCTCTAGGGGAGGATCCCTTCTTAACTCTCTGGCTTCTAGTAGCCTCAGGAGTTCTTTGGCTTACAGCTACTCCATAACTCCATTGTCACGTAGGTGTCTTCTCTGTCTCTTCTCCTCTAAGGACAACTTTCAGATTTAATGAGGACCCACTCTACTCCAGTATGACCTCATGTTAACTTAACTGACAACATCTTCAAAGATCCTATTTCCAAACAAGGTCACATTCACAGGTACCAGGGGTTAGGACTTCAACATAAATTTTTGGAGGATACAACTCAGTCCTTAACACATGGTTATTTAGTAGTATTCTAAAGAAAAGAAAGAGAATAAACGAAAGTCATGAAAACAGTTCATGTCGGGGTAGAACTGGGTGAAAGGAAAGTTATGGGAAGAGACACACTCAGGGACTTTGACGGATGGGGACTACTTGACTTTCCATGTGTGGGAACGTCTTTCAATCTTTATGTATCATAAATATTGTGCACAGTCTTTTCTTTTTTTTATTGTATTTCAGGTAAAGGCTTACAGAACAAATAGTTTCTCATGAAACAGTAGTACACATATTGTTTTATGACATTGGTTAACAACCCCACAACATGTTAACCCTCTAACTTCTCAACCTTTTTTTTTTTGGTGAAAATACACATAGCCAAAGATACACCATTTCAAAAATTTCTACATGCACAGTTCAGTGACATTGACTATGCTCTTCCAATTGTGCTGTTATTCTCACTTAAGATGAAGGCTTACAGAACAAAATAGTTTTTCATTTAACAGTTACTACAAATGTTGCCCTATGACAATGGTTAACAATCTCACAACACGTCAACAATATCCTTACTCAACCTTGGGTTCCCTATCACCAGCTTCCTTGTCCCCTTCTGCCTTCTGGCCCTTGTCACTGGACTCCTGTACCTCGTTAGTCTCATTTGGTTTTATGGGTCTGTCAACTCCCAGGCTGAACAGTGAACCTCGGAGTTAACTTCACCACTGAGCTAAAACTGTGTCTGGGGGTCATACTCTTGAGGTTTCTCCAGTCTCCTTTAGGCCAGTAAATCTGTTTTTTTTTTTTGTGAGTTAGAATTATGCTCTACATCCTTCTCCAGCTCTGTCCAGAACCCTCTGCTGTGATCCTGGTCAGAGCAGTCAGTGGTGGTAGCCGGGCACCATCTAGCTGTAGTGGACTCAGTCCAGTGGAGGGCTTGGTAGCTGTGGACAGTTAGTACTTCGGACTAATCTTTTCCTTGTTACCTGTTCTCTTCATTCTCTCTTGCTCCCGAAGGGATGAGACCAGTGGAGTATCTTAGATGGCCACTCACAGACTTTTAAGACCCCAGACACTACTCACCAAGGTAGAATGTAGAGCATAGTTTTTATAAGCTGTGTTATGCCAATTGAGCTAGATGTTCCCCGAGACCAAGGTCCCCACAGCCCTCTGCCCAGCAATTCAGTCCTTCAGGGAGTTTGGATGTGTCTATGGGGCTTCCAAGACCTTTCCTTGTACAAGTTGTGCTAGTTTCCCCTGTATTGTGTACTGTCTCACCCTTTACCCGAGATACCACTTATCTATTTGTGCACAGTCTTTTCATGTGTGACATCTCATAATTAAAAATTGTGTTATCACTCATTGAAATTTCTAGCTATCTAATGTCTCCTTTGGATCCCTGGTGCCGCAGTGGTTAAGAGCTTGACTGCTAACCAAAAAGTCAGCAGTTTGAATCCACCAGCTGCTCTTTAGAAACCCTATAGGCAGTTCTACTCTGTCCTATAGGGTCACTATGAGTTGGAATTGACTTGACAGCAGTGTTTGTTTTGTTTTTGTTGTTTTTAAATGTCTCTTTAAACATAAGAACAGGTAGAACTTCAAAATTAAATACATATATATATATGTGAATTTACTCACAATCTTGGATACAAAACCAAGGAGACCAACATGATAAAATCCACAGATTTGACTATATGGACACATGCAGAGTCAAATCATTAGAATTTATTCACAATCTTGGATATAAAACCAAGGACGTGATAAAATCAATAAATTGGACTATATGAACACGACCAGAATCAAATGATTAGGATAAAACAAAACAAATCAGAATGCCTAGGAGAAAGCATCTCACCTCGCTCCTGCGGGCAGGCAGATGGTCTTCCCCTCTGCACGGGTTGCAAAGCTCAGGGCTGGGAGGATCACAGGAGCAAGACTGTTTGCAAATCCTGGGGTGAAATATAGTCATTGCTACTCAAGCTTCTGAAAGGATGGGGAGAAGGGCTTGTTAGAGATAGGCCTCACAAGGGACAGTGAAGAATGACCAAGAATCAGGGTTCAACCAGAGTAATTTGCCAGAGAGCCCTCTGGATTCTGCTAACGTTTTTTGAACTGCTTCAATGCCTTTTAGGAGGCTAATACAAAGGGTTGGAACATAAGAAAATATATGAAGCTAAAGATACAGATATTGTCAAAGTTTTGTGTAGTCTACACGGAAGTCTGAACTCTGTCTAGGGTAACAATCTAAGCTTCATAGCATAAATATGCTGATGGTCAGGATAAAATGCCAGCATGGAGATACATTTTCTGGGATTTGAAATTCTTCCAGCCCTCACTGATATTTCAAGATGTGGATATGCTCCCAGCTCTTTTATGACTTAGGCCAATATACTGACTGTGATGATTTCTCTTGATCCCAGACACCTCCCCTCCTTGAACTAGAAAAGGAGGTTGCTATACACGTTACTTGATAAAAGGTGTTAACTTTTAATAAAACAGATGTCATAAACTTTTAAGTGCTTTCATTTCTGGATCCCTGGGATTTGTTCCAGTTTCATAATATTGTCAACTCCAAAATGAAATTGCCTCATATGAAATACAGTGCAGTGTTTGGGGAATATTGAGGGGTGGTCTTGATTGGAGACAGTCTGAGAATGCATCTACCTCACCATGAAGAGTTGCTTGGTCAGCAAAATAGTACAAGACATAGTCGTAGTCCTCAGATCTTTTCAGAAAAAAATACAACTCAGGTCATCTTTTTGCCTTCATTTTGCCCTATTTGGGAGGGTTTTCTGGGCAAATATTTCCCAAGTATTTATTAACGAAACACAATGGGCTTCATTAAGAGTTTGCTTTCACTGGTCTTAATCCAACCCTACTTCATCCCCCCCATTCCCCACTTCTTAAGATGAGAAAGATAATCTTGGTAAATAACTAAAACACAGTATGGAAGTTGTATTAGTTGTCTAGGGCTGCCATGACAAAGTGACACAAAGTGAGTGGCTTTAAAGAACAGAATTTTATTGTCTCACAGTTCTGGAGGCCTGAAGTCTCAGTGCAGGGCCTCAGCAGGGCCATGTTCTCTGAAGGCTCTAGGGGAAGACACTTTGTTGTCTCTCCCAGCTTCTGGTAACCTCAGTTCCTTGGCTTGTAAATGCGTCTTCACATGACTTTCTGCATCTCTTCTCCACTTTTAAAAGACACCAGCCATATAGGTCTAGGATTCACCCAACTCCAATATGACCTCATGTTAATCAAACTGACAACATCTTCAAAGACCCTGTTTCCACAAAGGTCACCTTCACAGGTATCAAGGTTAGAACTTCAATATATCTTTTTTAGACAGCAATCTAATCCATAACAGAAATCTTAGCCTCCTGCAGACGGACTGGGACTGAGGCTATGCAAGCTGTTGAAGAAAGAGACATTTTTTAGGCTCTTATTTTCGCATCATTTCATATTCATGGAGGACTCTCCGTGTGCTAGGGCAGCAGGGAATGGAGGTATCGCACCTGCGTTTGAATGTCTCACAAAGTACTTCCCTCCTGGGTGGCCTTGGGCCAGTCATGTAACCTCTCTAAGCTTCCATTTCCTCATCTGGAAGTAGCCATACCAATCATGGTGCCTCTCACAGGATGATGGAAATGACCAGATGCATCCTGAGAGACTCGTAAAGTACCTGGCAAGGTGGCCGCTGAGTACATGGCACCAGAAGCAGTGCCAAGATCTAAGCATTTGCCATACTGGCTGCTGGCTGGCCATTATTATCTTGATTGGAGCACAACTTGCACGCATAAAATTGTTCTCTGACATTTTGCTACTGAACAACTCACCTCCCCTCTTCGCCACACCTTTTTTTTGTTTGTTTGTTTGTTTTAATAATAGGGAGAAATTTTTGCAATTTTTCCTTCAGGCAAGGAGATATAGCTATCAAGTCTTCTGGCATCCTACCTTGGATATTCTCATTCTCTTGGCAGAAATTGTTCCTTTTTTATTTTTCAACTGAATAAAAGAGCTTTCTCTCCCTGGCCTCTTTTTCTCGTCATTTCATTTTACAGAAATTTTAAAGAGTTCTTTGTTTCTAATATACATCGTAATGATTCTTTCATTGATTTTTATGTACAAATACACATTCACATGTGTATATAGTCTACATAAATGGAGGCAGATCTTTCATACTACTTTTAGCTAAAGCCTTTTTCTTTGAAAATCATCCTCCACACTAATCACTGTTCCCCATAGGTAACAGGTGTTAGCAACTTGGTTAGTTTTGTGTTAGCAACTTTAGTTTAGCAACCTTTGTCAGCAACTGAAATCTTTCCATGCCTTTTCTGTACATATATGATCGTATTTGTGTTTGTGATTATACATATAAACTGTTAGGGATTGAATTGTTTTTCCCATAAAGGGAATTTGGAAGTCTTAACCTCTGTACCTGTAAATATGACCCTGTTTGGAATTAGGAGTTTTCTTTTGTTATGATAATAAGGTCATACCAGAATAGGATGAGGTCTAAACCTAATCGCTTCTGAGTTAGAAAAAGAGCATAATAGACAAAGACACACACGGGGGATGACAGACAGCAAGGAATGCTAAGAAATGCCAAGGAACACCAAGGAGCTCCTGGGGCTACGGACAAGGAAGGAGTCTCCCCTAGATAAGTTGCATTTTTTGGACTTTTAGCTTCCAGAGTTATGAGAAGATAAGTGGTTGTTCTTTAAAGACATCCTTTTGCAAAATGGCAGCATTAGCAAACTAAGACGTATGCATTCATACACATAAAGCAATAGCTAACTCTTTACAGAGTATTTAATATGTACTGGGTACTATTGTCAGTATGTTATTTTTGTTGTTGTTAGCTGCCTTTAAGTCAGTCCCCAACTCATGGTGACCCCATATACAACAGAACAAAACCCTTCCCTGTCCTGCACCATCTCCCTGATTGGTTACCTATTGGACCATTGTGATCCATATGGTTTTCTTTGGCTGATTATCAGAAATAGATCACCAGGCCTTACTTCCTAGTCTGTCTTAGTCTGGAGGCTCTGCTGAAACCTATTCAGCACTTCCTCATTTAATCTTGGCAACAACCCTTTGAGGTAGGTGCCATTATTATGAAAATGGAGGTACAGAGAAGCTGAGGAACATGACCAAGGTCACACAGCAAGTGAAAGAGGAAGATTCAAATGCAGGTAGGCAGTGTGACACCAGGGTCCATGCTTTGGAGGAATCTGTGGCCATTGTTTATTTTGCAAAAGATCATATCATGTACACTTTTCTGCATCTTGCTCTTTACATGTCACAATTATTGCAAAAATCCACCTAATTCAACTCATTCTTTTTAATGACTGCATGACATTCAACACCCTTGATATTTCACAGAGACCCTGGGTGATGCAAACGTTTAACTTGCTTGGCTGTTATCTGAAAGGCTGGCAGTTCAAGTCCATCCAGAGGTGCCTTGAAAGAAAGGCCTGACAATCTACTTACGAAAAATCAGCAGTTGAAAAAACTTTATGGAGCACCGTTCTACCCTGACATACATGCGGTTCTACAAGTTGGAACTGACTCTACGGCAACCATTTTTTTGTTTTTGTTTTTAATTGCTAAAGGAATCAAGATTAGATGAGTTCACAGTTAAGATCCATCTAACATGTAAAGAACAGATAATTTGAGTACAGCTCAAACTTTTAAAAGTTTATGGAAATATGGGAATTACCATATCACAATATCCTGGCTATCTCCAGCCCCTGTGGGGCCTTCATGCAAATTAGAAAAAATTGTCCCTCTGGGAGAAGACAGCCCTGTGGGTGAGTGTACATCTTGCTCAGGCCAGAATGCTTTGGGGAAAGAAGAAAGCACCCCTTCCTCTAGGCAGATGCAGACATCACCCAGAGTGCATGGCATTGCCACAGGGAGACAGGATTTCAGCCCCACGCGCCCCCTCACTGCAGGAGCCCTGATGGTACAGTGGTCAAGTGCTCTGCTGCTAACTGAAAGGTCTGATTAGAACCCACGAGCTGCTCCATGAGAGAAAGATGTCGCAGTCTGCTTCTGTAAAGATTTACAGCCTTGGAAACCCCATGGGGCAATTCAACTCTGTCCTGCAGGGTTAGAATTGATTTTACAGCAATGGGTACCCCCTCACCAGGCGTTTTTGTGCCTTTCACAAAGTGCATAACCTGGGCAGGACCCCTGAACACTAAAAACAGTGTTAAAGAAAATGCACCCGCCCCTTCCCCGGTTTAAACTTAACTCTTAACCCTTCACAGAAACTAAAAATGCATGATAAAGACCAAAAAAATAAAAAAGAACCAAACCCATTGCCATTGAGTCGAATCCAACAAATAGCAACCCTATAGGACAGAGTAGACCTGTCCCACAGGGTTTCCAAGGCTGCAAATCTTTATGAAAGCAGACTGCCACATCTTTCTCCCACGGAGTGGCTGGTGGCTTTGAACCGCCAACCTTTTGGCTAGCAGCTGAGAGTTTAGCCACTTTGCCACCAGGGCTCCGTTAGTGATAAAGACAGCTCTGAAAAGTTTAAAGACAACTCTGGGAAAGGTTTACATAGTTAAATAGGTCATAACTAGCTATAGAATGCACACGTGCAAACTTAACAAACTGATTCATTCTGCTCCCTGCCAATTAAGTGAATGACAGTCATTTTAAATTTCCCTTTTCGGAAATCCTTTAACAGTTTGTACTGCATATGTGTGTGTGTGTGTGTATAAACCTGTTGCTGTCGAGTCGATTCCAACTCATAACGACCCTGTAAGACGGAGTAGAACTGCCCCATAGGGTTTCCAAGGAGCGGCTGATTTGAACTGCCAAATTTTGGGTTACCAGCCGAGCTCTTAACCATGGCGCCACCAGGGTTCCTGTACTGCATATAATCTGATCAAAATTATAATGTGACGAGCTTCTCTCTTTGAAGGGGTGATCCCAGCTCACAAACAGTTTTTCCCTCTCCATAAAACTTTTAAACTCTAATTGACTTATTGATCAGATTTTCTTTTTTTATTTTGACGATAGTACAAAATATAGTACAGAGAAAGACACTCTAGACCAGTCTTATTCGTCAAAGTAGAAGTGACTAGTCCAAACAATGTATTAGAAATTTATATCTAGCAGTATATCAAAGGGATAAAATTCTATAACCAAGCAGTGTTTATTTGAAAAATGGAAACTTGGTTTATTTTTAGGAAATTCACCAACATAATTTTTCCTCAATATATTAAAGGAAAAAAAGATATGAAACACAAGACATTTGATAAAATTTAGCAATCATTCCTAATAAAAATTCTAAGTAAAATACAAAGAGAAAAAAGCTAGTTAAATATAAAATTGACTTATTCAAATCAAACATCAGTCTGAATGGTGAATAACTGAAATGATATCCACTGAAATCAGCAACCATTATTATTAACCATTCTCATTCTTTTAAAGTTTCAGAGAATGTAATAAGATGAGAAAACTTTAAAAATTAAGGTAAAGAAGAAATAGATTTTTCCCCTAATGTTATGATTATATGATTGTATATCTACAAAACCCAAGAGACAACAGAAAAAAAGCAATCAATGTTATATAGAATTTTAATTAGATGCATGGATAAAAGAGAAAGAAATAAAAATCAGTAGTTTTTCCCTGTTTTAGAAATAATTTTAATAATGAGAAATAGTGCTTACTATACACCAGGACTATTCTAAATTTTTTACTGGAATAATTATTTAATTCGTACCAATAAGGCTAGCAGGCATATACTATGATCATCTCTTTTATTTTTGATTAACAAGTACTCTTATAATTAGTCTAGACATAATATATAACAAAAGAGAGAGACTAGAAGCATACAATTCTGGAGTGGCAGAGAACGTCAGGGATAACCTAACTCAGAGGTCTACCATCTGTGAGTCCCTAGAGTTTCTGCAAGGGTGCTGCAATTCCATATGCACACTTACTTTTTCTCCAGCTATGGAATTAAAGACATTAATACTTAACTCCATAATCCCCCATTCCATTCCTGCCATATTTTAAAATTACTAGTCATTTTACTTGAACAGACTGAGAACTATTGATCTAGTCCAACTCTCCCGTTTCTCAGTTGAGGACCTAAGACCCAGGACGAGCAATGAGCAGATGAGAAAAGAAGACACAGAGAGGTGCGGTGGCATGACTAAAGACAGAGCGCGAGTAACAGCAGAGTTGGGATTAGAATCCAGGCAGTCCAATTCCAGGTGTTGACTCTTATCAGTTGCCATCATTTCTGACTCATGGTGACCCCACCTGTTTGAGAGTAGAACTGTGCTCCACTGGGTTTTCAATGGCTGATTTGTCAAAAGCAGACTGCCCGGTCTTTCTTCCAAGGTGCCTCTGGGAGGACTCAAACCTGAAACCTTTTTGTTAGCAGCACAGCATGCTAACTATCTGCACCACCTGTTGTGCTCTTAACCTGCTCCATTCTACTGTCTCTCAGCTCACAATGAAAAGGGGAGAAATCAATTTAAACAGAAAGGCTGTATATGCAGACAACTAAAAACTTTTTCTATCATCCTGTTTATTTCCATTACACACACACGCGTACACTTTCTTACATAAATGAATCATGGAATCATGTCATATATGCTGCAGTTTTTTCAATGACCTCATTTTCATCCTCCCTCCCTCCTTTGGCTGCTAACCAAAGTTGGTGGTTCGAATCCACCAGCCACTCCTCGGAAACCGAATGAGGCAGTTCTACTCTGTCCTATAGCGTCCCTATGAGTCGGAATCTACTCAATGGCAAGGGTTTGGGGTTTTTGAATTTTTTTTCTCCCTCCCTTCTTCCCTTTCTCTTTCTCTTCTTCCTTCCTTTCTCCCTCTCTCCCTCTTTTTCTTTTCCTTCCTTCTTCCCTTCTTTCCTTCTTCCTTCCACCTTTCCCTCATTCCTCCCTTCCATCCTCCTTCCCTTCCTCCCTTCCTTCCCTCCCTCCTTCCTTCCTTTCATTCTCCCTCCCTCACTCCCTCCTTCCTTCTTTCCTTCCCTCTCTCCTCTCCTTCCCTCCCACCCTTTCTCCTTCCCTTCCACCCTTCCTTCCTCTCATACTTATCCCACCACTTCCCTTCTCCTTTCTCATCTATCACCATCACATTTCCCCCGACCCATATTAACCTATGTTTGCAAATGACTGTCCTTCCACATTTTATTCTGCTCCCATATAGTATACCCATATTCTCATACACTTGCAAAATTTTTGTCATTGTTCTCTAGGTGAAGTCTGTATAACTTTAGTTAATTTTTTTGTATGTTTGTTTTATTAATGTGTTATTGTTGTTGTTGTTAGGTGCCATTGAGTCAGTTCCAACTCATAGTGACCCTATGTACAACAGAACGAAACACTGCCTGATCCTGCGCCATCCTCACAATCTTTGTTCTATTTAAGCTTATTGCTGCAGCCACTGTGTCAATCCATCTTGTCGAGGGTCTTTCTCTTCTTCTCTGACCCTCTACTTTACCAAGCATGATGTACTTCTCCAGGGACTGGTCCCTCCTGACAACATGTGCAAAGTATGTGAGATGTACTCTTGCCATCCTTGCTTCTAAGGAGCATTCTGGTCGCACTTCTTCCAAGCACACTTGTTCATTCTTTTGGAAGTCCGTGGTATATTCAATATTCCTCACCGACACCACAATTCAAAGCCATCAATTCTTCTTTGGTCTTCCTTATTTATCATCCAGCTTTTGCATAAATACAAGGCTATTGAAAATACCAAAGCTTGAGTCAGATGAACCTTAGTCTTCAAGGTGACATCCTTGCTTTTCAACATTTTAAAGAGGTCTTTTGCAGCAGATTTGCCCAGTGCAATGCATCTTTTGATTTCCTGGCTGCTGCTTCCATGGGTGTTGATTGTGGATCCAAGTAAAAAGAAATCCTCGACAACTTCAATCTTTTCTCCGTTTATCATGATGTTGCTTACTGGTCCAGTTGTGAGGATTTTTGTTTTCTTTATGCTGAGGTGTAATCCATACTGAAGGCTGTGGTCTTTGATCTTCGTTAGTAAGAGTTCAAGTCCTCTTCACTTTCAGCAAGCAAGGTTGTGTCATCTGCATAACACAGGTTGTTAATGACTCTTTCTCCAATCCTGGTATCTCATTCTTCTTCTTATAGTTCAACTTCTCAGACTATTTGCTCAGCATACAGACTGAATAGGTATGGTGAAAGGATACAACCCTGACAGACACATTTCCTGACTTTAAACCACGCAATATCCTCTTGCTCTGTTCGAAGGACTGCCTCTTGATCTGTGTACAGGTTCCTCATGAGCACAATTAATTGTTCCGGAATTCCCATTCTTCACAATGTTATCCATAATTTGTTATGATCCACACAGTCAAATGCCGTTGCATAGTCAGTAAGACACAGGTAAACATTTTTCTGGTTTTCTCTGCTTTCAGCCTCGATCCATCTGACATCAGCAATGATACCCCTGGTTCTACATCCTCTTCTGAATCCAACTTGAATTTCTGGCAGTTCCCCGTCGACATACTGATGCAGACGCTTTTGAATGATCTTCAGCAAAAGTTTACTTTTATGTGATATTAATGATACTGTTCTATGATTTCCGTGTTTGGTTGGATCACCTTTCTTGGGAATAGACATAAATATGAATCTCTTTTAGTCAGTCAGGTAGCTGTCTTCCAAATGTCTTGGCATAGACAAGTGAGCACCTCCAGTGCTGCATTTGTTTGTCGGAACATCTCAGTTGGTATTCCACAATTCCTGGAGACTTGTTTTTCGCCAATGCCTTCAGTAAAGCTTGGACTTCTTCCTTCAGTACCATCAGTTCCTGATCATATGCTACTTCCTGAAATGGCTGAAGATCTTCCAATTCTTTTTGGTACAGTGACTCTGACTATTCCTTCCATCTTCTTTTGATGTTTCCTGCATTGTTTAATATTATCCCCATATAATCCTTCACTATTGCAACTCGAGGCTTGAATTTTTCTTCAGTTCTTTCAGCTTGAGAAATGCGGAGCATATTCTTCCCTTTCGGTTTTCTATCTCCAGGTCTTTGCACATATAATACTTTACTTGTCTTCTTGAGCAGCCCTTTGAAATCCTCTGTTCAGCTATTTTCATTCAGTCGTTCTTTTCTTGAAAGGCATTATATTTATTTCGAGCTTTTGTCCACTTGGAATAAAACTGCAGGAAATACATTGTATACATAATTTTAGATACTGACATTTGTGTTTTTATGTGATAGGAGGGAATATATATTTTTAATGTTAATTAATGTCAAATGCTTTCCAAAAAAGGCTGTAAAATTTTACATTTCCACATATTCGTATACTCTCCAGAGTATCTTGCCAACAGTAGGTGTTAAATTTCTCTTTAATTTTTACGGTCTGATTGTTGTAAAGAGATATCTCATTTTAACTTTAAATTGCATTATCTTGTCTGCTAATGAGTCAGAGTGTCTTTTCACATTCGATAACCATTTGGATTTGTTCTTCTATGGATTGCCTACTCATGTACCTGGCCCATTTGTCTATTGGGTTATTTTACTTTCACTTTTCAGTTTCTGGAACTTTTTAATATTACTGTTTATAACTCTTTGCCTGTCCTATGTATTGAAAATGTTTTTGAAATTTCTTTGTTTTTATTTTTAACTCCTTGCTATGAAAATCTTTTCTTCTGATTTAATCAAATTGATCTCATTTTATAGTCTCTGGGTGGTGCAAGTCAGAATCGACTAGACAGCAATGAGTTTGACTTTTTGTTTGTTTGTTTGGGTCGTGCAAACTGTTAACACACTTGGCTACTGGCCTAAAGGTTGGAAGTCTGAGTCCACCCAGAGGGGCCTTGGAAGAAAGACCTGAAGATCTACTTGTGAAAAATCAGCCATAGAAAACCCGTAGAGCTCAGTTCTACTCTGACATGCGTGAGGCCACCATGAGTTGGAACTGACTTGATGGCAACTAGTTTCTGGACTTGTTTAAAAAATTCTCTCTTTCCTTCAGACGTTTTATATTTTTGCAGTTGTCTTTAATGCATCTGGAGCTTATTTTTTATGTGATGTAAGAAAGGAGCTAAGTTTTATTTTCTTCCAGAAAAATGTATTAATTCATCCTATTCCCAGAACAAACAAATCTGTCTTGGAATTTATATAGCCAGAAGCTCCTTAGAAGTAAGGTTGGTGAGACTGCATCTCACATACTTTGGACATGTTATCAGGAGGGACCAGTCCTTGGAGAAAGACATCATGCTTGGTAAAGTAGAGGGTCAGTGAAAAAGAGGAAGATCCTCAATGAGATGGATTGACACAGTGGCTACAACAATAGTCTCAAGCATGACAACAATTGCGAGGCTGGCACAGGACCAGGCGATGTTTCCTTCTATCGTTCATAGAGTCACTATGAGTTGGAATCAACTGGACGGCACCTAACAACGACAACAAATTTCAGGGAAGTAAAAGTTTCCCCATACTGAGATCTGTTTCTGGATTTTCTATTCCATCCCTTGACCAGAACCTTATTGAATTAGTGGCTTGCGGTCTGTTTTGATATCTTATGAAAGAAGATACAACTTTCTATTTTTATTTTCCGTACTGTTCTTGGCTATTCTCACCACCAATTCTTCCACATGAACTTGAAGATTTTTTTTTTCTAATTTCAAAATAACCCCCAAAACCAACCAAAAAACGCAGTCTCTCTCTCTCCCCCGCCTTCTCCCTTTCAGTAAAAAAATAAGATTTTATACTTTTCTTATATAATCCCTATGTAGCTTTTCTGTTCTTTATTTGTTTCAGATAGTTATTGCTAAAATGGAGAAAAGCTATTGAATTTTGTACATTCCTCTTTTAGCCACCAGTCTTATTAAATTTTCTTCTTAATTCTAGTAGTTTGTGTACTTGACTTTCTTGGATTTTCTGATTATACAGTCATATCAGCAAAAAAAAAAAAAAAGAACAAAACAAAAATGCCTAATCTTTATACTGATTATTTCATTTTCTCTTATCACTGCCATTTCTATAACGCCAAAACAATGTTGAATAATAATCAAAACAGTGGAAATCTCTTATTTTTTATTTCAATTAAAATAGTGTTTTGCCATTTAAGATAATATTGTTGGTTTTGGCAAATATTTTTTGCCATATTTAAGCAATACTCGCTTAGTTCTAATTTACTTAGGGTTTTCATTATCAATGGCATCTGAATTTTAATAATGACCTCTCAACATCATTAATTTGATTATGGCATCCCTGGGTGGTGCAAATGGTTAACATGTTCTACTACTAACCGAAAGATTTGAGATTTGAGTTCATCCAGAGGTTCTTCCGGAGAAAGGCCTGGCAATTTACTTCCAAAAAATCAGTCATTTAAAACCCTATGGAGCTTAGTTCTACCCTGGCACATAGGGGGTCAGCAGGAGTCAAGAGTCAACTCGATGCCAACTGGTTTAATATGATCCTCTGTGTTTCCTCCTTTATTTTATGATAGAATGGATTTTGCTGATAGATTTCATAATATTCAATCAACCTTGCATTGCTGGAACAAACCTCTTTTAAATTATATTATAATAAAATAAAAGAATATCTCTTTCCTGATATACTTTGTTTGGAAAATATAATTTGTATTGATGAGTGAGTTTGGCCTAAACTTTTCAGTTTGGATTTTTCCTTTATCACTCTTGATTTCATTTCTTTCATCTTGCTCTATGTTAATTATTTCTTTTATTTGATTATTTCCTTGTTATTATTTTTTTTGTAATTGTACATTAGGTGAAAATACACAGCGCAAGTTAATTTCTCACACAAAAATTTATACACATATTGTTATATGACATTAGTTGTAATCCCTATAATGTGACAGCACACTCCTCCTCTCCACCCTGGGTTTCTCGTGTCCGTTCAACAGTTCCTGTTCCTTCCTGCCTCCTCATCCTGCCTCCAGACAGGAGTTGCCCATTTGGTCTCCTGTATCTGCTTAAACTAAGAAGCACACTCTTCACAAGTATTATTTTATGTTTTACAGTCCAGTCTAATCTTTGTCTGAAGAGTGGGCTTTGGGAATGGTTTTAGTTCTGCGTTAACATAGTCTCCCAGGGCCATGGCTTTAGGGGTTCCTCCAGTCTCAGTCAGATCATTAAGTCTGGTCTTTTTAGTAGAACTTGAGCTCTGCTCCACACCTTTCTCCCACTATGTCAGGGACTTTCTGTTGTGTTCCCTGTCAGGGTGGTCATTGATGGTAGCCAGGCACTATCTAGTTCTTCTCGTCTCAGGCTGATGGAGTCTCTGTTTTATGTGGCCCTTTCTGTCTCTTGGGCTAATATTTTCCTTGTGTCTTTGGTGTTCTTCATTCTCCTTTGCTCCAAGTGGGTTGGGACCGATTGATGCATCTTAAATGGCCACTTGCCAGCTTTTAAGACCTCGGACGCCACTCACCAAAGTGGGATGCAGAACATTTTCTTAATATACTTTGTTATGCCCGTTGACCTAGATGTCCCCCAAAACCATGGTTCCCAGACCCCAGCCCTGGCTATTCTGTCCCTCTAAGTGTTTGGTTGTATTCAGGAACCTTCTCAGCTTTTGCTTTAGTCCAGTTGTGCTGACTTCCCCTATATTGTATGTTGTCCTTCCCTTCACCTAAGACGATTCTCATCTACTATCTAGTTAGTGATTCCCCTCTCCCTCCCTCCCCATCCTCTTAACCATCAAAGAATGTTTTCTTCTGTGTTTAAACCTTTTCTTGAGTTCTTATAATAGTAGTCTCATACAATATTTGTCCTTTTGAGACTGACTAATTTCACTCAGAATAATGTCCTCCAGATTCATCCATGTTGTGAGATGTTCCACGGATCCATTGTTGTTTTTTATCATTTCATAGTATTCCAGCGTGTGTATGTACCATAATTTGTTTATCCATTTGTCTGTTGATGGGCGCCTAGGTTGTTTCCATCTTTTTGCTATTGTGAACAGCGCTGCAATGAACACAGGTGTGCATATATCTATTCATGTGAGAGCTCTTATTTCTCTAGGATATATTCCAAGGAGCGGGATTGCTGGATTGTATGGTACTTCTATTTCTAGTTTTGTAAAGAAGTACCAAATTGATTTCCAAAGTGGTTGTACCATTTTACATTCCCACCAGAACTGCATAAGTGTTCCAGTCTCTCCACAACCTCTCCAACATTTATCATCTGTGTTTTTTTTGGATTAGTGCCAGCCTTGTTGGTGTGAGATGGTATGTCATTGTAGTTTTGATTTGCATTTCTCTAATGGATAATGATCATATTTCCTCATGTATCTGTTAGTTGCCTGAATGTCTTCTTTCGTAAAGTGTCTGATATCCTCTGTCCGTTTTTTAATTGGGTGATTGGTCTTTTTATTGTTGAGATGTTGCTGTATGTTGTAGATTTTAGAGATTAGACCCTGATCTGAGTCACAGCCAAAAATTTTTCCCAGTCTGTAGGTTCTCTTTTTACTCTTTTGGTGAAGTCTTTTGATGAGCATAAAAATAAGTGTTTGATTTTTAGGAGCTCCCAGTTATCTGGTTTCTCTTCTGGTGTTTGTGTATTGTTAGCTATGGTTTGTATTCTCCTAGCGTTGTCTCTGTTTTTTCTTCCATGATCTTTATTGTTTTAGATTTTATATTTAGGTCTTTGATCCATTTTGAATTAGTTTTTGTACATGGTGTGAAGTATGTGTCTTGTTTCATTTTTTTGCAGATGGATATCCAGTTATGCCAGCTGTGTTTATTAAAGAGACTGTCTTTTCCCCAATTAATGGATTTGGGGCCTTTGTCAAATACCAGCTGCTCATAGGTAGATGAATTTACATCTAGATTCTCAGTTCTGTTCCATTGGTCTATGTATCTGTTGTTATACCAGTACCAGGCTGTTATGACTACCGTGGCTGTATAATAGGTTCTAAAATCAGGTAATGTGAGGCCTCCCACTTTGTTCTTCTTCTTCAGTAATGCTTTACTTATCGGGGGCCTCTTCCCTTTCCATTTCCATATGAAGTTGGTGATTTGTTTCTCCATGTCATTGGAATTTGGATTGGGATTGCATTGTATCTGTAGATTGCTTTGGGTAGAATTAACGTTTTCACAATGTTGAGTCTTCCTACCCATGTGTGTGGTATGTTTTTCCACTTATGTAGGTCTCTTTTGGTTTCTTGAAGGAGTGTCTTGTAGTTTTCCTTGTATAGGTCTTTTATGTCTCTCTCTCTCTCTCCTTCTTCTTGGAGTGACCAAATTTTGTTAGTTTTTCTTTTCCCTTTGTTTACTTGGAAGTTGTGGTAGGTCACTAGAATAAAAAGCCAGTTGCTGTCAAGTTGATTCCAACTCATGGTAACCCCATGTTTTTCATAGTATAACTGTGCTCCTTCCATAGGTTTTTCAATGGCTAACTATCCAGAAATAGATTTCTGGGCCTTTCTTCTAAGGTGGCTGTGGGTGGAGTCGATCCTCTTTGGAACTTCTACCCTCTTGGAAACTGCCTCCAGGCAAAGAAGCTTGGACTTTGAGGGTGAGATAACATGGAGAGACTCAGAGGGAACTTGAGACCACATGGCAAGGGAAAGACCCAGCGGTCCTCATTTCCCAGCTGAGCCTATCCCCCAGCCCAACCATTGATTGTTCAGTATAGACACTGAAATCCATGGATGCTCAAGTTCCTTATATAAAACGTCATAGTATTTGCATATAACCTATGTAATCCTCCCATATACTTTAAATCATCTCTAGATTACTTATAATACCTAATGCAATGTAAATACTATGTAAATAGTTGTTATACTGTATTATTTAGGGAATAACAATCAGAAAAAAAAGTCTGTTTTTTTTTTCCCCAAATATTTTCGATTCATAGTTGGTTGAACGTGTGGATTCAGAACCTGTCGATACAGAGGGCCAATAGTATTATGCAGAGACCCTAGGGGGTGCAAATGGTTAGTTCAGCTGCTCACCTTAAAATTGGAGGTTCACCCGGAGGTGCCTCCGAAGTAAGGCCTGGTGATCGGCTTCCAAAAAGTCAGCCATTGAAAATTTTATAGAGTACAGCTCTACTCTGACACACATGGGGTTGCCATGAGTCAGGGTTGACTCCACAGCAACTGGTACTGGTATTATGCAGCAACCAATAACTGATACAAAAGTATTTTCCCATCCACCTTACTCATAATCAATGAAGAAGCATTTTCTCATTATTGTATGAAAGCAAGGTACCAACTATTTTCTCCACCGAGATATTACCTCATGCAACTAATCAGATGTGAGTTTAGAACATGTTGATTTCCACCTTATCTCCCTTTATCCTCCCCATATTCTAGGATTTGCTGAGATAATTTAGTTCCAATGTGCAAGTATGTTTGCTCCAGTTGGCAAGTGTGTCTTTTCTATTTCAAGGATTCACATTTGGCAGTTATTTTACTTGTTTTACACATTTCCAGTCACTTTATCAGAATGCATTTATATTTAACTCTGTGTGTGTGTGTGTGCATG
The DNA here is from genome assembly GCA_030035585.1 of Dugong dugon. NCBI lineage: Eukaryota > Metazoa > Chordata > Mammalia > Sirenia > Dugongidae > Dugong > Dugong dugon. The sequence continues at coordinate 28,273,119 of CM057462.1, forward strand.
TATATATATTTAAATATGAACGTATATATAGAGGAAAGTTTATTGCTCACCAAAGTTTCCTCACTTCCTCATCTTCCCTATCTTAAGATGTCTGTTCTGATTAATTTTTGTTTAATTAAAGAGACTGTGCTTGAAATTTTTCCCAGATGGGAGTATTTGAGAGTTGTTTCTTCACTGTTTCCTAGCATATTGGCAATCTTTCGAATGCCAGGTGAGGCTTTTCTGGTTTCCTGGGTAGCAGTCCTTTTAGCTCAGTATTCTGTAATGTTATTGATTATGCAATCAGTTAGGTGCTTGGCTGCTAACCCAAAGGCTGGAGGTTTGAGTTCACCCAGAGGTACCTCAAAATAAAGACTTGGTGATCTACTTCTAAAAAACCAGCCATTGAAAACCCTGTGGAGCACAATTCTATTCTGACACACATGGGGTTGTTATGAGTCAGAATTGACTCGACAACAACATTTTTTTGTTGTTGTTGTTGTTGGTTTGTTTCCAGAACAGTAAATGATGAGTCAGATGACAGTCCACTTCTTGTTTTCCTGTTTTTTTATTTTTTGTGTGTTTATTTGTAGTACCTCTACTCTAACTAGGTAGGTAGCTAAAGGGGAAAGACGTAAACCCAGAAGCTTTGTCAGAAGACCTGACAGGGAGAGTCCGGCAAGATGGCACTCTAGGCAGAAGCACCACGCCGTCCCTCCACAGCAAAGATCCGAAAAACTAAGCCAAACAGAGAATCAACAATCCTGAAACCCTAGAACATCAAATGAAGAGATAAAGAACTCAGCCAAACACCAAACGGAGTGATAATACTGAAAGAGAACGGAGAGCGAGGAGAGATTCATGCAGAGGTCCCCTACCAGATAACGCAGCGCGGATCCACCATCTTGGACTCCTATCGGAAACCAGCAAACAGGAGAACGGGAGAGCAGCCTCACGGAGCATCCAGTGGGAGACAAAACAGCCAGTAATTTGCGGTGTGTGCTTTCCCACCCCCCACCCCTCTTCGCCCTGGCTGGGGCTCCCCTGCTTCCCGTGGCCAAGGTCCCTGGGCCGGTGGGCGGGGGTTGCTTGGATTCCACACGCCAGGGCCAGCGGCTCTCTGGGTGCGATTTGTTGGCTGCTGGTGTTGCTTTTTCTGCCGCCTCCCCCTCTTTTTGCTTGGGTGCCTGGTTCCGGGCACCGTCTTTGCTCTTTCCTGCGGGGCTGTGGGGCTGCGTTCAGGCGTGTGGCTGCTTCCAGGTCTGGGCTGCCACGCTGGTGAGATCCCGGGGTCTTTGTTCATTTGCCCCTCTGCTTCCCGTGGCCACAGTCTCTTGACCCGGGACCGCCGGCTGCTTGGATTTCGCGCACCTGTGCGGGCTGCTCTCTGGGTGCTGTTTGTTGGCTGCTGGTGTTGCTTTTTCTGCTTCTTTTGGTTTCTCACTTGCCTTTCGCTGCCTCCCACTCCTTTGGCTCGGGTGCCTGGTTCCGAGTGCCATCTTTGCTCTTTCCTGCCGGGCTGTGGGGCTGCGTTCGGGCATGTGGCTGCTTCCAGCTCTGAGCTGCCGTGCTGGTGAGATCCCGGTGCCTATGTTCATTTGCTCTTCTGCTTCCTGTGGCCACAGTTTGTTGAACGGGGGCCGCCGGCTTCTTGGATTCTGCGCGCCTGGGCGGGCAGCTCTCTGGAAGCCCTTTGTTGGCTGCTGGTGTTGCTTTTTTTTTTTTCTTTTTTTCCTTTTTATTTTTCTTCTTCTTTTGGTTTCTCACTTGGCTCTTGCTGCCTCCCCCTCCTTTTGCTCGGGTGCCTGACTCCAAGTGCTTTTTTTATTAGTTTTGTTTTCTTTTCCCTCTTTTTCTGATTTTTGTTTGTTCATTCTTTCCTTTTCTTCCTCTTCCTCCTTCTGGTTTTCTTCATCCCATAGTCTCCCATCTGTCCATTCCAACGGCAAGCTACCCTAGCATTCTATTAAGTTTGTATGTTTTTTCGCTCCTGCTCCTCTCTCCTCTCTCCCATATCCAGCTTAGCTTCACACATAACCATCTCCCCACTACATCCTGCCTACCTTCACTGTGCACTTGACATCACACCACCAAGCTGTACAGGCACGCCCTATTGGAACCTGCCCAGCACTGACTACCGACCGTCCTGGTGGCTGCGATGAGTGCCACAAACAACCCGTCCCAGTGGCTCCTCTTCAGCTAGATCTGCCCAGCTGTACCACAAGAATGAAACAAAAAAATCTACAATCAATAAACGAGAGAAATATCTACTGAATGTCCCGAAAACAGCAAACAATATCAAAACATTTACAAAAACAAGACAAGAAGGCTCCAATAGGCTTCCAAATTAAAACACCAGATAACTCTCCTGTGGAAGAAAATGCACTAGAAGTACCTGATAGGGAACTCAAATCACTAATACTTGGGATTTTCCAAGAACTGAGGCAAAAAGCTGACAAACATGAGGAAAACATAGACAAATTTATGGAAAGTACAGACAAAAAATTGGAAGAATTCAGGAAGATGATGCAGGAACAAAATGCCGAAATAAATTCACAACTCGAAATTATACAAAAACAACAATTAGAAATCCAAAAGATAAACAAGATTTCAGAAACGGATGATGTCATAGAAGGGCTGAGAAGTAGATTTGAAACCGTGGAAGACAGGATCAGTGGAACTGAAGACAAACACTTGGATACAACGCTGTTTCAGGAAAACTCAGAAAGAAGAACAAAGAAAAGTGAAGAGACTATGAGAGTTATGTGGGACACAATTAAAAGCAAAAACTTATGAGTGATTGGCATCCCAGAACAAGGGGAGAAAACAGAAAACACAGAGAGGATCATGGAGGAACTGCTGACAGAAAACGTTCCCAATATCATGAAAGATGAAAAGCTGGCCATCCAAGAAGCTCAACGAACCCCATATAGAAGAGACCCCAAAAGAAAATCACCAAGACATATCATATTCACACTCGCCAAAACTAAAGACAAAACAAAGAATCCTGAGAGCAGCTCATGAAAAACAAGAAGTCACATACAGAGGAGAAACAATAAGACTAAGCTCAGATTATTCAGCAGAAACCATGCAGGCAAGAAGGCAGTGGGATGACATATATAAAATCTTAAAAAAAAAAAAAAAATTGTCAGCCAAAAATAATATAGCTTGCAAAACTCTTGTTCAAATTTGATGGTGAAATTAGGTCATTTCCAGATAAACAGAAACTAAGGGAATATGCAAAAGTCAAACCAAACTTACAAGAATTATTAAAGGGAGTTCTTCGATCTGAGGACAAACAGCTTCAGCCCTCAGGCAGGACCTAGGACGCAGGATCATACGAACCAGATACCATTCTAGGAAATGAACTCTCGAGGACTATCCAAAACCAAAAGAAATACAACAGGGAATCAGAACAATCAATCAAAGGATGACAACAACATCAAAACAATGAAAGAGGGAATAAACAGCATAGGTATAGAACCTTTTAACGGAGAGGAAGGCAAGGCAATACCAAGTAAGGGTAGACTGCTTCAAACTTATAAAGATAAGGGTAAAATTCATGGTAACCACAAAGAAAGTTAACAAACCAACTCATAAAAATAAAGACAAAAAACATAAAGTCTCAGCAAAAACAAAACCTACAAAAACAAAAGAAACGAACATAAAATCCACAAACAAAAGTAACTCAGCACAGGAGAGTAAGAAGAACAAAGAAAACTTCAGCACCACAAAAAAAAAGCACTACAAAATGACAGCAACAAACTTCCATCTATCAATAATTACACTGAATGTAAATGGGCTCAATGCACCCATAAAGAGATGGAGAGTGGCAGAATGGATAAGAAAACAGGATCCATCAATATGCTGTCTACAAGAGACACACCTTAGAAACAAAGATGTGAATTTATTAAAAATCAAAGGATGGAAGAAAATATATCAAGCTAACAACTACCAAAAAAGAGCAGGAGTGGCAATTCTAATCTCAGATAAAATAGATTTTAAAACAAAATCTACAATAAAAGACAAAGAAGGACACTATATAATGATTAAAGGGATGATCCATCATGAAGACATAACCACAATAAACATCTATGCATCCAATGACAGGGTTCCAAAATACATAAAAAAAACTCTAACAGCACTGAAAAGAGAAATTGACAGTTGCACAATAATAGTAGGAGACTTCAACACACCACTGTCAGTAAAGGACAGAACAACTAAGAAGAAACTCAGCAAAGATACAGAAGACCTACAGGACACAATCAGCCAACTGGACCTCACAGACATATATAGAACAATCCATCCAACCGCTGCAAAGTACACATTCTTTTCCAATGCACATGGAACGTTCTCCAGAATAGACCACATCTTAGGCCACAGGGCAATCCTCAACAAGACCCAAAACGTTGAGATAATTCACAGTATCTTCTCTGACCACAATACCATCAAGGTAGAAATTAACACTAAAAAGAGCAAGGAAAAAAAATCAACTACATGGAAACTGAATAATACTCTGCTTACACATCAATGCGTAATAGAAGAAATCAGAGATGGAATCAAAAAATTCCTAGAATCAAATGAAAATGAAAACACATCATACCAAAACCTTTGGGACACAGAAAAGGCAGTCCTCAGAGGACAATTTATAGCAATAGATGCACATATCAAAAAAGAAGAAAGGGAAAAAATCAAAACATCAACTACAGAACTCAAACAAATAGAAAGAGAACAGCAAAAAAAGCCTACAATCACTGGAAGAAAGGAAATAGTAAAGATCAGAGCAGAAATAAATTAAATAGATAACAGTAAACAATAGACAGAATCAACAAAACGAAAAGTTGGGTCTTTGAAAGAATCAACAAAATCGACAAACCACTGGCCAGACTGACAAAAGAAAAACAGGAGAGGACACAAATAACCCAAATAAGAAACGAATTGGGGGACATTACAACAGACCCAACCGAAATAAAAAGGATTATAACAGAATATTATGAAAAACTATATTGCAACAAATTTGAAAACCTAGAGGAAATGGATAAATTTCTAGAAACACATGGCCTACCCAAACTACAACAAAGTGATATTGAAAATCTGAACAGACCCATAACAGGAGAAGAGATTGAAAAGGTAATAAAAAAACTCCCAACCAAAAAAAGCCCTGGCCCAGATGGCTTCACTGGAGAATTCTACAAAACATTTACAGAAGAGCTTGTACCAGTTCTACTCAAGCTATTTCAGCGCATAGAAGAGGAAGCAACACTTCCAAATTCATTCTCTGAAGCCAGCATAACAGTGATACCAAAACCAGGCAAAGACATCACAAAAAAAGAAAATTACAGACCAATATCCCTCATGAATATAGATGCAAAAATTCTGAACAAAATGCTAGCCAATAGAATTCAGTATCATATCCAAAAAATAATACACCACGACCAAGCAGGATTCATACCAGGTACGCAAGGATGGTTTAACATTAGAAAATCCATCAACGTAATTCACCGCATAAATAAAAGGAAAGAAAAAAATCACATGATCATCTCAGTTGATGCAGAAAAGGCATTTGACAAAGTCCAACACCCATTCCTGATGAAAGCTCTTAATAAAGTAGGTATAGAAGGGAAATTTCTCAACATAATAAAGGCATCTATGCAAAACCAACGGCCAACATCATTCTTAATAGAGAGAGGCTGAAAACGTTCCCCTTGAAAACAGGAACAAGACAAGGTTGCCCTTTATCACCACTCCTATTTAACATTGTGCTGGAAGTTCTAGCTGGAGCAATAAGGCAAGAGAAAGAAATAAAGGGCATCCAAATTGGTAATGAAGAAGTTAAACTCTCCCTGTTTGCGGATGGTACGATACTATACGTAGAAAACCCTAAAGACTCCACGAGAAATCTACTGGAGCTAATAGAAAGATTCAGCAGAGTAGCAGGATACAAGATAAACATTCAAAAATCAGTTGGATTCCTATACACCAGTAAAAAGAACGATGAAAAGGAAATCAGGAAATCAATACCATTTTCAATAGCCCCTAAAAAGATAAAATACTTAGGAATAAATCTGACCAGGAATGTAAAAGACCTATACAAAGAAAATTAGAAAACACTGCTGCAAGAAACCCAAAGGGATCTACATAAATGGAAAAACATACCATGCTCATGGATAGGCAGACTCAACATTGTGAAAATGGCAATTCTACCCAAAGCAATTTAGAAATACAATGCAATCCCGATCCAAATACCAGCAACATTCTTCAAAGATATGGAAAAACTAATCATTAACTTTATATGGAAAGGGAAGAAGCCCCGAATAAGTAAAGCACTACTGAAGAAGAAGAATAAAGTTGGAGGACTCATACTACCTGACTTCAGAACCGACTATACAGCTACAGTAGTCAAAACAGTCTGGTACTGGTACAACAACAGAGACATTGACCAATGGAACAGAATTGAGAACCCAGATGTAAATCCATCCACCTACACTCACCTGATTTTCGACAAGGGCCCAAAGTCCATCAAATGGGGAAAAGACAGTCTTTTTAACAAATGGTGCTGGCAAAACTGGATATATATTTGCAGAAAAATGAAACAGGACCCATACCTCACACCGTATACAAAAACTACTTCAAAATGGATCAAAGACCTGAATATAAAGCCTAAAACTATAAAGTTCATAGAAGAAAAAATAGGACCAACACTTCGGGCCTTAATACATGGCATTAACTGGATACAAACCATAAACATCAACACACAAAACCCAACAGATAAACTAGGTAACTGGGATCTTCTAAAAATCAAACACCTATGCTCTTCAGAAGACTTCACCAAAAGAGTCAAAAGAGAACCTACAGACTGGGAAAAAATTTTTGGACAGTACAAGTCAGACAAAGGTCTAATCTCCATAATCTACAAGAAAATCCAACACCTCTACAACAAAAAGACAAACAATCCTATCAAAAAATGGGCAAAGGAAATGAACAGACACTTCACCAAAGAAGACATTCAAATGGCCAACAGACACATGGGGAAATGCTCGCGATCACTAGCCATTAGAGAAATACAAATTAAAACCACAATGAGATACCATCTCACCCCCGGCATTACTGGCACGAATCAATAATACTGGAAATAACAAATGTTGGAGGGGCTGCGGGGAGATGGGAACTCTTATACACTGCTGGTGGGAATGCAAAATGATACAACCATTTTGGAAAATGATATGGCGTTTCCTCAGAAAGCTAGAAATAGACATACCCTTCGATTTCGCAATCCCACTCCTAGAAATATATCCTAGAGAAATAAGAGTCGTCACTCGAATAGACATATGCACACCTATGTTCATGGCAGCATTGTTCACAATAGCAAAACAATGGAAACAACCTAGACGGCCATCAACAGATGAATGGATAAACAAACTATGGTACATACACACAATGGAGTACTATGCAACGAGAAAGAACAACAATGAATCTGTGAAGCATCTCATAACATGGATGAAACTGGAGGACATTATGCTGAGTGAAATAAGTCAATCACAAAAGGACAAATATTGTATGAGACCTCTATTGTAAAAACCCATGAAAAAGTTCACATGCAAAATGTAACAATCCTTGTTGGTTACCAGGGATGGGGAGGGGGGAAATACTCAATAGGCAATAGATAAGTGGTATCTTGGGTGAAAGGTGAGACAGTACACAGTACAAGGGAAACTAACACAACCTGCACAAGGAAAGGTCATGGAGGCCTCATGGACACATCCAAACTCCCCAAGGGACTGAGTTGCTGGACGGAGGGCTCTGGGGACCATGGTCTCGGGGAACATCTAGCTCAATTGGCATGACACTACTTATAAAGATAATGCTCTACATTCTACCTTGGTGAGTAGTGTCTGGGGTCTTAAAAGCCTGTGAGCGGCCATCTAAGATACTCCACTGGTCTCATCCCTTCGGGAGCAAGGGAGAATGAAGAGAACAGGATACAATGAAAAGATTAGTCCAAAGGACTAATCGTCCACAGCTACCAAGACCTCCACCGGACCGAGTCCAGTACAGCTAGATGGTGCCCGGCTACCACAGCTGACTGCTCTGACCAGCCTCACAACAGAGGGTTCTGGAAAGAGCTGGAGAAGGATGTAGAGCATAATTCTAACTCACAAAAAATAAGACCAGATTTACTGGCCTAAAGGAGACTGGAGAAACCTCAAGAGTATGGCCCCCAGACACCCTTTTAGCATAGTGATGAAGTTAACTCCGAGGTTCACTGTTCAGCCTGGGAGTGGACAGCCAAGTAAAACCAAATGAGACTAACGAGGTACAGGAGTCCAGTGACAAGGGCCAGAAGGCAGAAGGGGAGTAGGAAGCTGATGATAGGGAACACAAGGTTGAGTAAGGATACTGTTGATGTGTTATGAGATTGTTAACCATTGTTATAGGGTAACATTTGTAGTAACTGTTAAATGGGAGGCTATTTTGTCCTGTAAGCCTTCATCTTAAGTGAGAATAACAGCACAATTAGAAGAGCGTAGTCAATGTCACTTAAATGTGTACGTAAAAAGTTTTGAAATGGTGTTATCTTTGGCTATGTGTATTTTCACCAAAAAAAAAAAAAAGCTGGGAATTTAGAGGGTTAAAATGTTGTGGGGTTGTTAACCAAAGTCATAAAACAGCATATGTACTACTAAAAAAGAAAAAAAAAGAAGACCTGACAGGAAGTCACAAATAAGTTATAAGTAAATAAAGGGCCTCCTCTCTTCTGCCATTCTCCCTGCTCGAAGAATCCAACAGGGAGTCAGAATGCTAACCAGCCCATCTCGTCAGTCCATCTAAGTCAGCCTCCTGGGTAGAAAACAGGTGGACACAGGTGAGCATGTATCAGCTGGAGGAACAGAAGAGAGGAACTACGAGTACTTGGGATTGTCCCAGCTACTTGGGATACGATGGTGAAGGACACAAAGGCCCTGCCTTGTGGGCCTTATCTTCTACCTAACATGGTGAAATTGACTCTTAAGATTTGCTTCATTATTACCGTTCTGCCATCTTACCTTTGTTCTTCTGGAACTCCTCATAATCTTACATTAGGGTTTTTGGATGCATAGTCTAAATCAACCATATTTCTTCTAATAACTCCTATCTCTGACTTTTCGTCTGAGTTTTGAGGTATTTCTTTCAGTTTATCTTCTAGGCCAAGAATCAGCAAACTTTTTCTTCCAAGGGCCTGATAGCAAATATTTTAAGCTTTATGGGTCATAAGGTCTCTGTCACAACTACTCAACTCTGCTGTTGAATGCAAAAACAGTCAAAGAAAAGACATAAACAGATAGATGTGGCTGCCTTCCAATAAAACTTTATTTACAAAAAACTAGGCTGGCAGGATTTAGCTTGTGGGCCGTAATTTGCCAACTTCTGTTCTAGGATGCTAACTTGGATCTTATTGTTATTATGGTTAGACGCCATCAAGTCAGCTCCTATTTACAGTGAACTTATGTATAACAGAACAAAATATTGCCTGCTCCTGTGCCATTCTCACAAACATTGCTATGTTTGAACTCATTGTTGTAGCCACTATGTCAATCCATCTCACTGAGAGTCTTCTTCTTTTTCACTGTCCCTCTACTTTACCAAGCATGATGTCCTTCTCCAGGGACTGGTCCCTATTGATAATAAGTCCAAACCGAGACGAAGTCTCACCATCCTCATTTCTAAGGAGCATTATGGCTGTACTTGTTCCAAGAAAAATTTGTTCATTCCTCTGGCAGTCCATGGCATATTCAATATTCTTTGCCAATACCATAATTCAAAGCTATCAGTTCTTCTTCCATCTTCTTTATTCATGTCCAGCTTTCACATGCATATGAGGCAACTGAAAATAACCATGGCTTCGGTCAGGCACACCTTAGTCATCAAAGTGACATCTTCACTTTTTAACACTTTAAAGAGGTTGGATGCAACGAAGTAGGTTGTTTCATTTCTTGACTGCTGCTTCCATGGGCATTGATTGTTGATGCAAGGTGAATGAAATGTTGACTTGGATTTTAATAATCACTTAGTCTGTCAGTTCATCTTCTAATAGGAAAAAAAAATCACATTGTGCTATGTTGTTGTTCCAGAAGATCTGTTTATGGGGTAACTGAGTCTCCTTCATTGTTCTTCATTGTTCTGCCCAGCTTGCTCTCAAGCACCCAGCTCTCTAGGGTTTTTTCCTCCTTCTGGGTTTAGGTTCTTTGAGTGCACTAAAAATTTCCTTTGACAGTACATGGCTCTGTTTATCCTTGGTCCCTGGGGACCTGGGGTGGCGGAAGTTTCAGCCATCTTTGTCTCGATGGGTAGCAGCGGCACCAGGGTCTAGGCATCAGTTTCTTGTTCAGCCATCTTGGGAACCAAGGCTGAGGCTCTCCCAGCTCCTGGGCAATGGCCCTCTGCCCTTTGTGTACTGCATCCTAGCCCCTTGGATTCTGGGATGCTAGCAGACCTCCCAGGATGGCTCACGGGGCTGAAACCCCTTTCTCCAGAGAGTCTGTGGTTCTCTGGGAACCTTGGAGCACCGTCCTCACCCCAGGCTCCCTGCAGTAGGCTTGCACAGCCCAAACAGGGCAAATCCTGGTCCTGCTCTCACAGTCAGGACCCCGGCCCTGGACAGAGATCTCAGTGACCCCAGCCAGACCCCATGTATCTGCCAGCCCAGAGCTTCAGCAGAGGCTTCCGGGTCAGAGTTGGGGGCAGGGCAGCAAGTGACAACTTCTAGCAGCCATCATTTACAAAATTAAAACAGGGTTTCAATCTGTCCAAACATGACAGGTTTTAAGACTGGCAATAAGGAGCATTGTCAGAATCAGCATTTCTGATCATCATCACGGAGAAACCAGCACACTAAGCAAATGTTGGATGGAGGTTACTACACAGTTGGCCATATTGGACCTGGACATGGACCACAGGGTGGGCTGAAGAGAAGCACTGACCAGTACAGAGACTAAGACTGAGGAAAAGACATTTCCATGCAGAGGTTTGGAGCCCCTGGGTGGTGCAAACAGTTAATGCACTCGACTGATAACCAAAAGGTTGAAGGTTCGAGTCCACCCAGAAGTGCCTTGGGAGAAAGGCCTGATGATCTAGTTCCAAAAAGTCAGCCATTGAAAACCTTATGTAGCACGGTTCTACTCAGACATACATGGGGTCACCATGAGTCAGAGTCAGTATTCAGAGGTTTGGACCTCAGAGGGGTAATTGGTCCTCGATGCAGAGTGGACCAGCTTCATGCAGGGTGGACCAGATTCAGGCTGAGAGGCTGCCATGCTCTTTGGATGAGTAGTTTTTGATAGCCTTGGGGACTAGAAGTCCTAATTCAAGGAGTCTGTAGGGCTATATCCTCTCTGAAGACTCCAGGAGAAGATCCTTTCTTGCCTCTCCTGGCTTCTGATGGCTTTAGGAACTCCTTGGCTTGCAGCTGCAGCATCACTCACTCTCTGCCTCTGTCTTCACATGGCCGTGTCTTCCCTCTTCTCTTCTTTTTATGAAGGTACCACTCATATTGGATTATACCAACAATTGTGAAGATGGTGCAGGATCTGGCAACGTTATGTTCTGTTATGTATGGGGTCATTATGAGTTGGCGCTGACTCCATGGCACCTAACAACAACATATTGGATTCTGATCCAAACTATATCCAGTATGATGTCCTATTAACTAACAAAATCTGCAAAGACCCTATTTCCAAAGTCACATTCACAGGTACAGGAGTTAAGACTTTAACTGAGCTTTTGTGGGGGACGCAATTCAACCCATAAGGAGCCCTAGTGGAGTGATAGTTAAGCACTTGGCTGCTAACTGTGAGGTTGGCAGTTTGAACCCACCAGCCACTCCGCTGGAGAAAGACCTGGAGATCTGCCCCCATAAAGATTTACTGCCCCTATTGGGCAGTTCTACTTTGTCTTAGAAGGTCTCTGTGAGTTGGAATCAACTTGACACACACACAATGACAACAACAATCCAACCCATAACATTCTTTCCATGAAATGGCCACGTTGCAGGATGGGCCTATAAAATCACGGTGAAGGGGCATCAGTGGACCATTAGACCATCAACCAAATCACCCCCTCCCATGATGCTCTTCTTCTTGGTCTCCTTTACCCCTGAACAAATGTATCCCTAGAGCATCTTCAAGCACCACGAGGTGACCAGTGTAGATCTTTAGCTTCTGCCCAAGAGCCCATTCAGAAATAAGTCATGTGCATCTGAAGCAGCAATATCACTGAAATAACAAAGAAAGTGGCAGCAAAATTTTCCCTGGTTCACGTTGTCTTTGGAGAGTGACAGACGCTAGGGTTCCAGAAGTGGGTGTTTGCACAGGAAGGCATTAAAAGATTAAATATGACTTTATTTTTGACAACAGACCTTAGTCTCCATTCGGTATCAATATGCTGGCATTATTATTATTTTATGAAAACAATAATTCACAGTTTGCTGAAAAGAGAATAACAGTATTGATCTCCTGAACAGCACATTTTATTTTCCATTAAATATTTATGGGGCGTGACAAGCCGGGTACTAGATCTGATCATTTCTGTACGTTAATGTACAAAGTTTTGCAGATGTAGAAATTATGAGGGCTGTGTTAATAAAACCAGCTCCCATGGTCTAGGAACAAAAAGTAAACATGTCCTCACTGGGGTTTTGCTCTGAGCTTATTAGTTTTTAGGTTTGTGAACTGACCCACAAAGGAAATAGAAATCTCCCCTCAGTGAGCAGAGAGAAAGAAATATGTTAGCAACAACCAGGAACTCTTTCTCAGAGGCTCTTTAATAGCATTGCAAATGTGCATGTTAGAAGCAATATACCAGGCACAATCAAAAGCATTTGGTAATTCAGCCAGACCTTAGCATGTCTCCCTACTCTGAGATAATACCTGTAGTGATACCAGAGTATTTTTATCAGTCACTGGGAGTACTCTATCCCTAGCAATACTTCTCCGAAGTATCAAAGTCATTGCATTCTCTCATTTCACTCATTGTCGCTCAGAAGTAGGTATTCTGATCTGGTCCTTTGGCCATTTGCAGATGGGACTACTGTAATTGTCTTTCTCATTAAATCTCTGAGATCTAGACTGTAAACTATAAGGGTTTGCTGTTGTCCACAGGCATGTTGTGTTTTAATTCCCTCTCAAAAAACAAAAACAGACTTCCGGCAAAATGGCACTCTAGGCAGAAGCACCACGCCGTCCCTCCACAGCAAAGATCCGAAAAACTAAGCCAAAAAGATAAAACAGCAATCCTGAAACCCTAAAACATCAAATGAAGGGATAAAGAACTCAGCCAAGCACCAGTGGAGTGAGAAAACTGACAGAGAACAGAGAGTGAGGAGAGATTCTTGCAGAGGTCCCCTATCAGCTAACGCAGCATGGATCCACCATCTTGAACTCCTATCAAAGACCAGCAAATAGGGAGTATGAGAAAGCAGCTTCATGGAGCTTCCAGCAGGAGACAGAACAACTGGTAATTTGCGATATACGCTTTCCCATCCCCACCCTTCTTCACCCCCACTCAGCCTCCTCTGCTTCCCGAGGCCACATTCTCTTGTCTAGGAAACACTGGCTGCTTGGATTCCACACACCCCCTCTGGCTGGCTCTCTGAGTGCCACTTGTTGGCTGCTGGTGTTGCTTCTTTTCCGCTTCTTTTGATTTCTTCCTTACCTCTCACCACCTCCCCCTCCTTTCGCTCAAATACCTGGCTCTGTGTGCCATCTTTGCTTCTTCCGGAGGGGATGTGGAGCTCTGGTAATTTGCAATATACACTTCCCCATCCCCCACCCTTCTTCACCACCACTCGGCCTACTCTGCTTCCCGTGGACACAGTCTTTTGTCTGGGAAGCACCGGCTGCTTGGATTCCACCCCCCTGCACTCACTGGCTCTCTGAGTGCCATTTGTTGCTTTTTCTCCACTTCTTTTGATTTCTTCCTTAACTCTCACCACCTCCCCTTCCTTTCACTCAAATATCTGGCTCCGTGCACCATCTTTGCTGGTGGGATCTTGGGGCATTTGCTTATTTTGGGTTGTTTGTTAGTTTTCTTTTCCTTTTCTTGAGTTGGGAGCCCGTACTGGCCTGGCGGTGCTGCGCGGCTTGGGGCCTACCCCCTTGGCTTACACAGATGTGCAGAGGGATCCCTGAGGGCATTTCATTCTTTGTGGGTTTTTATTTTTTTTTCCTGTTTGTTTTGGGGGGCTTTTCTTGTATTTTTTTCTTTTTGATTTGTTTTCTTTTCTTTTCCCCCTTTTCCCTTTTTGTCTTTCTTCATTACTCAGTTTCTCGTCTCTCTATATCTTCCGTCTCATTCTGATCCTTGAATACCTGGTGCTGAATACCGCTACGCCTTCTAGCTAGGCTGTACTGCAACACCTGAGAACAACTTCCCCAGACCTCATAGCTGCACCAGTGGGATCCCTGGGAGCTTTGCTGTTCTTTTTCCTTTCTGATTTTTATTTATTCACTCTTTTCTTTTTTTTTCCTTTTCTTTCTTCTTCCCCTTTATGTTTTTCTCCATTTCGTAGTCTCTCATCTATCAAATCCAACACTCCCCCATCACACTTTTTTGGTTGTATGTTTTTGGCTCCTGTTCCCCTCTCCTCTCTCCCATATCCACCTTAGCTCCACACATAACAATCTCCGCCCTACATCCTGCATATCTGCACCATGTGCTTAACATCACGCCACCAAGCAGCACAGGAATGGCCTACTGGAACCTGCTCTGTACTGATTACCGACCAGCCCTGGTGGCTGTAGTAAGTGCCACAAACAACCCGTCCCAGTAACTCCTCTTCAATTAGACCTTCCCAGCTATACCATATCTGAGAAACTAACCCTGCCAATTGGAGACAGAGGCAAAAGGTATCTTGCCCACAGAAGAGCAAACAACAAAGAACACACAGCCTGCCTGCTCAGACATAGCCAAATAAAAAAAAAAAAAGATGAAACGAACAAATCTACAACCAATAAATGAGAAAAATAACCACTGAATACCCCAAAGACAGCAGACAATATCAAAACATTTACAAAAACAGGACATGATGGTTCCAGTAGGCATCCAAAATAAAACACTAAATGACTTTCCAATGGAAGAAAAGACACTGGAACTACCTGATAGGGAATTCAGATCTCTAATATTCAGAATTCTCCAAGACCTGAAGCAAAAAGCACATAAAAATGAGGAGAAAATAGACAAATTCATGGAAAATACAGACAAAAAATTGGAAGAATGCAGGAACAAAATGTCAAAATAAATTCACAATTAGAAATTAATCAAAAACAAAAATCAGAAATCCAAAAGATAAACAACATGATTTCAGAAATGGAAGGTTGTCATAGAAGGGCTGAGGAGCAGATTTGAAACAGTGGAAGACAGGATCAGTGGAATTGAAGACAAACACTTGGATACAACTCTGTTTGAGGAAAACTCAGAAAAAAGAACAAAGAAAAATGAAGAAACTCTGAGAGTTATGTGGGATACAATGAAAAGCAAAAATCTGCTACTGATAGGAGTTCCAGAACACGGGGCGAAAATAGAAAACACAGAGAGGATCATTGAAGAACTGCTGACAGAAAACTTCCCCAATATCACAAAAGATGAAAAGCTGGCCATCCAAGAAGTTCCACGAACTGCATATAGGATAGACCCAAAAAGAAAATCACCAAGGCATATCATAATCACACTAGCCAAAACCAAAGACAAAGAATCCTAAGAGCAGCTCATGAAAAACAAGAAGTCACATACAGAGGACAAACAATAAGTCTAAGCTCAGATTATTCAGCAGAAACCACACAGGAAAGAAGACAATGAGAAGACATATATAAAACCTTAGAAGAAAACAATTGCCAGCCAAGAATAATATATCCTGCAAAACTCTTGTTCAAATATGATGGTGAAATTAGGTCATTTCCAGATAAACAGAAATTAAGGGACTATGTAAAAACAAAACAAAACTTACAAGAATTACTAAAGGGAGTTCTTCGATCTGAGAACAAACAACTTCAGCTAACAAGCAGAATCTAGGTTGCAGGGTCATACCAGTCAGATACCAGTCTAAGAAATGAACTCTCAAGGACTATCCAAAACCAAAAGAAATACAACAGGGAATCAGAACAGATAATCAGTAAATGAAAAAAACATCAGAACAATAATAGAGGGAATAAATGGTGTAGGTATAGAGCATTCTAATGGAGAGGAAGGCAAGGCGATAGCAACTAATAACACACTGCTTCAAACTTAGAAAAATAAGGGTAAATTTCACGGTAATCAAAAAGAAAGTTAATAAGCATACTCATAAAAGTAAAGAGGAAAAGCATAAAATCTCAGCAAAAACAAAGCCTACTAAAACAAAAGAAATAAAAAAAACAAATCCACAGACAAAACTAACTCAGCACAAGAGTGTAAGAAGAACGAAGAAAATGCCAGCACCATCAAAAAAGCACTACAAAATGATAACAACAAACTCACATCTATCAATAATTTCACTGAATGTAAATGGACTAAATGCACCCATAAAGAGATGCAGAGTGGCAGAATGGATAAGAAAACAGGATCCATTAATATGCTGTCTACAAGAGACACACCTTAGAAACAAAGATGTGAATTTATTAAAAGTCAAAGGTTGGAAAAAAAAATATATCAAGCTAACACTACCAAAAAAGAGCAGGAGCGGCAATACTAATTTGAGATAAAATAGACTTTAAAACAAAATCCACCATAAAAGACAAAGAAGAACGCTATATAATGATTAAGGGGATGATCCATCATGAAGACATAACCATAATAAACATCTACGCACCCAATGACAGGGCTCCAAAATACATAAAACAAACTCTAACAACACTGAAAAGAGAAATAGACAGTTCCAAATAACAGTAGGAGACTTCAACACACCACTGTCAGTAAAGGACAGAACAACTAAAAGAAACTCAGCAAAGATACAGAAGACCTAAAGGGCACAATCAGCCAACTGGACCTCATAGACATTTATAGAACACTCCATCCAACAGCTTCAAAGTACACATTCTTTTCCAATGCACATGGAACTTTATCCAGAATAGACCACATCTTAGGCCACAGGGCAATCCTCAACAAGATCCAAAGTGTTGAGATAATTCAAAGTATCTTCTCTGAACACAATGCTATCAAGGTAGAAATTAACAACAGAAAGAGCAAGGGAAAAAAATCAATTACATGGAAACTGAATAATACCCTGCTTACACATCACTGGGTAATAGAATAAATCAGAGATGGAATCAAAAAAATTCCTAGAATCAAATGAGAATGAAAACACATCATACCAAAACCTTTGGGACACAGCAAAGGCAGTCCTCAGAGGACAATTTATAGCAATAGATGCACACATCAAAAAAGAAGAAAGGGACAAAATCAAAATATTAACTACAAAACTCAAACAAATAGAAAGAGAACAGCAAAAAAAAAAAAAAAAACCCCACAGCCACTGGAAAAAAGGAAATCATAAAGATCAGAGCAGAAATAAATGAAATAGAGAATAGAAAAACAAAACAATAGAAAGAATCGACAAAACCAAAAGTTGGTTCTTTGAAAGAGTCAACAAAATTGACAAACCACTGGCCAGACTGACAAAAGGAAAACAGGAGAGGACGCAAAGAATCCAAATAAGAAATGAAACGGTGACATTACAACAGACCCAACTGAAATAAAAAGGATCATAATACAATATTATGAAAAACTATACTCCAACAAATTTGAAAACCTAGAGGAAATGGATAAATTTCTAGAAACACACTACCTACCCAAACTACAACAAAGAGATGTTGAAAATCTGAACAGACCCATAACAAGAGAAGAGATTGAAAAGGTAATTAAAAAAACTCCCAACAAAAAAAAGCCCTGGCCCATATGGCTTTACTGGAGAATTCTACAAAACATTCACAGAAAAGCTTGTACGAGTACTACTCAAGCTATTTCAGAGCATAGAAGAGGAAGCAACACTTCCAAATTCATTCTATGAAGCCAGCATAACGGTGATACCAAAACCAGGCAAAGACGCTACAAAAAAAGAAAACTACAGACCAATATCTCTCATGAATATAGATGCAAAAATTCTCAACAAAATTATAGACAATAGAATTCAGTATCATATCAAAAAGATAATGCACCATGACCAAGCAGGATTCATACCAGGTATGCAAGGATGGTTCAGCATTAGAAAATCAATCAACATAATCCACCACATAAATAAAAGGAAAGAAAAGAATCACATGATCATCTCAATTGACGCAGAAAAGGCATTCGACAAAGTCCAACACCCATTCCTGATAAAAACTCTCAATCAAATAGGTATAGAAGGGAAATTTCTCAACATAATAAAGGGCATCTATGCAAAACCAACAGCCAACATCATTCTTAATAGAGAGAGGCTGAATACATTCCCTTTGAGAACAGGAACAGGACAAGGATGCCCTTTCTCATCACTCCTATTTAACATTGTACTGGAAGTTCTATCTAGAGCAATAAGACAAGGAAAAGAAATAAAGGGCATCCAAATTGGTAATGAAAAAGTTCAACTGTCCCTGTTTGCAGATGATATGATACTATACATAGAAAACCCTAAAGACTTGATGAGAAATCTACTGGAACTAATAGAAAGATTCAGCAGAGTAGTAGGATACAAGATAAACATTCAAAAATCAGTTGGATTCCTATACACCAATAAGGAGAATGATGAAAAGGAAATCAGGAAAACAATACCATTTATAATAACCCCTAATAAAACAAAATACTTAGGAATAAATCTGACCAGGGGTGTAAAAGAGCAATACAAAGAAAAGTACAAAACACTACTGCAAGAAACCCAAAGGGATCTACATAAATGGAAAAACACACCATGCTCATGGATAGGTAGACTCAACATTGGGAAAATGACAATTCTACCCAAAGCAAGTTACAAATACAATACAATCCCGCTACAAATACCAACAACATTCTTCAAAGAGATGGAAAAACTAATCATTAACTTTATATGGAAATGGAAGAAGCCCCAAATAGGTAAAGCACTACTGAAGAAGAATAAAGTTGGAGGACACACACTACCTGACCTCGGAACCTACTATACAGCTACGGTCATCAAAACAGCCTGGTACTGGTACAACGACAGATACATTGACCAATGGAACAGAATTCAGAAGCCAGTTGTAAATCCATCCACCTACGGTCACCTGATCTTCGACAAGGGCCCAAAGTCCAACAGATGGGGAAAAGACAGTCTTTTTAACAAATGGTGCTGGCAAAACTGGATATCCATCTTCAAAAAAATGAAACAGGACCCATACCTCACGCCATATACAAAAACTAATTCAAAATGGATCAAAGACCTAAATGTAAAGCCAAAAGCTATAAAGTTCATAGAAGAAAAAATAGAGCCAACGCTATAGGCCTTAATAGATGGCATCAAAAGGATACAAACCATAACCATCAACACACAAACCCCAGAAGATAAGCTAGATAACTGGGATCTTCTAAAAATCAAACACCTATGCTCTTCAAAAGACTTCACCAAAAGAGTTAAAAGAGAACCTACAGACTGGGAAAAAAATTTTGGACAGTACAAGTCAGACAAAGGTCTAATCTCCATAATCTACAAGAAAATCCAACACCTCTACAACAAAAAGACAAACAATCCTATTAAAAAATGGGCAAAGGAAATGAACAGACACTTCACCAAAGAAGACATTCAAGCAGCCAACAGACACTTGAGGAAATGCTCGCGATCAGTAGCCATTAGAGAAATGCAAATTAAAACCACAATGAGATACCATCTCACCCCCGGCATTACTGGCACAAATCAAAAACACTGGAAATAACAAATTTTGGAGGGGCAGCGGGGAAATGGGAACTCTTATGCACTGCTGGTGGGAATGCAAAATGATACAACTAGTTTGGAAAATGATATGGTGCTTCCTTAGAAAGCTAGAAATAGACATACTATAAGATCCAGCATATCCAGTATATTTCCTAGGAATATATCCTAAAGAAATAAGAGTCATCACTCGAATAGACATATGCACACCTATGTTCATGGAAGCATTGTTGACAATAGCAAAAAGTTGGAAACAACCTAGACGGCCATCAACAGATGAATGGATAAACAAGCTATGGTACATACACACCATGGAGAACTATTCAACGAGAAAGAACAATGATGAATCTGTGAAGCACCTCATAACATGGATGAAACTAGAGGACATTATGCTGAGTGAAATAAGTCAATCACAAAAGGACAAATATTATATGCGACCCCTATTGTAAAAACCCGTGAAAAAGTTCACACACAAAATGTAACAATCTTTGTTGGTTACCAGGGATGGGAGAGGTGGGGGGAAAATACTAAATAGGCAATAAATAAGTGGTATCTTGGGTGAAGGGTGAGACAGTACACAATACTGGGAAAACCAGCACACCTTGTACAAGGAAAGGTCACGGAAGCTCCATAGACACATCAACTCCCTGAGGGACTGATTTGCTGGGCGGAGGGCTGTGGGGACCATGGTCTCGGGGAACATCTAGCTAAACTGGCATAACCCAGTTTATGAAGGCGATGTTCTACATTCTACCTTGGTGAGTAGTGTCTGGGGTCTTAAAAGCCCGTGAGCTACCGTCTAAGATACTCCACTGGTCTCTTCCCTTCGGGAGCAAGGGAGAGTGAAGAAAACAGGATACAAGGGAAAGATTAGTCGAAAGGACTAACGGACCACAGCTACCATGGCCTCCACCAGACTGAGTCCAGTACAGCTAGATGGTTCCCAGCTACCACCACTGACTGCTCTGACCGGGATCACAACAGAGGGTTCTGGACAGAGCTGGAGAAGGATGTAGAACAAAATTCTAACTCACACACAAAAAAAGACCAGATTTACTATCTTAAGGGAGACTGGAGAAACCCTGAGAGTATGGCCCCCAGACACCCTTCTAGCTCAGTGGTGAAGTCAATTCCGTGGTTCACCATTCAGCCGGGAGTGGACAGCCCCATAAAACCAAGTGGGACTAATGAGGCACAGCAGTCCAGGGACAAGGGCTAGAAGGCAGAAGGGGACAGGAAAGCTGGTGATAGGGAACCCAAGGTTGAGTAAGGATAGTGTTGATGTGTTGTGAGGTTGTTAACCATTGTCATAGGGCAACATATGTACTAACTTTAATGAGAAACTATTTTGTTCTGTAAGGCTTCATCTAAGGTGAGAATAGCAGCACAACTGTAAGTGCGTAGTCGATGTCACTGTACTGTGCATGTAGAAATTTTTGAAATGGTGTATCATTGGCTTTGTATATTTTCACCAAAAAAAAAAAAAAAAAAAAAGTTCGAGAAGGGAGAGGGTTTACATGTCATGAGGTTGTTAACCAATGTCATAAAACAATATGTGTACTACTGTTTCATGAGAAACTATTTGTTCTGTAAACCTTCACCTGAAGTACAATAAAAAATAAATAAATAAAATAAATGAAAAAGAGCTGCTACATTCAGGTGGTGTTGTGGCTGTGATACTCGAAGACACTCCAAACAAGGATGTTTCAGACCAGCTCCTAGAGTCATGAGTTTAATACTTCTTAAGTGGGCCACCTTCATTCTGCCACCAATACATATGGTCCTCCAACACCTTAGCGTAGTCCTTGTAGTGCAAATGGTTAACTCGCTTAACTGCTAACTGAATGGTTGAAAGTTCACGTCCTCCCAGAGGTGCATTGGAAGAAAGTCCTGGTGATCTACTTCTGAAAAATTAGCCATTGGAAACCCTGTGTAGTACAGTTCTTGGGGTCACCATGAGTTGGTGTCAACTCAACGGCACTCCTTCCATGAAATAACCATGTCACAGTACAGGCGCATAGAGTCATGGGTCTTTACTGCCATCTTGAGCAGCCAGAGGACAGCGTTTTACCTGCCACATCACAGGACATAGCACACGCATGCACGTTCATGCATTTGCCCTCTGCTGGACAGAGGGAGAAAACGTGTTGGTATGTGTGACTTTCCATCTCCTTAGCTGGGACTGGGGAGAGATACACTTTTTTGAGCTCAGGAGCTGAGCCTATTACTGTCAAGGAAGCCATCAATTTCCCAGTATCTTTCACTCTCTCTCCATACACGAGTGGTAATTAATCTAAAATGAACTAAAAACCGACTCTATTCCCTCCATAAAGTCCCCATAATAACAAATTCACTCGGCTTTTTCTGATTATTAAATTATGGCACTCAATGGATGGGCTTTATGCATCTGTACCTGGCAGTGTGGAGAAGGCCTATAAATCATTTTCCAGGCTGCTACCAACTCACCGGGGGAAATGAAAAGCTTTTCACAAGATGAGCAAGAGGCACTAAGCATGGAGGAGGTGAGAAATCTCAATAGTACCATGAGGCTTTGGTCTCAGTCCCATAGGAGACAGAGACAACCAGGCTGACCATTGGAAGACCTGGCTGGCTTGCACAATTCCTATGCATTCTTCAAGGCCCCTCCCCTGTGAAGCCTGTCTGGGAGCCCCTGGCAGAGGATGGATTCCACCTTTGAAAGTCTGTAATGCCTTGTCTTGCTCATTCTCTTCTGGGCATTATAATGGTGCATCGTATATTGATATTGCCCTCATTCATCCTCTCTAGATTGTAAGCTCCTTAAGCAGAGGTCTGGGCTTCACTCAGTTGCTCTACCCATTAGATGTTGGTGGTAGAGTTGGGAATCCTGGGAGAACAGTAGGGCATTTGGAAGCCAGGGTGGAACACTTTCATTCCAATATTTTACTGTGATCCCAGGACTGATGAGGCAGCTCCCAGATACAGATTGACGCAGGAAATAGATCAGAAGATTAGTATTCTGGTGGAAATTTGCAAGTGTCTACAAAATACCAAAAATAATCAGTTTGGGGAAAACATGGGTTTGAAAAACAATCCTAATCTAAAGATCAAAACAATGTTGACTCAGAAGAATGAATTTATTTTGGAAGCTAGCAATTTCAGATTTAATTGTGTTGAGTTACTGTTTTTCTCCCCCATTCTCAATCCCATTGTGCTTTGCTGGAAAAGGCTCAGGGCCGCCTGGGCTTTGATTTGTCTTGTATAGCAGAGGATATTCCCTCCCATGCTTCCACATACAGACCCCACAGTAACTCCTATTTCAAGTGCAATTAAAAGGACGAAAACGTCCAATTTGAAATTTCTTCCTCAGACTTCAAAGAAATTAGTTTGATGAGTGAGTGAAGCTAATAACAAAAATAATTAATGCTTGAAAATACTTTATAGGTACATAATTTGCTTCTGTACTCTCTGTATATGTAAAGAAAGTCCCCATATCAGAACGGGAATAAGCCAGAAGGCCAAACTGTCCACCCAACTCCCAGCAGTTACCCCGCTGCAGCCTAATTAAGAGATACCTTCTGACACCTCTCTGCTTGGACCAGCATTTGTAAATAGCAAGGCCATTTAGCTAAATTCACATAATTGCTACAGAAAACGTGGCCCAGACTTCTAAATATCACCAGCACTCAGGAGAGAAGAGCAGTTAAGAAAGATAAACCCTTGGGTGATTCATAGGAGGAGAAAGAGACTTTCCATCTCCATGTCTTGTTCTTAAACCTACCACACCACACTTAATCAGCTCTTTTCAAGGTGGGATTCCAGCAGATGTTGATCAGGAAGATGTGACTTGGTTATTTCTAGTCTACTAACCGATGCCATGTGATCAAATCCAGCAAAATGGGATTGCAGAGCAGAGAAGTGCTTCTAGTGTGAACTCCCACTGTGCACTGGTGCACTGTAAGGTGGAGGCTGTTTATTCTCATGTAACTAGGAGTCTCGGGATCAGGGTGGAGTTGACCTCTTTCTCACTCTCCACTAAGCTGCCGGACATCTCTGTCCGTTTGTGCGAATCCCTGGTCCTCTGAGCTAAACCGTTCTCCACCTCCAACATGCTGGCCACTGGCTGAATGACCAAGCCTTTGTCTCCTAGCTGAACTTTTGATTTCATCCTCAATGGGGAGACCCATCTAGCACACTGGCATTTCTGTCCATTGCCTTAGTCATCTCCAAGAACATCCTCTGACCTTCCTTGACTCCTTGTGCCCACTTGTCATACCATATGACTTGCTGTCATTGTGTTTAATCACCCCACCTCCCAATCCTACTTCTCAAATCCTTTTGTGTGGTCAAAGCCTCTTTCTCCTTCCATTTCCTGCATTCAACTCCTCCCATTCAAGACCTCACTAGATCCTTCAGTCTACTTACCATTCCGACCTTCTCCCAACTCATCAGCCCCCTACTTCACTTTTCTCCCTTTTTATACATTCCTTGTCCCATTATTTCCTTAACCAATGCCCTAAAGTGTCACACCTTTGGCCAAAAGGAGCCCATTCTTTTGGCTTTCATGTCCTTTTGACATGACCCATTAATCTTTGAAAGCCTCCTTGCTTTCAAGCACGAAGTGTCCCAGGGTCATATTCTACTCTAAACCTGGAAACACCCATTTCTGTAGGAATCCCTGGTTCCTTTTAGTGGGATATGGTATTTAGCAACCATAGTCTGGATGGCAAGATTTTATTGCTATTGAGTTGTCATTGCTCCTTGACTTTTTCAGTTGATAGAGCTAGAAAACATACATTTTTGGAAAGAAAAAAGAATATGAGCTTATATATGATAACTTCCTATTCAAGTTGAAGCCATTAAGTTCTAACATGATAAACTCTCCTTCCACTCCCCCTTGCTCCCCAAACACACATCTTCTTTTGACGCCACCCTATTTCAAATTTTAGGAAGAGGTTTTTGATATTTACTAAGTCCTTTTATTCACCACCACCCTACTCACTCCTAGACTGTCTGTGATGTTGCCAATACATTATATAAGCCAATACATTCCCCTTTTTCCTATTTAACCTACGTTGAATAAGGTTTCTGATACTTGAGACCAAGAATCCTCACTAAAAAGATTTTCTTTTCAAGAAAAGACTCAAGATATCTTATAAGGATATAAAAAATATAGAAATTGGATTTCCGGCAAAATGGTGCTCTAGGTAGCAGCACCATGCCATCCCTCCACAGCAAAGATCCAAAAAAACTAAGCAAAACAGAGAAATCAGCAATCCTGAAACCCTAAAACATCAAACGAAGAGATAAATAACTCATCCAGGCACCAATGGAGTGAGAAAACTGACAGAGGAGAGATTCATGCAGAGGTCCCCTATCAGCTAACGCAGCACGGATCCACCATCTTGGACTCCTATCAAAGACCAGCAAATAGGGGGTATGAGAAAGCAGCTTCACAGAGCTTCCACAGGAGACAGAACAAATGGTAATTTGCGATATACGCTTTCCCACCCTGCACCCTTCTTCACCACATTCAGCCTCTTCTGCTTCCCGCAGCTACAGTCTCCTGTCAGGGAAGCACCGGCTGCTTGAATTCCACCTGCCCGCGCTGGCTGGCTCTCTGAGAGCCATTTGTTGTTGCTTTTTTTCCCCGCTTCTTTTGATTTCTTCCTTACCTCTCACCACCTCCCCCTCCTTTCACTGAAATACCTGGCTCTGTGCACCATCTTTTCTTCTTCCTGGGGAGCTGTGGGGCTCCATTCAGTGTAGAGCTGCTTCCAGGTCTGGGCTGCCGCGCTGGTGGGATCCCAGGGCATTTGTTTGTTCATTTGTTTTGGATTGTTTGTTTGTTTTCTTTTCCTTTTCTTGGGTTGGGAGCCTGCCCCCTTGGCTTGCACAGACATGCAGAGGGATCCCTGAGGGCATTTCTTTTTCGTGGGTTTTTTTTTTTTTTCTGTCTTTTTGGGGGCTTTTCTTGTTCTTTTTTTTTTAAAATTTGTTTTGTTTTCTTTTCCCTCTTTTTCCATTTTTGTCTTTCTTCATTACTCAGTTTCTCGTCTCTCTATACCTTCCTTCTCTTTCTGTTCACTGAATACCTGGTGCTGAATACCTCTATGTCTTTTAGACAGGCTGTACTGCAACTCCTGAGAACAACTTCCGCAGATCTTATAGCTGCACCAGTGGGATCACTGGGAGCTTTGCTGTTCTTTTTCCTTTCTGATTTTTATTTGTTCATTCTTTTCTTTTTTTTCTTCATCTTCCTCTTTTTGTTTTTCTTCATTTCATAGTCTCTCATCTCTCTACTCCAATGGCAAGCTCCACTAGCACTCTTTTTTGGTTGTTTGTATGTTTTTTCTACCTGTTCCTCTCTCCTCTCTCCCATATCCATCTTAGCTCCAAACATCACAATCTCCCCCCTAAATCCTGCCTACCTGCACTGTGTGCTTAACATCACACCACCAAACAGCACAGGCACAGACTATCAAAATCTGCCCTGCACTGATTACTAACCCACCCTGGTGGCTGTAGTAAGTGCCACAAACAACCCATCCTAGTAACTCCTCTTCAGCTAGACCTGCCCTGCTGTACCATATCTGAGTGACTGACACTGCCAATTGGAGAAGGAGGCAAAAAATATCATGCCCACTGACTGGCAAACAACAAACAACACACAGCCCACCTGTTCAGACATAGCCAAATTATAAAAAAGAACCAAAAAAAAATCTATAATCAATAAATGAGAAAAATAACTACTGAATGCCCCAAAGACAGCATACAGTATCAAAACATTCACAAAAACAGGACAGGATGGTTCCAGTAGGTGTCCAAAATAAAACACCAAATGACTTTCCAGGGGAAGAAAAGGCACTAGAATTATCTGATAAGGAATTCGAATCTCTAGTACTCAGAATTCTCCAAGAGTTGAAACAAAAAGCAAACAAAAATGAGGAAAAAATAGACAAATTCATGGAAAATACAGAAAAAAAATTGGAAGAATACAGGAAAATAATGCAGGAACAAAATGCCAAAATAAATTCACAACTAGAAATTATACAAAAACAACAATTATAAATCTAAAAGATAAACATCAAGATTTCAGAAATGGACAGTGTCATAGAAGGGCTGAGGAGCACATTTGAAACTGTGGAAGACAGGATCAGCGGAATTGAAGACAAACACTTGGCTACAACTCTGTTTGAGGAAAACTCAGAAAAAAGAACAAAGAAAATGAAGAGACCATGAGAGTTATGTGGCATACAATCAAAAGCAAAAATTTTCGAGTGATTAGACTTCCAGAACAGGGGGAGAAAACACAGAGAGGATCATTGAAGAACTGCTGACAGAAAACTTCCCCAATATCATGAAAGATTAAAAGTTGGCCATCCAAGAAGCTCAACGAACACCATATAGGATAGACCCCAAAAGAAAATCACCAAGGCCTATCATAATCACACTTGCCAAAACCAAAGACAAACAAAGAATCCTGAGAACAGCTCATGAAAAACAAGAAGTCACATACAGAGGACAAACAATGAGACTAAGCTCAGATTATTTGGCAGAAACCATACAGGCAAGAAAGCAATGGGATGACATATATAAAACCTTGAAAGAAAACAATTACCAGCCAAGAATAATATATCATGCAAAACTCTCATTCAAATATGATGCTGAAATTAGGACATTTCCAGATAAACAGAAATTAAGGGAATATGTAAAAACCAAACCTAACTTACGAGAATTATTAAAGGGAATTCTTCGATCTGAGAACGAACAACTTCAGCTCACAGGCAGAATCTAGGAAGCAGGATCACACCAGCCAGATACCAATCTAGGAAATGAACTCTCAAGGACTATCCAAAACCAAAAGAAATACAACAGGGAATCAGAGCAGTTAATCAGTAAATGACAACAACATCAGAACAATAAAAGAGGGAATAAACGGTGTAGTATAGAGCCTTCTAATGGAGGGGAAGTTAAGGTGATACAAAGTAATAATAGACTGCTTCAAACTTAGAAAGATAAGGGTAAATTTCATGGTAACCAAAATGAAAGTTAATAAAAAAACTCATAAAAGTAAAGAGGACAAACATAAAGTCTCAGCAAAAACAAAACCTACTAAAACAAAAGAAATGAAAAAAAATCCACAAACAAAAGTAAATTAGCACAGGAGAGTAAGAAGAACAAAGAAAATGCCAGCACCATCAAAAAAGCACTACAAAATGATAACAACAAACTCACATCTATCAATAATTTCACTGAATTTAAATGGACTCAATACACCCATAAAGAGATGGAGAGTGGCAGAATGGATAAGAAAACAGCTAACACTACCAAAAAAGAGCCGGAGTGGCAATACTAATCTGAGATAAAATAGACTTTAAAACAAAATCCACCATAAAAGACAAAGAAGAACGCTATATAATGATTAAGGGGATGATCCATCATGAAGACATAACCATAATAAACATCTACGCACCCAATGACAGGGCTCCAAAATACATAAAACAAACTCTAACAACACTGAAAAGAGAAATAGACAGTTCCAAATAACAGTAGGAGACTTCAACACACCACTGTCAGTAAAGGACAGAACAACTAAAAAGAAACTTAGCAAAGATACAGAAGACCTAAAGGGCACAATCAGCCAATGTGACCTCATAGACATTTATAGAACACTGCATCCAACAGCTGCAAAGTACACATTCTTTTCCAATGCACATGGAACGTTCTCCAGAATAGACCACATCTTAGGCCACAGGGCAATCCTAAACAAGATCCAAAGCGTTGAGATAATTCAAAGTATCTTCTCTGACCACAATGCCATCAAGGTAAAATTAACAACAGAATGAGCAAGGAAAAAAAATCAATTACATGGAAACTGAATAATACCCTGCTTACACATCACTGGGTAATAGAATAAATCAGAGATGGAATCAAAAAAATTCCTAGAATCAAATGAGAATGAAAACACATCATACCAAAACCTTTGGGACACAGCAAAGGCAGTCCTCAGAGGACAATTTATAGCAATAGATGCACACATCAAAAAAGAAGAAAGGGACAAAATCAAAATATTAACTACAAAACTCAAACAAATAGAAAGAGAACAGCAAAAAAAAAAAAAAAAAAAAAAAACCCCACAGCCACTGGAAAAAAGGAAATCATAAAGATCAGAGCAGAAATAAATGAAATAGAGAATAGAAAAACAAAACAATAGAAAGAATCAACAAAACCAAAAGTTGGTTCTTTGAAAGAGTCAACAAAATTGACAAACCACTGGCCAGACTGACAAAAGGAAAACAGGAGAGGACGCAAAGAATCCAAATAAGAAATGAAACGGGTGACATTACAACAGACCCAACTGAAATAAAAAGGATCATAATACAATATTATGAAAAACTATACTCCAACAAATTTGAAAACCTAGAGGAAATGGATAAATTTCTAGAAACACACTACCTACCCAAACTACAACAAAGAGATGTTGAAAATCTGAACAGACCCATAACAAGAGAAGAGATTGAAAAGGTAATTAAAAAAACTCCCAACAAAAAAAAGCCCTGGCCCATATGGCTTTACTGGAGAATTCTACAAAACATTCACAGAAAAGCTTGTACGAGTACTACTCAAGCTATTTCAGAGCATAGAAGAGGAAGCAACACTTCCAAATTCATTCTATGAAGCCAGCATAACGGTGATACCAAAACCAGGCAAAGACGCTACAAAAAAAGAAA
Source organism: Dugong dugon (assembly GCA_030035585.1). Lineage (NCBI taxonomy): Eukaryota > Metazoa > Chordata > Mammalia > Sirenia > Dugongidae > Dugong > Dugong dugon. The sequence goes on from CM057462.1 coordinate 28,302,672, forward strand.
ACTACAGACCAATATCTCTCATGAATATAGATGCAAAAATTCTCAACAAAATTATAGACAATAGAATTCAGTATCATATCAAAAAGATAATGCACCATGACCAAGCAGGATTCATACCAGGTATGCAAGGATGGTTCAGCATTAGAAAATCAATCAACATAATCCACCACATAGATTCAGAATAGAAAAAGAACAACAAAAGTGAGATTATAACTGAAAAATCCCACTGCTGTCTACTCAATTTCAACTCATAGTGACCTTACAGGACAGAGTAGAATTGCTTATAGGGCTTCCAAGGCTGCCACATCTTTCTCCCTCGGAAAGTCTGGAGGGTTCAAACTGCTGACTTTTTGGTTAGCAGCCAAGCACTTTAACCACTGCACCACCAGGGTTCCTAAGATTATAATAGGACCTAGAAATGAATATAAAATAATAACATTTTAAACTGTTTCTATGCTTGCTGGAGGAAAGCCACAAATTTGGTTCTAAGATTTTTTTCTTAATTTTTATTTTTCCAGCACACTCATAAAGGGAACCCTGAGAGTTACACAGCTCAGAATGTCCACAGGATTAGAGGCATATTAAATTCTCAGAAGAAGTACATGGATTCTTGGTGCTGAGACCTGATAGGAACACCAGTAGTTATAACTGTTGCCTTCTTTATACTCTATCCCCTGGATGGATGAGAATGAAATCAAGTGTCCACACTTTTCAAAAAGATCCCATCTATTTCTAGCTTTTCTAGTTATACCAGACCTTGTTGATACCTCACCCCAGATGCCCTCACCCACTTGGATTTACTTGCAGCAGCTATTCTCACCTAAAATGCCTGGAACTTCCCCAACTGCATGCAGGCATAGTCCAAAAGTGAAAGGGCATTAATATCCCCCTGCCCTTCCCCTGGCCAACCCTCAAAGAGTGGCTAATGGGAGCCAGTGAATGAATGCCCGGCCTCCTCATCTTGGGGGTTCGGAGACAATTCTGGGCAGGCCACAGCGGTTCTTGTGAGGATGTCCTGATTGAACCTTGATTTCAAGCAGGAATAACCCAGTAATTGATGTATCTTCTGTAAGCCTTTCCATATTTTCTCTTTCATGTTCTCCCGTTTCTCCCTTGTGTTTACTGGAATCATCTCCCAGATAAACTGCCTGCACCCAAGTCCCCAACCTAAGACACATACAGATTGTTCCTCCAAGGGTCTAGAGTACTTCCTGCTATTGGCCATGCAAGGTTGTACAGCAGAGGTTCATTCACATACTGGACCATCAACAGCTCACTGTGAAGCAAAGCGGGGTTTGCTCTCCCACTTTAGGCCCTCTGTTGTCACTTTTTTTGGTGGCTATTTTAACCATTTTTAAGTGAACAATTCAGTGACATTAGTTACATTCACCATGTTGTGCAATCATCAGCACCATCTGTTTCTGAAAGTTTTTCATCACCCCAGACAGAAAATCTGTATCCCTTAAGTAATGTTGTCACTTCATAAGAAGCTCCTTGGATGGAAGATGCTCGTTTCTTTGCAATCCAAACATAAATTATAGATTTCTCATCTTTCTGCTTCTCCTTAAAGTTCAATGGGATATGTGCTTGCTGCACTTGTGATGGAGAAGAAAGAGTAAGACACTGGGCCAGACACCAGGGGAGAACTTCCACCCAACCTCTAACTAACAGTAGGTTATGGATTGAATTGTATCCATCCAATATATGTATTGAAGTCCAGGTCTCTGTATGAGTGCATATGATCCTGTTTAGAAATAATGGGTTTCTTTTGTTATGTTAAGGAGCCCTGGTGGCACCAGGATTAAAGTTCTCTGCTAAACGAAACCAGCTAGCTGCTCTGTGGGAGAAAGAAGTGCAGTCTGCTTCCATAAAGATTTACAGCCTTGAAAACCCTATCAGGCAGTTCTACTCTGTCCTATAGGGTTGCTGTGAGTTGAAATTGACTCATTGGCAATGGGTTTGGTTTGGTTTATGTTAATGAGGTCATACCTAAGTTGGGTGAGTACTAAACCTACTCACTTCTGAGTTATAAAAAGAGAAGAATAACCAAATGGTCAACAGTTACTTCAAAACAAAGATAAGAATGTAAGAGGGCAGTGAAATTAGATTAACAGAAATGGAACAACTAGAATGGAAATATTGAGAATACTCACGCATTGTGAAGAATGTAACTAATGTCACTGAACAACTTGTGTAGAAATTGTTGAATGGGAACGTAAACTGCTGTGTAAACCTTCACCAAAAACACAATAAAATGTTATTTTAGAAAAATAAATACATAAAAGAAGAATAGGCATGGAGACACACACAAGAGGAAGACAGATGCCAAAGAATGCCAAGGAACTCCCAGGGCTACTGACAAGGAAGGACTCTCCCATAGAGCAGATTCCTTTGATTTGGACTTTCAGTCTCCAGAATTGTGAGAAAATAAGTGTCTGTTTTTTAAAGCCACTCACTTGTGGTGTTTTTTGTTATGGCAATATTAGGTAACCAAGACACCATGTACTCAGTCCATTTCTCTGAGCCCTGATTTCCTTTACTATAAAATGGAGATGACACCATCTGCCTCATAAGACTTGAAAGATGTTGCACTGAGAGAGCACCTGGGACAAAGTAGGTGATAGAAATTATTGTTGTTGTGTTGTTTTTTCCTTCATCTTATGATTATCCAGGGAAGAATTCTAAGTTTAGAGGCCTTGGAGAAGAGTCAGATAAAACCATTAACTCTAAGTAAAATCATTAATTGAAGTGGCCTTCAATTGTTGGATGAATGAGTGATTATGTGGGTGAATCTGTTGCTTTCCTCGTTCATGTGGTAAGTATCTTCCTATTAGGTATAGTCTTTTGCCTCGGTTTTTGAATTCTGATTTCACATATTCAATTCATAGTACTAAGATAATAAGTGCATTGCCAATTAATCATTCATGTGGTAAGTATCTTCTTATTAGGTATAGTCTTTTGCCTTGGTTTTTGAATTCTGATTTCACATATTCAATTCATAGTACTAAGATAATAAGTGCATTGCCAATTATTCAGTTTCACTGACAATTTTTAAGGTAATAATTCATTATTTCATTCACTTGAAAAGCACACAGCAAAAATGACCGGTGGGTGAAATGGCAGAGGAATTACTGCAATGCTTCCCACTTAAGGCACACACCACTACCTCTCTCTGTGTCTTTTCTTTCTGTAGTATTAATCTTACATAACTGGTTATTAACACATGAAACACATTGGGATTGTTTCAATTAATTCTGTTTGCCTCATTGTTTTAAAAGATTATTCTGCCATTTGCTAGCAATTAAACAGGCTTTCATGTTAAATATGCCACTTGAGGGTATGGTAAGTAGGACTACAAATATGGTAATTGAAATTAAACTACTTTTAAGAAGTCTATCCTTTGAAATTAGAGGGTATCTGGGTATCTCTGAGGTGACAATTCAAAAGGGCAGGAAAGGATGGAAAATCACGTGAATTAGTTTTTTGGGTGACCAGACGCTTTTAAAGCTTCAATTTTTTTTCCTCCTTGCTTAATAAAAGGATATTTTCCACCTTGCAAAAAGATAGACCAACCAAGGAGAAACAAACCAGAAAATCAATTGCCTTGGAGTTGATTCTGACTCATGGTATCCCCATGTGTACAGAGTAGAAATTCTCCATAGGGTTTTCATGGTTGTGACCTTTTCGAAGCACCTGGGAAAGGATGGGCATGGACCAATCAGAATGGTTGTAGGCATCAATGGAGTAGTCTCCTATGCACCTACTGCTAGACATTGGTTAGACCTGTGGTTGCTGGGTGCTCAGGAGGTCTGTGTTTGACTTATTGCTGTTATCATTCAGTTCAAAACACTATAATTTCAAGTGTGACTAACTCTTGGCTCATGGATAACTTAGAGGTGAATTACTTAACTTCCAAGTAGTGGGGGATTTTCTCATCATCTTTTTTGTTGTTGTTGTTATTGATCCCTAGCTTAATTCCACTGTTATCAGAGAATATACAGTTAGCCCACCATATCTGTGGGTTCTGCCTCCATGGATTCAACCAATTGAGGACGGAAAATACCCAGGAAAAAAAGAAAAAGAAAGAGCTCAAGGGGATGGAGGCAATGCAGAGGGCAGTACAAGGCAAGACAAGTTTCAGCCATGAGGAAATGTATGTGGCTGTGAAGGAAGAAGTTCCTGGGGAAATGGAGACAGTAGCATCCTGACACAATTTGGTCCAGTGAAGACACTGGGAATGGGTTGTGAATTTACACCTGTGCTTCTTGGCCTGACCAAGATTTTGGTATCTGCAGGGGGTCCTGGAACCAATCCCCCATGGATACTGAGGGACAACTTTATTCTGAATCATTTTAATCCTATTAATTTTGGTGAGGCTTGTTTATGAGGCCGCACATAGTTAATCTTGGTATACTACATGTGCATTTGCAAAAGGAATATGCATTCTGTGGCTGTTGGGTGCAGTGCTCTCTGTATATCAATTAGGTGTTTTATTAATTGTCCTGTCCATATCTATAACCTTAAAAAAGTTTTTCTTGGCTTGTTCTATTGACTACCGAGAGACTAAAGTCTCTCACACTGGTTATAGATTGATCTTTTACTTCTGTCAATTTTTTATTTATATATTCTGATGTTATTGGGTGCATACATATTTAGGATTGTGATGGTTTCCTAATTGATTGGTCTCTTTAACATTATGAAATGTCTCTCTTTATCTCTAGAGAAGCCTATAGCCTTATGGTTTGTTGTTACTGTTTTTAGGTGCCTTCGAGTCACTTCCGACTCACAGGGACTCTATGTACAACAGAACAAAAAACTGTCTGGACCTGAGCCATCCTCACCATCCTTGTTATGTTTGAACCCATTGTTGCAGCCACTGTGTCAGTCCATCTCACTGAGGGCCTTCCTCTCTTTCACTGACCCTCTACTTTACCAGGCATGATGTCCTTCTCCAGGGACTGATCCCTCCTTTGGACTGATGTCCAAAGTATGTGAGATGAAGTCTTACCATCCTTGCTTCTAAGGAGCACTCTGACTGTACTTCTTCCAAGACAGATTTGTTTGTTCTTCTGGCAGTCCATGGTATATTTAATATCCTTCCCCAACACCATAATTCAAAGGCATCAATTCTTTGGTCTTCTATTTTGTATAATATTAGTGTAGCTTTCTTTTGGTTAATATTTGCAATGGAATAGCTTTGCCTTATCCTTTTACTTTTAATATTTGTAAGTCCTTATGTTTAAATTCTTTCTCTTGCAAACATTGTATAGTTGTTGTTCTTTTTCCCCAGTCTGACAATCTTAATCTTCACCTTAAGTCCATTTATATGTGAGGAATCCTGGTGGTGCAACAGTTAAGTGCTCAGCTGCTAACCAAAAGGTTGGCAGTTTGAACCCATCCAGCAGCTCTGTGGGAGAAAGACCTGGATATCTGCTTTCATAAAGATTACAGCCTAGAAAATCCTATGAGACAGTTCTATTTTTTCTCACAGTGTTGCTACGAGTCAGAATCAACTCAACAGCCTACAACAACAGCATATATTATGCAATTACTTAAACAGGTTCATATCTTCCATCTTATTATATACTTTCCATTTGACCTACCAGTTTTATGTTCCTTATTTCTCTTTTCTTGCATTATTTAGGACTAATTAAATATTTTATTAGTTCTCCCTTTATTTTCTCTAAAACTTTATTAGTTAATAGATAACAATATGACAAGTCAAGACTACTAGGATGCCACTTAGAGGGAAATTTCTGGACTTAAATACATGTATTAGAAAAGAAGAAAGTTTCTAAATTTCCATCTAAAGAAGATGGAAAAACAAAAGCAATAAAATCAAACAAAAATGGTAGAAGAAAGGAAATAATAAAGAATATAAGAGCTTAAATTAATACTAGGAAGAAAACATAAAATGGGTAAAAATTAATGCAGTCAAGAGTTGGTTATTTAGAACATCAATGAAAATGATGGAGTACAGAACTCCAAAAATCTGTGCCTCCATAAAAGCAATAAAAAGCTAGCAAAAATTGTGAGAATCATCTTTTTTTCAGAACTCTAGAAACTAACCAGAGGAACACCTAATCATGAAAAACCAGCTGAATCTCATTAAGGGCAGTGATATTTGTAGTGTTTTAACTCACTCTGATTCCATCCCTTGCTCCCCAGCTAAATTTATAGCTGTAAGTGCCTACATTACAAAAGAATAAAGACCTGAAATCAATAATCTAATGTCCCATCTTAAAAAGAAAAACTAGAAAAAGTAGAGCAAGTTAAACCCAAAGCAAGCAGAAGGGAGAAAATAATAAAAATCAGAGCAGAGATAACCAAAATAGAGAATAGAAAAACAATAGAGAAAATCAATGAAAACAAAAGTTGCTTCATTGAATAGATCAACAAAATTGACCAACCTTTAGCTAAACTGACCAAGAAAAAACAGAGAAGACTTAAATGAGTAAAACCAGGAATGAATATGGGGACATTACTACTGATCTGACAGAAATAATATGATGAACAATTGTATGTCAACAAATAAGATAACCTAGATGAAATGAACAACTTTCTAAAACAAACAATGAAATCTGGGTCAAGAAGAAATAGAAAATATGAACAGATATATAACACATAAAGAGATTGTATCAGTAATTAAAAAAAAAAAAAAAAAAACCTTCCTACAAGGGAAATCCCCAAACCAGGTCACTACTTCACTGAGTAACTCTACTAAATATTTAAAGAAGAATACTAATTCTTCACAACCTCTTCAGAAACACAGAAGAGAAAGAAACACTTCCTAACTCATTTTTGAGGCCATTCTATAATACCCTGATGCCAAAGTCAGACAAAGACAATACAAGAAAAGAAAACTACAGACCAATGTTCCTTATGAAAACAGATGCAAAAATCCTCAATAAAATACTAGCAAACAGAATTCAGCAGTATATTAAAAGAATTATACACCATGACCAAGTGGAATTTATCCCAGAAATTCAAGGATGGTCCAGCATATAAAAAAAGTTAATGTAATATATCCTATGAAGAGAATGAATGGAAAATAATAATAATAAAAACATAGTCATCTCCACAGATGCAGAAAAAGCATTTGGCAAAATCCAATACCCTTTCATGATAAAAACACTCAATACACTAGAAATAGAGGGAAACTTGCACAGCCTGACAAAAGGCATCTATGAACAACCTACAACTAACATCATAACAAGACAAGGATGTCCACTGTCATCATTTATATTCACATTGTAACTGGGGATTCTAGCCAGGGCAATTAGGCAAGCAAACTGAATCAAAGACAGCTAGACTGAAAAGGAAGAAGTAAAATTATCTCCACTTGCAGATGATATAATCTGTATATAGAAAACCCTGAAGAATCCACTAAAAAGAAAAAGAAAACAAACGTTAGAACTAATAAATCAGCTCTGCAAGGTTGCAAAATGTAAGAACATCAATATACAAAAATTATTTATATATATATCTATACACTTACAATCAACAATATGAAATGAAATTAAGAACACAATTCCATTTACAATGGCATTAAAAAGAATAAAATACTTAGGAATAAATTTAACCAAGAACATGCAAGATACACAATTGCAAAACTTTGTTAAAAGAAATTTTTTAGAAGACCAAAATAAATGGAAAGACATCCCGTGTTCATGGATTGGAAGACTTAATATACTTAAGATGGAATTATTCACCAAATTGATCTACAGATTCAATGCAATCTCTGTCAAAATCTCAGACGACTACTGCAAAAAACTGAGAAGTTGGTCATAAAATATATATAGGAATTCAAAGGATTCTGAAGAGTCAAAACAATTTCAAAAAAGAACAAAGCTGGAGGACTCACACTTTTTGATTTCAAAAATTTCTACAAAGCTACAGTAATCAAAATAGTATAGTATTGGCATAAGGATAGATAAATACATGGATCAATGGAATAGAACTGAAAATACAGAAATAAACCCATTCATCTATGATCAGTTGATTTTCAGCAAGGGTGAAAAGAATAGTCTTTCCAACAAATGGTGCTGGGACAACTGGATATCCACATATAAAAGAATGAAGTTGAACTCCTACCTTATGCCATGCACAAAAATTATTTTAACATGACTCAAAGACCTGACTGCAAGAACTAAGACTATAAAACTCTTTGAAGAAGATATACTCATAAATCTTTGGGTCCTTGGAATAGACAGTGCTTTCTTAGATACGACACCAAAAGCACAAGCAATAAGAGAAAAAAAAGATGAATTCAATGTCATCAAAATTAAAAAATTTTTAAGCTTCAGAAGACACCCTCAAGAAAGTGAAAAGACAACCCACATAATAGGAGAATATTTTTGCAAATCAGAAATCGCAGAAGGTATAACAATGTTGATTTTACCTGAACCCTGTGCTCGTAGGAAATGTGGTTAGGAAGTATCCCTCTTTCATGTTACAGGAAACAGCTTACCTCAAAGAGTTACCCTTGTCCATATGACTTAGATAAGACTCAGAGATGGCCCCTTTGTTTACCTAGGACAAACCGAGACACCAAACAAATTAGATAAATAAATAAAACCCATTGCTATCAAGTCAATTTCTACCTATGGTGACCCTATGTTTTACAGAGTAGAACTGCTCCACAGGGTTTTATTGGCTGTAATCATTATGGAAGCAGATATCCAGGCATTTCTTCCATGGTGCAGGTGAGTGGATTTGAACTGCCAACCTTGAGGTCGGTGGTCTAGCACAAACCGTTCCCGCCACTCAGGGACCTTAAAGCCAGACACAGACCCTTCAAATTCCTATCATTTATCTCAAATGATTAGCTGAACTTTTTATTCCCATTGACCAAGCTGGACAAAATGCCTGCTAACTTGACTTCAGTAAATTATAGTTAGGCTTCTCTCCTCCTTGGGGACCATTGATGGTGCAGTGGTTAAGTGCTTGTCTGCTAATGGAAAGATCTGCAGTTCAAACCCACCAGCTGCTCCATGGAAGAAAGATGTTGTAGTCTTCTTCTGTAAAGAGTACAGCCTAGGAAGCCCTATGGGGTAGTTCTACTCTGTCCTATAGGGTCACTATGAGTCAGAATTGACTCGACGGCAGAAAGTTTTCTCTCCCCCGCAAAGGCTTCTGAACTTTAACTCACACCTAAAGTAAAGTAAGCATTAGAACACAGAACAACTCTTCCTGAGACTCAACTGACCACAGGGAAAACCATTTCCTTTCTGTCTGATCCCACCACCTGCTCGTCTTACTCTCCCACACCCAGTTCCTTCTACACTTGCTTACTCCTCTTTATAAAATAAAGGTAGACTTGATCTTTGAGATGTTCCCCACCTTTTTGCCTGACCTTTGAGATGCTTAAAATTCTTATGGCTTGAGCATTTTTCTTATTGTAATAGCCACCAACCCCCACCCTGTAGTGGTCTTCCTTAATAAAGTTGTCCCTTACTAAGATCTAGACTTACATTTTTTTCTTTGATAGCAACTTGTATCTAGAATATATGAAGAACTCCTATAACTTAATAAAAAAGCAAATAACCCAATTAGAAAGTGGGCAAAGGATATGACTAGACATTTTTTCAAAGAGGAGATACAGTGGCCATTAAGTAAATGAAAAGATGTTTAAAATCATTAGCCATCAGAGAAATGTAAATCAAAACCACACTGACATACCATTTTATACACACTACCAAAAAACAAACAAACAAACTTGTTGTGGTCGAGTCAATTCTGACTCATAGTGACCCTATAGGACAGAGTAGAACTGCTCCATAGGGTTTCCAAGGAACACCTGGTGGATTCGATCTGCCAACCTTGTGGTTAGGAGCCGAACTCTTAACGGCTGTGCCACCAGGGTTTCCACTAAGATGTCTATAATCAAAAAGACAAATTAAATAAGTGTTGGCAAGGATGTAGAGAAATCAGAACACTCACACACTGCTGGTGAGAATGGAAAGTGGCACGGCCACCTTAAAAAACAGTCTGACTGTTCCTCGAACAATTAAAAATAGAGTTACCATATAACCCTGCAATTCTGCTCCTAGATGTATACCCAAGAGAAATGAAAATATATGCCCACACAAAAACTTGCACACAAATGTTCACAGCAGCATTATTTTAAATATTCAAAGAGTGGGAACAACCCAAATGTCCATCAACTGAACGGATGTGTAAAATGTGGTATGTCCATACAATGGAATATTGTTTGACAATCAGAAGAAATGAAGTACTAATACAAGCTACAGTATGAACGACCCTTGAAAACATTATGCTAAATGAAACAAGCCAGTCACAAAAGACCACATATTATATGATTTCATTTATATGAAATGTTCAGAATAAGCACACCTATATAAAGACAAATATATTAGTGGTTGCCTATGGCTGTGATGGAGGTAAAGGGGGGTGGAGAGAACGGAGAACTGCTAATTGTTATAGCTTCTTCTTGGGGTTATGAAAGTATTCTACAATTGATTATGGCAATGAATGCACAACTCTGTGAGTTTACTAAAACCCTTGAATCGTACACTTTAAATGGGTGGATTGTATAGTATGTGAAATTTTATATCAATAAAGTTGTTATAAAAAATTTAAAAGAAATAAAGAAAATAAAAAGAAAAAAGTGAAAGGATAGAAAATGATGTACCATACAGAAGATAATAAAAAGGAAGCTGAAATGGACAGGGACAAGGACCTAAGAGTGGTGACCAGAGATTGCTAGGGACCGGGATGCTCCATCCCCAAGCAGGGAAACTCTCAGCAAAACCAAATCAAACCAGTTGCCGTCAGTCAACTCTGACTCATGGCAAGCCCATGCATGTCAGAGTAGAACTGGGCTCCATAGGATTTTTCACATCCCTTCACTTTTTCACATTTACTTATTTGATTCCAAAGAATTTTACATGATGTTTTTATAAGTTTAACTAAGATTTGTTTAACGTAATTGTGGCACATAACATTTACTTAATGTAATCAACTGGAAGCAGCAGTTAAGAAATCCAAAGATGCATTGCACTGGGCAAATCTGCTGCAAAAGACCTCTTTAAAGTGTTGAAATGCAAAGATGTCACCTTGAGGACTAAGGTGCACCTGACCCTAGCCATGATGTTTTCAGTCTCCTCATATGCATGTGAAAGCTGGACAATTAATAAGGAAGACCAAAGAAGAATTGATACCTTTGAATTGTGGTGTTGATGAAGAATATTGAATATACCAGGTATTGCCAAAAGAATGAAAAGTCTGTCTTGGAAGAAGTACAAACAGAATGCTCCTTAGAAGCAAGGATGGCAAGACTATGTCTTATGTATTTTGGACATGTTGTCAGGAGAGATCAGTTCCTAGAGAAGGACATTATGCTTGGTAAAGTAAAGGGTCAGCAAAAAAGGGGAAGACCCTCAACGAGATGAATTGATACAGTGGCTGCAACAATGGGCTCAAGTATAACAATGATTGTGAGGATGGCACAGGACCGTTCATAGGGTCACTATGAGTCGGAACCCTTTCAACAGCACCTAACAGCAACAATAATTGTAAGTCATAATCAATAAAAATCAACTAGTTACTGGTTTCATTGCTACAGTAGTTTTCTAATTGGTTAAAATTTTTGTCTTATTATTTTATCCTACTTTCCTTGTATTTATGTTGTTACCTTTTTTGCTAGCTTCCTGAGTTAAATTATGAATTATTTATTTTCATTCTTTTCAAAACAATAAGAGCTTTAAAGCCATAAATTTTCTTCAGATTACGTCTTTGCATCTTTGGTCTTTTCTCATAAATTTTATATGTAATGATGTCTCTATCAATATTTTCAGATGCTTGGGAACTTTAATTTTGATTTATTCTAGGCCTCAAGAGTTATTAGAAATGAGTTTTTTCCAAATACTTTAAAATTTTGCTTAGTATTTTAAAAATTGATTTCAAAGTTTATTGAGTTGCAGATTTAAATTCCACTACTCGTCTGTCAGTTTGTTGTACTGTGGTGGGTTGTATGTTGCTCTGATGCCAGAAGCTATGCCACAGGTATTTCAAATACCAGCAGGGTGTCACCCATGGTGGACAGGTTTCAGTGGAGCTTCCGGACTAAGACAGACTAGGAAGAAGGACCTGGCAGTCTACTTCTGAAAAAATTGGCTAGCGAAAACTTTATGAATAGCAGCAGAACATTGTCAGATACAGTGCCAGAACATGAGCCCCTCACATTGGAGGGCACTCAAAATACAACTGGGGAAGAGCTGCCTCTTCAAAGTAGAGTCAGCCTTAATTATGTGTCCAGAGTAAAGCTTTCGAAAACTTCATTTGCTGATGTAGCACTACTCAAAATGAAAAGAAACAGCTGAAACATCCATTAATAATGGGATGTGAAATGTATGAAATATACATCTAGGAAAATTGAAAGTCTTCAAAAACGAAACAGAAGGCCTGAAGATTGAAGTCCAAGGCATTAGTGAGCTGAAATGGACTGGTATTGACCATTTGAAATGGACAATCATATGATCTATTTTGCCGGGAATGACAAATTGAAGAGGAAAGGCATTGAATTCATCGTCAAAAAGAACATTTCAAGATCTATGCTAAAGTACAACACTGTCAGTGATAGGATAATATCCACACACCTACAAGGAAGACCAGTTATATGACTATTACTCAAATTTACGCACCAACTGCTAATGCCAAAGATGAAGTAATTGAAGATTTTTACCAACTTCTGCAGTCTGAAATTGATCAAACATGCAATTGAGATACATTGATAATTACTGGTGATTGGAATTAGCAAGTTGGAAACGAAGAAGAAGGATCGGTAGTAGGAAAATACGGCTCTCTTAGCTATCTAGTGATGCTATAACAGAAATACCACAAGTGGATGGCTTTAAGAAAGAAAAATTTATTCTCTCAAAATCTAGGAGGCTAGAAGTCCAAATTCAGGGTGCCAGCTCCAAGGGAAGGCTTTCTTTCTCTGTTGGCTCTGGAGGAAGGTCCTTGTCATCAATCTTCCCCGGTCAAGGAGCATCTCTGCACAGGGACCCTGGGTCCAAAGGACACGCTCCACTCCTGGCACTACTTTCTTGGTGGTATGAGGTCTCCCTGTCTCTCTGCTTGCTTCTCTCTTTTATATCTCAAAAGACATTGACTTAAAACACAACCTAATCTTGTAGACTGAGTTATGCTTCATTAACATAACTGCCTCTAATCCTTCCTCATTAACATCATAGGGATAGGATTTACAACACATAGGAAAATCACAACAGAAGACAAGATGGTGGACAATAACACAATACTGGGAATCATGGCCTAGCCAAGTTGATACACTTTTTTGTGCAACACAATTCAATCCATAACAGTGGCCTTGGTGAGAGAAATGATGCCAGAGATCGCATGATAGAATTTTGCAAGACCAGTGACTTCTTCATTGCAAACATTTTTTTTCAACAACGTCAACATACGCATGGACCTCACTGGATGGAGTATATAGGAATCAAATCAACTACATCTATGGAAAGAGACAATGAAAAAGCGCAATATCATCATTCAGAACAAAGCCAGGGGCCAACTGTGGAACTGACTATCAATTGCTCATATGAAAGGTCAAGTTGAAGCTGAAGAAAATCAAAATAAGTCCACAAGAGACAAAGTATGACCTTGAGTATATTTCACTCAAAGTTAGACACCATCTAAAAAATAGATTTGACACATTGAATGCTGATGACTGAAGACCAGATGAATTCCGGGATGACATCAAGGACTTCATGCATGAAGAAAGCAAAAAGGTCATTAAAAAGACAGAAAAGAAAGAAAAAACCAAAATGGATGTCAGAAGAGACTCTGAACCTTGCTCTTGAATGTAGAGTAGCTAAAGTGAATGAAAGAAAGGATGAAGTAGAAGAGCTGAACAGAAGATTTCAAAGGGTAGCTTGAGAAGACAAAGTAAGTATTATAATGACATGTGCAAAGACTTGGGTTTAGAAAACCAAAAGAGAAGAACACACTGAGCATTTCTCAAGATGAAAAAACTGAAGAAAATATTTAAGTCTTGAGTTGCAATATTGAAGGATTCTACGGGAAAAATATTAAATGATGCAGGAAGCACCAAAAAAAAAAAAAAAAAAAAGATGGAAGGAATACACAGAGTCACTATACCAAAAAGAATTGGTCAAAGTTCAACCATTTCAGGAGGTAGCATATGATCAAGAACCAATGGTACTGAAGGAAGAAGTCCAAGCTGCAGTGAAGGCATTGGTGTTTTCACAAGGCTCCAGGAATTGACACAATGCTGATTGAGATGTTTCAACAAAGGAATACAATGCTAGAAGTGCTTACTCGTCTATGTCAAGAAATTTGGAAGACAGTTACCTGGCCAACCTACTAGAAGAGATCCATATTCCTACCTATTCCAAAGAAACCTGATCCAAAAGAATTAGGAAATTATGGAACAATATAATTAATATCACATACAAGTAAAATTTTGTTGAAGATCATTCAAAAGTGGTTGCAGCAGTACACCGACAGGGAACTGCCAGAAATTCAAGCTGGATTCAGAAGAGGATGTGGAATGAGGGATATCATTGCTGATGTCAGATGGATCCTATCTGAGAGTAGAGAATACCAGAAAGATGTTTTAATAACTATATAAAGGCATTCAACTGTATGGATCATAACAAATTATGGATAACATTGCAAAGAACGTTAATTCCAAAACACATAATTGTGCTCATGAGGAACCTGTTCATACACCAAGAGGCAGTCATTCGAAAAGAACAAGGGGATACTGTGGGGTTTAAAATCTGGAAAGGTGTGCATCAAGGTTGTATCCTTTCACCATATTATTCAATCTGTATGCTGGGAAAACAATCTGAGAAGCTGGACTATATGCTGAAGAATGCAGCATCATGACTGGAGCTCATTAACAACCTGCCTTATGCAAATGACACAACCTTGTTTGCTGAAAGTGAAGAGGACTTGAAGCACTTACTGATGAAGATCAAAGACCACAGCCTTCAGTAAAGATTACACCTCAACATAAAGAAAATAAAAATCCTCACAACTGGACCAATAAGCAATATCATGATAAATGGAGAAAATATTGAAGTTGTCAAGGATTTTATTTTACTTGGATCCATAATCAGTGCCCATTGAAGCAGCAATCAAGAAATCAAATGATGTATTGCATTCTGCAAATCTGTTGCAAAAGACCTCTTTAAAGTGTTAAAAAGCAAAGACATCACTTCGATGATTAAGGCATGTCCAGCTTAAGCCACAGTATTTTCAATTGCCTCATATGCATGTGAAAGCTAAACAGTGAATATGGAAGACAGAAGAAGAATTGATGCCTTTGAATTATGATGTTGGCTAAGAATATTGAGTATACTATGGACTGCCAGAATAACAAACAAATCTGTCTTGGAAGAAGTAAAGCCAGAATGTTCCTTAGAAGTGAGAATGGCAAGACTTCGTCTCATTTTTTGGGCACGCTATGAGGAGGGACCTGTCCCTAGAGGAGGACATCATGCTTGGTGAAGTAGAGCTTCAGTGAAAAAGAGGCAGTGCCTCAACAAGATGGACTGATACAGTGGCTGGAACAATGGGCTCAAACACAGAAACAATTGTGAGGATGGCACAAGGCTGGGAAGTATTTAGTTCTGTTGTACATAGGGTCACTGTGAGTTGGAACCCATTTGACTACATGTAAGTAGAACTATAGCTTTCAACTGACCTTTAAATGACTATTTTTTTTTTGGTAAATTTGAGGGGTTTTGAGGCCTGTCATCACTTTTGGTAAATTGTCAATTGGTATTTGAAAATAATGTCTCGGAAGGGTACAAATGTTGACAGGAAATCTATTAAATTAAAGCTATTAAATAAAAAACACTACCATATTGCGTGCAATCTGAGAACCCATCTACTTTCCTACCATGTACTACTGGAAAAAGGGAAAAAAAATTGCCATTGAAAATATGATGCAATGTTTTCTTATCATGTAGAAAACTTATTTTCTACTTAGATGATTTTTTATTATAACTTAGTCTTTTGCAAACAGAAGAAGAAAAGCAGAACTGAAATAAATTGGTTAAACTTTTCCTAAAACTCTTCACTTCCAGAGTTTGACTCTTGTAAATTAGTATTTGACTTGGAGTCATCAATGTTCATGTTTTTGGTTTTTCTCCCACACAGTATCTTCCTCTGAGCTATCAAGAGCACTGGTAATCCAGCAAGTTTGAAATTATGCGTAGAAGACTAAAAGTCACTGACGCTGGCTTCTGTGGCTTGGTTCGGTGGATATGTAGATCCAGCTAATTTTGGACTCCTGTGTCAGTCATTTTGCTAAACTTACTAGCTTTCCCTGTCTACATACCTCCTTTCCTGCAACCATTTGTTCTCAGAAAAAAGGCCTCTGCTGTTGTTACCAGGATTTTCTTCCAAGTTGCATGTTCCTATCATGCTGAAATGGAAACCAGTGCCTTTGATGGTCACACATATACAGGCAGGGACAAGGACACTATGAGAAATGCCTGCTTGATTGTGATGGTAAGATACATATTAAAGTGAAAAACAGGGACATCTTAGAAAATGTAGTAACCATATAATTTTCATTTCTCTACATTCCTGTTTACATTTTTTAAAAAACAAACCTTTTTTAAAATAGTTTCAAATTTACAGAGAAATTACGAAGATAGCACAGGGAGTCCTCATTTATCCTCATCCAGTTCCCTATTATTAACATCCTGCATTAGCATGGTGTTTTTGCTACAACTAAAGAACCAACCTTGACACATTGTTATTAATTAAAGTCTATAATTGATTTGGGGGTAGTGGTGGTTCAGTGGTAGAATTCTCACCTTATGTGCAGCCACAGGCATCTATAAGTGGAGGCTGCTTGCTGCTATGATGCTGAACAGGTTTCAGTGGAACTTCCAGACTAAGATGAATTAAGAAGAAAGGCCTGATGATCTACTTCTTTAAAAAAAATCAGCCAATGAAAACGCTATGGATCACAGCAATCTGAGCCTATTGCATGGGCTTGCCATGAGTTGGGGGCTGACTTGTTAGTATCTAACAACAGCAAGAAACCCTGGTGGCTCAGTGATCAAGTGCTCTGTTGTTAAAGGAAAGGTAGTGGTTTGAACCCAGCAGCTGCTCTATGGGAAAAAAAATGTATCAATTTGCTTCTGTAAAGATTTAAGCCTTGGAAACCCCATGGAACAGTTCTACGCTGTCCCATTAATGAGTTAGAATTGGCTTGATGGCAAGGGGTTAACAACATACTTGATTCAGATTTCCTTAAAAACCAAACCCCTTGGGCTTGAGTCAATCCCAACTCATAGTGTCCCTATAGGACAGAGTAGAACTGCCCTATATGGTTTCTAAGGCTTAAATCTTCACAGAAGAAGACTGCCACATCTTTCTCCTGAAGAGTGGCTGGTGGGTTAGAACCACTGACCTTTCAGTTAGCAATGAGCGCTTAAGCACTACACCATCAGGGATCCTTCTACATCATGAAGTTCTTTTTTTTCTCCCCTTTCCATACTGTTCTCTTTGGAAGGAAGTCAGTATGCACAGACCACACTGAGGAGTGGAGTTAACACTCCACCTCCTAGAGGGGGGCTCATCTACACAAATTAGTGGGAGTTCTTCTGCAAGGGAGATTGGTCTCTTCTTCATTTATTTATTCAATCATTTATTTACATCACTACGGACTAATAGATATTTATTTTATACTTTGGGCTATAGTCAAATATTGCTTTATTTATTTAGTTGCTCAAATTGTTCCAGCGAAGCAGATCTTGGCTGGGAATCTGGATTCGCCTGTCTCTCCAGATTTAGGGGTGACAGTTTGCTCTGTGACCTCAGTTCTCCGAAGGGTCTAAAAACAGTCATTGATTTTTCATTTGTTTAGCTTTTTTTTCCCTCATCTTTGTTGTTGTTGTTGTTGTTGTTGCCATTGTTCATTTGTTCAGCTTTTTCTTGTTGTGACAACTTCCAGTTCTATATATGTTGGAGCTGAAACCAAGAGTTCGACTCTTTGCCTTTTAAAGTCAGGTTTAGTCTATATTTTTGTTGTTGCTATTGTTGAGAATATCCACAGCAGAACATACACCAATTCAACAATGTCTCCATGGACAATTCAGTAACATTATTTACATTCTTGGAGTTGTGCAACCATTCCCACCCTTCTTTTGCAAGTCGTTCCTCTCCCATTAACATAAACTCACTGCCCGCTAAGTTTCCTATCTTTCCAGTTGCTGTTGTCAATCTGATCCCGTATAGATAGTTCTTTAGAAGAGCACAATAGGCAAGGCACACTTTCTTTATTAGTTAATCTAAACTATCCTTTGGTTTTAGGAAGACTTCAAGGGATATTTTTGGTTTAAGGTTTAAAGATTATCACAGGGCAATAGTTTCAGGGGTTTATCTAGTCTCTATCACTCCAGAAAGTCTGGATTTCATAATTTGAAATTCTGTTCTTTTTACATTATCTTTGCTAAGTCCTGTTCAAATTAGTCCCAGTTAACTGCTTTTGGGTGAAGTTTAAATTGCAGGGCATCCTGATGGCCATAACTTAGGAAGAGAACCATCAGTGGAGCTCAGTTGGCAGCAAACTGCATTCACTTGTTTTGTCATTTGGAAGTTTTTCTAAATAGAGTTTCCACCGAGTTCCTGGGTGGTTCCACTGAGTTCCTGAGCAGTTAGCGCAGCCAGCTGCTAACAGAAAGGTTGGAGGTTTCAGTCCACCCAGAGGCACCTTAGAAGAAAGCCTGAAGATCTAATTCCAATATATCAGCCACTGAAAACCCTATGGAGCACAGTTCTACTCAGACACATGTGGGCTCACCAGGAGTCGGAGTTGACTTGAGGACAGTTGGCTTGGTTTGGTTTTGGTGAGGGTTTCCATGCTTAGAGGCTGATAATCCTGAGGATTATCAATCTCTAGTCACTACTCTTAGGTCCCTTTCCCTGTCCACTTTCCCCAGGAAGTCAGGCAGCAAGTCTACTCCCATTTAATTAAATGAGTAAATCAACAATTGCAATGGGTATTTTCCTCCTTCAAGACAAAGAGAATTATAAGATTTTATATAAGATCACTGTAAGTCAGGATCGACTCCATGGCACACAACAACAGGTACTTTAACTGTTTCACTGCCCTGAGTTATTTTCAACACTTCGCCAGCATACTACATGTGTGTATGTGGATGCACTGTGCTGTCCATCTCCCCCAGGGTAGAACTTTCCCTGGGCTAGTTAAACTTCGAGCTGGCTACTCAGAATTGTTGGTTTTCCCAGCTCAAGTGGTTCTGGAAAGTGGTCCTCTCTACACTTCAGATGTTAATAACACTGCACAGTTCCCAGTGGAGGTGGATTTATCACTGAGAAACATCGGCTGGCTGAGTGGAACAGGTAACAGGTTTAATCTTTCATAAGATCTAACCCCTCTCTGTGTATGATTTCATATTGCTACTGCCCAGTAAATTTTGTCAGGAGATGCATTCTGCAGCCCTATTATGGAGACTTCTTTTGTGTGTGATGAATAATATGCTAACAGGTACTCTTGGCTTATTCATGGATTGGGGATGGTGGAAATAATTAAGTCCAGCCAATGACCACAGAATAAAGTCATAAGTTGGTCTTTTGTCTTCTTCGATTAACTCAGGAAACACTGTGGAGCATTCAAGTGTATGAAGACAAACCTCTTTGACATGTTGACATATGTTTCATGTGCTACTATTACTCTCAGAACCATTTGCCTATTTATGAACGCTCATTCTCATAGGCCAGGAACTTATTCTGTTTCACTCACCACTGCATCTTAGAGCCTTGAAATGAATCTGACACATAGTAGGTACTCCATAAATTACTTATTAACTCTACCCAAATGAAGAAAAACAATAAGATAACAACTCTAACCCTAAAAAGCATGTCAACATACTGACAAGAAGGCAAATATGTAGAATCAAGAACTGGCAGTAAGTCCAGTTAGATGATTCAAGCATAACCTGTGACACATTCCAGCTTAAGAACTTGGATCTGATGAGCCATAAAGGCAGAACCATTTAATGATCTGCCATAAAATGATCTCCTTTACCCATTAAAGTAAAAATCAATTTCCCCTATGATTTTTTGGGAAGTCTAATGTTTCTCCCTGGGCTGTGCAAAAGGTTAATGTGCTCACTTGGCTGCTAAAGGACAGGCTAGAGGTTCAAGTCTATGCACAGGCACCTTGGAAGAAAGTTCTGGCAAGCTACTTCCAAAAAAATCAGCCATTGAAAAATCTATGGAGCACAGTTCCACTCTGACACACAGGAGTCACTGATTCGAGGTCAACTCAACAGCAACTGGTTAGTTAATGTTTCTCTCCATTTAAGCAAAAACTGCAAATCCCTACAAATCCATCCGCAATTAAGAAAGTTTCACATACCATCTGAAACAAATACAGTGAAAATGTCCATCAAAGCCCAGAAAATTGGAACAGAACCCCAATGTGGATCAATATAGTCAATTAGCTTTTTTATTCAATTGCCCTTACTGAGAGCTCTTTAACATCAAATGTTATTGAAGTCAATAAAATATAAATACTATATATTGCTTTTTGGCTGTCAATTGCCACTTTGATTTGCTAATGGCCCCTGGTCAGGGAATTCTCCTTCACCTGGGGGAACAGGGAAAACAATAAATGCCAGGAGGAACTTGGAAAACCAAACCAAACAAAAAAACTCTGTGCTTGGACTGAGAAGACCTTATCTACGTCTTACCAGTTCTGTCTGATTTCTTCCTGTGATACATGTTCCCAATGAGTTGTACAGTTGAAAAAGGGTAGAAATTTCCAGAGGTACTGGACACATGAAAAAAACTCTTAAATCAAAGACAGTGGAGTCCCTGGGTGGTGCAGTTATTGTGCTCAGCTGCTAACCTAAAGGTCAGAAGTTTAAGTTTACCCAGAGGTGCCTAGGAAGAAAGGCCTGGTAATCTACCTTCCAATAAAGCATCCATTGAAAACCTTATGGAGCACAGTTCTACTATGATACATATGGATCACCATGATTTGGAATCAGCTGAAGCGCAACTATTTTTTTTAAGCCAAAGACAAACCACAATAATTATACCCCTAAAGGCGATATGAAGAAAATTAAAATTTGAGTGGCTTACCTGTTCAGTGTCATTCTGGAGTATTGTTAGCAGACTCACTCAAGATTATTAAATTATGCCTTACTGTCCAAGAGTGTGGCCACTAACCAACCACTTGTGACTATTTAAGATTAAATTTTTATAAAATAAAATAGAAATTAAACTTACCAGTCACATTGGCCACATTTCAAGTGGTCCATAAATTCACTTAACTAGTGGCTACTGCATTGGAAAGCACAGGTACAGAATATTTCCAGCATCACAGAAACTTCTATTGGACAGCGCTGATTCTAAGGGAAGGTGCTTGTGTTTGACTTTGTTCAGACTCTGCAGAGCGGTTTTAATGCCCTGTAAGACATTAACTCAACCACCCATCTGTCAGTTTGTTGTACTGTGGTGGCTTACCTGTTGCTATTATGCTGGAAGCTATGCCACCGGTATTTCAAATACCAATCCATGGTGGACGAGACTCATTGGAGTTTCCAGACTAAGACAGGCTAGGAAGAAAGGCCTGATGGTCTACTTGCAAAGTTAGCCAATAAAACCATATAGATCACAACTTAATATGGTCTGATATAATCCTGGAAGACGAGTCTCATAGTTTGGAAGGCACTCAAAATACATAGTGGCTTCAACAATAAATTCAAACGTAATAACAATTATGAAGATGGTGCAGAACCAGGCAACATTTAGTTTGGTTATACGTAGGGTCATTGTGAGTCAGAGCCAGTTTGATGGCAGCTAACAACAATAACAAAGATATTAACAAGTTTTCTTTTTAACTTTTGCTGCTGATCTATAAAATCCCTATTCCTCACATGTTTGAATTTCTTTTATCGCCTTCTTGATTTCCTCAATAATTAATCAGTTGAATAAAATCTTTAACCTGTGTTTATTTATTTATTTATTTTTTATATTTTATTGTACTTCAGGTGAAGGCTTACAGACCAAATAGTTTCTCATGAAACAGTAGTACACATGTTGTTTTATGACATTGGTTAACAACCCCACAACATATTAAGCCTCTAAATTCTCAACCTTTTTTTTTTTTTTTGATGAAAATACAGATAGCCAAAGATACACCATTTCAAAAATTTCTACATACACAGTTCAGTGACATTGACTACACTCTTCCAAAACCTGTGTTTATTTTTATTGGTATAAAAGTCATTTTTAACATTTTTTTTTGAAAATTATACTTTGACAGTGAAAATTTAGACATCAACAACTTCACAGGTCAGTGGGTCAGGGGCAATTGTGCATGAGTGTTTCCTGTCAAATAAAAAGCATTCTTGGACTTAGTGTCTTAGGTTGGGTTCTTTAGAAAAGCAAAACCAGTAAGGCATATAAATATACATATATAGAGAGATTTATGTCAAGGAAATGGCTCACGTGGTTGTAGAAGCTGGAACATCCCAAGTCTGTGGGTCAGGCTGGTGGCTTCTCCTGAGTCACACAGCCTCAGAGGCTGGCGAATCCAAGATCAGCAAGTCAGAGAGCAGGGCTCTTGCTCACAGGCTTCAAAGATTGACGAGTCCCAAGATCAGCAGGCAAGACCACAGGTAAGCTGCTAGCTCAAGTCCCAAGAACCGGAGGTCAGATGAACAGGAGCCAGCTGTAGGATCCAGAGTGAGCAAAAGCCCATGAGATTTGCCAGAATGTCCACTTACATTTAATGCAGCCAATATGCCCAACGAAACTCCCTTTCAACTGATTGGCTACTCACAGCAAATCCCATCATGGATGTGATCACATTATATCAAATTTCATCGTGGAAGTGATCACAACATCGTATGACTGCCAAACCACTGAGAATCATGGCCCAGCCAAGTTGACACACAACCTTAACCATCACACTTAGTAAGGAGAGACTAACTCACAAGAATTATTGTAAGGACGTGGGGACTATTGCAATAGGAGTAGGGGTACTTTTGCAATAGGGAGAATGCTCCTGACCATAAGACCTGCAAGAATCTCAAGGGTTAGGCAAAAAGGGTTTTTCTTTTATGCTATTGTTGTTGTTAGTTGCTGCTGAGTTAGCTCCAGCTCATGGAGACCTTATGGTTAACAGAATGAAACATTGCCCAGTCCTGTGCCACCTTCATGATAGTTGGCATGTTTGAGTCCGTTGTTGACATTCTAGGTTCTTATTACTCATAATTTGAGTGCCTTCCAGCAAGGGGGCTCATCTTCCAGCACTATATCAGACAATATTTTGTTGTGATCTATAGGGCCCTCGTAGGCTAACTTTCAGAAGTAGGTCTCCAGGCCTTTCTTCCTAATCTGTCTTAGTCTGGAAATTCCACTGAAACCTGTCCACCATGGGTGACCCTGCTGGTATTTGAATACCTGTGGAATAGCTTCCAGCATCATAGCAACACTCAAGCCCTACAGTATGACATACTGACAGATAGGAAGAATAAACAAGGCTTTAAGGAACCAGGTGTGTGGAAGTGAAATGAAAGGGGGCATGATATGATAGTAGGTCGGAGAATGTTTCACCCTGAGTCCAGCCTATTCTTCAGGTGGGGCCCTTAAGGAGGGATTGGCTTAGGCTGAAGGTGGGCCAAATTCAGGGACTTGGGAGAAGGAGAGAATCTTAACTAAAGCTTGGTTGACAAGCATTTTGTTCCTATTGATCAATGAGGACAAGCAGTTCAGCTAATTATTTATGAGGTGGGGAATGGGAATTTGGAGGGTCTGTGTCTGGCCTTGTCAAAGGTAACAAGGAGGCATCCGTGACTCTTATCTAAGATAGATGGGGAAGGATGTTTCCTTTCAGTAACCAGTATCTGGAACACAAAGTGTTGGGGGAGGGATTTCTTTAACCATTTCTGTTTTCCAGGATCATAGGGCTCAGGTAAATTCATCATCGTCAACACGTAAGTTTTCACGGAGAGGGGTTCCTGAGCTCTCTTAGTCAAGCCATGGGGGTCCGTATACATTACTAAGAAGGCTTTTCACTCACACTTGCCCAGGAAGCGAAGAAACCAACTCTCTGCCTTTCCCACCAAGGTCTTGTTCATATAAAACAACTCCAGTTGTCGCTCACAATTCCACAATTCATAGCACATCAATATTCCGGAAGCAAACTGGCTGTAAAATCCCAATTTACAATGACAGTATGTTAACCATGCACATTCAAAGCATGCAGCCGTGTCTTCTTACATACCATGATGGCAATGAATCATGGACCTTCACTCTAAGATGCATTGATTTACACTGAAATTCTTTATATACACCAAAGAGTAATGGGGCTTATGGGTGGAACCGATTTGAGTCTCAAATATCCTACCTAGTTTTAAGAATGCAACTGGTTTATTTGTGACCCTCATGGGAGTACACAATAAATGTTATTTATTGTGCTTGTGTTGTTATTGCTGTTTTATCAATATCTCCCAAATATCAAATTAGAACTTTTCCACCAGGTAAACATCATAGCATGGTAAACATGTTTTAGATTCCCATAGATTTTGAGATGGTCCAAAGTTTGAGGATGACAGGACTTCAACTCCCTTACTTTGGACACATCATCAGGAAAGACTAATTGATAAAAAAGGATATCAAGTTTGGTAAAGTGTAGGGTTAGCAAAAATGAGAGCAACCCTCAATGAGATGGATTGACACAATAGCCACAGCAATGGACTCAGACATACTGATGATCATGAAGATGGCACAGGACCGGGCAACACTTTGTTCTCTTATACATGCAGTTGCCATGAGTCTGAATTGACTCAAAGGCAGCTAACAACATCAAGAACATTTGATGTACCTGATTTCTAGTACTCCAGCTTCTGTTTATTCACCAGTACAGACCATCCTGTGCTCTAATCATCAGCTTATAGCAGGAGCCACTGCTTCCACCTGTATGCCAAGCATCTACCCATTTGTATCACATTTAATCCTAAGTCTCCATTTTACAGAGAAGGGAAATCAGGCTACGATCTGTGTGAAAAGTCACAGCGTATGGAAGCGTCTGGTTCATACCTAGGTTTGTCAGATAGAAAGTCAGTCATCATAGATACTGGTCTAAACTCTGCACCTACAGGTTCTGGAGTTTGTTGAGGGGCACCTGGAGAAGATGAGGGACTGGAGGCAGAGAGAGAGAGAGAGATATCTGTGTAAGTCTCGCTGGAGGTGGTGGCCGTTGCTCCTTCCTGGGCCCTGGTGTGTACTCAAGGTTCCCCACCAGTGCCACTGACCTTTGCTGGGAAGTCTCATTTTCTGTTATTAGTTATCATTGAGTCAGTGCCAACTTTTGACGACCTTGGGTAAAACAGAACAAAACATTGCCCAGACTTGCACCATCTTCATGATGGCTGGTATGATTGGGTCCATTGTTGCAGCTACTGTGTCAATCCATCTAATTGAAGGTTTCTTTTGTTTTCACCAACCCACTACTTCACCAAACATGATGTCCTTCTCTAGCAATTGGTCTTTTCCTGAGGACGTCCAGCACTATATCCGATGATATTCTGTTGTGATCTCAATTTTCATTGGATAATTTTTGAAAATAGATACCCAGGCCTTTCTTCCTAGTCTGTCTCAGTCTGGAGTTTCCACAGAAATCTGTCCACCATGACTGACCCTGCTGGTATTTGAAATACTGATGGCATAGCTTCTAGCACCACAACAACATGCAAGCAACAAACAACAAGCAGTACTACAGACTGACAGATGTGTCGTGTTCTTTTTATCTAGGGAGCTTTTTTTCCTGTCTCTTTTACTGTTTGTTCTTCCTAAGCCAACTCTCCCTCCAAAGCAATAATGGCATCTTAGAGCTGTCCAGTGCTTGCTCCACTGCACCCAATTTGCTGTATTCAATTGGGACAAAACCTCATTATATGCAAGCTCCAGTGAGGAAGATGCACAGCATTCTTCTTTAGAAATACATCAGTAACAGTCCATTTAGTGCCAGTAAATCAAGTTTGAAGGCACTATAATTATAATCATTGCTTTTGGACAGTTTTGTGCTGTTATACGCAAAATCTATAATTCCCTTGACAACATGGCAGAGTATGGTATAGAGCCCTAATTTTCCTGACTTTACAACAATGTCAGGAAAACCGGACAGGGAGATTTTCCTTTCTGCAGTTCTAACAACCAGGGTCACGGCTTTCCTTCCTAGCTAATGTTCTCCCTCCTGAACCATTCCCACCTCCTTGGCTCACTACACAGATGGATGGGAAGAGTGTACCAGTGTCCATGGAGAAAATAAATAAATCCAGTGGTCATCCAACTGAGAGCGTTGTTAAAGAGCTAGTTTCCACAAGGACTTTTACTATTTCTTGGGTAATGTGGTCATCCAGGCTTGAATTTTTTCTCCTCTACTGGTAGTACAAATGGCTAATGCACTCGCCTGTTCACCTAAAAGTTGGAGGTTTGAGTCCACCCAGAGGCACAGCACAAGAAAGGCCTGGTGATTTGCATTTGAAAAATAAGCCATTGAAAACCCTCCAGAGCACAATTCTACTCTGACACACACAGGGCTGCCATGAGTTGAGGTCAACCCAACAGTAATTGTTTCTTATTTTTGGTTCTAACTTAAAAGAAGTCAAATGTTACAGAAGTCTGAAAAAAATCTCTCAAAAAAGTGAGCATTGTTAGCACAGTGGTTAAGTGCTCGGCTGCTAACCAAAAGATTGGGGGTGTGAACCCACCAGCCACCCCCCAGGAGAAAGATGTGGCAGCCTGCTTCTGTAAAGATTTCAGCCTTGGAAACCCTATGGAGTAGTTCTACTCTGTCCTATAGGGTCACTATGAGTCAGAATCCACTCGAACACAAAGGGATTAAAGGAGAGAACGTTGGTGAATATCTACAACATATTTAGGTGGTTTGAACAGGAGGTCATATTTATCTAGAAAAGCCTTTCTCTGCAATAGGCAGAAACATTTGTACGGGAAAAAAACGCTCCAAAAACCTGGTGTAATGGTGCATTCCAGTTTGCTCTGCGATGTAGTGACAGGCGCCAACTTGCTCCAGCCAAATGTGAGTCTCTGATTGGCATGTGGAAGGCATCAGCGCCAAACTCACTCTTGGATGTGGTGAATAGTGACAGCCACCAAAACAATCTCTGCAACCCTAATGACCCTTCCTCATGTGGGACTTTTTTCTTTCCCTCAGTGGCTAAATAAATTGAAAATGGCAGACGATTTGGCTTCCTTATTTTTAGAATAATCTCTTCTTTAACCTATCTTATGAGTCTTCATTGAAATAATCACTCTGAGCTTCCTCAACAGTACATCTTCCATCCTTAATTATATCTGTAATGACTACCCACAGCACAGAGATATGACAATTACCCTCACAGGCTATTCTACTGCACACCCAACTCATTCTCTCTTATCTGTCTCTACCGCCCCAGGGGCAAGGTCCCTGGAGACAGCCATCTTTAGCTTTAAGGTTCTGTCTTAAGGGGACAGGGGAGTCTCATGGATCACCCAGCTTTATGTGTGCTCTGGAGAGTTGTGCTGGAAACGCTGCTGGTTGAGATTTAACCAGTAATTCATTGTCAGTTCTTATAACTTCAATGGATTGGAACAGTAGTGTTATTGTAAATACAGGTTCCATCCCAGTGATTTCACAAAGGCTTTGCTTGTTCAGAAAGCTGCACCCTCTGATTTTTCAATTCTCTTTTTCTTCTTGTCTCCCGGAAGTTTGCTACCTGTCTTGATGAGGCAGTTTTCGGGGTAGTTTTTGGATTAGGGCATAAGCATAGTGTTGTCTCCTCAGGTGTCTTTGGACCACCTCCTGAGGTTTTCTTGCTTCCAAAAGCACCAGATGATCTCCACGTGTGCAAGAGATTCTGTCCTGATCCAGATCAGTGTGTCCCCATTCAAACAAGCAGGATTTCAGGTGTGGTTTGTGTTTTACAGATTCCTTCTCCACCTTCCTACCAACACCAAGCAAAATATTTTGTGGTCTCCAAGGATGGGGAAATAAAGAACAGCAACAAAATATCTAGTCCATTTTTAAATATCAGTGGCGTAGCTCCCAGCATCACAGCAACGCGCAGTTTGTTGTACTGTGGAGGCTTGTGTGTTGTTGTGATGCTAGAAGCTATGCCACTGGTCTTCAGATACCAGGAGGGTCATCCATGGTGGACAGGTTGCAGCTGAGCTTCCAGACTAAGACAAACTAGGAAGAAGGACCCAGTAGTCTACTTCTGAAAAGATTTAACCAGTGAAAACCTTATGAATAGCAGCAGAACATTGTCTGACATAGTGCCAGAAGATGAGCCCCTCAGGTTGAAAGGCACTGAAAAAATGACTGCAAAGAGCTGCCTCCTCAAAGCAGAGACAACCTTAATGACGTGGATGGAGTCAACTTTTGGGACCTTCATTTGCTGATGTGGTACAACTCAAAATGAAAAAAAACTGCTGCAAACATCCATTAATCATCAGAAAGTGCAATGTATGAAGTATGAATCTAGGAAAATTGGAAATCATCAAAAATGAAATAGAACACATAAACATCAATATCCTAGGCATTAGTGAGCCAAAATAGACTGGTATTGGCCATTTTGAATCAATCAATCGTATGGTCTACTATGCCAGGAATGACAAATTGAAGAAGAATGGCTTTGCGTTAATCATCAAAAAGAACATCTCAAGATCTACCCTGAAGTACAATGCTGTCAATGATAGGATAATATCCGTACGCCTACAAGGAAGAATAGTTAATATGACTATTATTCAAATTTATGCATCAACCACTAATCCAAAGAAGAAGAATTTAAAGATTTTTACTAACTTTTGCAGTCCGAAATTGATCAAACATGCAGTCAGGATGCCTTGATAATTACTGGTGATTGGAATGTGAAAGTTGGAAACAAAGAAGGATCTATAAATGGAAAATATGGCCTTGAGATAGAAAACAACGCTAGATCTCATGATAGAATTGATGCAAGACCAACAACTTCTTCATTGCAAAAACCTTTTTCAACAACATAAATGGTGACTATACACATGGACCTCGCCAGATGGAACACACAGGAATCAAATTGAATACATCTGTGGAAAGAGATGATAGAAAAGCTCAATATCATCTCTCAGAACAAGACCGGGGGCTGACTGCAGAACAGACCATCAATTGCTCATATGCAAGTTCAAGTTGAAATTGAAGAAAATTAGAACAAGTCTGCTAGAGCCAAAGTACAACCTTGAGTATATCCCACCTGAATTTAAAAACCGTCTAAAGAATAGATTTGACTTGTTGAAAACTAATGACTGAAGGCCAGACAAGTTGTTGAATAACATCAAGGACACATTGCATGAAGAAAGGAAGAGGTCGTTAGAAAGGAAAAAGAAAGAAAAGACTAAAATGCATGTCAGAAGAGACTCTGATACTTGCTCTGGAATGTCAAGTAGCTAAAGCGAAAGGAAAAAATGATGAAGTAAAAGAGCTTAAAAGAAGATTTCAAAGGGTGGCTCGAGAAGACAAAGTGAAGTATTATAATGACATGTGCAAAACCCTAGAGATAGAAAGCCAAAAGGGAAGAACACAGTCAGCATTTCTCAAGCTGAAAGAACTGAAGAAAAAATTCAAGCTTCAAGTTGCAATAGTGAAGGATACTATGGTGAAAATATTAAATGGTGCAGGAAGCATCAAAAGAAGATGGAAGGAATATACGGAGTGCTGTACCAAAAAGAACTGGTCAACATTCAACTATTTCAGGAGGTAGCATATGACCAGGAACCAAGGATACTGAAGGAAGAAGTCCAAGTTGCACTGAAGGCATTGGTGAAACACAAGGCTCCAGGAATTGACTGAATACCAACTGAGATGTTTCAGCAAATGGATGTAGCACTGAAAGAACTCGCTCATCTATGCCAAGAAATTGGGAAGAGAGCTACCTGGCCAACCAACTGGAAGAGATCCATATTCATGCCTATTCCCAAGAAAGGTGATCCAACAGAATGTGGAAATTATTGCACAATATCATTAATATCACACGCAAGTAAAATTTTGCTGAAGATAATTCAAAAGCTGCTGCAGCAATACTTTGACAGGGAACTGCCAGAAATTCAAGCTGGATTCAGAAGAGGATGTAGAACCAGGGCTATCATTGCTGATGTCAGATGGATCCTGGCTGAACTCAGAGAATAGCAGAAAGGTGTTTACCTATGTTTTGTTGACTAGGCAAAAGCATTCTGCTGTGTGGATCATAACAAATTATGGATAACGTTGCAAAGAATAGGAATTCCAGAATGCATAACTGTGCTCATGAGGAAACTGTACATAGATCTAGAGGCAGTTGTTCTAACAGAACAAGGGGATACTGTGTGGTTTAAAGTCAGGAAAGGTGTGCATCAGGATTGTATACTTTCACCAAACCCATTCAATCTGTATGCTGAACAAATAATCCAAGAAGCTGGACTATATGAAGAAGAATGGGGCATCAGGATTGGAGGAAGACTCATTAACAACCTGAGTTATGTAGATGACACAATCTTGCTTGCTGAAAGTGAAGAGGACTTGAAGCATTTACTGATGAAGATCAAAGACCACAGCCTTCAGTATGAATTACACCTCAACATAAAGAAAACAAAAATCCTCACAACTGGACCAATAAGCAACATCATGATAAACGGAGAAAAGATAGAAGTTGTCAAAGATTTCATTTTGCTTGGATCCACAATCAAAGTCCATGGAAGCAGTAGTCAGGAAATCAAAAGACACGTTGCATTGGGCAAATCTGTTGCAAAAGACCTCTTTAAAGTGTTGAAAAGCAAAGATGTCACCTTGAAGACTAAAGTGCACCTGATCCAAGCCATGGTGTTTTCCATTGACTCATATGCATGCAAAAGCTGGAGGATGAATAAGGCAGACCGAAGAATTGATGCCTTTGAATTGTGATGTTGGTGAAGAATATTTACTATACCATGGACTGCCAAAAGAACAAACAAATCTGTCTTGGAAGAAGTACAACCAGAATGCTCCTTAGAAGCAAGGATGGCAAGACTACGTCTCACATACTTTGGGCATGTTGTCAGGAGGGATCAGTCCCTGGAGAAGGACATCATGTTTGGTAAAGTAGAGGGGTCAGTGAAAAAGAGGAAGACCCTCAATGAGATGGATTGACATACTGGCTGCAACAATGGGCTTAAGCATAACAAAGATTGTGAGGATGGTGCAGGACCGGGCAGTGTTTCGTTCTGTTGTACGTGGGGTCACTATGAGCCAGAACCAACTCGATGGCACCTAACAACAACAACCAGGGCCCTTGTCTCCCTCATGGAAGGTGAGAATTCTACCACTGACCCACAGCTGCCCCCATTGAGGGAGACAGAGCCTGAAAACACTACCTAAATAATCTTGATGAAGACAGCTCTAAAAGCTCTGGCAAAGCACTGTGGTGTTTATCCAGAAACCACATCCCAGGATTGACAGCTCTTTCTTCCACACCAGCCCCTCTTTCCAAGGGGTGAAGCCTGGCATCCATATGTCGGCTCCATCAGAAATTCAGATACCTCCATATGTCATCAAAGACGGCCCTGGGGTTGCACTTGGCCACTTTCCTGTGCTTGCTAGTGATGCATTTCCAAACACAGGCATTTTCAAATCAACTGCTGAGAAGTTGGATGAGTGGCTGTTGGAAGATTCAAGTTCCACTGAGGCTTTTTGTGCCAAAACTGGGTTCCTGGTAGCTCATGTGGCTGAGCCCACAAATTGGTTCCAGCAGCAGTTTAACGTCTCTGAGAACATCTGAACACACTTCCCTTCCACAGCCTGGCATGCAAATGAGTCTATGCTATATTTGGTAACGAGTGACAGTCATTTTTTGACAGGTTAATTAATATTCATTATTCAACAGGGGAGAAAATTCTGAGTTGTTTATCATTGGTTCATTAGTTTTAGCCAAGTAAAGGGTAAACATAATTACTCCCATAAACTACTCTGACAGAGCCTAAAAATTATAAGGGTGAGAATGGGTGCCTTAAGAGAAGCCCTAAGAGAAATGGGACCCTCGGGTCTTAGCAGGTGAGCGAGAACAACAGTCTTCATTTTTACTCTCACCTGCCAACACCATCTTGCTTTGGACCTGGATATATTTAAGAGAGTTGGCCAGGAAAGGCTCTACTTTTGCATTTCACATTGCCGTTGTCTTCACTGATGGTTTTTTATATCAGGCAGTGGGAGCTTGTTACTACTCTGGTGCGTGTGTGAGTGTGTGTGCACATGCGTACTAAGAATGCTGTAGGAGCAATACCTCGGATTAAGCAGAAGGCCATTCCTGATGGTTTGGAGTTTGGAGCTTAGCAGTGAGTAGGTCTACTTCTGAAGTCTAGATTCCTGTCTCTGGGCTTTCTTCTGGTAGTTTTTACTAGGCTTCTCCTCCGACTATCTCTCTGTGATACTGCCCTATTTTCCAGCTCTAATGTCTTCAGTTTCAATAACTCAAGACTTCAGATTCTGCATTTGAATGACTCTGACTTGATCCTCTGTATATCTGGAAACTATAATACCACACACACATACTCAAATGCACACACACATATACACACATATGCACATGTGCACACACACACACACAACGTCATTTTTACCTCCCTGCCTGCCATTGTGTTTTTAATGAGGATGATGGTAATGATGAGGATAATGAAAAAGAAGAAAATGGGTTTAGGTCACGTGCTTAATTTTTTTCCCCCACGTAATTCCACATTCATGACCTCATTTGGAGAGCATGAATCTATGTAGTAATGGTTTAGATGAGAAAGCCAGCATCTGAAATATGAAACTCCATTAGTAAAAACTGACCATACTCGAGTTTATAAAAGAAAAATAAAACCCAAAATCTACAAACCTATAGTGATCTTTGCCTGGTGAACACAGGGCTTGATAAAATAAAAGGCATGTATGTGTCAACTACTTAAGGACAAAACCAGCATGCATTGCTTTATTTATCTATGTAGCTTCAGGAATTTTTTTTTTTCTCATTCAAAAATTTGTGCGTAAATTGTTTTGGAACATTGGTTGAAAACCTCACACTGTGTCAGTACTCTCTCCCTTTCCCTTTACACCCTAGGTTCTCCATATCCATTTGTCCAGTTTCCTGTCCCTTCCTGCCTTCTCATCTTTGCTTTTGGTCAGGTATTGCCCATTTGGTCTCATATACTTGACTGAACTAAGAAGAACATTCTTCAGTGTGTTATTGTTTGTTTTATATTGTTGTTGTTGTTAGGTGCCATCGAGTTGGTTCAGACTCATAGCGACCCTATGTACTACAGAGCAAAAAACTGCCCGGTCCTGCATCATGTTCACAATTGTTGTTGTGCTTGAGCCCATTGTTGCAGCCAGTGTGTCAATCCCTCTCGATGAGGGTCTTCCTCTTCTTTGCTGGCCCTCTACTTTACTAAGCATGATGTCCTTCTTCAGGGACTGATCCCTCCTGACAACATGCCCAAAGTATGTGAGACGTAGTCTTGCCATCCTTGCTTCTAAGGAGCATTCTGGTTGTACTTCTTCCAAGACAGATTTGTTTGTTCTTTTGGCAGTCCATGGTATAGTAAATATTCTTCACCAACATCACAATTCAAAGGCATCAATTCTTCGGTCTGCCTTATTCATCCTCCAGCTTTTGCATGCATATGAGTCAATGGAAAACACCATGGCTTGGATCAGGTGCACTTTAGTCTTCAAGGTGACATCTTTGCTTTTCAACACTTTAAAGAGGTCTTTTGCAGCAGATTTTCCCAATGCAACGTGTCTTTTGATTTCCTGACTACTGCTTCCATGGGCTTTGATTGTGGATCCAAGCAAAATGAAATCCTCGACAACTTCTATCTTTTCTCCGTTTATCATGATGTTGCTTATTGGTCCAGTTGTGAGGATTTTTGCTTTCTTTATGCTGAGGTGTAATTCATACTGAAGGCTGTGGTCTTTGATCTTCATCAGTAAATGCTTCACTTCCTCTTCACTTTCAGCAAGCAAGGCTGTATCATCTGCATAACGTAGGTTTTAATGAGATTTGTTTTATAGGACTGTCTACTCTTTGGCTGAAAGGTGGACTTCAGGACTGTCCTCAGTTCTGAGTTAGTAGGGTGTCTGGGGGCCATAGTTCTGTGTCCTAGACTCCAGTTGTTGTCTAATGTTGTTGGTTCTCTAACCAAAGGACTCCCTTTAATATTTCTTGTAAGGTTGGTCTGGTTTTTATGAATTCCCTTAATTTATGTTTATCTGGAAAAGTCCTGATTTTGCCATTGTATTTGAGAGAGAGTTTTGCAGGATGTATTATTCTTGGTTGGCAGTTTTTTGCTTTTTTCTTTCTTCCAAGGTCTTATATGTGTCATCCCATTGACTATTTGCCTGCATATTTTTTGTCAAGTAATCAGAGCTTAGTCTTATTGTTTCCTCTGTGTAAGTGGCTTTTCTTTTTTCTTAAGATGCTGTCAGAATTCCTTCTTTGTCTTTGTTTCTAGCAAGTGTGATTATGATACGTCTTGGTGGCTTTCTTTTGGGGTCTATCCTATATGGGGTTTGTTGAGCTTCTTGGATTTTCAACTTTTCGTCTTTCATAATATTTGGGAAGTTTTCTGCCAGCAAATATTCAACAACTTTCTCAGTGTTTTCCATTTTCTCCCCCTGTTCTGGAACTCCAATCACATGTAAATTTTTGCTCTTGATTGTATCCCATATAATTCTTATGTTTTCTTCATTTTTCTTTAATCATTTATCTGATTTTCCTCAAAGTGACGTCCACGGATTTGTCTTCATCTCACTTCAAACTGCACATTTATTCCCCTACCTGCTTAGGGACTGGATGTGGCTGCCCCAGGGAGGGCGTGACCTGGAGCAGGGAAGCCCTGCATCTGAGGCCAGCCCTGTGGACACATGGCCCTCCCCTAGGCAGCAAGTCCCTAATTAAAGTGGGACTAGAAGACACATCCCTATGCTCACCCTAGACTGATGCTCTCTTTTTACCCTTTTCTGATCCCATTCATATTTCCGCATATGACCACAGTACTGAAGCAGGTCTGCATTCTTCCCATCAACATTTTTATACTTATCCTATAAGTGACTGTATATATACCAATTACCCAGGTATGTTTACTGTGTTTTAGTCATACAGAAAAGGTATCATTATACATACCCTATATATATATTTATATATATACACCAAACCCTTTGCAGTCGAGTCGATTCTGACTCATATTTCATATATATATGTATGTGTGTGTGTATATATATATATATAAACCCATTGCCATTGAGTCGATTCCAACTCATAGCAACTCTATAGGATAGAGCAGAACTGTCCCATAGGGTTTCCAAGGAGTGACTGATGGATTCACACTGCCAACCTTTTAGTTAGCAGCTGAGCTATTAACCACTGTGCCACCAGGGCTTCATATATATATATATATTCCATGTGTGTGTGTGTATGTGGCACAGTCGTTAAGAGATACAGCTGCTAATCAAAAGGTCAGCAGTTCAAATCCATCAGCCACTCCTTGGAAACCCTATGAGGCAATTCTACTCCGTCCTATAGAATCATTAAGTTGGAATTGATTCAACAACAGCAGGTTTGATTGGTTGTGTGTGTGCGTATATATATCTATATACCTATATATGTGTATATATATTTACACATACGCATATGTGTATATTGTTGTTAGTTGCCATTGACGGGGCTCTGACTCACGGCAACCCCATGTACAACCGGACAAAATGTTGCCCAGTCTTGTGCCATCTTCACGATCATTTGGTATGCTCGAGTCCACTGCTGTGGCCACTGTGTATTTGTGTATTTGGAGTGATTTCCAACCTAGGGACCTCATCTTCCAGCAATATATCAGACAATGTTCCCTTGTGATATATAGGTTTTCATTGGCTAATTTTCAGAAGCAGATCTCTGAGATTCCCTTAGTGTGGAAGTTTTGCTGAAACCAGTCAACCATGGTTGACCCTTCTGGTATTTCAAATACTGGTGGCATAGCTTCCAGCATCACAGCAACACATATGTAAGCCACCACAGTATGGCAAATTGACAAGCCAGTGGTGAATACACACACACACACACACACACACACACACATACATGTATTTATATACGTATATTTACATAGATTATATGTATCTAATTCTGCAACTGATTTTTTCATTCAACATTCAACTTAAAAGAGTTATCTATGCAGATGAAATACAATTTAATTTAATTCAGTTTCACTACTATAAAAACTCCATTGTGTTTCTATACTATGATGTGTTTCCTCACACCTTCCTGGTGGAAGTATGAGGCATGTCCATTTTTTTCACTCTTCCAAGCAAATCTGGGGTGTACATCTGTCTGTCAATGCCCTGGTCTGATGGTTCCTCTGGGCACACACCTCCAGAAAGTTGCTCCCCTTGCTTCTCTGTGCTTCGCTTGACCTGGCGAAGTATGTACTCTGATTAATACTCAACCATGAAACACTACCCTGAAGGCTCCAGGATGACACTCTGAATCCCTCTGCCCCTACCTTAAACAGCTAGGTCCTGGGAATCAATACTTGAACATCACAAAGCAGCTAGATCACTGGTATTAGCAGAGCTAATGCCAATGTTTCTATTTAACTGGGCTGTGTTTATTAAACCTTCTGGTTAGGTCAAGGGCTTTTGCTGTGAGGATTCTTCTTTCAAAAGGAAGAGACACAGTATAATGCGTGTGCAGGATGTGGTAAACAAAGGAAAAAAGGAACAAAAATTCTGATCTTCTGTATTTTAATGCAATCAACATAACAATTGTTATACTAAAAAAGAGGAAGTAAGCAAAACCAAACAAAATGAAGGCCTGCGAGCAACTAAAGCAGATGTTTAGGCGCTAAAACTCTGTGTTGTACCTTCCTATTTTCATCAAAATTTATTTACTCTCTTTCTCAGCTACCGTGGAGACACATCATGTAAGCATTTAATTTATACAAATTTACTGATATGCATTCAATAAAAATAGGGAGCTGAAATAATGAATCATAATCATTCAGAAAGTAAAAGTGATGGGTCCTGTTGGACCGGTCACTGCACATA
The DNA here is from genome assembly GCA_030035585.1 of Dugong dugon. Taxonomy (NCBI): domain Eukaryota; kingdom Metazoa; phylum Chordata; class Mammalia; order Sirenia; family Dugongidae; genus Dugong; species Dugong dugon. The sequence goes on from CM057462.1 coordinate 28,339,798, forward strand.
ACAAGTGTATTTTGATGCCAGCATGGGTCTGCAATGGGAGGTGAGTATCTTTACCAGATGTGTGACCTGGCATGTTACTGAACCTCTCTGTGCACCAGGCCCTTTATATGAGAAGGGGGAATAACACTTCCATTGCCATTGAGTCGATTCTGAACCCATAGTGCCCCAATAGGACAGAGTAGAATTGCCCCTTTGGGTTTCCAAGCCTGTTACCTTGTGATAGCAGACTGTCATACCTTTCTCCCATAGACCATCTGGTGGGTTTGCACTGCCCACCTTTAGGTTAGCAGTCATGTGCTTAACCACTGTGCCATTAGGGCTCCTTTTCGGGAATAATATTAGTACTTGTTATATTGGACCATTGTGGGGATTAAACGAATAGAAGCAAAGCCCATAAGACAGCTCCTGGAACATTTTAAGTGCTCGATAAACGTTGGGTATGAATAAACCAGTGGCCTCTGAAAGCATGTCTGTTTTAAAACTTCAGTAGCTAATGGTAATGATCATGACCTTGGCTCACTGAAAAAAAAAGTTCAGAGTTTTCTCAGAAGATAGATGGTAAATAAAATATAAAGCAATAATAATAAATAAAAACAAAAGTATGAATATATGTAGATACTAAAGTATAAATAGTAGTATAAAAATAATCATGACTCTGGTTTAATAAGAAAAAATAATGATTCTTAATATTCAGTATTTTCTCAGAAAGTAAAATGGTAAATATGATATTTTGGATTCATTTCTATCCCATAATGCAATATAGTAGCTTTACTCCAAAATAGTACATTAATTACATCAGTAGTTCCCAGGACTTCATTCTTCAGTATCTTAACAAAATGTCCGTTGGAAAGGTATGTTTGTAATTAAGTTCGTTTGGTCAATGTTTGGATCTTTAAGATTCCTTAAAGAAAGTTAAACAGGTGTTTTCTCTTCTTGTAATAGCAGACTTGAGAACTAGAACTAATTTTTCTTGCAGAAAACAACTAGAAAAGCTGGGAAAATACTGAAAGAAAATGTGGTATTGGAGAGCTAATGATGCAGTGAGGAATTATAGAACTAAAACCTAGGAGAAGAAGAAAACCTATAGAAAAAAGTCTGACATTTAGAGTTTGTTTTCCTCAAGGAGTGTTCACCAGTTCTGAAAGAGGCATCTGAGAAGCTAAGAAGATGAACAGTATGGTTAGGAGTCACCTGGAGCTAGAGGGACAAAAATTATAGTTGAGGGTCCCGTTGTGAAGAGCCTTGACAAATTTATCTTCTTCGTATTGAGACTTTATAGGGCTACATGCTAGCAGTAAAGGTGGATTAGAAGTAAACTATTCTTTCAGGGGCAAAGTCTTGCTTCAGATCATCTTAAATCCCTGTAACTAGATTGAGACAAACCCTAATTTGCAGTTTCCTGAATTGTTTGTAGTTGTTGTTGTTAGGTGCCATCAAGTCGGTTCCAACTCACAGCCACCGTATGTACAATGGAGCGAAACGTTGCTCACTCCTGCACTATCCTCACAATCATTGCTATGTTGGAGCCCGTTGTTGCAGTGACTGTGTTAATCCATCTCATTAAGGGTCTTCCTCTTTTTTGCTGACACTCTACCAAGCATGAGGTCCTTCTCCATGAACTAGTCCCTCCTGATAATATGTCCAAAGTGCATGAGATGAAGTCTCATCATCCTTACTTCTAAGGCGCATTCTGGCTGTACTTCTTCTAAGACAGAGCAATGTAAGTCTTTGTGAAGGAACTTAAAATCACCTTTGGGCACAAATTATGTTTACAGTGTTTTCAGATACAATGCCCAATTTTTAATTAAAAAAAAAAACACATGGAGAAATAGCCTAGATTATGTGAATGAAAACCAAGAAGTAGCAGATCCAATAAATAGATCCATAAGGGAACCAGAAAATGGAACTATTAAGATGCTGGCTGTATGATAACTGTAATTATTATGTTCAAGAAAATAAAACAACAAGATTGAGGATTCTGGCAAAGAAATGAAAACCGTAAGAAAAAATCATATAAAAAGTAAAAAATATAATAAGCAATATTAAAAAACTCAATGGTGGGACTTAACAATAGATTAAATATAACTGAAAGGAAAATTAGAGCTCTGAAATATTGGTCAGAAGAAAATATTCAGAAAGAAGTGACAAGAAAACTGAAAATCCAGAAGAGAGGGTAAGAGACATAGGAAACACACTGAGACGCAGATGTACTTGGAGTCCCAGAAGAAGAGGACAAGTAGAATGGAATGGAAGTAATATTTTAAAAGATAATGGCTGAGAACATTTTGAATAAATGAGGGATATCAAGCCATAGATCCAAAAAGACCTGCAAATCCCCATCAGCATAAACAAAAATAAAACTATACACAGGCATGTCAGAATAAACTTCTGGAAACCAAGGACCAAAAAAAAAAAAAAAAAAAAAGCTTAAAGCAGTTAGAGAAAAAGAGAAACATTACATTCAAAGGAGCCAAAATTGACTGACAGCTAATTTCACAACAGAAAGAACTGTAGACAGAAGAGAATGTAATGACATATTCATTCAAAGTGCTGAAAGAAAATAACTGCCAATCTAGAATTCTGTATTCAGTGAATATATTTTCAAGGACAAAGATGAACTAAAGTATTTTCAAACAAATGAAAACCAGAGAATTCACCTTTAGCAGATGTACATTAAAGGAAACATTATGTATACATTGTTGTTGTTAGTTGCCATTAAGTCAGCAGCAACTCACAGTGACCTTATATGTAACAGAATGCAATGTTGCCTGGCCCTGCTTCATCTTCATAATTGTTTGTATGTTTAAGTTCATTATTGTGGCTATTGTTTCAATGAATCTTATTGAGGGTTTCCCTCATTTTCATTGGCCCTCTACTTTACCAAACATGATGTCATTTTCTGTCAACTGGTCTTTCCTAACAATGTGTCTAAAGTAAGCATTCAAAGTCTCACCAGCCTCCCTTCTAAGGAACATTATGTTTCTTTTAATACTGATTTGTTTGTTTTTCTGGGAGTTCACAACATACTCAATATTCTTTGCAATTTCAGTTCAAAGGCACAATTGTCCTTCTGTGTTCCTTTTTCATTATCCAAATTTCACTTGCATATGAGTCAATTGAAAAGACCATGGCTTGGCTTACATGAACCTTAGTCATCAAAGTGACATCCTTCCTTTATAAAACTTTGATTTACTTAATGCAGTACGTCATCTGATTGCTTGACTGTTGCTTCTATGGACATGGATTAATAAAATGAAATCCTTGACAACTTCAATCTTTTCTCCGTTTATCATGATGTTGCTTATTGGTCCAGTTGTGAGGATTTTTGTTTTCTTTATGTTGAGGTGTAATCTTTACTGAAGGCTGCGGTCTTTGATCTTTACCAGTAAGTGCTTCAAGTCCCCTTCACTTTCAGCGGGGAAGATTGTGTCATCTGCATATCGCAGGTTGTTAATGAGTCTTCCTCCAATCTTGATGCCCTGTTCTTCATATAATCCAGCTTCATGGATTATTTGCTTATATGCTACCCTGACAGACATCTTTCCTAACTTGAAAACAAGCAGTATCCCCTTGTTCTGTATGAACAACTGCCTCTTGATCTGTGTACAGGTTTCTCATGAGCACAATTAAATGTTCTGGGATTTCCATTCTTTGCAAAGCTATAGATAATTTGTTACGATCCACTCAATCGAATGCCTTTGAACAGTCAATAAAACACAGGTAAACATCTTACTGGTATTCTGTGCTTTCAGCCAGATCCATCTGAGATCAGCAATGATATCCCTGGTTCCACATCCTCTTCTGAATCTGGCCTGAATTTCTGGCAGTTCCCTGTCGACACGCTGCTGCAGCTGCTTTTGAATGATCTTCAGCAAAATTTTACTCTTGTGGGATATTAATGATATTGTTCGAAAATTTCCACATTCGATTGGATCACCTTTCTTGGGAATAGGCATAAATATGGATTTCTTCCAGTAGGTTGGCCAGGTAACTGTCTTCCAAATTTCTTGGCATAGTCTAGTGAGCACTTCCAGTGCTTCATCTATTTTTTGAAACATCTCAATTGATATTCCATCAATTCCTGGAGCCTTGTTTTTTGCCAATGCCTTCAGTGCAGTTTGGACTTCCTCCTTTGGTACCATCGATTCCTGATCATATGCTACCTCTTGAAATGGTTGAATGTTGACCAGTTCTTTTTGGTATAATGACTCTGTATTTCTTCCATCTTCTTTTAATGCTTCATATTTTCCCCATAGAATCCTTCACTATTGCAACTTGAGGCTTGAATTATTTCTTCAGTTCTTTCAGCTTGAAGAATGCCAGGTGTGTTTTTCCGTTTTGGTTTTCTATCTCCAGGTCTTTGCACATGTAATTAAAATACTTTACCTTGTCTTCTCGAGCATCCCTTTGAAATTTCCTGTTCAGTTCTTTTACTTTATCATTTCTTCCTTTTGCTTTAGCTACTCGACATTCAAGAGCAAGTTTCAGAGTCTTTTCTGACATCTATTTTGGTATTTTCTTTTTTTACTGTCTTTTTAATGATCTCGTGCTTTCTTCATGTGATGTCCTTGATATTATTCCACAACTCGTCTGGTCTTAGCGTTCAACGCATCAAATCTATTCTTGAGATGGTCTCGAAATTCAGGCGGGATATACTCAAGGTCATACTTTGGCTCTAGTGGACTTGCTCTAATTTTCTTCAGTTTCAACTTGAACTTCCATATGAGCAATTGGTGGTCTGTTCTGCCCTCAGCCCCTGGCCTTGTTCTGACTGATGATATTTAGCTTTTCCATTTTCTCTTTTCACACGATGTAGTCGATTTGATTCCTGTGTATTCCATCTGGCAAGGTCCATGTGTATAGTCGCCGTTTATGTTGGTGAAAAAAGGTATTTTCAATGAAGAAGTCATTGGTCTTGCAAAATTCCATCATGCAATCTCCAGCATCATTTCTATCACCAAGGCCATATTTTCCAACTATCGATTCTTCTTTGTTTCCAACTTTCCCATTCCAATCACCAGTAATTATCAATGCATCTTGACTGCATGTTTATTCAATTTCAGACTGAAGAAGTTGGTAAAAATCTTCAGTTTCTTCATCTTTGGCCTTAGTGATTGGTGTATAAATTTGAATAATAGTCGTATTAACTGGTCTTCCTTATAGGCATATGGATCTTATCCTATCACTGACAGAGTTGTAACTTCAGGATAGATCTTGAAATGTTCTTTTTGACAATGAATGCAACGCCATTCCTTTTCAAGTTGTCATTCCTGGGATAGTAGACAATGTGATTGATTGATTCAAAATGGCCAATACCAGTCTATTTTGGCTCACTAATGCCTAAGATGTTGATGTTTATGTGTTCCATTTCATTTTTGATGATTTCCAATTTTCCTAGATTCATGCTTCGTACATTCCACACTCTGATTATTAATGGATGTTTGCAGCTGTTTCTGTTTCTTCTCATTTTGAGTCGTGCCACATCAGCAAATGAAGATCCCAGAAGCTTGACTCCATCCACCTTCTTAAGGTCAACTCTACTTTGAAAAGGTAGCTCTTCCCCAGTTGTCTTTTGAGTGCCTTCCAACCTGGGGGGACTAATCTTCTGGCACTATATCAGACAACGTACTGCTGCTATTCATAAGGTTTTCACTGGTTAATTCTCTTCAGAAGTAGACTGCCAGGTCTTTCTTCCTAGTCTGTCTTAGTCCAGAAGCTCAGCTGAAACCTGTCTGCCATGGGAGACTCTGCTGGTATCTGAGTACCAGTGACATAGCTTCCAGCATCACAGCAACATGCAAGCCCTCACAGTACAACAAAGTGACAAACGTGTGGGGACTGACGGTGGAGTGGACTATTAAATGTGGTATAATTAGACAGCTGAATACCATATAGCAAAGAAAATGAACAAACCAAGCTCCATCTACCAAATGAATTGATTTCACAAACACGATGTTTTGTGAGAGAAGCCAAACACAAAGGGCCACATATTTTACAATTCCATTTATAAAAGTTCAAGAACTGGGAAACTGCACAAGGGGTTGGAAGGGAGGACAATGATCATCTTAAAAAAAAAAAAAAACAAAGCAAACCTGTTGCCGGTGAGTCTATTAGGACTCATAGCGACCCTATAGGTCAGAGTAGAACTGCCCCATAGGGTTTCCAAGGAGCATCTGGTGGATTCAAACTGCCAATCTTTTGGTTAGCAGCCGAACTCTTAACCACTACACCACCAGGGTTTCCATGATGATCTTAGGAGAGGAAAAAGGAGATGAGATGGTGATTGGGAAGGAGCATGGGGAAGACTCTGGATTGCCTGCAACATTCTATTTTTTACCAGTTTGATGATTAATTTGATATTCACTTTGTGATAATCCATAGAGCTGCTATTTATATTTTCTGCATTGTTTGATACGTGATTAGCATTACAATTTTTTAAAGTTATACAAAAGGAAAAAAAAAAAGGTTATTAAATAAGGTCCTTTACTTCAGAACTTCTGAGAGACTTTAACGTACACTATGCGTCCCCAAGTGGCAGATAGGCTATACTATATATCCCAAACTTATTCGATCACAGAAGCCATTTTGTTCATTTGTTTGTTTGTTTACCACTGAAGGATCTCCAGTTTCCATTGAATAGTTTGGGAATCTCGGAATTACCTGTTACCTCATAATCATCAATAACAATCTTTATGCCATTTTAGTTCTTCTTTGGAATCAAAAATATAAACCTTATGTGATAAAAGTATAACAACGGTGCTAGAAGGTTGTCCTCAAGGCTAACACCTGTAGTGGCCTTAACAATAAGACAATCTTTAATAATCAGGATGCAGTGTTGGCTGCCAAAGCACAAAGAACCCAAATTAAGAGTGGTGTGCTTTAAAAAATGTTCATTTTTCTCTGAAGTTCTGAAAACTGTCCAGGGCTGGTATGGTGGTTCCACAGTTGTCACCATTCTCTCTACATGAGGTTATCTGTTCATGGTCCAAGATGGCTGCTACAGATTCACCCATCACATACACATTCCAGCTAATGGGATGAAGGAAAGAGGACAAAGTGGGGGGGCATACCCTTTATTTTTAAGGGCAAAACCTAGAACCAGCATAAATAGTTTCTCCTCACATTCCATTGGCCAGGACTAAGTCACATGGCCGCATCTCCCTGAAATGGAGCCCGGGAGCAGTGTCACTAACAACATAATACATATCTTTCTTTTACTGAAGGAAGAAAAGGCGGATAAGCATTTGGAGGGGTGGCTTTGGCTCTTCTCTAACAAATAAATCTGGAAGGTGTTTAAAAAGAAATCTCTTTTTATTGGTATTTGTAGTTGTTGTTAGTTGCCATCGGGTCGATTTTGACTCATGGCCACCCTATGTGTACAAGGTAGAACTGTTCCATAGGGCTTTCAAGGTTGTGAACTTTTGGCAGCAGATCTATTACCAGGCTTGCCTTCCGAGGCACCTCTGGGTGAGTTTGAACTGCCAACCTTGCAGATAGTAGTAGAGCGCTTAACCATTTATGCCACCTAAGAACTCCTATTGTATTGGTACAGCCTATGAATAATATCAGTGATAAAGTACAGGGAAATTAGAACCCAGTTAAAAGTAAAAAGACCTCAAAGAAAGGAACAAAAATTCTCAGTTTCAGTGACAATAGATCAGTGGGGCTTTTACTAGTTCCATGTTTAGAAGAGAGAGATAATCAGGCGAATGTTCCATCTTTGACATGGCACACAAGAAGCTGCTTCACAAGAAAATGCTGCAGGAATGTTTGGAGCAGGAGACCAATATTTTTTGAGCTCCTATTTGTGTGAAGCAGTGTAGTATATTAGAAACAGCAGGAGCTTTGGGATCAGAAAGACCCAGATGTGAACCCTGGCTTTGCCCCTTGCCTGAGTGGGGCAGACGATTAAGTACTCTGCTGCTCACTGAAAGGTTGGTGGTTCAAATCCACCAGAGGTGCCTCAGAAGAAAGGCCTAACAATCTACTTCTAAAAAAAATCAGCCTTTGACAACCCATGAAGCACAGTTCTACTCTGACACTCATGGACCACCACCATGGTCGACTTGATGGTAACTGGTTTGATGTGTGATCATGCGATCTAAGTAAAACCCAAACCCACCCGTTGCCTGAGTTTTGATTTTGAGTTCTTTCATCAGTATTGGTTACCTCTTCCAACCAGTCTGATTTCCATGTATAAATGTTGCTTCTTTTCCAGAAGCCCCTACTGGCTGCGAGACACCTAATTACCAGCAGAGCTTTCAAAGGCACCTAACAAAAACCTCCCAGCGTGTCTAAGCATAAGAACTCTCATTAGTGAATCGGGGCAGGGTGATTATTTATACCACTTCTATAATTAAAAATTCTGAAAGCTAATTACAATTATCCATCAATATCTCAACATGACAGGACTGAAGATCTTAACCTTCCTCGCCACATCGTTCTTCCCTCTGTCCTTGTGCTAAAATCCGTCTGAGACCTCTTGCTTTCCTTTTGAAAACTGCAGAGAGCTCACAGGTTCTCAGGGCTGGACTGTTTGTTTTCCATGCATTTCCTTCTGTTGCCAGCTGTTAAGAAGAACTATTTGTTTGTAATCTTTGAAAGGGGAAAGGAAATGCCAACAATTGCTTCATCCTAATTCCTCAGCTACCCAGATACTAATTTGCAAGATGAGAGGCTCCAGTTGCAGCCGATGTTCCTGTTTCCTGGTTCAGGTTCTCTGCCTGTTCCTCTTGTCCTTTAAGTGAAGAGCTCTCTGGAGCCACCTGTCAGAGCCTCTAGGTGTCTCTTGTAAACACCATATGTAATTAGTAGCCATTAGTTCCAGCAGTTGTTCAAACATGGAGGAAAACCAAACTATGAGAAGTTTCATTTAATTAAAGTAACTGCATTGAGAACAGTCATCTGAAAGTCTGTTGCAAGAAATTACTGAACCTAGATGAAAGGGACACAGAGAAATTTCCATCTGGAAGAGGCATGATGATCCTATCACCGTTATCATCATCATCACACCACCATCATCATAGTTATCCCAACACTTTGGCACTGAAGCCCCACTGTGTGCATAGCAGCACTTTCCGCGAGCATGGGAGCTCATGCTGGCATGGACACTATGCAGGCCTGCTTCCAACACCAGCCATATGCCATTTGACACAATAGGAATGCTTCTGGAAATTGTTCTGTAGATTGAGTCTCAAATGCCCAAGAAAGCTGAATTTCCCAGGCATGTGTGCCTGCAGGGGCTTCTGGTTTCAACTGACATCTGGAGAGGAGCTTGTTACTAAAAGACTTGGATGGCATGAAAGAAGAAGAAAATTTAATCCACCAACAAAAGCTAGATTTGATAACCAACATTTTGCTAGAATCCAAGAAAAAAAGGCTCTCTACCTTCAAAATGAATGATAGTGTATTGAAAAGCACAGTCAAAGGACCAGTTTACAGGATCACTACAAATCATTAAGTTTGGTTGGCTGAATGTGATAGGCAACTTTTATCTGTGTGCCTTCTGGCTTTATCAACTAGAAAATTGAACAGCTATCCCCCTACTACAAGGGTGCTTCTTTTGTCAGTCATTCGGAAAGATGCTTCCCACCCTTCCTAGCAGAAACTGTAGTCCCTCAAAGCAATAGGACAGAGGTAGGAAAGATGGAGGTGGTGGCTGTTCTGGTATCTACATACTACATCCTGAGACGCCTGTTGCTGTTGTTAGTTGTCATGGACTTGGCTTCATCTCATGGTGACCTTATGTACAACAGGATGAAACATTGCCCAATCTAGCACCATCTTCATGATCTCTGGTATGTTTGAGTCCACTTCAATGAAGGTTTCCCTCATTTTTGTTGACCCTCTGCTTTACCTAATATGGTGCCCTTTTCTAGCAATTGGTCTTTCCTGATGACATGTCCAAAGTAAGTGAGCCAAAGTCTCACCATCTTTCTTTTAGGGACCATCGGCTTGTATTTCTTCTAAGACCGATGTGTTCATTTTTATGACTAAACCCATTGCTGTTGAGTCAATTCCAACTCATAGTGAACATATAGGACAGAGTAGAACTGCCCCATAGGGTTTCTAAGGAGTGGCTGGTAGATTCAAACTGCTGACCTTTTGGTTAGCAGCCTAAGCTCTTAACCACTTCCCCACCAGGGCTCCTATTTTTATGACAGTCCATGACATATTCAGTATTCTTCACCAACACCACAGTTCAAGTGCATAAATTCTTCTTCTGTCTTCCTTTTTTTGATTATCCAGTTTTCCAGTCCATGTGAGGCAATTGGTAAGACCATGGCTTGGGTCATCAAAGTCACATCTTTGTTTTTAAAAATTTAAAGAAAAGAGCTTATGCAGCAGATATTCCTAGTGCAATATGTCATTTGATTTCTTGACTTCTGCTTCCATGGACGTTGATTATTGATCCAAGTAGATTGAAGTCACCTGGGAGGTGTAGACCACAGGTAACAGGAACAAGAGACAATTTCATCTCAAGCTAGCAAAGCATCTTTAGAAGAAAGACACTGGGGATTGGACTAAAATCTATGTCCATCATCCTGCCTTCTAAATTGTACTCAGGTTGACAGAAATTGGGATCAAAAGCAATGCACCATGTTTGTTTGCAAATGACAGGCCAGTGCAAATTCTTCTCACTTAAGAATTAGTGTACAAATATGAAGAATATGCTTTTATTTTTGTTTACAAACATGTATACTTCTCTGTCCTGCTGAACTCAGGCAATGGACGGTGAGCGACATGTTAGGCATCGTATTAGTTAGAAATTTTAGGATTTAGAACATATTTGGTCATGGTATCCTTTTCCTCAGTCACAGTGCTGACCAGCAGTGATCCAGAGAGAGGCTGCCCTGTCAGCCATGGTTCCATGGTTCTAAGATGAGAATTGTATGAATCATGGCCTCAGGTGATCTGTAATGAACATGTAACACGAGAAAGAAGTACGCTTCTCATTTTAAGGCACTGAGATTTAGGGATTATTTTTCCTATTAAAGGTTAGAAGTTCAAGTTTACCCAGAGGTGCCTTGGAAGAAAGGCCTGGCAATCTACTTCTGAAAAATTAGCCATTGAAAACCCTGCAGAGTACAGTTCTACTCTGACACACATGGGGTGGCCATGAGTCAGAATCCACTGGATGGAAAATGATTTGCTTTAGGTGTAACCTAGTCTCTCTTGCCTGATACAATGTAAAACAGACATGTGCATGTGAAACACATGTGGGTAGTAAAAATATACCTAGCAAATACAAGCTAAAAAGCTATTTTAATGTTATGTAAAAAAGACTTCAAGACAAGGCAAAGACAAAGATAAAACCTTAAGCTAGCCAGAAAGAAAAGACAGACTACTTCAAAGGAGGATTTTCTTGGATAGCAGATGTTTCAACAACAGCAACTGAAGCCCAAAAATGATGAGATAGTAACATCAACTGGTGAGAGAAACAACTGTGAATGTAGAATCTTATATGTAATTGAAATAGTCTTCAAGGAAGAGAATGAAATAATGACCATTTTAGAGAAAAAAAAAAATAAAGAAAATAGAAAATGCACTCCTAGTAAATTCTTACTAAAGGGTACTCTAAAAGACACATTTTGATGGATGTATTTTGGACCAGATAGTTGGTCCAAAATGCAAGATGAAAGAAGAAAAAAAAAATGTGGTAAATCTAGGAGACTTCCGGCAACATGGTGCTTTAGGCAGAAGCACCACACTGTCCCTCCACAGCAAAGATCCGTAAAACTAAGCCAAACAGAGAAAACAGCAATCCTGAAAACCTAAAACATCAAATGAAGAGATAAAGAACTCAGCCAACCATCAAATGGAGTGAGAAAACTGACAGAGAATGGAGATTGAGGAGAGGTTCATGCAGAAGTTCCCTATCAGCTAACACAGCACAGATCCACCATCCTGGACTCCTATCAGAGACCAGCAAATAGGGGGTATGAGAAAGCAGCTTCATGGAGCTTCCAGCAGAAGACAGAACAACCAGTAATTGGCGATATACGCTTTCCCACTGCCTACCCTTCTTCACCGGCATTCAGCCTCCTCTGCTTCCCACGGCCACAGTCTCTTGGCCGGGAAGCACTGGCTTCTTGGATTCCACCCACCCGCACTGACCAACTCCCTGAGTGCCATTTGTTGGCAGCTGGTGTTGCTTTTTTCGACTTCTTTTGATTTCTTCCTTACCTCTCACCACCTCCCCCTCTTTTTGCTCAAATACCTGGATCCCTGCACCATCTTTGCTTCTTCCTGGGGGGCTGTGAAGCCCCATTAGAGTCTGGAACTGCTTCCTGGTCTGGCCTGCCACACTGGTGGGATCCTAGGGCTTTTGTTTGTTTGTTTGTTTTGAATTGTTTGTTTGTTTTCTTTTCCTTTTCTCGGGTTGGGAGCCCGTTCTAGCAGGGTAGTGCTACGCAGCTTGACATGCAGAGGGATCCCTGAGAGCATTTCTTTTTTTTAATGGTTTTTTTTTTTTTTTTCCTGTTTTTTTGGAGGGCTTTTCTGGTTCCTTTCTTTTTTTTTTTTTTTAATTTGTTTTGTTTTGTTTTCCCTCTTTTTCCCTTTTCGTCTTTCTTCATTACTCAGTTTCTCATCTCTCTATACCTTCCTTCTCTTCCAGTCCCCTAAATAACTGGCAATGAATTCCTCCATGCCTTCTAGCCAGGCTGTACTGCAACACCTGGGAACAACTTCCCCAGACCTTGTACCGCACCAGTGGGATCCCTAGTAGCTTTGCTCTTCTTTTTTCTTTCTAATTTTTATTTATTCATTCTTTTCTTTTTTTTATTTTTCTCCTTCCCCTTTTTGTTTTCATCCATTTCATAGTCTCTCATCTCTCCACTCCAACGGCAAGCTCCCCTAGCACTCTTTTTTGGCTGTTTGTATGTTTTTGGCTCCTGTTCCTCTCTCCTCTCTCCCATACCCACCTTAGCTCCACACATCACAGTCTCTCCCCTCCATCCTGCCTACCTGCACTTTGTGCTTAACATCAGACCACCAAGCAGCATAGGCACGGCCTACCACAACCTGCCCTGCACAGATTACCGACCTGCCCTCGTGGCTGTAGTAAGTGCCACAAATAACCCATCCCAGCAACTTCTCTTCAGATAGACCTGCCCTGCTGTACCATATCTGAGCGACTGACCCTGCCAATTGGTGAAGGAGGCGAGAAATGTCATGCCCACAGACAAGCAAACAACAAAGAACACACAGCCTGCCAGCTCAGACACACACACAAAAAAGGACAAAACAAACAAATCTACAATCAATAAATGAGAAAAATAACTACTGAATGCCCCAAAGACAGCAGACAATATCAAAACATTTACAAAAACAGGACAGGATGGTTCCAATAGCTGTCCAAAATAAAACACCACATGACTTTACAGTAGAAAAAAGGCACTAGAACTACCTGATAGGGAATTCAAATCTCTAATACTCAGAATTCTCCAAGAACTGAAGCAAAAAGCAGACAAAAATGAGGAAAAAATAGACAAATTCATGGAAAAGGCATACAAATTCATGGAAAATACAACAATTAGAAATCCAAAAGATAAACAACAAGATTTCAGAAATGGACAGTGTCATAGAAGTGCTGAGGAGCAGATTTGAAATGGTGGAAGACAGGATCAGCGGAATTGAAGACAAACACTTGGATACAACTCTGTTTGAGGAAAACTCAGAAAAAAGAACCAAGAAAAATGAAGAGACCCTGAGAATTATGTGGGATACAATCAAAAGCAAAAATCTGCAAGTGATTGGAATTCTAGAACAAGGGGAGAAAACAGAAGACACAGAGAGGATCATTGAAGAAGTGCTGATAGAAAACTTCCCCAATATCATGAAAGATGAAAAGCTGACCATCCAAGAAGCTCAACGAACCCCATATAGGATAGACCCCAAAAGAAAATCACCAAGGCATATCATAATCACACTCGCCAAAACCAAAGACAAACAAAGAATCCTGAGAGCAGCTCAAGAAAAACAAAAAGTCACATACAGAGGAGAAACGATAAGACTAAGCTTGGATTATTCAGCAGAAACCATGCAGGCAAGAAGGCAATGGGATGACATATATAAAACCTTTAAAGAAAAAAAATTGCCAGCCAAGAATAATATATCCTGCAAAACTCTCGTTCAAATATGATGGTGAAATTAGGTCATTTAAAGATAAACAGAAATTAAGGGAATATGTAAAAACCAAACCAAACTTACAAGACATATTACAGGAAGTCCTTTGATCTGAGAACAAACAGGCTGAATATAGGACAGAGGATTGTACTAGCCAGATATCAACCTAGGAAATGAACTCCTAAGTACTATGCAAAACCAAAAGAATTACAAAAAAGAACCAGAGAGGTTAATCTGTAAATGACAACAGCATCAGAACAGTAAAAGAGGGAAGAAAACGTGTAGATATAGAACCTTCTAATGGAGAGGAAGTCAAGCGATACCAAGTAATAATAGACTGGTTCAATCTAGGAAGAAAAGGGTAAATTTCACTGTAACCACAAAGAAAGTTAACAAACCTACTCATCAAAATAAAGAAGAAAAACATAAAGTATCAGTAAAAATAAAACCTACAAAAACAAAAGAAGTGAAAAAAATCCACAAACAAAAGTAACTCAGCACAGGAAAGCAAGAGGAACAAAACTGGAGGACATTATGCTGAGTGAAATAAGTCAATCACTAAAGGACAAATATTGTATAAGACCTCTATTGTATAACTCATGTAAAAGTTCACACACACAAAAAAACAATCTTTGTTGGTTACGAGGGATGGGAGGAGTTGGGGGGAGCTAAATAGATAAGTGGTAACTTTGGTGAAGGGTAAGACAGTACACATTACCGGGGAAGCCAGCACAACTTGTGCAAGTAAAGGTTATGGAAGCTCCATAGACACTTCCAAACTCCCTGAGGGACTGAATTGCTGGGCGGGGGGATGTGGGGACATGGTCTCGGGGAACATCTAGCTCAATTGGCATAACACAGTTTCTAAAGACAATGTTCTACATTCTATCTTGGTGAGTAGCATCTGGGGTCTTAAAAGCCTGTGAGCAGCCATCTAAGATACTCCACTGGTTTCACCCCTTCAGGAGCAAGGGAGAATGAAGAGAACAAGATACAAGGAAAAGATTAGTCCAAAGGACTAATGGACCATAGCTACCAAGGCCTCCACCAGACTGAGTCAAGTACAGCTAGATGGTGCCCGGCTACCACCACTGACTGCTCTGATCGGGATCACAATAAAGGGTCCTGGACAGAGCTGTAAAAGGATGTAGAACAGAATTCTAACTCACAAAAAAAGACCAGATTTAATGGCCTGACAGACTGGAGAAACCCCAAGAGTATGGCCCCCGGACACCCTTTCAGCCCAGTGGTGAAGCCCCTCCCAAAATTCACTGTTCAGCTGGGGATTGGACAGCCCCATGAAACAAAACAAGACTGATGAGGCACAGTGGTCCAGGGACAAGGACTGGAAGGCAGGAGAGGGCAGGAAAGCTGGTGATAGGGAAGCCAGGGTTGAGAAGGGACAGTGTTCACATGTCATGGGGTTGTTGGCCATTGTCATAGGGCAATATGTGTGCTAGTGTTACCACAATAATGCGGATTGGAGCCGCCTGCTGCAATAGCCAATTCTGAGACAGGGGTGAGGTTAACAGCAAGATGTTTATTATATATCGATATATAGTAGTTGGAGGGGAATAGATTCCTCCAAAAAGCCTGCCTCCCCTACTGGAGATCAGCTGAAGTCTTGTATAGGGACAGGATTATGGATCTTTTGTGGTAGTTTCCCCTTGAAGTTATGATGTCTTAGATGAGTTAACCTACTGCTGGTATTCTTAGAGGTTATCTGGTAACATCCTTGGGGATTATCTGTTGACATCCTGCTTTTTCTTGTCACAAGATGGGTGCTGTGTTTGGTTTTTCATTCTCAGATCATTATCACTTGTTTTCCACCCTCCAGAGAGGAACATCTGTTAATCTTAAAACTTTTTGTAGAGACTGGAGAAACAAGATCATGTGACAACGTGGAGGTTAGCAAGTAAATAATAGTGATCCAGGCCCATGCAGCCTCTTCCACTAGCTGTTTAATGAGAAACTATTTATTCTGCAAACCTTCATTTAATGTACAAAAAAATAAAAAAGAATTATCTGTGTGAGGTGAAATTGACAACAGCAACTCAAAAGGTTTGATGGGAAGCCTAGGGGACAGTGAGTTGAAGATAATGGTGATGGAATAATTTGGAAAAGGATAGTGTGAATAGCAGCACAACTGGAAGAATGTAATCGATGTCACTGAATTGTACATGTAGAAACTTTCAAAATGGTGTAATTTTGGCTATGTGTATTTTCACCAAAAAAAAAAGGTCCTCAAGGTCAAGAAGGGAGAGTGTTGACATGTCGTGGGGTTGTTAACCAATGTCATAAAACAATATGTGTACTAACTGTTTAATGAGAAACTATTTATTCTGTAAACCTTCATCTAAAGTACAATAAAAAAAAATTTTTAAATATGTGGTAAATCTAAATAAATAGTAACTATAGAAAATAATAATAACTTTAAAAAACTGGGAAAAAACCCTACATTGAAAAATCGTTCTGATCATGCAGTTCTAAGGAGTATTTTATTTTATTTTTTTATTGTATTGTTGTAGTTTAAGGAGTATTTTAGATACAATTAATTAAAAGTTATTTATATCTAGAAGTATCTGGTTAAAAAAGTCCCTCAGTGGTGCAAATGGTTTGCCTAGGCTACAAAACTAGAGGCTGGTGGTTCTAATCCAACCATCAGTGCTGTGGAAGAAAAGACCTGACAATCTCCTCCCATAAAGATTGTAGCCAAGAAAACTCTATGGAGCAGTTCTATTCTGTAACCCATGGGGATGCCCTGAGTCAGAATCAACTTGATGGCAAACACCAACAACTATCTGAGAAAAAATATTTTAAAATGTGGGATTCGGGGGAGTCTGGTCAAACACAAAGGGAGGAAAAAAGGCATGTTGGATGCAGTCTCTTTATTGCTGTTTTTCTTCAGGTACTGGTATTGCAGTGTCTACAGGATTTTGAAGATAAATGTGCATACCCTCAAATTTCATGTCTAACAAAGCTGTCTCACATGCATGAAGCCAACTGAAAAATATTGTGAGGATTATAACTACCCAGAAAATATATTATTTATATACAATTTATTCCATCAGCCCAATCAGATAATCACAGTGGAAAACTCCAGAAAGGGAAGTCCAGGCTTTAAAGAACTCTCTCTGTCCTCTTGGTACCAAACTCAGAAAGCAAAATTAGATAGTTTTGCAAGTGCTAGCGTAGTTGTTCCTCATCTGTTTGCTTTACAGTTTCAGAAAATGTCTACTGTTGTTGTTGTTGTGTGCCATCGAGTTGATTTCAACTCACAGAGACCCCATGTGACAGAGTAGAATTTCCCCTTGGGGTTTTCTTGCCTGTGATCTTTATGGGAGCAGATCACCAGGTCTTTCTCCTGCAGAGCTGCTGTGCGGGCGGCAACCTTTCGGTTAGCAGCTGAGCACTTAACCATTGTGCCACTATCCTAGAGGATATCCATTAACAAGTCATATGGACAGTTACGTGAAGTCTGATGACATTTAAAAAACAAATATAAAGACCTATTGTTCTATTCCTATACTGGTTAAACAGTGGCGAAAATAGTTGTATTGTTTTTATTTTCAAACTCTGTTCTCTGGCTTTGGTGGTTCAGTAGTAGAATTCTCTCCTACCATGTGGGGGATCCTGGTTGAATTCCCAGCCAATGCACCTCATGTGCATCCACCACCCATCTGTCAGTGGAGGCTTGCATGTAGCTATGATGCTGAACAGGTTTTGGGGTGATGGGGGGAGGCCTGGTTGCACAGTGGTTAAAAGCTCAGCTTCTAACCAAAAGATTGGCAGTTCAAATCCACCAGTCACTCCTTGGAAATCCTATGGTGCAGTTCTGTTCTGTCCTATAGGGTCATTATGAGTTGGAATTGACTCAACTCGATAACAATGGGTTTGGTGTTTTGGTTTGGTCCAGACTAACACAGACTAGGAAGAAAGTCCTGATTATCTACTTCCGAAAACCCTATAGAACATAGCAGGTTGATCCGCAAGGGATCATGGGAATGGTGCAGGACCAGGCAGCATTTTGTTCATGGAGTTGTGCGTGGAGTCGCTGACTCGTGGTGACTCAATGACAGCTAACAACAACATTCTCTGGAACACATGCGCCTCAGAGGTGATGCAAGTCAAATTCCAAACTTTAAACTTGAATGAATACAAAATGTGCATTTATATGTATTGTATGCTAAAATTTAGCTTATTGGAGTCCCCACCCTCCCTATGCTATCTTGAGGAATGACCTCAGAGTAAGCTAAGAATTCTTCTGCTTCCCCCACCCTCATTCATCTAAACTTCTAAACGTACTGCTGCCAGGGGAAGGTGGTGCCTCTGCAAGCATCCGTTTACAATGTGGTCGTATGCACGTTTGCTCACACAAGCAGTAGAAACTGGGAAACTTTAGCATACATGCTGAAGAACTCATGCTGGACCACATTCATTTTCTGACCCTGTGTAGCCAAGTGTGGCCCATCACATTGGAGTTACATCATATTTTAGGTGTTTTTACCACTTACTATGGAGTCCCTGGCTGGTACAAATTGTTAGTGTGCTCAGTGGTTAACCAAAATATTGGTGGTTCTAGTTCACCCAGAGGTGCCTTGGAAGAAAGACCTGGCTATCTATTTCCCAACAAACAAGCCAGTGAAAATCCTATGGTGCGTAATTCTACTCTGACACGTGGGGTCACCATGAGTTGGAGTTAACTCAACAGCAGCTGCCTTCATTTTCTTTTGGTTTTAGCACTTACTGTAACTCTTAGATGCTCCTTGTTCGACTTGTATATTCTTCTGAAGGAATATGAAAGTAGATGGAATCTGTGAATTCAACTTTGAAACAAACAAAAAAAAATTAGACAACTCCACTTTTTATTCTCTGTATCATTTTGATTCAGGAACATCTTGAGATTAGAAGGCCAGATGTTTGAAAATAAAACAGGCAGCAGAAGTGTTGGGAAAGTGCACGTGACCTTGTTATTTGTGGTGCTCTTTGCCTTTGGAGGCAGGTGAATCTTCAACAGGATTTTATGTTTGCTCAGTGCAAATAGTCATGATGCTCTGATGGCCTTCAGTATTGGGAGACGAGTGTGAGGTGCAAAACCAGAGAGTCTAAGCAAGCTATGCTTGTCTTAAAAAAAAAAGAGAGAGAGAGAGAGAGAGAGAAAGCTAGGCTTAGGAGATGGGAAGGGAAAGAAGGCAAAGAGGGAAGGACTTAACCTGAAAGGCTGGAGAAGCTCAGTAAGGCTTGAGGAGAGAGAGAAAGATTGAGAAAGAGTGAGAGAGAGATTAAGAGATAGAGTGAGAGAGATTAAGAGAGAGAAATTGAAAGAGAGTGAGATATTGAGAGAGGAGAGAGATTAAGAGAGAGAGAGGGAGAAGAAGAGATTGAGAGGGAGAATGAGAGAGAGGGAGAGGGAGAGGCTGAGAGGGGGAAGAGATTGAGAAAGAGAGAGAGAGAAAAATTGAGATTGAGAGAGAAGACTGGTAGAAGAAGAGCGTGGGGTGTGGGGATGTGAGTGAACAAGGCTTATCAGAAGTTCTTGCTGTGTGGTCTGCAGCGTGAATCCACTTTTCCTGAAGCCTTCAGTGAAATGTACACAATTTACCAAAGCGTTCGGACCTGGCTTTTATTGGGGAGGTGGGAGGAGGGAGGAAGAGCACAGAAAAATTAGAGACCTATCTTCCAGGTGGAATAATGACAAGAAAGCACAGGTACTTGCCCAAAGCACCCTGGTTATACTGGGGTTACATGAAGGCAACAATTAATCAGATGAGAATTCAGATTTGCTCCACTCTATGAGACAAAACTAAAAGACAGAAATAATTTAGATGCTGAGATTGATAAGACCTTAACAAATATGCCAAATCCCTGATTGTGATTTTAGTATTTATTAGAATTTCTGCAGTTTTCTCAGTGTTTGAATTTACACCTAAATATTACTAATTTTCATTTCTAAAGAAGATGTAGACTGATGAAATATCTCTTTTTACTGTTTTATGCCTTGGGGTTCCACATAAAATTCAGTAGAAAACAGGATTCTGCTGGTTAAAAAAAAGTTTTCAAACCACCATTTTACAAAATTTGTGCACTATATAAGAAAATAATAATGTTTTCCTCCTCAAAGCAGAGAAGCAGAGAGAAGTACAAGGGCTGTTTTTATCCACCAGAAACATGAGAAACAATTTTCTGAAACTTTAAATCTTATATTGAATAGACGCAGTTGCTGAATTTTCTTAAAAGAGACTTATAATTGGACAATAATACAAATGACCTGGCACCGAACTACTCTTCATGCCATCTCTCTGCGTGCAAAGGTGTTACCTATTTAGGGTACAGAATAGTCTTCACTTGTATTAATCCTTTGTATAAGAAGGTCTGTTTATGCATGTTATTGTTACGTGCCATCTACTTGGTTCTGATTCATAGCAACCCGAGGTACAACGAAATGAACTACTGCCCAGTCCTGTGCCATCCTCATAATCCTCGCTATGTTCGAACTCATTGTTGCAGCCACTGTGTCAATCCATCTCATTGAGAGTCTTCCTCTTTTCTGCTGACCCTCTACTTTACCAAGCATGATGTCCTTCTCCAGGGACTGGTCTCTTCTGATAATCTGTCCAAAGTATATGAGACGAAGTATTGCCATGCTTGCTTCCAAGGAGCACTCTGGCTGTACTTCTTTCAAGACAGATTTGTCCATTCTTATGGCAGTCCATGGTATATTCAATATTCCTCACCAACACCATAATTCAAAGACACCAATTCTTCTTCAGCTTCCGTATTCATTGTCCAGTTTTCACATGCATATGAGGCAATTGAAAACGCCATGGCTTGGGTCAAGCACACGTTCGTTCTCAAGGTGACATCTTTGCTTTTTAACACTTTAAAGTGGTCTTTTGAAGAAGACTTGCCCAATTCAGTGAGTCGTTTGATTTCTTGACTGCTGCTTCCATGGGTGTTGATTGCGGATCCAAGTAAAATGAAATCCTGTACAGCTTCAATCTTTTTTACCTTTTAACATGATGTTGCTTATTGGCCCAGATGTGAGGATTTTTGTTTTCTGTATGTTGAGGTGTAATCCATACTGAAGGCTGTAGTCTTTGATCTTCATCAGTAAGTGCGTCAAGTCCTCTTTGCTTCAGTTTTCAGCAAGCAAAGTTGTGTCATACCATCTCTTTAAAGTATTGAAAAGCAAAAATGTCACTTTGAGGACTAAAGTGTGCATGACCCAAGCCATGATGTTCTCAATCATTCCCAGGCATGTGAAAGCTGAACAGTACAAAAAGAAGACCATAGAATTGACAAATTATGGTGTTGATGAAGAATATTGAATTGGAATGTCAGAAGAAGGAATAAATGTCTCCCGGAGGAAGTACAGACAGAATTCTCCTTAGAAGTGAGGATGGCAAGATTTTGTCTTACTTGTTTTGGACATGTCATCAGAAGGGACCAATCCCTGGAGAAAGGCATCATGCTTGGTAAAGTAGAGGGTCAGTGAAAAAGAGGGGGAGATGCTCAATGACATGGATTGTTACAGTGGCTACAACAATGGGCTCAAATATAACTACTATTGGGAGGATGGTGCAGGACCAGACAACATTTCGCTCTGTTAGACATAAGGTCACTATGAGCTGAAGCTCTCTCAAAGGCATCCAACAACAACATAAAAACAATTTATACATACACACTTGAATATGAAAAAGAGACTTAAAAATGCATGAATGAATCTATCCCGTAAATATTTATTGGGCATCTGGTGCTAGTGACTAAAGATCTATAACAAGTCCATTTCCTTATCTCACACAGCTAACAGTCTAACATGGAGAGCAGGGAGATGAGAGAGCTAGAATGGCAGCTGCCATACTTTGGAAAATATAGGGACAAAATGAGAGTACTAGGGTTTTGCTCTATTTATGGGGGCAGAAATATAGATGATTTTTATTTTCTTTTTCAAGATTTCCTGGACTTAACAAAAGTTTCTGCTATAAGCATGTACTGTTTTCCTTAACAATCACAATATATATTTTAAAAACAGTATACATAATTATCTATATTCCATATGTTAAAAATTTTTATAGAGGCAAGAGTTAAAATGGCTTCCCTGGACCAAGAGCCCAACAAAAATTAGTCATAAGGTCATTTACGAGAAACAACAACTTTATGCAGAATCAATAATTAGGGAAGTTTTTTTTCTTATCAGCATGAGTTATCATGAGTTATAGATACTGAATAAGGATGAGTTAGCAACACTCATCCAATCAAGATAAACCAGTTTAGCATTCAGTGACCAACTTTCCCAAAACAAAAGGAAAAGTAAGTGTGATTAACCAATCAAAGCACAGGGTAAGATAGTTACTCATCTAAGTTTTAAAAAAACATTGTAACCGTAAACTCGAGCCCTCTCACCATTTTCAGTCTGAGGAGCTCCCTGTTCATGAACAGTTTCTCACTCAATAAACCTCATTAACTCTACCTGTCTCATGGGTCAAATTTTTCTTTTTGACATTTAGAACCACATCCACATAAAATATAGCTTGAATCAGCCATCTGAGGAGCCCTGGTTGTGCAGTGGTTAAAGCACTTGGCTTCTAAACAGAAGGTCAGTGGTTCAAACCTACCAGCCACTCAGGGTCTCTATGAGTCAGAATCAACTCCACAACAACGGGTTTGGTTTTTATTTGCCATTTGGGATATCAAATCAAATAATTGGCTAGTCTGGTTTCAGGTCTTGGGAAGTCAGCTCAGAAGTACCTGCACTGTGGATACTAGTAAAGGAATTCACGGTGTTATCCTGGCCTTCTTTACCACATTGGGAAATGCCATTGCATCCTGAGCAGGGACTGCCTTGGTCAATACTGCATTCCCAGTACTTAGCACAGTACAAAAAATATTTGCTGAATGCGTTAAAAGATAATTTTTCTCAAAAAAGGTAGAATCCTAACTCACATACATATATAAAAATGAATATGTGTTAAAAGAATTTATTTTACACATGTGATATGAGAGAAACAACAACAACAACAAAAATAAAACTAGCTGCCTTGAACTCAATGCCAAAGCATAGGGGACCTATGTTTCAGAGTAGAACTGCGCTTCATAGAGTTTTCAGTAGCTATGATCTTTGGAAAGTCGATCATCAGGACTTTCTTCCTAGGCACCTCTGAATGGATTCGAAGTTGTAACAAGTTCAAAGGAAAAGCCAAAACAGCACAACTTTATATCTAGTGAAAGGAGTTTTAGATGAATTGCAAAAAGAGAAAACATCTTTTTTTTTTTTTTTCCAAAGGAGGTAGGAAATCAACTAAAATTACTATCAGGTAGGACATCATTTACATATCAATCAGCAACCTACAAACTACAAAGGGTTGCAAAATAGCTCAGAGACCATGAACAGGAGTAGAATCTGATAACCCAGAAGGATATGCTATAGGTGATGCATAGTCTTCCACTGAAACACAAATTTTCTTTCTATAAATGCATGAATCGCTGGTGTCATCTTGACATGCAGTAGAGAGAACGTTAATCAATAGAAATACCTTGAAGTCAAATCCTTGGTATGAAGATACCAATTACCACTTTTAAGGCAAAGAACTGTGTTCCCAGGTTGTGTTTGTGTCCTGACTAATCTGTGAAGACACACGTGCTGGGCTTGTAGCCAGTCTTATGTCCCTGTGGCTGTGGGGACATTGACAGGGCAAACTCTGCCCTGGGGATTTTGATCACATACTGTGAACATTTCTATTCAAAGCAGGCTTATCTGCAGCAACATGCTACTTCCGAATGGTACCTTTATTTGTTAGAATTCATAGGGAGCCCTGACTTCTGCTTCCAATGTGCTCACTTTACAAGCCAAAACAAGTCCCCAAGCTCTTATCCGTAACTGCTGGAGCAGCACCCACAGGAAGCCCAGCCCGGACTGTGATATTTCTACCACCTGAGTGATTACCTGGCACGAGAGTTCCACATTTGGGCGGCAGTTTGCCACTGCACATTTACAGTGTGACTGGTCCAGAGAGCAAGGAACTCAGCCCTGCTCAGCACCTGCTCATTCTGCTAGGAGTGAAGGCTCTTTTCTGGTAGGGAGGGGAGTGGTTCTGAGTTGCGTTTGTTTGGAAATAAAATGGCTAATGTTATTCTCTGTGGGTGAAATTCAGTAGCATTCTTGTTCAAAATAATGAAACATCCAAAACTTCCTTTCATCAAATGAGTAAAAAGTAAAAGACACTGGGCTAGGGGTTTATATGTAATAATCTGATCATTATAACAAAATGAGGGCTTAGGGTCCATTCATCCACCCATCCATTCACTCATCTGCCCATCCATCTACCCATCCAGCCATTCATACACTCACCCACCCTTCCACCCACCCACCCATCCATCCATCTATCCATCCATCCATTCATCCATTCATCTATCCATTCATGTTTACTGAATACTATCCTACAGAACAAAAATTGTGCCAGGCATGCAGCAAGATGAGCAAAACTGACACCATGTCTGCGGTCAATAGAACTAAATCACTTCATCAACAAATCCCGTTGGCTTTATGTTTAACATATATCCATCCTCTGACCACTTCTCACCACCCATTGCTGCCACCTTGATGTAGCAATCACCATCTGTATTACAGCAATGGCCTCTAACTACTTTCTGTCCTCTAATCTAGTCCCTCTGTGTCTGTTTCTAAAAGAATAGTTAAACTGATTCTCTAAGATTTAGATATCATCTCCCTGCTATGCTTAAAACCCTGTAAGGACGGCTTCATTTCACTCAAAGGAAAACCCAAGTCTTTAGTGAGAACTGTGAGAGCCTCGCCACCTTGGCCTGCCTTGTCCTCTCTGATCTTGTTTCCTATTCCTCTCCCTCCCGCCCCTACTCAATTTGATGGAGGCACTCTGGACTTCTTATTGAGTTTCCTTCAACATCTAAGATGTGGACCTGTCCTAGAGCTTTTGCATGGACTGTCTCCTTGCCTCCTCTTCCTGAGCTGCTCTTCCTCCAGATAACAACATGGCTAGCTCCCTCTCCTCTTCTATACTTCACTCAGTTGTCCCTTTTCAATGAGGACTTTCAAATAACAACCTTCACCCTAACTTGGCACTCCTAATTCCCTTTACCCAGATCAACTTTATCGTTTTGTCCATTCTAGATGAGTTCTTATTTAAAATGTGTCTCTTTTTTATTGTTACATGCCCTCTAGTTTATCCTGACTCATGGTGACCACATGTGTTACAGAGTAGAACAGCCGCATAGGGTTTTCTTCGCTATGGAAGCAGATCATCAAGACCTTCTCTCACACAGCCTCTGGGTGGGTTCAGAACCACCAACTTCCAGTTAGAAGCCAAATACTTAACCATTGCAATACCAGGTCTCCTTAAGCTCCATAAAGACAGGGGTATTTGTCTCTTTTGTTCCCTGATGTATCCCAGATGTCACTACAAAGCCTGAAGCATGGTAGAACTCAATAGCTCATTGTTAAATAAGTAAATGGAACAAGTGAAGAGAGTTAAGCTATCATAGTAGTCATTACTTGGTGGGGATTTCACTACACAGAGGATATTTGGAAAGGTCTGGCGATAATTTTAGAGCCCTGGTGGTGCAGTGGTTAAAAGTTTGGCTGCTAACCAAAAGGTCAGCAGTTTGAACCCACCAGCCACTCCTTGAAAACCCTATGGGGCAGTTCTACTCTGTACTGTAGGGTCACTATGAGTCGGAATTGACTCAATGGCAATGGGTTTTTTTGGGTTTGGAGATAATTTTGCTTGTCACAACTGGAGAGTACTACTGGTATCTAGTGGGTAGAGGCCAGAGATGCTGCTAAACATCCAACAGTGCCCAGGAAGATGCCCAATAACAAAGAATTATCTGTCCCCAAATGCTACTAGTCCAGGATTGATAAACTCTGAGGTAGTAGTTATAACATATTTTTAAAAATCAACTTAAATGAGGTAAATTTAAAGTACCATAAAATGGACCCATTTTAAGGTCAGAGTTTGAAGAAATGTTACCAATATATACACCCCTATAATGACTGCTCCGTTTCAGATATATATTTCCATCTCCCTAAAACATAATCTTATCCTCTTTGTAGCCAATACCTCCCTCTCCCCAGACAACCATTGATCTGATCGTTATCAGCATAGCTTAGTTTTCCCACTCTAGGACTTCACAGAAATAAAATCACGTATGTTCTCTTTGGGGTTTGCTCAAAATAACGTGGTTGAGATCCATCTATACAATTATATGTCAGTAGTTTATTAATTGTTATTGATGAGTAGTATTTCATTGTATAAATACATGTTGTTTGTTTATCCATTCTCCTGCTGATGGACATTGAATTGTTTCCAGGTTTTGGCTATTAAGAATAAAGTTGTTATGAACATTCGTAGAAATCATTTTTGTGGATATAGGTTTTTACTTCTCTTGCACAAATACCCAAGGGAGGAATTTCAGGGTCATAGGGTAGATTTGGAGTCCCCCAGTGGTACAAATGGTTAACATGCTTGGCTGCCAACTAAAATGTTGGAGGTTCAGTCCACCCAGAAGTGCCTTGGAAAAAAGGCCCGTCAATCTACTTCTGAAAAATTAGCCATTGAAAACCCTATGGAGTGCAGTTCTACTCTGACACACAAGGGATCACCATGAGTCAAAATCAACTTGATGGCAACTGGTTTTAGTAACATTTTACATTCCCACTAACAATCTATAAGAGTTCTTGTTTCTCTTCCTCCCTAACACTTGAAATTGCTCACCGTGTTAATTTTAGCCATTCAAGTGGATGTGAAATGGTATTTTATTGTGGTTTTAAATTGCATTTCCCTGATGACTAATAATATTGAGAAACTTTTCAAGTGCTTACTGGCCATTTCTTTGGCTTCTTTTTTGAAGTGTCTGTTGACTTTTTTGCCCATTTTCATAGGGTGTTTAACCTCTTATTATTTAGTTGTAAAATATTTTAAATAATCTAGGTATGATTTCTTTATCACATATATGTTTTGAAATATTTTCTCACAGTCTATGGCTTGTCTTTACTTTCCTAATGGTGTCTTTTGAAAAAAAAGTTTTTAATTTTGATAAGCCCAATTTATTTTTTCTAGTTTGTGCTTTTTGTATCTTATCTAAGCGTTATTTTCTTAGGTGCAGTGGTTAAGCACACAGCTGCTAACTAAAAGCTTGACAGTTTGAACCTACCCAGCAACCCACAGGAGAAAGACTTGGTGATCTGCTCCTGTAAAGATTACATCCCAGGAAACCCTATGAGCAGCTCTACTCTGTCACATGGTGTCGCTATAAGTCTAAAATCAATTCAATGGCACCTAATAAAAACACCAAGGTCACAAGAGTCATGTGTTATGTTTTACTCTAGGAATTTTCTTGGTTTAGCTTCACATTTAGGTCTATGACACATTTTGAGGTAATTGTATTAGCAGTTTATGTTCATTTTTCTCCCATAGACATATTCAGTTGTTCCAGCACCGTTTGTTGACAACATTTTCCTTTCTCCATTGAATTTTCTTGGCACCTTTGTTGAAAATCAGTTGGCTGGGTTTATTTCTAAATACTCTACTCTGTTACATTCATCTATATGCTTATCCTTATACAGATACTACCCTCACTGCTGGGTGGAATAAGTAGATCCCACTCTACCAACACCAAACTGCTGGGAAAAATCAAATTAATTCAGCTCAGTTGCAGCACTTCTTTCTCTGGTCCTAACCACCTAGAGCTAGGTAAGACCTCACAAGTTAAAGGGCACAGTCTTCCAGACTGCCAAGTCTGCTCAAGACCTAAGACACCAGCTGAAAGCTTGGTGTCCCCATGGCACCATCGCTTTTGATGTGCTGGCTATAAATTTGGGATACCAGCTTCTACCCTCTACCCTCTCAGGATACCAGCCATGAGCTTGGGGGTCCCTAGACTCCTCACATCTGACCTGCTTTGAGTTTGATAATTTGCTGCAGTGACTCACAGAACTTACAAAAACTGCTATATTTATGATTACTGTTCTATTATAGGAAAAAGTATATAAATGAAAAAATGCATAGGGCAAGGTCTGGAAGGGTTTCCAAGTTGGAGCTTCCATGTCCCCAAAAAGGATGTGCTACCCTCCCATGTGCATTTTGTCTTTCACCAACAAGTAAGCCCACGGGGCTTCCCTGTCCAGAGCCTTTATTATGCCTCATTATGTAGCCATAATGGAGAAAATATTGAAGTTGTTAAGGATTAAATTTTATTGGATCCACAATCAATGCCCATGGAAGCAGCAGTCAAGAAATCAAACTACGAATTGCATTTGGCAAATCTGTTGCAAAAGATCTCTTTAGGTGTGAAAAAGCAAAGATGTCCCTTTGAGGACTAAGGAGTGCCTGACCCAAGCCATGATACTTAAACTGCCTCATATGCATACAAAAGCTGGACAATGAATAAGGAAGACCGAAAAAGAACTGATGCCTTTGAATTATAGTGTTGGCGAAGAATATTGACTATACCATGGACTGCCAGAAGAACAAACAAATCTGTCCTGGAAGAAGTATAGCCAGAGTGCTCCTTAGAAGCGAGCATGGCAAGACTTTGTCTCACGTGCTTTGGACATGTTATTAGGAGGGACCAGTCCCTGGAGAAGAACATCATGCTTAGTAAAGTAGAGGATCAGTGAAAAAGAGGAAGACCCTCAACAAGATGGATTGACACAGTGGCTGCAACAATGGGCTCAAATATAGTAACGATTGTGAGGATGGCGCTGGACTGGGCAGCATTTCATTCTGTCGTACATAGGGTCACTTTGAGTTAGAACTGATGGGACCTAACAACAATAACAGCAACAATTTTCTGTCATTTTACTTTTCATCCTTAATTCAATTTATAACCCCTTTATACTTTTGTCATATATTTTACTTCCACATTTGTTACGAACTCCACAAGGCATTGTTATATTTTTGCTCTAAATAGTCAATTAACTTTTAAAGAGATTAAGGAAAAATTTTACTTATGTTCGCTTACCTATTTACCATTTCCAGTGCTCTTTATTTCTTCCTGTAAATTTTTATGTGATATCATTTCCCTTCAGTCTGGAAAACCACCATAGCACTTTTTTTTTTTTTTTTTTTTTTTTTGCGGTAGCGGGGAAGAGAAAACTTCTCTCAGCTTCTTCCTGTATGAAAATGTCTTTATTTCACCTTCATATTTGAAAGTTATTTTTTTCTGACATATAATTTTAAGTTGACACTTTCATTCTTTTAACACTCTAAACAAGTCATTCCATTGTCTTTTGTCTTTTACTATAATTATAATTATTATTTTAATATTTGTCACATTGTATCTGGCTTATTACACTTAGCATAATGTCTTCAAAGTCCATTCATGTTGTAGCATATATTAGAACTTCACTCCTTTTTGTCAGAATAATATTCCATTGCATGTATTTACCACATTTTGTTTACCCATTCATCTGTTGATGAACTCTTGGATTGTTTCCACATTTTGCCATTGTGGATAATGCTGCAGTGAACATTGATGTACAAGTATCTATATGAGTTCCTGCTTTCAGTTCTTTTGGGTATGTACGCAAGAGCGAAATTGATGGATCATATGGTAATTCTATGCGAAAGTGATGGATCATATGGTAATTCTATGTTTAACTTTTCGAAGAACCACCAAACTGTTTTCCACAACGGTTGCACCATTTTACTTTCCCTCCAGCAATTTATGAGGGTTTCAATTTCTCCACATCTTCACCAACACTTGTTACTTCCTTTTCTTTTTTTTAATTTTAAAATCATAGTCTTTCTAGTGGGTATGAAGTGGTACATTATTGTGGTTTTGATTTGTAGTTCTCTAGCGACAAATGATAGGAGCCCTGGTGGCGCAGTGATTAAAAGGCTCTGCTACTAACCTAAAGGTTGGTTATTCAAACCTGCCAGCCACTCCGTGGGAGAAATATGTGGCAGTCTGCTTCCATAAAGATTTACAACCTTGAAAACCGTATGGGGCAGTTCTACTCTGTCCTATAGGGTGGCTATGAGTTTACATTAACTCAATGGCAGTGGATTGGTTTTTTGTTTTTTCACAGACGCATGATGTTGAGGATCTTTGCGTGTGTTTATTGGCCATTTGTACATATTCTTTGGAGAAATGACTATTCAAGTTCTTTACCCAGTTTTTAATTGGTTGTTTATCTTTTTGTTGTTGAGTCACAGGAGTTTTTTATATATCCTTCATAGTAAACCCTTACCAGATACATGATTTGCAAATATCTTCTCCCATTTGTAGGTTTTCTTTTCACTTTCTTGATGTCTTTGATGAAGTAGTCCCTATTATTTATGCTGAGAAGTCAGTTCTCTTCTCCTTTTCCTTGTTCTTCTCTCTGTCATGTGACTTTTTCACTAGCTGCTTTTAAGATTTCTCTTCATCTCTGGTTTACAGAGGTTTGCTATGATATACCTGTATGTGGTTTTCTTTGTATTTATCCCACTTGGGATTTCCTGAGATTCCTGGTTCTCTGGGTTGCTATTTTACATCAAATATAGAACATTTTCAGCCACTTCTTCTTGAAATAAATTTTCTTCCCCTCTCTCTTTCTCTTCTGTTTCAAACCGGAAGTGGCAGGAGTACAGGACAGGACCCAGGAGAAGGAGTGGCACAATGGGAGAAATGAAACTGAGGATCTAGTCGGAGAGTCGAGGATGAATGTGAAATGACCAAAAAGTATGTATATTCTGTGCTGTTCAGTACAGTAACCACTGGCCAACTGTGGTGATTGAGCACTTGAAATGTGGCTGAGACAGACTGACATTTGTTATAAGAGTAAAATCATGGAGAACCTAGGAAGCAGGATCATACGAGCCAGATACCAATCTAGGAAATGAACTCTCGAGGACTATCCAAAACCAAAAGAAATACAACAGGGAATCAGAGCAGTTAATCAATAAATGACAACAACATCAAACAATAAAAGAGGGAATAAACGGCCTAGGTATAGAACCTTTTAATGGAGAGGAAGGCAAGGCAATATCAAGTAATGGTAGACTGCTTGAAACTTAGAAAGATAAGGGTAAAATTCATGGTAACCACAAAGAAACTTAACAAACCAACTCATAAAAATAAAGACGAAAAACATAAAGTCTCGGCAAAAACAAAAGCTACAAAAACAAAAGAAATGAAAAAAAATCCACAAACACAAGTAACTCAGCACAAGAGAGTAAGAAGAACAAATAAAATTTCAGCACCACAAAAAAAAGCACTACAAAATGACATCTATCAATAATTACACTGAATGTAAATGGACTCAATGCACCCATAAAGAGACGGAAAGTGACAGAATGGATAAGAAAAAAGGATCCATCAATATGCTGTCTACAAGAGACACACCTTAGACACAAAGATGTGAATTTATTAAAGGTCAAAGGTTGGGAAAAATATATCAAGCTAACAACTACCAAAAAAGAGCAGGAGTGGGAATTCTAATCTCAGATAAAATAGACTTTAAAACAAAATCCACCATAAAGGACAAAGAAGGGCGCTATATAATGATTAAGGGGACGATCCATCATGAAGACATAACCATAATAAACATCTACGCACCCAATGACAGGGCTCCAAAATACATAAAACAAACTCTAACAACACTGAAAAGAGAAATTGACAGTTCCACAATAATAGTAGGAGACTTCAACACACCACTCTCAGCAAAGGACAGAACAACTAAGAAGAAACTCAACAAAGATACAAAAGACTTAAAAGGCACAATCAGCCAACTTGACCTCATAAACATATATAGAACACTCCATCCAACCGCTGCAAAGTACACATTCTTTTCTAATGCACATGGAACATTCTCCAGAATAGACCACATCTTAGGCCACAGAGAAATCCTCAACAAGACCCAAAACGAGAGATAATTCAAAGTATCTTCTCTGACTACAATGCCATCAAGGTAGAAATTAACACTAGAAAGAGCAAGGAAAAAAAATCAAACACATGGAAACTGAATAATACCCTGCTTACACATCACTGGGTAATAGAAGAAATCAGAGATGGAATCAAAAAATTCCTAGAATCAAATGAAAATGAAAACACATTATACCAAAACCTTTGGGATACAGCAAAGGCAGTCCTCAGAGGGCAATTTATAGCAATATATGCACACATCAAAAAAGAAGAAAGGGACAAAATCAAAACATTAACTACAGAACTCAAACAAATAGAAAGAGAACAGCAAAAAAAGCCCACAACCACTGGAAGAAAGGAAATAATAAAGATCAGAGCAGAAATAAATGAAATAGAGAACAGAAAAACAATAGACAGAATCAACAAAACCAAAAGTTGGTTCTTTGAAGACTCAACAAAATCGACAAACCACTGGCCAGACTGATAAAAGAAAAACAGGAGAGGACACAAATTAACCCAAATAAGAAAGGAAATGGGGGACATTACAACAGACCCAACTGAAATAAAAAGGATTATAACAGAATATTATGAAAAACTACACTCCAACAAATTTGAAAACCTAGGGGAAATGGATAAATTTCTAGAAACACACGGCCTACCCAAACTACAACAAAGTGATGTTGAAAATCTGAACAGACCCATAAAAAGAGAAGAGATTGAAAAGGTAATAAAAAAACTCCCAACCAAAAAAAGCCCGGGCCCAGAAGGCTTCACTGGACAATTCTGCAAAACATTCACAGAAGAGCTTGTACCAGTACTACTCAAGCTATTTCAGCATAGAAGAGGAAGCAACACTTCCAAATTCATTCTCTGAAGCCAGCATAATGCTGATAACAAAGCCAGGCAAAGACGTCACAAAAAAAGAAAATTACAGACCAATATCTCTCATGAATATAGACGCAAAAATTCTGAACAAAATTCTAGCCAATAGAATTCAGCATCATATCAAAAAAATAATACACCACGACCAAGTAGGATTCATACCAGGTATGCAAGGATGGTTCAACATTAGAAACTCAATCAACGTACTCCAGCACATAAATAAAAGGAAAGAAAAGAATCACATGATCATCTCAATTGACACAGAAAAGTCATTTGACAAAGTCCAACACCCATTCCTGATAAAAGCTCTCAAACAAATAGGTATAGAAGGGAAATTTCTCAACATAATAAAGGGCATCTATGCAAAACCAAAGGCAACATCATTCTTACTGGAGAGAGGCTGAAAACATTCCCCTTGAGAACAGGAACAAGACAAGGATGCCCTTTATCACCATTCCTATTTAACATTGTGCTGGAAGTTCTAGCCAGAGCAATAAGGCAAGAAAAAGAAATAAAGGGCATCCAAATTGGTAATGAAGAAGTGAAACTGTCCCTGTTTGCAGATGATATGATACTATACATAGAAAACCCTAAAGTCTCCACGAGAAATCTATTGGAACTAATAGAAAGATGCAGCAGAGTAGCAGGATACAAGATAAACATTCAAAAATCAGTTGGATTCCTATACACCAGTAAAGAAAACGATGAAAAGGAAATCAGGAAAACAATACCATTTTCAGTAGTCCCTAAAAAGATAAAATACTTAGGAATAAATCTGATCAGGGATGTAAAAGACCTATACAAAGAAAACTACAAAACACTACTGCAAGAAACCCAAAGGGATCTACATAAATGGAAAAACATACCATGCTCATGGATAGGCAGACTCAATGTTGTGAAAATATCAATTCTACACAAAGCAATTTACAAATACAATGCAATCCTGATCCAAATACCAACAACATTCTTCAAAGAGATGGAAAAACTAATCATTAACTTTATATGGAAAGGGAAGAAGCCCCGAATAAGTAAAGCACTACTGAAGAAGAAGAATAAAGTTGGAGGACTCACACTACCTGACCTCAGAACCTACTATACAGCTACAGTAGTCAAAACAGCCTGGTACTGGTACAACGACCGATACATTGACCAATGGAACAGAATTGAGAACCCAGGTGTAAATCCATCCACCTACGGTCACCTGATCTTTGACAAGGGCCCAAAGTCCATCAAATGGGGAAAAGACAGTCTTTTTAACAAATGGTGCTGGCAAAATTGGATATCTATTTGCAAAAAAATGAAACAGGACCCATACCTCACACTGTATACAAAAACTACTTCAAAATGGATCAAAGACCTGAATATAAAGCCTAAAACTATAAAGTTCATAGGAGAAAAAATAGGACCAACACTACAGGCCTTAATACATGGCATTAACAGGATACAAACCATCACCATCAATGCACAAAACCCAACAGATAAGCTAGATAACTGGGATCTTCTAAAAATCAAACACCTGTGCTCTTCAGAAGACTTCACCAAAAGAGTCAAAAGAGAACCTACAGACTGGGAAAAAATTTTGGGGCAGTACAGGTCAGACAAAGGCCTAATCTCCATAATCTACAAGAAAATCAACACCTCTACAACAAAAAGAAAAATAATCCTATTAAAAAATGCGCAAAGGAAATGAACAGACACTTCACCAAAGAAGACATTCAAATGGCCAACAGACACATGAGGAAATGCTCGTGATCACTAGCCATTAGAGAAATGCAAATTAAAACCACAGTGAGATACCATCTCACCCCAGCATTACTGGCACGAATCAAAAACACTGGAAATAATAAATGTTGGAGGGGCTGCAGGGAGATGGGAACTCTTATGCACTGCTGGTGGGAATGCAAAATGATACAACCATTTTGGAAAATGATATGGCGCTTCCTCAGAAAGCTAGAAATAGACATACCATTCAATCCAGAAATCCCACTCCTAGGACTATATCCTAGAGAAATAAGAGTCGTCACTCGAATAGACATATGCACACCTATGTTCATGGCAGCATTGTACACAATAGCAAAATGATGGAAACAACCTAGATGCCCATCAACAGATGAATGGATAAACAAACTATGGTACGTACACACAATGGAGCACTATGCAATGAGAAAGAACAACAATGAATCTGTGAACCATCTCATAACATGGATGAAACTGGAGGACATTATGGTGAGTGAAAGAAGTCAATCACAAAAGGACAAATATTGTATGAGACCTCTATTGTAAAAACCCATGAAAAAGTTCACACACAAATTGTAACAATCTTTGTTGGTTACCAGGGATGGGACGGGTGGGAGGAAAATACTAAATAGGCAATAGATAAGTGGTATCTTGGGTGAAGGGTGAGAGAGTACACAATACAGGGGAGACTAGCACAACTTGTACAAGGAAAGGTCATGGAAGCCCCATAGACACATCCAAACTCCCTGATGGACTGAATTGCTAGGCGGAGGGCTGTGGAGACAATCGTCTCGGGGAACATCTACCTAAATTGGCATGACACAGCTTATAAAGACAATGCTCTACATTCTACCTTGGTGAGTAGTGTCTGGGGTCTTAAAAGCCTGTGAGCGGCCATCTAAGATACTCCACTGGTCTCATCCCTTCGGGAGCAAGGGAGAATGAAGAAAACAGGATACAAGGAAAAGATTAGTCTGAAGGACTAATTGTCCACAGCTACCAAGGCCTCCACCGGACTGAGTCAAGTACAGCTAGATGGTGCCCGGCTACCACCACTGACTGCTCTGACCAGGATCACAACAGAGGGTTCTGGACAGAGCTGGAGAAGGATGTACAGCATAATTCTAACTCACAAAAGAAGAAAAAGACCAGATTTACTGGCCAAAAGTAGACTGGAGAAACCTCAAGAGTATGGCCCCTGACACCCTTTTAGCTCAGTGGTAAAGTTAACTCCAAGGTTCACTGTTCAGCCTGGGAGTGGACAGCCCCGTAAAACCAAATGAGACTAACGAGGTACAGGAGTCCAGTGACAAGGGCCAGAAGGCAGAAGTGGATAAGGAAGCTGGTGATAGGGAACCCAAGGTTGAGTAAGGATATTGTTGATGTGTTGTGAGATTGTTAACCATTGCCACAGGGCAACATTTGTAGTAACTGTTAAATGAGAAACTATTTTGTTCTGTAAGCCTTCATCTTAAGTGAGAATAACAGCACAATTGGAAGAGCTTAGTCAATGTCACCGTGTATGTAGAAATTTTTGAAATGGTGTATCTTTGGCTATGTGTATTTTCACCAAAAAAAAAAAAAAAAAAAAAAAGGTTGTTAACCAATGTCATAAAACAACATGTGTACTACTGTTTCATGAGAAACTATTTGTTCTGCAAGCCTTCACCTGAAGTACAATAAAATATAAAAAGAAAAGAAAAAAAGAGTAAAATCACACTGGATTTCCAAGACTTAGTACAAAAAGAAGAAAAAAAAAAGAATGTAAAATATTTCACTAACAAATTTTATATTGATAATGTTGAAATAGTAATATTTTTTATATACTGGGTTAAGTAAGGAGATCTGGTGGTGCAGTGGTTAAGAGCTTGGCTGCTAACAGAAATGTTGCAGTTCTAATCCACCAGGGGCTCCTTGGAAACCCTATGGGACAGTTATACTCTGTCCTAAAGGGTCACTATGAGTTGCAATTGACTCGATGGTAGCAAGTTTGCTTTGAGCTAAGTAAAATGCATTATTTAAATTAATTTCACCAGTTTCTTTGTGCTTTTTCAATGTTGTGTTGGTTTTGTGGTTGTTAGGTGACATCAAGTCGGTTCCGACTCAGCGACCCTATGTACAAGTTAAAAACTATATTTGTGGTAGTATTTCTTCATTTGCTAGAACTTAACATATTATTCAAATATGCAAGTAATTTTGAAGATTTTTAATTGGAAGTTTTGATACTCTGTTTATAAAATTGCGTATGTTCTGAGTGGTTTACTCTGGACCCTTATTTTCTAATTAGTCATATTTGATTTAATTTTTCTCATAATTTTGCAGAATTCAAGTTTCCAGGATTATAAGCAGTGTTTTGGTAGAATGACTTATTTACTCAAATATTTTCTACCTCTCTCTACTGGGCTTCTTGGTCAGGGTCCCTCCCTAATCCCTTTTCCTAGGAGAAACACAACCAAACCAATTGCTCAGTTGGTTCTGATTCATGGTGACCTCATGTGTGTCAGAGGAGAATTATGCTCCATGGGGTTTTCAAGGACTGATTTTTTGGAAGTAGATCTCCAGGCCTTTCTTCTGAGGAGCTTCTGGGTGGACTTGAACCTCCAACCTTTTGGCTAGCAGCGGAGCATGTTAACTATTTGGTCCACCCAGGGACTCCCTTCTTGAGAGATGAGAATAGTTTTCACCCTATTGCTGCAAGGTTAGGTCATGTGACTTAATTTGGACAACAAAATGCCAGAGGAAGTGATGTATATACATCTGGTGCAAAACTTGAAGAACCATCACCTAGTTCTGCCATCCCTCTTTCTTCTGTGTCCTACGCCTGAGAAATGAAGTCAGGATTGAAAATGCCACCGAAGCATGAGTGGAGAAAACATGGACGAGAGCTGAGGCTAAGCCACAAAGCCACGTAATGTGAGTGGGAAGCAATGTTTTACATTCATAAGGCATTGAGATTTGGGGGTTGTTTATTACCACAGCATAACTAATGATTGCTGACTGATATACATATACCAGAATACCTGTAATTGCTCAGTCCCAGGATAACTAACTTCAGGCCTACCCTTCCACCACCAGGTAGATACTTGACAACAGGTCAACTCTTTTTAGAGAGGCAGGTCTCCAAAAAGCAGACAGGAGATGGGGAAGAGCTGATGATGCTTAGTTCCTTCCCCCAAATTCACTTACTAATCAGGGAAGTCCCTTTTCCTCCCTTGATGTGCTGTGGAATGAGAGAGAGAGAGCAGGGAGAAATCGGGATGCTACTCTAAAGAACTTCCCCCAAATGGAAGTTTGAGGAATTGGTAACCAAGGAAGACAAAGGAGGGTGGGGTGAGATTTGTAGAAATTGAAGCAAATCTAATACTGGTGTGGATGAACGCCAGTAGGCATATAGATCTTAGATGAACTTGAGAGGTTGGGTGAGTGATGGGTTAGGATGTGGAGTGGCTGTGTGTGGAGTCAGAATGGTGAGAAGGAAAGAGGGCTCCAGTCATTATAGAGGTAGTTGTA
The DNA here is from genome assembly GCA_030035585.1 of Dugong dugon. NCBI lineage: Eukaryota > Metazoa > Chordata > Mammalia > Sirenia > Dugongidae > Dugong > Dugong dugon. Next base: position 28,377,940 of record CM057462.1, read on the forward strand.
ATATATGCCAAGACAGAGAAACAGGAAAGGAACATGTTCTTGGAGAAGGTGATCTTGCTTGTGGAGGTATGTTGTTATTGTTGCTAGTTGCTGTGGGTGTGGCTCCAACGCATGGACGCCCAATATACAATATAATGAAACACAGCCCGATCCGGTGTCATGTTCATAATAGTTGGTGTGCTCAAGTCTATTATTGCGGTCACTATGTATTTTGAGTGTCTTTCAGCCTAGGGGACTCATCTTCCAGCACTATATAGAACAATGTTCTGTTGTGATCCATAGGGTTTTCATTGGCTGATTTTCAGAAGTAGATCACCAGGCCTCTCTTCCTAGTCCATCTTAGTCTGGAAGCTCCCCTGAAACCTATTGACCATGGGTGACCCGGCTGGTATTTGAAATACTCATGGCATAGCTTCCAGTATCATAGCAACATGCAGCCACCACAGTACAACAAACTGACAGTTGAGTGGTGGTTTGCATGTATAAAGCCAGAGAAACATATGGTACTTCCCAGTGGAAATACTCAATGGTTGGGTAGCTTCTGTGGCTGAGACAATGTTGTTTGTTCATCACACTGATTACTCTACCTGGGCATGCAGGAAGGCAACATCCCCAGCTCCCAGGGAAGTAAGGTTGGTGCCACTTGACTGAGTTCTAGCCAGAAGAATGAGGGTAGACTGGTGTAATCCACTTGTTGGCTTAACCCTTAACATATCTTGCTTGATCATCCAGTCCTCTCTTCCTCTGCTGTGGTGAATTTGGAAGCTATTGTTACAGATGGTGTGGCTGTAAGATGAAAAAGATGCAGGACATATATGGTTTTGCATATACTTGCATTTTTACACAAATAATGTGTGCTTTCTATGTTTGTTTGCGAATTGCTCCCTCCTCTCGGGAGGTATTTTCATAAGCACATTATGCTAATTTTTTTACAGTGACATGTAAAAAAAATTGGCATAGTGATGCTTACGAAAATAACTTACGGGGGGAGGAAGCAGGCTGCAAACAGATGTAGAAGGCACATGTTATTTGTGTAAAATACAGTATGTCATAAGTCTTTCTTTACTGGGTTTACTGGCTGTGATATCTTGTTTATTTTTTTACTAAGCCTAGCCTAACCTATTCGGATTTTAACATTTATAAAACAATCCATTGCTGTTGAGTCAATTCTGACTCATAGCGACATTATAGGACAAAGTAGAACTGCTCCATAGGGTTTCCAAGGAGTGGCTGGTGGATTCAGACTGCTGACCTTTTGGTTAGCAGCTGAATGCTATCTGAAATTCTGGAGCTTTCTGGAGTAGAAATATAGATCTGGGTGTCCTCACTATTATAAATGGAAATTAAAACCATGGGAGTGGATAGAATTACCCAGCCAAGGATCAATGACGGAAGTGAGGGGAAGCTGGCATTTTGAAAAGAAGTGAGTGTTCAAGAGTGCCAAGTTCTGTTCAAGCAAGGCTGAGAATTGAGCAGCCGTTTCACTGGATTAGTGTTTTGGCAAGTACAGTTTCAGTGGAGAGACAAGAGAAGAAGCCATATTTCAGATGGTTAAGCCATGAATGGGAGGTTGAGAAGAAGACAGAATAGTGGAGGCAACTCTTGGAAAGAGTGATAGAGAACGGCAGATACTTACGGTAGTAGCTGGAGAAAAGTATAGGGGCAAAGGGATTTTATTTTAAGATTAAACATTCTCACCTCTTTTCTTAATGCTGACAGAAGTAGCCTGGTTAAAAACATATGAGTGAGGATAATTAGGGATTAGCATCCTTGAGAAGGTAGAAAGAGGGAGACGATAAGGTAGAAAACATGTAGAGAGATTAACTTTAGACCGGTAAATAGGCACCTCTTTCAATGAATTAAGAGCAGGAGTGAAGGGGTAAGAGGATGGGGTGGGGGGATTGAGTTTGCAGAATCCATGATAGGAAGTTCCCACTCATTTATTTATTCAACACATGTTTATTGGAGACCTACTATGTGCTGGGAACTTGTATGATGACAAAGTAGGAGAGCAGAGCTGATAAAGAATGGAGGGGGTGGTTGCTGGAAAGGAGGTAGGAGACGGGGGCTGCTGAGGGTGGGGGAGGGGGTTGCTGGAGAGGGTGTAAAAAGTGATTGAGATGTCAACATTTTAGATGCGTCTCACAGGCATCACAGTTCTTGCCTTGGATTCAGATAAGCAAATTGAATCAGTGAGACACCAAATAGCCTGCCCAATGTCACACAGTAAGTGAGGAGTGATCTCGGGCTTCTAAACTTTTCCTCTATGCCTCTAATGTCCCATTATGCTCAGAACACTCAAGAGGCAGGTAAAAGCCAGGAGGCAGAATGGTCTCTTCTCTCCTTTAACCTCCCCCCTTTAAAGGTGGAGTCCCAAGTATCACGCACTTCTAAACATTCCCTTGCTCTTTTCCCCCCCTCCATCCCCAGTGCCACTACCCTGGTCTAGCCACTCTACCTCTCTTACCTTGAACATTGCCCTGAACAGAATGAAGAAAGGGCTCCATTTGGGGAAAAATGAAGGAGGAAGAAGTGATGTGATCCAGGTCAGCAAACTGATTACATAAATGCCTAGAGAAAGGGACTATGCGTGCCCCTTAAAGCCTAAGATGGTCGCCCCCGATTCTCTTCTCATTCTTCTCCCTCCCCCTTCTAGGTTGATAAAGGTTGTTGTAGGATACATATGTGCCACAAATACACTTAATAAACAGGTAGCTTAATCTACCTAGTATTTGTTCAGGATATCTTATAATAAGGGAGGGGGAAATTAAAGCTAGAGCACTCCAAGTATGTTAATTATGTCTTTATTATCTTAATTATCAGTGGTGGTACTTAAGCTGTGATACTGTATTTTTATTTTTTCCTTCATTTTATTTTTTTTATATCTTGCAAATATTTTATTTTAAGCATGTATTTTGTAAAATAAAACAGGGTAAAGGTTTTGGTTTATTATTGTATAAATTAGAAAGTAGAGAAATATATATCTGTACTAATTTTAGGGCTACATTTTTTAGTAGTTAAAACTAAAAGAAGATTTGTAGGTTACATAGAATCTGCCTGATCAAAGAATGTGTAAAAATGTGGTTTGAGAGAAATTTGCAGCCTCCTTCCAGCAGGAACTCACATAAATCCTGATATAAGACCCACAGGTTAACATAACAGGTAATGCCTGATTATGGCTGTGGGGAAGAAATAAAAGGAAAAATAAAAATATTTCTCAAGTGGACATTTCTTATATCACCCTGCTATGAAAGTTGAAGAGGTAGTATTATATTGTGCCTGCATAAGGACATTGCTACACAAATTATGAATGTGTTTACAGTCTCCAAGTAAAAGGTTTTCTAAAGGTCTAACTTTATCCATGGGCAAACTGTGAGAAACTAGAAGAATGAGCAGTTAACACAATCATTCTGAAAACATCAAAAGCCCCAGGTGAGTAATTTTTAGAGAACATGCTTTATCTATTTCAGGTAGAAATTTCTGGAAATTCACCCAGTAGGCAGCAACTTTCCTATTTCAGACTCCATGAGAATAAAGTTTGACAATCGGGAGCACTTAAAACAAAAATTGCTGTTGAGGTGACTGTCACTCATGGTGACCTCATGTGTGTCAGAGTAGAACTGTGCTCCATACGTTCTTCAGTGGCTATTTTTTCAGAAGTAGATCTCCAGGTCTTTCTTTCGAGGCACCTCCAGCTAGTCTTGAACCTCCAACCTTTCAGATAGTAGCTGAGTGTGTTAACCATTTGTACCACCCAGGGACTCCTGAGCACTCAGGTCTTCTCAATGTGTTCCCTGCAGTCTGCTGGAAGGACTCCAGTGTAGAAATCCATGAACTTGGTTTCCTCCATGCAAGGGACCTACAGGCACATTCATAGAGGACAAAAGTCCTTGCACCCCAGGTGGGTCCTTTCAGAACCTTCTTCCTGAAGACCAAATTCTGTGTTCTGGTATTGATCAGAGTTGCTCAGAAGCTGACTCTCCTACACGAAGGGGATCCACATTACTGGCCCAGCTCAACTTGTACCCAAATCATTTTGCTGAAAACATATCTTGGGGTTGGATGCAAATAATTTTCTAGAAGGATTATCAGAGCTAGAATGTTTGGGAGTCACTGAGGAGGCTCCTTCTTTCCCTTCAGACTGGAGGGACACAGTTTGTGCAGTGGTTAAAGCAGGAGCAATGGAGACAGTCAGAACTGGGCTTGTCATTCTGTCTTAAGTTACCTGTGGGATAAGTTACCTCACCATCCTGTACTTCAATCTTCTCAAATTTGAAATTCACATAAAACAACAATGAGTGTGATGGAATGACTGGATGAGATAAAGATGTCAAGCTTTCAGCACAGTGCCTGTCACACAAGAACTCAATAAAACCCATTGCTGTCGAGTTGATGCCTACTCATAGTGACCCAATAGGACAGAGTAGAACTGCCTCATGGGGTTTCCAAGGCTGTAATCTTTACCGAAGCAGACTGTCACATCTTTCTTCTGCAGAGCAGCTGGTGGATTCAAACTGTTGAACTTTTAGTTACCAGCCGAATGGTTTAACCACTGTGCCACCAGAGCCAAGAACTCAATAGTTAGCATTATTATTATTATTGCAAGAGAAGAGAGGATTCCTACAATAATGCCAAGCCAAAGGCACTCACTTTCCCCCATGTAAAATGGCCCTGGTAGATCCCACTCTCATCTCCAAAGAAGAAGTAGCAGAGGCTCATAAACCGAATAGGGTCATAAAGGGTTTTTGAGAAATGAACCACCATTTGATTTATAGTGAAAGACTAGAGCTCACCCATGAGTTTGTGTTGATCTATAATCTATGGAAGATAGGGTATTTGGGCTTAATTCATAGGGGTGATGATGGAGTTTGCAGGGACACCTGGTCAGAGTCCCTCAGCTGTGGCAGATTTTCTCTTCTTTTGGGACTCAGATAGATATCCTTCCCCAAAGTCTGGAGACTCAATCCACCCTCAGGTAAGGTCTGAGGGGCACAGGACTGCGGGACATTCGGAGTTAGTCAACACTCCAGGCAAACATAAGATTCCTCTCCAAAATAATAAAATCTAGGATGAACAGGTTAAACTGAAGGCTAGAAGTTTATTTCTTATTCATTTCTCTCTAGGAAGGTTAGGAATGGGTGGCAAACTTGAGGTAAAGGAGATGAGAAAGTGAGTTCTCCTTTGACAGGACAGAAAAGAAAGATGTGCACAGGAAAAGATTTATTTCCTCAAGTAAACATAACCCAGAGTGTTTTTCTTATAGGTCATATTCATTTACCACTGTTGTGAAAATCATTCCCTGTCATTGTCCTCACACCATAAGTCACACTCAGAACTTCCTTATGAAGATCAGATAAGGATCAGGAAAAATGAGCTGGAGAGAACATGAGATCCTTCGCTGCCTAAGTCTGGGAATTCATAATCTTAATATGAATGGCTTAAATAGTCTGGCTAATGAACTCATTCTTAATTTCCTACAACAATGGCAGTTTCAGCCAGCTTTATATCAAGCTCAAGCAGAGACTAATTGAAAGATGGTGAATGATCTCTCACCCATTATTATTATCAGCACCACTGATTTATTTATAATTCTTAAAGGCATCACCGTTTTCATACTTTCACTAAGAAACGGAAAGAGGAAAATCCCACCAGTGGATTGGATCAAGATTTCTTGAAGTCCCTTTTCTTTATTTCAGCTGATGCCCCATTCACCTACTGTGACATCAGCCTCCCCACTTGCATCCCTACCCATGGTAACAAAGTGCTCTCAGTCTTCCCTTGAAACATTCTTGATCAAAAATTATTTTTTATTAACTTCCTTGTTTTTTCTGCTCAAGCTGTCTTATAAAAAAAGTAATGACGATGATGATAATACATAATTATAATAAAACAGAAGAGAGTAAGAGACACCAGTGGGAATTAGCGCTTCAATTTCTCAAGAACAAAATCCTTTCTCTATCTCTACCTCTTGCCTTGAATAGGTGTGGAAAAGGGTTCAACCATTCATTGACCTATGCTTTTTTGCAGTTCTAAAGATCAACGTCAGTGAAAATGAAGGACACCTTTAATGAGATGGATTGGCACAATAGCCACAACAATAGACTCAAACATACCAATAATCATGAACATGGTGCAGGACCAGGCAATGTTACATTCTGTTATATATAAGGTTGTCATGCGTTAGAGCCAACTTGATGGCAACTAACAACAACAACAAAGATCAAGGCAATAAAACCTAGCCAATGTGTCATCTACTATTAGTTCACTGAGAGATGAAAAATAAACTTCATGATTTGTGCTCTTGACCTTCTGTCCTGGGGCTCCCCATTCAAGGATGGGAGAAATAGTAAAGAGTCCGGACTAGTTAGACATTAAAGCAAACCAGTTGCTTTTAAATTGATTCTACTTCATGTCAACCCCATGTGTGTCAGAGTAGAAATGTGTTCTATAGGGTTTTTGGTGGCTGATCACCAAGTCTTTCTTCCAAGGTGCCTCTGGGTAGACTTGAACTGCCAACCTTTATGTTAGCAACCAAGCATGCTAACCATTTGCCCACCCAGGGACTCCCAGTTAGACATTATTTGGATGAAAAGGTATGCATTTGCATCTACACTCAGTTGTTAGAATTATAGCTTCATAAAGACTTGCTCCCACTCTTCTGTCCCCAGGCACTCCCAGCATTTTTACATTCCAAGACTTTTATTGTTTCGAGGTGACGTTTATGGTTATCCTTTATTGTCTGAAAAGTTATCAGAGCCTTCAATGAAGAATGATGGGTTCTCAATACTGGGGAAGCCAGCACTTCTTGTACGAGGAAAAGTCATGGAAGCTCCATAGACACTTCCAAACTTCATGAGGGACCGAATTGCTGGGCGGAGGGCTGCATGGACCATGGTCTCAGGAAACATCTAGCTCAATTGGCATAACATAGTTTATAAACAAATGTTCTACATTCTACCTTGGTGAGTAGCATCTGGGGTCTTAAAAGTCTGTGAGCAGCCATCTAAGATACCACACTGGTCTCACCCCTTCAGGAGCAAGGGAGAATGAAGAAAACAAGATACAAGGGAAAGATTAGTCCAAAGGACTAATGGACCACAACTACCACGGCCTCTACCAGACAGAGTCCAGTACAACGGGCTACCACCACTGACTGCTCTGATAGGGATCACAACAGAGGGTCCCGGACAGAGCTGGAGAAAAATGTAGAACAAAATACTAACTCACACACACAAAAAAAACAGACTTACTGGTTTGACAGAGACTAGAGAAACCCCAAGAGTATGGCCCCCCGACACCCTTTTAGCTCAGTAAAGAAGTCACTCCTGAAGCTCACCCTTCATCCAAAGATTAGACAGCCCTGTAAAACAAAACGAGACTAAAGGGGCACAACATCCCAGGGACAAGGACTAGAAGGCAGGAGGGGACAGGAAAGCTAGTAATAGGGAACCCAAGGTCGAGAAGGGAGAGTGTTGACATGTTGTGGGGTTGTTAAAATGTCATAAAACTATATGTGTACTAACTGTTTAATGAGAAACTGTTCTGTAAACCTTCATCTAAAATACAATAAAAAAAATTAAAAAAAAAAAAAGAATGGTTTGTTCTACTGTAAAACCCTGACCTTTATACTGTTAGTTATATTAATTTGAGCAGCCTCTAGCTATGACTAGAAAAAGTCTTCCTTTCCCTCCACCAACGCAGCCTATTGTTCCTTTCAAAGTGTTGAACCTCAGCACTCAGGAAGCCCTCTCTGATTTATTCCCCTCACCATTACCTTTGACCACCCTTTTATACAACACCCTTTCCCCAGCTCACATTTGGTTATAACAATAATTCCAAATTTGCATATTCATCAGTACTGTTATCCATTGCTGTTGGGAACGCAACATGGTACAGCTGTTGTGGAAAATAGTATGGCAGTTCCTCAAAAAACTAGAAATAGAACTACCATACAAAAACCAGAAAACCAAATCTGTTGCATTCGAATTGATTCTGACTCACAGCAACCCTATAGGACAGAGGAGAAAACTGCCCCATAGGGTTTCCAAGGCTATAATCTTTACAAAAGCAGACTGCCACAACTTTCTCCTGTGGGCAGACTGGTGGGTTCGAACCACTGACCTTTCAGTTAACAGTGAAGTGCTTTAACCACTGTACCATCAGGGCTCCTTCTATAACTACGTTTTATAACTACAGTAGAACTACCATAGAGTCTAGCAATTTCACTGCTAAAAATATACCCAAGGGACTTGAAAGCAGTGACATGAACGGACATATGTACACTAATGTTCATTGCAGCACCATTTGAGATAGCCAAAAGGTAGAAACAACCTAAATGCCCATCAAGGGATGAATGGATGCACAAACTGTGGCACATACATATCATGGAATACTATTCAGCCAGAAAGAGAAACAAAGTTCTGATACATGTTATGGCATGGATGGAGCTTGAATACTCAGTATTACCTAAAGGCCTATGCCATCTACATAAAACAGCTACCCAGGGTCCAAGTCCAGTATTTGGATTGTTGTGGGCAGGGTTGTGGCCCAGGCATCTGCATTTTTAAGGCTTTCCAGGATTTTCAGTTACCTAGGAGGCATGAGATCTATGGGCTGCACCTTCAGGGATTCTGATACAGTCGGTCTGGGTGAGCTTGGGCTTGGGAATGCCTAAAAGTTTTCCTAGTGATTCTGTTACAGAACTTGGTGGAGAGCCACTGACTTCTACTTCATTAATTATGCAGTATCATGGATTGAATTGTGTCCCCCCAAAATATCTGTCAACTTGGCTAGCTCATGATTCCCAGTATTGTATGATTATCTGCCATTTTATCATCTGATGTGATTTCCTTATGTGTTGTAAATGCTATCACTATGATGTAATAAGATGGATTAGCGGCAGTTATATTGATGAGGTCTACAAGATTAGGTAGTGTCTTAAGCCAATCTCTTTTGAGATATAAAAGAAAGAAGCAAGCAGAGAGACATGGGGACCTCATATCACCAAGAAAGCAGTGCCAGGAGCAGAGCACGTCATTTGGACCTGAGGTTCCTGTGCTGAGATGCTGCCAGACCAAGGGAAAACTGATGCATCACAAGACCTTCCTCCAGAGCCGACAGAGAAAGAAAGCCTTCCCCTGTAGTTGGCACCCTGAATTTGGACTGATAACCTACTAGACCATGAGAGAATGAATTTCTCTGTTAAAGCCATCCACCTGTGCTATTTCTGTTATAGCAGCACTAGATGACTAGGACATGCAGCAAGGGCTTAATGGAGGCAGATACTGCCACAAGTGGGGGGCGGGGGGTGGGGGTTAGTGTTCCTCTCTTTCCTAAGAAGTTGCAATCCCAGGAACAGCAGGGGTTAGGTGCTTTCACTGGTTCACCCCCTCTCACCCCAAGCCTCTGACACTTACCCCTATGCAAAATGGTCCCAGTAGATTTCTCCCATTTCCAAAGAAAAAGCAGAGGAGGCTAATGAACCAAATAGGTTCAAAAGGATTTTGGAGAAACTGACCACCATGTGATGGTCCATACCTACCTGACATCCATCTCCAAGGGTCATATTCTGGCTTTATGGGGTCTTGACCTTATTCAGTTTGAGGAGGAGTCCTCTTTAAGGAAAAGAATTCCAAATTACAGATAGAAACTTAAGTTCAGGCCCTGAAGCTTCAGCTTTCTTCCTGTTGTTCTTGCTAGCTACTGCCAGTTTGGCCCCCAACTCAATGCAGCCTCACGCACAATGGAATAAAATGCGGCTCAGGCCTGTTCCTTCCCATGATTGGTTAGGAATAAGAATGTTGTGATCCATAAAGTTTTCATTGGGTGATTTTTACAAGTCGATAGCCAGGCCTTTTTTCTAAGTTTGTCTTAGTCTGGAAGCTCCACTGAAACCTATTCATAGCAACACAAAAGCCTCCACTGACATATGGGTGGTGGCTGTGCTTGAGGTGCATTGGCCAGGAACTGACACCGGGTTTCCCACTTGGAAGGGGAGCATTCTACCACTGAACCACCACTGCCCACTCAGCTCCATGGTCACATGCCTCTGCAGCCCCCCAGATGGGTTTGCTGAGATTTTTAGCAACCCTTGTCCAGCTTTACAGGATAAACCTCTTATTTTGATATGTTTATTGTGCTAGGATCAGGGCCATTGTTCCCACCTTTAGGGACTGTTCTCAACCCTGGCACTGCAACAGAGATATTTCTTCCTGAGTCGCAAGCACAGGAAAGCTCTAGACAAAAGGTCATTTATTCCCCCAGAGGATGCACTCAGCTCAGTGAGAAGCATCAGCCCTAATATATGGAATGCATTTTGCCAAGACCATGACAGTTGTTAGAAATGGGCTTTTGGTGTCATTACCCCAGAGTCACCCTGGTGAAGTATGTGTCCTCTGAGTAGACAGAAGACATTAGAGCACCCTGAGCTGAACTGGTCAGATGAAAACACTGGAGTGCCTTGTCCTTGGAAGGAAATTAAGCCATTTATGGGAGGACAAAAGTTCAGTGTAATGATTAAAGCAATCTGACATTTTCATAAATTAATAAAATGTTTATAGTTGGCATAATTCATTGTGTAAAAGCATTGATCTCTCCTCCCTGAAGTCCAGAAGGAGAATTCCGGGCAGTGGGAAGAGACAGGGCCTCAGAGACGATGACAGCTGGCAAGAACTGATGATGAGCTTGCCTGCGAAGGAACCTCATGTGTGTGCACGCACAAACACACACACATACCCACACATCACTCATACACATTCACACAGTCACAAATACATGCAAATGCACACACACACTATGCACGTGCACACACAGGCATATTCCCACATACAGACACTTACCCACCCACACAGATGCACATCCATATATAGTCGTATGCGCAATTACGTATTCATACATCTGCATACTCCTCCCTCCACATACATGCACACACTTGCATACAGTCACATACTCACACATGTTCACACACAATCACATTTCTTGAGACCCAGCTCAAATCTTGCCCATTTTCTATGTCCCTCTCCCACTCTGTTGTTCAAAGCACCCACACCCCTATGCATAAAGCTGGAGCTTAACTCTGGTCCTGTATAATGGTATTTGCAGGCAGGCTCCTCTCCTTTCTAAACTGTGAGCTCTGAGGACAAGAAGAGCTCTGCTAATTCTTCAATCCCTGGCTCTTATCAAAGATCCTGAAGCATATCAGTCACTTGTATCAGTTAGGGTTCCACTAGAGAAACAGAACCAGTAGGAGAAACATAGTAAGAGATTTACTGCAAGGCTGGCAACTCTTGGGCAGACTGAAGCTGAAGTTGCTGTGCACAGGTGGAATTTCTTCTTCTTCAGGGGAGCCTCATTTCTGCCCTTAAGACTTCCAATGGATTGAATGAGGCTCACCCAAATTATCTAGGAAAATCTTCCTTACTTAAAGTAAACTGGTTATAGACTCCAATCACATCCACAGAATACTTTCACAACACCTAGATTAGAGTTTGATTGAATAACCAGGGACTGTAGCCTAGCCAAACTGACACATGAAACTAACCATCACATCACTCAACAAAGTTTACTGAACGAATGCATGAATATGAATGAGTGACCAAGTGCATCTTACTTTGTAAGGCCCTTTATGTCTGAGTATCCCTTTCATACCATAAATACTGCTCAGGTTTAGTGGATAACTTGAGTGAGGTTGATGGGGCTATTTCATGGTTACTTCCCTGGATGACTCCTGTAAGAGGACAGGTTTCTATTCACATGGAAACATGGTGGACTCCGAGTGATGATTCCCGGTCCATCAGGCACTAACTGTGAGTGTTTGGACAAGACCCTACATCCCTGAGACTGTTTCTTGACCTATAAAATGGGCGTCATAATGGCACCCACTTCATAGGTGTGATGGTTAATGTTATGCGTAAACTTGGCTAGGCTATGATTCTCAGCGGTTTGGCAGACACTGGACTGGGTGCTCTACCATATGGTAAAGTAACGTAATCACCTTCCATGATATAATTAGCTAATCAGTTGAAAGGGGGAGTTTCCTTGAAGGTGGGGCCTGCCTCCAGAATATAAATGGATGTTTCAACAAAGCTCACTCTGTCTCGACCCTGCTCTCTTCTTGTTGCCTGGCCTTTGTTTTCTGGATTTAAGCCTGCAGAAGTCTTGGACCCAGCTTGCAGATTTTGGATTCACCAGCCCCTGAAATCCTGTGAGCCAGCAGAGGTCTCCAGCCTGCCGCCTGACCTGCAAATTTGGAACTTGCCAGCATTCACAATTGTGTGAGCCATTTCTTTGAAGTAAATCTCTCTGTCTCCCTCTCTATGTATGTGTATATATATGTGAGATATTTTTGTAAGTTTCACTATGCCAAAAATTAGCATAGCACGCTTACAAAAATACCTCTCCCGGGGAGTGAGCGATTGGCAAACAAATGTAGAAGGCTTGCGTTATTTGTGTAAAAACATGGTGTATGACTAGTTTCACCCTTCTGGAGACCTCAGACTAAGACAATAGGGATTGAATGACATAATACTTTTGAAACACTTGGGACAGTACCCTTGATAAAAATCAAAAACAGTTGCTGTCGAGCTGACTTCCACTCATGGAGACCTCATGGGTAGCAGAGTAGAACTGTGTTCCATAGTGTTTTCAAGGCAGAGACCTTTCAGAAGCAGATCTCCAGGCCTTTCTTCTGAGGAACTTCTGAGTGGGTTCAAACTGCCAAGCTTTCAGTTAGTAGTTGAGCACTTAACCGATTGTGCCACCCACGGCAAACTTTACCCACAATAAGCACTAAAATAAAGATCAACTGTCATTGTTTTTGCCAATAGGTCAGCTCTTATAAAAAGTGTGTGGTCAAACTACTGCATAATTCAAAACATTTTGCTTTTGTTTTATCTGTGTCCCCGGAGTTCACAGGAAATTTTTTTCTTTTTTTTTTTTTTTTTGCCGTGAATATAGTTTTAGTTAGGGGAATAATAGCACGATTACACCCTTGACTCACCTGGAAGAAATCCAGAGGAACTAGCAAACTGAAGACTCTCCAGGGAGAGGCATGGATGATGACCAAGAGCCAAACAACACGTCCAAGCCCAGCGAGAATAAAACAGATTATCGTGATATCTCAAACTAGCCCACAAGCAAATTATCCCGTGATTCTGCTCCACTGTTTAATTATGGTAAGATGGCGAACACAGCCCAACACAAACAAACCTTTTTAATGAGCGATCACAACAAAATTAATGATGTTGACAGGTAGCAAAGCATCTCTGTTTTCTTGAGGATAGGCACAATTGTATGTGGAATTAGGTCAAGGGCCTCAGTTGGCAGGGGCAGCAAGCCCTGTGCCTGCCTTGGATGCCAGACAGCCTAGACTTCTTAGAGCCTGACCCTGTTGTTGGAAGCCCTCCATGGGGATTCTCTGCTGGTGTCCATCCAGTGCCCCTGGATGGTACCCAAGTGTGTTGTTAGAGCCCCATGCTGGGGAGGCCCCTATCCTGGGATGGATTTGCATGGGATGAGGATTTTGTCTCTGTTTCATGACTCCAGAAAGTCTCATTCAGCCACAGATAGGGCACCCAGGAAAGGAATCCAAGCATTATATATAAATGGTAAATCAGACACTTTTTCTGTGTGTATGTGAAAATACACGTAGCAAATCATACATCAATTCAACAATTTCTACATGTACAATTCACTGACATTGGTTACATTCTTCAGTTTCTCAATATCCTTTTTCAAATTGTTTCACCATCATCAACACCAACTCACTGTCCCCTAAGCTTCTCAAAACCAGACAATTTTTAAAACCCTGAGTCTATTACCTACAAAATTGTACCTTCCATCCCATGGAGAACTGGCTAGATCTATCCTCATGAGACACAGGGAAGTGGTGAGAGGGCCATTTCAAGCTGAGTTTGAGCACAATAGCATGAGCATAAAGACCCTTCACACTTCTAACTTTATGGATAGAAGGTGACTTCTGAGACCCAAATTGTGCAACGAATCTCAGAAGACTCATTCTTTTCTTTTATCCTCAAATATCCCCCCAATATAGAGTCCTGGTGGTGCAGTGGTTAAGAGCTGTGGCTGTTAACTACAAGTTTGTCAGTTGGAATCCACCAACCACTCCTTGGAAACACTAGGAACAGTTCTACTCTGTCCTATAGGGTCGCTATGAGTTGGAATCTACTTGACGGCAATGGGTTTGATTTTGGTTTATATGGTTAAATCTACCCTACCAACTGGAAACCCTGGTGGCATAGTGATTAAGTGCTATGGCTACTACCCAAAAGGTCGGCAGTGTGAATCCACCAGGTACCCCTTGGAAACTCTGTGGGGAAGTTCTACTCTGTCCTATAGGGTGGCTATGAGTTGGAATTCACTCAATGGCAATGGGTTTGGTTTTCTTTTTTTTTTGGTACTCCACCAACCAGGGCTCTGCTAGTGCAGTGGTTAAGAGTTCGGCTGCTAACCAAAAGGTTGGCACTTTGAATCCACCAGTGACTCCACGGGAGAGATACCTGGTGATCTGCTTCTTTAAAGATTACAGCCTAGAAAACTCTATGGGGCAGTTCTACTCTGCCACATGGACTCACTATGAGTCAAAATCGACTTGATGGCATGTAACAACATGTCATAACTAAGAATTTATGGTATTTGACAGGGAGGGATATACTATGTAGACAGTTCTGTGTCATCAAAAGGGTCCCTGGGTGGAGTCAACTATTGACGATGCTGGGGAAAGTGAGGTGAATGTCATGTAAGAGCTGGTTTATTCTGTGTCCTTGGAGTGGTAAAGACAGAGGGGGGAACCGTGTGGGGATATGGCTTAGATTCAGAACATCCTGGGTTCACGTCTAGTCTGACACCCACCAGCTAAGTGATCTTGGACTCGGAGAGTCACTTCATTCCTCTGGGCCTGACTTTCACCATCTGCAAAATGGGATGGAAACCACTCAGAGTGCAGCATTAGTTAAGGAATTGCAATTAATCTTGGCAGAGAGCAGCACCCATTATTGAGGGTCTAATAATAGTAGTAATTATTTCTGCCATTAACTGCAAGAGGTGCCTATTTCCTATTTCCTGCCTCTACTCTTTCTTGGTGGCCATCAATTTCAAGAGCATCTGCAGCTGGGCATGATTTCCAACAGGGAGGCAAGACTATTGCTTCCTAGCCACCGCGCCTCTCTAACAGGAGCTAAACCCACAGTGCAGTGGCTCATTTGAGTCTCACTTTCTGTAGACTCCCTGTTACAGCATTTTCTTCCATTGTGTGCATTTAGTGGAATCTGTGTTCATTAAACGTGTTGTCTTCTCCTGCCATCTGAAGCTGATTCAGCCATTAGAAGCTTCTCCATGTTTCTATAAATATTTAAACCATCCATTCTCGGTAATCACCTCAGTATAAAATTAGGAAGGATCAGAGGACGCTGATTCACCCTGATTATTAAAAAGTCAGCTTAATCTTCAGATCTGAAGTGCTTCCTGCTACTAGGAGATGATATGTGAATAAGCAGATTTGAATGTACATAGGAGTGCGTGTTTTGTTTTGCTTTGTCTTAGGTGAAATAAATCATTCCAACACCTGCAGCTCTCACACAAATTACCATGTGTCCTCATTGCAGTGGTACTTCCAGATGAACTTGGGGACACTTCTGCATGGTTTCATATTTCTCCTTGGCCACATCTGCTTACTCATCACATGTCTCAGACTTTCTCAGAGTGGCCTCTGAGGAGGGAATTCACCAGTTGACCATGCTGATCACCACTTTATACTCTTAGATTTGCAGGTTAAGTGTTCCAGAAGCTGGCAGCTTTCTTAGACTTAGTTTGTCTGAAATTGTAGTGGTCTCTCGCCAGATAGTCAGGGCGTAGTTTCGGGGTAATCAAAAATAGAATTGTGTGTGTGTGTGTGTGTGTTTTTTTTTTTTTTTTTTTTAATCCAGCCCATTGATGAAAGAATTTGGAAACAGATGGTGGTGCTGGTTGTATAACACAGGGAACCTAACTAATGTTACTGAATTCTACATGTAAAAATAGTTGAAATGGCAAATGTTTTGTTATACACATTTTACCACAGTAAAAATAAAATTAAAAAATAATCCAGCTCAGACCCCTGGGTCAAGTGTGATAAATCATTGTCATCTGCACTGTATCTTCCTGCTCCTCACCCATGGTAGACATCACTAATTGATCACAGCACTCTTTCCCACTCATCAAGGATCCGACATCATTCTCTTTCTCAACACCACACTCAGGCAGTCACCACCAGGTAACAGGATGCTTGATGAAATCTGTTTGTAGTCCTGGACTTAAACTACATTTCTTTAGTTAAAAAGGGATTTTTTTCTCTATAAAGAAGAAATTATTCTACATCAGATCAGAGAATTCTCATAAATTTGCAATTGATATTTATATTAACTCATCACAAACTATACTTCCCTTTGAAATCCCACTAATGGGTGTCTGGCCGGTGTGTGGATCCACTTCCAACACTGATAGAGCTTCCAAAAAGGGTGGGGATGTGTCAAGGTCACTGAGGGGCTTCGAGAAGAGCTGAGTAAGGACTGGAGTTTCTATATCTTTCCATCACAGGCTTTTAACATTTATCCAATCAGGCATAACATTTCTTCTGGATCTAAAATGACCTCATCCTGCTTGGAATGTCCTAGGGGTTGCCCTTGAATCCTTACACACATCACAGCATTTACACATCGTAGATTCTCAATGGTGCTTATTGCTTCTGCCCCTACTGAAGAAGTTTATTTTTTAATCTCATTTCCTGAAAGTAGGATTTCCACAAAGGTTGTTGGCTCTATAACACAGATCATGGTGACCAGGTGGCCATATCATGTTCTCTGCCTGCAGCGTCATCTTTCACCCACATTTGTGGGAAGCATAGACAGGTGGTGTAAGTCTCCAGCGGGCATCAGTGATGCATTAAGTGGGCTGTATCTGAGGCCCTGGACACATTGTCTAGACATTTTGGGAGTCCCTGGGTGGTGCAAAAGGTTAACACACAGAGACCGCTAACTGAACAGTTAGAAATTCTAGTACACTGAGAGATGCCTCAGAAAGAAGACCTGGCAATCTGTTTCCAAAAAATCAGCCGTTGAAAACCCTATGGAACACAGTTCTACTCTGGCACACACAGGGTCACCATGAGTTGGACCTAACTCGACGGCAGCTAGAGGGAACCTCTTACTTGGATGAAGTCCATCTCCACATAATTATGACATGGATATGACAGAATATTCCTAGGATATCCAGGAAGGACTCTTTTACAAAATGCTAGTGGTCTGATGGTTGTCCCAGTGTAACTCATAACCACTAGGTCATTGTGTTGCCCATCAATAAACAAAACAAAACGAAAAACAAACCTATTGCAATTGAGTCCATTCTGACTCATGGCAACCCCCTGTGTTACAAAGGAGAACTGCACTCCATAGGGTTTTCTTGGCTATAATCTTTATGGAAGCAGATCACCCTCCCTCCCCATGCGCCAGCCTGTGCTTGGCACAGGTGCAGGGGGCAGATTCTACTTTCTCATTTCTGAGGTGCTTCGGAGGCAACTTCCGAGTTACAGGTCCACCGGTTCAAGCAGGGGCTGCTGGCACCTGCTGGCCCTGGAGAACTCCTTGGGCTGCCAGGCATAACAATGTCTCTATGGCCTCTCCTCAGCTGCAGGGTCTGCTGGCTGCGCCCTCAGGATAATGCCAGCCTCTTCCAGCACAACAGCCCTCAGTGACCTCGAAGCCCCATGTTTCAGTGAATGAATTGCCAAGATGGTACACAGAGCGTTTCCAGATCATTTCCCTGCATTATTCCAGGTCTGTGGATAAACAAAAAAGCAATAATAGCTCTTGGTGGTGTTTTAATTGGCATTAGCTGTGTTTTAATTAGCAAAGGAAAGAGGCGGAGGGAGGTCAGACTTCCGTTCTTCTCCAGCTGCCACCCTTTTTTTGGTGTTCATATGCCTTCCAGGGAAGGGTTGGAAGCTCGTGGCCTGTTATGGAAGTACCTATCCAGGTTATTCATTCCCAATCAGTGTCTTTTCTAGAATCTAATTCAAGCTCAGGCTAACACCTTTGCCTAAGAAAAGAGCATTCTTTAGTTGAATGAACGCTGAGGCTCTGTTGCTTACTGTCTTAGATATCTAGTGTTGCTTTAACTGAAACACCATGAGTGGATGGCTTTTAACAAAGGGATATTTATTCTCTCACAGTCTAGTAGGCTAAAAGTCCAAATTCAAAGCATCGGCTCCAGGGAAAGGCTTTCTCTTTCTGTGGGCTCTGGAGGAAGGTCCTTGTCATCAGTCTTCCCTTGGCCTGGGAGCAACTCAGCACAGGAACCTCAGGCCCAAAGGACACACTCTGCTCCTGGCACTGCTTTCTTGGTGGTATGAGGTTCCCAACTCTCTACTTGCTTCCCTTTCCTTTTATCTGAGATAAAAGGTGGCACAGGTCACACCCCAGGGAAACTCCTTTGACATTGGATCAGGGATGTGACTTTAGTAAGGGTGTTACAATCCCACCCTAATCCTCTTTAACAGAAAATTACAATTACAAAATGGAGGATGACCACACAATACTGGGAATCATGGCTCAGCCAAATTGATACACACATTTTTTGGGGGACATAATTCAATCCATGACACTTAGCAATGCCCAGCAGTCCAGCAGAAGGTCATTTTCAGATTCAAAAACAGGTTTTGTCTTAGACAGAGAAGCAGGCTGAGTGGCATGGAGGGACGAGCGTGGCTTTCCTGAGAAAATTGTCCTCTTCTCTGACAGGTTTTCAAAATGAGGTCATCAGACTTGATTCCTGGGGATAGGAAGTGGATAGGAGAGGTGGGGGAGGGAACTCATTATTAGAATCTGTCGGGGGAGGAGGGTTGTTAAGAAGGTACGTGTAGTTTTTAAAAAGTTAATTCAATGCTTCCATTGCTTTGACACACTTTCAGCACCTTTTTTTAAATGTATTTTCCAATGACATCCAAAGAGGACATGCCATGTTTGTGTTTAGCAAAAAAAAGCATAAGTTTTCAAGAACTTGAAACACCCAGAACTGCTTTCCTAAGGCTCTCTCAGTTCTTATCTTCCACGGTTTTATTTTATGGTAAGACTCATTAAAAGCAGAACAGTGAGCATGCACCTTGTAATAGCATTTGGATGGTCTACAGAATTCAAGCTGTGTTCATGCAGCTCAGCATTTAGTAAGCATGTACTCCAGGTTTCCAGGTTGCTGGAAGCTAAGCATTGCAATATACAGCCGGATACACAGTGACTGTAACAAGGTAGAATCTAGCCCTTTTCTCCATCTGGACGCCATCTAGCATCCTACATCCAAAGACGCCAGAGCTCCAGCCTTGGGTGTGGACAAGCCTCTCCTCTAGCTCTTTCCCTCACCTCCCTCCCTACCAGCCAGTTTCCTACACAACATAAGAGAAAAAAAACAGTTGCTAGAGAGTCAATTCTGACTCATGGTGACCCCATGTGTGTAAGGGTAGAACTGCTCCATAGGGTTTTTTTTTGTTTTTTTGGTGTTTAAGCATGGATTTTTACTTTTTTGTTTATGTATTTTCGGTGAAAATATACACCACAAAGCATACACTCATTCATCAGTTTTTACATGCATAGTTCCATGACAATGTTTACATACTTCACATGATGTCACCGTTCTCCGTATCTCTGCCCAAGTTCTTTCACTGCCATTAACTTAGACTCTCTGCCCCTTAAAATTCTCATCTGTGCTTTAGAGTTACTGTTGTCAATTTGATCTCATATAGATAATTTAGATAATTCTGTAAAAGAACCCAATGCTGAAGGCAGATCTTCTTTTCAGTTCAAGGTGTAAACATTGTTTCCAAGCAATAGATCTAGGTGTCCCTCCTGTCTCAATGTATTCAGCAAGTCTGGTTTTCACAAGAATTTGAAGTCCTGGTCCATGTTTTTCTTCTTTTCTATCAAGATCTAGCTATTGGATCCTTGATCAACTCCATAGGGTTTTCAATGGCTGATTTTTTGGAAGTAGATCACCAGGCCTTTCTTCTGAGGCACCTCTGGGTAGACTTGAACCTACAACCTTTTGGTTATCAGCTGAGAGAGTTAATCATTTGCACCACCCAGGGGCTCCCTACACAACGTAAGAGTAGAATTTTCAGACATAAATCCAGCCACCTCACTCTTGACTTAGAATCCTCTGATTGCTTCACACTGCACTGGGAATCACCCCCAAGCTCGTCACCTTGGCCTCTTGGGCACCTCCTTTCCCCATTTCACCCCATCCAGGGCTCAGATTTGATTGGTTTGGAGGAGACTCAGGGTATCTTTTCTAAAGCCCACTCCAGGTCCTTCCAAAGTGCAGCAGGGCTGGCTACTGCTCTCAAGAGTTCCAGGGAGGAAAGAAATTGATTAATCTTGGAATGACCTGGAGCTGGAGTACACTAGAGTGTGGCATCCCATTGGGTCTAAAAAGTGGGTTGTTGTGCTAGGTGCTTTCACATTGATTCCAACTCATGGTGACCCCATGTGACAGAGTAGAACTACCCCATAGGGCTTTCTAGGTTGTAATCTTTATGGGAGTAGATCACCAGGTTTTTCTCCTGTGGAGCCACTGGGTGAGTTCGAACTGTTGACCTTTTGGTTAGCAGATGAGCATTTAACCATTGCACCACCAGGGCTCCTTAAAGAGTGGGTAACGTATTTAAAAGTAAAACTGGAAAAGGACATTCTGAACACAGCGAAGAGCAGGAGCAAAGTGCAGAATCAGGCAGGGATGGTGCACTGGGGGCATAAGGATTGGTCTTGAATGTGTCAGAGTGGGGTATGAGTTGCATCCCCTAGAGGAGAATGACAAACATCAAGAACACAGCATAGATATGAGGCTAAGAAGCTTGGCTTATTCTACTAGCAATGAGTGGTGGGGAGTAGGTGATATTTAACATGGGATTGTGTGGAGCTAAGCTAGGGAAGATAAATCTGGGGGAGCGTGCAGTGTGGATTCTGGAAGCTGGGAGTGTAACTGGTGGTTGCTAAAATCCAGGATGACTGGTTCTGCATTGGATTGTTTTCAACAGGAATGCAGAGGTGGGAAGGAGCAAGAGGCTAATACAAAGATAGAAATAGTAAAATCTAGTGACCAGAGGGAGGGGGCAGGTGCCCACATAGCTGAAGACATGTCCAGAGTCTCCTACCAGGGTGCTGGGACCACAGAAGCACCATCACGAGAAATGAGGAAGTCAGAAGTCAGGAAGAGACCGATGCTGAGGCAGAGAAACAGAGAGAGACATGTAGAGATCATTGTTACACGTATCAAGAGCTGGTGGGATAAAGGGACCACTATGTAGATGGTCTCTGGAGTGGACACCATGTTGGAGGGTCCTCCAGGGTCAGTGTCTGGCTACACTGAGGTCAGCTTCCATGGTTCCTGAGCTTCCAAAGAAGCAGCAGTTGGCTCTAAAGACACCATGAAGCAATCGGCAGGTGAGAAGCCAATCACTTCTGCTTTGTTTGGGAGACTGGGCTTCCTGACCCTTGATGCTGATAAGCTAAGTCTTCCAGATTGTTCTCCTGTGCGTTGGCATTTTGGATCAAAGCCAATATTTTACAGACAACATCAATCATTTCACATTTTTATATTACTTGCATCATTGCCTCTAGTCAAGATCCACTCATCCATCCCACCATTCATTCAACTGACATCAGGCCTCTGGACATTCTTCCAGGCACTGGAACAGGAGCCTCCTGCCTCATGGGTACGAGTGGAGAGCTTTGGGGATCTTGACTCTGTCACTGAATAGATCAGCCCACTCCCCTTCTTGGCCACAGCTTCCTGTCATCTAGGGATGTAACCAAAAGAGCTCCATTGCCAGTAGGAGGAAGAAATGTAATAGGTGGCTAATTGCCTCCATGACCAACCATTTCCTTTGCATTAACATGAGAAGAACTGGATGGTGCCTGGCTGTCATTGCTGAATGTTTCCATCAAAGACTCTATAGAATAATTCTGATTAAAAGGGAAAAAACACAGAACAGAATTTCAAATTCTCATGGAATCCAGCCTTTCTGGAGCCATGGAGACTGGAAGAATCCCTGAAACTACTGCCCTGAGATAATCTTTAAACTTTAAATCAAGAATACCCCTGAAGTCTTCTAAAAAAACCAACAATAGTTTAACTTACTTAGTAAAGAATGTTTGCCTTCAGCATTGTGCTTTTCTAAGAACTATCTATATAGGATAAAATTGACAACAGCAATTCAAAAGGTTAGATAGGAAACTTAGAGGGCGGTGAATTTATGTTAATGAAGGAGGAACAACTTCGAGAAGGATGGAGAGAATGGTTGCACAAGAATGTAATCAGTAGATGGCGCTCTAGGCAGAAACACCACGCCGTCCCTCCACAGCAAAGATCCGAAAAACTAAGCCTACCAGAGAATCAACAATCCTGAAACCCTAGAACACCAAATGAAGAGATAAAGAACTCAGCCAAACACCAAACGGAGTGAGAATACTAAAAGAGAACGGAGAGCGAGGAGAGACTCAGGCAGAGATTCCTTACCAGCTAACGCAGCGTGGATCCACCATCTTGGATTCCTATCGGAGACCAGTGAACGGGAGAGCAGCCTTGCAGAGCATCTGGTCAGAGACAGAATGACCGGTAAACTGCGCTTAGCTTCACACATAACCATCTTCCCACTGCAGCCTACCTACCTGCACCGAGCACTAGACATCACACCACCAAGCGGTGCAGGCACGCCCTATTGGAACCTGCCCAGCACTGACTACCGACCGTCCTGGTGGCTGCGGTGAGTGCCACAAGCAACCCGTCCCAGTGGCTCCTCCTCAGCTAGATCTGCCCAGCAGTACCACAAGAAGGAAACAAAAAAAAAAAAAAAAAATCTACAATCAATAAACGAGAGAAATATCTACTGAATGCCCCGAAAACAGCAAACAATATCGAAACATTTACAAAAACAAGACAAGATGGCTCCAATAGGCGTCCAAATTAAAACACCAGATAACTCTCCTGTGGAAGAAAATGCACTAGAAGTACCTGATACGGAACTCAAATCACTAATACTCGGAATTTTCCAAGAACTGAGGCAAAAAGCTGACAAACATGAGGAAAAAATAGACAAATTTATGGAAAATACAGACAAAAAATTGGAAGAATTCAGGAAGATGATGCAGGAACAAAATGCCAAAATAAATTCACAACTCGAAATTATACAAAAACAACAATAAGAAATCCAAAAGATAAACAACAAGATTTCAGAAATGGACGGTGTCATAGAAGGGCTGAGAAGTAGATTTGAAACCATGGAAGACAGGATCAGTGGAACTGAAGACAAACACTTGGATACAACTCTGTTTCAGGAAAACTCAGAAAAAAGAACAAAGAAAAATGAAGAGACCCTGAGAGTTATGTGGGACACAATTAAAAGCAAAAACTTACGAGTGATTGGCATACCAGAACAGGGGGAGAAAACAGAAAACACAGAGAGGATCATTGAGGAACTGCTGACAGAAAACTTTCCCAATATCATGAAAGATGAAAAGCTGGCCATCCAAGAAGCTCAACGAACCCCATATAGAAGAGACCCCAAAAGAAAATCACCAAGACATATCATATTCACACTCGCTAAAACTAAAGACAAACAAAGAATCCTGAGAGCAGCTCGTGAAAAACAAGAAGTCACATACAGAGGAGAATCAATAAGACTAAGCTCAGATTATTCAGCAGAAACCATGCAAGCAAGAAGGCAATGGGATGACATATATAAAATCTTGAAAGAAAAAAATTGTCAGCCAAGAATAATATATCCTGCAAAACTCTCATTCAGATTTGATGGTGAAATTAGGTCATTTCCAGATAAACAGAAACTAAAGGAATATGCAAAAGTCAAACCAAACTTACAAGAATTATTAAAGGGAGTTCTTCGATCTGAGGACAAACAGCTTCAGCCCTCAGGCAGGACCTAGGACCTAGGACGCAGGTTCACATGAACCAGATACCATTCTAGGAACTGAACTACAGAGGACTTTCCAAAAACAAAAGATATACAACAGGGAATCAGAGAAATCAATCAAAGGATGACAACAACATCAAAACAATGAAAGAGGGAACAAACGGCATAGGTATAGAACCTTCTAAAGGAGAGGAAGGCAAGGCGATACCAAGTAACGGTAGACTGCTTCAAAATTATAAAGATATGGGTAAAATTCATGGTAACCACAAAAAAGTTAACAAACCAACTCATAAAAATAAAGACGAAAAACATAAAGTCTCAACAAAAACAAAACCTACAAAAACAAATGAACAAAAAATCCACAAACAAAAGTAACTCAGCACAAGAGAGTAAGAAGAACAAAGAAAACTTCAGCATCACAAAAAAAAGCACTACAAAATGACAGCAACAAACTCACATCTATCAATAGTTACACTGAACGTAAATGGACTCAATGCACCCATAAAGAGATGGAGAGTAGCAGAATGGATAAGAAAACAGGATCCATCAATTTGCTGTATACAAGAGACACACCTTAGAAACACAGATATGAATTTATTAAAAATCAAAGGTTGGAAAAAAATATATCAAGCTAACAACTATCAAAAAAGAGCAGGAGTGGCAATTCTAATCTCAGATAAAATAGACTTTAAAACAAAATCTACCATAAAAGACAAAGAAGGACACTATATAATGATTAAGGGGATGATCCATCATGAAGACATAACCATAATAAATATCTATGCACCCAATGACAGGGCTCCAAAATACATAAAAAAAACTCTAACAGCACTGAAAAGAGAAATTGACAGTTCCACAATAATAGTAGGAGACTTCAACACACCACTCTCAGTAAAGGACAGAACAACTAAAAAGAAACTCAGCAAAGATACAGAAGACCTAAAGGACACAATCAGCCAACTGGACCTCATAGACATATATAGAACAATCCATCCAACCGCTGCAAAGTACACATTCTTTTCGAATGCACATGGAACGTTCTCCAGAATAGACCACATCTTAGGCCACAGAGAAATCCTCAACAAGATCCAAAATGCTGAGATAATTCACAGTATCTTCTCTGACCACAATGCCATCAAGGCAGAAATTAACACTAGAAAGAGCAAGGAAAAAAAATCAAACACATGGAAACTGAATAATACTCTGCTTACACATCAATGGGTAATAGAAGAAATCAGAGATGGAATTAAAAAATTCCTAGAATCAAATGAAAATGAAAACACATCATACCAAAATCTTTGGGACACAGCAAAGGCAGTCCTCGGAGGACAATTTATAGCAATAGAAGCACATATCAAAAAAGAAGAAAGGGACAAAATCAAAATATTAACTACAGAACTCAAACAAATAGAAAGAGAACAACAAAAAAAGCCTACAACCACCGGAAGAAAGGACATAGTAAAGATCAGAGCAGAAATAAATGAAATAGAGAACAGAAAAACAATAGAAAGAATCAACAAAACCAAAAGTTGGTTCTTTGAAAGAATCAACAAAATCGACAAACCACTGGCCAGACTGACAAAAGAAAAACAGCAGAGGGCACAAATAACCCAAATAAGAAATGAAATGGGGGACATTACAACAGACCCAACCGAAATAAAAAGGATTATAACAGAATATTATGAAAAACTATATTCCAAAAAATTTGAAAACCTAGAGGAAATGGATAAATTTCTAGAAACATACAGCCTAGCCAAACTACAACAAAGTGATATTGAAAATCTGAACAGACCCATAACAAGAGAAGAGATTGAAAAGGTAATAAAAAAACTCCCAACCAAAAAAAGCCCTGGCCCAGATGGCTTCACTGGAGAATTCTACAAAACATTTACAGAAGAGCTCGTACCAGTTCTACTCAAGTTATTTCAGAGCATAGAAGAGGAAGCAACACTTCCAAATTCATTCTATGAAGCCAGCATAACGCTGATACCAAAACCAGGCAAAGACATCACAAAAAAAGAAAATTACAGACCAATATCTCTCATGAATATAGATGCAAAAATTCTGAACAAAATTCTAGCCAATAGAATTCAGTATCATATCAAAAAAATAATACACCACCACCAAGTAGGATTCATACCAGGTATGCAAGGATGGTTTAACATTAGAAAATCCATCAACGTAATCCACCACATAAATAAAAGGAAAGAAAAAAATCACATGATCATCTCAATTGATGCAGAAAAGGCATTTGACAAGTCCAACACCCATTCCTGATAAAAGCTCTCAATAAAATAGGTATAGAAGGGAAATTTCTCAACATAATAAAGGGCATCTATGCGAAACCAACAGCCAACATCATTCTTAATGGAGAGAGGCTGAAAACATTCCCCTTGAAAACAGGAACAAGACAAGGATGCCCTTTATCACCACTCCTATTTAACATTGTGCTGGAAGTTCTAGCCAGAGCAATAAGGCAAGAAAAAGAAATAAAGGGCATCCAAATTGGTAATGAAGAAGTGAAACTGTCCCTGTTTGCAGATGATATGATACTGTACATAGAAAACCCTAAAGACTCCACGAGAAATCTACTGGAACTAATAGAAAGATTCAGCAGAGTAGTAGGATACAAGATAAACGTTCAAAAATCAGTTGGATTCCTATACACCAGTAAAGAGAATGATGAAAAGGAGATCAGGAAATCAATACCATTTTCAATAGCCCCTAAAAAGATAAAATACTTAGGAATAAATCTGACCAGGAATATAAAAGACCTATACAAAGAAAACTACAAAACACTGCTGCATGAAATCCAAAGGGATCTACATAAATGGAAAAACATACCATGCTCATGGATAGGCAGACTCAACATTGGGAAAATGGCAATTCTACCTAAAGCTATCTACAAATACAATGCAATCCCGATACAAATACCAACAACATTCTTCAAAGAGATGGAAAAACTAATTATTAACTTTATATGGAAAGGGAAGAAACCCCGAATAAGTAAAGCACTACTGAAGAAGAAGAATAAAGTTGGAGGACTCACACTACCTGACTTGAGAACCTACTATACAGCTACAGTACTCAAAACAGCCTGGTACTGGTACAACAACAGAGACATTGACCAATGGAACAGAATTGAGAACTCAGATGTAAATCCATCCACCTACGGTCACCTGATTTTTGACAAGGGCCCAAAATACATCAAATGGGGAAAAGACAGTCTTTTTAACAAATGGTCCTGGCAAAACTGGATATCCATTTGTAGAAAAATGAAACAGGACCCATACCTCACACCATATACAAAAACTACTTCAAAATGGATCAAAGACCTGAATATAAAGCCTCAAACTATAAAATTCATAGAAGAAAAAATAGGACCAACACTTCAGGCCTTAATACATGGCATTAACAGGATACAAACCATAAACATCAACACAAAAAACCCAACAGATAAACTAGATAATTGGGATCTTCTAAAAATCAAACATCTATGCTCTTCAAAAGATTTCACCAAAAGAGTTAAAAGAGAACCTACAGACTGGGAAAAAATTTTTGGACAGTACAAGTCAGACAAAGGTCTAATCTCCATAATCTACAAGAAAATCCAACACCTCTACAACAAAAAGACAACCAATCCTATCAAAAAATGGGCAAAGGAAATGAACAGACACTTCACCAAGGAAGACATTCAAATGGCCAACAGACACATGAGGAAATGCTCGCGATCACTAGCCATTAGAGAAATGCAAATTAAAACCACAATGAGATACCATCTCACCCCGGCATTACTGGCACGAATCAAAAACACTGGAAATAACAAATGTTGGAGGGGCTGCGGGGAGACGGGAAATCTTATACACTGCTGGTGGGAATGCAAAATGATACAACCATTTTGGAAAATGATATGGCGTTTCCTCAGAAAGCTAGAAATACACGTACCATTCGATCCAGCAATCCCACTCCTAGGAATATATCTTAGAGAAATAAGAGTCATCACTCGAATAGACATATGCACACCTATCTTCATGGCAGCATTATTCACAATAGCAAAACGATGGAAACAACCTCGATGTCCATCAACAGATGAATGGATACACAAACTATGGTGCATACACACAATGGAGTACTATGCAACGAGAAAGAACAACAATGAATCGGTGAACCATCTCATAACATGGATGAAACTGGAGGACATCATGCTGAGTGAAATAAGTCAATCACAAAAGGACAAATATTGTATGAGACCTCTATTGTAAAAACCCATGAAAAAATTCACATGCAAAATGTAACAATCCTTGTTGGTTACCAGGGATGGGAGGGGGGGGGAAATACTAAATAGGTAATAGGTAAGTGGTAACTTGGGTGAGAGGTGAGATAGTACATAGTACAGGGGAAACTAACACAACCTGCACAAGGAAAGGTCATGGAGGCGCTATAGACACATCCAAACCCCCCGAGGGACTGAGTTGTTGGACGGAGGGCTCTGGGGACCATGGTCTCGGGGAACATCTAGCTCAATTGGCATGACACTACTTATAAAGATAATGCTCTACATTCTACCTTGGTGAGTAGTGTCTGGGGTCTTAAAAGCCTATGAGCGGCCATCTAAGATACTCCACTGGTCTCATCCCTTCGGGAACAAGGGAGAACGAAGAGAACAGGATACAAGGAAAAGATTAGTCCGAAGGACTAATGGTCCACAGCTACCAAGGCCTCCACGGGATTGAGTCCAGTACAGCTGGATGGTGCCCGGCTACCACCACTGACTGCTCTGACCAGGATCACAACAGAGAGTTCTGGGCAGAGCTGGAGTAGGATGTAGAGCATAATTTTAACTCCCAAAAAAAAAAAAAAAAGAAAAGACCAGATTTACTGGCCTAAAGAATACAAGAGAAACCTCGAGAGAGTGGCCCCCAGACACCCTCTCAGCTCAGAGGTGAAGTTACCTTCGAGGTTCGATGTTAAGCCTGGGAATGGACAGCCCAGTAAAACTAAATGGGACTAACAAGGTACAGGAGTCCGGTGACAAGGGCCAGAAGGCAGAGGGAGAGTAGGAAACTGATGATAAGGAACACAAATTGAATAAGGACACTGTCGATGTATTGTGAGATTGTTGACCACTGCTATAGGGCAACATTTGTAGTAACTATTAAATGGGAGGCTGTTTTGTCCTGTAAGCCTTCATCTTGGGCGAGAATGGCAGCACAATTGGAAGAGCATAGTCAATATCACTTAAATGTGTAAGTAAAAAGTTTTGAAATGGTGTTTAAATAAAATAAAATAAAATAAAAAAATAAATAAACAAATGAGACTAAAGAGGTACAATAGTCCACTGACAAGGTCCAGAAGACAGAAGGGGACAAGGAAGCCCCCTGGTGATAGGGAACACAAGGTGGAGTAAGGATATTCTTGACGTGTTGTGAGATTGTTAACCATTGTCATAGGGCAACATGTGTAGTAACTGTTAAATGAAAAACTATTTTGTTCTGTAAGCCTTTATCTTAAGTGATAATAACAGCACAGTTGGAAGAGCGTAGTCAATGTCACTGAACTGTGAATGTAGAAATTTTTGAAATGGTGTATCTCTGGCCATCTGTAATTTTCATCAAAAAGAAGGTTGAGAATTTAGAGGCTTAATACGTTGTGGGGTTATTAACCAATGTCATAGAACAACATGTGTACTACTATTTCATGAGAAACTATTTGCTCTGTAAGCTTTCACCTGAAGTACAATAAAATATATAAAAATAAAAAAAAATGAATGTAATCAGTGTCATTGAATTGGACATGCAGAAATTGTTGAATTGGTGTATGTTCTGCTGTGTGTATTCTCAACAAGAACAAAGATAAATAAAATAAATTATACATATATGTTAGGAGTTCCATTGTCTCCTTCAAAGATGAATGCAAATGTTGCATGGGACCAGGCCGCTGACAAAGTCTTACAGCAAAGCAAGAGAATGCTCTTTCTGGGTTGAGAGCTTACTGCATCCCACACTCTGGGTCCTCTTCCTCCTTTGAACTTCAAAAAACTACCTGTCTTAGTTAGCTAGGGCTTCTGTAACACACATACCATAGGTGAGTGGCTTTAAAGAACAGAAACTAATTTTCTCACAGTTCTGGAGACTGAAAGTCCAAATCACGTTCTTGGGTGTACTGATTGCTTCCTTGTCAGTAGCCACAAGTGTTCTTTGGTTCCTTGGTTTACAGATGATCCTCACGTGGCATTTGTCTTTCCCAGTATGTGTCTGCATCTGTGTCTAATCTGTTCTTTGTATAACTCAGAAATGATTAGATTTGGAAACCACCCTACTCTGGAATGATCCAATGAACATAACAAAGAAAATCCTATTTCCAAACAGGATCACATCCACAGGTATAGGGGTTAGGATTACAACACATAATTTGGAGGAACACAATTCAATTTGTAACATTATCCTTCTTTTGAATCATCTAGCACAATCTGCCTTCCTCACCCCCAGACTGAGAATAATGAAAGCTTCTTATCCAATCCAATTTCTAACTGTGAGAATATGGAGTGGAGCAGGAAAACATACCTCCCCTGTCCCCAGTTAGATTTGCATCCTAGAACCAGCTGATTAATCACTAAGTTTGCTCCTCAGTTTGCTCACCTAAAAAAATAAAATGACAATAATGCCTTGTTCTTTTCAGAATGTTTGTCAGAATCACAGGAAACAATATACATAAAAGTGACTGTGTCCAAAAGTTCTTTAACTTTCTTGTTTCCTAGAAAGTTCTTCCCTTCTCTTCTCTTCTCATAGCTGACTCCTGGTCATTGTCAGCTGATTTTATGCCTTTATTACATGCTGCACTTTCACTGTAGCCTGAATCCCTTCTGGAATTAAATATGTAGCCACTGGCATTTTTATTTGTGCCTGTATCTCTCTCACTAGATCATAAGCTCTAGGCAGCCAAGGGCTGCATTTGAAGCTTCATCACTCAGAACAGTACCTGGCACTTGAGACCCACAGAGTGGATATTGTTGAATGGATGAGTAAGTGTATGAATGAGTCAATGCATCCATGCATTCCTGTATGGTTTGTGTTCATTTCTGTAAAATGCTAAAGAGTAAGATTCAGAGTCAAGAATGCAAGATGAGAATCTGACTTGGCTTTTGCATTTGTCAGCTTTGCCAAGCTCAGAACCCACCAGAAGGGTAAAATCTGTCTGCATCAGACTCAGATAATTCTGCCAAACAATGCAAACCAGGACTGAGTGTGGAAAGTTGTCTGAGAAATCACAGAGTAGTCTCCAGTAGCATTAGGATTGAATTCATATGAAATGCCCATCTTGCCAAACTGCCTTCAACCAAGAACAGAAAACAGGAATCTTTCTTGACTCAGGGAAAGTCTCAGATATCCAAGCATGATCATCTCCCAAGGATTTCAAAACAACAAGCCAGAAACTGTGCTTTTCTGATGTTTTCTGGATGCCAGAAGAGTTCCAAGCTCATGCTTGCTGTCCTCCGACTGCCTTTCTGATGAGCAACAAAGTGTTTGATTTTCTTCTAATAGATTTGTCATTTCACTTCAAGTATCCAGCACTATTGACCCATGGAACCTCAATCTCAAAGCCATTAAAATCTAATTTTCCACTCTGTGCTCCCAAGAGATTGACTAACTTTCAAAGAATAATTCATTTTTTTAAGAAAAAAAAATGCATCTCTCTCTATATATTTTTTATTCTTTAAAATAAGTCAAGGGACTTTGCCGTTAGCCCAGCCATTATTACTCTCCCCAGAATCTTTCTTGCAAAAGAACGTAAGTGCTCCTTTGACAAAGTAAAATTTGGTCAGAGTGGAGTGAAATCTGTATTTACATGGGAGAACTGCCACTTACTGATATAAAGGGCTCACTGTCATGTTTCACCATTAGAAAAACAGGACAGAAGACTCAACGTTATTTGTTTCAAAAAATAGTATATGTATCAAAGACTAAGCAGAAAAACGCTTCCGGGGGAAAGTGTCTTCTTGCAAATTTCAGAAAGTCCAATACCTTTAAAGTTTAATTTATTTTTCAAGTGTTAAACTGAACCTCTCAGTTTAAAATTCTGGTATCTGAACTCCTAATGAGGTACCACATAGGCAGTTGTCCATAAACCCATGTACAGAGATCTCAATCAACTGATGAGAGTTGTGTGTAGTCCATTACGTGGAGGGCATTAAACTTACTCCTTCATAACAAAACCCAAGGTGGAATCCTGGACAGGATCCTGGAAGAGAAGAACAAAAAACAAACACACAAAAAAACAGATATTAGTGGACAACCTGGTGCAATTCAAACAAGGTCTGAAGCTTAGTTAATAGTATTGTACCAATGTTAAATTTCCTGGTGTGGGTAGCTATTGTTATTGTTGTTGTTAATTGCTGTCCAGTTGGCTCCAACTCATGGTGACCTTACAAGTAACAGAACAAAGAGTTGCTGGGTCCTGTGCCATCTTCATGATCATTGGTATGTTTGAGTCATGTTTTTTGGCCATTCTGTCAGTCCATCTCATTGAGGGTTTCCCTCATTTTTGCTGACCCTCTACTTTACCAACCATGATGTCCTTTTCTAGCAATTGGTCTTTCCTGGTGATGTGTCTAAAGTAAGTGAGCTGAAGTCGTGCCATCCTTGCTTCTGAGGAGCATTCTGGTTGTATTTCTTCTCAGACTGATTTGTTCGTTCTTCTGGCAATCCACAGTATAATATTCTTCGCCAACATCACAGTTCAAATGTATCAATTCGCCTTCTGTCTTCCTCTTTCACCGTACAGCTTTCACATGCATACGAGATGATTGAAAAGACTATGGCTTGGGCCAGGTGCACCTTAGACATCAAAGTGACAACTTTGCTTTGTAACATTTTAAAAGAGTCTTTTGCAGCTGATTTGCCCAATGCACTATGTTGTTTGATTTCTTGACTGCTGCTCCCATGGACATTGATTGTTGATACAAGCAGAATGAAGTCATTGACAACTTCAATTTCTTCTTTATTTATCATGATGTTCTGTATTTTGAGTGCCTTCCAACCTGAGAGACTCATCTTCTAGCAGTATATCAGTGTTCTATTGTTATCCATAAGATTTTCAATGGCTAATTTTAGGAAGTAGATTGCCAGGCTTTTCTTCCTAGTCTATCTTACTTTGGAAGCTCTGCTGAAACTTGCCCTCCATGGGTGACCCTGCTAGTATTTGAAATACCAGTGGCATAGCCTCCAGAACCATAGCCAAATGCAAGCCAACACAGTATAACACTGGCAGGTGGGTGGTGGTTGTACTAGGTGGGTGGTGGTTGTACTATGGTTATATAAGACATTGAGATTAAAGGAAGTTGGGTGAAGGATCTAGGAGAACTCTGTACTATATTTGCAACTATTCTGTAAATCTAAAATTATGTCAAAATAAGAAGTTAAAAAGAATTTACTCCACATATTCGGAAAGATTTGGAAAGAATAGTGCAAAACATAGGTATAATTGGTGCAAGATATAAGAGCCAGTGCCTTGCTCTAAAGCTCCTGTAGTGGGACGTCCTCAACCCAGTGAGGCTAAGTGCTAGAAGGTTATGCCACGACAGCAACTTCACTTGGATGCCATGGTTTCTTTATACAACCAGGCTCTACTATGTGCACACTGACTCCTGAGGAATGTTAGTATCTGCAATGGAAAAGTCTAGAAAGAAGCAGCAACTGTGAAGCCCACTTGTGCCTGGATTGGGCCATAACAGTACATCCTGGCATGAACTGTGCAGTGTCTGGTGCACAGTAGATGCTCAAAAAGTGCTCATTAAGTTGACTCTTGAATTTCAAGTAGCAGCCAATGAACATACTATCAGTGTGATTTTTGGAAGCTTATTTTAAAAGGACTAACCTGTAATCTAAGGAGGATATTTGAGTTGGTCCCAAACACTTGGACCTGAGTATCATAAAGTAGGGCCTGGGTAGTTTTACATGATCACAAAGATGACATAAGGGAAAACGCTAGATTTTGAGTTTATATCTGGACATCTAGAAGGGAGGTGAAATTAGCAGCAAATGTTTGAGACTGGTGTACTGGATTAAATAGTGTCCCCCAAAGATTCATGTGTACACCAAACCTGTGAATGTGACCCTAGTTAGAAATAGGGTCTTGGCAGATGTAGTCAAGTTAAGATAAGGTCATACTGGATTAGGGCTAGCCCTAATCCAATGACAGGTGTCTTTATAAGAAGAGGAGGAAGATTTGGGCACAGAGGCACACAGGGAGAACACCATGTGATCATGGAGGCTGAGATTGGAATGATGTGTTTACAAGCCAAGGAATGCCAAGGATTGCTGGCAACCCCAGTAGCTAAGAAAGAGGCATGGAAGGATTCTTCCCTAGAGCCTTCAGAGAGAATGCAGCCCTGCCGACACCTTGGTTTGTACTCTCTAGAACTGTGAGCGAATGTATTTCTGTAGTTTTAAGCCACCAGTTTGTGATACTTTGCTATGGCAGTCACAGGAAATTAATATAACCTTTTAAAAGTAAGGGCCATTATGTTCCAAGGGCACAGTACATGAAAGACTAGTAATCCCAGGTAGGTTTGAAATGGAAAAATGCATCCGGGGGGTCGCAAGTGGTCCTGTGATGACTACCCTTTTGTTCATCCCCACACAGATGGGTTTTTTCCTTTTGCTATGGAAAAGTTAACTAGCTGCCATCAAGTCAATTCTAACTCCTGACGACCCTATGTGTGTCGAAGTAGAACTGTGCTCCAGAAGGGTTTCAATGGCTACCTTTTTGGGAAGTAGATTGCCAGGCCTTTCTTCTGAGGCATCTCTGAGTGAACTCCAACCTCCAACCATTTGGTGAGCAGCTGAGCACGTTAACTGTTTGCACCACCCAAATTAAACCAGCCTAAATTCTCTCTGTGCTCTGCAACTCAATACTTCCAGGAGTCATTTAGTCAGCCCCATTCACTCATGAGAGCAGCCATTTTGAGGAATTCTGATTCATTTTGGTGAATTTGATGAATGAGGGGAACTTGGTGAGAGAAGGCAGCACTGGGGGGATATTGGAGGGCAAGGTGGGCCATTCCAGCCCCAGCTCTGCCAAGTCCTTGCTATAAGATTGGGCAAGCCACTCCCCACTCTGTGTTGTTCCCTCATATCCAGCATGGATAATGGCAACCCTGTTGTACCTGGTTGTAATGAGGGTTGAATGCACTGACAGGCACAGAGCACCCTGCAGCTGTTCCTGGGCTGATACATGCTCTTTGTACAAGTCAGTGGTCATCATTATTGTCCGTGATCTTGCTGCAGCCCAGCCAGGGTCTGGCTGAGGCCACTGGACACAGATTTCTGCAAAGACAGTGTCTTGTGGCATAGCCAGCTCCAGGCAGGGGCTCCTGCACAGGAGGAAAACCAGACCCTGAGACCACCCAGCAGTCTTGCTTTTCTGTGCCAAAGGGATGAACAAAGGTGGGGGATGTAAAAAGCCAAAAAGGGCAGAAGTGCTGAAAGAAACTGAAGAGATGGGCTAGGAAGAGGAAATCCTGCAGGGACAGGCAGAAACCGACCCCATCCTTATGGTAGAGACGTGGGCATGGCTCCATTGTGGTGGGGGGTGCCTCCCTGGAACGCCAGCTCCCACTCCCTCTTCTCTTCTGCTCACCCCCATACACTCCTCAGTCCATCGCAGAGTACCCAAGCATTCACTCTTTACATGTAGAGGGCATCAGTATTGTTTGATATTTATAAGCCTCCCTCTCAGAAATGATTTCAGGAAGCTTCAACTAACAAAACACAAAAATAAGACAACCTGAAGCAAAGACATGGAAAAGTACTTTGAAATTGTTTGTGAATGCTTCTGAAGAAATCATTTGAACAAATACTGACTAAATGTCTATGCTCTGCAAGCATTATTTTTATTCCAGGGTGTGGAGGGGGGGCTCTTTAGAATGATGGTGAGTGTTAACGGAGTGTCTACTATGTGCCTGGCGTGGGGCTGTGGGCTTTAGAGGGATCACTCACTGCACCCCGCAATAACCCCAAGGGAAAGGTAACTACTACCCTCATTTCACAGAGGAGAGCATGGAGGCTTAGTGACGTTAAGTGACTTGGAAGTTCTGGATTGAATGGGTCCCCAAAAAAGATATGGTAAAGTCATAACTCCTGTACCTGTGAATGTGACCTTGTTGGAAAATAGGGTCTTTGACGATGTTATCAGTTAGGTTAACAAGAAGTCATACTGGAGTAATCCAATCTGAACGGTATTCTTATAAAAGAGGAGAAGAGACAGAGAGACACAGAAGTAAGGCAGCCACCTGACGATGTCAGCTGAGACTGGAGTGGTGAGTCCACAAGTCAGGTTGTGCTATGGATTGCTGGCAGCCACCAGGAGCTAGGACAAAGGCATGGAACAGATTTGCCCTCAGAACCTCCAGAAGGAACCAACCCTGTTGACACCCTGATTTTGGACTTCTAGCCTTCAGAACTGAAGTGATATTTCTGTTCTTTTCTGTACTTTGTTATGGCAACCCTAGGAAGCTCATACAAAGTTGCATAGCTCAGCAGTGGCAGAACTAGGGTTAAAATCAAACAGCCCACTTCCAAGCCCACAACCCCTGTGCTGTCCCATAAATCTCATGAAATTGGTAAGGCCTTACTCCTTTTGTGGGGGAGGGGGGTCTGTAACCCTTGGCATCTAGCTCTTTGCATACAGGAGACACTCAATAAATGCTCTTGAACCAAATGAGGCCAGTTGTTAATGTCCTGGTGAGCTTTCCATTGCTAGGCTCCTGAGTGTAGATTCCAGAGGGCACCGGGAGCAGGGTGCAGGGTCGCCTTCTATGACAGCTCAGCAGCGCTTAGAAATGTGTATCACACCACGTCTGCGGGTTCACGTCTCTAACAAAGTTGAAAATTTAGATTCTCATTAGGCAGAAGAGTCTGTTCCATACTTATTTCATCTGGGTAAGAAGGGCTGGAGTGAGTGCAATCAGATGGAATTTGCTTAAGTGTCTTCAGAAGCGCACGCTGGGGGAAGCAGCTGCAGCCGATGTTCCCTACATTCGGTTCCTTCTTCAGTACCATCTGTTTTCCCACAAAGACATGTTCCCTACATCACTCCATATATACATCCTCCCTATTGTATACACACACACATTCACACAAACACAGTCTTCTCCCAAAGCAGAATTTGTGTATGCCATCAACATTGCCATGTGGCCAAGTTCATCTGAATATCATCTGAGCCAAGAATCTAAATTTGGTCCAGAGAAATCCCCAAGCCCTGGGTAGTGTACATGTGTGCAACTGCAACGCGCGTGCGCACGCACACACACGCAGGCATATCTAAGTTCTGGCACATAGGGCACGTGCCCCTGGTGCTGCTTGCGGGGAGGAGGTTTATTAGCTTTCATAGTTTCTATTGCCAGCTGTGAGAGATCATTCAGCAATTTAAAACTAATTGCCATAGGCACTATTTTCCAGAGATACACCACTGCACACACACCACCTCTGCCCCATGTCCAGGTCCGCACCTGATGCACAGAACATCCTGATATGCACAGAGCAATGAAGAGGGTTCATTTGCTCTGATTCATCGGGCCTGATGATCCTTTTGAAAGTGGTGCTGCTGCATGTCTTCAAGCTAGAAGGCAAACCTTCAAGGGTATGTCCTGTCACCTGAAGTTCAGTATGGCTTAAATGAAGCCCCAACCCACCAGCCAGTTGCTTTTTTTCTCACACTGGCCATCTTCATTTCTGCTGTGCCTCATGCACTGATGGGACACCTGGGTATTGCCTAGGACCTCTGCCTCCTGATCTCCCATATCTAAACCTCAAGCCTAGTCTTTCGTGTTTCACTTTTCCATACCTTCTCTTACGTCTTACTCCTCAGTCCCCTAGTTCAAGATCTCATGGACTACCCCTGTAATATCATCCTTCCATCCTACTTCCAGGAGTTCCTGGGTAGTACAAATGGTTAAGCACTCAGCTACTAACCAAAAGGTTGGTAGTTCTAATCTACCCAGAGGTGCCTTGGAAGAAAGACCCGGCCATCTACTTCCAAAAGACAGCAGCCCTTAAAAGTGCTATGGATCACAGCTCTACTCTGAAACACAAACAAATGGGGTCTCCATGAGTCAGAGTGGACTCGATGGCAACTGATCTGGTTTGGATCCTACTCTGATCAACCAGATCAATCCATTTTCGGTGAACATCACTTTGTCTAAACCACTTCCTGCTCGAAACCTCCAATGACTCCCTATTACCTGTAGGACAAAGTCACCCAGTCCCAGCTCCTTTAATGCAGAAGTCCCATCTTTAATCTAATTAAGAGGCATTTGATCCCTTCCAGTGATGGGGAGCTTCCCTTAAATTAAACAGACAACAAGGCAGAGTGGAATGGCCATGGGTTTGGAGCTATAAAGACCTGGGTTCAACTCCAGGACTCCCTTGGTGAGCCCTTCCTTTAACACTGCCTACTTAAAGTCAGGATTGTTAGAAAGCCGAGCCCGTTTAAGCGAACACAGCTTCAGCATAGCCAATGTTAGGGCAGGAGGTTGTTGCTTTATTTTCCTGAGTTCTGGACACGTGTTTAGGGCAATAACTAAACATAGGCAGGCATCAGAGATGAAGTCAGAGGACATGTAAAACAATGGCAACCCCACTAGCTTTGCCATTGTTCACTTGGTGTTTACTTCTTCTTTAGCTGGCTCACTTCCATCTTTGACAACAGTCGACATTGCCAAGGTGAACAAGCAACAACTGCACAGAAGTGGAAAGATGCCCAGAAGCAGCTGACCGCCAGGTAGCTCTGATGTGGCCAGGAAGAGGCACCAAACTCCCTGTTCTCATGACCCTACATTATCCCATTGCCTGGACTTGGTTACCTAGATCAGTAGCTACAAGCTCCCAAGCAATGCCTGGGTGATGCACAAGGACGCCTGTGCACGAAAGACATCAAGACCCCCGGAAGGGTGAAGAAGATGAGTCCCCATCTCTCCTCCATTCCACCTTCCACCAGCGAGTCTCCCGTCAGGAGGGGAGCAACCACTGGTTTCCTTCTGTAGTGGTGATTTGTATTCCAGCAAAATTACGTGGCACCTCCAAATGAAAGCAGATTCTGCTAATGTTTTTCATAATGATAACACTTTGCAGGACAAGTGCTTTTTAAAACTCAGAGATGGCAGTGCTGGAGTGGCATTTAAAAATGGAGTTGTTAGACAAGATCCAGGGAAGCTCTGTAAATGTCAAACATTTTATCCACTGGGTGAAGTGGCAAGTTAGACATATTTTCCCCCAAACTTGATTAAAATGGAAAGTGCCTTTTGAATATTAGTTCCTGTTTCATATTATGTTAGTTATGTGGGAGTGAAGCAGAGAGAAAGGGAGAGGAGGGGAGGAAGGGGGAAGGAAAAGAGATGGGCTAGGGGAGCCACAGGCACTGGAGACATCAATTTAGGTGTTTGCACAGACGAAGTGAGACGCTTTCAGCTTGGGAGGCCCAGAGGGGGCAATAGCTTTTGAGCAGAATAAATACTTCTGATGGACTAAAGCATGAGAAACCTGCTCTGATTATAAACTGGAGTGGGATGGCTGCGTTGATTGGCTGGCAGTTCTCTATGGAAGAATAAAGGCCCTCAAGGGGAACCATATTTATGTTGGAAGACAAGTTTACTCAGCATATAGAATGCATATGGCTTCAGATGGCGAAATCCGAGTGGTTTCTGCTCGGGGCCAGCAGCTATGTTCACACGGCGAGCTGCACTCTGGCCACCCCAATGATAAAGCGTAGGACCAACCCGAATCCCAGTCAGGGCTCTGCACAGGATGAGGGGCAGCGTAGACACCAGGACATCGTGCCACTGGGACTGCTCAGGTAATGGCCAACAGGCATGTCCACCGGTGAACAAACCAGACCCTAACCCTGCTATCTGGTATGCTTCACAGCCACTTTAATCTGCACACAGGGAATGGAGGACTGTTGATGTGTGGCCAGAATCCACAGGGGCTCTTAGACTGCAGTAATGGAAGCCTATTAAAGCTAGCATGAAGAGCAAGAACAACAAAAATGGAGGGGCAGGGGCAGATGGTTATTTAAAAGACACAGGGATGTCTCCCAGAGCCCAGGAGCCATAATAGCTGTAATGCACGGGGCTTCCAAAAGGAGCTTTTGGGCCAGTATACTGTCTCCCCAGGGTTCCTGTTTCCACTTCCCCAGGCACATCTGCTGCAACCCCTGTCTCTGAAGAAGTGTCCCCTTCATTTTCTAGACAGCAGGGCAGTCCTGCTCAGGACTCAGTGGTGTATACATGGGATGGGTCCCAGCCCATTGCCACTGAGTCAATTTTGACTCATAGTAACCCTATAGGACAGAGTAGAACTTCCTCATAGGGTTTCCTAGGTTGTAATCTTTTGGAGCAGATTGACAGATCTTTTCTCTCCTGGAGACAGTGGTGGGTTCGAACCTCTGACCTTTTGGTTAGCAGCTGAGTGCTTAACCACTACATCACCAGGGTTTCTTGGGATGGGTCCAGCCACTCTGAAAAACAGTTTCCAGTTATCAGTCTCAAACACCCACAGACACCCCAATAGATGTTTGTTGTATGTAACTAAAAACTAAGGTAAGTTTGGCAGCCCATGGCCTCAGGGGATCCAAAGAGGGAACCTGGAGGTGTATGCCCCACCCCAGGATCAGGCAGGAGCTACAGTGTCCTAGGAAGGAGCAGAAGGGAGCCAGGAAACACTGGCTTCTCATCTTTTCTAGAGACCTACATGAGGTCGGTACCCCTTTACATGTCTCTGCTTTCCTTGATTCTTTCATCCTGTTTTTCTCCACTGGAGAAGCTGATTCTTTAGCATGGATGTGCTTCTTAAAAATCCACATTCCTCCAGGGCCATCTCTAGGCAGCTGTGCAGAAAGCGAGATGAGCATGATACCCTCCCGACTTCCCTTCCTTATCTCTCACCCTATCCCCTCTTCTTCCCTCACCTCTTTCTCTTGGACACACACTGCTGAGGGGTTTCCTTGTCCACCACTGTGGCCTCACTGCCCAGCAGAACACCTGTCCCTGAGTAGACACACAATGAATAGCCATTAAGGAATGAGGTGGCATCCCTGGGTAGTGCAAATGGTTAGTGTGCTTGGCTGCTAACCAAAAGGTTGGAGGTTTGAGTCTACCCAGAGGTGACTCAGAAGAAAAGCCTGATGATCTATTTCCAAAAAATCAGCCATTGAAAACCCTATGGAGTACAGTTCTTCTCTGAAACACACGAGGTCGCCATGAGTTGGAATCTCCTCAGGGGCAACTGCTTACTTATTGGTAAGGAATGAAGGATCATTCTGAGAACTGAAACTGTTTAGCTAAGATGGCAGGCATGGGAACTGGAGTCCGGAGCAACGGGTGGTTATTTGGTCATCTGTCCTCTTAAATCAGATCTTCAGAGATGCTGTTCAGATCCCCACCCATCTACTTGAATGGGGCTTGTCCTTTCTTCCCAGTAGGTGTCTCCTCTCTGCTGCTACTCAGTGATCCAATCTGCCATTGATTTCCAGCACCCACAGGGATAACTGATAACTCCTGATTCCAGAAAACTAGGTG
Source organism: Dugong dugon (assembly GCA_030035585.1). Taxonomy (NCBI): domain Eukaryota; kingdom Metazoa; phylum Chordata; class Mammalia; order Sirenia; family Dugongidae; genus Dugong; species Dugong dugon. The sequence continues at coordinate 28,419,477 of CM057462.1, forward strand.
TGTTTTTGTGTTGAATTGTGTTCCTCAAAAAGATATGTGAATATCCTAACCCCTGTACCTGTGAGTGTGACCTAGTTTGGAAAAATAAGCTCTTTCTTTGAAGATGTTATCAGTTAAATTAATGGGGTCATACTGGCATAAGATGGGTCCTAATCCTAATCCTGAGTGGCATTTTATGAAAGAGCAGAACAGACTTGGAAATAAACAGTCACACACAGGGGGAAGACACTCTGTGAGGATCTGCCTACAAGCTAAGGAACGCCAAGAAATGCCCGGGACTAGAGAAGCTGAAAGAGACAAGGAAGGATCTGCCCCTAGAGCCTTTAGAGAGAGCATGGCCCTGTCAGTGCCCTGAATTCACACTCCTAGCCTCTAGAACTGTGAAAGAATAGCTTCTGTTATTTAAAGACAGCTACATTGTGATATTTGGTTACAGCTGCCCCAGGAAACTAAGGAAAGGTGTGTGGTCAGGTGGTCATTCCTTAGCATCTGCCTGCTATCCCATGGAATGGTTACTTAGGTATCAATAAAGCATACCGATACACACACAAAACCAAAAAAAAACAAACCCGTTGCCGTTGACATCTTTCTCTCATTGAGCGGCTGGTGGGTTTGAACAGCTGATCTTTCAGTTAGCAGCGAGTGCTCAACCACTGTGCCACCAGGGATCCTCGTATAGACACATGCGCATATTAAATTATAAACACACCCACAAGTATATGCACATACTATATACATGTTTATAGACATTATTTTACTTCAGATGACTGTTATCTGGGTGACTAGAAGTGGTTGTCTCCATAAAAGACCTTGAGAGGGGGCTGTATTAACCTGGCTGATGCCTTGCTCTTGCCTGGTGCATCTGTGGTTGCAGATGAAGCCGACGGGCGCTCCCGTAATAAAAACATTGTTGTGCAGTGAAATCACTCCTGGGCCCTGCTCACAGGCTCAGGCCATTCGAAAATATACAAGGTTAGGAAAACAGCAGTTGTCAATATAATTCTTTTAACTGCCAACACGGAGGGAGAGAGGGGAGACGCAGCCAGATGGAATTAGGCACTCTGTCGAGATCGTTGGAATGAGCTGTAACGCCGCGCATCCAAAGCTGTTTGTGATGTTGCCATCATATTAATGCACTTTTCGAGCTCCCTCATAGGAAATTGGATATTTTTCTGTCCTGTGATTTTTGATGTGGAAATTGTCCATTGCTCTCACATCACATTGAGTTCTAAAATAATATGCAAGGTTGCAATTCAATGTAATCTGGATGAAATAAACTTTTGCGGTTGCATATGAGAATTCCTTTTGAACTGGAGGACCACAGGTCTGAGTTTATATTATCAACTAATATATTTTCAACAGGCTTTTGACTTTAAGTTAAACATGAGCAATTGCTGACACACAGCCTGGATATATTAGGAGTAATTTAACACGAAGCTATCATCATCATATCATTTTCTCCTGGATTCCTGACTCTGAGTTCCTTTGGCAGTCGTCAGCTGTATTACTTTCTTCCCCTCTGGCGTCTCCCAGAGTCTTCATTTGTTCTTTCTCTTCTTGTGATAATTCAATTTTTTGGAGGTAATGGCTATTTAAAGAGTCAGCCATAATATGACTCCTGTTTTTCTCTGCCTTGTTGTTGTTGTTAGTCGCTGGCGAGTCAGCTCTGACTCGTGGCGACCTTATGTACAACAGAACAAATCATTGCTTGATCCTGCACCATGTTCATGATCATTGGTATATTTGAGCCCATTGTTTAGACTATTGCGTTAATCTATCTCATGGAGGGTTTTCCTCATTTGCACTGATCCTCTACTTTACCAACCGTGCTGTCCTTTTCTAGTGGCAGGTCTTTCCTGATGACTTGTACAAAATAAGTGAGCCAAAGTCTTGTTATCTTCACTTCTAAGGAGCATTCTGGTTGTATTTCTCTAAGACTGATTTGTTTGTTCTTCTGGAAGTCTTGATACAGTCAATGGCTTCACCAACTTCAACCACCATAGTTGGAATCCATCAAGTTTTCTTCTGTCTTTCTTTTTTGTATTTCCAACTGCTTCATAGGCATGCAAAAGCTGGACAATGAAAACGGAAGACAGATTTCTTTGCCTACAATCTGTTTTTCTGCCTCTACTGATCCCAATGGAAGCACAATGAATACAATGATGAGTTACTATGCTTCTGGAAGTTTCTTCTTCAATTTTCTATATATATTATCATAATCAGTTATTCAAAGTTTAGAGGCACATCCACTTTTTCCAACTGAAGAAAAAATACAAGCAGATAATATTAAAACAAAGTCAGAACTACAAGAATGCACCACTGCAGGAAAGCCCCCCCAGTGCATGAACAGGAAAGAGGGGCTTTTCACACTAGGCCACCTGATGGGGCATTTGTGGTCTGTTACCTGCTGAACACTGGGAGGTGCTCCAGGAGCAAGGGAGGACTAGCCATAGTCCCTGCCCTGCCCTTGCAGGGGAAGAGGAGAACCAAGCCTCCAACCTGCATAACAATTTGGTGGCCCTATTATTTTCTGTTTTGATTTTTTTTTGTTTGTTTGATGCCGTGTATTTTCATTAATGGAAGTATGCTAAGTCATTGAGTGTGTTTAAATTTTTAGTTGGTAGTATGGACTATGAGAAATATTGTCTGGGACTACATGATTACCACTGAATTTTTGTGTTCTCAAGCCTGCTAATTGATGGGTGACAGTCTGTACCAATGAACTTTGGTTCCTGAAAATATGGTGGGTGCCTTCCATTAGGATATATAGGGAATCTCTGGTTTTCCAAATATGACACAAAAAAATCAAAATCAAACCCACAAAAGCTCCCTAACTATCACACAGGAAACCATAAATATGCTTAGAAGTCTTATCTAGGGATACAAAAGGCAAAAGAAACAACGTTTTTACCCAATCACACGTCCTTACTTACAAGTGTTATACTCAAGGTATTTTGCTTCAACGAACATTTCTTTCACCTTTTGCCATTACCTAAGTCCCCACTGAAGGGCAGCAAATACTTTCAGTGGGAAAAGTATACTCCCAAAGAACTCCCGAGGCAGAAAAAGTGGTTGGGATACTGTACGTCCATGGATCGCCAAAGGGATGACCAAAAGTTAGAAGATGATGAGCCTCTGGAAAGGGGGTTTAGAAAGGACACTGGAAATTCAGAAAGGTTGTTTAGAGCTTTGAATCCTTTAACAAAAAAGGAAAGTGTTCTTCATGATGAGGAAAAAACAAACTTACCTTTTAAAAATCATTAGGAGTCCCTAGGTGATGTAAAGAGTTAGTGTGCTTGACTGCTAACTGAAAGGTTGGAGGTTCAAGTCCATCCAGAGGTGCCTGGCAATCTACTTCTGAAACATTAGCCTCTGAAAACCCTAGGTAGAACATTTCTGTTCTGATACACATGGGATCACCATGAGTTAGAGTAGTCTTGATGGCAGCTGTTTTTTTTTTTGTTTGTTTGTTTGTTTTTGTTTTTGTTTTTGTTTTTTAAATCTTTCCTAAAGTATAATTTTATGCCAAACAGATTTTCCAGAAAGCAAAGTCCTTCCCATCCTCCAAAATGTGTCTGTTACTTGCGGACACATCTTCAAGGGTAGGTTCACTTTGTCGACTCTCTTGGAGGCACTTCATCTTTGGGGTGACATTCTGCTTTGAAACACTCCTCAGCCTTGTCGTCACCGTTTGGGGATTAAGGAGGAGGGATACTTCAAGGCAGTGAAGGACCCCACCCCCCAACCCTTGGTGCCTTCTGCAGAGTACTACTTTACAGGGCAGAAATTGAAATCGGATTCTTAGGAAAAGAGTTTGCAATATGTAGAACATAGATTTCTTTTTTAACCAATGACAGATGTCTGTATCAATTTCCGACTGGAAACAGATGGCAAGTTCTTACAGGGTATTTGAAGGTAATTTAAGAAAAAGACTATTTGCAAAGGTGTGAGCAGTGTGTAGGGAAACTACAGGATTAGTTCAGGATATTGAGGTAGTAACATTGGGCCCATAGGCTGGAACAGACTAGGGATGGAGAAGTTTCTAGAACCCAATGACAGAGAGCAGTGTTACATGGGCATCTGATGGGAGCTGAGATCTTCAGTCGAGGGTCCCAGTCAGACTGAAGTAACTCCAGAAGGAAGCAGCAGAGTAAATACTCCAGGCTCTCTCTTCTCAGCCTTGTCTCCTGCCATGCTGTCTATTGGACAAACTCACCTGGAAAGTCCAGGGAAAGGAGTCCACAGATAGAGGAAGGCAGCTCAGGACAGAAAGCAGGGTGAGCAAGGGTGGATAATATATCATGAGGGTCAACAGAAGGTTATCTGGCAGAATGTGACATTCAGATTTTCCTCCCACCCTCGGGCCGTTTCTTCTCAGTTTCTTTTGTGGAGTCTTCCTCACCCAAACCCTAAAGTGATGAGAGGTTCTCAGGGACCCAACCTCAGCCCTATTATCACTCAGTATGCTCTTCTTTTGTCTCATGGTTTCAGTCACCCCTGGTCCCTAGGTGACTCCTAAGTCTGTATCTCTCCTAAGTCAAAGAGCCATGTTCCTAATTGTCAATAAGAGGTTCCAGAAAATGCAAAAAATAGATGAAAGGAAAGGAAACTGGGTCTCTGATTCACCACCTGGAAGGTTGTCTTTGAACACCTAGGAGTTCAAGAATGTTAACAAAATCCACTCTTACGGCTGAAGGTCATTAAGATCTAGGCACTGTCCTCCTTGGATGCCCCAAAGACACTGTATAGAAAGCAGGGTGTCTGAATCACAGGCACCTCTCCAACTCTCAGCCACCCAAACCAGAAACTCAAAGTTATCAACTCATTATTGCCCCGTTATCTTTCCTCATAATTCATATCCAGTTAGTCATCAGGAACCTGGTTGGAGCAAGTGGTTTGTGATTGGCTGCTAAACAAAAGGTTGGCAGTTTGAATTCACCCAGTGGATGCATGGAAGAAAGGCCTGGAAAACTGCTTCCCTAAAGATTACAGCCAAGAAAACCTTATAGAGCTCAGTCCATAAGGTCACCATGAGTCAGAGGCCAACCTGACACCAGCTAACAACAACAATTAGTCATCAGTGCCTGTTGTCTCCACTGCCTGTTCTGTGTCGTGGTTTTTTCTCCTTTCCATTCCTATTTCCACTGGTTTTGCATCATCCTTCCTCTGATATTCCCTTAGCGTTACTACCAGAATTAACATCTAAAACACAGTCTGCTTGTTCATTTATCAAGTCCAGCCCCAAGCTATTCACAAGGCAGCAGACAAGGCCATCATGATCATGTTATCCACTGTCCACTTCTGCTGAAAACTTTTCAGCCACCATGTATGATGAGTTGGAAGACTCCTCAAAAGTAATTTGTCATTAATAAAAATTAAAGAATTCAGTGTTGTGGATGATTCACTTTATACAAATTTGATTAGCATAATTAGCATCATTGGGATGACGGACATGTTCTATATTTTGATTGTGGTGATGGTACTCGTTCCCACTGAGTTGATCCCAACTCATAGTAACCCTATAGCACAGAGTAGAACTGCCCCATAGGCTTTCCGAGGCTATAGTCTTTACAGAAGCAGACTGCCTCATCTTTCTCCTGCAGAGTGGCTGCTGGGTTCGAACCACTGACCTTTCAGTTAGCAGCCAAGTGTGCTTAAGCACTATACCATGGTTACATGGATAAAGATACAGCTGTCAAAAGTCATTCAACTGTACCCTTAAAGTGGATGCATGTTTTTACAAGTAAATTATATACTTCAGTAAAGTTTCTTTTTTTTTAAGTTAATTAGAGCAGGTTTAAGGGTAACCCATCCCTGGGTGGCAAAATGGTTAAGCACTGTACACCCACTCTTCACTTATTGACATGGATAGGTTCCAAAGACCAAGTTATTATGAAAAAAATCAGTGCTATGCAAAAATGGAGGATGACCACATCAGATCACAAAATGGAGGATGAGTACATCATTACATAACTACCAAATCATATCATTACACAGTTGCCAAATTATATCATTACATAACTGCCAAACCACCGAGAATCACAGCCCAGACAAATTAATACATAAATTTAACCATCAAAGCCAGCACTACTTTCGACTTGCACCTTGGTGTTCATTACTGCTGGACGTACATCTTTAATGCACAAAATAGTCGGATAGTAGATTTCTTTACAATTGTCATAAATGCAAAATGTTGGATAACGAGACAGTCTATAAGTGAGGAGTAGGTGTACTACTAACTGAAATGTTGGCCGTTCAAACCCACCCAGAGGTGCTTTGGAAGACAAGCCTGGCAATCTGCTTCCAAAAGGTCACAGCCATTGAAAAACCTATGGAGCAGTTCTATCCTGCACGCATGGGGTCAACATGAGTTGGAATCGACTCAAGGCTACTAACAACAACAACAAGGATAGCCCCAATTCTAACATTACTCTCACTTGCACTCATATGCTTTTGTAATAGTTAGAATGATTAAATTAATGCTAGCTGCTGTGAGAAGCAGCTCCCAGGTCTCAGTGGCCTTCAAGCATAAGAGGGTTTTGTTCACATCCTAGAACTGCTAGGTGTTCAAAAACAGTCTTCCAAGTGGTGAGCCAGGGACCTAGTCTCCTTTCATTTCATCTAGTCTTTTGCATCTGCTTGGACCTTAGAGTCTTCCTCAATACCCATTGTACCCAGCAAGCAGATTATGAGGGAAAGAGAGAGAGACCCACACAGACATTTTAGAAGTCAGGCCTGTAAGTGTCTAACATCACTTACACCCAAACTCCATTGGCCAGAATGAGTTAGATGTTAGCGGCTGTAGCCTTCTGTGAGCCTGGGAGCAGAGGAGATGTTGTGGTAAACATACAGCATTGTCTTTACTGTAGCTTTCCTGATGAGGAGATAACAGGGCGGAGTTAGGGACTTGTCCTCAATCCCCGGGAGGTGGGCAGAAGCCACAGTTTACTGTACCTAAAATACATCTTAAAGCTGCACATGCCCTTGAAATGCAGGGTGTCTGTGAGTAATTGGAGTACTTCATTTCCTCACAATACTTTGGAGAGATTTATTTAAATTTGGGTATGCTTGGAGGCACATATCATACATGTGATGATCACCACCACGTGTCACAGGGACTGGGGCTAAGAGCTTTGCAGCCAGTGTGCCAGTAGCAACTCCAGGCCCACCCCAGAATGGAAAGGTGGCTGGTCCATGAAAGTGAATTGGAGGATCCAGGAGTAGAGTCAGGGATATAAGCTGGGGATTGTGGGATACTGCTGGGTATCACCGTTGTCCACACTAGAGATAATGGTGGCCTGTAGAAGATTCATCAATAACTCAAGAATATCACCCTGGACACTTGGCTTTGACAGATGAGTGGTGCTACTAGCACTGACATCCAGGGGTCCTCCTTCTACCTGGGCTATATTCACCACAAATTCAGCATCCAAAAAGATATGATTCTCTCCTTCAAGAGTGCCACAAAAGGGGCAAGAAGTTCTCAGAAAGAGGATAATGGCCGCCAACTTCTTCTTTGTCTCGATTTTGTCAATAAAAAGCCAGTTAATTCTTTCTACAATTGTAGCTCCATCACAGGAAGAGTAAGGTTGTGAAAACAGACTCTGCCCTCCCTCCAAAGTGTAAATAAGTGCCACGTCACCCCTGGGAGATTGTCATACACGTTATATCTACACTCATCACAAAATCCAATTGCTCAGCCCCATCTCTGCTGCCAACCATGATTATGCATGGTGTCGAAGCTGCAAGGTACATCACTTCCTGATTTTCTAAACAATGTGGACATCTTATTTGAATCTAATACCATTGAGCCATGAACAACGAGCAGAATATTCTATTATTAATAAGCATACTGACTCCCCCATACATCTGCAGAACACTAGGTACTTTTTCGAGTGATTTTGTAGCTTCCCATGTGGTCCTAAGAGCACCCCCATGCATGTTATTTCTATTTGACATATGAGGAAGTCAGGACCAGAGTGGTAAATTGGCTTGCCCAAGGACACACAGCTGGTGAATAATCATGCCAGGAGCCACATCTGCAGCTTATTCCACCACAAAATACCTCCTCCTTTATCTTAAACTTGGTGACTGTAGTCAAATTTAAATGCACCCATCCATGAAAGAAGGGTGCTAAAGGAGAACCTAAATGCACACAGTCATAGTTTGTCTTGCTGGAAGGAGCTGCAGCCTTGCCTCCACTGGCGGTGTATATCCCCAGAATTTTTCTCAGGCTTGTGTTATGGGTTGAATTTTGTCCCCCAAAAAGGTATGATGAAGTCCTAACCCGCAGTACTTTGAGTGTGATTTTTTTTTGGAAATAGGATCTTTGAAGACGCTATTAGTTAAGTAACATAAGATCATCCCAGTGTGGGGTGTGCCCTAATACAATACGAATACCAAAATCCACTGCCATTGAGTCGGTTATGACTCAGAGCGACCCTATAGGACAGAATAGAACTGCCTCCATAGTGTCTCCAAAGCTGTAAATCTTTATGGAAGCAGACTGCCATGTCTTTCTCTCACAGAACGGCTGGTGGGTTTGAAACACCAATCTTGCGGTTAGCAGCTGAGTGCTTAACCACTGTGCCACCAGGGCTCCTTCAATATGAGTAGCATCCTTATAAGAAGAGGAGAAGAGACAGACACAGAGAAGATGGCCACGTGAAGACAAAGGTAGAGATTGCAGTGATGATTCTGTAAGTCAAAGAATGGCAAGGATTACCAGAAACCACCAGCAGTTAAGGAGAGGCAAGGGAAGATCCTCCCCTAGAGCCTTCAGAGGAAGCGTAGCCTCGCTGACAACTTTGTTTTGGACTTCTAGTCTCCAGAACCGTGAGAAAATACATTTCTGTTGTTTTAAGCCATCAGTTTGTGGTACTTTTTTATAGCAGCCCCAGCAGACTAATAGAGGTGCTGTGCAGGAAGAAGAGAGAACTATGCTGTCACACGTGATGGGGTGGGGGTGGGGGACAGGTCCTACCTTTCTACCTTAGCTTGGTGTCAAGGTGAAAGCAGGTGACCCTGGGCAGTGACTTAAAGGATGAGAAGTAAGCAGGTAGGAAGGGAGGAGATGAGAACAGTGGGCGGAGGGAAGGGGTGTTCCCAACGAGGAGGATGAGTTCATAAAACCGTGAGTCAAGAAGGAACATGTGGCCCTGGAAGCCCTGGAGGATAACCAGAAGGTCCAGAATAGAGAGTGAGGGACATGGGACCAGAGAAGCGCTCACGGCCATCAGGAGGACTTTGGAGGCCATGTCAAGGAATTTAGTCTTCATTCTAAGAGTCATGGGAGGTTTGGCAGGATTTTGAACCAATGGGATCACTTTTGCATTTTGAAGAGTGCATGCTGGCTGCTCTGTGAGAATGGATGGAGGAGGCAAGAATGGAAATAGGACATTGATTTGCAGGCCAAGGCCAGAGGTGATGGTGGCTTGGTTAGATATCCCAGCCACCCCAAGAGGATTGCCTGGAACCCTGACTTTGAGGCCATATCTTCCCAGGAGACTTGGAGTCCCTTCAAACATATGGCACCAGCACCATTAACATTCAGGGACTCCATTCCTCCAGCTGTAAGCACACATCTGCTGGGACCCTCTAATGACTCATCCCCTCTGTGGGTAATAGATAGCTCTGGAAGGAAACCGATGTTCCAGATGGTGATGGCCAGTTTAATTTGCAGCTTCTAAATCTGTACAGATACAGTGCTCTGTCATTAAAGATTCATTTAGACTTATCTTAATAGGAAACAGTATAACTCAGCCAGAACCATAAATGACAATTGCACTCTCTCAAGAGACATCTTAAGGCACAAGACGTGACTTTCCATCACTTGATCCCATCGTTAATTTCTGCGTAGCTGACAGTTCTTCCCTAGGTTCAGAGTGATGAGTGTTCTCACGCCGCCCTTCTGTCCAGGGTACAACTAACAACATGAGTTTTAGCTTCTCAGCAAAGAGGGGGACTGTTGGTGCCAGCTTGGAAGAAATAGTTAGATAGCAAATCATGGAACCAAGGAAATTTACAGCTTAAATATCAGTGATTCTATACCATCCTCTAGTTTAAGAAGGGATAAAACCAAAAAGCAAAGGGGAAAATGAAAGAAATGATTTCTCCAAGTTACCCATTGCTGTCGAGTCGACTCTGACTCTTAGGGACCCTGTAGGACAGAGTAAAACTGCCCCACAGGGTTTCCAAGGCTGTAATCTTTATGGAAGTAGACTCTGCCACATCTTTCTCCTGTGGAACAGCTGGTGGGTTTGAACTGCAGACGTTTTGGTTAGCAGCTGAGTGCTTAACCACTGTGCCACCAGGGCTCCTTTTCTCCAAGTTATTCAGCTACAAAAATGCCCAAAGGAATTTCCAGCTGTGGCATCCTGGGCCACTGCTTTCTTCTTAACTGTTCCAAGTGGGTGAAGCATAAATCTAGGATAAAAAGTACAGAATTTGGAGCTATACAGACCTACCTTTGATTTCTAGCCATACCATTTCCTAGAGAGTTTGTAAGGTAAGATGGTCAAGAAGCATGTATTTAGAGGCCAGACTGGGTTTGAGTGTCAACTCCAGTGCTCTCAGGCAAAGGACTAAACTTCTAAGTCCCACTTTCCCCCGCTATTAAAAAAAGAAAACAAGGAAGTAATTGATCCTACCTACCTCGTGTACTTGTCATTAGATTTAAATGAAATAATGCATGTCAGACATCCAGCAGTGACCAGCATGCAATGCTCATAGCATCATTGATGAGTACTTCACCATTACTAGCTGTGTGATGGCACATAAATTCTTGCATAGCTTTTCTTAGTCTACCACAAGTTAACAATTAAATGAAAATGTATGCAAAATGCCGAGTTCAGCGCCTGGCACACGATAGAGTCAGCACTGTGAGTTTCATTCCTCACTCTGTATTCGAAAGTTGGCTGTGTATCTGCCTAGTCCTATGGCCAAATAACACTATGGTTGAGAAATGTTTTTAACCATGTAGCAAAGAAACATGCTTTATTCCTCAGGTAAATATTATCCAGGATTACAACACTCAGACCTGGGGTGTCATGAATGCCTCGTCTTCAATGACTGCATCAGGGTTCAGGATTTGGCACAAGAAAGGAGGAACTTGGGTGCCATATTGATTAGTCTTCTCTGATTGCCAGAATCCCAATGTATACAGGAGATCTCTTAGCTCCACTTAAACAGAGAACTTGGCCTAAGGACCTAACTGCAACTCACACTATCTCAGGTGGAGGGTGGCAGAAGTATTCACTTGAGTCACACTGGAAGGCTGAGATCAAAGATTTATAAGGTCAAAGGGCCCAGAAGTGATTGAGAAGTTTAAATGAAACCAGATTAGTGAAAAGCACTTAATAAGGGAGACATATGTAAAGGAAAGATGTATTAGTTATCTATTTCTGCATAACAATATTACCCCAACTCAGTGACTTAAGCTAGCCGGTAAAAACCACATGCCATCAAGTTGACTCCAACTCATGGTGACCCTATGTGTGTCAGAGTAGACCTGTGCCTCATAGGGTTTTCAATGGCTGATTTTTTTCAGAAGTAGATTGTCAGGCCTTTCTTCTGAGGTGCCTCTGGGTGGACTTAAACCTCCAATCTTTCAGTTAGCAGCCGAGCACATTAACCATTTGCACCAAATTCAGCTTAAGAAGCTTAAGACAGCACATATTTATTATCTCACAGTTTCTATGAGTAAGGCGTCCAGGCCAGGCTTAGTTGGGTTCTGTGCTAGGCTGCAGTCAAGGTGTTGGCTGGGGCTAAAGTCTCATCTGAGATTCAGCTAGGGAAAGATCAGCTTCCTGACTGTCTGATTAGGGGCCCCAGTTCCTTACTGGTGATTGGCTGGAGGCTGCCTTAAACATGGCTGCTTTCTTCCTCAAAGCTGCCAGGGAGCATGTTGCCTCCCAAGATGGACTTTACAATCTTGTAGAATATGATCATGTACAAGTAATCACACACAACCTGCTACTATTGCTGTGCTCCTTTGAGTAGGAGCAAGTCATAGGTTCCAGCCACACTCAAGGAAGGGGATTATGAAAGATGTGAACACCAACATCAATGGGACCATGGGGGCCACCTTAGATCCTGCCCAACACAAAGAATGTAAGTCACAGATCCTAGCCACACACAGGGGAGGGGTTTATGCAAGGTGTGGACACCGGGAAAGGTGGAATCATGGAGGCCACCTTGCAGCCTACAGACCACAAAGGATGTTACCTGAGTGAAATGGAGTGTCCCCTGCAAGTTATTCCCTCAATGGAGTTGTAAGAAAATGGAAGGAGAGGATCCTGAAAATTTTTGTTTTCCATTTGGGAGAAGAAGTGTGCCTGAGTAGGAGGATTAAAATATGGGCAAAGACAAAGGAAAGGCCAGGGCCTTTAGCTGGGAAAATAGATGACATTCTTTGTTTGAGACGTGAATATATCTGTTCTGAAAATGGATCTTCCCTGCCTCCTGCCATAAAAATCCCCATGAGGCCTGTTCAGTGGAGAGGGCAGAAGCCAGCAGGGCAGTTCTGAGCATCAGGTGGGGGAAGGTCCCTGTTTAGTTAGGGTGCCTTGACTCCACACTTGACTGTGACGTTGACCCTCAACAAACTCCATCCTCTTGGAAGCCACTGTCAGCTCCAAAATGCTGTGACCCTGTGACCCCAGGTGATGGAAATCTGTCTGGGCCGTCTTCAGCCTGGGTCATTTGCTGCCCTGTCCAGGAGGGAAGAGAAGCCTAGGAAAATGAACAGGGAAGCATCTGACACAGAACTAGGAGAAAGATGATACAGACGTTATGAAACTCTGGGTTTTGAAAAAAACTTTTTTAAAGAGGATATCGATGCAGGGATCTCAGTGGGAGACTCCAGGTCTTCACATTAAGGTGAGATTTGGAAAAAAGCTACACCTGGCTTGAGTTCATGAGAGGCCTTCGTGAGCAATGTTGACTTTTTCACTTGACCCCAGATATATGGAGCTCACCCACCATGGGGACCCCTGAGTTGTCCTCTGTGAAGCCTGTACCCTTTGTAGTACCAAGTCCACGAACCCTTCAGAAGATGCTTGATGGTGCCCTAAGATACTGTTACATTCAACCTTGAACTCTGCAAAGGTGTTTATCACACTCTGCAGGGACAGCGTGCTCAGGACAGACACAACTCCAGGTCCTCCAAAGCATGCTCCTTAAAGCAATAGTCCCATGAGATGTTTGGTGAGCTGGTAGACCCGGCATCACCCCACTCAGTATCTGGAAGTCGACATTGTTGGAGAACAGGAGGCTGTTGAAGGCACTGTGGATTCCTGAGAGAGGGCATTTCTGCTCAAATCAGAATTTCTCCAACATATTTTCACCCAGGACCTTGTGTGTTTACTAGTAGCAACTGTTAATATTTCATTAAGCTGGTATGATACAAATAAAAAGTAATCATCAAGTCGACTGCAACTCATGGTGGCCCCATGTATGTCAGAGCAGACCTGTGCGCCATAGGGTTTTCAATGGCTGATTTTTCAGAAGTAGATCACCAGGCCTTTCCTACGAGATGCTTCTAGGTGGACTTGAACCTCCAATCTTTCAGTTGGCGGCTGAATGCATTAACCATTTGTACCACCAGAACGCACTGGAAAATACTGATGTGCGCATGGGATTCATTCATTCATAAGTACTTATTGACACTGTTACAGGTACCAAGGATACAGTCATGAAAAGAACAGACAGCGCTCCTTGCCCTCATGTAGTTTCTATTGAGCATTGGAGCAATGACAAGATAAATGAGTGAGATACACAGTATGTTAGAGATAAGTTCTAGGGAGAAAAAAATAAAGCAAAGAAGAGGACAGGTGATGCTGAGGCTTTTGAAATTTTAAATGGAATAGGTGGGGAAGCCTCTCTGAGAAGGGTACTTCAGGCTACACCTGAAGAAAGAGAGCAGGTGAGCTGGGTGAACATCCGGGGAAACTGCATTACAGGCAAAATGAATATCAAATGCAAAGATTCTGGAGTGGAAGTCACCTGATATTCTGAAGAAACTGTAAGGAGATTAGAGGGGCTGAGCAGAGGGAGTGAGGGATGAGTGGGAATAAATGATGTCAGAAAGGTAATGGAGAGCAAAATCTTCTAGGATCTGACAGGTAATGGAGGGAGCAAATCCTGTAGGTTTGATAGGTAAAGGAGGGAAATTCTTGTAGATCTGACAGATAAGGCGGTGGGGGAATCCCATAAGGGCTGACAGATAATGGAGGGTATATCCCGTAGAGTCTGATAGCCTGTTTTAAGGACTTGAGCTCTGATTCTGTAAGATAAAGCACTATTGGAGGATTCTGAGCAGAGAAGGCACCTGGCTGTCATCTCTCTGAGGGTCCCTCTGGCTTTTGATTAAGACAGGACTGAAGGAGGGGTTTGGGTGGAAGCAGGAAGATTCATTAACGGGCTACTGTGATAACTGGGAGAAGTGATGATGACTCAGACTAAGGAGGTAAGAACTGAGGGATGAGAAGTATCATTTGCTATTGTTAGCCGCCATCAAATTGATTTTGACTCATCGTGACCCCAAGTGCAGACTAGAACGGTGCTTCATAGGGTTTTCAAGACTGTGATCTTTCAAAAGCAGATCTCCAGGCCTATCTTCTGTGGCACCTCTGGGTGCATTCGAATCACCAACCTTTCAGCTGATACTTGTGCAATTAACCATTTGTGCTCCCTAGGGACTCAAGAGGTGCCATAACGATTTTTATTTACCAAAAAGAGTCATCCTCTACCTTGCCTTTTATCTCTACCTAAACTTCCTGCCCATAAACCACACGCTTCAAATCCAATGCTCTGCACAAAACCCAGGCAATCCACTATTAGACATTGTTATTTTTTTCTACCTAATTGAGCGAGTAGTTAAGAATTTAAGACATTTTACAGCACTTATTAATCTATCGTCAGTCTTTAATTTTATAGACAGGAACCAGTTAAGAGCCAAGCTATAAAATTTCACTACAGATTCCAAGCCCTGACTGTAGATCATACGATTTGCAGTGGGGGAAAAAAGGGAGGCAAGAGAAGCAAATTCCATTCCCCAGTGGCCTGAAGCTGGGAAGTATCCTGGACTCCGCGTTTTCAACTTACAAAAATCAGCTTGCCATGAAATGAAGATGGATTGTGCAGACAGCCTCCTGACAAAGAGGATGCCAAATGTGAGGACAAGCATCCCACCAAAGCAGCTCTGTTGTGGCCACCCAGGAGGGCTTCATGACATTCCAGCTTTCTCACTGGACAGCTGGTACAAGACTTCTGCATCCCTATGAGAAAATGGGAGTGCCTGGGTGGTACAAACAATTAACATGCTATCTGAGAGGTTGGAGGTTAGAAGCAACTCAGATAAAAGACCTGATGATCTACTTGTGAAAAATAAGCCATTGAAAATCCTATGGAGCACAGTTCTGCTCTGACACACATGGGGTCACCATGAGTTGAATTGCCTCAGTGGACGGCAACTGGTTTTTTATTAGAGTCTGAACAGCTCCATTGCACCCATCAACCCAGTTCATTGCCTGAGGATGCATTTGCAGCACGCTTATTGAGAGCTATCATGAGGAAATCATACTTAAAATCCAACAAAATATTAGAGTCCTGTAAAGAATCTTACATTATGGCGACACATAGAGGGTAACTTCTATCTTCATAACCCCCAAGGCCTAGGCCATCCCATCCAAAAAATCCAGTGATGCGCCTTGGGAAAGGTCTTGAAAACCACACACTCTTGCCAGAGGTAAACTAGCTGTCTATTACAAAAAATACGAGCTCTGGATCTAATTTTCCATCCCAAACACCAACTGGGTTCCCTAGGTGCCTGGTATCTAAACATGTTACTTTCTTTCATTCCACGAGTATTTACTAACGTATCTCGGGAATTCAGAGATATACTCTCAGGAAGATGGTGAATGTGGGAAAAATTAAATCACATTATGAGAAGAGACTAGTGAGCTACAGGAACAATACCATATGGGACATAGTGGGAGCAATGGGTTCTACTTAGCATGGAGAGAATCAGTATTAAGACCAGGTTTCCCTAAGGACATGACCTTGAGGTCGGAATTGGAGAATGTAACAACAGGTCAGGGTAGGACAAACGACAGACACTTTGGAAAATCTGCTCTTCAGGGATGCTCCAGATATTCCACCTGGAAGTTGCATCCTATCCAGATCCCATCCAAGCCCTGCTGGAATAATTGAGAACCAGCAAGTTACCCTAAACAAACAAATCAGTCTTAGAAGAAATGCAACCAGAATGCTCCTTTGAAGGGATGATGGCAAGACTTTGGCTCTCTTATCTTGGACACATCATCAGGAAAGACCAATGGCTAGGAAAGTGCAACATGGTTGATGAAGGGTAGGGTTGGTGAAGTCAAGGGCAACGTCAATGACATGGATGGACACGACAGGTGCAACATTGGGTCCACACATACCAGTAATAATGAAGATGGCTCAGGACTCAGTAACATCTCGTTCTGTTGTACATAATGTCCTTATCTGTAAGTCAGAGTCAACTTAATGGCAACCAACAATAGCAAGTCATCCTAGGACTGCTAATTTAGAGCCCTGTTCCTCCCTGTGAACACAGCCTCAAAGGAAGCTACACACTTCTGCTTCAAGTCCTGATTGTCCCAAATAAATTATGAGTTTGTAGTGTGTCCTTGATGGACCTCAAGGTCAGTATAAGAAACAATCATGAGCATGGTTTGCAAAACCATGACTGGAGATATGGGTCATTTGGTGTTAAAATCACCTATGTGAGTACCCAAATTCCTCCTAGAAGAGTTGTTGGGCTTCTTTGCATTAGATGCTAAAAGCTACACTCCTATTCATGTGCCTGTGTTTCTTGCCTGCCAGGCAATTTGGAACAAAGCTTTACCCTCCTTTTTCAGAGCTAGTCGTAGCTTAAGAACTTTTTAGATACAATTATCTTTCCTCCTTCTTCTCCCCGCCCCCAATACATTTACACAGATTCCATCACTTAGTTATCGTACTTTTGCTCTTTTAATTTACACCCAATCTTTTCTAGAAGCAAGTGGGGATTTAGGGAATTAATTCAGCTGTTCTTATCTATGAACTTACGGTGACCACTGCCCCATGGTGGAAAATCACTCTCCGTGCAGACACAGTTCAGTTGAGACATAATAACTTCTGAAAATGGAGTCCTTCAGCAGCTGTTGAAACCCTGTCTTTGCAGACTATTAATAACATGGAGAAAGGCATGTGATACAAATAAATTTCTGAAAAAAAGAGAAATAAATCTGCATACAATGCAATGTGAACCACATCCTGTAAAAATAAATATAAGGTACATGTACACATAGAAAAATGGGAAGAAATATACCAAAAGGTTACAGCAATTATGTCTGGGTTGTGGGATTAATAATGATTTTGTAATTTTCCTTCTTCATGTTTCAGTGAGCTCTTTATTTTTTCTTATCTATGAGCATAGACATGTATCCATAATTAATACATTGTGTTGGTTGGCCTGTTTTGAAATTTTGAATACATTATCTCATGTGGTACATATGGTTCTGTAACTTGCTCTTTCACCAAACATTGTTTTCTAAGTTTATCCCACATTGATACATATTTATCTGGACTACTCACGTAAATTACAGTATAGCATTCTGCTGTATAAATACATCACAATTTATTTATCCATATTCATATTTACGGACTTTTAGACGATTTCTGATCATCTAGTTCACGGCTCATCGGTTGGTGGCTTGTGTGTTACTGTGATGCTGGACACTATGCCACTGCTTTTTCAAATACTAGGAGGGTCACCCATGGTAGACAATTTTCAACAGAGTTTCCAGACTAAGACAGGCTCAGAAGAAAGGCCTAGCAATCTACTTCTGAAAAATTGCCCATGAAATGGGTCACAACAGATCACTGTCTGATACAGTGCTGGAAGATAAGCCCCTTATGTTGGAAGGCACTCAAAATACACAGTGGCCGACAAAATGAACTTGAGCATACCAACAATTGTGAGGATGGAATAGGACCAGGTAACGTTTTGTTCTGCTGTACTTGGGGTCACCATGAGTGGGAGCCGACTCGACGGCAACTCAACAGCCACAATCATCTAGTAATGCAACAATTCTGCTATAACTTCAGGGTGCACAGATTCATGGGTTTCCTAGGGTATATGCTGAGAAGTGGAATTGCCGGATCTTAGAGTATGTGATTGCCAAACAGGCCTGCAAAATGAGTGTTTCTTAATATCTTATCAGTACTTGATGTATAGATGTCTTAATTTTGCCAATATGAATACTGTAAAATGGTACCTCAGTATTGTTTAAATATACACTTCTCTGACTGCAAGTGAGATTAACTATTTTTTCATATGTTTTGGCTATTCGTGTTTGCTCTTATGAATTGTCTTGTCATAGTCTTTGCCCATTTTTCTATTGAGTTACTTGGATTTTTCATATTGGTTTGTAGGAATCACCTATTATAAATGATGATTTATTTGCAGGATATGAATCCTTCTTCTCTAGTCAATTTTTTAAAATTTACTAATAATATATTTTACTAAAACTAAATTTTTCCACAAGACCTTAAGGTCATGGCTGGCCTTTGCCTGTGTCAACCTGAATTGCACTAATGACTGGAACTTGAGCTGAACTCCACCCTACCCTCTCAGGAGGGTGGTCAGGGAAGCAGGATTTTTGGAGCTGAGGTTTTTGTACCCGAGTCACAAAGATGTAAATTCCACAGAGGAAGAATCAGCTGAGAACCTTGACTCTCACTCGGACATTGACAGATGTTCATCAGCAGCCATTGTGTTCCTCATCTCTCTTAGGAACTCTGATTTGAATCAAATGCCTGCAACTCCCGACAGCGTCCTGATGGAAGAAAACATATTCCTTACATAAAGAGCTTCCTCTCTTGACTATCTCGAGACAACAACTGCCAAACAGCTCCTTAGCTTAGGTCTTTGGGGAGTGCATTCATTGAAGGCCAGACTCTTTTATGAACATTTCATCATCTTGATAACGAATTGACTGGCCTTTGGGATGCCTTTACAAAGACCAGTCTCTTGACATAACTCACAGGTCTGCAATACCTACCCGAAGCACTATTTCCTGACCTGCTTCCATTGCTGTTGGTGAAGTAACTTCAGTCTCATTTACCCTCCTCGGCTCTTACTGCCTTATCTAGCTGTTAATGGAAATGGTGGTTGAGCTGAAACGCTACACCAGAAACTGCTTGTCGTACGGAAGGTTGGCGAATGTTTAGGATACCTGTACCAAGGGGAGCTTCTCACACCAAGAAGGCTCTAATGATCATTTACTCAGTTCTAGTTTAGCTGACACTATTGAGGGCACAAGGTCCCTAGGTGGTGCAAACGGTTTGCGCTTGACTGCTAACCTAAAGGTTGGATGTTTGGACCTATACAGCAGTGCTGCAGAAGAAAAGTCCTGGCAATTTGTTTCCATTAAGATTACAGCCAAGAAAACCCTATAGAGCAGTTCTACTCTGTAACACATGGGGTTACCATGAGTTGAAATCAACCCAATGGCAACTAGCAACAACATTGAGGGCTTTCTCTATGCCAAGCACCGTGCGAGGCACTGAGGATTGAGCAGACTTAGAAAACACAGACAAAGCCCTGAGACTTGAGATTGGGTGGCAGAGACTCAAAGAGGGGTCCTGAATGCCCAGAAGGAGGCAGAGAAATGGGACTTAGCAGGGAGAGGAAATGGAAAGTGGAATCAAGCTTGCTGAGCTTCAGGATCAGAAAGAAGGATGATGTTGGGAGGCAGTGAAGGATGGGGAGGAGACAAGCAGGAAAGTTAAAGCTTAGGCTGGGTCCTACAGGGCCTTGTGGCCATGGAAAGGCATTTGGACTTTAGTCAAAGTACAGTGAGATGGACGTGAGTGTTCAGATCACTATGGCTACCTGTTTCATGAAGGATGCATTGGAAGAGGGCCAAAGGGAAGCCAGCAGGTAATGGTCAATAAAAGAGGTGATGGTGGGTGTGGACCACTTCCTAGATCCCAAAAGAATGTCTCCAATCAGCAGCTGTAACTGGGAGTGGGAGAGCCCCACCAGGCATGAGGGGAATGGGCACGATCCAGACACAGCCCCAGCTGCAAACACTCCCCTCATTTGGAAGATAAGTAAGAAATTATAAAGACCATTTTCCTGAAGAATCAGTAGCTTCCGTTTTAATGAAGGCTGAAGTCTGAATGATGTTATTCTAGTGGAGGACTTTGTTTCTGTCAGTGGTTTTTAACTAATTACCATAAGTACTGTCCATTTAGAATTGCACTGTAATTCCAATCCATATTAGTGTGTAAGTAATGCCTTATCTTTGCTGCAAGCTACTGTTTATTCATAGAATGAGACAGTACATTACAGACATTGTCATATCAAATAGATTTTTTTGTGTGTTATATTGTGTGCAGTATGAATGAGCCAGAAGTGATTAAAAATGAATTCTGAATTTTAAAAGAAACCCACTTGCTGTTGCTTGAGTGGGAGTATCTTGTGTTCTAACTTTCATCTTTCAGTTGTTGCCTTAAGGAAATTTGAGCTGGCTGGTGGGCTGAAAAGTTGGAGAAGGACTCATTTCACAGTGCCTCCAAGTCACCAGGGGATGATGCTCTCTTTCCACTGTCTTTCTGCGCAAGGGTGGGCACCTTGCTGGCTGCAAAAAAGCATGCTAATTCTGTTTTTCTACCTTTCATCAACAAAGATGTCAGTTCTCTGGCATGTCAATTTGGAGCCATAAGGAAATCAAGCTGGCACATTTTGCAAAGCTTAAATGCTTGGTTGCCATTAGAATTCAGAACAGTGCTTCCAGGAGCCACCAAATGGAACTGCACATCTGCAGGGACCCAGGGAAAGATCACCTCTCCCCATCTATGAGAGACACATATGGAAGCAGACAGATGTTTCTGATGGAGATGGCCAGCCTAATTTGCAGTTTCTAAATCTGCAGAGACACCGTGTTCTGTCATTAAACATTCATTTAGGACGATCTTAATGGGAGACAATATAACAGAGCAATGTACCTAGATGAAAATGGTGCTTTTTGTGTATGAAATATTAAAGTGACAACCACTAACTTTTTTTCTGTCTGACTCTCCTTTTTAGTACTTGGTTGGGTAAAAAGTTCTATGTTTTCTCAAAGCTCATTCATGAGGACATTCTATGCATGCTCACTGTGTGTTGACAATGTGCTGGAGACAAAAGGGAATAGACGAAGACACAGTGTGGCTATTCGAGAAGCTTCCTGGAAGATACTCTGAGCATTTAAGAATAAATGGAATACTCAGGATATGTCTCAGTAAATTGTTACTCTTCTTTGTTGAATTCATTTTAAAATGAGTTACTTTTTTTTATATATATATTTTATTGTACTTCAGGTGAAAGCTTACAGAGCAAATAGTTTCTCATGAAATAGTAGTACACATGTTGTTCTATGACATTGGTTAACAACCCCACAACGTATTAAGCCTCTAAATTCTCAACCTTCTTTTTGATGAAAATTACAGATGGCCAGAGATACACCGTTTCAAAAATTTCTACATTCACAGTTCAGTGACATTGACTACACTCTTCCAACTGTGCTGTTATTCTCACTTAAGATGAAGGCTTACAGAACAAAATAGTTTTTCATTTAACAGTTACTACACATGTTGCCCTATGACAATGGTTAACAATCTCACAGCACATCAAGAATATCCTTACTCCACCTTGTGTTCCCTATCACCAGGGGACTTCCTTGTCCCCTTCTGTCTTCTGGACCTTGTCAGTGGACTATTGTACCTCTTTAGTCTCATTTGTTTATTTATTTTATTTTATTTTATTTTATTTAAACACCATTTCAAAACTTTTTACTTACACATTTAAGTGATATTGACTATGCTCTTCCAATTGTGCTGCCATTCTCGCCCAAGATGAAGGCTTACAGGACAAAACAGCCTCCCATTTAATAGTTACTACAAATGTTGCCCTATAGCAGTGGTCAACAATCTCACAATACATCGACAGTGTCCTTATTCAATCTGTGTTCCTTATCATCAGTTTCCTACTCTCCCTCTGCCTTCTGGACCTTGTCACCAGACTCCTATACCTCGTTAGTCCCATTTAGTTTTACTGGGCTGTCCATTCCCAGGCTTAACATCGAACCTCGAAGGTAACTTCACCTCTGAGCTGAAAGGGTGTCTGGGGGCCACACTCTCGAGGTTTCTCTAGTATTCTTTAGGCCAGTAAATCTGTTCTTCTTTTTGTTGGGGGGGGAGTTAAAATTATGCTCTACATCCTTCTCCAGCTCTGCCCAGAACCCTCTGTTGTGATCCTGGTCAGAGGAGTCATTGGTGGTAGCCGGGCACCATCCAGCTGTACTGGACTCAGTCCCGTGGAGGCCTTGGTAGCTGTGGACCATTAGTCCTTCGGACTAATCTTTTCCTTGTATCCTGTTCTCTTCGTTCTCCCTTGTTCCCGAAGGGATGAGATCAGTGGAGTATCTTAGATGGCCGCTCATAGGCTTTTAAGACCCCAGACACTACTCACCAAGGTAGAATGTAGAGCATTATCTTTATAAGTAGTGTCACGCCAATTGAGCTAGATGTTCCCCGAGATCATGGTCCCCAGAGCCCTCCGTCCAACAACTCAGTCCCTCGGGGGGTTTGGATGTGTCTATAGGGCCTCCATGACCTTTCCTTGTGCAGGTTGTGTTAGTTTCCCCTGTACTATGTACTATCTCATCTCTCACCCAAGTTACCACTTACCTATTACCTATTTAGTATTCCCCCCCCCCCATCCCTGGTAACCAACAAGGATTATTACATTTTGCATGTGAATTTTTTCATGGGTTTTTACAATAGAGGTCTCATACAATATTTGTCCTTTTGTGATTGACTTATTTCACTCAGCATGATGTCCTCCAGTTTCATCCATGTTATGAGACGGTTCACAGATTCATTGTTGTTCTTTCTCGTTGCATAGTACTCCATTGTGTGTATGTACCATAGTTTGTGTATCCATTCATCTGTTGATGGGCATCTAGGTTGTTTCCATCGTTTTGCTATTGTGAATAATGCTGCCATGAACATAGGTGTGCATATGTCTATTCGAGTGATGACTCTTATTTCTCTAGGATATATTCCTAGGAGTGGGATTGCTGGATCGAATGGTATGTCTATTTCTAGCTTTCTGAGGAAACACCATATCATTTTCCAAAATGGTTGTATCATTTTGCATTCCCACCAGCAGTGTATAAGAGTTCCCGTCTCCCCGCAGCCCCTCCAACATTTGTTATTTCCAGTATTTTTGATTCGTGCCAGTAATGCCGGGGTGAGATGGTATCTCATTGTGGTTTTAATTTGCATTTCTCTAATGGCTAGTGATCGCGAGCATTTCCCCAGGTGTCTGTTGGACATTTGAATGTCTTCCTTGGTGAAGTGTCTGTTCATTTCCTTTGCCCATTTTTTGATAGGATTGGTTGTCTTTTTGTTGTAGAGGTGTTGGATTTTCTTGTAGATTATGGAGATTAGACCTTTGTCTGACTTGTACTGTCCAAAAATTTTTTCCCAGTCTGTAGGTTCTCTTTTAACTCTTTTGGTGAAATCTTTTGAAGAGCATAGATGTTTGATTTTTAGAAGATCCCAATTATCTAGTTTATCTGTTGGGTTTTCTGTGTTGATGTTTATGGTTTGTATCCTGTTAATGCCATGTATTAAGGCCTGAAGTGTTGGTCCTATTTTTTCTTCTATGAATTTTATAGTTTGAGGCTTTATATTCAGGTCTTTGATCCATTTTGAAGTAGTTTTTGTATATGGTGTGAGATATGGGTCCTGTTTCATTTTTCTACAAATGGATATACAGTTTTGCCAGCACCATTTGTTAAAAAGACTGTCTTTACCCCATTTGATGTATTTTGGGCCCTTGTCAAAAATCAGGTGACCGTAGGTGGATGGATTTACATCTGAGTTCTCAATTCTGTTCCATTGGTCAATGTCTCTGTTGTACCAGTACCAGGCTGTTTTGAGTACTGTAGCTGTATAGTAGGTTCTCAAGTCAGGTAGTGTGAGTCCTCCAACTTTATTCTTCTTCTTCAGTAGTGCTTTACTTATTTGGGGTTTCTTCCCTTTCCATATAAAGTTAATGATTAGTTTTTCCATCTCTTTGAAGAATGTAGTTGGTATTTGTATCGGATTGCATTGTATTTGTAGATTGCTTTAGGTAGAATTGCCATTTTCCCAATGTTGAGTCTGCCTATCCATGAGCATGGTATGTTTTTCCATTTATGTAGATCCCTTTGGATTTCATGCAGCAGTGTTTTGTAGTTTTCTTTGTATAGGTCTTTTACATTCCTGGTCAGATTTATTCCTAAGTATTTTATCTTTTTAGGGGCTATTGAAAATGGTATTGATTTCCTGATCTCCTTTTCATCGTTCTCTTTACTGGTGTATAGGAATCCAACTGATTTTTGAATGTTTATCTTGTATCCTGCTACTCTGCTGAATCTTTCTATTAGTTCCAGTAAATTTCTCGTGGAGTCTTTAGGGTTTTCTATGTATAGTATCATATCATCTGCAAACAGGGACAGTTTCACTTCTTCATTACCAATTTGGATGCCCTTTATTTCTTTTTCTTGCCTTATTGCTCTGGCTAGAACTTCCAGCACAATGTTAAATAGGAGTGGTGATAAAGGGCATCCTTGTCTTGTTCCTGTTTTCAAGGGGAATGTTTTCAGCCTCTCTCCATTAAGAATGATGTTGGCTGTTGGTTTTGCATAGATGCCCTTTATTATGTTGAGAAATTTCCCTTCTATACCTATTTTATTGAGAGCTTTTATCAGGAATGGGTGTTGGACTTTGTCAAATGCCTTTTCTGCATCAATTGAGATGATCATGTGATTTTTTTTCTTTCCTTTTATTTATGTGGTGGATTACGTTGATGGATTTTCTAATGTTAAACCATCCTTGCATACCTGGTATGAATCCTACTTGGTCGTGGTGTATTATTTTTTTGATATGATACTGAATTCTATTGGCTAGAATTTTGTTCAGAATTTTTGCATCTATATTCATGAGAGATATTGGTCTGTAATTTTCTTTTTTTGTGATGTCTTTGCCTGGTTTTGGTATCAGCGTTATGCTGGCTTCATAGAATGAATTTGGAAGTGTTGCTTCCTCTTCTATGCTCTGAAATAACTTGAGTAGAACTGGTACGAACTCTTCTGTAAATGTTTTGTAGAATTCTCCAGTGAAGCCATCTGGGCCAGGGCTTTTTTTGGTTGGGAGTTTTTTATTACCTTTTCAATCTCTTCTCTTGTTATGGGTCTGTTCAGATTTTCAATATCACTTTGTTGTAGTTTGGTTAGGCCGTGTGTTTCTAGAAATTTATACATTTCCTCTAGGTTTTCAAATTTGTTGGAATATAGCTTTTCATAATATTCTGTTATAATCCTTTTTATTTCAGTTGGGTCTGTTGTAATGTCCCCCATTTCATTTCTTATTTGGGTTATTTGTGCCCTCTGCTGTTTTTCTTTTGTTAGTCTGGCCAGTGGTTTGTCGATTTTGTTGATTCTTTCAAAGAACCAACTTTTGGTTTTGTTGATTCTTTCTATTGTTTTTCTGTTCTCTATTTCATTGATTTCTGCTCTGATCTTTACTATTTCCTTTCTTCCGGTGGTTGTAGGCTTTTGTTGTTGTTCTCTTTCTATTTGTTTGAGTTCTGTAGTTAATGTTTTGATTTTGTCCCTTTCTTCTTTTTTGATATGTGCATGTATTGCTATAAATTGTCCTCTGAGGACTGCCTTTGCTGTGTCCCAAAGGTTTTGGTATGATGTGTTTTCATTTTCATTTGATTCTAGGAATTTTTTAATTCCATCTCTGATTTCTTCTATTACCCATTGATGTGTAAGCAGAGTATTATTCAGTTTCCATGTGTTTGATTTTTTTTCCTTGCTCTTTCTAGTGTTAATTTCTACCTTGATGGCATTGTGGTCAGAGAAGATACTGTGAATTATCTCAGCATTTTGGATCTTGTTGAGGATTTTTCTGTGGCCTAAGATGTGGTCTATTCTGGAGAACGTTCCATGTGCATTGGAAAAGAATGTGTACTTTGCAGCGGTTGGATGGATTGTTCTATATATGTCTCTGAGGTCCAGTTGGCTGATTGTGTCCTTTAGGTCTTCTGTATCTTCGCTGAGTTTCTTTTTAGTTGTTCTGTCCTTTACTGAGAGTGGTGTGTTGAAGTCTCCTACTATTATTGTGGAACTGTCAATTTCTCTTTTCAGTGCTGTTAGAGTTTTTTTTATGTATTTTGGAGCCCTGTCATTGGGTGCATAGATATTTATTATGGTTATGTCTTCATGATGGATCATCCCCTTAATCATTATATAGTGTCCTTCTTTGTCTTTTATGGTAGATTTTGTTTTAAAGTCTATTTTATCTGAGATTAGAATTGCCACTCCTGCTCTTTTTTGATAGTTGTTAGCTTGATATATTTTTTTCCAACCTTTGATTTTTAATAAATTCACATCTTTGTTTCTAAGGTGTGTCTCTTGTAGACAGCAAATTGATGGATCCTGTTTTCTTATCCATTCTGCCACTCTCCGTCTCTTTATGGGTGCATTGAGTCCATTTACGTTCAGTGTAATTATTGATAGATGTGAGTTTGTTGCTGTCATTTTGTACTGCTTTTTTTTGTGATGTTGAAGTTTTCTTTGTTCTTCTTACTCTCTTGTGCTGAGTTACTTTTGTTTGTGGATTTTGTGTTCTTTTGTTTTTGTAGGTTTTGTTTTTGTTGAGACTTTATGTTTTTCGTGTTTATTTTTATGAGTTGGTTTGTTAACTTTTTTTGTGGTTACCATGAATTTTACCCTTATCTTTATAATTTTGAAGCAGTCTACCGTTACTTGGTATCGCCTTGCCTTCCTCTCCTTTAGAAGGTTCTATACCTATGCCGTTTGTTCCCTCTTTCATTGTTTTGATGTTGTTGTCATCCTTTGATTGATTTCTCTGATTCCCTGTTGTATATCTTTTGTTTTTGGAAAGTCCTCTGTAGTTCAGTTCCTAGAATGGTATCTGGTTCATGTGAACCTGCGTCCTAGGTCCTAGGTCCTGCCTGAGGGCTGAAGCTGTTTGTCCTCAGATCGAAGAACTCCCTTTAATAATTCTTGTAAGTTTGGTTTGACTTTTGCATATTCCCTTAGTTTCTGTTTATCTGGAAATGACCTAATTTCACCATCAAATCTGAATGAGACTTTTGCAGGATATATTATTCTTGGCTGACAATTTTTTTCATTCAAGATTTTATATATGTAATCCCATTGCCTTCTTGCCTTCATGGTTTCTGCTGAATAATCTGGGCTTAGTCTTATTGTTTCTCCTCTGTATGTGACTTCTTGTTTTTCACGAGCTGCTCTCAGGATTCTTTGTTTGTCTTTAGTTTTAGCGAGTGTGAATATGATATATCTTGGTGATTTTCTTTTGGGGTCCTTTCTATATGGGGTTCGTTGAGCTTCTTGGATGGCCAGCTTTTCATCTTTCATGATATTGGGAAAGCTTTCTGTCAGCAGTTCGTCAATGATCCTCTCTGTGTTTTCTGTTTTCTCTCCCTGTTCTGGTATGCCAATCAATCGTAAGTTTTTGCTTTTAATTGTGTCCCACATAATTCTCAGGGTCTCTTCATTTTTCTTTGTTCTTTTATCTGAGTTTTCCTGAAACAGAGTTGTATCCAAGTGTTTGTCTTCAGTTCCACTGATCCTGTCTTCCATGGTTTCAAATCTACTTCTCAGCCCTTCTATGACACCGTCCAATTCTGAAATCTTGTTGTTTATCTTTTGGATTTCTAATTGTTGTTTTTGTATAATTTCAAGTTGTGAATTTATTTTGGCATTTTGTTCCTGCATCATCTTCCTGAATTCTTCCAATTTTTTGTCTGTATTTTCCATAAATTTGTCTATTTTTTCCTCATGTTTGTCAGCTTTTTGCCTCAGTTCTTGGAAAATTCCGAGTATTAGTGATTTGAGTTCCGTATCAGGTACTTCTAGTGCATTTTCTTCCACAGGAGAGTTATCTGGTGTTTTAATTTGGACGCCTATTGGAGCCATCTTGTCTTGTTTTTGTAAATGTTTTGATACTTTTTCTGTTTTCTCTCGTTTATTGATTGTAGATTTTTTGTTGTTGTTTCGTTCTTGTGGTACAGCTGGGCAGATCTAGCTGAGGAGGAGCCACTGGAATGGGTTGCTTGTGGCACTCACCGCAGCCACCAGGACGGTCGGTAGTCAGTGCTGGGCAGGTTCCAATAGGGCGTGCCTGCACCGCTTGGTGGTGTGTTGTCTAGTGCACGCTGCAGGTAGGTAGGGTGCAGCGGGAAGATGGTTATGTGTGAAGCTAAGCTGGATATGGGAGAGAGTAGAGAGGAGGAGGAGCAAAAAGCGTACAAACATAAAAGAATGCTAGGGGAGCTTGTTGTTGGAATGGACAGATGAGAGACTATGGGATGGAGGAAACCAGAAGGGGGAAGAGAAAGAAAAGGAAAGAATGACCAAATAAAACTCAGAAAAGTTAAAGAACTGCAAAGTTCCTAGGGATCCCACCGATGCAGCTATGAGGTCTGGGGGAGTCGGTCTCAATTTTCACAGCTCAGCCTGGCCAGAAGGTACAGAGGCATACATCGCCTGGTATTCAGGGATCAGAAAGAGAAGGAAGAGATAGAGAGACGAGAAATTAAGCAATGAAGAAAGACAAAAGGGAAAAAGAGGTAAAAGATGACAAAACTAATCAAAAAAGGAAGAAAAATAAAATTGAAAAAAAAAAAAAAAGGCAACACCAGCAGTCAGTGCCTACAAATGGGACCCAGAGAGCCCCCACTCAGGGGCGTGAATTCCAAGAAGCCGGTTGTCTCGGGGTTAAGGGACCGTGGCCACGGGAAGCAGAGGTGCCAACGAACAAAGGCCCCGGGATCCCACCCGCGCGGGAGCCCAGACCTGGAAACAGCCACACGCCCGAACGCAGCCCTACAGCCCCGCAGGAGAGAGCAGAGACGGCACTCGGAACCAGGCACCCAGGCAAAAGGAGGGGGAGGTGGCAGAAAAAGGCTCGCTAGCCGCCAGCAAACGGCTCCCAGAAAGCCGCCAGCCCAGGCGCGCGGAATCCAAGCACCGGCGCCCCCCAGATCAGGGACTCCGGCCACGGAAAGCAGAGGGGCGAACGACCAAAGGCCCCGGAATCCCACCCGCGTGGGAGCCCAGACCTAGAAACAGCCACACGCCCGAACACAGCCCCACAGCCCCTCAGGAGAGAGCAGAGACGGCACTCGGAACCAGGCACCCAGGCAAAAGGAGGGGGATGCGGCAGAAAGAGGTTCGCTAGCTGCCAGCAAACGGCTCCCAGAAAGCCGCCAGCCCAGGCGCGCGGAATCCAAGCACCGGCGCCCCCCAGCCCAGGGACTCCGGCCACGGAAAGCAGAGGGGCGAACGACCAAAGGCCCCGGAATCCCACCCGCGTGGGAGCCCAGACCTAGAAACAGCCACACTCCCGAACACAGCCCCACAGCCCCTCAGGAGAGAGCAGAGACGGCACTTGGAACCAGGCACCCAGGCAAAAGGAGGGGGATGCGGCAGAAAGAGGTTCGCTAGCTGCCAGCAAACGGCTCCCAGAAAGCCGCCAGCCCAGGCGTGCGGAATCCAAGCACCGGCGCCCCCCAGCTCAGGGACTCTGGCCACGGAAAGCAGAGGGGCGAATGAACAAAGGCCCCGGGATCCCACCCGCGTGGGAGCCCAGACCTAGAAACAGCCACACGCCTGAACGCAGCCCTACTTCCCCGCAGGAGAGAGCAGAGATGGTACTCGGAACCAGGCACCCAGGCAAAAGGAGGGGAGGCGGCAGAAAAAGGTTCGCTTGCTGCCAGCAAACGGCTCCCAGAAAGCCGCCAGCCCAGGTGCGCGGAATCCAAGCACCGGCGCCCCCCAGCTCAGGGACCCTGGCCACGGACAGCAGGAGATCCCCAGCTGAGGCGGAGAGGGGTGGGGGGTGGGAGAGCACGCACCGCAGTTTACCGGTAGTTCTGTCTCCACCAGATGCTCTGCAAGGCTGCTCTCCCGTTCGCTGGTCTCCGATAGGAATCCAAGATGGTGGATCCGCGCTGCGTTAGCTGGTAAGGAATCTCTGCCTGAGTCTCTCCTCGCTCTCCGTTCTCTTTTAGTATTCTCACTCCGTTTGGTGTTTGGCTGAGTTCTTTATCTCTTCATTTGGTGTTCTAGGGTTTCAGGATTGTTGATTCTCTGGTAGGCTTAGTTTTTCGGATCTTTGCTGTGGAGGGACGGCGTGGTGTTTCTGCCTAGAGCGCCATCTTCAAGGCTGTAAAATGAGTTACATTTTTAAACTTGTCAAGCCTATTTGACATTTCTCTGGATCTTATCAATGCCATTTTGAAAGCTTTCTATATGCACTACGCTTCATAAAATTTTCTTTTTCAAAGACATATTTAATTAAAACCCAGTTTTATGGTGCATGCACTAATTATTACTCTTGCCTAGAAAGCTCAGATTGAACCTGCTTTTAATTCTGCAACTCAAATCTTTTCCAATCGTCTTGGAAGCCTGGATGTTTTCAAAATAATTTAATGGTTCCTATATAAGTTGCTCACTGATTTTTTTTAACATAAAAATAAATAAAACACCTAGGATCTTTTTATCATACAGCCACATCAGGAGTGATCTGACTTACTGAAAAAAAAAAAAAAAAAAAAAAAAAACACGCTCTATCAAGATACATTTATATATAAGTCAGATCACTCCTGATGTGGCTGTATGATAAAAGCTCGAGTGTTTTATTTATTTTTATGTTAAAAAAATCAATGAGCAACTTATATAGGGACCATTAAATTATTCTCATATATATGTGAGAGCATATGGGATTTCGATGGTTGGAAGTTATACTTCTTATCTGCCCAAGACTTATTGCACCTAATTATACTTCTGGTATAATTGCATACACAGAGTGTATGCAAGTATTTGTTGAATCAAATGGAAGTGAAGTAATATTTTGGCAAATAACTTGTTTGATTATTGTGCAGAGAGACGATGCTTAGGTATAGTATAAATGTGGCCACAGAAAGAGAAGTTGGAACTCAGAAGACAGTTGACTGGAGTCAGAACTAGCATGGAAGAGCCCAAACTCCACACTGGACCTAGGGTCAAAGCACTCTGCAAATTTGAAGGAAGGCAGCCTTCCCCAATACCATGTGCCACAGCACTATCTGTGCAAGAGAATCCCTGGGAGCTTTTTTAAAGAAAACCACTACCTCCAGGCCCCCCAACCCCAACAAATTAAATCAGAATCTGTAGGAGTGAGGCCTAGCCATCATTAATGTTTTAATAACTTAATTTTTTTATGTATACTTGAAATACCATAGGATCGTCAGGTGTTGAAATCGACTCAATGGCAACTAATAACAACATTGCTTTTTTATCCGGTGTGACAATCTTTGCCTTTTAATGGGTCTTTTAATATGGTTAGGTTGAACTCTATCATCTTGCCGTTTATTTTCTTTTTTCCCCATCTATTCTTTGTTGCCCTTTTCCTCTTTTTCTGCATTATTTTGTGCTGAATGAATATTTTTTAATGATTCCATTTTATCTCCTTTGTTGTCTTATTAGCTATAATTCCTTGTTTTGTTATTTTGGTGGTCACTTTAGGGTTTATAGGATACATCTTTAACTTGTGACAGTATATATATTTCCATGGTATCATTTTCCTTCTGACCAAAGGACTTCCTTTCACACTTCCTTTAGTGTGATTCTGCTGGCAGTTAATTCTTTCAGCATTTGTCTGCCTAGAAAAGTCTTTATTTTGCTTTAATTTTATAAGCGTATTTTCACTGGGCATAGCATTCTAGGCTGATGTGTTTTTCTTCAGTACTTTAAAGATATTTCTCCATAGTCTCCTTGCTTTCCTTGTTTCTGATGGCAAATCTACTGCCATCCTTTTCTTTGTTCCTCTGTGCCTAAGTGTTTTTTTCTCTGACTACTTTTAAAATTTTTCCCTTTATCATTGGTTTTGAAAATTTTAATTATGATATGCCTTTATTTGGTTATTTTCATGTTTCTTGTGTTTCACGCCTCTTGGAGTTTTTATTTTGTTTTGTTTTTAGCGTTTTGGATCTGTGGATTTGTGGGTTTAAAGTTTTCATAAAATTTGGAATAATTGTGGACATTACTTCTTCAAATATTTTTTCTGTCCCTCTCTCTCTCTCCTCTTCTTCAGGGGCTCCAATTATACATATATCCATCCCCTTAAAGTTGCCCTACAGCTCACAGATTCTCTTTCTTTCTTTTTAATTCTTTTTTCTCTATGTGTTTCATTTTGGATACTTTCAATTTTGGATACTTTCAGAGAAAAAGAGGAAGCCCCTTGACAAGATGGATTGACACAGTGGCTGCAGCAATGGGCTCAAACATAACAACAATTGTGAGGATGGCAGTGTTTTGTTGTGTTGTGCATAGGGTCACCTTGAGTTGAAACCGACTTGACGGCACCTAACAGCAACAACAAGTTCACTTTTCTGTTTTTGTTTTTTTGTTTTTCCTTCTGCAATGCCTAACTGGTAATTTATTTCATTCAGTGTATTTGTATTTAGCAATTTGATTTGAGTCCTTTTATATAGTCCATGTTTTTACTTAACTTTTTCAACATCTAGAACAGAGTTCTAATAATTGTTTTAGTATTCTCGTCTGCTAATTCTATCGTCTGTCGCAGTTCTGCGTCTGTTTCACTGGAGTTTTTCCCCATTATGTGTCATATTTTCTGATTTTTTTTGTATGCCTGGCTTTTTATGGTAGAATTTAAGATATAGTGAATTTTCCCTTTTTTGGGTGATGAACACTTACTTGGAAATTGTTTGATCCTTTCAGGTCTTACATTTAAGATTTGTTGGGCCAGATCAGATTAGCATTTAGTCTAGGACTAATTATTTCCCACTACTGCAACAAGACCCTTTTGAGTGATTTATCAAAAAATGTCTTTTGAGTAATGAGATTTTCTAGTTTGGCTGGTGGCAAGAGACACTATTCTTGGCCATGGTTAAGTGTTAGCTGCTGTCATTTTTTTAAAGTTCCGTAAGTATTTCATCAGTATAGCCAGAGTGACCTAATTGACAGTAAGGATAATTTTCCATTGGGTGTCCCCTCTCAATGAGAAAGGAGGTGTTGCTTAGACAACTGCTTTTCCTGGGGCTTCTCAGCCTGCCTCTACACCATGAGCTCCAGCCTCCAGCTTGATTGAACCCTATCAGATCTTGAGTTCTAAAGTTTCGAGCAGTCACTTTAGTCAAACGTAAGTAAAGAGGTAGAGTATCCATTATCAGAAACAAGTGTTTTTGCAACTTGTGTCAGTTACATGATATGGAAAACAAGCTCTCTGAATGACACACAAATCCATGGGGAAAGATACACACATGATATTCATCCTAGAGAACATAGATATTCTTGGGTCCTTCGTGGACCCTAGAGGTCAGCAACTTAAGAGTTCCACGGAATAATCATACCTCAGCATCCAAAGAATTGAGACCTTACTTAGAGGGACATGAAATGAAATACTCAATTACATGGCATATGAGCAATGCCTCAGGGCACCTGATATGTCTCAAATCCCCCTGCATTCCTTTTATGTAGTCAGAAGTGCTTTTCTATTAGAATAACCTTTAGCTACATACTGTTTTATTCTCTCAAGATACTTGAGACTGTTTCACTTGGTTAATGGAAATGTATAAGGTCTTGTCATTTTAACAACAGAACATTCACTTCTTTGAGCCTTATTATAGGTACAATTTGCTTGTTGCCTTCCTTTAAGATATGTTCATTGAGTTCTTTATTTAACAAACCTTTATTAAGCACTTATAATGTTCCAGGTATTTTCTGGGCCAGGATTAAAATTTAAAAAAAAAAACAGTTCTTGCTTTCCAAATCATTTTTATTATTCAGGGGGATGTCTTTACATTAGAAAGGGCTTAGTAAAATCTTGGATTGAAGCTGAATGAATATACAGGGTCATTTATTAATTTGACTAACTGTTATTGAATATCTACTTTCTAGCAGACATTAGTTTCTGTATAAGACATGGTCTTTTGTCTTCAACTGGATGGCCTCCCAATCACTCCTTCTTGACCTCCGTCTCCATGATTCTAGTGTATCCCATCACCCTCCAAAAGTTGATAATCCTTTTCAATTCCAGGGTTTTCTGTCCTCACAATGCACCAACTGATGCTAATTTGACAAGGCTTTGCCACTGCAATGGGTACACAGATACTGTACTGGCAGCTAGCACTATATGAAGACTACAGCTATAAAAGGAAAATGGCAGAACTGAAGACTTATTCAGCTTTGTGTGAAATAATCCAATTTGCAGTCTCTCACAGAAGAGGCTGAACCAGAATAGTGAATGCCTATCAGCATGGGAATGGTTGCTCCTAACCAAGTCAGGTAATTAATGAATAGTATTGAAAATATTAGAATAGTTGAAAGTTTGTCACAAACAGGAAATTACTGAAAAAGAATGAACTCTGTACTCACCACTAATTGTGAATGTGGCCTCTCTTATTGTTTTCATTTTAGGAAATGATAATGAGTAATTCAACTGATAGATTTTTACTGATTTAATTGACTTCGGGGTGCTCTTTGACCAGTGCTTACCAGTATCAAGTACCTACCGGGTTGACAAGGGAGGCAGGAGTAACATACATTATATGCCCTTAAGGAGCTTATAACCAAGTCTAAGAGGTTAAAAAATCAAACTACGTAATAACTCATTCATTCACACATTCAGTCATTCATCCAGCATTATGAATATTTTAAGCATTCTGCAAACTGCTATGGGAATTCTGAGGAGTATATCCAAGTAAAGTGCCTGGCACATGGAAAGTGCAAAATAAATATAGTCACATATAGTTACATGAAGGAATGAATATATTTGTGACCAGAAGAGACTTTCATTTAGGGAGAATATTTTCTATGAGTAGAGGTGTTTTCAAGAGAAAAGGCATGGAGTTGGAAAAGCAAAGATTGGATTAGAGGAAAAGGAAGAAGCACAGTTTGGGTAGAGCCTGGAAATGTATAGGAAGATGTGGAAATATGTCTGAGTTAAAAGGTAAGGACATTCAAGGAAGAGCATGGTCCCTGTTTAAGCCCTCTACTTAAGCAAAGAGAAACGATCAAGGACTTTTATCAGGAAATGAGTATGATCCAGCCAGGGCAGCACTATGAGAGGGTTTGCATGTCCTGAAACTTGCTTGTTGATATAAGAACACTTAGTTCTTTTAGAGAAAATCAACTGATTTCAAAAATTGGGGTTTCTCCCTGGAACGGAAGTGGTTATACAACTATATGTGACTGGAGTTCAAAACTTGATGTTTCAAGAAAAAATAGAACTAACACACCACACACAGCCTTGATCCCACTTAATGCACACTAGTTGGAAACTAGTTTCCTCAATCCCCAATTCCAATACATGTGACTTTAGGAAATTTGGCTTACATAGTTGTGAGAGCCTACCATAGAAGACCTGTGCCTAATAAATCCACTTCTTCTTTAACTTGGGAGACTATTGGCCTTTATTCAACTGAAGTCCAATTCTGCAAATAGCATATTCCTCTCTAACTAGACAGTGTGGCCACAGTGTCAACTGATCATCTGTGGCAAAGAAAATCACTTTAAACAAAATAACATGGTCTAGACCATCTTATATGGGATAAAGATAAACAACCAACACATTGACTCAGTGATGAAGTGGCCAGTGACGCAGGATTCTAGACAGTTACAAGAGCACTGATGATACCTTCTGTTACCATCACGAAGCCAATTTTACCTCTACCCAATAGCTTTTACCTTTCTCTTTCCTATGCCACTTGCTTTCATAGATCGTGTTTTAACTATTATAGATTGATCTTTACAAGACTACTCCAGTGTGGCTAAGGATACCATATTTTCTGGATTTTTTCCCTGTCTTTGGCAACAATAATCCTCCAGGGAAAATGTTGGGAAAGGGGAGAATTATTTGTCCTTTACTAATCATGTGTAGATAAGATCATTCTCAGGTAGCTAGTAAAATCCACAGCACCAGTAAAGATGATTTGAGATTTTAACTGCTGTGCTGGTTAAATAACATTAGATGGAGGTCCCAGGAATTGGCAGGCAGAGCCAGGAGAGGAATACATTTCAGGGGCTTTTAATTTCCCAGGTGTTGGCAGGAACAATATAATGTTGGAGCCTGTAGACTAAACTGGCAAACCCTGGATGGTTGCTGTTGAAGACCAATGACAGAAATCTCTTGCTCTGAAGTCACCAGGTCAATGGAAGTACGGAAGGGGCTTGGAAGTACAGAAGGGGCTTAGAAGTAGCAATTTGCTTAGAAGTTGGTGGGGTTAAGGACTTGTAATGAAGCTGCATTTGTTTGCCAAACACACTGTTTTCACTTAGATTGCACGTATTTGGGGTGTCTTTGAAGGGCTCATGAACATTACACGGGATTTGGCTACCCTTTGTTGCCTCCAAGGTCATTCTATGACTCTTTTGCTCAAAGAGTTTCCACTAAAGCACTTTTTAATCTTGAGAGGTCTCCAGCTAATCAAATCCATCCCTTTCTTACTCTATTCCAGCTTTGATTCCATGGTCCATTACTACACGCCCTCCCTGGAAATAATTTCAACTCCTTTTTACCCTTTATCTGTCTTTTACATTAGGAACAAAATCCTACTCTGGATGATTAATTCAACCATCACTCTTCTTCATGACTGTGTGCCTGAGAGGCAGAAATTTGCTGGGGGAGAGGGAGAAGACAGGCTGACTGGTTCCCTTTAAACTCATGACATAAAACCTTAGCTGGAGTCTGGGTTTGTTCTCAGGGGAGCTCACTTGCTCATTGTAGTAGGTTGAATGGTCCCCACAAAAGATATGCCCATGTCCTATCCATGAAACTTGTGAATGTGACTTCATTTGGAAAAAGAGTCTTTGCAGATATATCTAAGTTAAATATCTTGAAAGGAGGAGATCATCCTGAATTACCCAAGTGGGCCCTAAATCCAATGGCAAGTATCCTTATAAGATAGACATGTAATGGAGAAGATACACAGAGGAGAAGACCATGTGAAGATGGAGGCAGAAATTGGATTAATGCTCCCACAAGCTAAGGAACGTTTAGGGCACCAGAATCTGGAAGAGGCAAGGAAGGATCTTCCCCTAGAGCCTTCAGAAGAAATATGCCCCTGACGACACCTTGATTTTGGACTTCTGGCTTTCAGACCTGGGAAAGAATACATTTCTGTTGTTTTAAGCCACCCAGTTTGTGGTAGTTAGTCACAGCAGCTCTAGGAAACTAACACACTCACCCATCCTCTGACACAACTATTTCCTCTCTTCTCGTCTCTTGGAAAACCACACTGTCATTCATCTGACAACCTCGACTCACATCTCTCTGAGAAAAGAGAGGCCTCCAGACAGCAGCTCCTGCATTTTGTTGACCAAATTTAGACCCCTCAGCTTCTCCTTCTTTCCCTCTCTTCAAAGCTAGCAGCATCCTTTCAATTCTTACAGGTCAGGCTCTTTATGTGTTCTTTGGGTCACCTCACTCCTTTCTCAAGGACTTCATGCCTTACAGATTCTTTCTCTCTATTGGATCATCATTTCCCTATTAGCTCTAGTAAGCCCATTAATAAAATAAATAAATAAGTACCTTAGTACCACATCCCTCTCATCCCCCTTCACACCCAAACACCTGTAGAGAGTGAGGTCTACCTGCTCTCCAGAACATCTCACTATACAATGCCACCCAAAGACAGTCTCATCTGGTTTGTGTCCCAGGTGTCCTCCCAAAAAGCTCTTATTAAAGTAGCAAAAGCAAAGGGAAAATGTCCCTTTTTCCTACCTGCCCTGTCAGTAGGTGCAAACCCAGTAGGTCACCCTTCCTTTTCTGTGCACGTTTCCTTCCTCACAAACATCACCTCCATCCAAGCCACCACCATCACTCACCTGGAGTACTACAGCAGCTTTCTTAACATTCTCTCTTCATTCACGTTTGCCCCTTCAATCTAAGTTCTGCCTAGCAGCCCAAGTGAACCCAAAATTCATCTTTATTCTTCTGTTTAAAGCATGCCGTGACTCCCTATTGCACTTCAAATAAAATACAAACTTTTTCCAAGACCTACAAGATCATGGTTTGCTCATGCCCACCTGTCTAGCCCCATCTTGGGTCACATCCCCTCCTGCTCACTGTGATTCTGTGGCACCAGACTCCTTCAGTTCCTTGAATGTGCACCCCTCTTTCCCACTCTCAGCAGCCCCTCTGGCTGAGGTTCTTTTCCCTGAACTCTTCACATGCTGACTTCTTGGGTGCCTTCTCCGCTCAGCCCTCAGTTCCTCTCTGCCATCTCCTCAGAGTTTGCGCTAAGTGGTCCACTTCTATTATGTTCTTAACCACTCCTCCCTGTTTTCATTTTCCTTCAGAGTCCCTTCACAATTTGTAATATCTATTTGGTTAGGTGTTTATTTATTTATGGTCTGACTTCTCAACTAGACTGTAAGCATCATAAGGGGAAAAACCATGTCTGTTTATTGACTTTTACATCTCCAGCATCTCCTTTATGTCACTTTGATGACTAAGGCGCACCTCACTCAAGCCATGGTCTTTTCAGTCACCTTAAATGAGTGTGAAAGCTGGAAAATGAAAAAGGAAGACAGAAGAAGAATTGACACACTCAAATTGAGGTGTTGGCAAAGAATATTGAATATACCGTGGACTGCCAGAAGAATGAACAAATCAGTCTTAGAAGAAATACAACTAGAATACTCCTTAGAAATGAGGATGGGGACACTTCAGATCACTTACTTTGGACATGTCCTCTAGAAAGACCAATCACTGGAAAAAGATATCATGTTTGGCAAAGTAGAGGATTAGTAAAAAGAAGGAAAACTCTTAACAATATGGAACGACACAATTGCTACAACAATGGACTCAAGTATTATGATCATGAAGATGGTACAGGACTAGGTAATGTTTCATTCGGTTGTACATACAAAAGGTCATCACAAGTCAGAATTAACTCAGCGGCAACTAACAATATATCTTCAGCCCTTGGATCAGTGCCTGGTATTGAGTGGGTGGTCAGTGAATATTGGGTAGATGAGCAAAACTTCCTGTTTCTTTTCTCCAATCCGTCTATGCTCTGATCAAACCACTCCTATGCTTTAGTTGATGATTCCCTGACTCCATGCCTTGGATCCCATGGCTTCCTCCATTCAAAATGACCCTTCTAATCCCCCAAATGTCCAAAAAATTGCACCCCATTTAAGGCCCAGCCAAAAATTCTTCTTCTACACATCTAAAGGTGTTCTTAGATTCTTATTACTACACTACTCATTTGCTTCTGTGCATGCCTAACTAAGCTCTTTAGCTTCACTTCCCTCGTGTTGAGTCACGTACAGTATTGCCAGGAGCTGAGATGTGTGGGCAGCTGTCTCCCCTGCTGGACTGAGGCTCAGGCAGGCAGAGAACATGTCATGCATTCTTCAGCACCCCAGAGTTCCTTAGCTCTATTAATTACTCAAAGATCTCTTTCTTTTTAGTAGAACACAACAGAACAGAGACTATTTCAAACAAGATAACCTCCATGGTCTCCCAAATAAAGACTCTGTCTTATCTGCTTCAACTTAAATTAATATTGGGTTTTGGCAGGTCAGAAACCTGATCTGTATCTTATCTTACATCTTTCATGTGATCCAACATTTACAAAGGTCCCAAGGAGAGATAAAGTGGGCACGATAAGATTTGCAACCTCAAAGGTCCTTAATGAATATTCAACAGACCTTCCCTTGGTTTTTTTATTCCATCAATAAGCCAAACACTGAGCTAGACACCGGGGAATAAAAGATGATTAAGCCCCCGAAGGGCTTAGTCTAGAAAAACTTAGAACCCAAATCTTATGGGCAGTTGTCCTTCACCCATTCACCTATGCACAAGTGCCTCAATGTATGTACCTTCAGAGATGTAATGGGCAGACGATGTGACAGTTTATGCCAGAGACATTTTACCTTCTACCTTCTAACAGCTATATTACATTAAATCTTGTTATCTATTGTTAGCTACCCTCAGGATGACCCCTGACTCATGGCAACCGCATGCACAATGGGACAAAACACTGCTGAGTTATGCACCATCCCCATGATCAGTTGTGGATGGGACCTTTGTTCCCATAGGATTTTTATTTGCTGATTTTCAGCAGTAGATTGCCAAGCATTTCTTCCTATTCCATCTTAGTCTGCTAGCTCCACTGAAACCTGATCAGCATCATAGCAACACGAAAGCCTCGAATGGCAGGCAGGTGGTGGCTGAGCATGACGTTCATTGGCTGGGCATCAAACCTGGATCTCCCCCATGGAATGTGAGAATTCTATCACTGAACCACAAATACTTCAGATTAAATGTTAGGTAAATGTATTTTATATCTGACTTAATAGATTATTCCTGTTCAAAGGACAATCTGTGTGGAACAATATGGTCGTAGAGACTCAATTCAAGACCAGCTACTTGGGTATTCTGGATTCAAGTTGTGTCATCTCTATGGTGTCCTTGTGAGAAATATTTTATCCCATGTGACCAAGTTTTGACACATGAAAAATGAAAAAGGGGAATGACATGCTGTTGAGACAGGACAAGATGAGAAAGATTGAGCCTTCATATCACCAGAATGATTAAAAATTTCCACATGGATTTATTCAAATAATGTTTGCCCATATCCTGTTCAACACTTCTGGAAAGCTATAGTTAGAAGCTTGGGGGAAAGAAAAACAAAAACTTAAATGTATTTTGGAAAAAAAAAATGTATGTATGTACATATATGTGTATGATGCAATGTTTAAACACTCACCTGCTAACCAAAAGGTCAGTAGTTTGCACCCCCCAGCTGCTCCATGGGAGAAAGATATGGCAGTATACTTCTGTAAAGATTACAGCCTTGGATACCCTACGGGACAATTCTACTCTGCCCTATAGGGTTACTATGAGTTGGAATCAACAGCAATTTTTTTTTTTTGGATGTGTATGTATCTATATCTATATCTTTGATTCCAAAATACACCTCAAAACAAAAAAAAAAAAAAATCAGCAACCAAACTCATTGCTGTCAAGTTGACTTGAATTCATGGTGACCCCATGTGTTACAGAGGAGAATTGCTCCATAGGGTTTTTTGACTGTAATCGTTACAGAAGCAGATATCCAGGCCTTTCTTCTTTAGTGTTGCTGATAGGTTCAAGTGGCCAAACTTTAGGTTAGTAGATGAGCGCAAACCATTTGTGCTACCCAGGGACCTTAAACTATATCCTAAAAAAACCAACAAACCAAACCCATTGCCGTCTTCCCACTCATACCCCTAAGGACTGTCAAATATTTGTTTTTGATACCAGTGGAACCTCGAACAGCAGAAAGCCATTAATCCTTTTCAGTCACATATGAAGATCCTTTTCTGTAACTGTGCCCTGCTGGACTGTGGCTCACCGTCACTCCTTAATGTGCACAAAGCTGGGTACTGCACATTGTTAATTTGACCTTGAACACAAGCCCGCCAGTGATGCAGGAGAGCAGTGCAGCCACCATTTGTGGGTATGCACTTGCGTTGCCATAGTGTCAGTGGAGCACATCTGTTTCCAGCTGAGCTGCTTTTGTTTAAGCTTCAAGCCTTCCCTTTCTCCTATTTGAAAACAGTTACCAGGAGGCAAAATGATTCAAAGTGACATCTGAGTCCCTCTTGGCGCGTACATGGTAATTCCCTGCCTTCCATCCTGTAATTAAATCAATTAGATTTCTAAGTCTTCTATGAGGGGATTTCCAGGAATCCTTGCTCAGCCACACACACGCACACTCACACACCACTCACCCAGTATCATCAGCCCCTTGAAACACCCACCTGCAACACCCCTGCCTTCCTTCCAGATTCTTTCAGAAGAATAAGACATATAACAAAACACAGCAGCAGAAATTCCTTCCAAATATTGATCAGTTGGATAAAGGAGAGTGCAAAGAGCTACTCCCAGCTCCCAGTTCCGGGCAGGTGGTCTTCTGGCCTATCTACGGCACACTGTCTTCCAGTTCTGGTCAATTTAGGAAGATTATTTCCTGGATGCTACTTATTAACTTCTTAATTCCACCACCCACCTGTCAGTTTGTCATAGTGTGGTGGCTTACATGTTGCTGTAATGCTGGAAAGTATGCCACCGGTATTTCAAATACCAGCAGGGTCACCCAAGGTGGACAGGTTCCAGCACAGTCTCCAGACTAAGGCAGACTAGGAAGACAGGACTGATGATCTACTTCCGAAAATTAGCCAGTGAAAACTCTTCAGATCACAACAGAATATTTGCCTGATATAGTGCTGGAAGATGAATTCCCTAGGCTAAAAAGCACTTAAAATACACAGTGTTTGCAACAATGAACTCGAGCGTACCAACCACTATGAAGATGATGCAGGACCAGGCAGTGCTCTGTTATACATGGGATCATCATGAGTCACAGCTGACTCAATGGCAACTAACAACGACAATAAAAACAAGACTTATTAGCTGAATTCTTGACAGATCTAGCCATAACGTATTAGATGTGTGGCTGAGTGTTTGGTCTATATACCCCAAAACACCAGAGAACTTAGTTGGTGTACTTCCTTGGTAGATAGGAATGCTAAAAAGCTAACAAAGAAACAAAATCTGTCTTATTTCCATTTTCTTGATTAAAACCAAAATTGCATCCATGCTTCATCCAACAAGATCAGGCATGTTTGATAAGCTTCATGCCTCATATTATTTGGATAGATTCCAATGACATAGAAAACATACGTTAACATCTTAAATTTCAGTTCCCCAAACACCCATTTCTGGAAATTCTAAACAGAGTTCTTCAAGGAAATGATCTATAACTTCCTATTAGCACACATCAGTATCCTTTTCAATAAAAGAACCTGTCCTCTCAAACGGTACCATGAAGACCCATTCATCAGTCAGGAAATCCACTTACTAAGACGGGGGAAAATAGAAGGAGGTACCATCTGCGATATTGTGCCATGGGCTCGTTTGGAAATTCAAACCTTTAAATCAAGAGAACTTCAGCCTTTCTCTGCTGTGGGCATACACACACACACACACACACACACACTATGCAGTCAGTTTAAAATGATTATATTCAAGGTGATTTCTCCATGAACATCATCAGTTCCTGAATTCCTGTCAAACTTGGATCATCGAGAAAGTCAGATCGAGCATGGTGACATCATTAAAATCAGTGTAGAAAATTCTCATATTTAAGAGTCAAACCTCTGTTTTGGGCCCGTGGCAAACAAGGATGGAGGATGAAAAACGAGAATAAAAAGCCTGTAGTGGGAAAGAAAACCAAAATTCATTTCCTTCTTCTTTCATCAGGGAATTTCTGCTGGGGGTTCTGTTTAACAGGAGCCCTGGGTGAATGTAAGGATGTTGTTAGCTTGTTGGCTTGTAGGACTGAAATTTCAAATGGTAATGAAAGACTTTTGCTGAAATAATAAACAGCAATAACTCCTAATCTAATTCACTCCCTTCAGACTTGGAAATTCATCCCAAAGTTTGTGTTAATTATCTGGACTAGCTTTTAAGAAAAATAAAAATTTGTTTGTTTGTTAAATAATTAATTAAATTAAATAAACATCTACGGAATCCCTACTAAGCGTACAGCATTTTTCTAGGTACTGGATCCTCTGGCCAATTGGATAAAGAAGCTCTTTCCTGGACATTCTTCTTTATCCAATTGTCCAGAGGATCCAGTACTAGAGAAATGCTGTACACTTAGCAGGGATTCTGTAGATATTTATTTAATTTAATTAATTATTTAAAAACAAACTATAAATATATATACCCAAACCAAATCCATTGGCCACTGAGTCGATTCCGATTCATAGCGACCCTATAGGACA
The DNA here is from genome assembly GCA_030035585.1 of Dugong dugon. Lineage (NCBI taxonomy): Eukaryota > Metazoa > Chordata > Mammalia > Sirenia > Dugongidae > Dugong > Dugong dugon. The sequence continues at coordinate 28,463,444 of CM057462.1, forward strand.
GAGTAGAACTGCGCCATAGGGTTTCCAAGGAGCGGCAGGTGGACTCAAACTGCCAACCTCTTGGTTAGCAGCCATATCTCTTAACATGGTGCCACCAGGGCTCCCAATAAATGTATAATAAAGCAAAATATATATAATAATTTGCGTATAGAAGCTCTCATACTATATATGAGGCTTTCTATATGCAAATTATTATAATAAGCATTGAACTCATTCATCTATGCACCATCCATTTATTCAATAAAAATGAATTGAATACCACTATGTAGCAGGTCCTGGGAATGGAGCTGTTTATAGGAGCTTAAGGGGGTTCAATAAACAACCACCTTGTTCCCTGATCAAGTTTGAAATCATGAAGATACACAGACAGGACTTAGGAAAATGCAGATCAAAACGTGCGCGTCATGGCTGATAAAGGCCGGGTTGCAGCTGTGCATCAGTAATGGGTTTTAAAATACTTACGGGTTTTAAAAACCAATAATGGGTTTTAAAAAACCAGAATTAGGCAGAATTAAACATCCAGTGTCAGGTGTGGGTGGAACACAAGCACCCCAGCCCCCAGCAGGCAGGGCCCTGAGAGCTTAGCTTGAATAGGCAGTGCCCCTAAGAGGGAATAAGACAGGGCCAGGTCCCTCCCAAAACTCACCGATGAGAGAAGTCACCCAGCAAGTGAGGGAGAGAGGCCTGGGTGTTATCCTATCAGATTTCCCTTCTTATGGAAATATAAAGACAGAAAAAGGAGATTTCCTCACCCGCTTATGCCCTGAACAAAACAGCTCACAGGCTTTGATTGAACTCCAAGAAGCATCGAGTCCACTGGGGGAGAATAAAGACAAGGAACAAGCAAGTCAATAAATAAACTTGATAATTTCCAACAGGGATAATTGCAATAAAGGAAATAAAGCAAGGTGATATGATGCATGGTAGGGGTGGGGTAGTGTGGGGAGGGTTACAGCTATGGGCAGGACAGCTGTGGTCCTGCCTTATGGAGCCTCCATTCCAAGGGGCTAGGCAGACGCTAAGCAAATAATGATGGAGACAACTGCTTCATTATAGCAAAGACAAGTGGCATGAAGAAAAGCTGGTTGCTGTTAGCTTCAGTTGAGGCGGCCCTGACTCATGGCAACCCCATGCACAATGGAACAAAACGCTGCCTGGTTCTGCACAATTCCCATGATCAGTTGTGAATTGGACCCTTGTAATCCATAGGGTTTTCGCTGGCTGATTTTCAGAAACGGATAGCAAGGTCTTTCTTCCTAGTCCATCCTAGTCTATAAGATACGCTGAAACCTGTTCAGGATCATAGCAACACACAAGTCTATACTGACAGAAGAGTGGTGGCTGCACACGAGGCCAGTTGGTCTGGGAATTGAACCCATGCCTCCTGCATGGAAGGCGAGAATCCTACCCCTGAATCACGAAGTGCTAAATGCACCTGTAACAGGAGGCGGGACAGCGAGAAACTCTCTCTCCTTGTCGCCTCGGACTTAGGACTTGATTATTTCCTTCAAACACAGAGTTCACTGGAATGGAACCACCATTTAAAAGAAACTTTCCAAAGAGGTAATATTCTATATGCAGTGGGAGAAGGATGCTACTGCTCGTCTGTTTGTTTGAAATCTGTCCATGTGAAGCTGAAATTGGAGCTGTTTGTGCTGCCTCCGCCTGCCCCCCACCCACACCCACACCCTACAATCTAGAACAAACCCTTAATCCCACTATTCACACACCACAAGCTGGGGAAACATAAAGGAGCAGAGTGGGGAGGGGGCCATGTTTGTTAAGCATAACAGTGGCTCAGGGAATTTGCACACCGCAGGGTCCCCGAATGAGAGAACCACCCCCAACTGTGGGGGCACTTTTTCTCCCCAGAGGTGCTGTGCAGAGAGGCATTAATCACTGCCAATGAAAAGAAATCATGTGCAATGAATTTGCCAGCTGACATAAGAACTATCTCCTCTCTAAACATTGCTGTTTCCTTCAGATACCTTAAGCCCTTAAGCAAGAGTTGTTTTACAGTCACAGGCCTCTAAGTGGTCCTTGCCTTCAAGTGGCTCTCCTTTTTTGCCTGTTGGAAGGGAGATTTGAAAAGATCTTTCTCCCTTACTGTTTAAACACCAAGGCCAAATAACACAAGAGAACAAGCGTTAACTTTTCCCATTAGTCTCTCTGCAGCAGGAGCAGCCGGAAGCCCCCTGCTGGCTGTACCTCAAGAACAGCACTTAATTCTCCCAGATAGGACTGTTCTCGACCCCTATGTCCCTGCAAAAAACAAAACAAAAATCCCAAACCCATTGCCATCAAGTCAATTGGATTCATGGCGACCCTGTGGGTTACAGAGTAGAACTGAGCTCCACAGGGTTTTCTAGGGTGTAATCTTTACAGAAGCAGATCTCCAGATCTTTCTTCTACAGTGTTGCTTGGTGGGTTTGAACCGCCAACCTTTCATTTAGTAGCCCCGTGTAAATCGTTTGAACCACCATGAACCTACAACCAGGGCAGAAATATTCTCTTCTTCTCTTCATTCAACCCACAAATGTTGGCTGTGTGCAATAATTTCCTAGTGTTACCACAGTGACGTGGATTGGAGCCGCCTGCTGCAATAACCAATTCTGAAACGGGTGAGGTGAGCAACAAGAGGTTTATTATATATCGATATATAGGAGACAGAGGGGAATAGATTCCTCCAAAAAACCCGTTTCCCCCACTGGAGATCGACTGAAAGCTTTTACAGGGACAGGATTATGGATCTTAGAAGTTTGTGTTAGTTTCCCCCTGAAGTGGTGATGTCTTAGATGAGTTAATCTTCTACTGGTATTTTTGGGAGTTATCTGGTGACATCCTTGGGTATTATCTGGTGACATCCTGGTTTTTTCTTGTCACAGGATGGGTGCTTTGTTTGGTTTTTATCCTTAGATCATTATCACTAGTTTTCCACCTTCCAAGGAGGAACATCGGTTAATCTTAAACCTTTTGTAGAGACTGGAGATACAAGATCATGAGACAATGTGGTGGTTAGCAATGGGGAGTAAATAATAGTGAGCCAGGCCTGTGCAGCCTCTTCTGCTAGGCCTGCTGTAACCAATCACTACAACTTGGTGACATGAAACAATGCAGTTTATTCTCTTGCAGTTCTGGAGGTCATGAGTCCAAAATCAATCTTACAGGGATAAAAATCAAGGTTTCTTCTGGAAGCTCTAGAGAAGAATTGATTTCCTTGACTTTCCTATCTTCTGGCTGCCTCCTGCATTCCTTGGCTCATGATCCCTTCCACGCATCACTCCAAGCTCTTGTTATCACATCTCCTGTTTCCCTTCTGTAGTCAAATATCCTCATCACCCTCTTATAAGGACGCTTCTTATTGCAGTTAGGATCCACCCAGATAATCCAGGCTCATCTCCCCATCTCAAGATCCTTAACTTAATCACATCTGCCATATAAGGTCACTCTAACAGGTTTCACAGATTAGGTCCTGGATATCTTTAGGAGGCGTTATTCAGCCTACCCTATGGACTAGGAGGGTATTGAATACCTTTGATCACATAGCACCTGAACCCTCAACCAGTGCTGTGGAAATACTCATTTAGGGAGGGACAATCAGCCTCCCTCTCTAGAGGCAGAACATTCCAGATGGTAATGACTTGCTTTCCCTACTCCTCTGCTTCCAGGATTTTTAGCCAATGACTCAGGTTTCAGCAACTAGATCCACACACACCAGGTTTAGATTCTGCAGCTGATGATACCAAGTGGCAGGGATGATGGGACTTTATTCTAGCAAGGGAGGCATCAACTATATCCCTTGCTGGGTGTTCACAGCAGCAGGGATTCTAACAGCACATCCATGGGGGAGGGTTGGTTTGTCAGTGGTGTAGGCCTAGTTCTGGGGTCTGGTATCACTGTGTACCTCACAAACCAGGTTCTCCCAGAGGCTCCAAGGATAGTCAGTGCCCTCTAATAAATCCATTTTCTTATATCAAAGACTTTCTTTCTGTTGCTTGCAATTGAGAAACCTGGCTGGTAGGTTGAAGGTGTTACAACATGCTCAGCATAATTGCCCCTGGTGCCCCAGAATTTCTGTGATGGCCCTAAAGCTGAATAAAGGAGATGCTGAGTCCCCAACACATCTAAGGAGAACTTCTGGGGAGCTTGAGGACACATCACCCAGGCTTACTCAGGTGGCAGATGTGGCCTTCTCCCATTAGAAGACATGTCAGCCCCTCCTCCAAAACTCAGATAAGAACTGGGGAAGGAAGAGCATGACAGTCGTCAGGATTGTTGGTCTGGGGGTCGTGGAGTGGGAACACAGTGATAATGTGAGAGGCCATCTCCTCCCCTTCCCATGGGGGATGGGACTTCTCCTTTCTCTTCCCCAAACCAACTAGAGAGTGTGATGCTTTGTTTTTAATATTTATTTTATTTTTATTGACAATATACTGAGAAAAACATGCACCCATTCAACAATTTCTACACATACTGTTCAGTGACATTGGATACATTCTTCTCTTTGTGTCAACAACCTCATTACCTGTTTAAATTGTTTCACCCCCATTAACTTAGACTTACTGCCGTCCCTAAACTTCTCTTCTATGCTTTAGAGTTACTTGTATGGCAGGTATCAATTTGGTCTCAAATATATAATCTTTTAAAAAGAGTACAATACTCAAGGCATACATTTATACGAAGTAAGCTAAACTTGCTTACTTTAAAGATGACTTCAGCGGATAGTTTTGGCTGAAGGTTCAAAGAGTATCTTAGGGCATTAGATTCGGGAGTTTCTCCAGTCTCTATAAGTCCAGTAAATCTGATATCTTTAAGAATTAGAAATTCTGTTCCACAATTTTCTCCTTTTTTATCAGAATCCATCTATCATGTCCCTGGTCAAAATGTTCAACAATGGTAGATGGGCACCATCCAGTTCTTCTGGTCTCATAACAGATAAAGTAGTTGTTCATGGATGCAATTAGTCCTATAGTCCAGCTTGAGAGTGTGATGCTCTTGAAGAAGATAAAGTGACCATATGGCCTAGTTTGCTTGGGGCAACTTACCCTGTTTTCCCAGAGTCTTGACTAATAACATCCCCTTTTATGCTTAAATGTGTCCAGGTTTGGACAATAAATTCTGGGGTAACCTACTTACTGAGTGTTCATTCCCTGGCTGGGCCTAGCCATGCTGCAGACCTGCAGACCCACTCTGGTGCTGGGGGGACATGATAAGAGGTTCCTTATGAGAGCATGAAATGCCTCCTGGATTGGGGAGGTTAAGAGTGAACATAGATACATGTCTGCTTGTTTGAAGACGGGTGTGCGGAGATACCAGCTTCAACAGAGCAACATGGAACTATGTTAGTGGGCCTGGGGAGGAAGTGGGAGCAACTCCTCACCCTATCCTAAGTCCCCATGTCCCTCAGAGCACACCGAGAAACACTCTGGGATTCTTTTTGTTTCATGTGAAGGATAATGTAAGTTAGAGGATGGCACAGGAGGTGTGGGGATGCTGTGAGGATGCCCCATCTGGAGGAGGTGGACATGGAGATCTGGACTCCTCTCTGAGTCATCCTCACTGATGAAAGCTTTTGCAATAAGAGTTAATACCACATTACAAGAAAACCACACAACCACAAACCAATTACATGACTCTGTGAACTACATGCAGATCACATGTCAGCAGAGGCTGTGAGCATCACACAAAGCCCAATGGAGACATTTCAGGACCAGGGGCTCTTTTCATAAAATGATCCTTGCTTTCCCTGCCTGTCGTCCCTGTGCCTTCTGACTTTAGAGGTGCTACCATCGCCAGTACCAGTTGCCATCAAGTCAACACCAACTCATGGAGACCCTTATATCTAGAAAAGGGGAGAGGGGATGGAAATGACACCTCCTCTTCCCAACACACGTATGTGTAGCCATACTCCAAGTTTCTCGGGCAAAGTTCTGGACCTAATGGGGTCAGGAAGAATTATGAAACATAAAATTAGAGTATTAAACAAGACTGGATTAATTTTAATAACAGAAAATGAGTGCCAGAAAGCAATTAAATCTGCCAAGACATCATTAAGTAACAGGAAAGAGGGGTTCAACATAGCACAGTTAATGAGACAGATAAGAAAAAAATTATCCCCGTGGAGTTGAGATGGCTCATGAACTGGATTCAGGTTCATGGCAGGTATCTTGTATTTTTGCTTGTCCAGCATTCTCTTCCTCTTTGTTTACATAATTGCATCCTAATTTTCCACTGGGGAGACATACTTCCTCTATTCTAAGTCTATGTGGTAAGGTGGGGTTGTTCATTGTGCACCTTTCCTCACCATCTGTACTCCTGCTGTCCCCCCTCCAGGAGTAGACATGTGACCCAGACTATCCAATCAGAATGGATATCAAGACTTTTGCTGGAGCTCTGTTAGAAAGACAGGTTCTCTTTTCATTGTGATTGTTCAGCTTGTGGATCCATCAGCCTGGAACTATTGACCTCTTACCACCAAAAGAGAAGAGCTTGCCTAAGAACAATGCCAATATAGAGGAAAGAAGAGCCAAGAGATGCAGAGCCCCTGGATCCAGCCATACCTAAAGTCAGATACCCAAGAGCTTTTCAGTCTGCCGAGCCAATAAATTCCCTTCATTGGTTAAACCATTTTGAATTGAGTTTTTCTGTCATTTAACTGAAAACTGCTTATCTGTTACAGGCTTTGAAATAGGTGGTCAAAAAACTGTGTATCATTAAGATTCTGGCAGGAAAGGAAAGGCAGAGGTATGGATGAAATTAAAGGAACCAAGAAGAGCCAGCAAAGCACTCAAGGAGTAGGGAGAGTAGGATATCTTACCATCCCAAGGCTTGTGTCACAAGAGCCTGGTGAGAGTCAGGACTCTGAAAAAGAGGTCACCTGACAGGAAGCACAGCCACTTCCAAAACTGTGGTGCTGAAGGAGGAAGCGAGAGGTGGAAAACTCACCCAACCTCTCACCTTCTAGTCTCTGACCTCCTATAACCACCTCCCATTGGCCAAACCCTTTCTGAAGTCAGAGGAACGGAAACCTGAGTGATGCCCCAGGACACCAAATAGAGCAGAAGCAAGCAAGGAAGGGATGCAGCGGGGAGGCAGGTGGCAAATGTAGAATTACAATCTCAGGACACTTATAATCTCACAACAACATCCACTTTCAGGCAAATGGAAGGTTTGGATAGATTTCACTTTGTCAAGTGAGTTTGAGCCTAGATTTAGTGCTCCCCTAGAAATGCAGCTGAAAGGGTGCACAAACATCACAAATGGCAGGGAGTGCTGGAGCTGTTGGTCATTGGGCATTCTTTCTCTAGTTCAAGGCTGATTCACTTCATGCCCTGCATGCATTACCACCTTGCTGATGAATCTTTCCTCCCTTCTCTGAATTATACCCTTTGTTCAAGACCTGAAGCCTCTTCTTATCCACAGATCTGGTCTTGAGCTCCACAGCCTGTGATGCCCACCCCATTTCCACCTGGCTGCCTCTAACACTATAACACCTGCCTAAACAATGTGTTCGGAAGTCATAGGATAAGCAGGCCAGTGCTCTCGCATTCTTTTGGCTCCAGTTTTTTGCTAGCCTCCCCCATTAGAGCACACCCCTACATGAGAAGGGGCCAGGTCTCACACTCATTGCATTCAAGTGTCTCACCCCATCCACCCCATCACTCAAATACCCATTGCCCTCTACTCCCTCATACCCTACCCATGTTTGATGCATTGGAGTGTATACAGTAGGCACTTGATGCATACTTATAGGCTGGAGGTTTTTGGGTTTTGTTTTGGCTAAAAATACTTGTCCAGCATTTGCCTCCTCCTCCTTTAGATAAGTTCATCCTGATTTTCCATTTGGAAAATATGCTTCTCCCATTCTCAGTCTATGTGGTGGGGGTGGGGTTGCCCATTGTACAGGATTCCTCCCCACTCCTACTCCCGCCTTCCTCCTTCCAGGAGTAGACATGTAACCCAGGTTAGCCAGGACTCTAGCTCAAACTTTAGCCAGAATCCTGGAACCAAAATGTCTATATATTTTTGAAGAGAACAGAGCAGCTTTGAACAAGAAAAATGAATGAACCAACATCACAAGAAAAACTGTTCCATGTTAGACTCATGTTCCAACTCAGTCTAGGGTGCTGAGCTTATGGGGGCACCAAGAGACTTCAAAGCTTCATGATAACTCACTCATCATCTGATTTCCCTTTAAGATCTTATCAAAGGTATTTTATATGTGCTTCTGCCTAAGCTTACTCTTATAAGTTAGTTGATCTTCCAGCCTTTGGAATGAAGAGTTTCATGGAGTTTCTTACCCACTGTGAGAAGTATTGCTTCCTTTTGTGTTACTTGACCCTGGTTTCTGCCATCATCTCCACTCCACTGCCTGTAATGGGCTGGCTGCTGCCATCTCAGCCCAAAGGGATTCCACAGCTGACCATCAGGAGCCCACCCTCCACCAGAGGAGCCACGTATGGAGAAAGAGCCCTGGTGGCCTAGACTTGAGGGAACAAGGGAGAGCCGGCAACATTAATCCAGCTGGAGAGAGTGCAGCACTGTATCTACTTTGCAGAGAGAAGCTGACCCTCCCGACACAGGCGGCAGATGTTCTTCCTCAGCACACAGTCAAAGACTTGGCTAAATTCTCAGAGGAGCTCTAATTTCCTATCCACTGATTTCAGAGTTATTTTCTCCTGGAATTGCAAGTCATAGCTCTTGCTGGCTACTTGCATGTTAATATGCCAGTTACAAGTAAATTGGGTAGCACTATTGTATTACTGGCTGCCACAGGCCAGAGTCTATGGGGGTCTCCGGTTGGGAATCAAACACTACCTTCAAATGCCATTTACTTACTTGGCTTGCAACTCAATCTAATGCTACCCTCTTGCTTCCAAAAATGTCACAAATAACAATATGAGTCACAAGCAAGAATAGTTCTTGCAAGTGCATATTAAAAACTAAAAAAATTAAGATATTTTACAGAATTAGGAAAATATTAAGGAAAAATGAGTCTGAGTTAGAAACAATAATAAATGAGAAAAATCCTGCAAAATATTTTTTTCTGCAAAAAAAAATTTCTGAAAACAAAATTCTGCAAAAAACTCAACATATGTTCTGTTCCAGTTCACCTTGAGATGATGTAATTTAATGGAATGTGGTTCTCATTAATGAGGATGATGCCAATGCAAATATGCCTTGCCAGAAAGAATTTTGATGGGGCAATGAAGACCGTATCTCAGATAAGGTTCAGAGCTGCCCTGGACACTTGCAGAATGGACAGAATCACAGATGATGTCTCTGCAAAGGCACTGACCGCCCCCCTATTTAAGCCCAGTGAACCAGACCCACTGAGCTGAAAAGCAAAGGAAATGTTAATACCAGTACCAGCTGCCATCAAGTCAGCTCCAACTCAAGGTGACCCATGTGTGTCAGAGTGGAACTGTGTTCCACAGGATTTTCAGAGGCTGATTTTTTTGGAGGTAGATTTCCAGGCCTTTCTTCTGAGGTGTCTCTGGGTGGACTTGAACCTTCAAACTTTTGTTTAGCAGTTGAGTACGTTAACAGTTTGCAACACCCAGGGACCCCAAGGAGATCTTAACCCATTGCTGCTGAGTCGATTCCAACTCATAGCAACCCTACAGGACAGAGTAGAACTGCCCTGTAGGGTTTCCAAGGAGCAGCTGGTAGATTTGAACTGTCTACCTTTTGGTTAGCAGCCGTAGCTCTTAACCACTGTACCACCAGAGCTCTAAGATGTCCACAAATTAAGCTTACCTGATGACTAACCTTTAAATCTGCTAGTTTGGGTCGCAGAGAGGAAGAGTCACAGTCTACAGTATAAGCAAACATCCAGAGAAAATTCTCTACAGTATAAGCAAACATCCAGAGTGAATTCTCTCTATTTCAAAGTCAGCAAGAGGCAGAATTCCTCCGGGCCTCATGCCCTCTAAGCACTGGTGTACATGCCAGCTTGGGAGGACATCACCTCCATGCTGAACTAATTTCCTGAGCTCCACGGGCAAATCTCATCTGGCTCTAGCCTCCCTGGCTTGGTTTAATTTTGTGTTTTTCTCTCTCAAAAAGAGTTTGCTATTTACCCACTAGGAACGCTGGTAGTACAGTGGATAAATGATCAGCTGCTAACCAAAAGGTCAACTGTTCAAACCCACCAGCCACTCCATGTGACAGAAAGATGTGACAGTCTGCTTCTGTAAAAATTTACAGCTTTGGAAACCATATAAGGCAGTTCTACTCTGTCCTACAGTGTCACTATGAGTCAGAATCAACTCGACAGCAGTGGGTTTGGTTTTTTGTTTTATTTACCTACTTCCAGATCAGATGCTGTCAGGTCTTCAGTGATACTGTGTTTGGCGGAACTGCAACCAAAATGCTCTTCCATTGCAAGAGGACAGAGTCAGGCACAGGTGGCCCTGTGTCGGCTCCAAATTCTAATCATTACTATTCAAAATAAAGAGCAAGGTGAGGGTGGAGCCAAGATGGCAGAGAAGTCAGACGCTTCCAGTAGACCCCCTTACAACAAAGACCCAAAAAAACAAGTGAATCAATTACATATGACAATCTAGGAGCCCTGAACATCTAAGGAAAAGTTGAGGAACTGGACTGAGTGGCAGGGGAGGGAGAGATGGTTCGGAAGCAATGAGGAGTTGCCAGACCTGACCTAGCGAGAGCCTGAGCCCTTCAGGCCTGATCAGCTCAGGGGTGAGCGGTGAGGCAGGCAAGCAGTGGTGCTCCAGAGGCACGTTTTCCACACCAGGAAAGACCCAGTGCCAGAGTCTACACAGCCCCTGAGAACCAGTGCAAGGTAGCCCACGACTGGCAAAAGATAAGTACTTGCATACGGCTTACTGTGTGGATCAAAAACACCCTCCTTAGGGAAAAACCTCTCTCCCATTTACCTCTTTGCTCCCTGCTCTACCCTGGGTCCAGGGCTGGCTTCAGCAATTGCCGAGTCACCTAGGCCAGAAGTAGGATCCAGCACACACCCTGAGCCATTCTCCCAGCCTTGGAGAGTGAACAAATTAACAAACAAGGAAAAAAAAACTGCCAGCTCCTCTAAGCCAGGAACCAAGGGTAGGCGCAGCTCCTTTGCCTAGGCAGAAGCATAAGGGATCCACAGACTTTGAGTGCCTTTCCCCCTGTAAAGACTCTTGTGGGCCATTTCAACAGCATAGGCCCTCATCACTGCAGTACAACATGGTATATACCAGAATTCTAACTCGAACTGTTTCAGCTGTGAAGTAGCAAGTTCGTGACATTTGACACTGCTCTGCCCATCAAGCAGGGTCTTCACCTACCCACATCAGGGGCCTGAGGACTGGTGCCTCCACACATACCTCCTACCCCCTGTGATAGGGGCCCAGGAATAAGAGGTGCCCCCCAATCCTTACAGTCAACAGCACTGGGTGCTCAGAGTTTGGCTGCAAAACCCACCCACCTACACACTCTAGGGAACAGGGACGTGCCTTCCTCCTGGACACTCTGGAGTGGCTGTCAGCCCCATGCCTTGCTAAGAGTGTAACCCCCTGCTGCAGCCAGATGCCTGTGTCTACATCAATCACCCATGACTGTCTAGGACTGTGGGTGAGAGCCTACAACACACAGTTGGTGGCTATATACCTGGGCACCTGAGCTGAGTCCATACAGGGGGAGTGGGAGGACTCCTGAGCTCAAATACCTAGTAACAGATTGAACCACTGGTGACAAGACATTAGAGCTTCAAAGGTGTCAATATTCAAACTAGCTCATATGAGCAGCCTATTTGGGCATATCAAAACAAAACAAGAAACTAGGACACAGTAAGCAAACATAAAATAAATAAATACAATAACTTACTGATGGCTTGGAGACAACAGTCAATATCCAATTACATAAACAGGCAATCAATGATGGCTTCAGCAAGCTCCCAAAATAAAGAATCTAGAAATTTTCCAGAGAAGGAAAATTTCTTGGAATTACCAGAGGCAGAATACAAAAGATTAATATACAGAACTCTTCTAGAAATTAGGAAGGAAATCAACATGCAATAGAGGAAATTAAAAAGATTAGAGAAGAGCATAATGACAAATTTAATAGGCTGCAAGAATCCATAGAGAGACAACCATCAGAAATCCAGAAGATTAACAATAAAATTTCAGAATTATACAACTTAATAGAAAGTCATAGGAGCAGAATTGAGGCAACAGAAGTCAGAATTAGTGAAATTGAACATAAGGCACTTGACACCAACTTGTTTGAGGAAAAATCAGATAAAAGGATTAAAAAAAAAGAAGAAACCCTAAGAATTACGTGGGACTCTATCAAGAGGAATAACCTACAAGTGATTGGATTACCAGAACGGGGGGTGGGGTGGGGGGAGGATAACAAAAAATAGAGACAGAATTGTTGAAGATTTGTTGGCAAAAAAATTCCCTGATATTGTGAAAGATGACAAGGTATCTATCCAAGATGCTCATCTAACCCCACATAAGGTAGATCCCAAAAGAAAGTCACCAAGGCATATTATAATCAAACTTGCCAAAACTGAAGATAAAGAGAGAATTTTAAGAGCAGCTAGGGATAAACAACAAGTCACCTACAAACGAGAGTCAATAAGAATAAGCTCAGACTACACAGCAGAAACCATGCAGGCAAGAAGGCAATGGAATGACATGTACATAGCCTTGAAGGAAAAAAACTGCCAGCCAAGAATTATATACTCAGCAAAACTGTCTCTCAAATATGATGGTGAAATTAGGGCATTTCCAGATAAACAGAAGTTTAGGGAATTTGTAAAAACCAAACCAAAATTACAAGAAAGACTAAAGGGAGTCCTCCGGATAGAAAATCAGTAACATCAGATAACAACCCAAGACTAGAACACAGGACAGAGCAACCAGATATCAACCTAGATAGGGAAGTCACAAAAGTAAATCAAAGCTAAAACACTGAAAATAGGGAAACAGATGTCAATATGTAAAAGATAACAACATTAAAACAAAAAAGAGTGCTAAAAAATGTAGTCATAGATTTTTCATATAGAGAGGAAGTCAAGGCGATATAAAGAAATAAAACACTGGTATAAACCTAGAAAAATAGGGGTAAATATTAAGGTAACCACAAAGGAAACTAACAATCCTACAAGTCAAAATAAAAAAACTAGAAAAATATAAAGACTCAGCAAAAACAAAATCAACAACAATGAAAAAGATGAAAAGAAAATACATAAAAAAAATGACTCAGCACAGAAAACTAACTGGAACAAAGAAACTGTGAACAACACACAAAAAATGACATCAAAATGACAGCACTAAACTCATACCTATCAATAATTATGCTGAACATAAATGGGCGAAATGCAGCGAGAAAGACAGAGTGGCAGATTGGATAAAAAAACACGATCCGTCTATATGCTGCCTACAAGAGACACACCTCAGACTTAAAGACACAAAACAAACTAAAACTCAAAGGATGGAAAAAAATATGTCAAGCAAACAACACTCAAAAAAGAGCAGGAGTGGCAATATTAATCTCTGACAAAATAGACTTTAAAGTGAAATCCACCACAAAGGATAAGGAAGGACACTATATAAAGATTAAAGGGTCAATACACCAGGAGGACATAACTATAATAAATATTTACACCCCCAACGACAGGGCTCCAAAATACATAAAACCAACTCTAACAGCACTGAAAAGAGTGATAGGCAGCTCCACAATAGTAGTAGGAGACTTCAACACGCCACTTTCAGTGAAGGACAGAACATCCAGAAAGAAGCTCAACAAAGACACAGAAGAGCTAAATGCTACAATCAACCAACATGATCTCATAGACATATACTGAACACTCCATCCAACGGCAGCCAAGTATACTTTCTTTTCCAATGTACATGGAACATTCTCTGGAATAGACCACATATTAGGCCATAAAGCAAGCCATAAAAAAGTTCAAAACATAGAAATACTACAAAGCATCTTTTCTGACCATAAAGCCATAAAAGTAGAAATCAACAACAGAAAAAGCAAGGAAAAAAAATCAAACACATGGAAACGGAACAACACCTTGCTCAAAAACAACTGGGTTATAGAAGAAATTAAGGATGGAATATTCATAAAATCAAATGAGAATGAAAACACATCCTACCAGAACCTTTAGGACACAGCAAAAGCAGTGCTCAGAGGTCAGTTTATAGCAATAAATGCACACATCTAAAAAGAAGGAAGGGCCATAATCAAAACATTAACCCTACAACCGGAACAAGTAGAAAGAGAGCAGCAAAAGAAGCCTTCAGGTGCCAAAAGAAAGGAAATAATAAGAATTAGAGCAGAATTAAATGAAATAGAGAATAGAAGAACAATTGAAAGAGTTAACAAGACCAAAAGCTGGTTCTTTGAAAAGATTGACAAAATTGATAAATCATTGGCCAAACTGACAAAAGAAAAACAGGAGAGGAAGCAAACAATCTGTGTAAGAAATGAGATGGGTGATACCACAAGAGACTCAACTGAAATTAAAAGAATCATAACAGAGTACTATGAACAATTGTAGTCTAACAAATTTGAAAACCTAGAGGAAACAGACAAATTTCTAGAAACTCACTACCTCCCTAAACTAACACAAACAGAGGTAGAACAACTAAATCAATCCCTAACAAAAGAAGAGATTGAAAAGGTAATTAAAAAACTCCAACAAAAAAAAAAAAAAGCCCTGCCCAGATGACTTCACTAGAGAATTCTACCCAACTTTCAGAGAAGAGTTAACAACACTATTACTAAAGGTATTTCAGAGCACAGAAAACGATGGAATACTCCCAAACTCATTCTATGGAGCCAGCTTAACCCTGATACCAAAACCAGATAAAGACACCACGAGAAAAGAAAATTACAGACCAATATCCCTCATGAGCATTGATGCAAAAATCCTCAACAAAATTCTAGCCAATAGAATTCAGGAACGTATCAAAAAAAAAAAAATTCACCATGATCAAGTGGGATTTATAAGCAGGGATGGTTCAACATTAGAAAAACAATCAATATAATCCATCACATAAATAAAACAAAAGACAAAAACCACATGATCTTATCAATCGATGCAGAGAAGGCATTTGACAAGGTCCAACACCCATTCATGATAAAAACTCTCAACAAAATAGGAATAGAAGGGAAATTCCTCAGTATAATTAAGGACATTTATACAAAGCCAACAGCCAACTTCATCCTAAATGGAGAGACTTTGAATGCATTCCCCTTGAGAACAGGAACCAGACAAGAATGCCCCTTATCACTGCTCTTACTCAACATTGTGCTGAAGGTCCTAGCCAGAGCAATTAGGCTAGAAAAAGAAATAAAGGCATCAAGATTGGTAGGGTAGAAATCAAAGTATCTCTCTCTATTTGCAGATTATATGAACTTATACACAGAAAACCCCAAAGAATCCACAAGAAAACTACTGGAACTAATAGAAGATTTCAGCAAAGTTTCAGGATACAAGACAAACATACAAAAATCAGTTGGATTCCTTTACACCAACAAAGAGAACCTTGAAGAGGAAATCACCAAATCAATACCATTTACAATAGCCCCCAAGAAGATAAAGTACTTAGGAATAAATCTAATCAGAGCCTTAAAAGACCTATACAATGAAAACTACAAGACACTACTGCAAGAAACCAAAAGAGATCTGAATAAGTGGGAAAACATACCTTGCTCATGGATAGGAAGACTCAACATTGTGAAAATGTCAATTCTACCCAAAGCAATCTACGGATACAATGCAATCCCGATCCAAATTCTAAAGGCATTTTTTAATGAGATGGAGAAACAAATCACCAACTTCATATGAAAAGGGAAGAGGCCCCTAATAAGTAAAGCATTACTCAAGAAGAACAACAAAGTGGGAGACCCCACACTACCTGATTTTAGAAACTATTATACCGCCACTGTAATCAAAACAGCCTGGTATTGATACAACAATAGATACATAGACCAATGGAACAGAATTAAGAATCCAGACGTAAATTCATCCACCTATGAGCAGCTCACATTTGACAAATACCCAAAGTCCGTTAACTGGGGAAAAGACAGTCTCTTTAACAAGTGGTGCTGGTATAACTGGATATCTATCTGCAAAAAACTGAAACGAGACCCATGCCTCACACTATGCACAAAAACTAACTCAAAGGGATCAAAGCCTTAAATATAAAATCAAAAACAATAAAGATCATGGAAGAAAAAAATACGGACAACACTAGGAGCCCTAATACATGACAGAAACACAATACAAACCATAAGTAACAATGCACAAGCACCAGATGAGAGGCTAGATAACTGGGAGCTCCTAAAAGTCAAACACTTATGCTCATCAAAAGTATTCATCAAAAAAGTAAAAAAACAACCCACAGACTGGGAAAAAATTATTGACTACAACAAATCCGATCAGCATCTAATCTCCAAAATCTACAAGATACTGCAAAACCTCAACAGCAAAAAGACAAATAACCCAATTAAAAAATGGACAAAGGATATGAACAGGCACTTTGCCAAAGAAGATTTTCAGGCGGCTAACAGACACATGAAGAAATGCTCACGATCATTAGCCATTAGAGAGATGCAGATCAAAACTACGATGAGATATCATCTTACCCCAACAAGGCTGGCATTAATAGAAAAAACACAAAATAATAAATGTTGGAGAGGTTGTGGAGAGACTGGAACACTTATACACTGTTGGTGGGAATGTTAAATTGTAGAACCACTTTGAAAATCGATTTGGCGCTTCCTTAAAAAGCTAGAAATAGAAGTACCATATGATCCAGCTTTCCCGCTCCTTGGAATATATCCTAGAGAAATAAGAGCAGTCACACGAATAGATATATGCACACCCATGTTCATTGCAGCAGTGTTCACAATAGCAAAAAGATGGAAACAACCTAGGTGCCCATCAAGGGACGAATGGATAAACAAATTATGGTATATCCACACAATGAAATACTATCCAACGATAAGGAACAACGATGAAACCGTACAACATAACATGGAGGAAGCTGGAGGTCATTATGCTGAGTGAATTTAGTCAGTCACAGAAAAACAAATATTGTATAAAACCACTATTATAAGAACTCAAGGAAAGGTTTAAACACAGAAGAAAACATTCTTTGATGGTTACAAGGGTGGGGAGGGAGGGTGAGGGTTATTCACTAACTGGATAGTAGACAAGTATTATCTTAGGTGAAGGTAAGGATAGCACACACTACAGGGGAAGTCAGCACAACTGGACTAAACCAAAGCTAACAATTTTCCTGAATACAATCAAACACTTTTAGGGACAGAATAGCAGGGGTAGGGATCTGGGGACCATGCTTTTGGGGGGCATCTAGGTCTATTGGCATAACAAAACTTATTTAAAAAAATGTTTTGCATCCTACTTCTGTGAGTGGCAATTGGGGTCTTAAAATCTTGCAAGCGGCCATCTAAGATGCATCAATTGGTCCCAAACCACCTGGAGTAAAGGGGAATGAAGAACACCAAAGACACAAGAAAAGTATTGGCCCTAGAGCCAGAAAGGGCCACATAAACCAGAGAGTTCATCAGCCTGAGACCAGAAGAACTAGATGGTGCTCCACTACCACCAATGACTGCCCTGACAGGGAACACAACAGAGAGTCCCAGATGGAGCAGGAGAAAGGTGGGGTGCAGAACTCAAATTCTAGTAAGAAGACCAGACTTAATGGTCTGAGTGAGACTGGAGCAACCCTGGAAAGCATGGCACCCAGATTCTCTATCAGCCCAGAACTAAAACAATTTCTGAGGCCAATTCTGCAGGCAGGAATTGGACTGGACTGTGTAACATAAAGTGATACTCATGAGGAGTGTGCCTCTTAGCTCAAGTAGATACAAGAGACTAAACGGGCAGCTTCTCTCCAGAAGTGAGATGGGAAGGCAGAGAGAGTTAGGAGCAGGTTGAATGGACATGGGCAATCAGGGGTGTCATAGTATGGGGAGAGCAATTATTGTTACATAACAATGTATGCATAAATTTTTTATGGGAGACTAACCTGAAATGTAAACTTCATTTAAACTACAACAATAAAAATAAATAAATAAAGAGCAAGTACCCAGTGCCCCAGAATTTGCCAACCAGAAGCATCTCCTGGTTTATATGTTAGTAATCCCAGTGACCCTATAGGACAAATTCCTTAAGGAATTTGCAACATAAAGGGAGAGGTTGGCACATTCATACCCAGTGTTATGGACTGAATTGTGTCCCCCCAAGATATGTGTTGGAATCCTAACCCCTTGTACCTGTGGATATAATCCTGTTTGGAGATAAGGTTGTCTTTGTTATGATAATTAGATCATACCCAGGTAGGGTGGGTTCTAAATCTAATCATTTCTAACTTATAAAAAGAGCAGATTACATACAGACATGCACACACCGGGGAAGACAGATGTCATGTAAGTATTGCCAAGAACCAGGGAATGCCTGGGGCTGCCCGCAATGAAGGAATCAACACTGCTGAGACCCTGATTTGGACTGCTAGCCTCCAGAACTGTGAGAAAATACATTTCTGTTCTTTAAAGCCACCCACATGTGATAATTCTTCTACAGCATCACTAGGAAACTAAGACACTCCTCCCACCACAATTACCAATGTGCCTACAGCTCAGGGTGTGGTTTTAGAGCTGGAACTGGTAGAACGCTACAGGGCTATGTCAGGTCCATATGGATGTCTTGGTAACTGCCTCTACGTTTGTATAACATCCTTAAGGTTTCATAGAAAATACTTCTTGATCAGCTGAGCAAAGCTGCCAGGAATCTGGGGAATATTTGTCAGACTTACACTTGCCACTAATTGCCTTAGGAGTGCCACACCAGAACAAAGTGTTAAAAACAAAGGAATATGGCTTGAAACAGAGCCTTTTTCCCATCAGCTGCTGGTAATTTTAGCTAATTAGCACCTACCTAATGTCTTCCTCCAAGCCTCTATCCAGCCCAGGACATTTGGAAAACAGACTTTCTTCTCTCCACGTCCATCCTCCCCACATCGCCTCTTGCAGTCAGGTATTGTCACTGGAGCTTTCAATCTGGGGCACCCGAAAGTCTGACAGACAAGGGGTCAGAGATAAGGAGGAGGCAGGGGAGCAGATCTTTCCTGCTTGTCTTGAGCCCTGTGCATGAGCCACAAAACCAACAATTTAAAGGTGAAAAGGAAAGAAGGAAGCTGTGGCCAGCTCAGATGGTTTATGGTGCCCTGGTGGCACAAAGGTTAAACGTTCAGCTGTTAATCAAAAGGTCGGTGGTTCGAACCCACCCTGTGTCTCCGCAGGAGAAAAGACGTGGAGATTTGCTCCTTTAAAGATTACAGCCTAGGAAACTCAGCGGGGCAGTTTTCTCTGTCCTATAGGGTCGCTATGAGTCAGAATCGACTCGATGGCACACGACAACAACAACTAGTGACCTGGGATAAAGATCCAGAAATTATAGAAATTTTTCAGTCAGAACATAGGGTTCAAGAGTAGAGATGATTTCTTGATCCAGAAGAACAAATAATTTGAGGAAAAACATGAACTAGCTCTGATAAAATAAATGCATTAGCATCAGATTTGACTCCTCTGCAAGTATAATTGACTGTGCCCCAAACTGAGCTAATAATCTCATCAGCTAACATGTAGCTATGATCACATGGACTTTATATGCAATATATTATGCTAGGTGGGATAGGGGTCATAGGTCTTGGGTCTTGCCCTCAAGAAGCTTACTGTGTAAAAGGTGAGGGAGGACATTTTGGTGAAAAATTATATGCTAAGATATTCCAATGTCAGTTCTGGGCAATGAGAGAAGAGATAACCCAAGGCAGGACATGATTAATTGCGAAGTGAATTGATGAAACAGTGATGACAGGAGGTCAGAGTAGAGAATGATTGCTTCATTTGGGGGTAATCAAGGACCGCTGCATCATCCTGCAATTAGAAATGTGGACCCGGGATGGGGACACTAAGGGAATTAATTTAATATATCTCCCTCAAAGGGGGCTGGAGAGGCATATTGGAGCCAAAGCGTGGTGGACCACGCAGTCAAGAGGAGACTTTGCCAAAGGACTAATGGACACAACCACCACAACGTCCACCAGACTGGGCCCAGAACAACAAGATGGTCCCCAGTTACCACTACAGACTGCTCTGGCAGGGATGACAACAAAGGGGCCCAGACAGAATTGGAGAAAAATGTAGAACAAAATTCAAATTTACAAAAAAAGACTAGGTTTGCTGGTCTGACAGAGACTGAAGAAACCCTGAGAGTATGGTTCCTGGATACCGTTTTAACTCAGTACTGATGTCACTCCTGAGGTTCACCCTTCAGCCAAAGTCTATAGGGCCAAAAGTAACACACGTGGGGAATGTGCTTCATAGCTCAGTCATGTATATGAGATTAATGGGCATACCAGACCAACAGCAAAGACGAGAAGGCAGGAAGGGACAAGAAAACTAGACAAATGGAAACAAGGAACCCAGGGTGGAGAAGGGGAAAGTGTTGACACATTGCAGCATTGACAACCAATGTCACAAAACAATTTGTGTATTAACTGTTTAATGAAAAACTAATTTGCTCTGTAAACTTTCACCTAAAGGACAATTAAAATACATATATATATATTTGAGACCTAATGGTCAACAATTACTTTAAAACAAAGATGAGAACGTAGTGGAACAGGGAAACTGGATTAATTTAAAAAAAGAGAAAGAGAGAGAAGACTTTGTTCTGAGGAATTCCCCTCAAAAGGACAGAGTACATCATGGGGGAAGAGACGGGGAGGGGAGTGGGTAGGAGAATGGAAGTGACTTTCACAGACGCGACCCATAATCTTACACATGGGTCCTAACTCCATGAACTAGTGCCTGCAATATTGGACAGTGAAAAGGAAGACAAGTCAGCTGTTATGAGAAGAAGAAGTCCTAGGATTTCTGCTTCTACCAGAGTAAGTAGTATTGAATTTGTCCTCCTGTGAAACACAAAAAACAGTTGCTTCCAAGTCAACTTGAGCTCATGGAGACCCCATGTGTGTCAGAGTAGAACTGTGTTCCATAGGGTTTTCAATGGCTATGATCTTTCAGAAGCAGATCACCAGGCCTCTCTTCCAAGGCACTTTTGGGTGGACTCAAACCGCCAATCTTTTAGTTAGCTACCAAGTATATTAACCATTTGCACCACCCAAGGACTCCAGTGAGGTCCAGGACCTCATTTGGGCTTCCCAGGGACTCCATAAAGTTTGATAAAAAAATATACAGCAAAAGTTTTGAGGCATTGGCAATGGTGAAGATTTGAAATTTCTGAGAGAGGAAAACATACAAGGTGAACCTGACATTCAGCCCAGGTATCTGCCTGAAGACAGGGAAGAAAATGGTGGTCTGAAGAAATAGAGGTGGGAGTTTGGTGCTGCTAAAACAACTGGAATTTATGGGGCAAAATTCTAGGAGAAGGAGGAGCTGCAGCAAGGGCACAGAAGTTTACAGGGGAGGAGTTCCCATGGATGCTTGGCCAAGGGCTGGGCTGCACTTACTCAGGGTAATACTCCTCAGATCCTGGCAGAGAGTGGCTGCTGTGGGGTTGAGATCAGAAAAAGATATTAGAAGTCTCACAGTGCTTTAGAGAGGCCTCAGTTGGGCTTTCAGCTGAGACACCAGAAAACGCATACACTAGATACAAGAACTATGACCCAGACTAAGGACTACCTTAGAAACTGCCACACAACAAAACAAATATTTGAAAATTAAACAACATACTTCCCAATAATCTGTAGGTCAATGAATAAATCACCAAGAAAATTAAAAAATATATATATTTTGAACTGAGTGATAATGAAAATAAGGACTTACAGTATCTGATTTCAAGACAGTATGGTATTGGCTTAAGAATAAACACATAGATCAATGCAACAGAATAGAGGTCGCAAAACTAGACCCATACATATATGGTCAATTGATATTAAAAAAAAAGTGCCAAGGTAATTAGATGGGGAAACAATATTCTTTTTGACAAATAGTCCTGAAACAACTGGATATCCATATTATAAAATATGACTATTGATCTCTACTTCACACCTTAAATAAAACTTAATTTAAGATAGGTAATAGGCCTAAAGATAGAAGCTAATACTGTAAACCTTGTAGAAGAAAACATAGGAGAATAACTTTATGACTTGAGGGTAGGCTACATTTTCTTAAACAGGATTTAGAAAACAATAACTGCAAAAGAAAAAATATAATATAGATTCATCAACGTTAAAACTTTCTTCTCGTAAAAAAGACTCAATTGATACAATAAATGGGCAAGCCACAAAATAGAAAAAAAAAGCAATACAGGATATATAAAAAACTCCTATGATTCAACAGTAAAAAGAACTAAATTAAGCCAATTAAAAAGAGACAAATATTTGAACAAACATCTCATAAATGAAGATATATGAGTGGTCATTAAGCACATGAAAAAGTGCTCAACATCATTAGTTATTGTATTAATATTAATCAATATAATATTCATGTAAATTAAAGTCACAAAGTAATACCACTTCATATCCACCAGAATGACTAAAATTAAAAAGACTAACAACACAAAACACTGACAAGGATAAGGAGCAACTAGAACGTTCATACATCGTTGATGGGAGTGTAGAATGGTACATTTCCTCACAAAACTTAAAAACACTAAACATTTCACACCTGCGTTTATTTATGTGAGAGAAATGCAAGTATACATCACAAAAAGATTTTTGTGTCTATATTCGTAGAGGTTTTATTCATAATAGTAAAAAACTAGAAATAGCCCAGGGGTCCATCACCAGAAAAATAGCTAAACAAATTTCAGTATATTCCTACAATAGAATACTACTCAAAAGTAAAGAAGAATGGACCGCTGATACACACTACAACATGGATAAATCACAAAAAAGTAAGCTATATGAAAGAAGTCTTGCACAATAAAAAAATGTATTGTATCATTTTACTTAGAATAGGCAAAACTATGGTTTCATGACTGAATTTTGTGTCCCCCAAAAATATGTGTATCAATTTGGCTAGGCGGTGATTCCCAGTATTGTGTGATTGTCCACCATTTTGTCATCTGATGTTATTTTCCTACGTGTTGTAAATCCTATTTCTATGATGTTAATGAGGTGGGATGGGCAGCAATTATGTTAATGCGGCAGTACTCAATCTACAAGATTGGATTGTGTCTTAAGCCAGTCTCTTTTGACATCTAAAAGAGAGAAGTGAGCAGAGAGACAGGGGAACTTCATACATCCAAGAAAGTAGTGCCAGGAGCAGAGTGCATCGTTTGGACTTGGGGTTCCTACACAGAAAAGCTCCTAGTCCAGGGGAAGATTGATGAGAAGGACCTTCCTCCAGATCGGACAGAGAGAGAAAGTCTTTCCCTGGAGCTGAAGCCCTGAATTTGGACTTCTAGCCTACTAGACTGTGAGAAAATGAATTTCTCTTTGTTAAAGCCATACACTCGTTCTGTTTCTGTTGTAGCACAACTAGATAACTATGATATATGGTAAAAAAAAATCACAATAATAGTTGCCTCAGAGCATGACTGAGAGGGGCATGAGGAAGCTTTCTTGAATGACAGTAAAATTCAATAATTTGATAGGGGTTTGTGTTCCATAGCTTTATGCATTTGTGGAAACTCATCTAATGATATCCTTAGGGTAAATGTAAATTACATTCAAAATATTCAAAAAAATTATTAAACTGTAGTTAACGATATGTTTGCTGAAAAGGAAGGTGTACCATGGTGGCACAATGGTTAAGTGCTTGGCTGCTAACCAAAAGATTGGCGATTGGAACCCACCAGTGGTTCTGCTGGAGAAAAGACCTGGCAATCTGCTCCTGTAAAAATTACAGCTTAGGATATCCTATGGGGCAGTTCTACTCTTCCCTGTAGGGTCTCTATGAGTCGAAATCATCTTGCTGGAACACAACAGTAACAATCTACTGCCGTCTGCAACTTACTTTGAAAAGCATAAAAAACTAACATGGATTGATGGATAGACATAGTAATGGATAAATGGATAGATATGTGGCAAAGCAAAGATAGAAAAATGTTAACTGTAGAATTGAGGTAGTGGATACATAAACATTCACTGCATAATGCTTTCAAATTTCTCTATGTTTGAAAACTTTTTAACATCAAATACTGGGAAAAAATTTTAACACAACAAATTGGGAAATCCTGGAGTCTTTGAGGACAGGACTTCCCACAGAGCTGGATTCTATACTATGTAAGGAAATTTATAAATGTATGTAAATAAAGGAACAATCTCTCATCTTTCCTGGTGGCGTGGTGGTTAAGAACTTGGCTGTTAACCAAAAGGTCGGCAGATTGAATCCACCAGCCTGTCTTTGGAAACCTATAGGGCAGTTCTACTACGTCCTATAGGGTCTTTGTTAGTCAGAATCAACTTGATAGCAAAGAGTTTATACATATAACAACATCAAACACCTCACTTCCCTTGTATTTCTCCTCTGAACTCTATCTAGTTTTTCTTAGACGCCACTTCTAGTCATCTGGGTTGGGGCTTCTTCTTCCTCCTGAACACTCATGTGAGTAGTTCACTTAAGGTCTTTTCTATGTGCGCTCCCTTTTTTTCTCATTACTCCACAGCCTCCTACTGACCACTCCCAGTTATTTATCTTTGCCTTTGATGCTTTTCCGGTTCTGGTCACTTCACTCACATTCAGTTGCCAAATCCTATAAATTCTTCCACTTATGATGTCCAATTGCATTCCACTTTTTTTTTTCCCCCCTTTGCCACTGCCAGTTTGAACCATTGTAATGGTCATCTCTTTTCTTTCAACCTCCCATCTTTGTCTCTCATTCTTCATTTTCCTGCTAGGGAATTTCAGTAGTTCCCTAATACCTACAGAAGAGACATTAGTTCCAAAGCCTATCATTTGAAGCTCTTCACAGTCAGGGTCACCTGTCCTGACAGGGGCAGTCTTCATCTGTCCCAAGTGTTCTCCAAACATTGACTGTACCTTCCCATACCTTCCCATACCTATGCCCAATGAGGCTCTCCTGAGTCTCCACTTATGGGAAGTTCACCCTCCATTGAGGTCAGGCTAAAACGATCACATTTTCCTTATATCTCCAGCCCCAACTTTCCCCTGAGATCTGCATTTGTATGTCTCTGGATAGCTCTAAATAGATGTTTAATGGGCCTCTCAAGATAGCCTTTCCATACCCCTCCAAAGTGCTTCTTTTCCATTGTCTGCCACACCAGTAAATGGTACTTTCACTGACTCAGTTGGACCAGAGACTTCATAACCAATCCATCAGGAAATGCTGTTGATTCTACTTTCGCTGGGTGGCTCAAACAGTTAAGCATTTGACTATTAGCCAAAAGGTTCATGGTTCGAACCATACTCCCCGCAGAAGCACCTTGGAAGATCAGTTTGGTGATCTGCTTCCTAAAGGTCATGGCCTTGAAAACCCTATGGAGTGCACTTCTACTTTGCACACATGGGTTCACCATGAGTCAGATTTGACTGGACAGTTACTAACATCAACTACTTTCCAAATCAGTCCCTGACCTGATCCTTTCTAACCTCTTCAGTGCTACCAGTCTGCTCCAAGCCACCCTTCCCTCTCATCTGAGTTATAACAGAACTCTCACTGGTTTTTCTGTCCTCCACTTATACCTTCCTTGTCTCTTAACACAGTTTGTTCCCAGCCAGAAGCTGGAGGGAACCTTTTAAAACTTACTAAGATTATGTTTACATCCTTGTGCTATACCTTTAAGTGGCTTTCAGTCTCATTCACAATAGAATCCAAATTCCTTACTCTGGTCTCAAGACTTAAAAACTTCTGGTCTCTCACAATGTCTTGGTCCTTATCTCTGAACCCTCTTCCCCTGGCTCACTGTGCTCCAGCCACACTGGAATCCTCCCTGTGCCACAGACATACCAGCTGTGTTCCTCAGGAGCATGGCCTTGCAGTTCTGTTTGCTAAGCACTGTCTTCCTTCAGACATTCAAATAGCTAGCTACCTTTGTCCTCACCATAACCCATCTCTCTCTTTCCCTTTATCCTGCTGGTCTTAGGTTATCTAGGGCTGCCATAACACAAATCCCACAAGAGGGTGACTTTTAAGAACAGAAATTTGTTTTCTCACAGTTCTGTAGGCTTCAAGTCCAAACCAGCATCCTGGCCGTGTCAATTCCTTCTGTGAGCCTCCCTCCTAGTTTCTGGTGTCTGACAAAGATCCCTGACATCCCTTCGCTTGTAGAAAATCCTCACATGATATCTGTCTTCCTCCTGTGTGTGCTGCCTGTGTATCTATTCTGGTCTTTTTATAACTCAGAAATGATTAGATTTAGGATCCACCCTACACTACCATGACACCATTAACATAACAAAAGAAAAAAAACTATTTCCAAACAGGACTACATCTTGCAGGTACAAGGGCCAGGAATTCAACACATATTTTTGGGGGATATAATTCAATTCATATCACTGCTTTTTTTGCCTGCAAAATATCTTCACCCTATCTGGGTTTTCTTAGAAGCAGACACCAGAATGGGATTAAACATGCAGGATTTTACTAGGTGAAATGCCTATGAGAGAAAACAGGGAGGAGACTGTAAAGGCTGGGAGAGTGATCAGACCAGCTATGCAAGTCTGACACCTGTAAAGTAGTTCCTGCAATGCTGTTGAGGAGCCCCCAGCCAACACTGGTCAACAGAAGGGTCCTCCATCTCCCATTAATAGGTCTGCCTTAGGACCCCTACCACACTCAGTCCTTGGTGGGAAACAGCCTAGGGGAGGTGAGAGCTCAGTACAAATGCAGTGGTGGATTTCAAAGCACAGCAGCTAGGGTCCCGGCCAGTCAACCTCCCTATAGTTGGAAGCATTTGAGGGGATGTGCAAGGGGTCTTCTCAGGCAGTCACACTACCTGACATTATACAATCCCTCCATTCATCTGTCTGCTGCCCCCTTCTGGAAGATAAACTACCAGAGGAGCTGTTTTATTTACTCCTCTAGTCCCAGCCCATAGAACAATGCCTGTTTTTTTTAAGTGCATTAGAGTCGGCTCTGAATCATAGCCAGCCCGTGCACAACAGAACAAAATTCTGCCTGATCCTGCACCATCCTCACAATCATTGCTGCGTTTGAGCCCATTGTTGCAGCCTCTGTGTCAATCCATCTCACTGAGGTCTTCCACTTTTTCAATGACCCTCCACTTTGCCAAGCATGATGTCCTTCTCCAAGGATTGGTCTTTCCTGATAACTTTCCAAAGTAAATGAGATGAAGTCTCGGCATCCTTTCTTCTAAGGAGCATTCTGGCTATACTTCCTCCAAGACAGATTTGTTCATTCTTCTGGCAATGCATGTATATTCAGTATTCTTCACCAACACCATAATTCAAACGCGTCAATTCTTCTTCAATATTCCTTTTTTATTGTCAAGCTTAGAATCATGCTTGTTGTTGTTGTTAGGTGTCATCAAGTCTGTTTTTACTCATAGCAACCCTATGTACAACAGAATGAAACACTACCCAGTCCTGTGCCATCCTCACAATCATTATGCTTGAGCTCATTGTTGCAGCCACTGTGTCAATCTATCTCATAGAGAGTCTTCCTCTATTTCACTGCGTGGTACATAGTAAATACACAATTAAGATTTTTTGCATGAATGAATGAATGAATAAATCCATGAAGACTTCCCTCCTCATCCCCTTTGAGTCTGCAGAACTCTTTATACCCCTTTCCTACCCATGCAGAATTTTACCATATTTTTCTCACATTGCCAACTTGGGTGGAGGTGACTCAAGGGCTAGACCCCTGCCGCTTATACTTGGCTCCATTATGGTGTCGAGTAAAGTACCTTGCACAGAGTGGACAAGTATATGTTGATCCTCATTTGGTCCTGAGAATACTTGTGAAAGCAAACACAGGACTGTGTTGTCCACTTTGTAAAGAGGAAGCGGAAAATTAATAATTATTTATAACTGCAATGGATTGACTTGGGCCCTCCAAGAAGAAATGTGGAAATCCTAACCCCTGTACCTATATGTATGACCCTGTTTGGAAATAGGAGTTTTATTTTGTTATATTAATGAGTTCATACCAGAGTAAGGTGGTTCCTAAACCTAATCCCTTCTTGACGGTGTCTTATAAAAAGAGCAGAATAGATACAGGGGGACAGTGTCATATGAGCACCAGTCTACAAGCAAAGGAGCACGAATGATCACCAGCAGATACCAGAACTAGGAAAGAGATCACAGAAGAAACAGATACAATGAGACCCTGGTTTGGATGTTAACCTCCATACCTGAGAAAAAATAAATTTCTATTCCTTAAAGCTTGTGGTGTTTTGTTATGGCAGTCCTAGGAAATTAAGACAATCACCTCCTAAATGCCATAGTTTACATACTTTATCTAATTTAATCCTTACAACGAGAAGGTCTTAATATTCCTCCATCCCTCACCTCTACTTAATGGATGAGTCAGCTGAGACTCAGGAATTAGTAGAGCCATTGCTGAAATCCAGATCCTTTGACCTTTCCACAGCCATAGGCAGCCTGGACAGAGCCCTCAGCTTCCCTTGGCCCAGGGTTTTGTCAACCATCCACCCAGGGATGTCTCCACAGAGCCAGGAAGCTGGAGAGCTGAAGCTGGTTTGCAGCCTTCACAGGTGAGCCTTCTTCATTATGCACCTCAATTACTCACTTACCTTGAACTGCTGAATTGCAAAGGTGTGTGAATGAACAGGTTAATATTTGGACAGTGCCTAGGAATTTGGAAGTAAGAACTGCTCCGAAAGCCCCTACTATGATTATTCAGTATTGTTAATAATAAAGTCAAAGGAAGTGGAGTTGATGTGCCCAGCACTTTGCAGATTGATGGATCACCACATCTCTTTGCTTTTTGCTAATGCCATTACTTTTACAGCTTAATCCGCCTGTAACCATTTTTCAATAATCAGGGAAGCTAAATTAAATTAAATGCAATGCCTCACAATTAAATACAGCATCTTGCTTACCCTGCTTTTGCTGAAGGATTTTGACTCAGATGAGTAAGTCCTACGCCACCTTCCCATGCTTAAGCCCCAATTTCTCATGTCACAAACACCCCCGTGGTACTCCTCCCAATCCACAAATTTGGACCAAATTGGGCAAAGCTAAAGCTCGTGGCTTCCGGAATTTATTCACTGTTAGCACTATGA
The DNA here is from genome assembly GCA_030035585.1 of Dugong dugon. Classification (NCBI taxonomy): domain Eukaryota; kingdom Metazoa; phylum Chordata; class Mammalia; order Sirenia; family Dugongidae; genus Dugong; species Dugong dugon. The sequence continues at coordinate 28,492,651 of CM057462.1, forward strand.
ATCCCGTGACTTTCACTGGAATCCTTGCCTTACATGAATGCTGACAAATACTAAATGAAAACAGCCTCATGAATCACAAGTGATATTATATCAAACATTTCAGAATAACGAGAGGTTTTGCCAGATGTGAATACACCATCTCCTTCTTGTAAGCACTTTGTAGTGTAATGCAAGTCTGCTACAACAAAGCTTAGACAGCCCCTTGAGTTTTGTCTTAATGGCCTTAGAGCAGTAGAACTTTTTTAAAATAAAGGATAATCTACATTGGGATTTGTTTGGGGATTAGTTTACTTCCATACAGACTTTCAGTGGGGGTGGGGGGGGGAGGAGGGAGATGGCCAATGCCTCACACATCTGTCATTGCCACAAGAGGATGTTTTAAAGATAGTATCATACAAAGACTGTAAAAATAAATCAAGGAGGCTTATGAGCTGTGCATCAGAGACAGTAACACCATCTGCTTTAAGTAACATTTATTTTCCCGAAAAAAATATGTTCTAAAACTGAATAATGCCCATGTAGTCTAAATATTTGCTTTCCATGAGCATCCTGGGAATGATATGCAAACACTTTGGGGATTCAGAAGGCATTACAAAATATTGAAATGGAAAGAAACAAAGTTATTCTACTATGCAGTGTGTTCAATTGCTATGTAAATGTGAGAGCATTATTATTTATTGCTTTTTCAGCTCTGACAGTTGGAAATATTGCAGAATCGAAAGACATCTGTTGAGTGTAGTGCAAGTATCTGCAAAACTGCGATCGGAATTGAATTGTGTTATTTCTGGACCCCTAGGTGCAAGTGCGAAGTCACAGTGAGAAGCAAATTGTACCGAGCGTTTTGCAGTGATTTGCTTAGTGCAAGTTAAACACTAAGAGGGTGTTCCAGGACGTGATATGTTAACTCTGGCTAACGCTTGGCTTCCGTTTCCCACCATCTGATTCAGAAGGCCAGATTCTGCCAGCTCATTAAGCTTTTCTATGTCCTGAAGAGACTATCAGGGGCCTTTCAGGGTGGATGTCACCAGCATGGGCTTTGGAGTGGACAGACCTGGATGCAAATCTCAGCTCTGCTACTTGCTGGCTCTATGGCTTTGGACAATTTGTACAATTTCATTAGGTCTTAGTTTCTTCATCTCTAAAATGGGAATCCACCATCCATCTGTCAGTTTGTTGTGCTGTGATTCTGGAAGCTATGTCACCAGTATTTCAGATACCTGCAGGGTCACTCCTGGTGGGCAAGTTTCACTGGAGTTTCCAGACCTAGGAAAGGCCTGGCTGTCTACTTTCAAAAATTAACCAGTGAAAAACTTACGGATCACAATAGAACACTGTGTGATTCCCTTACTTGGACACATCACCAGAAGAGATCAATCGCCAGAGGAGGACATGTTTGGTAAAGTAGAGAACTAAAGACGGAGAGGGAGACCCTCAGTAAGATGGATTGGCACAATGGCTGCAACAATGGACTCAAACATGCTGGTGATTATGAGGATGATGTAGGACTGGGCAACGTTTTCTTCTGTTGTACATAAAGTCTGCCAAGTCAACTAAAGGGCATCTATCTATCTATCTATCGTCTGTCTGTCTGTCTGTCTGTCTGCCTGCCTGCCTGCCTGCTTGTCTATCTTCTATCTCTCTCTCTGTCTGTCTATCAACTATGTATCTGTCTACTGTTTATCTCTCTATCTGTCTGCCTATCTATCAACTATGTATCTATCTACTATCTACCTAGCAACTCTGTCTATCTATCTATCTACCTGTCTGTCTGTCTATCTAACTGATTCTATAGGAATAATAGCACTACCCATGTCATCAGGTTCTTAAGAGAACTAAATTGCACAGCATACATCAAGTGTTAGTATCCTTGTTTCTCTGTCCTCTTTTTGCTTCCCTGGCTGAAGTCATGGCTCTAATGGGGTCCCAGGGAAGCTTAAATAAAAAATATATCTGAAACTTTTTTGCTAGCACACTGTAAAAATTCATTAATTTGTGGCTGCAACCTTTGATTTTGTCCTTCAGAACCTCTGGTCCTATTGCCCAACTGCCTTGTTTCATTCTTAATATTTCACATCGTCCAGCAGCAACTGCACCAAGCCCCAAATACCAAATCTTAAATAACCTTAAAGATGCTTTCTCACCTTCCCCAAGCTCACTCAGAGGACTGGACAGTGACAGCAAGCACACTTTAATGAAGCATCATAAGAACACCATTATGCCAAGGCCTAGCCACTGGAAACCATTCCTTCCTTCCCTTCTCCAAGAATGCAAGAAAGCTTTCTGCTTGCTAAGAATTCACTGCATATGCTATCTTAATAAATTACATTCTTATCTAATAAATATTTATCACAACTCACAGCTTAGGTAATATTTATTCGGTAAATGTTTACTAGGTGCCCAGCATGGTTAATATTATTTAAATTATAGTTATCATAATTATTAAGCCCACTTTATTCATAATTCCCGCACATATACTGGGGAGTCCTTGGGTGGCATAAACGGTTAAGTGCTCAATTACTAGGTGAAATGTTGGCAGTTCGAACCCACTCAAAGGTACTTTGGGAGAAAGCCCTGGTGATCTGCTTCAGAAAGGTCATAGCCTTGAAAATCCTACAGAGGAGTTCTACTCTGCACACGTAAGGTCATCGTAAGTCAAAATCAACTGCACGGTAACTAATAACAACAACACGCATATACCAGTTAGCACACCAGTCACTTAACTACCAGTGAAAGTTTACAGTTTCTTGAAGTCCTGATTTCTAGGAATGACTTACTTACACTTATGGTCTGTTAATTGGAAATGATAAAGGAATTGCATAGCTATGAGATGCTCAATAGTATGTTTGGAATCTTGAGAAAGCAGTAAGCATGCATTGAAAAAGCACAGTTCTGCCTAAGTCAGCTTCCTGCCCTTCCTTCTCTCTGTGAGATTAAAGGGTGGCTGTCAATCCAAAACCATGTCTTAGTTCTCAAAGTGGGCATTGGAGCCCAGCAATGGCAAGCGACATTCCCAGGGTGTCATTGAGAGTGCCAGTGTGATGATACCTAGAGAGCTTGAGAGATGGGATCTGATATAAACCAGGCCCAGATATGTCTGAAGCATCACAGAAGAAAGTCTAGGTGGTCTACTTTTAAAAGGTCACAGCCATTGAAAACCCTATGGATCTCAGTTCTGCTCTGACACGCATGGGATCATTATGAGTTGGGGTTGACTTGATGGCAACTGTTCTTTTTTTTTTTTTTTTTCCACCACCCTGAGAGCTAGAGACGCGTCCATGGAGAAAGCCAAGGGGGAGAGTCCTGCCCACGTGACACACTTCCCCACCTGGGGGGGCACACAGGGCAAGAGAGTCTCCCTCTGCAACAGAGCAGCTGGAGGGGGTGTTCTAGGCATTTCTGGAGCTATACAGAGACAACAAGTCTGACCATGGTGTGAAAGAATTTGGAGAATAGTCTAGTCTTGCAGAGACCAGGATCCAGAAGGAGCCCTTACGGACGTGGGACCTTCAAGGACAGAAAGGTGAGAATAGTCCATGGCTGTGGCAGGGGAGGGTCTAAGGAACAGCACTACCTGTTCATATAGAGGGGGATGCACCAACCTAGAGGAAGGAATAAACCTATTAGGTAAAGTGGAAGATCTCAAGAGGGAAAATAGAGGAAGAGAACTGGACTGGGAACAAACTGACAAAAATAGCAGAGGAAAGGAGGAAATCAGGGACACTCAGGGAACACAGCCCTAGAGGATGCAGACAAGGAGGAATGATTGGCAGCTTGATGGGTAGAGGGAGGGAGGGAGGAGGCAAGGCTTTCAGCACCTGCAGAGGAAGGAAAGGAGAGGACAAAGCATCCGTCTGACAAGCAGACAAAAGAGGACTCAGAGGGCCACCCTACAAAGCTGAGTCCTAAGAGAAGAGCCAGCCCAGATAAAAACAGAAGACAAACAGGGTAGAAGGAGTGTAAAAAACAGATTGGACAGCTATGACAGTCCGGCACTCTGCACTTCTATTAAATTTCATCCAGTGAAGCAGGAATGATTTTCTATTTTAACACTTGATGTGCTTCTTGAAGAGCTGCTATTTATTGAGCACTTAACAGGGGCCAGACATCAAGTGTGAACTTTTACATATTTTATCCCTGGCCAAATTAATAGTGATCTCAGCTCATTTCTATGGCATAAAATATGGTTTCTTAGGCAGCAGGAATTGTGGTTGAAGCAGCCAATGAATGATGTTTCTAGTACAGTCCACCCCTTGCAAATAGGTAAACCCTCATTGCCATGTAGGCAGTTCTAAACCTTCTCACCCTTGCTCCAAATGTGAGTAAGCCTAAGGACATGTAGCACTGGACTATGTTATGTAAGGTCATTTGGAGAACATGCATGATCATGACACCTATTTTAATACAAAAAGTTTGTAGATTCCATTTCCTTGCGTATTTGCTGTGGGCCAGACTCTCTGTAAGGGTAAATCAAAGAAAACACCAAGAACGAAGTTGCATTTGAATTGGGCTCTGATGTTTGGATATAAAAACCTTTGTTTGATCAAAAGGAGAAAAACTGAGAAATTCAAATTCAAATTCTTGTTGGAAATCAGAGTTACTGACACATTAAGACTGGACAGACCCCTAAATCTATTACCTGGAAACTTTTAAACTTTGAGCCAAAACTATCCCATAAAATCATCTTTAAACTAAAAAACTTAGCTCAGTAAATAAAGAATGTCTGTTTTGAGCATTGCACCCTATTAAAGAATTACCTATACGAGATCAAAACTACAAGAGTAACTCTAAAGCACAGGTTAGAACTTTAAGGGACAGAGAGTATAAGTTAGTGGTGGTGAAACAATAGGGGCAGAGATACTAAGAGTAGGGACACAATGTGAAGAATGCAACCATTGTCAACGAAATGTACTTGCAACTATTGCTGAACAGGTGTATGTTTTCTTGTGTATATTTTCACCAGAAAAAGTTGTGTGATACTTTGCAGTCGCCCAGGGAGAGTGGGCACTGACTGGGAGCTGGAAAGCCTATTCCACCTCAACCCTGGAGAGTGGGAGAAGGTGGGGTGATGGGTCTTTGGCAGTACCCAGGATGTGGGTTGGCGATTCTGCACAGGGTGGCGGAGAAGTCTCTATTTGGCCACACTGTTGGCACTGCGCTCTCCTGCAATAAGCATCAAAGTATGGACCAGAGAGAGAAGAGGCAGATAGAGGAGGACTCTCCTCTAGGATCTCCATGGAAACTGTTGATGGTATCCAGCAATTCAGAGAAGACACTCTGGCAGAATCAAAATTCACTTTAATGAGAGATGACGATACTGTGCACTCAAGTCCTAACTTTGAACAGCTGCAAATAGGGAGGTTGAGAATGCTCCACAGTTGTAGCTAAACACCCCAAAGAAAACCATGATGGAGATGTGTGAGGTAGGTGAGCTGTGTTGGCCACAGTAGGGGTACAAGGATGGGAAAATCTGTACACAGAATGAAGGAGATCTACATAGGTACACCCAGTGAAAAGATACCTTCTTAAGCAACACTTGGGTAAGGGTTTTGCCAATTCCACAGTGAGAGATGATTAGAGGTCAAGATCAGAACCCTGGCATGGAGCTGTTCTTATCCTTGCTTGTTCATTACATACTCTCACACAAGTGCCTTATTTGATAAACGTCAATGTATACGTCAACCATGAGATCATGGACTTGGAAATCAGGCAGAACCTGGATTTGACATCCCAGTTTTGCTTCTAACTAGCTATGTGATGGTGGGCAGATGCCTTAACTTCTCTGATCATAATAATAACTACTTTAAAGGGTCGTATGAGGATTAAAAACCAAGACAACTGAACTTATTGCCATTGAGTCGATTCTGACTCATGGCAACCCCATGAGTGTGAGAATGGAAGTGTGCTCCATAGGGTTTCCAATGACTGATTTTTCAGAAGTAAATCACCAGGTGTTTCTCTGGAGGTATGTCTGGTTGAACTCAAACTGCCAGTCTTTCAGTTAGCAGCCGAGTGAGTTAACCTTACACCACCCAAGGACTCATTTGAGGATTAAGTAAAATTAAACACTGGTTCAATACCAGGCACAATGCCAGTTGTTCAATAAATGGTGGATGTTTTCTTCTGCTCTTTCTCCTTCTCCTTATTATTGATGTTATATTATAAATAAAGCACTCCTTCAGGGACTGTTAAGGTTCAGGATCTGGAGCAGTTGCCACCCTCACTCACAACTTCAAGTGAGGTCCCAGTGGCCCAGGAGGGACTGGCAAGGTTAGCAGCCCCTTAGGTTCTGTGATGAGGCTAATTCTTGTCCTCAAGTTCTGAATGTAACACCTTCACATGTATTATCTTGTGAGAACTTCACAATAACTCTGTGTATATGGCCAGCTTTAGGAGCGTGAGACCTGCCCGAATGCGCAAGGCCCCACTCTCAGAAGGCCCCTGTACTTGGTCTAATGCTCTGCTGCCATTGTCCTGAAATTCTTCATGATTATTTTAACAAGGACCCCATATTTTCATTTTGCACGGAGCCCTGCGAATTATGTAGATGGCCCTGCCTGTGAGACATTATTTTCTCCACATTCTACAGCTGAGAGAGCAAAGCCAAGTCAAGTTAAGGGAGCAACAGGGTCCAATGGATAAAAACATGTGCCTTGGACTCATTCAGAGCCGTGGTGACACAGTGGTTAAGCGTTTGGCTACTAACCAAAATGCAAGCAGTTTGAATCCACCAGTCGCTCCTTGGAAACCCAATGAGTCAGTTCTAATCTGTGCTAGAGGGTCACTAAGAGTTGGAATCGACTCAAAGGCAATGGGTTTGACTTGGTTTTTTGGACTCATTCGGACTTGCACAAGTTCCTTGAACTTTTTGGCTCACATTTAACTCATTTGTAAAACAGAAGTTGTTGTTAGCTGCTCCCGACTCATGGAGACCCCATGCTCAGCAGAACAAAATGCTGCCTGTTCCTGCACCACCCCCCTAATCAGTTGCAGATAGAACTGTTGTGATCCACAGGGTTTTCATTGGCTGATTTTCGGAAGTAGATCGCCAGAACTTTTGCCCAGTTTTTATTGTCTGGAAGCTCCACTGAAACCTGTTCAGCGTCATAGCAACACACAAGACTCCATTGACAAATGTGTGGTAGCTGCACATGAGGTGCCAGAAATAGAACCTAAGTCTCCTGCATGGAAAGCAAGAATTCTACTACCACTGTCCCAGTAAAACAGAGATAATAATAGCTAACTCTCAGTGTTGACGTTGAGGTTCAAAATGATAAGACACACAAACTTCTGAAGCACAGAGTAAGCACTAGATAAAGGGTGATTATCTTACTATGACTTCTTCATTACTTCCATTGCTATTATTACTGTTGTTATTGTAGGTGGTGGTGTTGTCAAGATGATGATGATGATTATTGTAATGTGAGCTACCTATGATCACACAAGAAGAGTGGATCCTGGCCTTTGGTTCTAATTCACATCCTGTGCTCTTTTTAATCTCCCCTGTCATCCATCTGCCTTGGATTTCAAAAGAGGAAGGATGGGGAGCAGGGTGAGGGGATGCAGTCAGAGAAAAATGACAGAAAAGGTCAGGAGGAAGAAAGGACAGGGCGAGTGTCTTAGTTATCTAGTGCTGCAATAACAGAAATACCACAAGTGGATGGCTTTAACAAAGATAAATTTATTTTCTCATAGTCTAGGAGGCTAGAAGTCTAAATTCAGGGTGCGAGCTCCAGGGGAAGTCTTTTTCTTTCTGACAGCTCTGGGGGAAGGTCGTTGTCATCAATCTTCCCCTGATCAAGGAGCTTCTCAGCACAAGGGACCCTGGGTCCAAAGGACGCTCTCTGCTCTCAGTGCTTCTTTCTTGGTGGTATGATGTCCCCTTGTCTTTCTGCTTGCTTCTCTCTTTTATATCTCAAAACAGAATGACTCAAGATACAACCTAATCTTGTAGATTGAGTCCTGCCTCATTAACATAACTGCCTGTAATCCTTCCTCATTAACATCATAGACATAGGATTTACAACACATAGGAAAATCACATCAGATGACAAAATGGTGGACAATCACACAATACTGAGAATCATGGCCTAGCCAAGTTGACACACATTTTTGGGGGGACACAATTCAATCCATAACAGCGAGTGTTGGTGGGTGGGAGAGAGGCTTAGGAGATGAGTTGGTAGGTGAGAGGCACCATGTTCTGGGGGCTCTGTGTCCACCCTTAGAGGCTGGGCCACATTCTATACTAATCTTGCACACCTCTGGGGCCTCTGAATAGGCTCAGAGGGTATTTTAGCCTGGAAGAAGAATTCTGCAGGATGAAGAAGGCAAGCTGAGCGTGTGCAGCATCCTAGGGAAGTACTGGGCCCTGAGCACATGTTTCTCCAGCACAGAGTTCGTGATTCCAATCTTCTTATAACAACCACAGTGCTTTGGCTGGAACCCCACTGCAAGAGCCCCTGAGCATTTGAAAACAACAGCTCATTATCCTGTATCCTTTGTCTACCGGTCTGTGGATCAAATGGAATAGGCATGGTTTGATACCTACAACTGGACACCCTTGAATTCTTCTTTCCCTCTAGACCTGATAGGAGCAGGGGGGCTGGTGCTCAGCAGGCCGTAGAGCTCAGCATTGTCTACTTGCACAGCTAGCCAGGTATCAGCGACTCAGGAGCAAGACCTGCATCTTGTTACAACAGATAAAATTCCATTTATATGTAGCCATGCTTTCTGTAAGAACATCCATTCTGACCCAAGTTGGAATTTTCGGTAGTCCCTAAACTTGAGTACTGGACTCTTCTCTCAAGAACAGCCAGGGAGTCATGGCACAATCTCCCCCAGGACCCAGGAAGGACTCCGTCCCCATTTCAGAAAGTGTCATCAAAGGGGAACCTGGAAAAGTGTTTGTCCCTGGGACTCTGGTTTGCAGGCTGGAGAAAGTTCTTATTCCCTTAGAACAGAGTGACCAGACTGAAAGGAAATGGCATGATTTATATATGGCCTGTGAGAGGCTGGCTAAATAAATTCCAATCCTTCAGTTCCCAGCTTGGCCATTCCTAACTTCATGATTGTTATGGATTGAATTATGTCCCCCGCATAAAGATATGCTGAAGTCCTAACCCGTGTACCTGTGAATGTGACCTTGTTTGGGGAAATAGGGTCTTTCTTTGAAGATAATGTTAGTCAAATCATACTGAAGTTGGGTGGATCCTAGTCTTAATCCCTTGTAAGTGGGAGGGAGATACCCACAGGAGAGACACACAGAGAGAGGGTGACATGTGAAGATACATCTATAAGCAAAGGAATGTGCAGGATTGCTGACAGCCACCAGAAGGTAGGAGAGAGGCATGAATTGTTCCTCTATCCCAGTTGTCAGAAGGATTCGACATGGCCGACACCCTGATTTGAACTTCCAGTCTCCAAAACTGTGAGACAATATATTTCTGTTCTTCAAAGGCACCCATTTTGTGATATTTTGTTAAGGCAGCTGCAGGAAATTACAACAATAATCTTGGGCAAATTGCATATCTTCTCTGAGCCTCAATTCCTCATCTGTAAAATGGGTATACACAGCCATGGAGCACACGAATTTCTTGTGAATATTAAATGAAATAATTAGTGCAAAGCTCCTGGCAGAGACCAGCACGCGGTGAGCTCTCCAAGACTGCTAGCTGTAAGACAATCTGAGGCTCCTCTGACTTCTCCTTAATTTATTTGTTCTTAAAACTCTAATCATAATGTTATAATGGTTATGTCAACATTGTTATTGTTAATGTATGTTAATATTATTGTTAATGCAACGTTAAGTTGTTTTTAGCTTCTTGAAATAGCTGTCCATTTGTTTATTTTCAAGTTTTCATTTAGTTTTGTTTTAGGTAATTTCCTGGAAATCAACTTTTAGCATTTTTTTTCTTTTTTTCCAAATTTTAAAGCCTTCACAATTATGATTATGTTTAATTTCATTCCTACTATCTTGGTGCTTTTTGTTCTCTTTTTTCTCTTTCTTGAAATTTACTGGATTAACTTAATTTCTTTTGTTTTGTATTTTTCTTCCAGAGGTATGGAATAGCTATACCTTATTTCTAGTAAATTAGCTAATTGCGTTGAAAATTTTTGCCAAACATACTTAGATACACATTTTTTCCTGTAAATTTGCAGAATTAATCAGATTCTATAACTTCTTCACCATGAAGACAAGGCTTTTAACATAGTTTTTTATTTCATCTGGGTCACCCAGTTTTATTTAAGCTTTTTTGATTTTTTAGTTTCAGATTGCTTTGATTTCTTCAAATTATGGATCTTCTTAATCCTTGCATAACAATATATTCAACATAGCAACAAAAATATTTAAAATATTTTGAAGACTTTGACTAAAATTTCATCTTGCTCTTTTCTTTTGCTTTACACTTTTTCTTGTATTGTATACTATCTTCTTCCTTGGAACAATTTTTGCTTTGCTAGTGTATATATTTGAATATTTTTATTTTAGGGACATTTCATAGGGGATATAATTTTTATTTTTTTAATCTGCATGTTTCAAAGATTATTTTGTCATCTTTCCTGATTGTTTGGCTTAATATACAATTCCAGGTTCAATTCTTTTTCCTCTTAGAACTTTGGAGACATTGTCCCTACTGTTTTTTAGAATTTTGTCTTGAAAAATTATAAATCTGATACTAGTCTGTATCTTACTATTTTGAAAATAGCCTGCCTTTCCTCTTTAAAATTTTAGTATTTTTAAAAATTATATTTCTGAAATTTTAGCGATTTTTAGGGCTAAATATGTTTACATTGTTTTAGCTTAGCATTCACTGGGTCCTTTATATTCATCTTTTTTTTTTCTTAAATGATTTTCTTCTATTTTTTTTTTTCTTAATGATTTTTTTCCTATTCTCTTCTCTCCCTTATCACTCTCTGGATCACCATTTATTACGTGATTATGTTATTTTATGAATCTATCATCTCTGTCTCTTAATTTTTCTCATTATTATTTCTTTATCTTCTTGTTCTTATGTGATAGGAGATTGCCTCATTTAAGATCGTTAGCTCAGTTCTTAGTTTCATTCTGTTACCTAGCCCATCTATAGAATATTCTTTTTAAAATCTTGTTTAGAAGTCTGTTATTTTCTACTCTTATTGCATAGTAGCTTCTTGTTTTGGGAGGCAATGTGTCCATGTTCACATAGAAAAACATAACATCGAAAAAATGTCAATCCTCCTTAAACTGATCTATAGATTTAATGTATTTCTAATCCAAATCCTAAAATGGACTTTGTGGAACTTGACAAATTGATTCTGAAATTGATGTGGAAGATCAAAGGACCAACAACAGTGGAAATAAATAGAATGAAGGGCTTGCACTACTAAATATCACAAAGCAGCAGTACTTAAGACAAAGAAGTACTGCTGCAGAAGTTAGTAAATTGGCCAGAGCCAGCGCAAATGGTTCAAATGATTAAGTGCTCAACTGCTAGCCCAAAGGTTGGTGGTTTGAACATACCCAGAGGCACCTTGAAAAATAGGCCTGGTGATCTACTTCCAAAAAATCAGTCATTGAAAAACCTATTGAGTAGTTCTACTCTGTACACATGGGGTCGCCATTAGTTAGAATAGACTCGATGGAAACTAACAACAAAAATTATAAAAAACCCAAAATTAGACCCACACATATAAAGAAAGAGGTGACACTGCAGAGCAATGATGGGTAAGAGAGGGAAACAATTTGGCATTATCTTGTAAATATGTGAGAATTTAGCAATACACTCCTAGGTAAACATGTTAAAGAAATTCTTGCAAGGATACACCAGGAGCCAGCAAGCACAGTTCAGATTAGCAGAAATCTGGAAACAACCCACAGGTTTATCAACAGGAGAGTAGATAAAAAAGCATTCACACAAAGGACATTATGTGCCACTAAACATGAAGGAACTACAGCTACAGACTCAGCAACAAGGGTGAATCTGAGAAACAATGTTGCGAGATGACAAGTTCCTACAATACACCATCAGAAAAAAATTAACTACAGCTACACACAGTCACACAGGTGAATCTGAGAAACATAATGTTGCACGAGAAAGACAAGTCCAGAAGACCACACACGGTAAGTTACCATGTTTATAATCATCAGAAACAAGCAAAACTAAGCAATACAGTGTTTAGATATTCACCTATGGCATTATCTTGCTTTCCTTCCAATCTCAAAGTCACTGAAATGTTCAAGCAAACACAGTTACCAAATAACCTCAGACAAAGTACTTCTTGAACATCTTTTACACAATAAGTGGATTTTTTGTATACAATAATGATGATTTTACCATCCTTTCAAAGGATATATCATCCTTTCAAAGTTTGGCTTTGAGAAGTGAAAGAACACTGGGGATTTTCACACAGATTTCACCTTTTAATAATAAATAATTTGGAATACACAAATCTTTAAAAAAAAAAAAAAGGGAAATAAAACTGCCTATAATCCTTGTCACAGTTACCTAGTTCTGCCATAACAAAAGTATCACACGTGGATGACTTTAAGGTACTGCAAGTTACTGTCTCACAGTTTTGGAGGCTAGGAGTCTGAATTCAGGGTGTTGGCAGGGCTATGCTATGTCAGCTCTAGGGGAAGATCCTTCCTTTTCTCTTCCAGCTACTGTGGCTGCAGGTGTTTCTTGGCGTTCCTTGGCTTGTAGATGGATCTTTACATAGCATCTTACCTCAGTGTGTCTGTATCTCCATGTCCGTTTTCCCCTTTATAAGACACTATACTCAGAAGGGACTAGGTTTAGGACCAACCCTCATTATGACCTCATTAATATAACCAAAGAAAAATCCTATTTCCAAACAGGGTCACATTCATAGGTGCAGGAGCCAGGACTTCAATATATCTTTTGGGGGGACACAATTCAGTCCATAACAATCTTGCATCTTTTTTAAGTTCCCCGAAAAGGGACTGCTTTCTCTTTTGATGCTGATTCCAACCATTGCACCCAACCATGTGGATGCAGAACTAAGAGATAGATAACCTTGCAGGAGTTGCATTGCAGAATAAAGTTTGCCTGTATGAGCTGCAGGGCCCACTGGCAGAGAGGAGATAGTGGACTCTTGTCTGTGGTCTCACACTCCTAAACTGGGTTTAGAATCACGGACTCGAGCTCAAGTGATAGATGTAAAACAACAGGCATCCAGGCCAGAACCTGCACATCTGTACCGCCATTTGTGTGAGAGTGTAACATCGTTCTAAGTGTAGCCTTTAGGAAACGAAAAATTTCAAGGACAGAATTTCCACTTTAAATACAATTTAACAAGCTCTCTAGAGAAATTAGCTGAGGTCAGAGATCTTAACTTAACCAAATAAACGTACTGTTGGAGATGATCTTAACTTGACCAAATACACTGTCGGAGACAAAAATGGACAAATTTCTCTCCCCCCTCTTTTCTAAATATTAAGGAGCTGAATAATCCTATTTTTTCTCTAGCTTTAGATAGTGCAAGTGTTCATAAATATTCATTTTTCCAACTGGAGGCATTAGGCCTTGTTACTTCAAGTGGAACTAACGGAAAATTAATGATGGTTTTCAGAAAAAGCAAGATTATATATACAGAAGCAATTAAACACAAGCCTATTAATTATTTAACAACTTGTTAATGAGCAGAATTTCAGCATTCAAGTTTTAGCTACTCTAGCTTGCCCCTGCCAAGTCACTTATATATCATCCTTTCAACGTTTGGCTTTGAGAAGTGAAGGATTTTCACATAGATTTGCACCTTGCAAAAAAGAATCAGGAATGCCAATTACAGATAGGTGGCAAAGAAGTGAGTTGGAAATAGAGCAAAGAAATCATCTCAAGATTTTGATCCAAAGCCCAAGATGTGGTGAAGTTTAATTTCAGACTCAGGATATTTGCTGTGAGAAAACAAGTGTTAGTGCTATTTGCCTGTTAGTGTTATTTTGTGCATTTTACATATACATTAAAGACTGGAATGTGAATTTGACCTGTTTTAAATTAATCATATATGTGTATGTGTTTGTGTGTATTATTTTAAGTAAACTCAATATACAGAATCTAAAATTTCCAAGATCACTAAAGCCGAATCTTCACTTGTGTTCCAGAATCTCCAGCTTTAGGTCTAAAATATATGCCTATTGAATATTTCGTTTTGTCAAATTGCAGCACCTATAGGCGAAAGTGTGACACTGCAGCACAGCACTATTAAACCAAACCAAACTAAACCCATTGCCACTGAGTTGATTCTGACTCATAGCAACCCTATAGGACACAGTAGATCTGCTCCATAGGGTTTCCAAGGCTGTAAATCTTTACGGAAGCAAACTGCCACATCTTTCTCCACTGCAGCCACTGTGGGTTTGAATCATCGACCCTTCAGTTAGCAGCTGAGCGCTTTAACCAGGCCATTACCAGGGCTCTCCAGTGCTATTAGACATTATAAATACCTATACCAACAAGAGTAAATTTAGGACCATGTTGTTGTTGTTGTTGGTTGCTATGGGGTCGATTCTTACTTATGGTGACCCCATGTGCAGAGTAGAACTGGCTCCATAGAATTTTCAAGCCTGTCACCTTTCAGAAGCAGATTGGCAGGCTCTGGGTGGGTTTGAACTGCTGAACTTTTGGCTAGTAGCTGATAGCTTAACTGTTTGTGCCACCCAGGTACTCCTTCTAAGATGATAGAAGAAACATGTCAAGTTGTCAAAAACCCACTCATTTATGGTTGATGTTTATTTCTTCTCCATCTTTTCTGTATTCTCTGTGGACATCACAGTGCCCCAGAACTCTCTTGGACAGCTTCTCTTCTCAAGTGACACTATCCGCTAGGCAACATCACCCAGTCCTGTGTGTGTAAATACCTTCTCTTGCTGGTAACTCCCCATTATAGATCACAGCCTGGACCTCTGCCCAGAACTCTGGACATGTAAGTCCAACTGCCTACTCAGCATCTCCATGGGCGTGTCTAATTCATACCTCAACCTTGAACTGTTTTCCACCTAAGCCTGTTTTTCCAGTAATATTTCCCATCTCAGTAAATAGCAACATCTATCTAATTTCTTGACCCAACTTTAGAGTCATTCTGACACCTGTCCTTTTCTTTCACATCCCACATCCAATCGACTGGAATGTACTGCAGGCTGTATCTCCACAATGCACACAAAGTGCAATCACATCTCAAGCCGCTGTCACCTCTTCCTTCCCTCAACCCCACTGTCAACTCCCCTGGGCCACCATGATCCTGTACCCATATTAACCACCTAGCTGGTCTTCCTGCTGCCACCCTTGTTTCTTCCTCTACCTCCAGTCTAGTCTTAGAGTAGCCTCAGTGATTTCTTTAAAATGTCAGTCACATCATGGGACTCCTCTACCCAAAATCATTCAAGGATGTCCCATTTCTCAGAGTAAAAGTCCTTCATATCCATCAAGTCCCCACATCACCTGCCCCCACTATCATTCTGACCTCATCTCCTGCTACTTTCTCCCTTTATCACTCTGTTCTAGCTACACAAGTCTCCTATTGTGACCAGAATATTCCCAGAATTCTGCGCCAGGGCCTTGGCACCTGCTTTTCCCTCTGCCTGGGTCTCTGCTTCATTGTGAACTTAACAAAGGCAGGCTTCCCTTGACCACTCCTCTCCACCCAGCACTCCCCTTTCCTACCTCATTCCCCCTTAGGAATAGCCACCACTTGACATAGTATTTATTTCTTTTTTAACCTATGTGTTTCCTATGCACTTCTTAAGTAAGTATGTGTATAGAAAAAGACACAACTAGAATCTTCCTTAGTAGCGAGGATGACAAGATCTCGACTCTCTTACTTTGGACACATCATCAGGAAACACCATTCACTATAAAAGGACATCATGTTTGTAAAGTAGAGGGTCAGCATAAATGAGGGAAACCCTCATTGAAATGGATTGACACAATAGCCACAACAAAAGACTCAAACATATCGATGATCTTCAAGATGGTTCAGGACTGGGCAACAGCAGTCAGAATCGACTCCACGGCAATGAATTTAGTTTTTTGTTTTTTGGTATATATACATATGTATGTGTGTGTGTGTATGTATATGTATATATGTGTATATATATGTACATATACTTACGCATATGTCAAAATCTACTCCACGGCAATGTTTTTTTGTCGTTGTTGTTGGTCATGTATATGTATATGTATGTATAAAAAACAAAATTCGTTGCAGTAGAGTCAATTCCAACTCATAGTGACACTACAGGACAGAGTAGAACTGCCCCATAGGGTTTCTAAGGAGTGGTTGGTGGATTCAAACTGTTGACCTTTTGGTTAGCACCTGCGCTCTTAACTACTGTGCCACTGGGGCTCCATATGTACATATACCCATATGTATAATGGACCAATAAGCAACATCATGATAAACGGAGAGAATATTGAAGTTGTCAAGGAGAAAGATGTGGCCTTCTGCTTCCATAAAGATTTACAGCCTTGGAAACCCTATGAGCAGTTCTGCTCTGTCCTATAGGGTCGCTATGAGTCTGAAACTACTTGACGACAACGGGTTTGGTTTTGGTCTATCTATTATGGTATGATATGGTATGATGTATCATGATCGACTTGACAGCAGTGAATTTGGTTTTGGAAGTAATATTTAAATGTCAAAAAGGACCAAATTTCTGGATAAGAGATGAAAAAGGGTGCAAACCATCACTTCTTCCCCATACCACCACAGCAGACATTACCACAGGATACTTGGTGGTCTTCCTGCTGGACACAGTTGAGTCCTCACCACCCATCTAAGCACAGGGCTCTACAACCTCACTTCTCAAAGTGTGGTCCACAAATCAGCAGCGTGAGCATCACCTGGGAGCTTATTGGAAATACAGCAACTCGACTCTGTCCAGACCAGCTGAGTCAGAATCTGCACTTTAACAAAATCCTCTGATAATTTGTTTGCAGTAAAATTTGAGAAGCATTGCTGTACACAGTCACTGTAAGCATACAAGATCAAACCTACTAGCCATTGCTTAGCTAAATAAGTGCTGCGACTTCTCCCTTAATTTAAAGGACATCCATCCCCTACCTTCACGCTTGTCAGAACACGTGTCCCAATTTCTGCATCATCCCATGTAAGCTTGATAAATACCCACAGTACCTGGGAGATAAGGAAGCCAGCCAACCATTGCTGCCCCCTCCACCTGAGTCGCAGCCATCAACAGCTCTGCTTCTGTCTATGCTGGCTGCATCTTACCTGGAGCCTTCTGATCCCCATGCTCCCTACCATTGCCCACACGGGAGAAAGCTCTCTCTACTCCAGCCCACCTCTCAGACAGACAACATGGCGAACCTGGGGCAAAGCTGGAGCCCAGCTGGGTGAGGGCTAGCAGCCCATTGAGTGGGCTTCCCAGCCTTTGTATTGTCTTCTCACCCTCTTCCCATTCTGTCAGCTGGACAACTGCAAAGTCCAGAGGCCACTCCCAAAATAAAGCAGTGCCTGAGCAGAGGAATTGAGGCTTTCACCATGACACTTTGTGAAACAGGGAACAAATAGGTGGTAAGTAAGTCTGAAGTGCAACCCAAAAGGGTCTCTACTCTGAATTGCCTTCCAACCACCACTGGAAAACACCCACAGCCCTCTTGTGGGGGAGCTCTAGCTAGGGACAAGGGTTTTCCTCCTTCTGGCAGGTGCACCTACCAGCCAAAGCAGCTGAAAGTCTGGAAGGAGCATAATCTCAGAAGAAAAACAGGGAGACATTTGAGATGGAAGCACACTATTTGTGAAAGACAGCCTGTGCCAGACACAACAGAATTAATGGATCAGACAGAACAAGAATTTAGAAAAAATTAAATAATAAATGTTCTCAGATCAGTAACTGAGGATATTAAAAACATGAAGAAGGTTCAAGCTATTATGAAAAAGAATCAGACAAAGTGGAGATAAAACTGTAATATTTTAAATAATCAACTCCTCAATAGATGGGTGGGAAGTCGTAATACCAGAGAAACAAAGAAGAGCCGGAGGGTCAGGTGGGAAGCTGACTCAGAAGGGTTAAAGAGAAGAGAAGAATGAGTCGGAAGTCAAGGGATGCAGCAGATTGAGCTCTGGACATCCACATAATAGAAGTCCCATGGGGAGAGAGAAGGGTACACTGTGGAGAACATTTTCTGAAAACCAAGAAAAGACCAAGAATTTCACAGACTTAGTAGAAGATGTTCCCAACTGGAAAAGGTTCACAGAGCACCCAGCTGGGGAGATTAAAAATATAAAGTAAAATAAAAAAATAAACGTTAGGTGAAATTTAAGATCATCAAAGGAAAGAGAGATTCTAAAATTTCCAAAGGGACAAAGCAGATTACCTGCAAAGGTTTAAAAAAAAAATTGAAAATATTACTTATATGACTTCAATGTTGCTATCGAAAAATATGACATCCAAAAGCTAAAGAAAGAGTCTGATCTCTATAATTTTATATCCATACCAACCACAAAAAAAAAAAAAAAACAAAAAACTAGTAGCTGTCAACTCAGCTGTGACTCATGATGACCCCATGTGTGCAGAGCAGAGCTGTACTCCTTAGGGTTTTCCAGGCTGTGACCTTTCAGAAGCAGATTGCCAGGTCTTTCTTTAGAAGCGCCTCTGGGAGTGTTTGAGCTGCCAACCTTTCAGTTAGTACTTGAGTGCTTAACCATTTGAGCCACCCAGGGACTCCCACATCCAGACCAACTGTCATTGAATTATAAGACAAAATACAAGCCTTCAGAATGTTTTCAACATAAAGACTCTCCAGAGTTGGTACTCACCAATCAAAACCAGAGATCCTCATATTTTAATGTATGAATAACATACATGAAGGAATCCCTGAACACTGGAATACTAGCTGAAATGTTGGCAATAGGAACTCACCAAGAGGCATTTCAGAAGACAGGCCACTTGACCTGCTTACAAAAGGGCACAGCCTGGAAAACCCAATGGAACAGTTCTACTCTGCACACATGGGGTCACCATAAGTCGGAATTGACTTGATGGCAACTAACAACAACAACAACACACATTAAAAAATAAAATAAAAAGTTCTGTTTCTGTCAATACAGCAGGCAAGAAATTCTTAAAAGCTCTCCCACTTAAGGTACCTGGAGGTGCTGTATAAAATATAACTTTAAATGAAAAGCTGAGCTCGCAAGCAATTAAAAGAAATTGTTAGGGGTTTTCATAGATTGAATTATGTCCCCCCACAATATGTCTTGTAAACACCAACCTCTATGCCTGTGGTTATAATCCTGTTTGGGAGTGGGTAGTCTTTGTTATGTTAATGAGGTGGAATTAGTGTAGGGCATATCTTGAGTCAATCTCTTTTGAAATATAAAAGAGATTAAACAAGCAAGCAGAGGAGACATGGGGTAAAACAGATGCCAAACCACATGGAGATCTCCAAAGAACCAGGAACCAGAAGCTGAAGAGACTAGGATCTTCCACCAGAACCAACACAGAGAGAAAGCATTTACCTAGAGCCTGTGCTCTGAATTTGGACTTCTAGCCTCCTAACCTGTGAGAAAACAAACTTCTGTTTGTTAAAGCCACCCACTTGTGATACTTCTGTTACAGCAGCACTAGATAACTCAGACAAAGGCCAATAAAGAAAAGGGAGTTAAAATGAGAGCAGTAGGTGAGGTAAAGTGATGGTTGCCCCAGCACAATTGCCAACACCAGGGATAGAGTTGTAGGGTTTAACAGCTGCATGGGGGCATGAAGCAAGACTTGGTTCCTTAGAGATGAAAGGTTGAAAATGATAAAAAAATAAAAAATAAAAAAAATATTGCCATCGACTCTGACTCAAGATGATCCCACATGTATCAGAGTAGAACTGTGCTCCATAGGGTTTTCAATGGCTGATTTTTTTGGAAGTAGATCACCAGGCCTTTCTTCATTGGCACCTCTGGGAAACTCGAACCTCCAGCCTTTCAGTTAGCAGCCGAGAGTGCTAACCATTTGCAATGATACCCTACGTAAAGCTGGGCCCTTAAAGGGCTATAACCTCAGGGAAAGGAGTAGGCTAGTAAAAAATATCCACCTGGTAGCCATGATGAAGTAAGAAGGAAAAGAGTTTTCTCCACCTTCACTGACAACTTGTGATCAGCGGCCATCCCTCATGTGGGTTTGTGGTTTAAATTTATACTCACTGCAGGGTCCTGACACCCTAGGGCAAGATGCATCATAGCAGATTGGTTAAGAGCATGGACACTGGCTTCAAGGCTGCTTGGGTTTAAATCCCAGCTCTGTCATAAACAAACAAACAAACAAAAAAAAAATCTGTGTGACTTTGGCTCAGTTACCTAACTTCTACCTCCATTTCCCTATCTTCAAAAGACGCATATAAACAACAGAGTCCTTAGGTAGTAAAAATGGTTAACATGCTAGGCTGACAACTGACAGGTTGGAGGTTCAGGTATACCTAGAGGTGTCTCGGATAGGAGACCTGGAGATCTACTTTCAAAAAATTAGTCATTGAAAACCCTACAGAGCAAAGTTCTACTCTGACACACGTGGGTTTGTCATGAGTCAGAATTAACTTGATGGCAACTATTTTTTTGTTTTTTAATAAATAGTAGATATCCAAGGTTGTTTTGATGATTAGATGAGGTAATATATGTAATACAGTTACAACAGTGTCTGACATGTGGAAATTCCTATATAAATATTTTGTTGGGGTGAATACTGAACAAGATCCTGGGTTTAGTATCTCAGGCTGCAAGGCAGAAGTAACACAAATCCTCTGTGGAGGAATGCATCTCAATCAGGTTCCTGAGGATTCCCATAGGTTAAGATCAGTCAGATGTAATTGATGTAGAATTGGTCAACATTCAGTCATTTCAGGATGTAGCATATGAT
The DNA here is from genome assembly GCA_030035585.1 of Dugong dugon. Lineage (NCBI taxonomy): Eukaryota > Metazoa > Chordata > Mammalia > Sirenia > Dugongidae > Dugong > Dugong dugon. The sequence goes on from CM057462.1 coordinate 28,513,514, forward strand.
CAAAAACCGATGGTACTGAAGAAAGAAGTCCAAGCTGCACTGAAGAAATTGGTGAAAAACAAGGCTCTAGGAACTGACAGAACACCAATTGAGATGTTTCAACAAATGGATGCAGTGCTGAAAGTGTTCACTCATCTATGCCAAAAAAATTTCAAAGACAGCTACCTAGTCAACCAACTGAAGAGATCCGTATTTGTAACCATTCCAAAGAAAGGTGATCCAACAGAATGTGGAAATTATCGCACGATATCTTTACTATCACACACAAGTGAAATTTTGCAGGAGATAAATCAAAAGCAGTTGCAGCAGTGTATCGACAGGGAAATTCCAGAAATTCAAGCCAGATTCAGAAGAGAACATGGAACCAGGGATATTGTTGCTGATGTCAGATGGACCCTGGTTGAAAGCAGAAAATACTAGAAAGATGTTTACCTGTGTTTTATTGAGTATGCAAAGGCATTTGACTGTGTGGATCATAACAAATTATGGATAACGTTGTGAAGAATGGGAATTCCAGAACACTTAATTGTGCTCATAAGGTAGCTGTACATAGATCAAGAGGCAGTCATTTGAACAGAACAAGGGGATACTGCGTGGTTTAAAGCAGGAAAGGTGTGCATCAAGGTTGTATCCTTTCACCATACTTATTCAATCTGTATGCTGAGCAAATAATCCAAGAAACTGGTCTATATGAAGAAGAACGGGGCATTAGGATTGGAGGGAGACTCATTAACAACCTGTGATATGTAGATGACACAAACTTGCTTGCTGATAATGAAGAGGACTTGAAGCACTTAACGATGAAGATCAGAGACCAAAGCCTTCAGTATGGATTACACCTCAACATAAATAAAACAAAAATCCACACAACTGGACCTATAACAAACATCCTGATAAATGGAGGAAAGATTGAAGTTATTAAAGATTTCATTTCACTTGGATTGACAATCAACGCCCATGGAAGCAGCACTCAAGAAATAAAACGACATATTGCACTGGGCAAATCTGCTGCAAAAGACCTTTTTAAAGTGTTCAAAAGCAAAGATGTCACTTTGAAGACTAAGATGTTCCTGACCCAAGCAATCGTATTTTCAGTCACCTCATATGCATGGGAAAGCTGGACAATGAATAAGGAAGACCAAAGAAGAATTGATGCCATTGAATTATGATGTTGGTGAAAAATATTGAATATTCCATGAACTGCCAAAAGAACGAACAAATCTGTCTTGGACAAGGTACAGCCAGAATGCTCATTAGAAGCGAGGATGTTGAGACTTCGCCTCACATACTCTGGACATGTTATCAGGAGGGAGAAGTCTCTGGAGAAGGGCATCATGTTTGGTAAAGTAAAGGGTCGTCGAAAAAGAGGAAGACCTTCAACGAGATGAATTGACACAGTGACTGCAACAATGGGCTCAAGCATAATGATGGTTATGAGGTTGGCACAGGACTGGGCAATATTTCATTCTGTTGTACATGGGGTCGCTATGAGTTAGAACTGACTCAACAACACCTAACAACAACAACTCTTACTTATTCTAGATTTTTCACATAAGGGGCTACATGTTTTTGTCAACTGTGCCCAGTTCCGCAGGTGCAGATATGGAGTAGCTGGAGAGTGGGGATTACCAGTTGGGGGCTCCTCAAGGTGAGTGCACAGAACACTGGATGTTTTTCAGGCACACGTACATCTGAGGACAGAAAGTATGCCATCAGCCTGTGCTACATGCGTAGATGTGGGACTGCAGCCTACTGAAAGGAGCAAGACAATAAAACAAGAGAGGTGCCTGGCAAAGGACCCTGATGACAGTGTGCTGTGAACTGAAGCATATAATTGCCCAGCTGTGTGCACCTGAGGTCCAAAATCAGCAAAAAAGGAGAGAGATGGGGCCTATTTATTTGTCTCTTGAATACAGTAGTCCCCAACTTTTAACAGGGTTCCATTCTAACGATTTCGTCTTAAGTTGGTTCTGACATAAGTCAAATCCCTCTTTTCCTTTTTCTTTTTTTTAGTGTTCATTATTATTTTATTATCAGTATATTTATAAATCTGATCTTCATTTGTCTTTAGGGGTTGGAGACATTACACATAAACTTACAGATATATTTTAATACATACATACATACATTAAAAAATACACAAATAATAAAAAAAAGGATGGTCATGGAGTGCAGTTCATAATAACCTGAATATGTTGTAAATTGGGGGCTACTTGTAATTGGAAAAGATAAAATCCTGACCGTTTCATTCACGAGTGCTTCTTAGCCCATAGGAGTATCAGCATGTATAATCAGGACACCAACACTGGAGACTAAGGAGTAAGGGCCAAAGTCACACACCCAGTGCACAGCTGGTCTTGCCGGACATCAAACAGTCTTGGGGAGCTCCATGTTTGGTTCCGCCACGGCTGCATCTATTTGTGGTTACTGATCTGCCACACAGCGTTGATTTGATTTGATTTTTTCCTTGCCTGTGTTAGCAGCTGTTGGAGAAATAATCAGCTGGATCAACTCAGAAGCTATGCAGACTAGCTGTTAAAACACCATAAATAACTGAATTGGCCACTTCAAAGGAGGATTATTTCTGTTCTATACAAAAGGGCTTATGTAACTCTAATACAACGCAGTATTCGAGTGGTTAATGAATAGAGGGGAAAAAAGAGAACTGAATATTTTTCTCTCTGAGAGAAATTCCTATATATAGGCAGCTATCAGTTATCTGGATGCAGCTATGAGGAATTTTAATCTCATATCTCACTTCTCCCTCCTTCCACACTCTTTCCTCCTTTTTCTGGCCAGCAGCCTACCTACCTAGGCATTTTAGTATTCTACTGCTGCATTACAAAATGTCCCATAACATAGAGACAACCACCACCATTTATTGTTTCTCATGGTCCTTGTCTTAGTCTCCTAGTGCTGTACCAGAAATACGACAAGTGGGTGGCTCTAAAGAACAGAAATTTACTTTCTCACAGTTCTAGAGGCTAAAAGTGCAAATCAGGGTCTCAGTTGTGTTGATTCTTTCCTTGGCAATCCTCACATGACCTCTGTCTTCCCGTGTGTGTGTGTGTGTGTGTGTGTGTGTGTGTGTGTGTGTCTAATCTGCTCTTTTCATAACTCAGGAGTGATTAGATTTATAACTAACTCTATTTGGGTATGATCTAATTGGCATAACAAAGAACACCCTATTACCAAACAGGATTACATCCACAGGTATAGGGGTTAGGATTCCAACATATATTTGGTGGGGACAAAGTCCAGTACACACAGTCCTGTTGGTTGATTGGGTTCAGCCAGTGTTCTGTTCCACTGGGATCAGCTCGGGTCACTCTTGTGGCTGCATTCAGCCGAGAGCTACTCAAAGCTGGGATGCCTAGCAATGGGGGCTGCCTGCTGGTTGGCACATGTCAGTTATTCTGTAGGTAGCCTCACCATCCGGGGCCTCCCTGCACCACAGGCCACTCCAGAAGAGAGGTGCTGAGTGTTTATGTACTGTCTGGCTTCCAAGAGAACTAAAACAGAAGCTGCAAATCCTCCAAAGTCTTAGTCCTGGAACCACCTGTCAGCACTTCCACCACATTCTACTGTCTAAAGCAATTCCAAGTTCTGCCCAGATACAAGAGAGAAGAGCTAGACTTTACCTCCCAGCAGCAACAGTGACTTGAACTTATGAGGAGCCTTGCTGGTGGTATGTTCTACCATCTACCGCACTAAAGAACTAAAGGTTCAGAGTAAACCTTTGGGTAAAACCCAGTGGGCTTAACCATTGTATTTAATGGTTTTATTACTCTGGTAATTTAACCAGATTAACGTTGAGAAAAACTATAGAACTTGTAGTGTGATCAAGCCACAGTAGATGCCCTTTGACCACATTCAGCTCTGCCCAGGGTCCTCTCCCTCTCCTCTATTTGCTCCGCTGTTGGACTGCTCTTTTCTCTTTACCACTGTCCACGCCACTCTTCAAAGACTATCATAAACATCGACTCTCTTGCTGCACGATGCTTCTCAGGACCCAAGATCTCCTCCAGTCTTGGCTCCTGTGCTTGTCCTATTGTGTGGTCTGTTTCCTGGTTGGGTTTTGAGCTTCACTGGTTGATCTATAAATCCCCAGAGTTCCTCTGTGTCATAAAAACCAGGAGCCGTCAAGTTGACTCTGGCTCCTGGTTATCCCATGTGTGTCAAAGTAGAACTGTGCTCCATAAGGTTTTCAGTGGCTGATTTTTGGAAGAAGATTGTCAGACCTTTCTTCTGAGGCAACTCTCAGTGGTCTCAACCCTCCAATCTCTTGGTTAACAGCAGAGTGCATTCACAGTTTGCACTACCTAGGAACTCCTCTGTTCCACAGAGCCTAGAAAAGAGTAAGAGCCCCAGGTAGTACAGGTGGAAGCTGGGTAGTAACCTCCAGAATGCTCCTCCAGGAGCTTGGGCACACAGGAGTCAGCTGTGGCCCTTTAGTTGAGTTGACTGACTTCCATGATCAGCTCCATTCCATAAAAGACACCCCAGGTAAGCAGGGTACGTAGGCCAAGAGACTTTGCCCATACAAAGCAGAGGGCAGGTGTGGTCAGGACATCTGGCAGCATGGCAGCAGGAGCATAGGAGAGATGCTGAAAAGGGGAGCAGGAGAGGCCAGGAAGCAAAATTAACATCTGCTTTATATCCAAGGAACCCTGGTGGCCCAGTGGTTAAGCACTCTGCTGCTAACTGAAAGGTAGGCATTTCAAACCCACCAGCCACTCCCCAGGGAGAAAGATGTGGAAGTTTGCTTCTATAAAGATTACAGCCTTGGAAACCCCATGGGGCAGTGCTACTCTGTCCTATAGGGTCACTATGAGTCAAAATTAACTCAACAGCAACGGTACCTTATGTCCAGACAGATCCTGGTACTGTTTTTGTTTCTATTAGTTGCTGTATTAATCATCTAGTGCTGCTATAACAGAAATACCACAAGTGGATGGCTTTAACAAGGAGAAGTTTATTCTCTCACAGTCTAGTAGACTACAAGTCCGAATTCAGGGCGTCAGCTCCAGGGGAATGCTTTTTCTGTCAACTCTGGAGGAAGGTCCATGTCATCAGTCTTCCCTCAGTCTGGGAGTTTCTCTGCATAGGAACCTCAAGTCCAAAGGATGTGCTCTGCTCCTGGCACTGCTTTCTTGGTGGTATGAGGTTCCCATGTGTCTCTGCTCACTTCTCTCTTTTATAGCTCAAAGAGATTGGCTTAAAGCACTATCTAATCTTGTAGACCTCATCAGTATAATGGCCACTAATCCATCTTATTACATCATAGTTATAGAGTTTACAACACATAAGGAAATCACATCAGACTACAAAATGGTACACTATCATACAGTACTGGGTATCATGACCCAGCCAAGTTGATACACGTATTTTTTGGGGGGCACAATTCAAGCCATGACAGTTGCCATCTCATTGGCTGCAATTCATGGTGCTCCCATGTACAGCAGAACAAAACATTGCCTGGTCCTGCACCATCTTTACGATCATTAGCATGTCTGAGTCCATTGTTTTGGCTATTGTGTCAATCCATCTCATTGAAAGTTTCTCTAATTTTCACTCACCCGCTACTAAAAAAACTCATTGCTGTTGAGTCAATCCTGATTCATAGCGATCCTGTAGGACAAAGTAGAACTGCCCCACAGGGTTCCCAAGGAGTGGCTTGTGGATTTGAACTGCCAACCTTTTGGTTAGCAGCCGAGCTCTTAACTACTGTGCTCTACTATGCATCATATGTATATTTAAAAAATCACCTCCTGATCATAGCTCTTCTGTGAAATGGAACCAGCCATAGCACCACTTGATGGGGTTAGTGTGGGGATGGAATTAGTTAATATAAACAGAGTGTTAAAAGGGTGCCTGATGCAGAGTTAGTGCTATCTAAGAATTCGATGCTATGACAAAAACAGACACAGACCTGTTACTAGCAACAGGGCTTGGTTAATTCACCCTCTACCCACCCTGTGCTGGTTGAGGACCTGCAATCTAAAGGAATTTCCTGCATTGAGGGCACAGAAGTAACCTGGTCCTGTGAAGGAGGCAGAGAGGACAGCAACCCCTTCAGGCCATGGTACTTCCGTCTCTCACTCCAGCTCTGGTCCCTATGGTCACCTTCTCGCCTGCCCCCTCAGCTGTGCTTTTCGCAGTTCACTCACCAGGTTTGTCTCTTTGCTAATACTGGGGCCCTTACTTGGGAAGCCCTGCCCTCAGGTCTTATCATGCTGTTGAAATCACTGCCTCAATTTCTCTCTGACTCCTGCCATATCTCCCCCTACCTTCTCCCCTGTCCTGCAGACCCAACTGCTCCAGCTCCTTCTGCCAGCCCAGGATCCCCTGGACTGGGGCCGCTGGACACCTGGCTGAGGCTTTCTAGCTCATCTTGTAACCCCTGAGCCCTGCCCAGTCTACCCAGGATACACATACTTCTATCTCTACCTGGGATGTCATTCTCTGGATTATGCATCTGTCTGGCAATTCATCATTCTAGGTTTAAGGACTATTTGTTTAAAGGTTGCCTTTGTCACTCATGCTGCCTTATTTGCCTTCTGTCCCGGAGTTATTACTCAGGTTTCAGAGGGCCACCTCACACATTCCTTTCTAAGACGGCCCATCTGGGCCTAGCTGCCATTTCTCATTAGTTTGATAAGGTTTAGGAAATGTTTGAATTGAAAGGAACACTGAGCTGGTTGCCTGACACCTCATGCTGACTTTCAAAATGCTTGCAAAACCCTGGACCCTTCTCTCTTTTTGCTAAGTTCCAGTGTTTCAGGAGCCTGTGAGAGGTGGTTTCCTGAGGCCAGAGAGCAACCAAGTGGAATGGCTGGGATTTAGGGTGAACATGACTTCTTGGGCGGCTGAGTAACTGTTTCCCACAAGAGGCCCTGCTTGCATGGTTCTTCCCTTCCCAGGAGACAAATGTGGCTCTTGCTCGAGTGAGGAAGTTCTGTCTGAGAGAAGGGGATACTCGGGGTTCAGGAGAATTATGTGCTGAGCTCAGGAGAGAGAGCTACGGATGAATGTATTGAATACGTTCATGCCTATAACCAGGAGCTCCCTCAGCCCTCCCACAGTTCCAAGCCTCAATTAAATGCCTCTGTCTTCTCCTCTGGAGATGGTCTTGCTGACCACCTGTGGTTCCCATCTCCGATATCATCCTCTGAAGCTCTGTCCTGTGCCTCCTCTTGCCAGGATTTCCATCTGGTACATCCAGCCTCTTAGGGGTACCAGTGGGGTTTGATGGCTTGTGGGTGGAGGGCTTGGCTGGTAGGGAATATCGCCTCTCTCCTCAGCTCAGCTGAGGGGCAATAACTACAGTTTCAATTGGTCAGAGCCCAAGATCTTTTGAAGAGCACCAGAGTCAGACTCTGTCTCAGATATTTGTTGTTGTTAATTGCCATCGAGTCAGTTCTGACTTATGCTGACCTTATGTATAACAGAATGAAATGTTGCCCAGTCCTGTGCCATCTTCATGATGTTTGGTATGTTTGAGCTTTGTATTGAGGCTATTGTGTCAATCCATCTCATTGAGGGTTTCCCTCATTTTTGATGACCGTCTACTTTACATGATGTCTTTTTCTAGCAATTGGTCTTTCCTGAAGATGTGTCCAAAGTAAGCAAGCCTAAGTCTCACCATCCTTGTTACTAAGAAGCATTCTGGTTGTATTTATTTGTTGTTCTTCTGGCAGGCCAGGGTGTGTTCAATATTTTTCACCAATGCACAGTTCAAATATGCCGATTCTTCTTTTGTCTTTCTTTTTCATGGTCCAGCTTTCACATACATACGAGATGATTGAGAAGATCATGGCTTGGATCAGTTGCATCTTAGTCATCAAAGTGACAACTTCACTTTTTAGAACTTTAAAGAGGTCTTTTGCAGCAGATTTGCCCAATGCAATATGTTGCTTGATTTCTTTACTGCTGCTTCCATTAGTGTTGGTTGTTGATCCAAGTAGAATGAAATCTTTGATAACTCAGATATTTAACACTGATGAAAACCTGTACGGATCACAAAACTCCAAGACATAAACAGGACAGGTCCTGGCAGGAGGAAGCAGGTCTCCAGTAATACTTCCAGTTTGGGATGAGTGCAGGGCCTTGCCAACATCACAGGCATGAGAAGAAACCCCAAGGACAGAGGCACCTGCTCCCTGTGTCCATGGCTCGGCTTGCTATTAAGTTGAGCCAGAGGAAAGTGGTCAACCAAATGGTTTAATGAATTACCACAGCACGCAGGACATTGGACAAGCTAAAAGTTAAATAGGATCTCAGACATAGATGCCAGAGCAGAGGCATCTACAGTCAGTCAATCCCGCCATGTTACAGGGTAACAAAGGGAGGCTGGAGAAGGTGAGAGTGGTGTCGAGTTACAAGTGCCTCCAGGGCTAAGACTTGAAGCCAAGAAGCCTCCTGATATCCCAGCCTCCACTTTTCTATTCCTCCCTGTCCCTGGGAAGCAGGACATGGAATTGGCTGTGGGGTCGATGTTAGTCAGTTATGTTTGGGAAGTTGTCCCCAGACTCTGCCACTGTCGCCCCTCCACTTCCTGGAGTCAGGGCCACTCAGGGCTGAAGCTGGTTGTGTTGGGCCTCATGGTGAGTGAAGGTGCCCCAGGCTGAAGTTAGCATGTTCTTTTTGATCACACAAATTTCTGAATCAATGGTTGTTTCCCTGTAGATGCACAAAAGCAGTTGATCAAAAGAAGACAGAAAGCCAAGGGATCTTCAAGGAACAAGAAAGATGGTAGTCACCGGAGAGTTGAGGGTATATAGTCCAGGAGCACCAGACTCTGACTTGAGAAACACAAACAAGATTAAATGGACCCAAAACAAAATGAATGAGAGGGAGCTGGATGCCTACTGGGCTGGGGGTTGGGGCAGCCTGCATGGTGCAGCTGAAGAGAGGCCTCAACTGCAGGGGTGCCAAAGACCCTTCCCACAATTTCAAGAAGTCTTACTGGGTTTGATTTCAGGAACAGACACATGCTGGAGAGGAAATCCAGTAACTTTAATTCATGCTGTAAGACTTGACAGCAACTAACAGCAACAACAATAAAATAAATAGCTGACCATCACTGAGGACAGACAATGTTTGGGTCAAGGGAGGTGGAAAAAAATTGTGCAGCATTGGGGTTCTGTATGTGGATGTCTTAGTTTTTCAGTGCTGCTATAACAGAAATTCCACAAGTGGTGGCTTTAAAGAACAGAAATGTATTTTCTCATAGTTCTGGAGGCTGGAAGTCCAAATCAGGGTTTCAGGGCTGTCAGTTCCTTCTGTTGGCCTCTTTTCTAGTTCCTGGTGTCTGCCAGCAATCCTTAATGTGCCTTGGCTTGTAGATGGATCTTCACTGTCTTCCCTCTGTGTGTGCCTCTGTGTCTAATCTGCTCTTTTCATAACTCAGAATGGATTAGGTTTAGGACCCACTCCACACTGCTATGCCCTCATTAGCATAACAAAAGAGAAGATGCTATTTCCAAACAGAAGCACATCCATAGGTACAGGGGTTAAGATTTCAACACCTGTTTGGGGAGAGTGTCTTAGTCTGGGTTATCTAAAAGAGCAAAACCAGTGAAACATACATATAGAGAGAGATTTTATTCAGAGATTTATTAACAAATCGTGGGAACTGGCAAGTACCAAATCCATGGGTCAGGTGGCATTCTGAAGACTCCTGGCTCAAGTGGTTGCAGGGGCCGAGGAACCCAAAATCTGCAGGTCAGGCAGCAGGCTGAAAACTTCCATAGGCTTATGTCCTGAGAACCGGAGGTCAGGCGGCGAGAAGAGTGGAGGGCCATAGAGTCCAGAGAGAGAAAGAGCTTTGCCAGGACATCTATTTATATTCTGGAGGCAGGCCACACCCCCAAGGAAACTCCCCTTTCCACTGACTGGCTACTCATATCAGACCATAAAATGGAAGGTGATAACATAGTGTCTGCGAAACCATTGAGAATTGTAGCCTAGGCAAGTTGACACATGACATTAACCATTACAGGGAGACACAACTCAATCCACAAGACTGAGGGAAAGAGAAATAGACATTTAGGAGGTGAAAGCAGGAAAGTAATGAAGGTAAGGAAGAGGAGGCCTTAAAATTATGTTTTCCAAAGTTTGGTCAGTGCTGACCCTGCAGCAGAAACAATTGGCCACGAAGCAGCCTGAGCCCTTGGATGGCATTTCCCTGGGGCTCTTCACCCCTCAGGACTGTTGACTATCTCCTCTCACCCCACTCCATCTCACCCTCACTGTCTCTGGGGCACAGCACACTTTACTGGGGTGATGTTTGAAGCAGTGCTTCTGATGAGGAGGTTGCTGACACTAAGACATCCTACCATAGTCTATCAGAGGACAGGGTGAACCTCTCCACTTCCAGTTAGTTCAGTTCTTTTCTTTTTTCAGCAAGTGAAATCAAAACAGAAAGACACGCTCCCACCATGGATCTCTTAATAATAACAATTTCCTCCTATGATGGATGGGACCTCTGAGACGGGGCTCTGACAGCTGGTGACTGGTGAGCCTGGCTGGACATGAGTCACCTGTCCACCTCCTCTGCTAATCTGGGCAGGCATCTAACATTTGTGAAGGTGCCCCTCTCAGAACTCACCTGCCTTGTTGTTGAGTGCCCTCGAGTTGATTCCTACTTGTATAGACCTTATGTTACAGAGTGGAACTGACCCACAGATTTTTCTAGGCTGTAATCTTAAAGGAGGAGCCCTGGTGGCACAATTGTTAAGAGATTGGCACTAAAAGATCAGCAGTTCCAATCCACCAGCCACTCCTTGGAAAACCTATGGGGCAGTTCTACTCTGTCCTATAGGGTCGCTATGAGTTGGAATTGACTCGACTGCAATGGGTTTTGTTTTGTTTTGTTTTTTTGTTTGTTTGTTTGTTTTAATCTTTATGGAACCAGATTTCCAAGTCGTTTTCCCACAGAGCCATGGGGTACATTGGACCCGACAACTTTTTGGTTAGCAGCCGAGCACTTAACTATGGCACCACCATAGATCCTTTCACTTGCCTTAGATTTGCTTACTGTCCACTTGTGGTTGTTCAATGAAAATTACTCAGTATTTCATTTTATCAGCCTAGAGCTCAGGGACTCATCAGATGGGATGTGCTAGATTTTAAATAATCAGTGATAGACATTTACATACAGTCACTGTGCAATATAATTGTGTACTTAAGCAAAGAAAGAATTACCCACCGATGACATAGCATAATTGCATGGAGCAAAGCTTATCCCGTTTTGGGTGGTGGAAACTCTCATGTCCAGGACAGACTTTAAGCATGCTGAGGGCCACTGATGAAGAGGAACATTCTCTCTCTTATTAATGGAATACCTCCCATGCTCACCTGTTTTGATTAAATATTGATGAGATAGGTGTGCAGAGAGATGTGTGAGCCATGATATCCTCTTTCTTCTACTTCAGATGGCACCCATTGCAGCTGAGTTAATTCCGACTCATAGCAACCCTATAGGACAGAGTAGAACTGCCCCATAGAGTTTCCAAGGAATGCCTGGGGGATTCGAACTGCCAATCTTTTGGTTAATAGCCGTAGCACTTAACCACTATGCCACCAGGGTTTCCTCAGATGGCTCAGAAGCGTTCAACTAAGACCCTCACATTTTTCTAGGTACAGATCTCAGTTCACAAACTTAGATGTTCAGTAAAAGTAACTTTATCAAGCAGATGACTTAACTTCTGTCTGAACTCCTTATTCCACCAGCATGACCAAAACCTTTCCTAGTTTGGTCTGAGTTCCAGCAGGTGTTTCACTGGGTTAAAGTGTTGTGGGCAGTGACTCTGCCTGGTGTGGAGGCCCAGGATGCCTGAGGTTCCAGTGTCCAGTGGTGCTTCTCCAGCCTCAGACACCAGCCTCGACATTCAGAAGCCTTGGGGTCTTCCTGCCTCACCAGGAATCGGCCCGTATACCAGGGCCACAATCTCCTCTCAGTCCTTCAGGTTCCTTCATCTCGGTCCTGTCTTACATGCCGCGGAAGCAAAGGGTGTTGAGTCTCTCTCTCTCTTTCTTCCTCTTCTTCCTTTCTCCTTCTCCTTTCTCTTCCTCCTCTTTACTTCTCCTCCTCCCCCTTCTTCTTCTTCTCTCTTCTTGTTTCTCTCTCTACTCTTCCTTCCTCCTCCTCCTCTCCCTCTTTCTTCTTCTATCTCTCCTTCCTCCATCTCTCTCTCTCCCCCTCACCCACAAACCCATCTCAAATTTTCTACTTCCCCACTCCCAGTCTCTTTTTCAGGAACCTTCTCTTGTCCCTGCTCACATCACACCCTTCCACCCCTCCCCAACTCTTCTTCCTTCCCTCTGGCCCAGGGGAGCCCTTGTATAATGAGTTTGCTGGGGAGAAGGAGAAGGTTTTGTTCCCAAACGTTTGTCTGCATCCCACAAATTCCCACAATGGCTTTGGTGTTTGAACACATACACTGCTTTTGTTTCTTGCACTAAACTCAGCTGAGACCCACTGCATAGACAATGGGAAAGGACAAGGTGTGTGTGGGAGGGGTAGGGGTATACCTTAAAAATATGCTGCCACATATTTAGTGTCATAAACTCATTCATAGTGTTGGCTTCTGGGGACAAACTAATATCTCCTGATATGCTAACCTCATGAAAACTGAGATTAAGATGATTGAAGTAAAATACACTTGAGTAGGGGGAGCAAACCCAATTGGAATTAATAAAGTAGAAAGTAAAAATTCCTATATTGGGGCAGAGATTGGAGATAGATTAAAAGTCAGGGATTACTCGTGCACACCTTACTTGAGAACTTAAAGAAACAAACAAAATCATGAGTTTATACTTGTAGGGCAAGGGCAATGGTGGTTCAGTGGCAGAATTTCCATCTTCCATGCCAGAGACCCTGGTTGGATTCCTGGCCAATGCACCTCATGCACAGCTACCACCCATCTGTCAGTGGAGACTTGAGTGTTGCTGCGATGTTGAACAGGTTTCAGTAGAGCTTCAGGACTAAGACAAACTAGTAGAAAGGCCCGGTAATCTAGTTCCAAAAATCAGCCAGTGAAAACCCGATGGATCACAATGGTCTGAACAGAACTGAACACTGGGAAGGCATAGGGCCAGGTAGGATTTTCTTCCATTGTGCATGAAGTCTTCATAAGTCAGGGGCTGACTCTGCAACAGCTAAGAACAACAAAAGCACTTGTAGGGTCCTCTGAGGCAGCTACACTGGAATGTTACAAGGACATTTTGACATTGGCCAATGGTCCTAATTTCTCAGTTTACCTTCACTGTACCCATTCCATCCATAGATCAAGGCTCTCACCCTGGTCACCTCCTGTACACTCCAGCCTGGGGGAGCTATGTGCTCTACCCTTGCACACCCCTGCTGCTTCAAGAGCCAATCTATGTTGTCATGGCCCATCAGTCCTCTGTGTGTCCACCATGGGACCCACTGAGACCAGCATGGGCCTGGAGCATGGCAGGCCTGCAAGTGACAGCTTCATGGACGGTTTCATCACTACGCTTTGAGCACCTTCTGCAGGCCACCCTCTGGCCAATGTCTCATTCTGATGACCCTCTCCCTTCTTGTACAGACCACTTGTGTCAGTCTCCTAGTGCTGTCATAACAGAAACACCACAAGTGGGTGGCTTTAAAGATCAGAAATTTATTGTCTCTCAGTTCTGGAGGCTAGAAGTCCAAATCAGGGTGTCAGGTGTATTGATACCTTCTGTGGGCCTCTTTCCTAGTTTAGGGTGTCTGCCAGTGAGTCATGCCATTCCTTGGTGTTTTTTGGCGTTCCTTGGCGTCTGTCTTCTTCCTTCTGTGTGTCTCTGTGTCTAGTCTGATCTTTTTATAACTCAAAGGTGATTAGGTTTAGAACCCACACTAGTTGAGTATGACCTCATTAACATAACAAAAGAAAACCCCTATTTCCAAACAGGGTCATATTCACAGGTACAGAGGTTAGGATTTCAATACATATTTTTGGAAGACAATGTTTAATACATACTACTCCTCAAATTCACACAGTGCCCACTCCTGCAACCATGGCCCAGGATTGAAGACTGAGGGGCAGGGGTCATGGTTTCTCCCTCTGAGCCTGGACAACCTGAGTCTCAGGGAAGGGGGTAGAAAGGACATCTGAGAACATCTGATGCTTTTACAGCATATTGCAGGCAGGGTGCTGGCGACTACAGGCTCAACCGACATATGGCTCTGATAAAACAGCAGCAATCTTTCCCCAACTTGCAGAGGAAACCACGCTAATGACAAAATGTTCTCGGTTTTAAACTTTTGTCTGGGAAATGTTTCTTAAACCTTGAGTGACAGCTACCCGTTGTACCCCCACGGACATGAGGACATTGGAGCAGTAAATGAGTGGAAGTAAATGTTAAGGGGGGCTGGACATGCAGCAGCAGGCTGGCTGTTTTCCAAGGATGCAGGCTTGTGGCCATAAATGTATTTATATATTTTTTTCTAGAAAAACTATCCCCACTTTGTAGGATGGAATTAAGTATCACCGCTCTTTGTCACATTCTGCAAAGGGCACAGTGATGTCCAGGTGTGCCCGCTGAGCCACTGTGGACTGAAAAATCCTGCTCCGGACCAGTGTTCAAATCTTGTCTCTCAGAGCTCCGGGCCTTCAGGGATGACTGGGGATCTCTGTGGTGGACGGAAGGGTTGGGTGATGGCCAAGCTGGTGGGGTTCCAGGCCCTGCCCCTGCTCTGTCTCTCTGCTTGCAGGTGCTCTCCGAGCTGGGTTTTCCTCAGTCAGGGCCATATCAGGGAGCAGAAACCACATGAATATTTAAACCAGAGGGATTCAGCACCAGGAATCAAATCTACAGGTGATGGAGAAGCTCAGGAGCAAGATCGTGAAGCTCCTCTGGTGCTGGAGGGCCAGTGGGGGGAGGCCAGAGGGAAGAGGCCAGAGGGAGGAGACAGTGTCCTGGAGTTCAGGGGTCACCTGATAGGAGCTGGAACTATGGCAGGTCTATCCTGGAGGAATGAGATGCTGCCCAAGGCAGAAAGAGTGGGAAAAAAAAATCCCACTTTTTTCTTACCCCCATGAGCCAGTCTCCCCTGAGGCCTCAATTGGCCACACCAGCTAGAAGTTAGTGTCATGGGATTCTGAAAACCCAGCCTGGAGGGGCCAACTCCATAGGCAGACAGGCCAGGACAAGCCCACGGTTCCAAAGTAAAATATTATCTTAGTTTCCTAGGGCTGCCATAACAAAATACCACAAAGTGGATGTCTTTAAAGAACAGATATCTATTG
Organism: Dugong dugon; assembly: GCA_030035585.1. NCBI lineage: Eukaryota > Metazoa > Chordata > Mammalia > Sirenia > Dugongidae > Dugong > Dugong dugon. The sequence continues at coordinate 28,528,777 of CM057462.1, forward strand.
TCTCACAGTTCTGGAGGCAAGAAGTCCAAATTCCGGGTGTCGGCAGGGCAATGCTCTCTGTGTCAGTTCTAGGAGATTTGTTCTTGTCTTTTTCAGATTCTAGCAACCCCAGGCATTTCTTGACTTGTGGACAGAAACCAATTGCTGTTGAGTCAATTTTGATTCATGGTGACCCCACGTGTTTCAGAGTAGAACTGTGCTCCATAAGATTTTCAATGGCTGGTTTTTTGGAAGTAGATCACCAGACACCTCTGAGTGGACTTGAGCCTCCAACCTTTTGGTTAGCAGCCGAACTTGTCAACCATTTGCACCACCCAGGAACAGATCCACACAAGTTGTCTTCTCCCTGTGTGTGACTCTATTTATGTGTCTGTCCTTCTCTTTTATAACACACCACTCAGAAATGATAAGGATCAAAATCTATCCTAAAACCAAAAACCAAACTCATTTCTGTTGAGTTGATTTGGACTCATAGCAATCCTGTAGGACAGAGTAGAACTGCCCATAGGGTTTCCAAGGACGTAATCTTCATGGAAGCAGACTGCCACATCTTTCTCCCATGAAGGCTGGTGAGTTTGAACCGCCAAGCTTTCAATTAGCAGACAAGCACTTAACCATTGCACCACCAGGATTCCTGGACCCACCCCACTCCTATAACCTCATGTTAACTGATAACACCTGAAAAAAAAAAAAAAACCTACTTCTAAACAAGGTCACCTTCCTTAGTGCAGAGTTTAGGACTTCAGCAGAAGGGAAACTGGCTCAAAGAAGCCATCAAGTTGCCAACCGTCACTAGCTGGTGAAGAGCAGGGACCAAAATGAGAATCTAGATCTTCTCACTTGCAGAATGTGCTTTTTCAGCCATTCCATGTTGATTCTCATATTTGAAACAATCTCCCAAAACAATTGAACATCTACAACACGCAAGTTCTGGGATAAGTTACAGAAGCCCTGGTGGTGCAGTGGTTAAGCACTCAGCTGCTAACTGAAAGGTTGGTAGTTTGAACCCACCAGCTGTTCTGTGGGAGAAAGACGTGGCAGTATGCTCCCATAAAGATTATAGCCTTGGAAGCTCCATGGGGCAGTTCTGCTCTGTTCTATAGGGTCATTATAAATTGGAATTGATTCGACGGCTATGGTTTTTTGTATTTTGGGGGGATGGATTGGGAAAAAGATTCCCAGAAGTGTGAGTCATGGTCTCCAACCTTTAGAAGAACCTACAACCAGACCCCATAGATCTCAATTACTAGGTATGTCTCCTCCCAACCATTCCACATGCTCTCTATTATCTTGTAAAAGGCAAATATGGTTTATGCACAGTCTCCTAGTGTGTTTCTCACTTTTCCTTTCTGAAATGATTCCCCCTGAAATGTATGTCTGGCCATTATCATTTTGCACACAATAGCAAAAACACAAGCCCTCTTGAATTTATAGTGGGCTGCAATTTTAATCATCTTTTATTGTCTGCCTTAATTGTATATAATTTTTAATGACAATTAAAAAAATAAGTTATTCTTGCCGACATTTTTATGACCTATTTAATATTACAGATCAGGAGTTTTATTGCATTGCATTCTGGGTATTATACACAAACCAGGAAAGGGAGGGAAAATTGTCCTTATAAAGTTATGGATTGCGGAGAGGACAAATGCTGATAACGGTCTTACAGTAGAATTGTTTCAGATTACATGGGTTACCCTGGGCTTTTATTTCTGTGTCTGTATAATAATTGTAATTTACTGCAAAAGCTGAGTGTTGGGTAAAGACATCCCTTAAAGGGTAATTTAATTTAATAAAAAAGCTCTGCCCAGGGTCAGTATTACAGAAAAGCAAGAGATGTTTCAGGAGCCACCCTCCCATCTCCAACAACAGCTACCGTCCCAGAGGGCTGTTTGCTGGTTTCCGCTCTGTGGGAGAATTTGAGTTCTTAATACAGCTATGGAATGTCAGCAAGAAAAAAAATGAAAGACTCGCTACTTATTAAACCAACAGTGTCCTAACCTGTTTTCAAAGTTTTGAGGGGGAAAAATATCCTAAACAAACACAAGAAAAATATACTGTTCTGGGCTCCCACCGACAGCTCCCTCCCAAGACCTGCTTAGAATTACAGCATGTTTGACCAGAACAGTCCCTTAGTCCTATGCCCATGGTTGGGATTGAGAAGCCAGTTACCATGAGTCAGTTCTGACTATGGTGAACTCATATATGTCAGAGTAGAACTGTGCTCCATGGGGTTTTCTTTCTTTCACTTTCTCTCTCTTTCCTTTTCTGTTAAATTCCTATGTGTATAATTCAGTGACATTCATTACATTTAACTTATGCAACCATTCCCAGTATCCTTTTCCAAATTTTTCCACTACCGTTAGCATGATCTCAATGGCCACTAAGTAAACATCCCCCTGCCCCAGAGTTTTCAATGGCTAGGTTTTTGGAGTTAGATCAACAGGTCTTTCTTCTGAGGCACCTCTGGGTGGACTCGAACCACCAACCTTTCAATTAGCAGCCAAATGTGTTAACAGTTTGTACCAACTAGGAACTCATGGGATTAATAGCTCAACTGGAGTTGTGCCCCACCTCTGCCTAGTGGTTTTCTTATGAAGGGTACCTCAGTCTGTCTTAGGCTCGCTCTTGTGAGGAAGGAGTTAATATGGCTTGTTCTTTCCCCTGTGCTTTGCACGATGGGGTTCCCCCAACTAGGCCGATGCACCTGGAGTTGATGCAGCTCAAATGGCAAACATTAGCTTAATGCCTCTGATGCCGAGATTCCAAATGCCCTGCACCCAGTGAAGAAGATACCGGAATCATCATCCTAAAACTCCCTTTCACCTCCTTCTACACACCAGACAGAGTCATGATAATGGGAAGGTGTGCTGAGGGCACTTTGTAAGGTTGCAAATGGCCCACTGAAGCGAAAGTCCTAATGGGATCTTTTACTGCACAGGAGAGGCTGGAAAGACAGAAAATGGACGGATGTGGGAAGGGGGCATGAGAAAGGAGGGAGGTCTTGACAAACAGCTAGCTGGGAAGCTTCCAGCAGCCCCATGGGAGAGGCCAAATAGATGGGCAATGACAGCTCAGTGTGACTAGCCATGGTTGACCTAAGTCCATTATGTCGACAGCTAGTCATTATTTATTTGCTGGTGTGAAAATAGCTGTCTAACAAGAGTTCACAAACTCAAGGCTCGTGGCTTTTCACCAGGAGTTTAACAAGAAATTAGCATGCTTCTGGATTTTTTTTCCAGAATCAACTTGAGATCCTTCTCGAGAGTTCTGGTCACATTTGTGCAAACCCCAAGGAACTTCGTCCAATTAGCCTTCGCAGAAGTCACTGACACCAGCTTGCTCCCACGAACAAAGTCCAACAGAATCCCAGTATTTTGATTAGCACAATTCCAGCTCCAGTCCAGACAACAGATTGTGCAAACAGGAAGAAACTGCAGACATTTTGGCAATATGTTGCTGTCTGTGTTTGGGTTTTCCTCCCCAGTATTTGTCTACCTGGCACATGCCAGAATGCCTTGATCCACGTGCACTGAGGAGCAGGCAGAAGGGTAGTCAGAGTCTGTAGAAGCCACTTCTCTGGAGGGTGTATGGCATGGCTTCCCTACATCCTTCTGGCTGATCACCAGGTCTCCAGGAGGCATCATCCCCTGTAAGCCTGAAGGTCAACTTGGAATTACACCAAGAAGACCCAGAATACGGAGGCTCTTGGCTTAGACCAGAACTTTGGGGCATTCACTTTCTTGGGCTCTAGCATTGTAGCAGAAGGCCACCTGAGGACCCTGGGTACAGGTGATTACAATAAATTTTGTCTGATTATCCATCACCAAGTTGACTCCAACTCATGGCAACCCCATGTGTGTCAGAGTAGAACTGTGCTCTGTAGAGTTTTCCATGGCTGATTTTTCAGAAGTAGATCACCAGGTCTTTCTTCTGAGAGCCTCTGGATAAACTCCAGCTTCCAATTTTTTTGGTTAGCAGCCGAGTGTGTCAACCATTAGCACCGCTAGTCTTTTTAAAACAAACAAACAAACAAAAAATCTGTTGCCATTGAGTCGGTTTCAACTCATAGCGACCCTATAGGACAGAGTAGAACTGCTCCATAGGGTTTCCAAGGAGTACCTGGTGGATTCAAACTGTCAGCCTTTTAGTTAGCAGCCGTAGCTCTTAACCACTACACCACCAGGGCTTATAGTCTTATTACCACTCCCAAAAAACTCAGTATTTGGGTTTTGGCTTGAGAGCAGCCTGAACTTTTTTTTTAATATTCCAGAAAAGGAGCAAGTAGCAGTGATTTGGATGGCTGGAAACTTCCTGGTGACCCAGCCCATGAGAAATCCCTGGTCTCAGTGTAGGACAGTAAGACAGCTCTGTAGCTCCAGGTCCTACCCCTCATTCTTGTGGATGGGTGATCCTGTGTGCAGAAGGCATCAGGGTCAAGCTTCAGGCCACTTCCAGCCTAGTGCTCACTCCGATATTTTAGGACTGTAACCTTCAAAGGTTTATACCTTGCACCCTAGATCATATTTCTTTGCCTCCTGGACTGTCTACCTCAGGAAATGGGATCCACACTGCTGGTCAGTTCCACAGTATTATTCACCTCTGAATCCTGTACAGTGCTGGTCATTGCAACAACCTCTTCTAAGCACAGAAGATAGCTGGCTGGCTGGCTGGCTGGCTGGCTGGCTAGCTGGGTGGATGGGTGGGTGGGTGGGAGGGTGGATGGATGGATGGATGGATGGATAGGCAGGTAGGTAGGCAGATAGGTAGCTTCTGCTGAGTGGACTTCATTTCATAGTAACCTCATATACAACAGAATGAAATGTTGTCCACTTCTTCATCATTCTCACAATTGCCAGCATGCCCATCATTGTGGCTATTCTACCAATCCATCCTACCAAGGGTCTCCTTTGCCCTCACTGGCCCTCTATTTCACCAAACACGATGTCCTCCTCAAGCAATTGATCCCTCCTGATGGACTTCTATTATTAACCCCATTTCACAGATAAAAAAGCTGAGGCAGAGTGAGATATTAGGTATGTCACCCAACATCACAGAGCTATTAAGTGCAGGGCTGGAATTTGAACACAGGCAGTTTAGCTCCAGAGCTTGCACCCTGTGTCATTAAGCTCTCCCACCTTTCAAGCATGCAAACAAAAAAAAAAAAAAAAAATCCATTGCCATCGAGTCACTTACAACTCATAGCGACCCTGTAGCACGCAGCAGGTCCTTAATAAGTGTTGGCTAAATTGAGTAGAAGGAAGGAGAGAGAAAGAGCTCTGCTTAACTAGGGGATTAACTGAGAAGTATTGGCCATGGATGATCACCTTAGACAAACCTTATCCCTCCTCCATCTTGGCTTCTCTGCATGTAAGTCAGTCTCACTCTTGGATGGCTACTCTGAAAACTTTAAAACTAGTTGCTATCGAGTTGATTTCAATGCATGGCAACCCCATGTGTGTCAGAGTAGAATTGCACTTCATAGGGTTTTCAATGGCTGCCTTTGCAGAAGTAGATCACCAGGCCTTCCTTTTGAGGCAACTATGGGTAGACTCGAACCTCCAATCTTTCAGTTAGAAGTTGAGCAAATTAACCATTTGCACCACCCAGGGACTCCAAAATGTTAGTACCACTTTGTAAAATCATTTGGTGGTTTCTTACATGAAATATAGCCTACCAACCAGTTGCCATCAAGTCAATTTTGACTCATGGTGACACCCTGTGAGTAGAACTGTGCTCCACAGGGCTTTCAGTGGCTGATTTTTTGGAAGTAGCTCACTAAGCCTTTCTTCTAAGATGCTTCTTTGTGGAGGTTAGCAGCTGACTGTGTTAACCATTTGCACCACCTAGTGACACCCTAAAAAATTTAGTGGTTGCAAATAACTTCTTGTGCTACTTCGAGATCCTTAGCTGAAAGGCTTTGCTCTAGTGTTGTAATTGATTTCTGTATAGGGAACATTCATATTCCTGCAACGACAATTATATTGTCAGAAATTCACAACCATTTAAATGTATTAAAAGTTGCATTCTCAGGGACTCTTATGGCTTTTAAATCATTATCTGCCATCCACTGGAAGGGATTAATTGACTTCTTGAGAGTGCCTTCATAAAGAATCTGCTAAATAGATCTAAACTAGTAGTCTTCAGTTCTTGCAGACAAAGTAATTTTGTATCATTATTTTCAGTGGTTAAAATACAAATCAGAAGGTGAAAACGCAAGGACACACTTATAGAGCATAATGTGACTGCTTGTTAGATATCTTTCAAAGTTACTCAGAGAAATTGAGAAAATCCTACATCTTTAGTCAGCCAGTGTCCGGCTGGGTCCTTCTCCCTGGTACACATTAATTCGACATGAAATGTTATTTCTCTAGATTTGCCTTCTTTAGACTGCAATAACTAAGAATCTGGATAAAAAATAAATAAAACCATGCCTCCAAGGAACTTTCCCTCTTCCACCTGCTGTTGAGATGGGTACTCCTGCAAAAGAAGCATGCCATAGTTAGCTCTGCACTGCTCTGAAGGTGCTTTGGATTGAATCGTGTGTCCCAAAATATGTGTTGAAGTCCTAACCCCTATATCTATAAATATGATCTTGTTTGGAAATTGGAATTTTCTTTTTTTATGTTAATGAAATCAAACCATAGTAGATAGACCAAAACCAAACCCGTTGTCGTCAAGTAGTTTCAGACTCATAGCGACCCTATAGGACAGAGTAGAACTGCCCCATAGGGTTTCCAAGGAGTGGCTAGTGGATTCGAACTGCCGACCTTTTGGTTAGCAGCTGAGGTCTTAACCACCATGCCACCAGGGCTCAGTTATCATGTTAGAGTAGGTCTTAAAGTTGATCGCCTCTGCTATAAAAAGAGCAGATTAGACACAGAGATACACATAGAGGGCAGACAGATGCCAAGGAGTACCAAGGATCACTGGCAGACACCAGAAACTAGGAGAGAGGCTCACAGAGAGCATTAACACAGCTGAGACCCTGATTTGGAATTTTAGCCCCCAGACTATAAGAAAATAAATTTCTGTTCTTTAGAGCCAGCCTAGGGCAGCACTAGGATACTAAGACAAAGGTCAGGAGGCTTCTGTGCCTAACCATCTGTGTTCCTAGAGGCAAGTGCTTCACCTCCCAGGGTTTACAATATTTTTACACAAATAACGCATGCCTTCTATGTTTGTTTGCCAACCTGTCCCTGCCCATGAGGTATTCACATAAGCGTGCTATGTTAATTTTTTTCACAGCAACATGCAAAAAGAAAATGGTATTGCAGTGCTTACAAAAAATACCTCTTAGGGGAGGGAGCGGTTGGCAAACAAACATAAAAGTCATGCATTATTTCTGTAAAAATACGTAAGTTTGACCTCCACAAGTAGGATTTTCGAGGACCTTTTAGCACCATTGATCTGAAATGGACTCCAGTCCCATTTGTGTGTGAGTGTGTGTATGCATGCCTGCATGTGTGTTTCCATTGTGTTCATGTGTGCATGCATGCGTGCGTGTGTGCATGAATCCATTTGCACTGATGATATTGATTAACACCTAACTGTGTTCAGATTTCTCAGCAGCAGGCTGACTGTTGCTTCTATCTGGACTTTGTTTGCATATCACTTAGGTAATGATTTTGACTTCCTTAATAAACGGGCAATAAAACCAAAGTAGAGGGGCAAAAGAAAATGCCTTTGATTATCAGACAATTTACAATTGTCTATAAATATCTGTTTGGGGAAAGGTCCTTATTATCACTGCGGCTCTCACATCATTTTCAGAGACTGAGTACCTTGACATGTCTTTAAATGTCCTTTTAAACATTTTCCATTATGATTATAACTACTGTTGTTATCATCATGATCATTATTTTGTCTGGAGAATTATCCCAAGAGGCAGCAGACTGTTACTAAGAAATTGTCTCAAAATGCCTGCCCGAGAACTAGGGCCTGTGCCTTTGAGCTCAACACCAGGAGGTGTGAGTGTGAAATAAAAAACTACCCTTTCACAGCTGCCGTTCATCTAGGAGGCTGTTTGTACTGGCATAGAGCTCAGCAGGTGTGAAATACAGGTGGCCGGGAAACTGTAACCAGGAGCCAATAGCCAAAAACGCTCACTCCAACTGTGAATCTCAATAAAGGCTGACCGCATTAGTTCTATTCACGCATATCTAGACCTACTGGCATAGATTTCAGTCCATATTATTGAATATGGCAGATGAAACTTACAGGATGATAAAAAAGCAAAAACCATCTCCCTAGAAATCTCAAGAAAGTACACAGCAGTAAAGCCGACAGAAAGTCATTACCATGTATTTGTAAAATACATGCAAAGAAGGACAGGTTGGAGTTAAGCCACACCGCATATGCAGAGTCAACTTTCCATCTTTTGGAGTTCACCAAGTTTAAACACAAGAAAATAAACACAAAAGGCAGAGTGGTCATTGCCTAGGTTTTGCAGGGGCCCTGGTTACCACCTGAATGTTTCTCATTTTGCAACCTGTACTCTTGTAGGGTGGAGGCAGTGATGGTTCAGTGCTAGAATTCTTGCCTTGCATGCTGGACACCTGAGTTCAATTCCCAGCCAATGCATCTCATCCACAACCACCACATCAGTCAGTGGAGGCTTGCACGTTGCTATGGTGCTGAACAGGTTTCGGCGGAGCTTCTAGAGTAAGACAGACTAGAAGAGAAGTCTGGTGATCTACTTCCAAAAATCAAGCAATGAAAACCCTGTGGATCACAACAGTCTGATTCACAACTGATCATGTGGATGGTGCAAGACTGGGCAGCATTTTGGTCCGTTGTGCACAGGTTGCCATAAGTCAAGTTCCAGTGGACAGCAGCTAACAACAACAAACTCTCTGAGGGTAGGATATCCCCATGAATTTGTGGATAAGCCCAGGCCAGTAGCCACTAAGCGCCACAGCTAGGTTCCCCTGACCCAAGTAGACTTGCTCGGATCAAAGCACCTTCAATACTTGGGGCACCTTATCAGGTGTGCTAGGACCTACCATAGGTCAGCCAGGGCATTGAACACCCGCTTTAATCCTTCTTGGAGCAATCACAGCCTCTCTGCATTTAGACCGATTGGTCAGTCTCCACTGGCCACAATTTTTCTTGTTGTTGCTAATACGTTTGAGGGAAATCATATCCTGAAGTGCCAGTCTCCAGCTGCCCTCTGAAGAGGTGCTCACCCATGTAGCAATTTATGCAAGAGCAGAGAAGGACACAGATTTTATTTATTCCCTTGAGTTAAGCCTGTCCCCCAGGGAGGGTGCCCTGGGAAGCTCATGTGCCAAGCCTCACCGACTCCTAGTCCCCCATCACATTGCCTGCAGATCGGCTTTGACATCTTGCTGACAGCCGCATTTACATTTCACACCTAAGTCCTTTGTCAGCATCATCTTGCTCTGATGCAGTTGCTGCATTGAAGGTATTTGAGGCCAACTCCTGACGCAAAATGACAGAAAAATCCTGAACACCCAGCTCCCCACTGCCGCCCTATGTTGTCCCAGCTCCCATGTGACCCAGCCCCTTACAGGGAGGAATGGGACAGCAGGATTCAAGGGGGCTGGCTCACCAGCTATTTCCCATCTAGTTCTTTCCATCGTGGTTTCATTGATCTCTTTGAAATATAAAGTCACAGTATCTGGTAAATGCAAAAGTTCTTAACAAGCTATATTAGTTTCCCAGGGCTGCCATAAGAAAATACCACCAACTGGGTCGTTAAAAAGAACAGAAATTTATTGTCTCACAGTTCTTGGCTGCTAAGAGTTCAAATCAACATGTTGACCCAGCCAGCCTCCCTTCAAAGCCTCCAGGAAAAAATTCTCGTGTCTCCCAGCTGCTGGTAGTCTCAAGTGTTCCTTAGCTTGTAGATGCCCCTTCACATGGCCATCTTCCCTCTGTGTTTCTCTGTCTCTTTTCCCGTCTTTTATAAGAACACCACTCAGATGAAATTAGGACTCATCCTACTCCAGGATGACTTCATGTTAACTGATAATATCTTCAAAGACCCTATTTTCAAACAAGGTCACTTTCACAGGCACTGGGAGTTAGGAATTCAACATAAATTTTTTGAGGACACAATTCAATCCACAGCACAAGCTCATATAAATAACTAGCAAAATGGCTCTTCAGTTCAATTCTCCTTGAAGATGGTCTTCTCTCTCATCTTGGAAGAATGTCCAGATTCTCAATCAACTTGAAGGGCATTGCTTTGGGTCTTGTACTACAGGCATTTCCCAGCATATCCCTCTTCCTGGTGCTAACTCAAAGTGGAAAGTAAGTCACTCAACAAGTGGTAACCGAGCACTTTCTTTTTGCAAAACACTAGATGGGCCCTAGAGATGCAGGGACAAAGGGCTGAGTCCCTTTCTTTAAGGAGCTCACAGCTGGTGGACGAGGTAGAAAAGTAGGCAGGAAATTAGAGTACAGTGAGATTGAACGCGTATTGAAGACACTGGGAGCTCAGAGACACTGAGCAGGGACTCTGAGGCCCTCTTACATCAGATAGGGTAAGTGAGGAAGAGGCACAGGTAGGACACTGATTGTCTGGAGAAGTGACAACACACTATGGGGGCAGAGGAGTGCTAGACAGCCAGAGCAGAAGTCAGCCCGGGGGGATGTTCTCAACAGAGCTGGAGTAACTAGGTATGACATCACCTCAGACGAGGGTGTCTTGGCTCTGGGGCTCACCTTGAAAAACACCTCAAGGATCTGATTAGTCCTCTATTTCTGAGAAGGAAGATGTTAATGGATAGAATTGTGTCCCTTCAAAATATATGTTGAAATCATAACCTTTTTACCTGTAAATATGACCTGTTTGGAAGGATGGGTTTTCTTTTGTTGCGTTAATGAGGTCATACCAGAGTAGGGTGGGTCCTAAACCTAATCACTTCTGGGTTATAACAAGAGGATAGACACAGAGACATACAGGTGGGCAGCGGGAAGAGATAGATGTCAAGGAATGCCAAGGAACTCCAAGGATGTTGTCAGTAATTAGAAGCAGAAATAGACAAAGGACTTCCCCCACAATCACTCCATGAATTCAGACTTTTAGCCTCCTGAGCTGTGAGAAAATAGGCTTCGGTTCTTTAAAGCCACCCATTTGTGGTCTCTCTTGCTATGACAACACTAGGAAACTAAGACAAATTTGAAATAGACAAGCATAGACTGGAAGCCACTGGTCTTGAGTGGATATATATCAGAATGTTATGGTTTGGACAGGGGTAGGCTGTCACCCTGCCTCCCTCCTCCCTGAGCTGTGTCGATGGTAGTCCTGTCTACTTGATTTACAGAGCCCACAGCAGGAAGAGGGACCTGCTGGGAAAAGCTACTAGTTAAAGGGCCAAAGCAGTGCCCTTCAAGTTGAGTGAGAATCTGGACATCATTCCAAGATGAGTGAGAGGGCCGTCTGCCAGGAAGGGTGTGCCTGTGCATATCCAAAGATACAAGAAGGGGAAGAGTTGTGAGGTAGAGACAGACGTTGTCTTTTTATGTCTGCCCATAAAAAGGCATTCTAAGCATATCTCTGCAAACCTGAAACCATCTCATGCTGTTAAACAAATGCAGAATTTGAACTTCATTTAACTTTTTAAGAGTGTTGTGGTGAAGAGCTCAGGTTGGGCTCCACCACATAGTTCTTGTGTGACTCTGGGCAAGTTGCTTCACCTCCCTGCCTCAGTTTCCCATCTGTAAAATGGGATAATAACAGCAAGTGCCTCATAGAGTTGCTATGAGAAGCAGGTGTGAGAATGCAGAGAAAGCACATAACTCAGGGCCTGGTAGAAGATAGTTGATGCTGTTGTTCTCATTTTATTATTATTATGATTATTCACAAATTATTTTTATTATGACTTAGCTCTTGAGTCTTATGTCTGGCTTTCCCCTTTCTTTGGTTTCTTCTGGGCTTGTTAGTTAGTTTGGCTGTCCATCCTGAACCCTTCACTGGGAAATCCTCTGGTGTAGGAGTTTGGGGAAGCAGGGACTACCTTTCGCCTTGGAACATTAATAGAGGAGATGTCCCCTCCCCGTCTTTCAACCTCTTGAATCTAGAGCAAGAGAACATGATCTAGACTCAGCCAACTGGTTCTACCCAAAATATCAAATCTCACATGTGTGATCCTGAAATCTAGGTCAGGTGAAGGCAACGTGGCCATGGCAGGGGTCAGGGGCACTGTGTCCAGTGGGCCATTGTGCCCAGCCACATTGCTCCTGCTGTCCAGCGCCCTTGCATTCTGCCCAATTGCTGAGCCTGTCCTGCCTGTTGATTCTGTGGACTACCCCAGAGCCTTCCAATAAAATCCTTTTTGCTTAAGTAGCCAGAGGTGGTTTCTGTGGTTTTAACCAAGAACCATGAATGGCAAATAAATAGAGTTGGGCCATGAAGTGATAATTCATCCTCATAAACTGGGGCAAATGGAAACCAAAAAAGACTCTCCCTTCCTTCTATTCTCTAACTTCTCATTCTGTCTCTCCCCTGCATAATCTCTTGTCCTTTTTCCTGATCAAATTCCATTCAGACAGAAAGAACTCTCTGGACACCTGGAGGAGGCAGAGCCCTGAGCTCATTATAGGGCAACCTCTCCCAAAAACTCTAGGGAGGACAAGATCATCCTGGAGGCCAGGATACTCACAAGGAAAAGTCTGTCCTGTCTAGGCCACCAGCACCTCCTCCAGTCCATGCAGAATGTCTCCCGAGAAGGCAACAGCAGAGCCAGGTCACAGCTTCCTGGCACTTGCAGTCCTTGCATTTGGCTCTTAAACCCCTTGATCTCCAGCATCCTGGCACTTTAATCTCATTCTACCCTGCTTTCAAGAACAGATCTCCTGTAAATCATATATTTAAACCTGAATCCTAGTTACAGAAGGGAAGGCTTTTCCTCCGCTAAAGGGATTTCCTACCTCAGCATGGGAGAGTGATCTGTCTCAGCCTTCCAGAATAAGTCCCCTCCTATACCTCATATCAGCCCCAGCCCCTGTCACTGCTGGGCCCAGGTGCAAAAGGAGCCTGGGCCATCTCAGACCAAGAGAGCTCAAGTCTGAGTTCTGACATTCAGCCAAGTACTTTCTGCTCTCTGGGCCTCAGTGGGAGTGAGATTTGCCTCATGTACCCAATAAAACTGCTGTGTAGAGTAAATAAGACCATATACTGAATGATTAAATGAGTTAATACATGCAAAGTGGTAAAGACAGTGCCTGAATAAGTGTTCTATGTTTCTGTGATGTCAGCAAAGAATATCGAACATAGGTGGGCTGGCAGAAGAACAAACAAATTGTCTTAGAAAAAATACAACCAGAATGCTCCTTAGAAGACAGGATGTCAAGACTTTTGTTCTCTTATGTTCCATCATCAGGAAAAAGCAATTGCTAGAAAAGGACATCACGGTTGGTAAAGTAGAGGATCAGCAAAAACAAGGAAAACCCTCAGTGAGATGGATCGACACAATAGCCACCACAAGGACTTAAGCATACCAGTAGCCGTGAAGATGGTACAGGACCGGTGTCTTAGTTTCTTAGTGCTGCTGTAACAGAAATACCAAAAGTGGGTGTCTCTAATGAACAGAAATTTATTTTCTCACATTTCTGGAGGTGAGAAGTTCCAACTGAGGATACCACCTCCAGGGGAAGGCTCTCTCTGTCTGCTGTGGGTGAAATTTTTTGTCTCTTTCAGCTTCTGTTCTTTGGTGATCTCCATGTGGTGTCTATCTTTTTCCCCATTCGTGCTTGCTTGCAAGTCTCTGTGATAATCTGCTCTTTTTATATCTCAAATGTGATTAAGTTTAAGTCATACCCTGAACCATGACCTCATTAACATAGCAAAGAAAACCCTATTCCCATAATGGGATGACATCCACAGGTGTAAGGGTTAGGATTCCAACACATATTTTAGGGGGACAAAATTCACTCTACAACAACCAGGCAATAAGTATTTTCTTCTGTAATACATAAGGTTGCCATGAGTCAGAGCCAACTCAATGGCAATTAACAGTAACACCATATGAGGGAGGTTTGCCAGTGAAGTGTGTGCAGTGTTCTCACGTGTTGTTGATTAGATTGATGGTGGCAAGAGTTCAGTGGCCACTCCCTGTCTTCCCAGGGCTGGGAGGATGAGGCTAGAGCTGTGGGTCCTGGCAGGACAAGTGTTCTCCTACGAACTCCACAATATTAAACTGCGTGAGGCAAATTTCAAATCCACCGGGAAGGATGGGAGGGCAAAACTGAGAAATGAATTCAACACACTCTCTGATACACATTTGAACAGGAAAATTAAATGCACATTCACAGAGGTCTCCTCAGTGATTATGTTTGCTTTAAAAAACAGGACCGTGGCCACTCAGTGCTTGTTCCACTTCTTATTAACTTTGGAAGTCATGCCCCTGCCAGCGGCTTTGCACTCCTCTGCTGCCTTATGTTCTGGGCAGTTTGCTAATGATGGTGGCCTTGGTGGCACAGTGGTTAAGAGCTACTGCTGCTAATCAAAAGGTTGGTAGTTCGAATCCACCAGCTGATCCTTGGAAGCCCTATGGAGTGGTTCTACTCTGTCCTGTAGGGTCACTATGAGTTGGAATCAACCAGTTTTACTAAAGATATGGGTAACATCAGCGAAAATAACCAAAGAGCTGATGTTGGTGGAGGGCTCGCTGTGGGCCATGTGCTGTGCTCAGTGCTCTGTCCATGTGGATTAATCTTCAAAGCAATAAATGCATAAGGACGGTGCTGCTGTCATTGCCAGGAGTTGGGAAACTAAGGCTTACTGAGGTTAAGTAAGTAATCGACCTCAGGTTGAACAACTGGGAGGTGACTGTGTGGGGTGTGCCTGAGCCCACGGCCATACTGTTCGCAGGTTGGAGACAGTGATGTAAATGCAGGAACAAGGTGAGGGTCCCAGAACAGAAGGGGAGTCTCAGCTAAGAAGCTGAGTATGGTAGGCAGAATAATGGCCCCCACAGACATCCATGCCCTAATTCCTGAAATATGTAACTATGTTACCTAATATGGCAAAATGGACTTTGCAGATATAACAGTTAAAGATATTGATATGGGAGACTATCCTGGGTTATTGGAGTGGGCCCAATGATCACCAGGGTCCTTCTTAGCAATAGATGCAAACGTCAAAGTCAGAGAGAGATTAGAAGGTGCTACCCTACTGGCTTTGAAGATGGAGGAGGGGCCACAAGTCAAGGAATGCAGGCAGTCTCAGAATACTGGAAAAGCTAGGAAATGAATTCTGCCTTAGAGCCCCCAAAAGGAACACAGCCCTGCCAACACCTTGATTTTAGCCCGTAAGACCCATTTCAGACTATGACTTCCAGAACTGGAAGGTAATAGATTCATGTTGTTTTAAACCACCTTCAGTCTGTGGTGATTTGCTCTAGCAGCGATGGAAAAATGAGACCCTAAGCATATTCTCCACACACTAGTCACACACCAAGCACAAGTGGATCAAGCTTTCCGTGCCTGATTTCTTAGCTAAAAAGGGAGATAATGGTAGTCTCTACATCAAAGGAGTTGCTATAAAGCATTTAGAGCAGGGTCCAGCTGGTAAAAGTGTCCTCCCAGTAAATGTCAGCTACCATTAAGATACACAATGTGACAAAAACATCTCATTGCCAGTTTTGGTGAGAATTTCAGAAGGCTGCGTTCTGCAAAGAGCTGTGTCTCCAGAGCTATGTATGTGCTTTGCGCTGCCTGGACCTCCCTGGGGATTAGAGAGGGGATGGGAGGAAAGTGTCCCTTTGCTCAGAAAAGCCTTCCTTCCCTTTTTTCACCTTTGTCACTAAGCAGGCCTCTCTGGTATTCCTTAGTACACATCAGGCAGCTGGTTCTGAGCATCATCATTTGCAATTATGCATTTGTTCACTTGTTTCCTGCCCAATGCCCCCACTAGACAGTAAAGTCCACAGGGCAATGGCCATGACTGTTTTGTATGCTGTTATAGACTCAGCACCCAACATAGGCATGGTGCACAGTAGGTACTTCATAGATACATGCTGAATAAACGGATGAATGAATAAATGAATGACAAACCCATGTGTTCATTCATAGCATTTCTCCCTGAACCAAGCTGGATGGGAGAGGGAAGTAACTACAAAGTGTGATTTGAGATTGTATTAGTTTTCTGGGGCTGTTGTAACAAAATATTACAAAGAGGGTAGCTTTAAACAGAAATTTATTCTCTCACAGTTCTGGGGGCTACAAATTCAAATTCAGGATGTCAGAAACTTCTCTCTGTCCACTCTAGGGAAAAATCCTTCTTTGTGTTCTTCATCTTCTGGTAGCCTTGGGCATTTCTTGGCAATGCTCGACTTATATCTTCACATTGTATATTCCCTCTGTGTGTCTCTTCTTTTATAAGACACTCTCACAAGAGATTAGCATCTACCCTACTCTGGTATGACCTTGTTAATTGATAACAAAAGAAGAAACCCATTTCTAAGCAAGATCACATTCACAAGTACAGGAGTTAGGGCTTCAACATAAATTTTGGGTGGCACAATTCAGTTCATAAGGTCCCTAGGTGGTGCAAATGGCTTGAGCTCAACTGCTAGCCTAAAGGTTGCTAGTTCAAAACCAACCAACAGTACCATAGAAGAAAAGGTCTGGCGATCTGCTTTCATTAAGATTACACCCAAGAAAACCCTATGGAGCAGTTCTACTCTGTAACACATGAGGTCGCCCTGAGTCAGAATTGACTTGACAGCAACTAACAACAACAACAGTTCAGTCTGTAGCAGAGAAGAAACAATGCTTTCCTCCCAAATGACCCTCTGCTGACCCTCCAACCTGACATATGAGTAAAAAGAGCCTCACACCCCCTACTCTTGTGAAATCGTGGTAGAGAATGGGCAAAGACCAAGGACATGGGCAAATAAAGAAAAGAAGGAAATTTCCTGTGAGATGAAGATGTCTCAAACCCAAGATAGACAGGGCACCTCTGGGAATTTCATTAATTTAAAGGGGAAGAGAACCCTAGTGGAGAATACCACTCAACTATTAATCCTTGGCTGAGAGGGAGAGGGCTCTCGAAGAATAAAGAAGAAAATTGTCCTGGAAAGGTCAAACATTTTCTCTCACTTTGCAAAGCCAGTGGATTTTGATTTCTCAGTGGACAACTAATTCCCTTTCAGACAGCCCCCCTGCTTGCCGAATTCCCACCACAAGACTGTAACGGCAGTTTCAATTTGTGTTTGAATTAGTCCTCCCGAACAAGAGAGACTGAGAGTCCAAGGCAGTCTAAAGTTGTGAGAACTAATGTTCTTCCACTGAATCAGTAGGCCTGTCGTCAAAAGTCTGGGGTATAAATTCCACTGTGTCCAGAGGGGAACAGAACCTTCCAGAACCCACCGTTCTGAGGTAGGAATGACATGGGTTGTGCTTTGGGGAATCAAATTTCATGTTGAATTCTGTGAGTGAGTCCAGTTGCACTGGTGAAAATCTTGGTGTTGCTGGAACGAGAAGAGAGCAATTTTGGGGTCTTACTTACCAAACCCCCCAAGATAACTGAACCCCAGAGAAAGTCAAGTCACTCTACTTATGTTGTTGCTGTTGTCAGATGCCATTGAGTTGGTTTTGACTCATAGTGACCTTATATACAACAGAACGAAACACTGCCCAATCCTGCATCATCCTTACAACTGTTGCTATGCTTGAGCCCATTGTTGCAGCCACTGTGTCAATCCATCTCATTGAGGGTCTTCCTCTTTTTTGCTGACCCTCTACTTTACCAAGCATGACGTCCTTCCCCAGGGACTGGTCCCTCCTGGTAACGTGTCCAAAGTACATGAGACAAAGTTTTGCCATCCTCACTTCTAAGGAACATTCTGGCTGTACTTCTTCCAAGACAGATTTGTTTGTTCTTCTGGTAGTCCCAGGTATACTCTATATTCTTTGTCAACACCATAATTCAAATACATCGATTCTTCTTCTGTCTTCCTTATTCATCATCCAGCTTTTCTCTACCTACAAAAAGAATATAAAAAGAAAGGTGGGATAATGCTGGAGGATTAGCTGGAGGTAAGCATCCCAAACTGAGGGTTGTTGTTGTGTGCCATAGAGTCCATTCTAACTCATAGCAACCCTATAGGTCAGAGTAGAATTGCCCCATAGAATTTTCTAAACCATAATATTTATGGGAGCAGATTGCCAGGCCTTTCTCCCTTCAAGTACCTGGTGGATTCAAACCATGAACCTTTTGGTTAGCAGCGGAGCACTTTAACTATTGCACCACTAGGTCTCTTTAAATTGAGGGTGGGGAGTGTTCAAAGCTTGTGCAAACTAGAAGATGGAAGAGCTTAAAACTATTTTGTGCGTTACACACAGAGCATACACAATCATTGCAGGTGATGGGAGGTGCATTCTTACAAAGGCCACCTGCATGAAATCTGGAGTTGAGTGACTTGGGTACTCCCATGTCTGTCTGCTTAGCTCACTTCACCCTCTGTCTTAATCTCCTAACACTGCTGTAACAGAAATACTACAAGTGGGTGGCTTTAAATAGTAGAAATGTATTGTCTCACAGTTCAGGAGGCTATTGGTCTTGTCTCCAAATTCAGGGCACCGGCTCTAGGGAAAGGCTCTCTCTCTCTCTGTTAGCTCTGGGGAAAGATCCTCATCTCTTTCAGCATCTGTAGTCCCAGTGTTCCTCAGTTCCTTAGCAATTCTTACATGGCATCTATCTCCCCCCTTTTGTGCTCGCTTGTCTCTTCTATGTCTATGCGGTTCCTTATAACTCAGAAGTGACTAGGTTTAGGACACACCCTACACTGATATGACCTTATTAACATAATAAAGCAAACTCTATTCCCAAGTAGGATTACATCCACAGGTATAGGGGTCATGATCCCAACACATATTTTTGGGGAACACAATTTAATCCCTGTCACCCTCCATTGCAGTTGGCACCATCAGTCACCTTGGAGGTGACGTGTTCCAGCAGTTTCCCAACTCTGTAATGGAACTAAATTGTTGACACTCTTCAGCTAAGATCCATAGCCTGTATTTCTGGAGACAAGTGACCAAGGCAGGCCCCAAATTCAACCCTGCTGCTGTCCTAGTCATCTACTGCTGCTGTAATAGAAATACCCTAAGTGGATAGCTTTAACAAACAGAAGTTTATTCTCTCACACTCGAGTAGTCTAGAAGTCCAAATTCAGAGGGTCAGCTCCAGGGGAAGGCTTTGTCTGTTAGCTCTGGAGGAATGTTCTTGTCATCTATCTTCCCCTGGACTAGGTGCTTCTCCGCACAGGAACCCTGGGTCCAAAGGATGTGCTCTGCTTTCTGCTCGCCTCTCTCTTTTATATGCCAAAAGAGATTAGCTAAAGACACAGTCCAGTCCTATAGATTGAGGTCTGCCTCATTAACATAACTGCCATCTATCCCACTTCATTAACACCATAGACGTAGGATTTACAACACGTAGGAAAATCACATCAGATGACAAAATGGTGGACAATCACACAATACTAGCCAAACTGATACACATATTTTTGGGGGACATAATTCAATCCATGACAGCTGCTGACCATGTAGATCTGCTCATGCTTTTGTAAAACCATGTTGGAAATGCTCACTAGCAACAGAAAACTCAACATAAAAAGAAGGAAAAAATACAGTTATCAGGAAGTACCGTGCCAGAGCTCTTGGCATGTAGAGACTGCTCTTTCTTGCACTCTGAGCCTCACTCTCAGTTTTCCTCTTGCCTCTCTTAATTTGAAATCAGAGAAGGAAGTTCTGTAAATATAGAGTCATCACAATGGCCGCGGCATCTCCAATAAATTTCCAGGGCCATTTCTCAGACCATAAAGGTTGTGTCATGATCACTGCCCTGCCTGATTGCCAGCTTGGAGTGTTTGCTGGGTAAGAAAGGAAAAGATAAATCACCAAAGATGCAGCCTCATTATTATGTGACATTTAAGGGTAATTTATACTCAACATCATACGGCTTCTTGCCATGGAAATAGCATTGTCGCCGTCTTCGTCTTAGCCACTGCCACGACGGTGTCAAGAGAATGGAAATAAATTGATCTGGTTGAGTTCTCTGTGCATTTTTATTGCCTATTTATCAATGCAAGTGAAGAATAATACACATGGAATTACTTACAGGCCTCGGAATGGGGGTGGGACTGTGGGAGGGAGCAAGTTCTCTAAACTCTTGGAGGAAGTATTCTTGAAGAGAAGGATGCTGATCCTTGGGCATACCTATATAGCTTTCAGAATTTTTAGTCCATTTCATGTTTGACTTTGATAGGATATTTTTTATGAATGGTCAACATGAAGCTCCTTCTTCTCAGTGCTTGGGGAAATACTTTTTTCTCCTATCCAATTTCAATACTTCCACCCATTGCTTCCTGCCAACTCTAAGTGCAGCTGGATCCTCTATTCTTCTGATTTCTACAGCCCATTAGACCTCCTGCTAGGCTTTGTAGTTGTTCTACACTCTGTGTGTGCATGTGTCTGTGTGTAATCCATACAACTTACACACATGTAGTGTTATGATTGTTAATTTTCTCCTCCTACAAAAATCGCACACTCTCTGAGGGCACATACATACATACCTGTTGCCATCAAGTTGATTCCGACTCATAGCAACCCTACGTGACAGAGTAGAACTGCCCAATAGGTTTCCCAAGGAGTGGCTGGTGGATTTGAACTGCTGACCTTTTGGTTAGCAGCCAAGCTTTTAACTCCTTTGCCACCAGGACTCTCTGAGGGCAGGAATCTATTTTTATTCTTCTTTGTATACTCCAGGTTAAAATAGAACGTGTCTTCAGAGAAAAGGTTTTATGCTACCTCAGCTGCTCCAAAAGACCTGTTTAAAGTTCAAGAAAGCAAAGATGTCACTTTGATCATTAAGGTGTGCCTGACCCAAGCCTCATATGCATTGGAAAGCTAGACAAGGAAAAAGGAAGACAGAAGAATCAATGCATTCAAATTGTGATGTTGGGGAAGAATATTGAATGTATTGTGGACTATCAGAGGAATGAAGAAAACAGGATTAGAAGAAATACAACCAGAATGTTCCTTAGAAGTGAAAAGGGGGAGACTTCGACTCGCTTACTTTGGACATGTCATGAGGTAATACTAATCACCAGAAAAGGGCATCCTGTTTGGTTAAGTGCAGAGCCAGAGAAATGAGGGAAACCCTCACTGAGATGGATAGACACAAAATCGTCAACAATGGGCTCAAGCATAGCAAAGATCATGAAGATGGTATAGGACTGGGCAGCATTTTGTTCTGTTATACATAAGGTTGCCGTGAGTTGGAGTGGACTGATAACAACTAACAATGACAACCAATCCTGATGAAAATCTAACCCAAGTGAAACCAGCGATGTGAGATCCCCAGCAACAGAATAGGAAGTTAGGAAAAACAAGAAAAAATTAAGAAAGGAAAAGAAGGAGGGAGGGGTAGAGGGAAGAAAGGGAAAGGTGGAAGCAAGAGGGAAACCCAATGCAGGGAGCTCATAGTTAAACAATCCCAACAGAGGATTCTTTATTGACTATGCTAAGGTATTGGACTGTGTGGATCATAACAAATTATGGATAACACTGCGAAGAATGGGAATTCTGGAACACTTAATTGTGCTCATGAGGAATCTGTACATAGATCAAGAGGCAGTTATTTGGACAGAACAAGGGAATGCTTCGTGGTTTAAAGTCAGGAAAGGTGTGCGTCAGGGTTGTATTCTTTCACCATATCTATTCAATCTGTATGCTGAGCAAATAATCCAAGAAACTGGACTATATGAAGAATGGGGCATCAGGATTGGAGGAAGACTGATTAACAACCTGCGTTATGCTGATGACACAACCTTCCTTGCTGAAAGTGAAGAGGACTTGAAGCACTTACTGGTGAAGATCAAAGACCACAGCCTTCAGTATGGATTACACCTCAACATAAAGAAAACAAAAATCCTCACAACTGGACTAATAAGCAACATTATGATAAATGGAGAAAAGATTGAAGTTGTCAAGGATTTCATTTGACTTGGATCCACAATCAACACCCATGGAAGCAGCAGTCAAGAAATCAAAAGATGCATTGCATTGGGCAAATCTGCTGCAAAAGACTTCTTTAAAGCGTTGAAAAGCAAAGGTGTCACCTTGAGGACTAAGGTGCACCTGACCCAAGCCATGGTGTTTTCAGTCGCCTCATATGCATGGGAAGGCTGGACAATTAATAAGGAAAGCTGAAGAAGAATTGGCATCTTTTATTTGTGGGGTTGGCGAAGAGTATTGAATATACCATGGACTGGCAAAAGAACGAATAGGTCTGTCTTGGAAGAAGTACAACCAGAATGCTCCTTAGAAGCAAGGTTAGTGAGACTTGGTGAGACACTCGGTAAAGTACACGGTCAGCAAAAAAGAGGAAGACCCTCAAAGAGATGGATTGACACAATGACTGCAACAATGGGCTGAAGCATAACAACGATTGTGAGGATGGTGCAGAACCGGGCAGTGTTTCATTCTGTTGTTTATAGGGTCGCTGTGAGTCGGGACTGACTCAACGGCACCTAACAACAACAACAATGGAGAAAAATAGCAATTGACCAAACCAATTACTAGAGAACCCTTATTTTTTATTCCAAAACTGTTGCTAAGTTTCTCCATGGTGAATTCCCCCAGGCCTTACAAATAGAATTAAATTAATTATGGATCCCTCAGGGAACACATACTTCTTCAGAAGCCCCTCTCACCCCAGGGCACTCCTTTGTGGGCAGGGAGCACTTGTCAGCAGGCACAGCCAGTATAGCTGCACCTCCAGTCCAATGTTTGCAGGAGGATCTCCTGGGGAGCTTGTTGATGGGATACTCTGGGTTCCCCCCCACACACCTTCAGATGAGGTCTGAAGGGGGCCATGGATTTGCATTTCTAGTAAGCTCTCCAAAGCATCCTTGGATAGGCGGTACGTACTTAAGCACCCAGGACCTGAATTATACAGTGCTGGATTTGAATTCTGTTTCTTTCACTCCCTACATGTGGGATCTTGCAGAAGTCATTTTAACTCATTCAAAATAGTGTTTCCTCTTCTGTAGGAGGGGATGGAGCTAGCTACCTCCTAGGATTGCTATGAAGATTGTAAAAAGGAAAATCCAGTCTTTAATAATAATTTTTTTTTGTGTGTGATTTTATTCGAGCACAACCCAGTTCATGAATTGAGCACCAACCCAAACCAGAAGTGACTGGGATCTCCACTGAGAACCAGGAGGGGAGTGCTTTCATCAGGCAAATACAGAAGCGAAACAAGCTAATACTTGAGTGGTTGCAATCTGAGTGTTTTACCATATCTGGACTCTGGTACTGAGTTATGTAAAGTTAGCTGAGTTGGAAGGGGCCCTGGTGGTACAGTGGTTAAGTGCTCGAAAGGTGAGCGGATTGAATCCACCAGTCCCTTCCTCGGGAGAAAGATGTAGCGGTCTCCTTCCATAAATATTTACAGCCTTGGAAACCCTATGGGGCAGTTTTACTCTGTCCTATAGGGTAGCTGTGAGTTGGAATCTACTCGAAAGCAATGGGTAGCTGAGTTGGCAGCATCTAATTGGTTAACCTTAAGCTTCATTTGCTTCAGTAAGGAGTCAGGTCTTAGAGCCCCATTAGTCTAATGGACTCTTTATCAAGACTTAGTGAGCCTGGAAGTACTTCCCAAGCAGCCCCACAAAGGACCTGCTCAGTGCACCATGGCATTTTGATTCTAACCTACAGGGCAATGGATGGAATCAAAAGGTTTGTAGGTTAGCCCCATCAAGCAGTGGTAGCTCAGTGGTAGAATTCTCTCCTTCCATGCAGAAGACCCGGGTTCAATTCCAGCTAATGCACTTCACGCACAGCCACCACCTGTCTGTCAGTGGAGGCTTACATGTTGCTATGATGCTGAACAGATTTCAGTGGAGATTCCAGACTAGGATGGACTAAAAAGAAAGACCTGGCGATCTACAGTCATCCCACAGTATCCTAGGGGAATTGATTCCAGGACCCCCTGCGGATTCCAAAATCCATGGATGCTTAAGTTCCTTATATAAAATGGTGTAGTATTTTCATATAACCTATACACATCCTCCTGTATACTTTAAGTCATCTCTAGATTACTTATAATACATAATACAATGTAAATGCTATGTAAATTGTTGCTATATAAATTGTTGTTATACTGTATTGTTTAGGGAATAATGACAAGACTCAAGGCAAATAATGCTCAAATAACGAGTGCTGGAGAAAGACTGAGGATCTGTGAAACAGCAGGAGGCTACAGAAGGGTATGCCTACACATCACTTCATTCGCGTGGATTCAGTGTAGTGCTCCGTGTGTGGCAAATTCAAGTTTTGCTTTTTGGAACTTTCTTTTATTTTTCCTGAATATTTTCAATCTGCGGTTGCTTGATTCCAAAGATGTGGAATCCATGGATACGGAGGGCTAAATGTACTTCCGAAAATTGTTGTTGTTGTTGTTAGGTGCTGTCAAGTTTGCTCCAACTCATAGCTACTCCATGCACCAGAATGAAACACTGCCTGGTCCTGCATCATGCTCACAATTGTTGTTATGCTTGAGCCAATTGTTGCAGCAACTGTGTCAATCCATCTTGTTGAGGGTCTTTCTCTTTTCCACTAACCCTGTACTTTACCAAGCATGATGTCCTTCTCCAGGGACTTATCCCTCCTGACAACATGTCCAAAGTATGTAAGATGTAGTCTCTCCATCCTTGCTTCTAAGGAGCATTCTGGTTGTACTTCATCCAAGACAAAAAATTAGTCAATAAAAAATCCTGTGGGGAGAGGCGGGGCAAGATGACACTCTAGGCAGAAGCACCACGCCGTCCCTCCACAGCAAAGATCCGAAAAACTAAGCCTAACAGAGAATCAACAATCCTGAAACCCTAGAACACCAAATGAAGAGATAAAGAACTCAGCCAAACACAAAACAGAGTGAGAATACTAAAAGAGAATGGAGAGCGAGGAGAGACTCATGCAGAGATTCCTTACCAGCTAACGCAGCGCGGATCCACCATCTTGGATTCCTATCAGACAGCAGGGAACGGGAGAGCAGCCTCGCAGAGCGTCCAGTGGGAGGCAGAACCACCGGTAAACTGCGGTGCGCACTTTCCCACCCCCACCCCTCTCTGCCTCGGCTGGGGCTGCCCTGCTTTCCATGGCCAGGGTCCCTGGGCTGGAGGGCGCCGGTGCTTGGATTCCACGCGCCCGGGCTGGCAGCTTTCTGAGAGCCGTTTGCTGGCTGCTGGCGAAGCTTTTTCTGCTGCCTGCACCTCCTTTTGCCTGGGTGCCTGGTTCCGAGCGCCATCTTTGCTCTCTCCTGCGCGGCTTTGGGGCTGCGTTCGGGCGTGTGGCTGCTTCCAGGTCTGGGCTGCCGCACTGGTGAGATCCCAGGGCCTTTGTTCATTCGCCCCTCTGCTTCCCGTGGCCACGGTCTCTTAACCCCGAGACTGCCGGCTGCTTGGAATTCGCGCCCCTGAGTAGGGGCTCTCTGGGTCCCATTTGTTGGCACTGACTGCTGGTGTTGCTTTTATTTTTTTTTTTTAATTTTATTTTTCATCTTTTTTGATTAGTTTTGTCATCTTTTCCCTCTTTTTCCCTTTTGTATTTCTTCATTGCTTAATTTCTCATCTCTCTATCTTTTCCTTCTCTTTCTGATCCCTGAATACCAGGCGATGTATGCCTCTGTACCTTCTGGCCAGGCTGAGCTGTGAAAATTGAGACCGATTCCCCCAGACCTCATAGCTGCATCGGTGGGATCCCTGGGAACTTTGCAGTTCTTTAACTTTTCTGATTTTTATTTGTTAATTCTTTCCTTTTCTTTCTCTTCCCCCTTCTGGTTTCTTCCATCCCATAGTCTCTCATCTGTACATTCCAATGACAAGCTCCCCTAGCATTCTTTTATGTTTCTATGCTTTTTTCTACTGCTCCTCTCTCCTCTCTTGCATATCCAGCTTAGCTTCACACATAACCATCTTCCCACTGCACCCTACCTACCTGCACCATGCACTTGACATCACACCACCAAGCTGTGCACGCACGCCCTATTGGAACCTGCCCAGAACTGACTACAGACCATCCTGGTGGCTGCGGTAATTGCCACAAACAACCCAACCCAGTAGCTCCTCTTCAGCTAGATCTGCCCAGCTGTACCAAAGGACGAAATAAAATAAAAAAAAAAAATCTACAATCAATAAATGAGAGAAATATCTACTGAATGCCCTGAAAACAGCAAACAATATCAAAACATTTACAAAAAAAAGACAAGATGGCTCCAATAGGTGTCCAAATTAAAACACCAGATAACTCTCCTGTGGAAGAAAATGCACTAGAAGAACCTGATAGGGAACTCAAATCACTAATACTCAGAATTTTCCAAGAACTGAGGCAAAAAGCTGACAAACATGAGGAAAAAATAGACAAATTTATGGAAAATACAGACAAAAAATTGGAAGAATTCAGGAAGATGATGCAGGAACAAAATGCCAAAATAAATTCACAACTCGAAATTATACAAAAACAACAATTAGAAATCCAAAAGATAAACAACAAGATTTCAGAAATGGACGGTGTCATAGAAGGGCTGAGAAGTAGATTTGAAACCATGGAAGACAGGATCAGTGGAACTGAAGACAAACACTTGGATACAACTCTGTTTCAGGAAAACTCAGAAAAAAGAACAAAGAAAAATGAAGAGACCCTGAGAGTTATGTGGGACACAATTAAAAGCAAAAACTTACGAGTGATTGGCATACCAGAACAGGGGGAGAAAACAGAAAACACAGAGAGGATCATTGATGAACTGCTGACAGAAAACTTTCCCAATATCATGAAAAATGAAAAGCTGCCCATCCAAGAAGCTCAACGAACCCCATATGGAAGAGACCCCAAAAGAAAATCACCAAGACATATCATATTCACACTCGCTAAAACTAAAGACAAACAAAGAATCCTGAGAGCAGCACGTGAAAAACAAGAAGTCACATACAGAGGAGAAACAATAAGACTAAGCTCAGATTATTCGGCAGAAACCATGCAGGCAAGACGGCAATGGGATGACATATATAAAAATTGAAAGAAAAAAAATTTTCAGCCAAGAATAATATACCCTGCAAAACTCTCATTCAAATTTGATGGTGAAATTAGGTCATTTCCAGATAAACAGAAACTAAGGGAATATGCAAAAGTCAAACCAAACTTACAAGAATTATTAAAGGGAGTTCTTCGATCTGAGGACAAACAGCTTCAGCCCTCAGGCAGGACCTAGGACCTAGGACGCAGGTTCATATGAACCAGATACGATTCTAGGAACTGAACTACAGAGGACTTTCCAAAAACAAAAGAAATACAACAGGGAATCAGAGAAATCAATCAAAGGATGACAACAACATCAAAACAATGAAAGAGGGAACAAACGGCATACATATGGAACCTTCTAAAGGAGAGGAAGGTAGGCGATAACAAGTAAGGGTAGACTGCTTCAAAATTATAAAGATAAGGGTAAAATTCATGCTAACCACAAAGAAAGTTAACAAACCAACACATAAAAATAAAGACGAAAAACATAAAGTCTCAACAAAAACAAAACCTACAAAAACAAAAGAAATGAACACAAAATCCACAAACAAAAGTAACTCAGCACAAGAGAGTAAGAAGAACAAAGAAAACTTCAGCACCACAAAAAAAAGCACTACAAAATGACAGCAACAAACTTCCATCTATCAATAATTACACTGAACGTAAACGGACTCAATGCACCCATAAAGAGACGGAGAGTGGCAGAATGGATAAGAAAACAGGATCTATCAATATGCTGTCTACAAGAGACACACCTTAGAAACAAAGATGTGAATTTATTAAAAATCAAAGGTTGGAAAAAAATATATCAAGCTAACAACTATCAAAAAAAAAGCAGGAGTGGCAATTATAATCTCAGATAAAATAGACTTTAAAACAAAATCTACCATAAAAGACAAAGAAGGACACTATATAATGATTAAGGGGACGATCCATCATGAAGACATAACCATAATAAATATCTATGCACCCAATGACAGGGCTCCAAAATACATAAAAAAAAAACTCTAACAGCACTGAAAAGAGAAATTGACAGTTCCACAATAATAGTAGGAGACTTCAACACACCACTCTCAGTAAAGGACAGAACAACTAAAAGAAACTCAGCAAAGATACAGAAGACCTAAAGGACACAATCAGCCAACTGGACCTCATAAACATATATAGAACAATCCATCCAACCGCTGCAAAGTACACATTCTTTTCGAATGCACATGGAACGTTCTCCAGAATAGACCACATCTTAGGCCACAGAGCAATCCTCAACAAGATCCAAAATGCTGAGATAATTCACAGTATCTTCTCTGACCACAATGCCATCAAGGTAGAAATTAACACTAGAAAGAGCAAGGGAAAAAAATCAAACACATGGAAATTGAATAATACTCTGCTTACACATCAATGGGTAATAGAAGAAATCAGAGATGGAATTAAAAAATTCCTAGAATCAAATGAAAATGAAAACACATCATACCAAAACCTTTGGGACACAGCAAAGGCAGTCCTCAGAGGACAATTTATAGCAATAGATGCACATATCAAAAAAGAAGAAAGGGACAAAATCAAAACATTAACTACAGAACTCAAACAAATAGAAAGAGAACAACAAAAAAAGCCTACAACCACCAGAAGAAAGGAGATAGTAAAGATCAGAGCAGAAATTAATGAAATAGAGAACAGAAAAACAATAGAAAGAATCAACAAAACCAAAAGTTGGTTCTTTGAAAGAATCAACAAAATCGACAAACCACTGGCCAGACTGACAAAAGAAAAACAGCAGAGGGCACAAATAACCCAAATAAGAAATGAAATGGGGGACATTACAACAGACCCAACCGAAATAAAAAGGATTATAACAGAATATTATGAAAAACTATATTCCAACAAATTTGAAAACCTAGAGGAAATGGATAAATTTCTAGAAACACACGGCCTACCCAAACTACAACTAAGTGATATTGAAAATCTGAACAGACCCATAAAAGGAGAAGAGATTGAAAAGGTAATAAAAAAACTCCCAACCAAAAAAAGCCCCGGCCCAGATGGCTTCACTGGAGAATTCTACGAAACATTTATAGAAGAGCTTTTACCAGTTCTACTCAAGCTATTTCAGAGCATAGAAGAGGAAGCAACACTTCCAAATTCATTCTATGAAGCCAGCATAACGCTGATACCAAAACCAGGCAAAGACATCACAAAAAAAAGAAAATTACAGACCAATATCTCTCATGAATATAGATGCAAAAGTTGTGAACAAAATTCAAGCCAATAGAATTCGGTATCATATCAAAAAAATAATACAGCACGACCAAGTAGGATTCATACCAGGTATGCAAGGATGGTTTAACATTAGAAAATCCATCAACGTAATTCACGACATAAATAAAAGGAAAGAAAAAAATCACATGATCATCTCAATTGATGCAGAAAAGGCATCTGACAAAGTCCAACACCCATTCCTGATAAAAGCTCTCAATAAAATAGGTATAGAAGGGAAATTTCTCAACATAATAAAGGGCATCTATGCAAAACCAATGGCCAACATCATTCTTAATGGAGAGAGGCTGAAAACATTCCCCTTGAAAACAGGAACAAGACAAGGATGCCCTTTATCACCACTCCTATTTAACATTGTGCTGGAAGTTCTAGCTAGAGCAATAAGGCAAGAGAAAGAAATAAAGGGCATCCAAATTGGTAATGAAGAAGTTAAACTCTCCCTGTTTGCAGAGGATATGATACTATACATAGAAAACCCTAAAGACTCCAAGAGAAATCTACTGGAACTAATAGAAAGATTCAGCAGAGTAGCAGGATACAAGATAAACATTCAAAAATCAGTTGGATTCCTATACACCAGTAAAGAGAACGATGAAAAGGAGATCAGGAAATCAATACCATTTTCAATAGCCCCTAAAAAGATAAAATACTTAGGAATAAATCTGACCAGGAATGTAAAAGACCTATACAAAGAAAACTACAAAACACTGCTGCATGAAACCCAAAGGGATCTACATAAATGGAAAAACATACCATGCTCATGGATAGGCAGACTCAACATTGGGAAAATGGCAATTCTACCTAAAGCAATTTACAAATACAATGCAATCCTGATACAAATACCAACAACATTCTTCAAAGAGATGGAGAAACTAATTATTAACTTTATATGGAAAGGGAAGAAACCCCAAATAAGTAAAGCACTACTGAAGAAGAATAAAGTTGGAGGACTGACACTACCAGACTTGAGAACCTACTATACAGCTACAGTACTCAAAACAGCCTGGTACTGGTACAACAACAGAGACATTGACCAATGGAACAGAATTGAGAACCCAGATGTAAATCCATCCACCTACAGTCACCTGATCTTCGACAAGGGCCCAAAATCCATCAAATGGGGAAAAGACAGTCTTTTTAACAAATGGTGCTGGCAAAACTGGATATCTATTTGTAGAAAAATGAAACAGGACCCATACCTCACACCATATACAAAAACTACTTCAAAATGGATCAAAGACCTGAATATAAAGCCTCAAACTATAAAATTCATAGAAGAAAAAATAGAACCAACACTTCAGGCCTTAATACATGGCATTAACAGGATACAAACCATAAACATCAACACAAAAAACCCAACAGATAAACTAGATAACTGGGATCTTCTAAAAATCATACATCTATGCTCTTCAAAAGACTTCACCAAAAGAGTCAAAAGAGAACCTACAGACTGGGAAAAAATTTTTGGACAGTACAAGTCAGACAAAGGTCTAATCTCCATAATCTACAAGAAAATCCAACACCTCTACAACAAAAAGACAACCAATCCCATCAAAAAATGGGCAAAGGAAATGAACAGACATTTCACCAGGGAAGACATTCAAATGGCCAACAGACACATGGGGAAATGCTCGCTATCACTAGCCATTAGAGAAATGCAAATTAAAACCACAATGAGATACCATCTCACCCCGGCATTACTGGCACGAACCAAAAATACTGGCAATAACAAATGTTGGAGGGGCTGCGGGGAGATGGGAACTCTTATACACTGCTGGTGGGAATGCAAAATGATACAACCATTTTGGAAAATGATATGGCACTTCCTCAGAAAGCTAGAAATAGACATACCATTCGATCCAGCAATCCCACTCCTAGGAATATATCCTAGAGAAATAAGAGTCGTCACTCGAATAGACATATGCACACCTATGTTCATGGCAGCATTGTTCACAATAGCAAAACGATGGAAACAACCTCGATGTCCATCAACAGATGAATGGATACACAAACTATGGTACATACACACAATGGAGTACTATGCAACGAGAAAGAACAATGAATCAGTGAACCATCTCATAACATGGATGAAACTGGAGGACATTATGCTGAGTGAAATAAGTCAATCACAAAAGGACAAATATTGTATGAGACCTCTATTGTAAAAACCCATGAAAAAATTCACATGCAAAATGTAACAATCCTTGTTGGTTACCAGGGATGGGGGGGGGGGGAAATACTAAATATGCAATAGATAAGTGGTACCTTGGGTAAGAGGTGAGATAGTACACAGTACAGGGGAAACTAACACAACCTGAACAAGGAAAGGTCATGGAGGCCCTATAGACACATCCAAACCCCCCGAGGGACTGAGTTGTTGGACGGAGGGCTCTGGGGACCATGGTCTCGGGGAACATCTAGTCAATTGGCATGACACTACTTATAAAGATAATGCTCTACATTCTACCTTGGTGAGTAGTGTCTGGGGTCTTAAAAACCTATGAGTGGCCATCTAAGATACTCCACTGGTCTCATCCCTTCGGGAACAAGGGAGAATGAAGAGAACAGGATACAACGAAAAGATTAGTCCAAAGGACTAATGGTCCACAGCTACCAAGGCCTCCACGGGACTGAGTCCAGTACAGCTAGATGGTGCCCGGCTACCACCACTGACTGTTCTGACCAGGATCACAACAGAGGGTTCTGGGCAGAGCTGGAGAAGGATGTAGAGCATAATTTTAACTCCCAAAAAAAAAAAAAAAGACCAGATTTACTGGGCTAAAGAATACTGGAGAAACCTCAAGAGTGTGGCCCCCAGACACCCTTTCAGCTCAGAGGTGAAGTTACCTTCGAGGTTCGATGTTAAGCCTGGGAGTGGACAGCCCAGTAAAACTAAATGGGACTAATGAGGTACAGGAGTCTGGTGACAAAGGCCAGAAGGCAGAGGGGGAGTAGGAAACTGATGATAAGGAACACAAGTTGAGTAAGGACACTGTCGATGTGTTGTGAGATTGTTGACCACTGTTATAGGGCAACATTTGTAGTAACTATTAAATGGGAGGCTGTTTTGTCCTGTAAGCCTTCATCTTGGGTGA
Organism: Dugong dugon; assembly: GCA_030035585.1. Classification (NCBI taxonomy): domain Eukaryota; kingdom Metazoa; phylum Chordata; class Mammalia; order Sirenia; family Dugongidae; genus Dugong; species Dugong dugon. The sequence goes on from CM057462.1 coordinate 28,561,209, forward strand.
GAATGGCAGCACAATTGGAAGAGCATAGTTAATATCACTTAAATGTGTAAGTAAAAAGTTTTGAAATGGTGTTATAAAAAAAAAAAAAAAAAAAACCAAATGAGACTAATGAGGTCCAGTAGTCCAGTGACAAGGGCCAGAAGACAGAAGAGGACAAGGAAGCCCCCTGGTGATAGGGAACACAAGGTGGAGTAAGGATATTCTTGATGTGTTGTGAGATTGTTAACCATTGTCATAGAGCAACATGTGTAGTAACTGTTAAATGAGAAACTATTTTGTTCTGTAAGCCTTCATCTTAAGTGAGAATAACAGCACAGTTGGAAGAGTGTAGTCAATGTCACTGAACTGTGTATGTAGAAATTTTTGAAACGGTGTATCTTTGGCCATCTGTAATTTTCATCAAAAAAAAAAAAAAAGGTTGAGAATTTAGAGGCTTAATACGTTGTGGGGTTGTTAACCAATGTCATAAAACAACATGTGTACTACTAAAGAAAAAAAAAAATCCTGTGGGTCACAATGGTCCAATCCACGATTGATCATGGGGATGGTAAAGGACCAGGTAGTGTTTTGTTCCACTGTGCATGGAGTCACCATGAGTTGGTGACCAACTCAACGGCAGCTAACAATAACATCCCCATGTGACTTGGCTAACTCATTGCTCTAGCCTGAACCTTAGTTTTGCCATCTGCTTACAAAGCTGTTGGGTCACTTAACCTTTAACACCACGCAATTGCATTTAATTCCATATGACAGCCCCGCTGTCCTGGTAAATGAATATTGGTACAAGCATCCCTTTCTTGCAAAATGACTTTGACCAGCATTGCTATTCCATAGAACATCTGTGATGATGCTCCTGACACTTAGGTAGGCAAGAAAGCCTCTCCAGCTCTGAGGAGAGCTGAACTCATGAAGATTCAAAGAGAAGGCAAGCTGCAGGCAAGACTGGAAGAAGAGGAGTCAGTTACACCAAAGCTTGAGAGCCGAATGCCAGCAAGGGAGTGACTGCAGTCTTAGAAACAGCTCATCAGTCCCTGTGGCCAGGCACAGGGGGTTCAGGCCAAGACAGGGCCCACTGTCCAAGAACCAAGAGGAGGAAGCAGCCAATCAGTAGAAACAGGACCTCTGCTTAGGTGTCTCACAGCTTGGAGAAGGATCGGTGACCAGAGCAGGGAGTCCAGCAGATGCTTGGGCCCCTGTTTGGGATTGTATTTCCAAGGGTGAAATGAGAGTGAAGATCCAGCCAAGAGAAATTAATTAGAACAGCATATCCTTAACGATATTTTTCTGTGCAAATAGATCCAAGGCCAGGGAACTATGAAGTTGTAGATAAGTAGGTTGGGAGAATGTGGGGAACTTGTGATTTGATGAAGGGCTGAGTGGGAATTCAGAAGAACATCAGAATCAAGGCAAAGAAAGCCAAGAGGCCCTTAGTGGGAAGGAGGAGACTGTATGCCCAAGTAATCCAGAGGGAGCCTCAATCTTGTCAAGAGTGACTAATTTGTAAATAGAAACAAGGGATATAGTCCCCAAACAATTTTTCCCCTTAATGTCTGCCTGCCAACATGTCATGATTTTGTGCTCAACTCCACTGAATCAGCTCAGTGTCTCTTCTCCAAGTTGTCATGGAATCAAAGACCTTCACATGACAATCATCCAGATGGGAAAACTGCAGGAGGGACTCGACTTCTAAGGGTCAAGTGGTAAAGTCATGGTAGACCTGGGATTGGATCTACATCTCTTGACTTCCATTCAGATTTCCTGAATGGTGTAAAGAGTTATAGGTTGGAGGTTTGAGTCCACCTAGAGGTGCTTCAGAAGAAATGCTTGGCAATCTACTTTTAAAAAATCAGCCACTGAAAACCCTATGGAGCAAAGTTCTACCCTGACACACATGGATTCTCCATGAGTCGGAGTTGACTCAACAGCAACTGTAAGTCTTTCATTCATCCAAAAAGTTACAGAGTACCTGCTGTTATTGACCCTGTTCAGCATTGGGGTACATGAATGACCCAGGTATGGCTGACAACCTGAGGAGGCAGTTTAACGGGATTGTGGGGGATTAGGTAAACAACCCACTGCCCCAGGTGCAGCGTTAGTCCTAGAGGTGGCATAGATGGGGAAGAAAGTGCGTTCCTGGAAGCATCAGGACCTCTACGTGCAGGCCAGTAGCAAGGCAGCTGCTTTGGTTATAGGCAGATCCTCCTTCCTCAAGTCAAGTAAGGGAGCATCTTGGGGCATCCACATGGTGTCGGGAGTGAGGACAAACCAGCCTTTCGTGCCTTGAGGAGCACAGAGTCCAGAGGGCAGTAACTGTCAGCTCCAATGCAGTGTGACAAGGGGGTGGGCAAGGGGGACAGAGAGAGCAGTTTTGAGAACGAGTGACAGCAGGTGTTGGGACCTGGGGCTGTGTTACAGGGTCACAGTCTCATGTACAAACCACAGATGGTGCGGGAAGAGCATGAGGAGCTACTGAATCTGAGAGAGGGGCTGGAAACATAGTCCAAAATTACAGACTCCCTTTCCCACTACTGCCTGGGGCCAGTCTTCCGAGACCCACTGCCCTTCTGTCTGCCCCTGCCCTGTCCCTGGTACCCTTCAGTGTTCTGGCAACCCTGGAGGTTTCTGCCATGACTGTTTCCGGACAGGGTCTCCAGCCACTCACAATATGGCTCTTCTCCAAGAGAGTGGGCATTAGGCTGTGGGTGGTTGTGTGCATAGGGGACAGATTCCAAAATGTGAAGCTTCCAGCTATCGCTGCCCTTGTTCAGCCCCTCTAAGCTCCTTCCTCTTACTCTGGCCAGTTACTAGTGTTAAATAAAAGACAAATCCAGACTTAGTGAGGAGTGACTTTATTTGAAAAGGCTATTTGCAACAGGGATAACTCTCTGGACACAAGATCTGAAAGCATCTCAAGAGTCAGGCAAAAAGGACTTTTCTTTTATGTTGTTGTTAGCTGCCATCAAGTTGGCCCCCAACTCATGACAATCCCATGCACAATGGGAAGAAACATTGCCTGGTCCTTCTCCATCCCCATGACTGGTTGTGAATCAGAACTTTATGCTCCATAGGGCTTTCACTGGCTGATTTTCAGAAGTAGATCACCAGGCCTTTCTTCCTAGTCTGTCTTAGTCTAGCAGCTCTGCTGAAACCTGTTCAGCATCATAGCAATGCAAACCTCCACTGATAGACAGGTGGTGGTTGCACATAAAGTGTATTGGGTGGAAAAAGAACTCAGGTTTCCCATATGGAAGGCAAGATTCTATCACTGAACCACCAATGGAGTAAACAAGGCTAGAAAGAACTGGGCACAGGGAAGTGGAATGAGAGGGTGGCCAGATCAGATAGTGGATCAGAGCATGTTCTATCCTGAGGCCAGCCTGTTTTGGGGAGGGGCTGTAAGGAAGGGTTGTCTGCTGGGTCAGGCTGAGGGTTCAGGTTCCTGAGCAAGGAGAGAATTGTCACCAAAGTTTGGTTAAGAAGCATTTTGTTTCAACTGATCAGTGGGCACAAGCTGTTCAGCTAATCATTTATGAGGCAAAGAATGGGATTTGGAGCATCTGTGTCCAGCCTTCTCATAGATAAACAAGGGAGCATCCAAGAGTCTTCCCTACGTCTTATGGGAGGAGGGGTTGCAGTAAGCTATTTTATGGAACACAGGGGGAGGTGCAATTTCTTTACCAATGCCTGTTTTCCAGTATCACAGCGCTCAGGCAAAGATCAGTATTGTCACTCCCTGTCTACGAACCACGCCTCGGTGCTGGGGTCAGCATGGCATTGCCCATATGAGGAGAGGCCTGCTGCAGAAAGCTAGAGGCTGGCATGTCAGCCTGGGCTCCAGGGCTCCCTGCCAGGCTGCTCACAGCCTCCCCCTCCCCACTTGCTTATTCTGTTTCTCTGAGTTTTTTCCTTCAGTCAAAACCACCAGCTTCCTGGGCACTGAGCGGGCCTATTAACCCCTCACAGGGCTCTCCAACTCAAGCTTTCTGGAAGGCCAGGAAGCACGGCTGCACTGCACCCTCTCCACTTACTACCAGGGCCACCAGGGTCTCTGGGTCAGCACTGTCCACTGATATAGCTCCCAGAAACACCCATTCCACCCCACTTCTCATGAGTGCAATGCTCTTCCTATACCCAGAGACCTGGAGTAAGCAGATATTAGATTTTCCCTGCAGTTCTATTCTGTACTATAGTGTTACTATGAGTCAGAATTGACTTGACAGTAATGGGTTTGGTTTGGGTTTTACCTTGGGTCTCACAGAAATCCCCCTACGTTGATGCTCACTGAGTCCTCACAATAATAAAACATGCAGTCACCTTTATTGAGGACCTCCAGGAGCTAGGCTTTCTGCCAGGCACTTTGCTGGCATGACTTCATTAGATTCCACAACAGGCTCAGGGCACAGCCAGGCATTACCCCATTTCACAGATGAGGCAAATGAAGCGTGGTGGAGAGAGCTAACTTGCCAGGTGCCTCCACTTGAAGGAGCTTCCAAACCATGAGTTGAGCCACTTGACCATTTTCCAATCAAGGGAACCACCTTTAGGCACAAACTGAGGCCTTCCAACTTGTTCAATGTTGAAGAATTAAGCAAGGAGTTTATGGTGAGAAGTGAAGAACCCTTTGACTCCCTCATCAATTGCCACTGCAACCTCCTGATATGGTTCACCCCAAGATCCCAAAAGAGACACCAACTATCATAGTAAGTCTATCTTGTTGTGTTTTGTTTTTTGCAGGGAAAAATAGTATTCTCCCAGGAATGTTCTGGATTCTGTATGTAAATACTAACATCCAGGAACTTAAATGTGATTGACATGTTAGATCATGTAATGTAAATAAACTTTACCAGCACACACACACACACACACAAACACAAGAAAGATAGAAAACAAAAACACCTCCAACCAGTATTACAATTCTAAGAAGGTTCCAGAACACTTGAAGCCTAGCCATAAATTCCACCAAAATTACTCTGTCCTATACGGTTGCTATGAGTCGGAATCAACTCCACAGCAAATGGTTTGGGCCAAGAGTCTGCTCTAGCTGACTTTGAACTTCCTCACTGTAAGAATGGCATGGGGGCAGAGTCTGGCCTCCTCTAACTTCACAAGGGGAAAGGAGAATCAAGATCAATAGCCCAAGGCTGATTCCTATGAGGTGGAGGTCAGACAAGACTCCTCTCTGTCATCTTTACCAATTCTGACACCAACCATCCTTCCCACAGGACTCTACTTCTCTGCTGGGTTTGATAATTCATTGTGATGGCCACACAGAACTCACAGACAATACTCATGATTATGGGTTTATTAGGGAAGTAACAGGTTACAATTTAAGTTCAGGATTGCTCAGGATACAGTTCTTCCATCAGGACAGCCTCCTCTCAGCCGTGCCCACAGGCACACCTCACTCTGGCTGCTCGGCCTCGGCCCTGCTTGGGCAAGTGTTACAAAGCTCCTCTAGCTCTGCCGATAAGTACCCTCTGCCATGGCCCAAAGGCGTTCAGCTCTAGCTCTGTGGGTCAGCAGATCCAGCTCCACCAAGTGCCCACGGGCACCCTATAGCGCCAGGAAACCTACTGCCTGAAGGCACTCAGCTTTCTCACTCCCTGACATCTCTTGCCAGTCTCCTGGCTCCGCCATCACTTTTCTGCCATTGCTTCTTGCCATCTTCAGGGCTATAGCTCTTTCTCTTTCTTGGTCTCTCAGTTCCAAGAGCTTCCCAGCTCAGGGATCCAGGGTCCAAAAGACATGCTCCACTCCCAGCTCTTCTCTCTTGGTGATGGTGAGATCCTCTCCTTATGGCCTCTAGGATGGCTCATTTTAAGACTAGCAGGATGACAAAACTGACCAATCCCCTTGGTGGGCCACAAACCACCTCATTTGCATGCCCGTTGCCATAGAGTCTATTCCAAAGCATAATGACCCTATAGGACAGAGTAGAACTGTCCTATAAGGTTTCCAAGGAGCAGCTGGTGGATTCAAACTGCCAACCTTTTTGTTAGCAGCAAAGCTCTTAACCACTGCACCACCAGGGCTCCCCCACTTGCATAGTCCCACACAGTCACTTGGGCTGGAGCCACAAGACTGTAGAGAGAAAGGCCATGTAAAAGCAATCCACCACACCACAGTCACCAAACCACCTGGGGCCACCGTTGGGAATCCTTCATCCTTACCTCATAGTACAGGCCTGCCCCTTGAGAAAGGGTCGTGTCACCAGTGGCCTCACTGACATGCATGGTCACCTTTCTTTCCACCCCCTGGCTGATACCTTGAGGCACCTTGGCCCTGGTTGGCCCTGCCAGTGGGTGACATGAGGACCCAGACTCTGAAAGCAGCTTCCTTGGTGACACTGCTGAGGAGGGACGGAAGTCCTATTTGCCGTACTCATCCATGGCCATTGAGCTGGCTCCTGCCTGGGTGTATGGGGGTACTTGCTCTGGGAGCTCAGTGGTCTTCTCTATTTTCCATGCTTTTGTGTTAAATGGTGGGTTTCAGTGATTCACACCTTAGTAGGACTTGACCTTTTTCTTTTCTCCCCTTCAAAGCTTTAGCATAGATCTCAGTGTCTGACTGCAGAAGGACAATCTTTGTGTCGGTTAAAGGAAACTCAAGATTTATCAGATTAAGTGCGGATAGTGGGCTGTGTGGTCTGACTGGGTTCTGAACAGAGCACTGATGTCTTCTAGTGGCTTGACCTTGGCTGAGTTATCTTCTCTGCCTAGATTGGCAGGTGTAAAATAGGGTGTTAGACATACCCTCAGGTGGCCCCAGTAAGTCACACCCTTATATAATCCCCCCTGGAGTGTGGGTGGGACCTGTGACCTGCTTCTAAATAATAGAATATGGCACAGGTGATGGGATATCACCCTGTTTTTATGTTTTGCTATGTAAGACTCTGTCTTAGCAGACTGGTGTGAAAGGTGCTCTCCTGCTGGCCTCTCATAGCCAACTTCCATGCTGTGAACTGCCTGTGGAGACGGCCCCATGGCAGGGGACTGCAGATGCTCCCTAGGAGCAAGGAAGTGAACTTCGTCAACAATCCAAATAAGCTTGGAAGCGATTCTTCACAGATGAATCCCCAGATGAGAACGCAGCCCGTACAATACCGTCATTGCAGTCCTGTGAGACCCTGAGCAGAAGATGCAGCTAAGTGGTACCTGGATTCTTGAGCTACAGAAACCGTGAAATAATGAATGGATATTGTTTTAAGTGGCTAAATTTGTAGTAATTTGTTACACAACATGAAAAACTAATATAAATCCTAATAATGGTATTTATCTCTCAGGGTGTCATGGTGATTACATTGACTAAGATAATGTAGGCATAGTACAATATCAGTCTCAGTGCAGGCATACAATTGGTCCTCCCTTCCTTTCTGTTTGACCATCAGCAGCTTACTTAGCTCTCTAAGCTTCATGTTCCCATTTACGAAGAACTGTCATAGAGCTGCCAGGAGAATTAGGTAAAGCAATGAATATAATTTGCCCTTAGCCCAGTACACAATAACCAGTTGTCATCGAGTTGACTCTGACTCATGGCAACCCCATGTGTGTCAGAGTAGAGCTATGCTCCATAGGTTTTTCAATGGCTGATTTTTCAGAAGTAAATTGTCTTTCTTCTGAGGTGCCTCTAGGTAGACTCAAACCTACAACTTTTTGGTTAGCAGCCAAGTGTGTTAACTGCATGCACCCCCTAGGAACTCTCATTAAATGTTAAGTCTCACCCTTTAGAACAGCTCTCTCACCTGCCCTCACTTCCCCCTTCATCCTCTTCCATCCCTGAAGGCCAGGTGTGGAATCTGAGAGCTTCCCACCTGGATGCACTGTCTCTGGGTCCAGACAGAAAGGTGGCTCCAAAGGGCTTACTGTTAGCTCACCCAGGGCCCGGGGAGCATCTATGTCAATGATTCTGCAACAGAATCAGCAAGGAAATGCATTCCATCCATCTCATGGTGAAGGTGTGTCTTCTCTAATCTTTATGATGGAGACTTCATTTATATGTAAAATCTGTATGCACAAATATGCATGCATGGATGAAGTTGATTGGGGTCAGACCAGGCTCAATCCACCACTTACTGACCTCATGGCCTTAGCAAATTATTTAACCTCCCTATTGTCAGTGCTATAGGGTCGCTATGAGTTGGAATCAACTTCACAGCAGTGGGTTTGGTTCTTTTTGGGTTATTGTCGATGCTCAGTAAAATGGAAACAAACTATACCTGCTATGTCTGTTGCGAGGATCAGATGTAGAAATGTGCAGAAAGGACTGAAGACAGTGCCCATTATTTATCTGCAACTGGGAGCTCCTGGAAATGCTGCAAGGAGCTGGTATCTGTAGGTAATAAAGGACCCAAATACTTGGTGGCTTCCTTGGATGGTCAGGAGGAGACAAAGTCAAGGGGACAGTGACTTTGGGAGGTGATTAGAGAGGATGAAGAGCACAGACTGGGCTGTCTCCATCTGTCATCTTGCTTCACCTCCATGTGGTCAGGAGAGGCTGGCAGGACTCTGGGGAAGGGTCCTGACATAGGGGAATGAGGAAACCTAAACTCAGGTGAAGGGAGTTTTGATTGGTCCATTTGTTTATTCTTTGGGTGTCAACCGCGTGTTGAAGGGCAGCCATATTTCATGCACCTGGCCAGATCCTAGGACACAGACATGGACAAGATTTCACCCCTGATCCAAGGGTGCTCAGAGTGTAGGAAGGCATATGGACACTAAACCAACAGCTACAAAGGACAGGTGGTAAGATGGAGGTACAGGGCCTGGTGAGAGTGCAGGTGGGATTCCAATCAGGTGGCAGTGAGAGCAGCTGCTGAAGTTCCTAGGCGCCCAAAGGACTAAGTGTCACATGAGTGTAGGGGTGGGAGAGCAGGTTCAGTTTCATTGAGAAGGTGAGAACCCTAACTTGAGAGCTTTATGGCAGGTTAACAGCTTTGCACAGAGCCCTGAGTCTTGTTTTAAATGTATTTATGATAGAAAAGAGGAAAAGTGCACACGTCTTTGGACAGATGTTTAGTAGTTACAAAGGAGCAGAAGAGTCAAAATCTAGGTCATCAATACCCGCCTATCATACTAATGAGCATTGTATTAACTTCCTAGGATTTCAGTAGCAAAGTACTTCAAATTGGGTGGCTTATAAGAACAGAAAAATTATTCTCTCACAATTCTGGAAGCCAAGAGTCCAAGTCAACATGTTGGCTGGGCCACTCTCTCTCCAAAGCCTCTAGGGGAGGATTCTTTCTCGTCTCTTCTAGCTTCTGGTTGTTGTTGTTGTTAGGTGCCATCAAGTAATTTCCAACTCATAGTGATCCTATGTACAACAGAACGAAACACTACGCAGTTCTGCACCATCCATCCTCACAATTGTTGCCATGCTTGAGCCCATTGTTGCAGCCATGTGTCAATCCATCTTGCTGAAGGTCTTCCTGTTTTTCACTGATCCTCTACTTTATGAAGCATGATATCCTTCTCCAGGGACTGGTCCCTCCTGATAAGATGTCCAAAGCATGTAAGACATAGTTTTGCCCTCCTTGCCTCTAAGGAGCTTTCTAGCTGCACTTCTTCCAAGAAAGACTTGTTCGTTATATCGGCAGTCCACGGTATATTCAATATTCTTACTAATACCACAATACAAAGGCATCAATTCTTCGGTCTTCTTTATTCATCGGCCAGCTTTCACATGCATATGAGGTGATTGAAAACACCATGGCTTGGGTCAGGCGCACCTTAGTCTCCAAGATGACATCTTTGCTTTTCAACACTTTAAAGAGGTCTTTTGCAGCTGATTTGCCCAAAGCAATGTGTCATTTGATTTCTTGACTGCTGCTTCCATGGGCATTAATTGTGGATCCAAGTAAAATGAAATCCTTGACAACTTCAATCTTTTTCTCTGTTTATCATGATGTTGTTTATTGCTCCAGTTGTGAGGATTTTTGTTTTCTTTAGTTGACGAGTAATCCATACTGAAGGCTGTGGTCTTTGATCTTCATCAGTAAGTGCTCCAAGTCCTCTTCACTTTCAGCAAACAAGGTTGTGTCATCTGCATAATGCAGGATATAATGAGTTTTCCTCCAGTCTTGATGCCCCGTTCTTCTTCATAGGGTCCAGCTTCTCGTATTATTTGCTCAGCAGATTGAATATGTACGGTGAAAGTATACAACCTTGACGCACACATTTCCTGACTTTAAACCACACAGTATCCCCTTGTTCTGTTTGAATGACTGCCTCTTGATCTATGTATAGATTCCAAACGAGCACAATTAGGTGTTCTGGAATTCCCATTCTTCCCAATGTTATCCATAATCTGTTATGACCCACGCAGTCGAATGCCTTTGCATAGTCAATAAAACACAGGTAAACATCTTTCTGGTATTCTCTGCTTTCAGCCAGAATCTATCTGACATCAGCAATGATATTGCTGGTTCCACATCCTCTTCTGAATCCAGCTTGAATTTCTGGCAGTTCTCTGTCAATATACTGCTGCAGCCACTTTTGAATGATCTTCAGCAAAATTTCACTTGCCTATGATATTAACTATATTGTTTGATAATTTCCACATTCCATTGGATCACCTTGCTTGGGAATAGGCATAAATATGGATCTATTCCAGTCGGTTGGCCAGGTAGCTATCTTCTTGACATAGACAAGTGAGAACTTCCAGCACTGCATCCATTTGTTGAAACATCTCAACTGGTATTCTGTCAATTCCTGGAGCCTTGTTTTTCACTGATACCTTCAGTGCAGCTTGGACTTCTTCCTTCAGTGCTATCGGTTCCTGATCCTATGCTACCTCCTGAAATGGTTGAACATCAACCAGTTCTTTTTGTTATAGTGACTCTGTGTATTCTTCCCATCTTCTTTTGATGCTACTTGCGTCATTTAATATTTTCCTTGTAGAATCCTTCAATATTGCAACTCGAGGCTTGAATTTTTTCTTCAGTTCTTTCAGCTTGAGAAATGCCAAGTGTGTTCTTCTTTTCTGGTTTTCTATCTCCAGCTCCTTGCGCATGTCATTATAATACTTTACTTTGTCTTCTCGAGCTGCCCTTTGAAATACGCTGTTCAGCTCTTTTACTTTATCATTTCTTCCTTTTGCTTCTGGCAGCTTGAGGCATGCAGCTACAGCATAACTCCATCATCACATAGCCATTCCCCTCTGTCTCTCTTTCTCTTCTCTTGGTTTATAGAACACCATTCAGATTGGATTAGGACCTACTCTACTCTGGTACCACCTCATGTTAACATCTTCAAAAACCCTATTTCCAAAAAGATAATTTTCACAGACACCAGGGGTTAAGACTTCAACATAAATTTTGAGGGGGACACAATTCAATCCATAACATGTATCAATTACAAAGATGAGTTACATAATATGGCTTTGAACTGATTTAAAAAAAAAAATACAGGGTTGAGAACACCTATTTCAGAACCTCACTTACCTGCCTTATTCCTTGGATCTCCTCTACCTTACCTTGAGATGGACATTGCTGTTCCTTCTACATACCCAGACAGCTGACTTTGTGGTCTTCTCACCCACCAGGGGCCAGTGAGGAGGCACCACCCAGGATGCTCCAGCTGTGTGGCTTCACTTGGACACTGTCTCTCTCTCCCTGTGTCCCTCCTGGGGAATCAAGCCTTAGAACTCACTGAGCTCCTCCTGTGCTGAACAGGAGCTTCCAGCCCCCCAAACTAATAAACCCAGTCTGTTTTACACATACAAACAAATACTTTGGAAGAAATCATTGCTTTCTCTGACACCCTGAAGTCTCACTTTGTTCTATCTCATTCCTTTAGGCCGACTCTACCAGATGGTGGTCTCACTTATACGCCATGCCCAGGAATCTGAGCCCCACTCTGCCTCTGGGCCTCATCCCCACCCCTGCGAATTTGTCAGCCTCATCTGGTTTCCTCAACAGAAAAACGTGTGTTCCTACAAGGTATTTTAACAGTAAGACTAGACTGTTCTCAGAAATGTACAATTAAGAGATTAATGCAAACACAAATGAAAGGGCCTACTTTTCCTCATGCAAGCATTGAGTGAGTGTACAGACTGTTCTGTGAAGATCAGGTGAGCAATTCATATTGCAGTTAGCTTCACGGAAAAGGCTCAGAGATGCACTGAGTTCCCCCAGGTTTCCACCAACCTATAATGCACCCTTTGAGCCCATTCACCTTTGTTAACAGCAGTCCTCAGCAGCAGGACCCACTCCACTTGGTGATCTGGAAAATCCTGAAGTAATATTTTCCTGTGATCAGGCTTTCCATCCTTCCTTTTCCTTTTCCCTTCTTTCACTGGCATATTTCCCCTTGAAACATGGCATATGTGTGTATGTGTATGTGTGTGTATGCCTGTGTATATGTGTGTGTGTGTGAGTATATGTGTCTGTGTGTGCATGTGTGTGTATATGTGAGAGTGTATGCATGAGTATGTATGTGTATATATGTGTACATGTATATGAGTATGTGTGTGTGTGCATGCATGTGTGTATATGTATGTGTATGTGTGTGTGTGTGTGTGTGTGTGTGTGTGTGTGTTGGTTTAATCGTTCATAAACATAGAATTGAGTTTATTTCAGGAGCACATCCAACTCTTTCAGTGCCTGACTCACTTTTCTTTAGACCCTGTTAAGTCACAGATATGCTGATATTCACAGCCTTCCAAGTAACTGCACAACCCTTGCAGTTAGCTCCCAGTCCAATCATTTTGAAAGCCCTCCCAAACTGAGCCACAAGGATTACGGAGCAATTCCTCACCCCAGGTTGCAGGTATTCAAATGTCAGTTGTTCACTCTTGTCCTGATTTCTGTCTTAGGTAGGCTGAGTGGATGGCATTTCTCTTTAGGGAAAAAGCCAGTCCCCCTTGGGGTCTATAGTACAACATTGTTATTTTTTTTTTTAACTTCTACTCCTCAGTAACTACAGGGCAACCCATCCTGAGGATGCTTCAGGATGATCCAACAGTGAAACTGTGGGACAAAAATGTGCAGAGAAGGCTCCTCCTTGAGGCTGCCATAAATGTGCATTCAACAGCCATCCCCAAGCTGCTGCCACGGAACAGCACAACCTTGAGCAGGGCTGTGTATACAAAATAAATTAGACATAAATCTCTCCTCCTGGAGCTCATGCACTCCAAGAGGAGAGATTAGACAAGCATAAATAATTCACAAGTAGTAAGTGGTAAGTGTCAGAAGAGAGAGTCAGGTAAAGTGCTTGGCAGGTCAGAGGAGGGCGAACGTGAGGACAGACATGCTGCCTTTCCACACAACGCCTTCTGGTAGCTTCTCATCTCACTCACACTCAGAGTGATCAAAGGCCCATGAGGCTCTGCATGTCCTGTTCCCAGGTACTCCTCTGACCTCTTCTGCTACTACTTCTACTGCTTCTGTCACTCCAGCCACCATTGCCTTCTTGCTGTTTCTCAAAGCTACCAGACACATTCCCACCTCAGGGCATTTGCACTAGCCATTCTCTGGTCTTGGAATTCTCTTCTCCCTGATATTCCCATGGCTGCTCCTTCACTTCCTGCAGGTCTTGGATCAATAAGGTCTTCCCTGAATATCCTGTTTAAAATTGTTCCCCTTTCCAACACCATTTCCTATCTCTGTCCTTGTTTTACTTTTCTCCATAGCACTATTACCAGGTAAAATCCTAGATATTTTGTTTATTTTATTGACTGTTGTTCATCAGTTATGGATGGAATTATGTCCTCAAAAAAGATGTTGAAATCCTAACCACTGTACCTGTGAATGTGGCCCTGTTTGGGAATAGTTTTTTTTTTTTTTTTTTTTTTTTTATCATGTTAATGAGATCATACCAGAGTGGGGCGAGTCCTAAACTGACTCCCTTCTGAGTGATGTCTTTTAAAAAGGAAAGCAAATTGATACACACACAGGTGGAAACAGACACGAGGTGAAGCTCTATCTATGAGAAGCCAGTAGTAATCAAGAAACACCCAAAGCTATGAAAGCTGAAAGTTACAAGGATCTTCCCCTAGAGTCCACAGAGGGAGTCTAGCCCAACCAGTGACCTGAAACAATGAACCATGAAACAATAAATTTGTGTTTTTTAAAGGCACCTCTTCTGGTATTTTTTGTTACAGCAGCATTAGGAAACTAAGACATCATCTTCTACTAGAATTTAAGCTCCATGAAAACATAGACTGTGTTTTGCTCACTATGGCTTCCCAGTGTCAAAACAGTGCCAGGTGTATAGAAGACAGTGGCATTACTAGGGTTAGTGTCACCCAATGTGGTAACTCATGGAGTCACTGCCCCCCCATGAACTTCCTCCTTTACCAGACTAAACAGAATCCTTAGTAATGTTTTTTGTGTTAATGTTACTCGTAAATCATAATTCCCGTATATCACTCCTTCTTTTCCTTTAATTACTACTTCATTCTCAAAAATGTTATTGATGTAGGTACACAAATACTACTTACCACAATATTTGACAAAATCAGTGACTATAAAAACACTGGCAGCAACGGAAACAACAGCACGTGCTTGTGGCATAGATGAAACCACGTGATTCGAAGCATCACTGTAATTGGGTAATAATGACAGCTCTGACCAGAGTGCATTAGAAGGTTCAAAAAGTAAATTAGCATAGGGTCTTAGCGTTGTAGGTATATTGATACGGATGAGCTGGGCTTATGAAAAATATTTTTGGTGTTATAACTAACTACAGGGATATTTTTATTAAAAAAATTATAAATTCTGCTGAAACACTGCCCAAAAATTTTATAGACAGCCATTTTAGTGTCACTCCCTCCGACAGTGTTACCCAGTACTGTCTGTACCTTCTGCACCCACCTAGTGATGCCACTGATAGCAGGAGCTAATAAATAATTGTTGATCTGATGAATGGTGTCTTTGGTTGGGAAACCCTGGTGGCACAGTGGTTAAGTGCTACAGCTGCTAACCAAAAGGTCAGCAGTTTGAATTCACCAGGTGCTCCTTGGAAACTCCATGGGGCAGTAGAACTCTACTCTGTCTTACAGGGTTGCTGTGAGCTGGAATCGACTCGACAGCAGTGGGTTTGGTTTGTTGTTTTGGTCTTTGGTTGTGGGGCTTATCATATCTCAGAAATGGTGCTGTGGAAGGAGGGGTGTATTGATTTGCTGAGAAAGCCAGATTGCACCTCAAGGAGAATTTCCATGAAAGACACCACAGCATAGACAATATCGTATAGTCTACTAAGAACACAAGCCAGGTTCAAGTTCATGCTCTGCCACTGACTGCAGGAACTTGTGCCAGTAACTCAGATTAACCACACCTCAGATTCCTCATCTATGAAATTGTGATATCCACAGTACTGACTTTATAAGGTTGCTGTGAAAACTGAATTAGACAATGGGTTCACAGCACACCAAGTAAACACTAAACAATGGTCAGTCATCATCATTATGGACTTTCTAACTAGAGTTTCTAGTTTCACTTCCATCTTGAGGACTTCTCTTTTGCCTCAGTAAATGGGAATTACCAAGGAAATTAGAACAAATCCACATCTATTCATTGGTCACCAACTGTGCATGCGTCTTGACCACAAGGTCTCAGTACAGCTGGTGCACATGGATATTCCTAAAGGAATCAGTCTGTGTTCCTGTGGGGCAAGGGTTGTGGAGGGCTCTCTGTTTAGGAGGAACAGATGTCTGCTGCTGATGTGTCTTCAATTTGTAAAAATTCCGTGTAGGTCAGTGGGACACTTTAGGAAACTTGAGCAAGAAAATAACTTCCATATCTTGCCGTCTCCAGCAGGTATTATTGTTAGTCCTAGAAGTTTTTGGCTTTTATGATTAGAAGCCTGTGCAGTTCTCAAATTATTTAGGAAAATGACAGTATTGTTCTTTCACCAAATCCAAATCATCAACACATGGTTTAATATATAAGGATCTACAGATTTAGAGAATCAACAGTAGAGAAAGCAGAATTGGGGCTGTAAAAGACTACTTAAAAAATTTAGTGAGCTATTACCATGTGACAAGGCTATGATATCTAGCAAGAATAGATATAGTTCCAGTATAGAGGCAGAAATGGAGATGGAGATAGTGATGGAGGTGGAGATGGTGATGGAGATTGGAGATGGCGATGGAGGTGGAGACGGTGATGGAGGTGGTGATGGCAATGGAGATAGTGATGGTTTTGGCGATGGACATGAAGATAGAGATGGTGATGGAGATAGTGAAGAGATGAAGATGAAGATGGTGATGTTGATGGAGATAGAGGTAGAGATGGAGATATCGATGGAGATGGGGAAAGAGAGAGAGCTAAATCAAACAGCCACACAAATACATATAATGACAACAGTCTTGTGCTTAATACGTGACTTGAACATGGGTCTGGGAATGCCCATTACTGGGGTGCCTACTGAGACAGGGAGGTTAGTGGTCAGCCTCTTTAAGGAAGGGGCAGTGTGGGTACCAACCGGAAGATGAATGTGAGTTAATTAGGTAAAGAAGGGAGGATAGAAAGATCCATTCTCTAAGAATGAGAATGGCATGTATGAGGGCCCTATAGGGGTGGTAGTGGTAGTGGTGGTGGTGGTGGTGGTGGTGGTGGTACAGAGACGGTGAGTTTGCAGAATGGAGAAGGGCAGTGTGGCCAGAATAGGGAGCCAGGGGGACGAGGTGGGAGATGAGCCTGTAGAGGCAGGTAGGACCTATTATAGACTGAAGGATATGTAGACTTAGAGAGAGCAAATGTGAATGCAAGGACCCAAGGAGGGGTCCACTGCAGTGGCACATGTGAGGTTGGTGCTCATTTAGACCCAGGTGTTGGTGGAGATGGAGAGGAATGAAGAGATTCAGGAGATGTTTACAAGGCAACATCAATAGTACTTAATCTTAGGTTTAAGCGGGGGAATGGGGAAGAGGGTGTACTCAGGAATGACTCCCAGGAGCCTATGTTGTACCATTTACTGGGGAAGGAAATCTATAAGAAAATGAAAACTGGAAGGAACAATAATGAGTCTAGACTGGATATGCTGAAATTGAGGTAACTTTACAACACCCAAGGAGATATGTCAAGAAAGCATTTGGCTATAAGTATCTAAAGTAAGGGTGGTCATCTACTGTTCTCCACCTCATGGCCCCCTCCATCTTCCAATCTAACAACATGGAATCTCCCTCACATTGACTCCCTCTCATG
This sequence comes from Dugong dugon, assembly GCA_030035585.1. Taxonomy (NCBI): domain Eukaryota; kingdom Metazoa; phylum Chordata; class Mammalia; order Sirenia; family Dugongidae; genus Dugong; species Dugong dugon. Next base: position 28,578,352 of record CM057462.1, read on the forward strand.
CTTCACATCTCTTTCACCTAGAAGAGCCCTGTCCCTTTTAAGGACTCACCTGTTTAAGTCAGTGTGCCATATAAGGTACAATCATGGGGGTAAAATTAATCATATTGACAGTCCTAGGAATTATACAGGGTCTATACACAAGGGAGTGGGAATCCTGGGGGCCATCCTATCATCCTATAATTCTGCCTACCACACTGGACCTCTGCTGATGGACACCTGGTATCAGGAAGATGAGCTATCAGGAAATAAATGACTCCATTTATTTATCTGTAAACTAAGAGTTAAGGTCATCTTCTCAAGGGATAAGTCCAAGGAGGGGGTGGCAGGTAGAAAAGTCTGATGTACATAGAGCAGTGTTGGATCACTGATGGAGCATGTGGAGAGGTGAGTTGACCAGGGAACTTAGTGGGATTACATGGCAGAGAGAGAGTGACTAGAATCTGTGGACAAAGACAAATGAGTGCAGCAGAGGTCAGGAATGCGGAACTGGGTGAGAGATCCTATGGCCAGATGACTGTCATTAGCACTAGGGCTGGAGGTGATTGACAACCGCACAATCCTGTTCCCGCAGGCACACCAAGGGGACATGCATTCCCACCATCTCACATGTAGTGAAGAACCATATGCTTCCTTTTGTTACCCATCCCAGAGAACATCCAGAAATTTCTCCCCCACCCCACTCCCCAGCATCAGTCTCATTAGCTAAGGTGACTCAATCACTGAGGTCCTCCTTCTACCTCTCCTTGATAATTTACAGCCCCTCACTCCAGACATCAGCCTTCAGAGCCTCTAAAGTCACCTCACCTGAATGTGGTCAAGGCTTACCTGGGGTTAGTCAGAACCAGCAGAAGCCCCTTTGTCTAGAAGGAGAGAAGGACAAGCAGAGACTTGGCCTAATAGCAGTCCTGAGCCAAGAATGTGTTTGTGTAGGTTCTGAATTGAATAAACACACAGCATGCATCTTGCCAAATGCCAACACCTTCATTTTCTGATAACAAATGGCTGGTTAGAATCAATAATAGCTACCTGCCACTGGGCCAGCACAGCATGCAGGGGTGGAGGGAGTGGTCTGGGCTGCAGAGGAACAGCTGCTATGCCAGCCATCCCAGGCCCCCACCAGGGACGATACCACTTAGCCGTGGCCAGACACACCACTGGCACTCACTCTGATGTTTCCTTCTGCCACTCAGTTTCTCAGATAAGCCAGAAAATCTGCCACAGAGAATCAGATCCATGTAAATTGTGTTTTCAGCTTATAGGGGGCATGTGTCCAAGAGGTGCAGAGGAAGGCAGACTCAGGGCCAACTACCTGTTATAGGCATATAGATCATCCATGCTGGAGACGTCTATGAGGATTTCTAATTTGGTCTACTTCCCATTCTCCAGTGTGGAACAAAGGACTGAAACTGGAGCTGAGGCTGAACCCCTTAAAGGGGATCTCAAGTCAGAATCACGTGGCCAGTAAGATGTGGGTTCTGAGCTGGCCCCCTGGATTCCCACTGTGGTTCTTGCCATCTGGATGACCTTGGGAAAGTCCCTTAACCTCTCTGAGCCTCATGTTCTCATCCATAAAGTGGGGGTTACACTAGTGACTGTCTCATTGGTATCTCTCAAGCATCCATGGACAACACTGGGACAGCTCAGTAAACATTAGCTGTCATTACTGCCCCCCTCGTTGTCCCCAAAGGCATCTGCTGAATCTCTTCCAGTGATCCATGAGCTCCTTTAAGATCCTGAGGGCAGTATCTTCCTTTGGATATCTCCACAGCATCCAGGACAGCTTTCCACACTATGGTGCTGCTCTATGCTTTATTGTTGATGGAGTTGTTGGTCCCCTGAAACATGACCACTATAGGGATTAAAACCTTCCCATGACACAGGTGGCCTCATGGGAAACTCTGTGTCCTTCTGCCAACCCCAGCATGACAAAAGGACTCTCTCATAGCATGATTCCTTTATGAATAAGTTCCAAGGTCCACGGGTACAGAAGTAAGATGTGTGCTGTCCCGTGTGAGGTCCTGGTTTCTCTGGTCTGCCTTGCAGTGCACCAGCCACAGATGTGTGGCAGGTAGCTATTATTGATTCTAACCAGCCATTCAAGGCCATCTTGACACCTGCCTCTCTGTGCTTGCTGTCTGACACTCAGGGTGGACCTGGTAACTCCCCCTGCTCAGAAGTTTTAGGGCCCTGGGCCAGCCAATGGATCGCCCCAACCTTCCTAGCATAGTGTACTGCAACTTTCTCAACTGGCCCTACTTGTCCTTAGTGCAGGGCTCCTCTCTATAAGCCCTGACTGGGCCACCCACTGCCCAGGTCATCAGTCCACCTGCTTTTGCTCTGCCCAAGTTTATTAACCTTTTTTCTTTTCTGGATGAACTTTCACAGGTCACCCAAGGCTCAGCTTTGGAGGTTAGCCTAGTTCCTCCAAGAGTTGATTCCCTCCTCTGTGAACTCATAGCACTTGCCACTGTTGGTTGTTGGCAGTCAGGTGTCCCTCTAGATGATGAGCTCCTTGAGGGATGGAGTATGTTGTGTGCATCTGTGTATCTCCACAATGCCTAGAGTTTGGTGCTGAGTGAGACCACAATTAGAATGGAAGGATGGATGGATGGATGGATGGGAGGGTGGGTGGATGGATGGATGGATGGATGGCCAATGGGCACATAGATGGATAGGTGGGTGGATGGATGGGTAGATGGGTGTATGGAGGGATGGATGGATGGAAAGGAGGATAAATAGATTGGATAGGAGAGTGGATAGAGGGGTGGGTGGATAAATGGATAGATGGATGGATGATGGATAGATAGATGAATGGATAGATAGATGAATAGATGAAGACAGAGAATGAGTAGATGAATAGAAGGAGGGAGGGTGGCAGAGATACACAAATGGATAGCTATATGGCTGGATGGATGATAGAGGGTGGATGAGTGTATTGATGGACCATTTTCAGCATCATTAGCCCTTTTGTGACAGCCAGTAAGGAATAGGAAAAATGAACAGCCTGTTCCTTAGGATCAGAGGTCCCTCTGCTTGATTCTCAGTCTTCACAGACCCTAAGACTGTCTGGATTCCCAGACCAGCCTGGTCTCCCCTCTCCCCACCACTTTAGCCCACGTCCATGAGTTCTCACCTTTTCTTCTCTACCTCTGACCATGAGCATCTCTCTGACTCTCCTACTGAGTCAGACTCTTGACACTGGCCCCTATGGATGCCAGCCCAATGCAGTGATCACACAATTCAACACAGGCAGGGTCTTAGATTTCAGATCTCCAGTATCACATCTCTGTCTGTCTGCCTGGCACTTTAGCACATTGTCCAAGGACAAAGAGGCACTTAATGGGCATCTTAGTGAAGAGGAGAAGAGGAGGAGGAAAAGGCCAGCAAATAAGCCACCATTTTCTTGGGTGTGCCCAGTGCCAGGGAGATGAACAGCACTGGGTTCTAGGGGTGTGGAGGAACTGACTCATCCTTCCAAGATGTATGAAGGAATGCGCAGGAATGATTTAGGGAAAATACCCAGGTAAAAATCACACTTACTGAGTGTCTAGAATGTGTCAAACACAAATCCTTCAACAACTCCTAGGAGAAAGCAATTATTATCCCCACTCACAGGTAGGAAACTAAAGTACTATTATGGATATGTTGAAGTCTTAATCTCTTGTGAACCTGATTTTGTTTAGAAATGCGTCTTTGAAGATGTTACCAGTTAGGTTAACCTGAGGTCATACTGGAGTAGGATAGGTCCTAGTCCTATATGACTGGTATCCTATAAAAGAGAAGAGAAACAGAGACAGGGAAACAGACAGAGGATGCCATGTGAGGCTGCAGCTGCAACCTAAGACACTCCTGGAGCCACCAGAACCTAGGAGAGAGGCATGGAACAGATTGTCCTGAGCCTCAGAAGGAATCAACACTGGCAACCCCCTGATGTTGCACTTACAGATTCCAGAACTATGAAACAATAAATTTCACTTCTTATAAGCTACCTAGTCTGTGGTATTTTTTTATGGCTGTCCCAGGAGGCTAAGACAGGTACCAAAATACTAATAACTGAAGGTCCCATAGCCAACCAAGCGGGTGAGCCAGAATTTAAGTCCAGGTCTGTCTGTCTCTGAGAACCTTTACAGAGCCCTGGGCGGTGCCCCTAGTATGATTTGGAGGGGAATAAACAAGTGAATGATGAAAGATGCAAAAGGCAGGACAAATCAATACCCTTCCCCCAAAATTTACACTCATCACTTTGGGTGACACCAAAGAGGAACACATTAAAAAGCAGCTTTTTTGATCCTTTCCACAGAGTATTCTGGAGCATCCGGCAGCAGATGCTGAATTCCCTGCCTCACCAAGATGATGTTATCTCAGTGTGTGACAACGATTAATAGCTTATTTCTCAGATCAGCCCATTAGAAATAATCATGCAGGCACCCGTGCACCATTAATCTGTACCGGAGCCCAACTGCGCAGGCTGGCAAGGGGATGGGGCCTTTAGAGATACACAAAAGCTGGGCATTTTTGCACACTGAGAACATTGCTGAGAGGTGGTGAGAGCCAGGGATGGGGCCTAAACAGCATCCCAGGGTGGCTGAAACACAGAAACTGAGTGACCATGATGGGGGGTTGGGTTCTCTTTTTAGGGCCAAGGACAACTTCATCCAAATCATGCTGGGGGCACTGCCAATTCTGGCTTAAATTTTGGCTCAACCTCCTGATCAGCTATGAGATCTTCAGTTGGAAGTGGATGCCTAGAACACTGTGTTGAGAAGGATTCTGGGGTCTGAGGGAGGAGGTCCATTACCAGTTGACAGTTTCTTTCTGCCATGAGTGGCAGGCAAGAAGACAGGAGTACCCTGAACTCCATGTCCCTGGACCCAGTGACATACCAAGGGGGAGAGAATCGAGCATCGCCCCAGCAGGGAGAAGAATTTTATCCCTGGCATTATACAGAATTGCTGACACATAGTAATAGTAAAAAGCAGGTGGACTTTCAGTTGGTTTTATTATTTTTAAATTCTCTATAGACAAGGCAGGGTTAATGATGATTCAGCGATAGAATTCTCTCCTTCCATGCTGGAAGCCTGGGTTTGATTCTGGGCCAACGTGCCTAATGTTCAGCCACCACTCATCTGTCAGTGGAGATTTGCTTGTTGCCATGATGCTAAACAGGTTTCAGTGGAGCTTCCAAACTCAGACAGACTAGGAAGAAAGACCTGACAATCTGCTTCCAAAAATGAGAATCAGCTAATGAAACCCTATGGATCACAATGGTCCCATCTCATTGTGCATGGGGTCACCATTAGTCAGGGGCTGACTTGACAGCAGCTAACAACAACATAGACAAGGCACCGTCTTATTACCTGCCCCCAGGGCCAACCAAGCCAGCTATCCTTCCCCTCTTGGCATGACTCTGCAACAGACAGGCAGTAGGTTCCCTCATAAGCACACTCTTACCTCAGTGTCTCCAACAGGCAACCAGAGTCTCTGTGTCCTGGTATCTGGCCCCTCCATTTCCCCTCCATCCTTGACTCTGAGAACTCCAGGGCTTGCAGCTTGGAGTGTTGCACAAGGAAAGAAAGAGGCAAGGAGGGCATGTCTCCACCAAGACAGGATCACAGAGGCAAATGTAGGCTGAGCCACCCCAGTGTCCAAATTTCCAAAGGGCTTGGTACGGTTGCTCCACAGCAAGGCCCCACTCCAAGGCACGGCCTTCATTCTGCCATAGTGGAAACATGAGAGCAAGCTCTTTCTGGAGGCTTCCCTTAGACTTAGCGTCTTGATTGAGACTATGAAGGACAAGACCTGCCTCCACCTTATCTCCTTATGGCTGGTGGCAGTGGGAAGGCTTGCTGGAGGGCCTGTTCTAGGGATTCTCACCATCCTTTCTGGAGGAGATGAATCCCTCTGTCTCCAGCACTTTCTTTCTCTGAGTGTCAGCGTGACTAAGGTGCTGTTTGGTGCCATTCTCTTGGTTTCTGAGCCAAACTCATTCCTTGTCCTTCTCAGATGGAGGGAGCTGAGCTTCCAGAGGCACCAGCGAAGGGTGGCTCCTGGGGGATCTGGGGGGGATCTGCCACTGGACTTGGCTCAGGGACACCTGCCTGTCCTCTTGCCCCTCTCACTCCATGGTCTCTGACCTGACCAGCCCAGTTTTTGCTGATCCCTGCCCTTAGCCCTTCACCTAAGGAGCCCTGGTGGCACAATGGTTAAGCATTTTGTTGCTAACTGAAAGGTCACTGGTTCTAACCACCAGCAGCTCCATGGAAGAAAGGCCCAGAGATCCGCTCCCCTAAACATTACAGACAAGAAGACCCTATGAGGCAGCTCTACTCTGTCACAAGCAGTTGCTATGACTTGAAAATCAACTCAACGGCACCTAACAACAACAGTCCTTGGCCTCTCACCTGACTCCGTCAAGTAGATACCATTTTGGCTGGACGTCTGGGTAGGCCCAGGGACCCCACCAGGCATCCATAGCAATGTAGCAATGTCCCTTGGGGTCTGACTGTGACACATTGATCTGCTTCTCCCACCCTCCAGCCCCCCAATGAAAGCCACCATAGTTGCACTTTGGGTGCAAATTGATGGCATTTTTTATGACTATCTCCTGGTTCTTAAATATAAACCTACAGGGTACAGGTGTGCAGGAGGTACAACTGGCTCTGATGATACAGCAAAGTCTGAATCTACCAAGTGGATAAACAAAGGAACAATGACTCATCTGACAAAAGGATTAATCACAGGATCATTTCAAAGGGCAAACCTCCCTTGGGCAACCTGGATTACATATAACTTTTCAGAAAAGTATCTGCTGTAAAAAACACTTCAAAGTGTTACAGGCATTACCAGAGACAGGTGCAGCCAACTGATGAGCCTGAACTTCAGCCAAAGACCCAAATGCTGCCTATGTGTTTCTCAGCACAGACCATTGTTTGCATGACTGACGACTTCCATCTTCATGAGAGGCTCATAGTGGATCCAAAAATGCTTTCCTCTGGCTGATTTTTTTTTTTTTTTAATTTCCAAGTGCATGATTCAGAGTTGGTGCTCACTTGGATGGCTCACACGTTTCCACCTATACAAGAACATATGGAAGAGACAACACCACCCAACCTTCCTATGTGGCTCCAGCTGTGCCGTCCTCACACCACTGAACAAAACAACTATGCTTCCTTCACCACCCACTGAGGGTTCTCCTGTCGGCTAGTGTGTTAATGATCGTCAATGACTGATAAGTACTTCACATAAACAGCAAATTACCGGCTGTGGATTCACTGTAGAGTTTAGCTTCGTCCGTGGCTGCACCCTTCTCTCACCTCCCATCTAACTGTGACATGATTGTTGCTGTTGTTGTCAGCTGCCGTTGAGTTGGCCCGCAACTCACGGTGACCCCATGCACATTGGAACGAAATGCTGCTGATTCTTGCACCATCCCCAGGATCGGCTGTGGATCACACTGTTGGGATTCATAGGGTTTTCACTGGCTGGTTTTTGGAAGTATAATGCCAGACCTTTCTTCCTAGTCTGTCTTAGTCTGGAAACTCTGCTGAAACTTGTTAAGCATCTTAACAACATGCAAGCCTCCACTGACAGATGGTGGCTATGCATGAGTTGCATTAGCTGGAAACTGAACCCAAGTCTCCTGCATGGAAGGCGAGAATTCTACCACTAAACCACCAATACCTCATGCCATGATTCACAAGAACAAACCCATTGCCACTGAGTTGATGCATACTCACAGAGACCTTATGGGACAGAGTAGAAACACCCCATAAGGTTTCCAAGCAGTAATCTTTACGGGAGCAGATCGCCAGGTCTTTTCTCCCATGGAGTGTCTGCTGACATTTCACTTAGCGGCCGAGCGCTTTAACACAGGCCATGATTAGGAATCTATATTTTCAATTTTCCTCTGGATCTGTCACAATCACTTCCTCGCCTGTTAATGTAAATCTCTACCAAACTCTGCTTAACGGAGATGGGATATACTCTAGTGCAATAAATATTTCTTTGGGCAATTCAGAGGAAACATTTCAGGGAAAAGAAAGGCATTAGTTGTACTTTTGAATCCCCAGGCCCAAGAGCTGTTGGAAAATACCCTTCTTTGTACCCAGCATGTCATACAAGTTCCATTTCTTCTCATCCTGATTATGCTTTTTCAAGTCCCATGCTTCCTCATCACACTGGAGGGAGGAAAATTTAGAGCTGAGAGTGACGGTAGATTTCACAGAGACTGAAAAATCCATTAGGTGACAAGTCTGGGAGGAAAAAACTCAAATAATATCATGCCTCCTGATCAGAGAGCAGAAGGTGAGAGGAAGTGGTAGGGTCAGAGTAGAAAGAACTTGTTTTTCTTCCTTCAGTTGCTTTATATCCTCTCTCATTACAAAGAATAATGCCTTGCTGTCTTTGCATGAAGTCAGGGACAAACATAGACTTCTTCGATGATTTTTTAAGGATAGGAAAAAAAAAAAAAAAAACACTATGGGGAAAAAAATACAGCCCCAAATGGGGCCCTCTGTAAGTAATAAATCTACTACCTATTGTAGTCTGCTTACCTAAAACCAAAGTGAGAGCTTTTTATTATTGCTCATATATTGTTTAAATATTTCAGCTGGGAAATGCTGTGTGAAGAGAGACAATAGCTGGTCTGACATAAGATTTATTGGAGAAAGTTGGCACAAATATATTTGTAGGGAACAAAATATGTTTGTAGAGATTATTCCAGATTTACAGTGATTAATAATGGATTGGATGTGGCAGACATGGAAGCCTTGCCTCCCTGGCAATTTCTGCACTAGATTGAGTCAGAATAGAACATTAACTTCAGTGGTGCCAGGAACTTTGTTCTGAAAGAATGAAGTTTTCTGAATAGAATGAAATGAATACCAGAAGCAGTCTTTCAGCTCAGAAAAAAAAAGTGCCGGCGTGCTTCATCTATGTTAACAGCTAACTAGCTAAGGGGATTTGGAGCCAGGAGGTATTCAGAAGGTTTGGCACATGTAGGGACTCCCTGAAATCTGCAATGAAGAGGGAGAGTTTGCCCTGCTCCATGGCTGAGATGAGGCTGCAAGGGATGGGGATGAGGCAGGAGAAGCCACCATGTTTGCAACTTCTTCATCCATGTGTCCAAAGTGGCCATTTTAGGAAAGTATATTGGAGACCCTAACCAGCAGTGTGATGTCTTGATTTGATGGGGATAGGAGAGGGATGTTGTTGTTAGTTGCCTTCTAGTCAATTCTGACTCATGGTGACTCCATGTGTGCAGAGTAGAACTGCTCCATAGGATTTTCAAGGCTTTGATCTTTTGGAAGCAGATCATCAGTCAGGTCTGTCTTTCCAGGTGGGTTCAAACAGCCAACCTTTAGGCTCATAACTAAGCACTTAACCATTTGCACCACCCGGGGACTCCATGCTGTCTTGATTTGAAGCTAAGTTCTGACAAGCTTTTACCTGACGTTGTTGTTGTTAGTCAGCTCTGACTCATACCAACCTTAAGTATAACAGACCAAAGCACTGACCAATGCTGTGCCATCTTCATGATCATTGGTATGCTTGAGTCCATTGTTGTGGCTGTGAGTTCTGACATTAAATAATATTGCACTCTGGTGGCTTACACTTGTAGGATAGAATCAAGGGAACTGTTGTCTCAGCAAAGATAGGAATCTGGTTACTTAGCCACAGAGCTACCAGATACTCTTTTGAGCTAGCACAGCCTCTGTGTGGGTGCTCCCTTCCTGTCTCCCTGCAGACACACAGCAGCACCAGAGACTGAGGTGGCCAGCATCATAGAGGAGAGACCCCAGCCACACCCATGCCGCTTCCCCTCTTAGTACCTCCATATGCATCTTTCTCTGGCAAAGAGGGTGGTGGGATTGCTTTCTCCTGGGTAGCTGGGCCCTCTCTACGATCCTTCTTTCCCTGTGAGCCGGCGTTGGCTGGAAACAGCAGTCTGACTAATAAAACTTGTGAGTAGACCCTGAGGTTGATGCTAACGAGCTCCCAATAAACAGTCAATAGATTGAATCTTATCACCCAAGAAGGGTGAATGGGCCTTGTTGAGAAACGACAGCTGTGCGCATCTGCCCTACTGATGACAAATACCTTGCGATCCGTCAACCATGATTATAAGCTTTGGCTTGAAGGCATGGAGACACTAATGAAGACCACCCCTGCTGCCCACTGCTCTTGGGGGGCAGCAGGCAGAGGTGGGGGCACTCATCTAGCTCATGAGCAGCAGTTTGTGGGGCTTCCAGCCTCCCCAATTTGTTGCCATGGAGAAGGAGTTGGATGGCGTTAATACAGCTGTGTGGATGTCTCCCCAGAGATACACCATGACAAGTTGGACTGGAAGTAGCAAATGAGCAGTGATGATCTTCAAACAGTATGAATAAGTGATTGATTGGGCATGGGGGCTATAAACAGTACTCTGTGTTCTGGCAGCGTGGGGCTCAGCAAAATGAGATCATCAGTCTGGGAGAGACACTCGAGGCAGCCACTGGTAACATTCCTCGGTGCAGCCCCGTGCACCTGGGGAGGCAGCCCAGAGTGAATGGCCAGTTACTGTCGGCCCGGTGAATGCAGGTCACTTCCAGGCCCTGTTGGCTCCAAAGCCATTTCTCATTATAATATTGCTTTGTGTGGCCACGGGTGCTTTTTAAACAAAGGTCTCCTTCTTCTTCTCTCTATCAGAGCCCCAGCCAATTGTCTGTGTGGTCTGACTGGAGGAGACTGACGAGTGGTTGTAGAGGTGGGAATCCATGGAGATGTGATCCTGGGACTGTCTGCTAGGGTCCTTTGTAGGAATGGCTTCTGCCACCTGGGGACACTCATCTCCTGCCTGGAGCTGACAAGATCAGATCAGGCCATGCACAGGCCAGAGAGTGACCAATGGTCTGGTGAGGGAAGAGGTGCTGTGACCATCAGCATCTGCTCCCAAAATTTGGGATTAGGACAAACACACAGCTGCTAACTGAAAGGTTGGTTGTTCAAACCCACCCAGCAGACCTGGCAGTGTGCTTCCTTGAAGATTACAGCCAAGAAAACCCTATGGGGCAGTTCTACTCTGTCACATGGGGTCACTGTGAGTTGGAATTGACTCAAAGGCACCCAACAACAATAACAACAGCAATGTTTGGCCATTTGGAAGTGGATAATGGGGTTGAACAATCAGGCAGACACCAAGGACTGGACCAACAAGAAATCCGTTGCAGTGGAGAAAAAAGAAGACAGAGAGACAGAAATAGAAGTCATGAACTTCTACAGTCACAAGCTTTCATTCTTTTGGGGTTGATTGTCCAACTTTCTCTGATTCCTGAGTGCAGTGTAGACAGGTTCCATCCCCATCTCCATTCAGTTTGCTCTCCTTCCAGGCTAATAGGCGGATATACCCTCACACCTCCTTGCAGTTGGATGGGACCATGTGACTGGGTCTGGCCAATGGGTAATGGGCATCAGTATCATTTCTGGGCCAGGGCTCTTAATGGCTAGTGGGAGACCTTCTGGTTGTGTCTTGTCTCCATCAGACTGCATCCTTGACAGCTACCACAGGAGCAGGGTCCCCACAGACAGGTGATGGACACCAAGATTTGTCTGAACTCTCAGCTGAATTTTTGTGAGTAAAAGTAGAACTTTGTGTGCACAGTCACTCATTAGGAGGAGGCTGTTTATTACTGCAGCTTAGTGTGACTATCTGAGTAATGCACAGGGACTGATCAGCACATTTACAATAAATTCTTTGTCACTTGAGCTAGGTCAAGTGGGCTTTTGTACCGTGCATGCAAAATATCCCTGATTAGAAAACTGTGTTCAGTAGGCAGGATGGAATGGTAGGTAATAGGTAATAGGGCTGCTTTTGACTCATGGGAGCTTGATCAGGTCACATGTTCCCTTTGCCTCAGACCCTTCACCTACAAAGTAGGATGCCTCTCTTCAAGGTGTTGTAAGGATTAAAAGGATTAATAATAATAGTTCTAATTGCTTGACACATATTAACTCAATTATCTGCTATTATGATTATCACCATCAAAATCATCATAACAAGTACTGTTCATAATAGAGGTGAGAGATAATGGTACTGTGAGCCAGGGAGAGGGCTATGGAGGTGGGCCAAAGTGGTAAGGTTCTGGATATATTTTGAAGATGGCATCAGATTATGTGTTCCAGAGATAGCCATACCAATATATACTATCCTCATGTTCTTCAATGTGACCTTGACAAGGCCTGCTTCAAGAGGTGGAGTCTAGTTCCCATCTTCTTGAATGTGGGCAGACTCAAGACTGTTCGTCACTCAGAGTATGGCAATGAGGTCCAAGGCTGGATCCCATATTGTAATATAACTTTTTCCTTGTTTGCTAGAACATTCATTTCGAGCAGTCACATGCAGCTCCAGGGAGAAGTCATGGATAGGCTATGGTCAGTAGTTCTTGTCTTTGAGCCATTCTAGCCAGACACTAGACAGGTAAGTAAAGTTGCTTCTATGTGACTCAGCCCCTAGCCATCAAGCAACCCTTGCCTTGGAGTCTCTCAGCTGAGATCTCAGATATCATGGAGAGAGACAGTCAGTCCTTACTGTGCTCTGTCCAAATTCTTGACCCACAGAATCTGTGAGCATAATAGAATTGCTCATTTTTTTAAGACAAGAAGTCTGGGAGTAACTAGTTATGTAGCAATAACAACTAGAACAAAGGTGAAGACAGCAAGAGGTGCTGGTTGACTGGAGAAGAGGAACAGATATAGAAAAGAGTCTGTGATAACTCAAGGCTTGATTTTATCTTAAACTGAGATGAGATACATGGAAGTATAATTTCCAATTGGGCAGTTGGATGCAGAGTTTACAATTCAGAACTAGAGTCTATAATATTATGGATCATCATCAGAGAGTTAGCATGTCACACCATGAGATGCGGTGAGGTCACTTAGGAATTAGGTATGAATAGAGAAGTGGTCAAGCTCTTGGGTCCTGGGTATATGTTCAACAGAAACATGCATATATGTTCTCCAAAATATAGTTCGAGAAAGTTCATAGCAGCACTATTCTTTTTTTTTTTTTTTCTGCTGAGAATTTTTCTTTTCTTTTTATTGTACTTTAGATGAAGGTTTACAGAACAAATAGTTACTCATTAAAAAGTACACATAGGACAATGGTTAACAACCCCATGATATGTCAACACTGTCCCTTCTTGACCTTGGGTTCCCTATTACCAGCTTTCCTGTCCCCTCTTGCCTTCTAGTCCTTGTCCCTGAACTGTTGTGCCCCATTAATATCTTTTTGTTTATGGGGCTAACTAATCTTGGGCTGAATGGTGAACCTCTGGAGTGACTTTATTACTGAGCTAAAAGGGTGTCTGGGGGCCATACTCTCGAGGTTTCTCCAATCTCTGTCAGGCCAGTAAGTCTGGTCTTTTTTTGTGAGTTAGAATTTTGTTCTACATTTTTCTCCAGCTCCGTCCAGAACCCTCTGTTGTGATCCCTCTCAGAGCAGTCAGCGGTGGTAGCCAGGCACCATCTAGTTGTACTGGACTCAGTTTGGTGGAGGCCGTGGTAGTTGTGGTCCATTAGTCCTTTGGACTAATCTTTTCCTTGTAGCTTGTTTTCTTCAATCTCCCTTGCTGCTGAAGGGGTGAGACCAGTGGAGTATCTTAGATGGCTGCTCACAGGCTTTTAAGATCCCAGATGATACTCACCAAGGTAGAATGTAGAACATTTTATTTATAAACTGCGTTATGCCAATTGAGCTAGACGTTCACAGACATCATGGTCCCCACATGCCTCAGCCCAGCAATTTGGTCCCTCAGGGAGTTTGAAAGTGTCTGTGGAGCTTCCATGACCTTGCCTTGTGCAGCACTATTGTTTTTTTTTTTTTATTAAATATTTTGTTGTACTTCAGGTGAAGGCTTACAGAACAAACAGTTTCTCATGTAACAGTAGTACACATGCTGTTTTATGACTTTGGTTAACAACCCCACAACATTTTAACCCTCTGAATTCTCAGCTTTTTTTTTTTTTTTTTGGTGAAAATACACATAGCCAAAGATACACCATTTCAAAACTTTTTACTTACACATTTAAGTGACATTGACTATGCTCTTCCAGTTGTGCTGCCATTCTCGCCCAAGATGAAGGCTTACAGGACAAAATAGCCTCCCATTTAACAGTTACTACAAATGTTGCCCTATAACAGTGGTTAACAATCTCACAACACATCAACAGTATCCTTACTCAACTTGTGTTCCTTATCACCAGCTTCCTACTCCCCCTCTGCCTTCTGGCCCTTGTCACTGGACTCCTGTACCTCGGTAGTCTCATTTAGTTTTACTGGGCTGTCCACTCCCAGGCTGAACAGTGAACCTCGAAGGTAACTTCACCTCTGAGCTGAAAGGGTGTCTGGGGGCCACACTCTTGAGGTTTCTCCAGTCTCCTTTAGGCCAGTAAATCTGGGTTTTTTTTTTGGGGGGGGGGGAGTTAGAATTATGCTCTACATCCTTCTCCAGCTCTGTCCAGAGCCCTCTGTTGTGATCCTGGTCAGAGTAGTCAGCGGTGGTAGCCAGGCACCATCTAGCTGTACTGGATTCAGTCTGGTGGAGATCTTGGTAGCTGTGGTCAATTAGTCCTTTGGACTAATCTTTTCGTTGTATCCTGTTCTCTTCATTCTCCCTTGCTCCCAAAGGGATGAGACCAGTGTAGTATCTTAGATGGCCGCTCACAGGCTTTTAAGACCCCAGACACTACTCACCAAGGTAGAATGTAGAGCATTATCTTTATAAGTAGTGTCATGCCAATTGAGCTAGATGTTCCCCGAGACCATGGTCCCCAGAGCCCTCTTTCCAACAACTCAGTCCCTCGGGGAGTTAGGATGTGTCCATGGGACCTCCATGACCTTTCCTTGTGCAGGTTGTGTTAGTTTCCCTTGTACTGTGTACTGTCTCACCTCTCACCCAAGACACCACTTATCTATTGCCTATTTAGTAATCCCCCCCTCCCATCCCTGGTGACCAACAAGGATTGTTACATTTTGCATGTGAATTTTTTCATGGATTTTTAAAATAGAGGTCTCATGCAATATTTGTCCTTTTGTTATTGACTTATTTCACTCAGCATAAAGTCCTCCAGTTTCATCCATGTTATGAGATGGTTCACAGATTCATTGTTGTTCTTTCTCGTTGCATAGTACTCCAATGTGTGTATGTACAATAGTTTGTTTATCCATTCATCTGTTGATGGGCACCTACGTTGTTTCCATCGTTTTGCTATTGTGAACAATGCTGCCATGAACATAGGTGTGCATATGTCTATTCGAGTGACGACTCTTATTTCTCTAGGATATATTCCTAGGAGTGGGATTGCTGGATTGAATGGTATGTCTATTTCTAGCTTTCTGAGGAAGCGCCATATCATTTTCCAAAATGGTTGTATCATTTTGCATTCCCACCAGCAGTGTATAAGAGTTCCCATCTCCCCGCAGCCCCTCCAACATTTGTTATTTCCAGTATTTTTCATTCATGCCAGTAATGCCAGGGTGAGATGGTATCTCATTGTGGTTTTAATTTGCATTTCTCTAATGGCTAGTGAACGCGAGCATTTCCTCATGTGTCTGTTGGCCATTTGAATGTCTTCCTTGGTGAAGTGTCTGTTCATTTCCTTTGCCCATTTTTTGATGGGATTGGTTGTCTTTTTGTTGTAGAGGTGTTGGATTTTCTTGTAGATTATGGAGATTTGACCTTTGTCTGACTTGTACTGTCCAAAAATTTTTTCCCAGTCTGTAGTTTCTCTTTTAACTCTTTTGGTGAAGTCTTTTGAAGAGCATAGGTGTTTGATTTTTAGAAGATCCAAGTTATCTAGTTTATCTGTTGGGTTTTGTGTGTTGATGTTTATGGTTTGTATCCTGTTAATGCCTTGTATTAAGGCCTGAAGTGTTGGTCCTATTTTTTCTTCTATGAACTTTATAGTTTTATGCTTTAAATTCAGGTCTTTGATCCATTTTGAAGTAGTTTTTGTATATGGTGTGAGGTATGGGTCCTGTTTCCTTTTTCTGCAAATGGATATCCAGTTTTGCCAGCACCATTTGTTAAAAAGACTGTCCTTTCCCCATTTGATGGACTTTGGGCCCTTGTCGAAAATCAGGTGACTGTAGGTGGATGGATTTACATCTGGGTTCTCAATTCTGTTCCATTGGTCAATGTCTCTGTTGTTGTACCAGTACCAGGCTGTTTTGAGTACTGTAACTGTATAGTAGGTTCTCAAGTCTGGTAGTGTGAGTCCTCCAACTTTATTCTTCTTCTTCAGTAGTGCTTTACTTATTCGGGTCTTCTTCCCTTTCCATATAAAGTTAATAATTAGTTTTTCCATCTCTTTGAAGATTGTTGTTGGTATTTGGATCGGGATTGCATTGTATTTGTAGATTGCTTTAGGTAGAATTGCCATTTTCACAATGTTGAGTCTGCCCATCCATGAGCATGGTATGTTTTTCCATTTATGTAGATCCCTTTGGGTTTCATGCAGCAGTGTTTTGTAGTTTTCTTTGTATAGGTATTTTATATTCCTGGTCAGATTTATTCCTAAGTATTTTATCTTTTTAGGGGCTATTGAAAATGGTATTGATTTCCTGATCTCCTTTTCATCGTTCTCTTTACTGGTGTATAGGAATCCAACTGATTTTTGAATGTTTATCTTGTATCCTGCTACTCTGCTGAATCTTTCTATTAGTTCCAGTAAATTTCTCGTGGAGTCTTTAGGGTTTTCTATGTATAGTATCATATCATCTGCAAACAGGGAGAGTTTAACTTCTTCATTACCAACTTGGATGCCCTTTATTTCTTTCTCTTGCCTTATTGCTGTAGCTAGAACTCCCAGCACAATGTTAAATAGGAGTGGTGATAAAGGGCATCCTTGTCTTGTTCCTGTTTTCAAGAGGAATGTTTTCAGCCTCTCTCCATTAAGAATGATGTTGGCTGTTGGTTTTACATAGATGCCCTTTATTATGTTGAGAAATTTCCCTTCTATACCTATTTTATTGAGAGCTTTTATCAGGAATGGGTGTTGGACTTTGTCAAATGCCTTTTCTGCATCAATTGAGATGATCATGTGATTTTTTTCTTTCCTTTTATTTATGTCATGAATTACTTTGATGGATTTTCTAATGTTAAACCATCCTTGCATACCTGGTATGAATCCTACTTGGTCGTGGTGTATTATTTTTTTGATATGATACCGAATTCTATTGGCTTGAATTTTGTTCAGAACTTTTGCATCTATATTCATGAGAGATATTGGTCTGTAATTTTCTTTTTTTGTGATGTCTTTGCCTGGTTTCGGTATCAGCGTTATGCTGGCTTCATAGAATGAATTTGGAAGTGTTGCTTCCTCTTCTATGCTCTGAAATAGCTTGAGTAGAACTGGTACGAGCTCTTCTGTAAATGTTTAGTAGAATTCTCTAGTCAAGCCATCTGGGCCGGGGCTTTTTTTGGTTGGGAGTTTTTTTATTACCTTTTCAATCTCTTCTCCTGTTATGGGTCTGTTCAGATTTTCAATATCACTTTGTTGTAGTTTGGGTAGGCCATGTGTTTCTAGAAATTTATCCATTTCCTCTAGGTTTTCAAATTTGTTGGAATATAGTTTTTCATAATATTCTGTTATAATCCTTTTTATTTCGGTTGGGTCTGTTGTAATGTCCCCCATTTCATTTCTTATTTGGGTTATTTGTGCCCTCTGCTGTTTTTCTTTTGTCAGTCTGGCCAGTGGTTTGTCGATTTTGTTGATTCTTTCAAAGAACCAACTTTTGGTTTTGTTGATTCTTTCTATTGTTTTTCTGTTCTCTATTTCATTAATTTCTGCTCTGATCTTTACTATCTCCTTTCTTCCGGTGGTTCTAGGCTTTTTTTGCTGTTCTCTTTCTATTTGTTTGAGTTCTGTAGTTAATGTTTTGATTTTTTTCCCTTTCTTCTTTTTTGATATGTGCATCTATTGCTATAAATTGTACTCTGAGGACTGCCTTTGCTGTGTCCCAAAGGTTTTGGTATGATGTGTTTTCATTTTCATTTGATTCTAGGAATTTTTTAATTCCATCTCTGATTTCTTCTATTACCCATTGATGTGTAAGCAGAGTATTATTCAGTTTCCATGTGTTTGATTTTTTTCCCTTGCTCTTTCTAGTGTTAATTTTTACCTTGATGGCATTGTGGTCAGAGAAGATACTTTGAATTATCTCAGCGTTTTGGATCTTGTTGAGGATTGCTCTGTGGCCTAAGATGTGGTCTATTCTGGAGAACGTTCCATGTGCATTCGAAAAGAATGTGTACTTTGCAGCGGTTGGATGGATTGTTCTATATATGTCTATGAGGTCCAGTTGGCTGATTGTGTCCTTTAGGTCTTCTGTATCTTTGCTGAGTTTCTTTTTAGTTGTTCTGTCCTTTACTGAGAGTGGTGTGTTGAAGTCTCCTACTATTATTGTGGAACTGTCAATTTCTCTTTTCAGTGTTGTTAGAGTTTTTTTTATGTATTTTGGAGCCCTGTCATTGGGTGCATAGATATTTATTATGGTTATGTCTTCATGATGGATCGTCCCCTTAATCATTATATAGTGTCCTTCTTTGTCTTTTATGGTAGATTTTGTTTTAAAGTCTATTTTATCTGAGATTAGAATTGCCACTCCTGCTCTTTTTTGATAGTTGTTAGCTTGATATATTTTTTTCCAACCTTTGATTTTTAATAAATTCACATCTTTGTTTCTAAGGTGTGTCTCTTGTAGACAGCATATTGATGGATCCTGTTTTCTTATCCATTCTGCCACTCTCCGTCTCTTTACGGGTGCATTGAGTCCATTTACGTTCAGTGTAATTATTGATAGATGGAAGTTTGTTGCTGTCATTTGGTAGTGCTTTTTTTTGTGGTGCTGAAGTTTTCTTTGTTCTTCTTACTCTCTTGTGCTGAGTTACTTTTGTTTGTGGATTTTGTGTTCATTTTTTTTGTTTTTGTAGGTTTTGTTTTTGCTGAGACTTTATGTTTTTCGTCTTTATTTTTTTGAGTTGGTTTGTTAACTTTCTTTGTGGTTACCATGAATTTTACCCTTATCTTTATAAGTTTGAAGCAGTCTACCCTTACTTGGTATCGCCTTGCCTTCCTCTTCTTTAGAAGGTTCTATGCCTTGCAGTTTGTTCCCTCTTTCATTGTTTTGATGTTGTTGTCATCCTTTGATAGATTGCTCTGATTCCCTGTTGTATTTCTTTTGGTTTTGGATAGTCCTCAGTAGTTCATTTCCTAGAATCGTATCTGGTTCGTATGAACCTGCGTCCTAGGTCCTAGGTCCTGCCTGAGGGCTGAAGCTGTTTGTCATCAGATCGAAGAACTCCCTTTAATAATTCTTGTAAGTTTAGTTTGACTGTTGCATATTCCCTTAGTTTCTGTTTATCTGGAAATGACCTAATTTCACCATCAAATTTGAACGAGAGTTTTGCAGGATATATTATTCTTGGCTGAAAATTTTTTTCTTTCAAGATTTTATATATGTCATCCTACTGCCTTCTTGCCTGCATGGTTTCTGCCGAATAATCTGAGCTTAGTCTTATTATTTCTCCTCTGTATGTGTCTTCTTGTTTTTCACGAGCTGCTGTCAGGATTCTTTGTTTGTCTTTAGTTTTGGCGAGTGTGAATATGATATGTCTTGGTGATTTTCTTTGGGGTCTCTTCTATATGGGGTTCGTTGAGCTTCTTGGATGGCCAGCTTTTCATCTTTCATGATATTGGGATTTTTGTCAGCAGTTCCTCAATGATCCTCTCTGTGTTTTCTATTTTCTCCCCCTGTTCTGGGATGCCAATCACTCGTAAGTTTTGCTTTTAATTGTGTCCCACATAACTCTCAGGGTCTCTTCATTTTTCTTTGTTCTTTTTTCTGAGTTTTCCTGAAGCAGAGTTGTATCCAAGTGTTTGTCTTCAGTTCCACTGATCCTGTCTTCCACGGTTTCAAATCTACTTCTCAGCCCTTCTATGACACCGTCCATTTCTGAAATCTTGTTGTTTATCTTTTGGATTTCTAGTTGTTGTTTTTGTATAATTTCGAGTTGTGAATTTATTTTGGCATTTTGTTCTTGCATCATCTTCCTGCATTCTTCCAATTTTTTGTCTGTATTTTCCATGAATTTGTCTTTTTTTTCCTCATGTTTGTCAGATTTTTGCCTCAGTTCTTGGAAAATTTCGAGTATTAGTGATTTGAGTTCCCTATCAGGTACTTCTAGTGCATTTTCTTCCACAGGAGAGTTATCTGATGTTTTAATTTGGACGCCTATTGGAGCCATCTTGTCTTGTTTTTGTAAATGTTTTGATATTGTTTGCTGTTTTCGGGCCATTCAGTAGATATTTCTCTCGTTTATTGATTCTAGATTTTTTTTTGTTTCGTCCTTGTGGTACAGCTGGGAAGATCTAGCTGAAGAGTAGCCACTGGGACGGGTTGTTTGTGGTACTCACCGCAGCCACCAGGACAATCAGTAGTCAGTGCTGGGCAGGTTCCAATAGGGCGTGCCTGCACAGCTTGGTGGTGTGATGTCAAGTGCACGGTGCAGGTAGGCAGGATGCAGCGGGGGGATGGTTATGTGTGAAGCTAAGCTGGATATGGGAGAGAGGAGAGAGGAGCAGGAGTGAAAAACCTACAAACATAAAAGAATGCTAGGGGAGCTTGTCGTTGGAATGGACAGATGAGAGACTATGGGATGGAGGAAACCAGAAGGGGGAAGTGAAAGAAAAGGAAAGAATGAACAAATAAAAATCAGAAAAGTTAAAGAACTGCAAAGTTTCCAGGGATCCCACCGATGCAGCTATGAGGTCTGGGGGGAGTCCGTCTCAGGTTTCACAGCACAGCCTGGCCAGAAGGCGCAGAGGCGTACATCGCTTGGTATTCAGGGATCAGAAAGAGAAGGAAGAGATAGGGAGATGAGAAATTAAGCAATGAAGAAAGACAAAAGGGAAAAAGAGGGAAAAGAAAACAAAAGTAATCAAAAAAGAAAAAAAAAAGGCAACACCAGCAGTCAATGAATGGCACTCAGAGAGCCAGCCAGTGCGGGTTGGTGTTTCTGGACAAGAGACTGTGTCCGTGAGAAACAGAGGAGGCCAAGTGTGAGTGAAGAAAGGTGGAGAGTGGAAAGCATATATCACAAATTGCCTGCACTCTGGGGACCCTCAGAAAGGAGCTAAGAGGGTGCAAGGAGCCAGGCACCCAAGTAAAAGGAGGGGGAGGCGGCAGAAAAAGCTACTCCAGCAGCCAACAAACGGCTCTCAGAGAGCCGCCGGCCTGGGCGCGTGGAATCCAAGCACCAGCGCCCCCCAGCCCAGGGACCCTGGCCACGGGAAGTAGGGGAGCCCCAGCCAAGGCGGAGAGGGGTCGGGGGTGGGAAAGCGCACACCGCAATTTACCGGTTGTTCCGTCTCCCACTGGACGCTCCGCGAGGCTGCTCTCCCGTTCTCCCGTTTGCTGGTCTCCGATAGGAGTCCAAGATGGTGGATCCATGCTGCGTTAGCTGGTAAGGAATCTCTGCATGAGTCTCTCCTCGCTCTCCGTTCTCTTTCAGTATTCTCACTCCGTTTGGTGTTTGGCTGAGTTCTTTATCTCTTCATTTGATGTTCTAGGGTTTCAGGATTGTTGATTCTCTGTTAGGCTTAGTTTTTCGGATCTTTGCTGTGGAGGGATGGCGTGGTGCTTTTGCCTAGAGCGCCATCTTGCCCCGCCCCCCCTGTGCAGCACTATTCTTTATAACCAAAAACTGAAAAACAATTCAATCATCCATCAATAATAGAATGAATAAATAAATTGTGGTATGTTCATTCAATGGTAAAAACAACAATCTATGGCTACATTCAGCATACCTTCATTACCTAGTGCTGCAATAACAAAAGTACCACAAGTAGGTGGCTTTAAAGAACAGAAATTTATTTTCTCAGTTCTGGAGGCTAAAAGTCCAAATGAGGGTCTCAACCATGTTGATTCCTTCTGTGAGCCTCGCTTCTAATTTCGAGTGTCTGCTGGTGATCTTTGACATTCCTAGGTTTGTAGACAAGGCCCACATGGCATCTTTCTTCCCCCTGTGTGTGCGTCTCTGTGTCTATTCTGCTTTTTTTATAAGACACCACTCAGAAGGGATTAAGCTTAGGACCCACCGAATTCTGGTCTGACCCCATTAATAAAACAAAAGAGAAGTTTTAGTTCCGATCAGTGTCTTATTTACAGATGCAGGGGTTAGGACTTCCACGTTTCTTTTTAGGGGGCCCAATTCAATTCTTGGAAACTCTGGTGACGTAGGGGTTAAATTCTGCAATTGCTAACCAAAAGGTTGGCAGTTTGAATCCACCAGGCGCTCCTTGGAAACTCTATGGGGCAGTTCTACTCTGGCCTATAGGGTCTCTGTGAGTCAGAATCAACTCAATAGCAACAGGTTTGTTTTTTTTGTTTGTTTGTTTGTTTTTTTTTAGTTCAACTCATAGCACAGAGACATAGATTAATCTCACAGATGGGATGTTAAGCCAAAACTGCCAAACACAAAAGAGTTGGGACCTTTACGTAAAGTTTAAGACAAAACAGATTGATCATTATAGAAATCAGAAGGTGGTAAAAAGGTGGGGTTGGTAATGCTTGTAAGGAAACAGGCGAGGTATCCAGGGTGTTGGCAATGTTCCATAGCCTGATCCCTGTGGGGCTCACTCAGGTGTGTTCACGCCATAAAAATCCATCAAACAGTATAATGTGTGCACTTTACTGTATATGTTGTATTTCCTCTTTAAAAGCTTAGAAAAAGCACTCCGATATCATCTATGCAGGTGGACCCATGCATCGAATTGGGATTTTCAGTAACAAAGCTGGAATGAAAAACAGCTCTATACTTTCAGTCTCTAAACATCTATTGCACTAAAACCTCCCTTCCAAGGACTGAGCTTTCTGTTTAAAAGAGGTTTTACTTTACTCATCTGAAGTTGGTGGTACTGACGTCCAACCAACCATGTGTGTCGGAGTAGAACTGTGCTCCACAGGGTTTTCAGTGGCTGATTTTTCAGAAGTGGATCACCAGATCTTTCTTTGGAGGCAGAAAAGGTGGACTCGAACCTCCAATCTTTTGGTTAGCAGCCAAGCACATTAACTATTTCCATCACCCAAGGACTCCAATGAGGTCCAAGGCCCAATAAATAAAGGGCATCCCCCTTTCAGCAAGGTTGGCAATCTCTGCTATCTAGTCCTATAATATCATTGCTGATTAAAATTCATTCAAGAGAGAATTAAATACAATTGCTTATGCATCACTGCATTTTCATAAAACGTTTTTCATTTGTATCAATGTCTTAAGATTGATCAGAATGATATCCATTAAAGCACTCTTAATTAAAGTTCCTAGAAATGTATAATTGACTCATTTTAATTACTATATAACTTTACCCCATCATTTTTAGCAAATACATCATTGTGGCACTGTGTGGACTGTCTCTAGTTAGTGATAAGGAGAACAGTGTCCTGTTGACAAGCAGAAAGGATCCCAGGGGGGGTTATGCCTAAAGAATGAATTGGCTTAAAAAGGAGAATACCTAAAGTCTTTGTATCTAATGATTTTAAAACATTTGGAAATTCAAAGGGTAAAATATGACCTCTAATAAGTTTGGGATAAAATTGCTGGGCTTTCAGCCAAGAGCCCTGGGTCCCAGCCCTGCAAGTACAAATGTCATCTCCTGCAAGAAGATGTCCTTTCCACCCCATCCAAATTCCTCAAAAATGTGTAGTGTTAACATGATCCATGGTTACAGAGGATTATTGTTAAAACAAATAACCTCTATAGGCAAGCAGGAACCATTCAGAGCCTCTCCCACTCCCTGTTCACTGCTTGAATGTGGAGAATTGGGGCGATTCTAAATGCCCTGAAACCCAGACACTTGCTCACAAACTTCCTGTTCTCTCCACTGATCCTGCAATCGATCTTAAACACTCCTACTAGTCCCCCACTCATTTTGTGTAACATCTTATGAAGTACATTTCTCTCCGGTATGCAAAATTAGAACATTCAAGAACACAATGTCCATCTTGGCTCAGAAAAGCTGAGATGGTAAGATGGACAGGCGTGGAAGGTAGGCAGAGAGAAAGACAGATAGCGGGTAGGTAGGTAGATAGGTAGATAGACCAACAGACGGACGGATGGATGGACGGACGGACAGACAGACGGAGATGGCTAAATGAATGGATGGATGATGGATGGATAGACAGACAGACAGGTAGGCAGACAGATAGGTAGATAGACAGTAGATAAATATAGACAATAGATGGATGCATGATGGATGGAGGGATAGATGGATGATACAGCTAGATAGCTAACTAGATAGACTTTTTTCCAGGAATGTCATTATGAGCTGGTAATGCGGGAAAGATGTATCTCAAAAGCCTTTCTTTCTTTCTACCCTTATGGAGAATGGGCTTCAGTGGTCTATACAGACTAGGATCAAAGGGGGCCCCTTTGAAACAAGCTCAGTTTTCACATTGTCCTGTCCATGGAGCCTTTTGGTTTCATGTGGTAATAAAAATTCTTAAATTTCTTTCAAGCAACTGTCATGGATTGAATTATGTCCCCCCAGAAATGTATCAATTTGGCTGGGCCTTGATTCGTGGTATTGTGCTATTTTCCTATGTTGTAAATCCTGCCTCTGTGATGTTAATGAAGGAGGATGGACAGCAGTTGTGTTAGTGAGGCAGGACTCAATCTACAAGACTGGATTGTGTTTTGAGGCAATCTCTTGAGATATAAAAGAGAGAAGCTAGCAGAGACAGGGGACCTCATACCACCAGAGCAGTGCCAAGAGCAGAGCATGTCCTTTGGACCCAAGGTTCCTGCACAGAGAAACTCCTAGTCTGGGGAAAGATTTATGAGGACGGGGACCTTCCTCCACAGCCCACAGAGACAGAAAGCCTTCCCCTGGAGCTGAAGCCCTGAATTTGGACTTCTAGCCTACTAGACTGTGAGAAAATAAACTTCTCTTTGTTAAAGCCATCCACTTGTGGTATTTCTGTTACAGCAGCAATAGATGACCAAGACAGCAACATTTTTTTTTTAATTGTTTTAGGTACCCAGGGACCTTCAGGAAGCTATGACTGTTAGGAGGAAGAGTCTTGAACCATAACCTTTTGGATGAATGTTGTTACTAGGTGCCGTCAAGTCTGTTCTGACTCACAGTGACCCTGCGTACAACAGAACAAAACGCTGCCTGGTCCTGCATCATCCTCACAATTCTTGTTATGCTTGAGCCCATTATTGCAGCCACTATATCAATCCATCTCGTCCAGGTTCTTCCTCTTTTTTGCTGATCCTCTACTTTACCAAGCATGATGTCTTTCTCCAGGGACTGATCCCTCCTGATAACATATCCAAAGTATATGAGAAGAAGTTTCACCATCATCCCTTCTAAGGAGCATTCTGGCTGTACTGCTTCCAAGACAGATTTGTTGGTTCTTCTGGAAATCCAATGTGTATTCAGTATTCTTTGCCAACACTATAATTCAGAGGCATCAATTCTTCAGTATTCTTTATTCATTGTCCAGCTTTTGCATGTATGTGAGGCAAATGAAAATACCGTGGCTTGGGTCAGACGTACCTTAGTCCTCAAAGTGACATCTTTACTTTTTAACACTTTAAAAGAGTTAATATGACTATTATTCAAATTTACACACCAACAACTAATGCCAAAAATGAAGAAATTGAAAATTTTTACCAACTCTGCAGTCTGAAATTAATCAAACATGCAATCAAGATGTATTGATAATTACTGGTGATTAGAATTTGGAAGTTGGAAAAAAAAGGACCGGTGGTTGGAAAATATGGCCTTAGTGATAGGAATGATTCCAGAGATCACATGGTAGAATTTTGCAAGACTAATGACTTATTTGGAGCCCTGGTTGCACAGTGGTTAAAAGTTCGGCTGGTAACCAAATGGTTGGCAGTTCTAATCCACCAGCCACTCCTTTGAAGCCCTATGGGGCAATTCTATTCTGTCCTATAGGATCACTATGAGTTAGAATCAACTCGAAGGCAACAGGTTTGGTTTTTGGGATTGAATGATTTATTCATTGCAAATGCCTTTTTTGAATAACATAAATGATGACTATATACATGAACCTTGCTGGATGGAATACACAGGAATCAAATCAACTACATCTGTGGAAAGAGATGATGGAGAAGCTCAGTGTCATTAGTCAGAACAAGGTCAGAGGCTGACTACAGGACAAACCTTCAATTACTCATATGCAAGTTCAAGCTGAAGGTGAGGAACATTGAAACAAGTTCATGAGAGCCAAAATACAACCTTGAGTGTATTCCACCTGAATTTAGAGACAACCTCAAGAATAGATTTGATACATTGAACATAAATGACTGAAGACTGCATGAGTTATGGGATGACATCAAGAACATCACACATGAAGAAAGTAAAAGATCATTAAAAAGACAGGAAAGAAAGAAAAGGCCAAAATAGATGTCAGAAGAGACTCTGAAACTTGCTCTTGAACACAGACCAGCTAAAGCGAATGGAAGACATGATGAAGTAAAAGAGCTGTACAGAAGATTTCAAAGGGTGGCTCAAGAAGCCAAAGTAAAGTATTAAAATGAAAATTTCAACTAATAAAAAATAAAGGAAAAATGAAGAAAGGAAAGAAGGAAGGAGGGAAGAAGGGAGATGGAAAGAAAGGAAAGAACAGAGGAAGAAGGAAACAGGGAAGGTGGAAGAGGGGAAGGGGGAAGGAGGAAGAAGGTAAGGAGGGAGACTAATCCATTTACAGCTGAAGGAACTGAGGCCCAAAGAAGTTACCTGACTTATCCAAAGTGCACAGTTAGTAACTGGCACAGGTGAGTGAACAACTCAGGTTTCCTTCCTGCTCTCTAGTCCTCCTTCCCCTGAGCCACACAGCTCAGATCCTTGTGATTTTTGAGTGTGGACTTACGCTGAACAGTGAAGAATGAGTAATGTTTAGGCAGTCAGGCTGGGCAGCTAAGGGCAGATCTGGCCAGCTGTAGTGTAGTGTTCCAAAGTGTGGTGTGGTACCTCCTAGGGACCACACTCACATAGTGCAGGGCTAAACCCTTTTTATTTTAATAGTTATGCATTTACAAGTGTACTAGAAAAACAATGTGCAGCTGGAATACCAAATCTGTGATTTAATAATATAATTGTTTAATTTTTAAAAATAATTTATTTAAAAGCCATTTAAAGAAAACTTTTAAATAAGTAAGTGCTCAGGTACTTAGATGTAGCTGCCATCTTGGTGGTGGCTTGTCAATTTATTAAGTTTTGGGGAAGTCCAAAGGCTGTATCTCTTCTTTCTTTCTCTTTTCCTCTCTCTCTTCTCTCTCTCTTTCATCCCACATTTTCTGGCTCAAAAAAATGGGGATTCACAAGAATAGCACCACATCCTTTTCCTTGAGAAGCTCATGGTAGAGTGGGGATAGGGCAACAGGGGACCTGCAGGTCAACAGCCAAGTGTCCTAACACAGCCATGGACACATCAACCTGGAATTGACAAATTCTGCCTGGTGAGGGTTCAACTATCTTAACTCTCACTTGGCCACTCAACCCTCTCCTCTACCCCATCCAGACTCTAACTCCCACCAATAGCTGCTTCCCCACAGCACCCATCGTGGGTCTCCCAGGAAAGATCTTTACTAAGCACCTGTTTTTTGGGTGATTGATACTGATGGCTGGCAGAGACCTCCACAGGCTGCAAATCAGTGACAGAATTTGTTTTCCCTGGGTATCTCAGGGTTGGGCAAATGATACTGTTTGTGGGACACTGTGTGCAGACCTCCAGGAAGGCAGGAAAATGCATACCATGAAAGCCGGGATTCCTTCCAGGCTCGTGATTTAACCGTTCTTACCTTTCTTTTTTAAAAAAAAACAGATAAGATTGGGCTGAACTGATAAGGTGTTTTCTTCTGATCACACAGGGGTTCATGCACTGCCGTTCTCCTTCGCACAAGGGGTTCCTTTCTCTGTGTCAAAGTCACCTGTGCATCAGCAGTTCAGAACCATATCTGGTGACCATTGATAATGGGCGGCTTGCTGGGCCTCCCTGTATGCAGCACGCACTGGTTAAATACATTGAAAGAGGTTACCATAGTTTTGACAATACTTCTAAGAGGCATGTGTCTCTGTCTTGTCTTTTGCAAAACATCTGTTATGAAGATTTAAATATGACGTTTCCAAAATGATGTCATAACCCCTCACCCAGCACCGTCAGCTCCCCTTCCTTATCATCCCAGGATAATAGGAAGAATAATTTCAGCACTTGAGCCATTGGACTGGCTGCGTCTAACACTCTGTCATTCCCACGCTGGCCCGCTGGTCACAAGAGATGATGGAAACGTTTGAGACTTGCCCAGCTGTGGTGCACCAGCCAAGCCCAATGCAGCGCAGAGCCCACACAAGGAAGCCAGGCCAAGCTGGGCCAACCAAACCCCACAGAAGCAGGATAAATGCATGTCGTGGAAGTTTTGTGCTTGTTACAAAGCAAAACAGAACAATAATTGTTAACATTCATCCAGTACTCAATACGTGGCAGGCTTCACTCAGAGTGCTGTGAGCATGCTATCTAATCTAATGTTCACATCAACTTGAAGGTGAATCTAGTTTTCAGTCCTTTTACAGATGAGGAAATGGAGGCATAGAGGGGTTAAATCACTTGTCCAATATCACAGGGTCTGTAAGTGGTGAAAGTAAGGATTTGGACCAAAGACACACGCTATAATACTTAACAGCTACTCTGTGTTATATACCACTATACCTCTGTGACTATTACTACTAATAGTAATAGTAATGTTACTATTAATGCTATTACTAATGTTATTATTATAGCAGGGCACTGGTGGCACAGTGGTTAAACGTATGGCTGCTAACAAAATGGTCAGCAGTTCGAATCCACCAACTGCTCCTTGGAAACCCTATGGGGCAGCTCTACTCTGCCCTATAGGGTAGCTATGAGTCAGAATCGACTGGACAGCCACAGGTTTGTTCTTTTTTTAAATTACTATACCATTATTAATACTATTGCCAAAGAGCCCCAGTGGTGCAATGGTTAAGGGCTTGTCTGCTAACCGAAAGGTCAGAAGTTCAAATCTACCAGTGGCTCTGCGGGAGAAAAGACCTGGCAATTTGCTCCCATAAAGATTTATAGCATAGGAAACCCTATGGGGCAGTTCTACTCTGTCCTATAGAGTCTCTATGAGTTAGAACCAAGTTGACAGCACACAACAACACAAAGGGCACACTTAACTGATGGGAGGTGATCTTCTTCCATCCTTAAACGCAACTTCAGGGAGCTCAGCCATGTTTATAAGGTGTTTTGTTGTTGTTAATTGCCAACTCGTAGTGACTCCCTGTGTAACAGAACAAAATGTTGCCCTGTCCTGTCCTGTGCCATCCCCATGAATGTTGGTTGGTATGCCCAAATCCATTGTTGTTGCCACTGTGTATTTTGAGTGCCTTCCAACCTAGGGGTTCATCTTCCAGTACTATATAAGAAAATATTCTATTGTGATCCATAAGATTTTCATTGGCTAATTTTCAGAAGTAGATTGCCAGACCTTTTTCCTAGTCCGTCTTAACCTAGAAGTTCCACTGAACTGTCCACTGTGGTGACTCTGCTATTATTTGAGATACTGGTAGCCTAACTTCCAGCATCACAGTAACATGCGAGCCACCACAGTACAACAAGCTGACAGACGGGTGATGGTTAAGATGACTTAGTGAGTCGAAATTATGCTTGTTCTCAAGAGAAAATGAGTTTGCTTTCTAGTTTATGATGCTGCACGACAGGAAGAGTATTGTTTTTTAATGGAAGAAAAAAAGAGAAAATAAAATACGTACCAATAAAACTGATGACTTAACAGAGAAGATAAGCAAATCCAAATGGAAAAGTATAGAGCTGTTTGGCTGGGTTAAAAGCTGAAAGCAATATTGTGCTGAGTGGCTTATTTCATAATCACTTTATGTTCTAGGTTCCTGATCAAAATTGCATCTGGTTAAGAAATGAAGCCACAGTTAAATGTTTCGTGCCTACCTTTATAGACTGAGATAAGTAAATCACAGAGGGATGAAGCCTCCATGGGAATAATGAGGCTGTTCTAGAAGGAGCAGTCAAGGGGGGCAGCATCGTCCATGTGGTTTGGGGATAAGCAGTGTGATGTTACCCCATTGAGCCAGAACAAATATCTCTAAAAGGAAGAAGTCAGAGGGAAGATTGGTATGGACAATTGGTAGGGTCTGTGGGCAAAGCACTGTGTCCCTCTGTGTCCTTCCAACAGCCCAACCCACCACTGCAGACACCGTTTCTTTCTTCCTCTTTCCAGTATTGACATTGAAGTCCCTCTCCCTTAGCCTCTTCTTAGCTGCGGAGACCCCTAGAGGTGAGTTTGCCTCTTTTTTTGTGGCGCAAATGGTTAAGCACTTGACTGCTAACTGTAAGTTTGATGGTTAGAACCTACCCAGAGACGCCTCAGAAAACAGGCTTGGCAATCTTCTTCCAAAAGATTACAGTGTTGAAAACCCTATGGAGAAGTTCTACTCTGCACACATCGGGTTGCCATGAGTTAGAATCAACTTGACGGCAGCTAACAACAACCACCAACAATAACAAAAATATAGATACCATGGCATTTACAAATTCAGCATTTTTCACCTGTACAATTCAATAAAACCAATTGCATCATTCATGGTGTGAAATTATCACTAATAACCATTGTTAATTTAAATCCTTTCTTAGTTTCTTAATGCTGCTATAACAGAAATACCACAAGTGGGTGGTTTTAAGGAGCAGAAATTTATTTTCTCACAGTATAGGAAACTAGAAATCCAAATTCAGGGCACCAGCTCTAGGGGAAGCCTGTCTCTCTGTCAGCAATAGGGGAAGGTCCTTGACTCTTTTCAGTTTCCGTTCCTCAGGTCCTTGGCAATCTTCCTGTAGCGGTGAGTATCTTCCCCATCTGTACTTCCTTGCTTCTGTGCCTAATCTGCCCTTTTATATCTCAAAAATGATTGATTTAAGACACATCCTACAGTGATACGGTCTCATTAACATAAGAAAGAAAACTCTATTCCCAAATGGGATTCCATCCACAAGTACAGGGGTTAGGATTTACAACACATATTTTTGGAGGAACACAGTACAATCGATAATGCATCACCATAAACAAACTCAATGCTAACTAAACAATGATTCCCCCTTAAAAGGAATATTACTATTCCAGGAGCAGAAATGAAGTCCTGATACATGCCAAACGTGAATGAACCTTGAAAACATTATACTGAGCAAAATAAGTCAATCACAACGGGAGGGATAATATATGATTTCACTAATATGAAGTGCTTGTTGTTGTTGTTGTTAGGTGCCATCGAGTTGGTTTCAACTCCTAGCAACCCCATGTGACAGAGTAGAACCACCCCATAGGGTTTTCTAGGTTGTAATCTTTATGTGAGCAGATCACCAGATCTTTCTCTTGTGGAGCTGCTGTGTGAGTTTGAACCACCAACCTTTTGGTAATAGGCAAATGTATAGAGATCAGTGTTTGGTGGTGGTTACCAGGGGCAGGAGGGATGGGGAAAAGGGGGAGTTTGATTCTTGACTGAGAAGGATTCTAAACCCTTATCTGAGACCCCAGAATTTTCCATTGTCCATGTTTGCTTAAATTAAATACAGCAAAACCTACTGGAACTTATGGCATAAAAACATCTTTCGCTTTTCATTTTAATGACACAGAAAGCCTTTGATATAATGCCACTTGAGGAAGGATTACTGGTCTCCTGAACAGCAAGGCGATACTACATAAAAATATTGAACAAGAAGAACAGAATACAGAGGGCAATCACACGAACAATGGTTGCTCCTGCCTGGTGGAGTTCTTATGGTTTCCCCCCACACACAGATTTTAAAAACATTTTAAGGAACTTTAAAACGTTCTTTTTCTACAGTTAGAATACATTACTTTCATAATCCAAAAAAAGTGACACAACACTACAAATGGTATTTAAAGAAAGAAAAACTGCTGAATGGTATTCTGGGAGCTAACAGTTCAACCCAAGGCACCGGAGGGCAGGGGGTGAGTGAGTGGAGAGGGAGCAGAAACCCTCAGCTCACACTTCTCTATAGGAGACCTGTACTTGAACCATGGTGGAGTTGAGCAATAACAGTTTACAGCCAGGTTAAAACGTTATGACCACTACTCCTCTGTCACTTTGTCCTCCTGGATGAATTGCATATTTCTGTGATGCTAGAAGCTATGCCACCAGTCTCTCAAATACCAGCAGGGCCACCCAGGGTGGACAGGTTTCAGTGGAGCTTCCAGGCCAAGACAGGCTAGGAAGAAAGGCCTAGTGATCTACTTCCAAAAATCAGCCAATGAAAATCTGATAGATCACAACAGAATATTATCCAATAGATGGGTGAGCCTACAGGTGGGAAGACACTTAAAATACATAGTGGCCCCAACAATGGACTTGAGCAGACCAATGATTGTGAGGGTGGCACAGGACCAGGCAATGTTTCTTTCTGTTGTACATGAGGTTGCCCTAAGTTGGAGGCAACTCAACAGCAACTAACAATAACAACAAAGCTTTGTGAAATTTACTTTAATTATGTGTTTCAAAAGATTATTATTACTCCAAGTCCTTTTCAAAAGATTATTATTACTCCAAGTCCTTTATATGAACTGTGTTTAGGGGAGAAAAATAGTTTCTAAGAGAAGCAGGTAGACTGTTACTTTGGGAGAATTATTTAAAAATTTGGAATCAACTGAGATCATGCTTTAAAGGGCAAAAAGGAAGACATTGATCCCTTTGGATAAGAAGGAACCTGTGTGGGTCCAGGCTCTGATGGGTAATGAGACATAAAAAGCTGCTCTCTGCACCGACCGATCCATTTCTTCTCCAGCTTCCCGGGAAAGTCTAACCTTTACAGGAATCCTCCAAACGTAAGAAACATGACACTTGGCAAACAAACGAACTTCAACTGAGAGTAAGTAGGGTGGTTTGATCTCCCCTGCCAGAGGAATGAACTTAGAATAGAGACATTCCCACATGATGTGAATTGCTGGAGGTTACCTAAGCTGATGTAATCAATGTGCTTAGGAAGCTTTCACTCTGTAAAAATGCAAGATGGCAGAGAGGAAGGAGACAAAGGAGGGAATTTTATTATGGTTCTCAGGAGTTCCTTTTGGGCCCCAAAGAAGAACTGAGAAACGTTGGCTTCCCTCCCACGTGAGGAAAGTGGCCTCACAGTGAGCTTCCTGCTGTCTGTCCACTCCCTGTTGAAGAAATTCTAGTTCCAAGCTGTGCTGCGGGTCCCTCCTCCTTGCTGTGCTGGCATACAGGACAATCAGTGCTAGTTAATGGCTTCTCTGAGGGTTGGACTCTTAACCTCAAGCAACTCCTACTCTTTCTTTTTGTAATCAGTTTTTTTTTTTTTTTTAATTGTGATTAAGTCTATATAACAAAAATATTGCCATTTTAATCATTTTTAAGTGTACAATTCAATTCAACTACATATACCGTGTACAGCCATTACCACTATCCATTTCCAAAAGTTTTTCATCACCCCAAGCAGAAACTCAGGACCCCTTGTGATGATTAATTTTGTGTGTCAGCTTGGCTAACCTATGATTCCCAGTGGTTTGGCCAAACACTACACTAGTTGCTCTTCTGTATGTAATGTAATAGAATCACTTTCCATAACGTAATCTAATATAATCAGTCAATCAATCAGTCAAAAGGGGAGTTTCCTAAGGGTAGGTTCTGTGCTCAGATTATAAATAGATATTTTGGCAGAATTCTCTCTTTCTCTCTCCTCTGTACTCTTCCTATCACCTGACCTATGGATCTTGGGATGCAAGCCTGCAGAAGTCTCCAGCCTACCACCTGACCTGTGGGTTTTGGACTTGCCAGCCCCTAAATCACATGAGCCAATCTCTTGAAGTAAATCTCTCTCTCTCTCTCTCCATATATGTAGTTCTGTTTTTCTCGAGAAACCTGACTAAAACACCCTTTAAGCAAGAGCTCCCCATTTCCTCCTTTTCCCCAGGTTAGCCCTTGGTAATAACCTTTTGTCTCTATGCATTTGCCTATTCTAGATATTTCATATAGTAAGATAATACAATATTTGTCCCTTTGTGTCTCACTTATTTCACTCAGCATACTATTTTTAAGGTTTATCCATGTTGTAACATGTATTAGAATTTCATTTCTTTTTATGACTGAATAATATTGTATTGCATAGATACATGGAGCTCTGGTGGTGCAGTGGTTAAGAGCTTGGCTGCTACCCAGAATGTCAGCAGTTCAAAGCCACCAGCTGTTCCTTGGAAACCCTATAGGGCAGTTCTACTCTATCATACAGGGTCACTATAGATTTATCACATTTTGTTTACCCACTTATCTGTTGATGGACACTTGGGTTGTTTCCATTTGGCTATTGTGAATAATGCAGCAATGAACATTGGTGTACAAGTGTCTGTATGAGTCCCTGCTTTCAGGTTTCTTGGGTACACACCTAACAACTCTTGTCTTTGACCCACACCCTGTCTTCAGATTGGAAAGAGAGATATCCCTGTGCCTGCTCTATTCATACCCCCTTGCAGGGAAAATAGACTCAACCATAGCCCCTTGGGAAGTGCAGCAGCCACATGGAATAGCAAGTTACCCTGGCCCCCACCATGGCTGATTAGACAGAGGTCGGACAGTTGATCTTCACTAATTCATATGTTCACCTGTGACTTATGACTTATAAATTATGATTCATGGTCCATAAAGGGATAAGCTGAATCAATCAGATTCTCACTCAGCACTGGATGTTGGCAACCCAGAGGCATCTTGTAAGAAAATCCTGGTGATCTACTTCTGAAAAATCAGCTATTGAAAACCCTGAGGATCACAGTTCTACTCTGACACACATGAAGTTGCCATGAGTCTAAGTGGAATCGACGGCAGTTGGTCGGCTGGTTGAACAGATCTCATTACTCTTGACTTCAGACGAGTAAAATATAACCTCTCTTAAACAGAAAACTCAGCTAAGATAGATGTCTTGATGATGCAGCAAGTAGTTCCCAGACCTGGAGTCATGGCAGGTTGGCCACAGCAAGCCCATACTTCTATAGAGATGAGGAAGGAGGAACCACAGGTCCCGGCTGATGGAGAAAGGGCAAGGCAGAGAGTCCATGAGACAGAAAGACAAGCTGAGAGTCCACGAGAGAGAAATAAATGGTTATCATTGCTGCCTGGATCCCAGATGACAACCCTTCCAGACCATGTACACCTGTTCATTACAGATTAACAAAACTTTAAACCCCTACAAATAGGAAATAAAGAGTACCAATTTTGGGGAATTCAAACATTAAACAAAAGCAATTTGGCCCAGGGTTTAAACCATCTCTCCCAATCCAGGACCAGCATGCTGTTCACCAGGAGTTCCTTGTCCATGGTTAATTAGCCAGGGCCCAGCTAATCTCTGGAACCATTAGCAGGATCCAGAAACAGCAGGCAGAAAATTGTTGTTGTTGTTGCTGTTTTTGTTAGGTGCCATCATACCAATTCCCACTCATTCCGATCCTATGTAAACCAGCACCAAACACTGCCTGGTCCTGCGCCATCCTCACAATCGTTGCTATGTTTGAGCCCATCATTGCAGCCACTGTGTCATTCCATCTCATCGAGGGTCTTCCTCTTTTTCACTGACCCTCTACTTTACCAAGCATGACGTCCTTCTCCAGGGACTGGTCCCTCCTGGTAACATGTCCAAAGTATGTGAGACATAGTCTCGTCATCCTTGCTTCTTAGGAGCATTCTGGTTGTACTTCTTCCAACACAGATTTGTTCATTCTTCCGGCTGTCCACAGTATATTCTACGTTCTTTGCAACACTACAATTTAAACGTGTCAATTCTTCTTCGGTCTTCCTTATTCATTGTCCAGCTTTCACATGCATATGAGGTGATTGAAAACACTATGTCTTGGGTCAGAGGCACCTTAGTCTTCAAAGTGACATCCTTGCTTTTTAACACTTTAAAGGGGTCTTTTGCAGCTGATTTGCCCAATGCAATGTGTCGTTTGATTTCTTGACTGCTGCTTCCGTGGGCATTAATTGTGGATCCAAGTAAAATGAAATCCTTGACAACTTCAATCATTTTCTGTTTATCATGATGCTGCTTATTGCTCCAGTTGTGAGGATTTTTGTCTTCTTTATGTTGATGTGTAATCCATACTGAAGGCTGTGGTCTTTGATCTTCATCAGTAAGTGCTTCAAGTCCTCTTTTCTTTCAGAAAGGAAGGTTGTGTCATCTGCATAATGCAGATTGTTAATGAGGTTGTTAATGAATCTTCTTCAGTGCAGTACCCCAGTTTCTCAAATTATTTCCTCAGCATACAGATTGAATAGGTATGGTGAAAGGATACAACCCTGACACACACCTTTCCTGATTTTAAACCATGAAGTATCCCCTTGTTCTGTTCAAATGACTGTGTCTTGGTCTATGTACAGGTTCCTCATGAGCACAATTAAGTGTTCTGGAATTCCCATTCTTCTCAATGTTATCCATAATTTGTTATGATCCACACAATCAAATGTCTTTGCATAGCTAATAAAACACAAGTAAACATCTTTCTGGTATTCTCTGCTTTCAGTCAAGATCCATCTGATATCAGCAATGATATCCCTTGTTCCACAACCTTTTCTGAATTTGCCTTGAATTTCTGCCAGCTCCCTGTCGATGGACTGCTGCAAAGTTTTTGGATTATCTTCAATGAAATTTTACTTATGTGTTATATTAATGATATTGTTTGTTAATTTCCACATTCTGTGGATAACCTTTCTCTGTAATGGGCACAAATATGGATCGTTTCCATTTGGTTGGCCAGGTAGCTGTCTTTCAAATTTCTTGGCATAGACGAGTGAGCTCTTCCAGCATTGCATCCATCTGTTGAAACATCTCAGCTAGTATTCTATCAATTCCTGGAGCCTTGTTTTTCACCAATGTCTTCAGTGCAGCTTGGACTTCTTCCTTCAGTACCATCAGTTCTTGGTCACATGCTTCCTCTTGAAACGGTTGGCCAAAAAAAAAAATTGGCCAGTGAAAACCTTCTGAGGAAGCATTGGCAAGAGCATAATTATCATTCCACACGAGCGAGAAGTTGGGAAGCTTCCCAAATGAGCACAAGAGACAGAGGGGACAGCTGAGTGTGTGAGGTCAGAGGTCTGAGGTAGTAAGAAGTGGTCCCTGCCAGGGAGTGAGGTCAGGAAGTAGAAGTAAACCCCAAATCAAGGTCAAGCATCCCACAGAGGAGAGGATCTTCCTTTTTGTGGGTCAAGCTGGTCTACTCCCAAATATCCCAAGACTGGGGTCTTTTCTCTGATTGTTCCTTTCCTTGCTTCCTCTCGAGCATGTGTGTAATAATCCATGCAAGATGAGTCGCTCTCAGTAGGACAGCCATTTAGGGTGCCAAGATGAGCTGCCGAAATAGTTTTGTGGCTGTCATCCTCCAGAAGGTGATTTTCTGACCCACTGAGAGATACTCATCTGCATGAGTGAGAGGAGCAGCCACCTTTTGAATAGGGCTTCAGAAAACCCCCAAAGCTGCCATTCCTTTGGGAAACTTCAAACTCTTCCTTCTCGATCTATGCCTTTCTTCTTTTCGATAGGAAAACGATTATGTTCTAACCTACCTGTTATGGGTTGAATTGTGTCCCCCAAAAAGATATTTTGAAGTCCTAATCCCTGGTACTTGTGACTATAACCTAGTTTAGAAATAGGATCTTTAAAGATGTTATCAGTTAACTTGAGGTTATAATGGAGTAGGGTGGCTCTTAATCCCTTCCAAGTGGTGTCCTTACAAAAGAGGAAAAGAGACACAGAGGGAAGACAGTCCTGTGGAAGTGGAGTTATGCTACAGATACAAGCCAGGGAACTTCTGTGGCTTCCAGAAGCTATGAGAGACAAGAAAGAATCCTCACCTAGAGACTTTGGAGAGAATATGGCTCTTCCAAAGGCCAGTTTCATAGTCTGGTCCTGGAGAACCATTCTCCAGTAATTGTCAAAATCATGGGTGTTGATAAAATAACCACCTCGTAGCGGGCAACTGCCTTGGGCCACACTCAAGCAAGGAAGTTTCCAGGGTTTAGCTTAAGGAGTCAACAAACTTTTTCTAAAAAGATCCAGATAGTAAATATTTTCATCTTTGTGAACAAGGGGCAACGTTGAGAATAGTATGTAGGCATTTAGGTACTTAGAAGCAAAGATGGCAAGACTACGTCTCACATACTTTGGACATGTTATCAGGAGGGATCAGTCCCTAGAGAAGGACATCATGCTTGGTAAAGTAGAGGGTCAGCAAAAAAGAGGAAGACCCTCAAAGAGATGGCTTGACACAGTGGCTGCAACAATGGGCTTAAGCATAACAATGATTGTGAGGATGGCACAGGACTGGGCAGTGTTTCATTCTGTTGTACATAGGGTTGTTATTAGTTGGATCCAACTCAATGGCACCTAACAATAACAACAAACGTTCAGATATAAAAATTCTTAGCTCATGGATGGTACAAAAACAAGTGGAGGGTTAATTTGTCCCAAGGACCATTATATTAATCTCCTATGGCTGCTATGGAGGCCTGGTAGCAGAGTGGTTAAGTGCTTGGCTGCTAACAAAAAAATGTCGGCAGTATGAATCCACCAGTGCTCCTTGGAAACTCTTTGGGGGAGGTTGTACTCTGTCCTATAGGGTCACTATAAATCAGAATCAACTCAATGGCAAGAAGTTTGGTTTTGGTTTTATAGCTGCTATAACAAATCACCTCAAGCTTAGTAGCTTAAAACAACACAAATTTTATAGTTCTGGACATCAAGTGTCCAAAATGGTCTCATTTGCCTAATATCAAGATGTTGGCAGAACTGTGTGCCTCCTGGAGGCTTTGGGTGAGAATCTGCTTTCTTGCATGTTCCAGCTTCTAAAGGCCACCCGCATTCCTGGGCTTATGGCCCCTTTCCAGCCAGCAATCATGTCTTCTACCTCTACTTCCATCAACTTAACTCCTTTTCTGATTCTCCTTTTTCCCTTGTAAGGACCCTCGTGATTACATTGTACCTATTTGGATAATCCAGGATAATCTCCCATCTCAACGTCCTTAACTTTATCCCCTCTGCAAAGCCCCTTTGTAATGTAAGATAGCATATTCACAGGTTCCAGAAATGAGGATATGGACATGTCTAGGGAGCCATTATCTACCTACCACACTGTAGTTTTCCAGCCTCTGCCTTTGCTCACTGATGCTCATACAAACACCATGTGGAAGGTAAAATGAGGGAGTGTCTCAGTTATCCAGTCTAAGACAGGGGAGTCATTTTACAAATGAGAAACCTGAGACTCTAAATGATTTGTCTAATGTCTTATAGCTCATAAAAAGAATACCAGAACTCAGCCCCAGTTCTCATTCCCCCACCAACCCATCACTGTGTCATCCATTAGTTTGATATCATGTAATGAGCTCTTGGAGGGTGGGGACAACCTCTTGCTTGCAATGTCTGGCATAGCATCTGCTATGCAGAGGACTGGCCCTGACCAGGATCAACTACACTCCCCATATCTTGAGAGTGATGGAAAAGAACACTTCTGGCTGGTCTTGGCACAGCCAAGGAAGAGTTGCTACAGTGGAAAGAGCAGCTACTACCAAGCCCCATGCCAAGTAAGAAGAACAGTAAAGGAGATGTGATACTCAAAGGAGATGGAGAAAGTTCATTCTAAGGTTATTAGCCAGATGATACACTGCTTCTACATGCCAGGCAGTTTGAAGGTATTGCTTTATTTAATCTGCACAACCTCCTTATGAGGTGGTGGTGTTGCTGTTAGCTGCTGCTGAGTCAACTCTGACTCATGATGACCTTACATACAACAGAACGTAATGTTACCTGGTCCTGCAACATCCTCACAATAGCCAGCATGTTTTAGTCCATTGTTGCAACTATTATGCCAGTTCATTTCACCAAAGGTCTCCTTATACTTCACCAGACATGATGTCCTCCTCTAGCAATTGATCCTTATGGTGTGTCCAAAAGAAGGAAGTATGATAATACTCTATTATGATCTGTAGGGCTTTTACAGGTTAATTTTTGGAAGTAGATCTCCAGGCCTTTCTTCCCAGTCTTTTTCAGTCTGGACGCTCCACTGAAACCTGTCCACCATGGATGACTCTTTTGGTATTTGAAATACTGGTGGCATAGATTCCAGAATCATAGCAGCATACAAACCACCACAGTATGACAAACTGAGAGATGGGTAGTGGCTTAGGTGGTGACTATTTTTTTTCTTTTCTTTTTTTTTTTTTAATTGTACTTCAGGTGAAGGCTTACAGAACAAATAGTTTCTCATGAAACAGTAGTAGACGTATTGTTTTATGACATTGGTTAACAACCCCACAACATGTCAACCCTCTCCCTTCTCGACCATTTTTTTCTTTTGGTGAAACTATACATAGCCAAAGATACACAATTTCAAAAATTTCTACTTGCAGAGTTCAGTGATATCGACTACGGTCTTCCAATTGTGCTGCTATTCTCACTTTAGATGAAAGTTTACAGAACAAAATAGTTTCTCATTTAACAGTTACTACACATATTGCCCTATGACAATCGTTAACACCACAAGACATCAACACTATCCTTACTCAGCCTTGGGTTCCCTATCACCAGCTTCCCTATCGCTTACGGCCTTCTGGCACTTGTCGCTGGACTGCTGTACCTCATTAGACCCATTTGGTTCTATGGGGCCGTCCACTCCCAGGCTGAATGGTGAACCTCAGAGATGATTTCACCACTGAGCTAAAAGGGTGTCTGGGGGCCATACTCTCGGGGTTTCTCCAGTCTCCTTTAGGACAGTATATCTGGTCTTTTCTTTGTGAGTTAGAATTTTGTTCTACATCCTTCTGCAGCTCTGTCCAGAACCCTCTGTTGTGTGATCCTGGTCAGAGCAGAAAGTGGTGGTAGCCGGGCACCATCTAGCTGTACTGGACTCAGTCTGGTGGAGGCCGTGGTAGCTGTGGTCCATTAGTCCTTCAGACTAATCTTTTCCTTGTATCCTGTTCTCTTCATTCTCCCTTGTGCCCGAAGGGATGAGACCAGTGGAGTATCTTAGATGGCTGCTCACAGGATTTTAAGACCCCAGACGCTACTCACCAAGGTAGAATGTAGAGCATTTGTCTTTATAAACTGTGTTATGCCAATTGAGCTAGATGTTCCCTGAGACCATGGTCCCAACAGCCCTCCACCCAGTAATTCAGTCCCTCAGGGAGCTTGGATGTCTCTATGGAGCTTCCATGACCTTTCCTTGTACAAATTGTGCTAGTTTCCCCTGTATTGTGTACTGTCTCATCCTTCACCCAAGAAACCACTTATCTATTGCCTATTTAGAATTCCCCCCCCCACCCCTCCCATCCCTGGTAACCAACAAAGATTGTTACATTACTTTTTCATGGGTTTTTACAATAGAGGTCTCATACAATATTTGTCCTTTTGTGATTGACTTATTTCACTCAGCATAATGTCCTCCAGTTTCATCCATGTTATGAGATGCTTCACAGATTCGTCATTGTTCTTTCTCATTGCATGGTACTCGATTGTGTATATGTACCATAGTTTGTTTATCCATTCATCTGTTGATGGGCATCTAGGTTGTTTCCATCGTTTTGCTATTTTGAACAATGCTGCCATGAACACAGGTGAGCATATGTCTATTCGAGTGACGACTCTTATTTCTCTTGGATATATTCCTAGGAGTGGGATTGCTGGATCGAATGGTATGTCTGTTTCTAGCTTTCTGAGGAAGCACCATATCATTTTCCAAAATGGTTATAGCACTTTGCATTCCCACCAGCGTGCATAAGAGTTCCAATCTCCCCGCAGCCCCTCTAACATTTGTTATTTCCAGTGTTTTTGATTCGTGCCGGTAATGCCGGGGTGAGATGGTATCTCATTGTGGTTTTAATTTGCATTTCTCTAATGGCTAGTGAATGCGAGCATTTCCTCATGTGTCTGTTGGCCATTTGAATGTCTTCTTTGGTGAAGTGTCTGTTCATTTCCTTTGCCCATTTTCTAATAGGATTATTTGTCTTTTTGTTGTAGAGGTGTTGGATTTTCTTGTAGATTATGGAGATTAGACCTTTGTCTGACTTGTACTGTCCAAAATTGTTTCCCAGTCTGTAGGTTCTCTTTTAACTCTTTTGGTGAAGTCTTTTGAAGAGCATAGGTGTTTGATTTTTAGAAGATCCAAGTTATCTAGTTTATCTGTTGGGTTTTGTGTGTTGATGTTTATGGTTTGTATCATGTTAATGCCTTGTATTAAGGCCTGAAGTGTTGGTCCTATTTTTTCTTCTATGAACTTTATAGTTTTAGGCTTTATATTCAGGTCTTTGATCTATTTTGAAGTAGTTTTTGTATACGGCGTGAGGAATGGGTCCTGTTTCATTTTTTGCAGATGGATATCCAGTTTTGCCAGCACCATTTGTTAAAAAGACTGTCTTTTCCCCATTTGATGGACTTTGGGCCCTTGTCGAAGATCAGGTGACTGTAGGTGGATGGCTTTACATCTGGGTTCTCAATTCTGTTCCGTTAGTCAATGTCTCTGTTGTTGTACCAGTACCAGGCTGTTTTGAGTACTGTAGCTGTATAGTAGGTTCTCAAGTCTGGTAGTGTGAGTCCTCCAACTTTATTCTTCTTCTTCAGTAGTGCTTTACTTATTCGGGTCTTCTTCCCTTTCCATATAAAGTTAATAATTAGTTTTTCCATCTCTTTGAAGAATGTTGTTGGTATTTGGATTGGGATTGCATTATATTTGTAAATTGCTTTGGGTAGAATTGACATTTTCACAATGTTGAGTCTGCCCATCCATGAGCATGGTATGTTTTTCCATTTATGTAGATCCCTTTGGGTTTCATGCAGTAGTGTTTTGTAGTTTTCTTTCTATAGGTCTTTTACATCCCTGGTCAGATTTATTGCTAGGTATTTTATCTTTTTAGGGGCTACTGTAAATGGTGTTGTTTTCCTGATTTCATTTTCATCGTTCTCCTTATTGGTGTATAAGAATCCAACTGATTTTTGAATGTTTATCTTGTATCCTGCTACTCTGCTGAATCTTTCCATTAGTTCCAGTAGCTTTCTCGTTGAGTCTTTAGGATTTTCTATGTATAGTATCATATCATCTGCAAACTGGGAGAGTTTAACTTCTTCATTACCAAGTTGGATGCCCTTTATTTCTTTTTCTTGCCTTATTGCTCTAGCTAGAACTTCCAGCACAATGTTAAATAGCAGTGGTGATAAAGGGCATCCTTGTCTTGTTCCTGTTTTCAAGGGGAATGTTTTCAGCTTCTCTCCATTAAGAATGATGTTGTCCATTGGTTTTGCATAGATGCCCTTTATTATGCTGAGAAATTTCCCTTCTATACCTATTTTATTGAAAATTTTTATCAGGAATGCGTGATGGACTTTGTCATATGCCTTTTCTGCATCAACTGAGATGATCATGTGATTCTTTTCTTTCCTTTTATTTTTGTGGTGGATTATATTGATTGATTTTCTAATGTTGAACCATCCATGCATACCTGGTATGAATCTTACTTGGTTGTGGTGTATTATTTTTTTTATATGATGCTGAATTCTATTGGCTTGAATTTGTTAAGAATTTTTGCATCTATATTCATGAGAGATATTGGTCTGTAATTTTCTTATCTTGTGATGCCTTTGCCTGTTTTTGGTATCAGCATTACGCTGGCTTCATAGAATGAATTTGGAAGTGTTGCTTCCTTTTCTATGCTCTGAAATAACTTGAGTAGTACTGGTACAAGCTCTTCTGTAAATGCTTTGTAGAATTCTCCAGTGAAGCCATCTGGGCCAGGGCTTTTTTTGGTTGGGATTTATTTTTATTACCTTTTCAATCTCTTCTCTTGTTATGGGTCTTATCAGATTTTCAACATCACTTTGTTGTAGTTTGGGTAGGCCGTGTGTTTCTAAATATTTATCCATTTCCTCTAGGTTTTCAAATTTGTTGGAGTATAGTTTTTCATAATATTCTGTTACAATCCTGTTTATTTCTGTTGGGTCAGTTGTAATGTCCCCCATTTCATTTCTTATTTGGGTTATTTGTGTCCTCTCCTGTTTTTCTTTTGTCATTCTGGCCAGTGGTTTGTCGATTTTGTTGATTCTTTCAAAGAAACAACTTTTGGTTTTGTTGATTCTTTCTATTGTTTTTCTGTTCTCTATTTCATTTATTTCTGCTGTGATCTTTACTATTTCCTTTCTTCCGGTGGTTGTGGGCTTTTTTTGATGTTCTCTTCTATTTGTTTGAGTTCTGTAGTTAATGTTTTGATTTTGTCCCTTTCTTCTTTTTTGATGTGTGCATCTATTGCTATAAATTGTCCTCTGAGGACTGCCTTTGCTGTGTCCCAAAGGTTTTGGTATGATGTGTTTTCATTCTCATTTGATTCTAGTAGTTTTTTGATTCCATCTCTGATTTCTTC
Source organism: Dugong dugon (assembly GCA_030035585.1). Taxonomy (NCBI): domain Eukaryota; kingdom Metazoa; phylum Chordata; class Mammalia; order Sirenia; family Dugongidae; genus Dugong; species Dugong dugon. The sequence goes on from CM057462.1 coordinate 28,622,878, forward strand.
TATTACCCACTGATGTGTAAGCAGGGTAATACTCAGTTTCCATATAGTTGATTTTTTTTTTCCTTACTCTTTTTATTGTTAATTTCTGCCTTGATGGCATTGTGGTCAGAGAAGATACTTTGAATTATCTCAACGTTTTGGAACTTGTTGAGGATTGCTCTTGGCCTAAGATGTGGTCTATTCTGGAGAACGTTCCATGTGCATTGGAAAAGAATGTGTACTTCACAGCGGTTGGATGGAGTGTTCTATATATGTCTATGAGGTCAAGTTGGCTTATTGTGCCCTTTAGGTCTACTGTATCTTTGCTGAGTTTCTTCTTAGTTGTTCTGTCCTTTCCTGAGACTGGTGTGTTGAAATCTCCTACTATTACTGTGGAACTGTCAGTTTCTCTTTTCAGTGTTGTTAGAGTTTGTTTTATGTATTTTGGAGCCCTGTCATTGGGTGCGCAGATGTTTATTATGGTTATGTCTTCATGGTGGATCATCCCCTTAATCATTATATAGCATCCTTCTTTGTCTTTTATGGTGGATTTTCTTTTAAATTCTATTTTATCTGAGATTAGTATTGCCACTCCTGCTCGTTTTTGGTAGTTTTAGCTTGATGTATTTTTTCCAACATTTTACTTTTAATAAATTCACATCTTTGTTTCTAAGGTGTATCTCTTGTAGACAGCATATTGATGGATCCTGTTTTCTTATCCGTTCTGTCATTCTCCGTCTCTTTATGGGTGCATTGAGTCCATTTACATTCAGTGTAATTATTGATAAATGTGAGTTTGTTGCTGTCATTTTGTAGTGCTTTTTTCTGTGTTGCTGATGTTTTCATCTTTCTTCTTACTCTCTTGTGCTGAGTTACATTTGTTTGTGGATTTTTTTTTTTCATTTCTTTTGTTTTTGCTGAGACATTGTTTTTCCTCTTTATTTTTATGAGTATGTTTGTTAAGTTTCTTTGTGGCTACCATGAATTTTACCATTATCTTTCTAAGTTTGAAGCAGTCTATCATTACTTGATATCGCCTTGCCTTCCTCTCCATTAGAAGGTTCTATACCTATGCCATTTATTCTCTCTTTTATTCTTTTGATGTTGTTGTCATTTACTGATTAACTGCTCTGATTCCCTGTTGTATTTCTTTTGGTTTTGGATAGTCCTTGAGAGTTCTTTTCCTAGATTGGTATCTGGCTGGTATGATCCTGCATCCTAGATTCTGCCTGTGAGCTGAAGTTGTTTGTTCTCAGATTGAAGAACTCCCTTTAATAATTCTTGTAAGTTTGGTTTGGCTTTTACATATTCTCTTTATTTCTGTTTATCTGGAAATGATGTAATTTCACCACTGTATGTGAACAAGAGTTTTGCAGGATATATTATTCTTGGCTGGCATTTTTTTTCTTTCAAGATTTTACATATGTCATCTCATTGCCTTCTTGCCTGCATGGTTTCTGCTGAATAATCTGAGCTTAGTCTTATTGTTTCTCTGCTGAACGTGACTTCTTGTTTTTCACGAGCTGCTCTCAGGATTCTTTGTTTGTCTTTGGTTTTGGCGAGTGTGATTATGATATACCTTGGTGATTTTCTTTTGGGGGTCTATGCGATATTGGGTTCGTTGAGCTTCTTGGAAGGCCAGCTTTTCATCTTTCATGGTATTGGGGGAGTTCTCTCTGAGAAGTCCTTCAATGATCCTCTCTGTGTTTTCTGTTTTCTCCCCCTGTTCTGGAGCTCCAGTCACTCAAAAATTTTTGCTTTTGATTGTATCCCACATAACTCTCAGGGTTTCTTCATTTTTCTTTGTTCTTTTTACTGAGTTTTCCTGAAACAGAGTTGTATCCAAGTGTTTGTCTTCAATTCCACTGATCTTGTCTTCCACCATTTCAAATCTGCTTCTCAGCCCTTCTATGACACTGTCCTTTTCTGAAATCTTGTTGTTTATTTTTTGGATTTCTAATTGTTGTCTTTGCATAATTTCTAGTTGTGAATTTATTTTGGCATTTTGTTCCTACATTTTTTTCCTTTATTTTTCCAATTTTTTGTCTGTATTTTCCATGAATTTGTCTATTTTTTCCTCTTTTTTGTCTGCTTTTTGCTTCAGCTCTTGCATAATCCTGAGTATTAGAGATTTGAATTCCCTATCATGTAGTTCTAGTGTCTTTTTTTCCACTGGAAAGTCATCTGGTGTTTTATTTTGGACACCTACTGGAAGCATTATGTCCTGTTTTTGTAAATGTTTTGATATTGTCTGCTATCTTCTAGACATTCAGTAGTTATTTTTCTCGTTTATTGATTGTAGATTTTTTTTGTTTCTTCCCTGTTTTTTTAAATTTGGCTATGTCTGAGCAGGCGGGCTGTGTGTTCTTTGTTGTTTGCTCATCTGGGGGCGCAATACTTTTCACCTCCTTCTTCAATTGGCAGAGTCAGTCACTCAGATATGGTATGATAGGGCAGGTGTAGCTGAAGAGGAGTTACTGGGATGTGTTGTTTGTGGCACTTACTACAGCTAACAGGATGGGTTGGTAATCAGTGCAGGTCAGGTTCCAGGAGGCTGTGCCCATGCTGCTTGGTGGTGTGATGTTAAGTGCATGGTGCAGGTAGGCAGGATGTAGTGGGGAGATAGTTATGTGTGGAGCTAAGATGGATATGGGAGAGAGGAGAGAGGAACAGGAACAAAAACATACAAACAAAAAAGAATGCTAGTGGAGCCTACCATTGGAGTGGAGAGATGAGAGACTATGAAATGGAGAAAAACAAAAAGGGGAAGAGAGAAACAATAATAGAAAAAAAGAATTAATAAATAAAAATCAAAAAGGTTAAAGAACAGCAAAGTTCCCAGGGATCCCACCGGTGAGGCTATTAGGTCTGGGGAAGCTGTTCTCAAGTTTTGCAGTACAGCCTGGCTAGAAGGCATTGAGGTATACAATGCCAGGTATTCAGAGAACATAAAGAGAAGGAAGATATAGAGAGACGAGAAACTGAGTAATGAAGAAAGACAAAAAGGGAAAAGAGGGAAAAGAAAACAAAACAAAGTTTAAAAAAAGAGAGAAGAAGAACAAGAAAAGCCCCCAAAAAAACAGGAAAAAAAAATCCAACAAAAAAAGAAATGCCTTCAGGGATCCCTCTGCACATCTGTGCAAGCCGAGGGCGTAGTTTCCAAACCACACAGCACTGCCTGGCCAGAACGGGCTCCCAACTCAAGAAAAGGAAAAGAAAATAAACAAACAATTCAAAACAAACAAATGAACTAAAGCCCCGGGATCCCACCAGCGCGGCAGCCCAGACCAGAAAGCAGCTCGACACTTGAACGGAGCTCCACAGCCCCTCAAGAAGAAGCAAAGATGGCCCACGGAGCCAGGTATTTGAGCGAAAGAAAGGGAGGTGTTGAGAGGTAAGGAACTAATCAAAAGAAGCAGAAAAAAAGCAACACTAGCAGCCAACAAATGGCACTCAGAGAGCCAGCTAGTGTAGGCTGGTGGAATCCAAGCAGCCAGGGTTTCCCAGACAAAAGACTGTGTCCACGGGAAGCAGAAGAAACCAAGTGTGGTTGAAGAAGGGTAGGGGGTGGGAAAGCGTATTTCACAAATTACCAGAGCTCTGTAGTCCCTCAGGAAGAAGCAAAGATGGCGCACGTAGCCAGGCATTTGAGCAAAAGGAGGGGGAGGTGGTGAAAGGTAAGGAAGAATTCAAAAGAAGTGGAAAAAACCAACACCAGCAGCCAACAAATGGCACTCAGAGAGCCGGCCCATTTGGGTGGGTGGAATCCAAACAGCCAGTGCTTGCCAGATAAGAGATTGTGGCCACGGGAAGCAGAGGAAGCCGAGTTGGGGTGAAGAAGGGTGGGGGGTGGTAAAGCATATATCGCAAATTACTGGTTGTTTTTTCTCCAGCTGGAAGCTCCATGAAGCTGCTTTCTTGTACCCCCTCTTTGCTGGTCTCCGATAGGCATCCAAGATGGCCAATCCGTGCTGTATTAGCTGATAGGGGACCTCTGCATGAATCTCTCCTTGCTCTCCATTCTGTCAGTTTTCTCACTCCATTTGGTGGTTGGCTGAATTCTTTATCTCTTCATTTGATGTTTTAGGGTTTCTTGATTGTTGTTTTCTCTGTTTGGCTTAGTTTTTCAGATCTTTGCTGTGGAGGGACGGTGTGGTGCTTTTGCCTAGAGTGCCATTTTGCTGGAAGTCAAGTGGTGACTATTTTTAAATCCACATATTACTTATGAGAAAACAGAGGAACAGAGAAGCTAAGAAAGCTTGTCCAAGGTCAAAATATTCACCCAAAGTTTGTTGGTTCACTAAGCAGTTCTTGGGCTGTGTGTCGTGATCTGCACTGAGCACTGGGGACAAAGTGACCAAGATCCTCTTCCTTTCAAGGAGCTCACTGTCCACTTCAGTCTGTTTGTCATCTTTATATGTTTATGTCACCTGTGCTATCCATGTGTTTATGGCACCTGTGCTATGATTTAGTTAATATATTTAATTCACTATATTTTTAAAATAATTTTTATATCATTAGATAGATACATGCTATTGAATCAGCTCCAACTTATGGTTACATTATGTACAACAGAATGAAACGTTGCCAGTCCTGCATCATCCTCACAACTGTCATCATGACCATGTTTGAGTCCATCATTGCAGCTATTGTGTCAATTCACCCCTTCGTGGGTCTTCATGCCCTTGCTGGCCCTCTACTTCACTGAAGATGATGTACTCCTCCAGCTATCATTAACCAAAAAAAAAAAAAAAAAAAAAAAAAACTCACTGCTGTCAATTTGATTCCAACTCATAGTGATCCTATAGGACAGAATAAAACTGCCCCATAGGATTTCCAAAGCTATAAATCTTTATGGAAGCAGACTGTCACATCTTCTCAAGTGGAGCAGCTGGTGGGTTCCAACGGCTCATTTTTTGATTAGCAGCCAAGCACTTTAACCACTGCACCACCAGGGCTCTTTTTCAGCTATCATTACCATATAATAATTACCGTTTTCATATTAGTCAATGAAAACCAAATATTATCCAATATAGTGCTGGAAGATGAACTCCCTAGGTTGGAAGGCAACAATGGACTCAAGAATACCAGTGATTATTAGGATGGTGCAGGACTGGGCAGTATTTTATTCTGTTGTACATGAGGTCACCATGAGCTGGAATCACCTCAAAGATAACAATTACTACCATATATAAAGTAAAATATTATCACTTGACATAAATCGAAGGTAACCATAAAAATAAACACAATGAAAACAAATGACCAAGCTTTTAAAAATATTGGCCTGTGAACCACCAACAATTATCTCAGTGTACATGGACATGTGTATGTGACTATAGTGTTTATGACCACTTGTCAAAATCACAGGTTTATTTCAAAGCAAAGTGTCTACCATATAAATAGCAAAAGAGTTGTACTAACAATACCACCAGTTAACAATTCTCTCCTTCAAGCAAAGGTTAGAACTATAAAATATCAAAACCAAAATAACTCTATGCCTCCATTGGGAATAGCCTTAAAACTTCCCTTTTGTCCCCAAACTCAGGGATTAGGAACAATTTCATATTCTGGGTCCAATCTGGAAAATGTGTTTCCTTCATTTTCCCACTTTCAGCCAGAAAAGAGAGTGAGAAAAAACATCAGTTACACATGGAAAACATCTTTGAGTGTAAAGCTAATTACCTACGACTTGTACTCGAGATGCAAAAAGTGACCACTTGCTGTTCAATGGCCCATTTTATGTGCTGCTGTGGGCTGTGGGTGCTATCACCTCAGGTCTTTGAGTGTGCAGACACAAAGAGCAGGCTAGACCAGCTAGTGTTTTCTAGGCTCTACCATACTTTTAAAGCCCATAAAAGTCAGGCCAAAATGGCCGGGGAGAAAAATACCTGATTCTCTTCCTGATGAAAGCATAAATCCAACTCCTACTTTGATGTGAGCTGCCATTTGTTTCTCTCTTCAAACAGATGATCTGTGGATCTGGGGAGCCAAATACATGGCTCTGTTACATTTGTTTTCCATGTTTAAGTTAATTTAAGTGATGTTAGCTCTTCTTCTAATGATCCTGAGGAACATTCAAAGATGAGGCTCTGGATTCAAATTCAGCACAGAGAAATTATACTATGACTGGATGGATAGTCAGGATGTATGGGAATCAATAGTATTATTAAACAAAAATTTATAAATGTAGAAACTTATGCTTAATGGTCGAGAGATGTATATCAGTTAGGGTTTTCCAGAGAAACAGAACAAATAGGATAGGCTGATGGATGACAGATAATAATAGAAAGAAGGAAGAAAGATTGATGATAGATAATAGATGATAGGTTAGATAGATAGATATAGACATAGCTATAGACTTATGAGTGATTGTAAGGAATTAGCTCACTCAGATATTGGCCTGGCAAGTCCAAAATCTATAGGTCAGGTGGCAGGCTGGCAATTCTGGCATGATGTCTATGCTACAGTCTTGAGGCAGAATTCCTTCTTCTCCAGGAAAAATTTGTTTTTGCTTTTAAACAAATATTGTAAACATATTGCTGAAGGTAATCTCTTATTTACTTAAAGTCAACTGATTGTGTATGTTAATCACATCTATAAAATACTTTCACAGCAATATCCAGACAAGTGTTTGACCAACAAACTGGGCACCATACCAGCCAACCAGACACATAAAATTCACCATCAGAATCTGTATGCCAAAAAAACATACTGAAAAGGGATGCTGTGCACATAATTCTTCAGGTGCAGTGTCAAAATTTGTACCCACTAAGAAACTGAAGTAACTAAGTTGCTGTAATAACAATAAGAACACTAGCTGGTGCCTTGAAATCTAATGTCCTGTGCCATGTCTTCAAATCCAACCTGATAATGTAAGTTTCCCTCTGAATACATTCCCTAAACTCCCTGAATTATCCAAATCTCCTAATAGTTGAAATTTGCCACTGCCATCTTCAGAGCAAGCGTGAAATGAGCATGCCTGATGTGGTGGTCTGACACCAATTCTGAGCCGTCAGCTTAATCAGCAAAGTGCCGATAGATCTGTCCTCCCATTCCATTATCCACTTACACTCTCTTCAAGGTGTCACTGGATTTCTATAAAATAGTATATTCTGCATCTCCCACAGACAACTTTCAGCCATTTGAATCAAGTGAGAGTTGAATTTTTAGCAAGCCAAGCATAGTGCCAGAGACAAACAATGTTTACACATCTCCAACTAGTTGAGTAAAACTGGAGAGCTCACTATGCCAGCCACGGAACTCCAGAAGGATGCTGATGAGGCATCTGGACCAATGATGAAGGTTTTCATTTGTGGCTGAAGCAATGACACAGCCTTGCCTTGAGAATCCAGTGGGGGTCAAAATCCATTCATTCAAATATTTTTTGAGTGCCAATTTACGCCACTCAATATGTGAGAAACAAAATATATGATTAAGGTAATAATTAGTATCATTATTACACCCACTCCTTACTTATCAACACGATTAAGTTCCAAACCCCAGTCATTATGCAAAAATCAACTTTATACAAAAAAGAAGGATGACCACATCAGATCACAAAATGGAGGATAACTACATCATTACATAACTGCCAAACCACCGAGAATCATGGCCCAGCCAAGCTGACACATAAAAGTAACTATCACAGCCAGTGTTACTCTTGTCTCGCACCTCAGCATTCATTGCTGCCAGGCGTACGGCATTAATGCACAAAATAGCAGATTTTTTTTTTACTATTGTTGTAAATGCAAAACGTCGAGTAATGAGACAGTTGATAAGTGAGGAGCGAGTATACATTAATAGCAGCTTATACTGACAGCTAAGTATATGTAAGGTCCCTGGGTGGTAGGAATGGTTTGTGCTGAACTACAAACCTAAGGAGGAGCCCTGGTGGTGCAGTGGTTAAAGCGCTTGGCTGCTAACCAAAAGCTCAGTGGTTCAAACCCACCAGCCATGGGAGAGAGATATGGCAATCTGCTTCTGTAAAGACAACAGCCAAGAAAACCCTATAAAGTAGTTCTATTCTGTAACACATGGGGTTGCCACAAGTTGGAATCGACTAGGCGACAACAAGTTTAACTATGTGCCAGATGCTCTACTAAGAACTCTGCATGTATCATTTAATCCCCAAAACAACTCCAGGAGGTTGTTCTGTTACTATCCCAGTTTTATTGGTGAGGAAACTGAGGCACAGATAAATTAAATCACTTACCCAAGGTCATAATCTGTAAAAGGCCAAATCAAAATCAGGACTCAGGCAGCCTGACTTCCAGAGCCCATGCTCACCGCAGACCACAACCTGTATGAGAAAGGCAAGGACCCTGTCTTTCAGCCATTGGTATTCTGAACTGGGGGAGAAGACACATACAACGACATGGTTGAAAGCCAATATGATGAGACTACTGCTTCTGGCAGAAGAAAAAAAAAATAACAGAGACAGGATTTAACACGTCCATGATGACAAAAAAAAAAAAAAAAAACTGGACAAAAGGTATGACACACTGGTTTTCAAGACGCCAGACATTAGGCAGTGATGGACACCGACCCCAGACTGCTGGTAAATAAGGCAGCTTTAAGTAAAGGAGATTGCCTTAATAATGTGTGTGGGTCCTATCTAATTAGTTGAAGAACTGGAGAACAAAAACTGAGATCTCCTGGAGTAGGAGAAATTCTGCTCAAAACTGCAGCATTAAATCATGCCTCTGTTCCAAATCTACAAGCCTACCCTAAAGGTATTAGACTTGCCAGCCCCAAAATCACGTGAGCCAATTCCTTGAAATAAATCAATAAGTCTCTTTCTCTCCCTATATATATATATATATATATACCTATCTTTTTATCTATCTGTACATAGGTAAGTATAAATGTATGTTTATGTGTATTGGTTCTGTTTTTCTGGAGAGCTCTTACTAATATAGCACTTACATTACAAAGAAAAAATAAATAAAACAAACTCGTTGCCAATGAGTTATTTCCAACTCATAGAGACCGTATAGGACAGAGTAGAACTGCCCTATAGGGTTTCCAAGGAGTGGCTGGTGGATTCAAACTGCCGGTCTTTTGGTTAGCAGCCTGAGCTCTTAAATCCTGCACCACCAGAGCTTCATATTAGAAAACAGAAAGGTCAAAACACAAGAACAACGACCTTAGCTTCACCATTTTGAGAAATGGATGGTGGTGTCTGCAACTGAGGTTTAAGAACACAGGAAGAGGAGGAGGCTTATAGATGAAACACACAGAGTTACCTGTAGGACATCACGGTAGTTACAGGAATGTGATGTTATATGATTCTAAATCTAGGGAAAGCTGTAGGCTAGATGTGTGGATCATCAGGACCAAGGAAGTAGTTGAATGACTAGAGTAAGTGAGATAACTCAGTGAGAATAAATAGTGTGAGAAGAGTAGTTAGCCAAGAATTAAACCTCAGGGAGTACCAATGGTTGAGGGGCAGAAGGAAAACTGGGAACAATGAAATGGACGGAGAAGGAAGGGTCAGAAGCAAGGTAAACAGAAGAGAGGGCAGAGTAATGGAGAAGAGAGTTTCAAGACTGAGGGAGAGACTGATGGCGTCAAATGCAGCAAAAGATCCACTGTGAAAGAGGTCACAGGTCTACTTCATCTGGTGATAGGAAGCTGTCTGCAATCTCATTAAGAGTGTCTCAGTAGAGTACAAAGAAGTGAAAGCCATCCAAGGAGCTAATGGGAAGCCAGGAAGTGGAAATAGTGAATATAGCATTCTTTTGAGAAGTTCAGATAAACAAGGAGGAGAAAAATCATTACCTCAAGTAGAAATTGGGAGCCAGGGGTGATTTTCAGAATGGGAAACACTTCAGCATGTTTATAGGAAAGGTGGCAAGATCCACTAGAGAGGGAATGAAAATGATAATAAAGACGGGGGGTAAATGACTGATAAGTAACATTCTGGAAAAAAAAAATATTGTACAGGCAGTAAAGAGCATAGATGGATTGGTAGGCCTTGGCCAGAAAGAGCCATACATTGTCCTTGAAGATGGAGGGTTGCTGATGGCTTGGAGATTGCAGACTGGGAGAAAATTCTCAGCAGTTAACACTTAAGTCAGTCTTGTCACTATGCTTTGATGGAGAAACATCAAAAATTATATTTTAAGATTGGCATTCTCAATTTCTCAAAGGAAATTGACTACACAGAAAAAATTCTTGGCTGTGACCTTGGACAGCTTTATATATATATATATGTAATGTCTTTTATGGGTATATCTGTAAGAATACCAGAAAGATGTTTACCAGTGTTTTATTGACTATGAAAAGGCATTTGATTGTTTGGATCATAACAAAATTATGGATAACATTGCGAAGAATGGGAATTCCAGAACACTTTAATTGTACTCATGAGGAACCTATCCACAGATCAAGAGGAAGTCATTCAAGCAGAACAGGGGAATACTATGTGGCTTAAAGTCAGGAAAGTTGTGTGTCAGGGTTGTATCCTTTCAGCATACTTATTCAATCTGTATGCTGAGCAAATAATCCAAGAAACTGGACTACATGAAGAAGAACATGGCATCAGGATTGGAGGAAGACTCATTAACAACCTACGTGTTATACAGACAACACAACCTTGCTCGCTAAAAGTGAAGAGGACTAGAAGCACTTACCGATGAAGATCAAAGACACAGCCTTCAGTATATGGATTACACCTCAGCATAAAGAAAACAAAAATCCTCACAACTGGACCAATAAGCAACATCACGATAAAGAGAGAAAACATTGAAGTTGTCAAGGATTTCATTTTATCTGGATCCACAGTCAATGCCCATGGAAGCAGAAGTCAATAAATCAAAAGTTGCGTGGCATTGGGCCAATCAGCTGCAAAAGACCTCTTCAAAGTGAGGAAAAGCAAAGATGTCACCTTGAAGACTAAAGTAGCCTGACTCAGCCATGGTGTTTTCAATAGCCTCATATGCATGTGAAAGCTGGGCAATGAATGAGGAAGACTGAAGAAGAATTGACGCCTTTGTTTTTGTTTTTTCTTTTCTTTTCTATTGTATTTTAGATGAAGGTTTACAGAACAAACTAGTTTCTCATTAAACAGTTAGTACACATATTGTTTTATGGCATTGTTTAACAACCCCATGACATGTCAACACTCTCCCTTCTCAACCTTGGGTTCCCTATTACCAGCTTTCCTGTCGCTTCCTGCCTTCTAGTCCTTGCCCCTGGGTGCCCCTTTAGTCTTGTTTTGTCCTATGGGCCTGTCTAATTTTTGACTAAAAGATGAATCTCAGGAGTGACTTCATTACTGAGCTAAAAGTGTGTCCAGGGGCCATACTCTCAGGGTTTCTCCAATCTCTGTCAGGCCAGTTAATCTGGTCTTTTTTTGAGTTAGTATTTTGTTCTACATTTTTCTCCAGCTCTGTCTGGGACTCTCTATTTGTGATACCTCTCAGAGCAGTCAGTGGTGGTAACCAGGCACCACCTAGTTGTACTGGACTCAGTCTGGTAAAGGCCGTGGTAGTTGTGGTCTATTAGACCTTTGAACTGATCTTTCCCTTGTGCATTTAGTTTTTCTTTATTTTCCGTTGCTCCTGAAGGGGTGAGACCAGTGGAGTATTTTAGATGACTGCTCATAGACTTTTAAGACCCCAGACTTTACTTACCAAAGTAGAATGTAGAACATTTTCTTTATAAACTATGTTATGGCAATTGAGCTAGATGTTCCCTGAGACCATAGTCCCCACAGCCCTCAGTCCAGTAATTCAGTCCCTCAGTGAGTTTAGATTTGTCCATGGAGCTTCCGTGACCTTACCCTGAACAAGGTGTACTGGCTTCCCCGGTATTGTGTACTGTCTTACCCTTCACAAAAGTTACCACTTATCTATTGTCTGTGTAATGTTTCTCCAGTCCCATCATTCCCCACCCTCATAACCATCAAGATTGTTTCATTTTGTGTGTAAACCTATTCATGAGTTTTTATAGTAGTGGCCTCATACAATATTTCTCTTTTTGTGATTGACTTATTTCACTCAGCATAATGCCCTCCAGATTCATCCATGTTGTGAGATGCTTCACAGTTTCATACTATTCCATTGTATGTACCATAGTTTATTTATCCATTCATCTGTTGATGGGCATCTAGGTTGTTTCCATTTTTTGCTACTGTGAACAGTGTTTCAGTGAACATGGGTGTGCATATGTCTATTTGTGTGATGGCTCTTCTTTCTCTAGAATATATTCCTAGGAGTGGGACTGCTGTAGCATATGGTATTTCTATTTCTAGCTTTCTAAAGAAGCACCATATTGTTTTCCAAATGGTTGTACAATTTTGCATTCTCACCAGCAGTGCATAAGTGTTCCAATCTCCCTGTAGCTTCTCCAACATTTGTTACTTTTTGTTTTGATTTGTGCCAGTAATGCCGGGGTGAGATGGTATCACATTGTGGTTTTGATTTGCATTTCTGTAATGACTAGTGATCTCGAGAATTTCCTCACGTGTCTGTTAGCCTCTTGAATGTCTTCTTTGGTGAAGTGTCTGTTCATTTCCTTTGCCCATTTTTGAATTGGATTATTTGTCTTTTTGTTGTAAACGTGTTGGATTTTCTTGTAGATTTTATAGGTTAGAACTTTGTTGGATTTGTAATAGCCAAAAATTTTTTCCCAGTCTGTAGGTTCTCTTTTTACTCTTTTCATGAAGCCTTTTGAAGAGCATAAGTGTTGAATTTTTAGCAGATCCCAGTTATTTAGCTTATCTTCTGGAGTTTGTATGTTGTTAGTTATGGTTTGTATCCTGTTAATGCCATGTATTAGGGTCTGTAGCATTGGTCCTAACTTCTCTTCTGTGATCTTTATAGTTTTTGGTTTTATATTTAGGTCTTTGATCCATTTTGAATTAGTTTTTGTGTACGGTGTGAGGTATGTGTCCTGTTTCATTTTTTTGCAGATGGACATCCAGTTTTGCCAGCACCATTTGTTAAAAGGACCATCTTTCCTCATCTGATGGACTTTGGGACCTTGTCAAAGATCAGGTGACCATAGGTGGATAGATTTACATCTGGGTTCTCAACTTTGTTCCATTGGTCAATGTATCTGTCATTGTAGTGGTACCAGGCTGTTTTGACTACCATAGCTATACAGTAGGCTCTGAAGTTAGGTAGTGCGAGTCCTCCTACTTTATTGTTCTTCTTCAATATTTCTTTACTTATCTGTTGCTTCTTCCCTTTCCATATAAAGTTAATTGTTTTTTGTTTTTTTGTTTTCATCTCTTTAAAGAATGTTGTTGGTATATGGATTGAGATTGCATTGTGTTTGTATATTTCTTTGGGTAGAATTGTCATTTTCACAATGTTGAGTCTACCTATCTATGAGCATGGTATGTTTTTCCATTTATGTAGATCTCTTTTGGTTTCTTGCAGTAGTGTTTTGTAGTTTTCTTCATATAAGTCTTTTACATCCATGGTTAGATTTATTCTTAAGTATTTTAATTTTTAGAGGCTATTATAAATGATTTTTTTTTCTGATTTCCTTTTCATCATTCTCTTTATTGGTGTTTAGGAATCCAATGGATTTTTGTATGTTTATCTTGTATACTGCTACTCTGCTGAATCTTTCTGTTAGTTCCAGCGGTTTTCTCATGGAGTCTTTTGGGTGTTCTGTATATAGTATTATATCATCTGCAAATGGGGACAGTTTTAATTCTTCGTTATCAATTTGGATGCCCTTTACTTCTTTTTCTTGCCTTATTGCTCTAGCTAGGACTTCCAGCACAATGTTAAATAGGAGTGGTGATAAAAGACAACCCTGTCTTGTTCCTCTTCTCAAGGGGAATGTTTTCCACCTCTCTCCATTAAGTATGATGCTGGCTATTGGTTTTGTATAGATGTTCTTTATTATGTTGAGGAATTTCTCTTCTATATCTATTTTACTGAAAGTTTTTGTCAGGAATGGGTGTTGGAGTTTGTCGAATGACTTTTCTGCATTGATTGAGATGATCGTGTGATTCTTTTATTTATTTGGTGGATTATATTGATTGATATTCTAATGTTGAGCCACCCTTGCATACTGATATGAATCCTACTTGGTCGTGGTATATTATTTTTTTCATATGATGCTGAATTCTATTGGCTAGAATTTTCTTGAGAATTTTTTCATCTATATTAATGAGAGATATTGGTCTGTAATTTTCCTTTTTTATGATGTCTTTGCCTGGTTTTGGTATCGGTTATGCTGGCTTCATAGAATGAATTTGGAAGTATCCTTTCCTTTTCTATGTTCTGAAATAGTTTGAGTAGTACTAGTGTAAGCTTTTCTTTGAATGTTCTGTAGAATTCTCCAGTGAAGCCATCTGGGCCAGGGCTTTTTTCTGTTGGGAGTTATTTTTTTTTTTTTTTATTTTTTTTACCTTTTCAATCTCTTCTCTTGTTATGTGTATTGTCATATTTTCAACATCAATTTGTGATGGTTTGGGTAGTAATGTGTTTCTAGAAATTTGTCCATTTCCTCTAGATTTTCAAATTTGTTGGAGTATACTTTTTCATAATACTCTGTAATGATCCTTTTTATTTCAGTTGGACCTGTTGTAATGTTCCCCATTTCTTTTCTTATTTGGGTTATCTGTGTCCTCTCCTGTTTTTCTTTTGTCAGTTTTGCTAGTGATTTGTCAATTTTTTTGATCCTTTCAAAGAACCAACTTTTGGTTTTGTTGATTCTTTCTATTGTTTTTCTATTCTCTTTTTTGTTTATTTCTGCTCTGATCTTTATTATTTCCTTTCTTCTGGTGGCTGTAGGCTTCTTTTGCTGTTCTCTTTCTATTTGTTTGAGGTGTGTAGCTAATGTTTTGATTTTGTCCCTTTCTTCTTTTTTGATAAGTGCATCTATTGCTATAAATTGACCTCTGATCACTGCCTCTGTTGTGTCCCAAAGGTTTTGGTATGATGTGTTTTCATTCTCATTTGATTCTAGGAATTTTTGATTCCATCTTTGATTTCTTCTATCACCCAGTCGTTTTTAAGCAAGGTGTTATTTAGTTTCCATGTAATTGGTTTTTTTTCCTTACTCTTCCTGTTGTTAATTTCTACTTTGATAGCATTGGGATCAGAGAATATACTTTTTATTATCTCAGTGTTTTTGATTTTGTTGAAGTTTGCTTTGTGGCCTAAGATGTGGTCTTCTCTGGAGAACGTTCCAGTTGCATTGGAAAAGAATGTGTACTTTTCAGATGTTGGGTGGAATGTTCTATATATATGTATGAGTTCAAGTTGGCTGATTGTAGCCTTTAGATCTTCTGTATCTTTGTTGAGTTTCTTTCTAGATATTCTGTCCTTTATCTAGAGTGGTGTGTTAAAGTCTCCTACTATTATTGTGGAACTGTCAATTTCTCTTTTCAGTGCTGTGAGAGTTTGTTTTATGTATTTTGGAGCCCTGTCATTGGATGCATAGTTATTTATTATGGTTATATCTTCATGATAGATAGTCCCTTTAATCATAATATAGTGCAGTTCTTTGTCTTTTATGGTGGATTTTGTTTTAAAGTCTATTTTATCTGAGATTAGTAATGCCACTCCTGCTCTTTTTTGGTGGCAAACAGCTTTATATTTTTTCTATCCTTTGATTTTTAATAAATTTATGTCTTTGTTTCTAAGTTGTGTCTCTTTTAGATAGCATATTGATAGATCCTGTTTTTTTTTAATCCATTCTGTCACTCTCTGTCTCTTTATGGGTGCATTTAGGCTATTTATGTTCAGTGTAATTATTGCTAGGTGTGAGTTTGTTGGTGTCATTTTGTAGTGCTTTTTTTACTTTGGTGCTGAAGATTTCTTTGTTCTTCTTACTCTCCTGTGCTGAATTCCTTTTGTGTGTGGATTTTTTTATTTCTTTTGTTTTTGTAGATTTTGTTTTTAATGAGACTTTATATTTTTATTCTTTATTTTGATGAGTAGGTTTGTTAAATTTCTTTGTGGTTATCTTGAAATTTACCCTTGTCTTCCTAGGTTTGAACCAGTTTATTATTACTTGGTATCACCTTGCCTTCCTCTCCACTAGAAAATTCTATACCTACACCATTTATTCTCTCTTTTATTGTTCTGATGTTGTTGTCATTTACAGATTAACCTCTCCAGTTCCCTGTTGTAAATCTTTTGGATTTAAATAGTCCTCAAGAGTTCATTTCCTAGGTTGGTGTCTGGCTGGTGTGATCTTGTGTCCTAGATTCAGGCTGTTGCCTGACGTTGTTTGTTCTCAAACCGAAGGACTCCTTTTAATAATTCTTGTAAGTTTGGTTTGGTTTTTAAATATTCCCTTAATTTCTGTTTATCTGGAAATGTCCTAATTTCACCATCATATCTGAATGAGAGTTTTGCAGGATGTATTATTCTTGGCTGGCAATTTTTTTCTTTCAAGGTTTTATATATGTCATCCCATTGCCTTCTTGCCTGCATGGCTTCTGCTGAGTAATCAGAGCTTAGTCTTATTGTTTTCCTCAAGCTGCTCTCAGGATTCTTTCTTTGTGTTTGGTTTTAGCAAGTGAGATTATGATATGCCTCACCCATTGTCTTTTGGGGTCTATCTTATATGGGGTTTTTTGAACTTCTTGGATGATCAGTTTTTCATCTCTCGTGATATTAGGGAAGTTTTCTTCAGCAATTTTTCAATGATCTTCTTTGTGTTTTCCATTTTCTCCCCCTGTTCTGGAACACCGATCACTCGAAAGGTTTTGCTTTTGATTGTATCCCACATAATTCTCAGGTTTTCTTTATTTTTCTTTGTTCTTTTTTCTGATTTTTCCTCAAAGTTGTATCCAAGTATTTGTCTTCATTTTCTCTGATCCTGTCTTCCATTGTTTCAAACCTGCTCCTCAGCCCTTGTATGAAACTGTTCATTTCTGAAATCTTGTTGTTTATCTTTTGGATTTCTAATTGTTGTTTTTGTATGATTTCTAGTTTTAAATTTATTTTGGCATTTTGTTCCTGTATTATTTTCCTGAATTCTTCCATTTTTTTGGTCAGTATTTTCCATGAATTTGTCCACCTTTTCCATAAATTTGTCTAATTTTTCATTTTTGTCTACTTTTTGCTTCAACTCTTGGATTGCTCTGAATATTAGAGATTTGAATTCCCTATCAGGTAATTCTAGTGCCTTTTCTTCTACTGGAAAGTCTTTTGGTGTTTTATTTTGTATGCCTACTGGAACCATCCTGCCCTGTTTTTTTTAATATGTTTTGATATTATCTGCTGTTTGGGGCATTCAGTAGTTATTTTCTTTGTTTATTGATTGTAGATTTGTTTCATCCTCCTTTGTTGTTTTATTTGGTTATGTCTGAGCAGGCAGGCTATGCATTCTTTGTTGTTTATCTGTGGGCATGATATTTTTCACCTCGTTGTCCAATGGGCAGGGCCAGTCACTCAGCTGTGGTGCAACAGGGCATGTCCAGCAGAAGTAGAGGGACTGGGATGGGTTGTTTGTGGCATGTACAGGGATCAACAAGGTCAGCTGGGGGTCAGCACAAGGCAGGTTCCAGTGGGCCATGCCTGTGCTGCTCTGGAGTACAATGTTCAGCACACAGTGCAGATAGGCAGGAGAGAGGGGAGCCGGGAGGTTGTGATGTGTGGAGCTAGGCTGGGTATGGAAAAGATGAGAGAGAGGAGAGAGAAAAAGGAGCAAAAAAAAAAAAAAGTGTTGAGAGAGCCTCCTGTTGGAGTGGAGAGTCAAGAAACTGAGAAATGAAAAAAAATAAAACGGGGGAATAAAAAGAAAAATAAATTAAAAAAAAAAAAAAAGCCCCCAGGGAACCGACCTGCACAGCTGCTCAGACCAGGGAAGTGGTTCCCAAGCCACACAGTACAGCCCATCTAGAAGGGGTGGAGATGACACACAGCACCAGGTATTCAAGAGACAGGAATAGAAGGTAAGTAGAAATAGATGAGAAACTGAGAAATGAAGAAAAATAAAAAGGAAAAAAGAATGAGAAAACAAACAAACAAAAAAAGCACCCAGGGATCCAACCAGCATGGTGGCAGGAACCAGGGAAGAAGTTTCCCAGCTGAGTGGTGCTTCACAGAGTCAGGTATTCGAGAGAAAGGGGACAGAGGCGGCGAGAGGCAGGGAACAAACCAAAAAAGACCAAAAAAAGCAACAAAACAATGGCACTGAAGAAGCCAGCCAGTGTGGGGGCAAATCCATGTGGCACAGAGCTGGCACCTCCCATGTGGAAGTTGCAGCCCCCTGGGAAGCAGCAGCTCAGCCTGCTGGGAAGCAGCAAATTGGCCCACTGGGAAGTGGCAAAGGCAGAGAAGGGGGAGGCAGGGTGAGGGATGAGAAAGCATGTATTGCTGGTTACTGGGTGTTCTGTCTCTTCCTGGCAGCTCCGTGAATCTGCTTTCCCATACTCCGTGTCCACCAGTCTCCGACAAGAGTCCAAGATGGTGGATCCATACTGCTGTAGCTGATAAGGCACCTCCGCTCATAACTCTCCTCAATCTCTGTTCTCTGTCAGTTTTTTATTCCATTTGGTGCTTGGTTGAGTTCTTTATCTCTTCATTTGACGATTAGGGTTCCAGGATTGACATTTGTCTCTGTTTTACTCGGTTTTTCAGGTCTTTGCTGTGGTGGGACAGCATGGTGCTTCTGTCTATAGCACCATGTTGGCTCCTCCTCAAGAACTGACACCTTTGAATTGTGGTATTGGCAAAGAATATAGAATATACCACGGAGTGCCAAAAGAATGAATAAATCTGTCTTGGAAGAAATACAGCCAGAACGCCCCTTAGAAGCAAGGGTGGCAAGACTATGTCTCACATACTTTGGACATGTTATCAGGACAGCTCAGTCCCTAGAGAAGGACATCATGCTTGGTAAAGTGGAGGGTCATCGAAAAAGAGGAAGACCCTCACCAAGATGGACTGACACAGTGGCTACAACAGTGGGCTCAAGCATAACAAGGATTGTGAGGATGACACAGGACCAGGCAGTGTTTCATTCTGTTTTACACAGAGTCGC
Source organism: Dugong dugon (assembly GCA_030035585.1). Taxonomy (NCBI): domain Eukaryota; kingdom Metazoa; phylum Chordata; class Mammalia; order Sirenia; family Dugongidae; genus Dugong; species Dugong dugon. The sequence goes on from CM057462.1 coordinate 28,641,823, forward strand.
TATGAGTGAGAACCAACTCGACGGCACCTAATAACAATGGGTATCTTCATGTTTGGTTTAGTTTAGAGTACCTGACATATTATAAGCCCCATGCCATCATTTTGACCAACATAAAAATTGCAGTCTGGTTCCCAAGCGTGTGCCAGTTGGAAAGGTGGATGGAGGATCAAGGAAATGAGTCAGTTAGTGAGGATAAATCAAGTTGGCATTAACTATTCACTGTGAAGACTACAATGAGCTGGTAAACTTGGAAGAAATTAGTACTTTCACTAATCATTAAAAGTTGTTGTTGTTTAGTTGCCATTGAGTTGCCTCACGTGACCTTATGTATAACAGAATAAAAGTTGCCTGATCCTACACAATCTTCATGATATTTGGAATATTTGAGTGCATTGTTGTGGCATTGCATCATTTCATTTCATTGAGGGTTTTCTTCATTTTTGTTGATCCTCTACTTTACCAAACATGAAGTTCTTTTCTAGCAACTGTACTTTCCTGATGACCTGTCCAAAGTAAGTGGGCCAAAGTCTTGCAATCTTTGCTTGTAAGGAATATTCTGGTTGTATTTCTTCTAAGACTAATTTCCTTGTTCTTTTGGCAACCCACGGTATATTCAATATTCTTTACCAATGCCACAATTAGAATGCATCAATTCTTCTTCTGTCTTCTTTTTTCATTGTCTAGCTTTCTCATGCATCTGAGGCAATTGAAAAGACCACGGCTTGTGTCAGGCACACCATAGTCATCAAAGTGACTCCTTTGCTTTTTAACTCTTTAAAGAGGTCTTTTGTAGCAGATTTGCCGACTGTAATACATCCTTGGATTTCTTGACTGCTTTTCCATGAACATTTATTGTTGATCCAAGTAGAAGGAAATAATTGACAACTTCAAAGAGACATAAAAACAACAGTAAGATACCATTCTTCTTTCTAACTGGCCAAGATTCAATAAGGACAATTTATAGTATAGCAAATAAAAGTTGGCCATAGAGTAAGACTGGCTGGGTTTTAATTTTGGCTCCATCTCTTACAAGTGCATAACCTTAACTCTCTGAGTCCCAGTTTCCAACTGTATAAAAAAAGAATAATAACAGTGCTTACCTCATCTAGGGCTGATATAACACATGCAAAGCTTTTAGGACAATGCTCAGCATAGAGTAAGCATGCAATTAAAGTTAACTATGGTTATTCAAGCTTTGGTGAATTGTAAATTGGTATTAAAAAAAAAAAAAAGAAACCATTGCCTTCAAGTCAATTCCAACTCATAGTGACACTATAGGACAGAACAGAACTGCCCCATAGAGTTTCCAAAGAGTGCCGGGTAGATTTGAACTGCCGGCCCTTTGGTTAGTAGCTATAGTACTTAACCACTATGTCACCAGAGTTTCTGTAAACTGGTATAGCCCTTGTAAAAAGCTATCTGGCAATCCATATTAAGAGGTTTTAAGAAGTAATTCCCCATATAGGTATCTATCCTAAAATAGTAATAAAACAATTATTGAATGAAGAAATCATGTCTGTCATCTTCTCTGCTCTTTATCCAGTGGTTATCACAGAATCATGTTCAGAGTAAATGCATGATGAATATTTGTAGAATCCATAAACAGATTTATGTAGGAAGATGTTTATGGCAGCATTATTTATGAGCAAAACATGATGATTGGCTTTGTAAATTATGGTAATTCATATGATGGAATATTGTGCAACCATTAAAATGACACTTTGAAGAATAATAAAATTGCTAAGTATTCATAATATAATATTAAGGAAAGAAAAGCAACAACCAGGATGCAGAATTATCCATGCAGTACCATCCAAACTTTTCATACACTTGTACTTATAGAGTGGAAGGAAAGAAATCAAAATATCAGCTACACTTAACACTCGGTGGTCAGTTACAGGCAATTTATTTTGTTCTGTAAATAATTCTGTCTTAGTTTCCAAGTGCTGCTGTGACAGAAATACCACAAGTGGGTCTCTTTAACTAACAGAAATTTATTTTCTCACAGTTTAGGAGTCTAGAAGTTCGAATTCATGGCATTGACTCTTGGGGAAGGTTTTCACTCTGTTAGCTCTGGGGAAAAGTCATTGTCTGTTTTCAGCTTCTGTTCCTTGGTTCCTTGGCGATCTTCATGTGGCATGGCATCTGTCTTCCCCCATCTGTGCTTCCTTACTTCTGGGCCTAATCTGCTCTTTTTATATCTCAGGTGTGATTGATTTCACACACACTCTACAATGATATGGCCTTAGTAACGTAACATAGAAAACCTTATTCCTAAATGGGCTTATATCCACAGGTATAAGGATTAGGATTTACAACACATATTTTTGGGAGGCCACAATTCAATCCATAACAGTGTCTGTATTTCCAGATATTCTGCTATGAGTATACATTATTTTTATAGCCAGAAGTGGGATATTATTCAAAAATGTCTTAGGGCCAAGTCTTTCTGGGAAGATGAATAAAAAAGAGTAATCTACTGTCAAGAAAGAGACTCTTTAGAATTGGGCATCAATTCTCCAAGTGGATTGGAAGATTTCATTCCTTAGGGTTGAAAAAATGAACACAAAGTACAAGCACGTGCATAGAATAGGGTGTGAGGGAACAGCTACCCAAAACACATTGCTAAACATCATCTCAAAATGAGACACCCCTCAGTTAATGCAGAAACCCTTGTGATTGTATTCCCGAGAATTGCTCCCTTGAATCGTTTATCGTACACTGAGCTTCCTGAATGAGTTGAAGAGCTTTGCAACCTAATTTTAATTTCTGATGTGCCTGGAGGAGCCCTAATAACACGGTGGTTAAGTGCTGAGCGGCTAAACAAAACGTCGGCGGTTCAAATCCACCATCTGCTCTGTGGGAGATAGATGTGTCAGTCGGCCTCCGTAAAACTTTTGTTGTTGTTGCTGTGTGTCATCGAGTTGTTCCCTACTTGTAGTGACCCTATAGGACAGAGTGGAACTGCCCCATAGGGTTTCCAAGGAGTGGCTGGTGGGTTAAAACTGCTGACCTTTTAGTTAGCAGCCTGAGCTCTTAACCACTTTGACACCAGGGCTTCTTGGAAATCATATGGGATAGTTCTACTTTGTCCTATAGGGTCATTATGAGTCAGAATCCACTCGATGGCAAAGGGTTTGGTTTTTGTTTAATGTGTCTCGTGCTTATCCTCAGTTATTTTCTGTCTTTAAAATTCATTAGCATAGATGAAGAAATCAGCTTATAGTTTATGTAGCTAGTTCTATATTATTTCTTGGCATTTGTAACTGACCTCTAGAGTTTAGGCCCCCCCTTAACAATTTAGCTGTGTAAGATTTGCACCAATTTATTAGAAAGGAGATGGAGAACAGACTTTGCATATTAAATGTGAAGTTTCTACAATCCATTTCATAATCAAGAAGAAGGACATCTTTTACCTTGTACCAGATGCTGCTTTTGGAAAGGATTTCTGTCAGTTGGCATATTGGTTCATTAATTCCATAACCAGAGTGAGTCCTGTAAGGTCTTCGGACAGCTTGTGCCTGATGACTGATTTTAATATCTGCCTTTCTGTACAGTGTGATTGAATTGCCATAGAGTGCTCTCTCAGGTTCACGGGCGTATTCAAATCTCTCTGGTTTCCAAATTAGCACTATATTCACGAAGTTCCAAAGCCCTGGATTCAGGTAAGGAATAGCAGAGAAGTCCAAACACAGCCACAGACTATTTGTCTCTTTAGCCAACAATTCCCTAGAATGTAAATAGTCCAGAGGGTATGTTTCTTTTCAGAAACCAGAGAAAGGGTGCCAAAAGAGATATTAAACCAATTGCCATTGAGCTGACTCTGATTCATGGTGACCCCATGTGTATCAGAGTAGAACTGTGCTGCATAGCATTTTCAATGACTGACTTGTTGGAAGTATATCACCAGGCCTTTCTTCCAAGGCACCTCTGGGTGCATTTGAACTGCCAAATTTTTGGTTAATAGCCAAACCTTAACCATTTACACCACTTCCCAATCCCATTGCTGTAGAGTCAATTCCGACACATAGTGACCCTATAGAATTCCAAAACAGAGACTAGTATCTTCCAGGTCCCACCTCCCCCTAAACAGTAGTGCCACCCCTGCATACACTCCTCCCCTACTGACACACTCTCCAAAGCATACTCTAGACAACATGGAGACTACCCATAGTGGAAAACTTGCCTAGGAAGGTGCCGTGGATGATGGTGCCTTAATTTCCCATCTACTGCTTTAGTTCCTTTGGGAAACTCCTCCCTGCTCTCCACAATCCTAGGGAGTTGTCCAAACAAAGCCCCATCACCTCCCTTTGCACCAAAAGAGAAAAAAGAAAGGTTGTCGTGGAGTAGATTCCAACTTATGGCAACCCCAAGTGTGTCAGAGTAGAACTGTGCTCCATAGGGATTTCAGTAGCTGATTTTTCAGAAGATCGCCAGGCCTTTCTGCCAGGCCCTCTGGGTGGACTCATATCTCCAACCTTGGGATTAGCAGCCAAGTGTGTTAACCATTTTCACACACACACACACAAAAAAAAAAGAAACACTGCCATCGAGGGGATTCCAACTCATAGCGGCTCCGTACAATTTTCAAGGTGGTAAATCTCTATGAAAACAGACTGATACATCTTTCTCCCATGGAACCACTGGTGGTTTCTAATCACCAAACTTCTGGCTAGCAGTCGATCACTTTAACCACTGTGCCACCAGGGCTCTTCAACCATTTGTACAAGTGGCCCCATAATCCAACCTGGCTGATGATAACAACCCATCTTCACAGCGATTGAGTCAAGGATGGCCATAAAACCCTAGCATGGCCAATCAGAGACTCCTGCATTATTGAGATGTTGGAGAGATTATTGTCCTCTGTACTGGGCTATGAGTCGGAAAAATGTAAGTCTAGGACTATTGGAGGGTGAGAGCTTGGACTGTCTGGGCCTCAATAGCATTCTGCCACTTTATAAAGTGTGGTCTCAGGAAGATGTTCCTCAGTTTTCTCACCAGTGAAATGGGCTAATAACTGCACCCTGCCTCATAAGAGTATGCTGGAGAGTAAACAAGCGAACTGGCACATGATGCTTAATGAGTGCTTATTATGGGGCAGGCATAGACCAAGTCTTAGATACTAATACTGTCTTTATTAACTCACCTGCAATGTGTAGAGAGCTGCCAAGGTATCAAGGAAACAGAGACAAGCAGAGCTGAGGAACACAAAGGGTATATTTCACAGACATTGTCAGAGCCACTGGATCCAGCCTACCCTGAAGCCTGCTCATCTCAGTATCTCCCAAGAACATAAGTCAACCACCCTTCCTGACTTAAACCAGTTTGAGTTGAGTGTAACTTGCGAAGAGTTCCAAGCAATATTAAGTAGTACATAACCCAATCTTTGAAAACCAAAAATATCTTTGTTTCAAGTCACTAAATTGCTTTTAGCTCCTTGAAAGACCATCCCTTTCTGAAAAATTTCTGGGAGGAAAATATTAGTGTTGAGTTTCCTTTCCAATTCAAGTCCTGAAACTCCCTGCACTGAGAGTCAACGGAAAGTTATAGAGCTGGTCATCTGGTGATTTTTCTCTTTTTCTGGAATATATTGTCCTTTTAACAGCAAGTACTATTTGTATTTGCTGCAAGTAGAATTTTCAATTACTCTTTTGACATCCTGATCAGTCATTGCTTTTTATTATGCTCTGGATTTCGGAAGAAATATGCTCCTGACAGCAACTTTATTTGAATTCTCCTGCTTAGGTTAATAGCAAATAAATGCCAAGACCACCACCAGATGTAAACCAACAGAACAGAGCTTGTTCTTAAGGAAGCAGCTATTTAAGAGGCTTATTTTGTCATCCATGCTGTGCTTCCAGTTTTTACAGCTGGATATTATTAGCCTTTCAGAAGCTGTTTGCCTCAGTCACAACTTGAAATGGTGCTTGGCCAATAGAGGTATTCTCCTCTTTGCCTAATTTTAAACTAGCAACTTTTACTTAAGCAGCCCTGGTGGTGCAATAGTTAAGAACTCAGTTGCTAACCAAAGGGCTGACTGTTTGAATACACCTGGCAGTTCCATGGGAGAAAGACATGGCAATCTGCTTTCATAAATATTACAGCCTAGGAAATCTTGTGGGGCAGTTCTACTCTGTCACATGGAGTCACTGTCAATCAGAATCAACTCAAAAGTACACAACAACCTTTCCTTGGACCAGGTACTAGGCTAAGCACTTTACCTGCATCATTTTGTTTAATGCTCATCACAGCCTGAGGAGCCAGTAATGCATGCCCATTTTATATATGAAACAAACAAAAACCTGAGATTCACGCCCAAGATAAACAGGGAAGTGGCAGACCCAGGATTCAACTCCAGGCTCATTTCAGCTGGAAACTACTTCTTGCTACCACTATTAAATCCATCAGGATCTCAGGGGGTGCCTGGAAAGGTGCATTTCACATGGAAACCTGATAACTCACATACCTACCAAAACAAAACAAAACCAGTCACTGTTGAGTTGATTCCAACTCATGGCAATTCCATGTGTGTCAGAGTAGAACTGTGCTTGCTCTGTAGGGTTTTCAATGGCTGATTTTTTTGGAGTAGATAGCCAGGCACTTCTTTGGAGGTACTTCTAAGTGGACTCAAATTTCCAATCATTAGGTTAGCAGCTGAATGCGTTAACTGTTTTTACCATCATCGCTTGCACCCTGTAGGAACCAGCACAACACATTCAGAGGTTTATTGGATGCTTAGTATTCCCTTCATACAAATCAGGGAGGGGGATGGAGATAAAACACACAGATGAGCCCAACCTCCTGTGGCTCAGATCAACAGTCAGCCCAGTAAATCCTTGACCCCCTCACAGGGCCTATAGCCAAAACCCAGCAGCAGTCCTTCAACAGACCATAAATAACTTGGCTGTTGTGGAGGCATAAAAGGCCAAGGTTTCCATCTCTGTCATCTGTAGCTCTTTAACACTTAGTTTAAGCCATTTTTCAAACTTGGCAGTAATCTGAGTCATCTCGTGAGCCATCACCTACGGCCCTGCAGTTGATTGAGTCAGGTCTTTCCTTGGATACAGAAGCCAGGCAACTGTGCACTAAAGATAAATGTGTTATATTACTAATCGTTGAAAAATAAAGACCCCAAGCAAACCTAAGTCATGCTAAATTAGCCAAAAGACTAAGTGAGGTAGCCTATAATAGTGCCAGGGTTCAAATCTGGAGAATAGGAAACACAATTTTGGAAAACACTGGGGATCCAGAGGAGGGAAGGCTGACTTTGCTCTGGGCTGGGGTTGTGTGAAAAAGCTGTGGCTGGTGGTCAGGACTATGGGGGACTAGGAGCTCCATTCAAGACAAATTATATTGTTGTTAGTTGCCGTCAAGTTAGCTCTAACTCATGGCCTCCTCCTGTGCAACAGAGCAAAACTCATCTTGTTCTACACCATCTTCATGGTGGTTGGCATGTTTGAGTCCATTGTTGTGGTCACAGTGTATTTTGAGTGACTTTCAACCTAGGAGGCTCATCTTCCAGCACTATATTGGACAACACTTAGTTGTGATCTACAAGGTTTTCACTGGCTGATTTTCAGAAGTAGATCACCAGGCCTTTCTTCCTAGTCTATCTTAGTCTAGAAGCTCTGCTGAATCCTATCCACCATGGGTAACCCTGCTAGGATATGAAATACCTGTGGCATAACTTCCAGCATCATAGCAACACACAAGCCACCACAGTGTGAGAAAATGACAGACGAGTGGTGGAAAAATTATATTAGGTTGCAAAAATTTCTCAACAAAGGTGTTCACTCAAATTCAAGGATGAGTCTGACAGGAAAAAAAAAATCAAAGGACAGTCATAGGAAAGGCAAGATGTACGGCAAGAAGAGAAAAATTTTGAGCAATCTAGAAGAATCTGAATGGCAGAATGGATGGGGATCAGTTGGTAGAAACGAGTCATTGCATTTCCAGGGCTGTTAATAGCATGCTGATTTCCACTCCTCTCCCACATGTGACCTCCCCAACATCGGAGGGCCAGCCCTGCTCATGATTTACTTCTTCTCTGTCATCAGAGATAATGCATCCCTAAATAGAGCGCTGCAAAGACCAACTCATTATAATGCAGTTGCTTGCCCTTATTTTATATTTTGCATTTCCCTGCTTGTTGAGTGGAAAATTGTAACCCTATTATTAATTCATTAAGAAACATAATTTCATGCAAAATAATGTGTTTATCCTCTTCTATTAGGTTAAGGTGGTGTGATTATTAGAGCTCTGTCAGGCAACGAGATGCGTGCTCCCCAGGGGGCATAAGGAGCAGCTTAATTTCTCTTCAGTTAGATCCAGGGAGCCAAGAAGAGTTGGCTGTGAGTCTAATTTTTTAGCACATCTCCTATTAGGGTCTAAGCAAGATGTCTGGTGCAAGATATTAAATGAGAGGAAGATGCTTGGAAAAATATTGTTTAATCATATTTTTATCCGGTTGATATGCAATGATCTTCTGCATCTGGTGTTGCGTGAAAGGATTCATTTACATTCCATAATCTTTTGCGAAAAGGAATACCACTGCATTTTCTTTTTATGGAAAAGAGAAATTTTGTTTCAGATGAATGAGTACTGGTGAGCACCAAGTTACTGGAAAAACCCAAGAAGGAAATAACATCGAAGAATGAGTCTACTGTGCCATCTCGTTTTCTGACTAGCTGACCACAGACACTCTCCTACCAAGACCCTCATTAAAACTGCCTCTAATCCCCTTTAGAGACCTCACCTAGTGTTATTCTGATCCCAAAATGCCTGGAGAAAACTTCAGCACTCTCAGAACCTCTTCCATTTGAGAACTTGAATTAAAATTTCAAGTGTGAGGACAATGAGAGGAAGGACTTTTTCATTTTTGCCATTTTTTCTCCTTAAAAAAACTTTCAGAAGATCTTTATAATGTTTGACTCCTGCAGTTGGACATATGTTTCTTTCTGAAACAGAGAGGAAGATGAATGGGCAGAGAAAAAAACACAGAAATGCTCCTGAAAAACAAATGGTTGGTGAAAGAGAAATGGTTCTTCCTGTGTGAGCATCAGCCACAGAAGCAGGAAAAGAAAGGACACTGAAGAAGGGAAACAAAACAAACAAAAAAAGGATAGCATTAAAAATTATACCAAAATTGAAAATACTGTGGCAGAGTTGGTGGTTTGGGACTGTCAAGGGGAATTACTTTCTGTTCTATATTAATGTTCTGTGCTCCCTCTCCTTCTAATGGCTAATCTTGTTTTCCCTATGGATACTTTTTCCAATACTCTCAACTTTTTTTTTTCTTTCTATTTATCTGTAACAGTAACTCCTCTGCTTTTTATAAGCTGTCTGTCCTGGAAGGGAAAGGACTCTGGATTGAATTTAGCCATGTGAGTGGAGGTGCCATGCTCTACTCAGTGTGTCCTAGACTTAGACTCAAGTAGCACAATGGTGAAGCAATGGGCTACCAACAGAAAGCTTGTAATTTGAACCCACCAAGCAGCTCTGCAGGAGAAAGATTTGACAATCTACTTCCATAAAGGTTACAGCCTAGAAAACTCTATAGGGCACTTCTACTCTGCCATATGGGGTCACCATGAGTAGGAATGGACTGAACAGCACCTAACAACAGCAGACTTGGACTAAAATACCAGGTTTTACTCTTTATGAAACAGCTGCACGGCCTTGGACAATTCCTTTAATCCCTTTCAGTCTCCATTTTACTGGTACCAAATGGAAGCTAGACATGCCCAATATCCTACTTATTTCATAAGCTTATTGTGTGGAACCTATTTGAAAAGCAAACTTTGTTATACAAATTCAAATAGTGTACTTTCTATGAGTAAAATTGTGTGGCCTCCTAGGAAGACATCTTGGTTGTTGTCTCTCTTAGTGGTTTCTACAACTATTGCTTTGGGATGAGTTAAACTCCTTGGGAAGGAAGCTACCTAGGGCAGCTATCACCTTTCAGAGACCTTTGACATCTGTGGCCAAGCTTGAGAGACATGTCTATATAAAACCCCAAATGATGTCGATTCAACCCTAAATTTAATAAACTAATTTAAAATAAGAGAAGAAATGCTGACCAAGTTGCTGGTTCTGAGTCAGTTAGACCAAACTACCCATTAGTCAGAAATGTACTTGGTGAGCTCCCTCAACCCCCCCGTGTGCAAGACCCTTCCTGCCCAGAGTTCTCATCTCCTGCTCACAAAGAGCTTCAAGTTTCACCCAGGCAAATCTAGTGAATGATAACAGGTAGCCTTCTATGGGGCTCAGCTGCTAACCAAGACATTTGCAGCTGAAATTCACCAGTCGCTCCTTGGACATCCTATAGGACAGTTCTACTCTGTCCTATAGGGTGGCTATGAGTCAGAATTGACTTGACAACAATGGGTTTGGTTTTTTTTTTTTTTTTTTTGTGGTTATGGATTGAAGTGCATCTTTCAAAATACATCCACTTCTCATGTATTGACATGGTTATGTTCCAAAGACCAGGTCGTTAAGCAAAAATCAGTGTTACGTGAAAATAGAGGATGACCACATCAGATCACAAAATGAAGGATAACTACATCATTACATAATTTCCAAATTACATCATTATGTAACTGCCAAACCACTGAGAATCATGGTCCAGCCAAACTGACACATAACTTTAACCATCACAGCTAGCGTTACCTTTGCCTCACACATAGGTGTTCATTACTGCCAAATATATGTTGTTAATGCACAAAATAGTCAGATAGTAGGTTTTTTACTATTGTCATAGATGGAAAATGTCAGATAACAAGATAGTCGATGAGTGAAGAGTGTTTGTACCTTTTGGAATCCTAACCCCTAGACCTGTCGATGTAATCCTGTTTGTAAATAGAGTTTTCTTTTTTATGTCAATTAGGTCATCATACCCTAGTAGGGGAGGTTCTACATCTAACTACTTCTGAGTTATAAAAAGACCAGAATAGACACAAAGATGCACACATAGGGAGAAGACAGACAGCATGTAAGGAATCTTCTATAAGCCAATAAATCAGGAAATGCCTGGTGCTACCAATAAGGATGGAATCAACAAGCAGAGACCCTGAATTGGAATTTTAGCCTCTAGAACTGTGAGAAAATAAATGTCTGTTCTTTAAAGCGACCCACATGTGGTATTTGTGTTACAGCATCCCTAGGTTATCAAACAGATGTACATTGACAGAGAGACAGTTCCTTGTCTGACTCCTACAGCACCAATGTCTGTGACATCTGTAACCCCACACACTATGAGGAGAACCTATGCTGCTACAACAGGGCACCAGGCCTTTCTCTGCTGGTCTTTTTGCAGGAGGCCAGAAGAGTACTTGGTTGCCCAGAGAGCCCTGGGGGAGCATTTATAGGGGGTGGTCACACACCCTCCCACAGGCTCCTCTGTCTTTGCCTCATCCTCCACATAGTCCTCACAGACTTCAATTACCCTCTCCATGGAACTACTCCATTCAAAACTCCCAGCTCTTCTGAGCATTTTTCTGGAACATTCTCTTTGCCCAAGCTCCAGCCCACACGTCTTGATGGCTGTTTTGTGCAAACACAAATAACTTGGAGAAGAAGCAGAGGAGGAAGTGAAGAGGTCCGCTTGGCTGCCTGGGAAGATCACACAGAGCCATGGGCAGCTGAGACGCAGGCCATGGCAACTGTGACATCTAGGGATCTGGCCACCAAGGAGAGAAAGAGGCAGGCACCTTGTTTCCATAGGGACACGCAGCCTAGCTGGCCCACGTAGGTAGGCAGGCAGGCCGTACCAGCAGGAGTGGAAGGAGCAGGGTGGAGCAGACTCAGTAGGGCTGCTTCATGCAGCATCTCACAGCTACTGACTGAGCCCCCACATCTGCCATGGGTTAGTAAATGGGCTGTGGACTCGGCTGGTGCTCCCTGTATGAGATGCCTCCCCACGGTTTTGCAGTACGCCCTGTGACACAGGGGAGCAAGGGTCCCACTGGGAATCTCACATCACCCCCATCCTCACCTGGCCAGGAGCAGGCATGGTGGGGGACAGTGCGTGATAGGGATTGGAAAGACTCAGGAAGAAATGTTATCAGGAGGGACCATTCTCTGAAGAAGGACATTGTGCTTGGTAAAGTAAAGGGTCAGCAAAAAAGGGGAAGACCCACAATGAGATGGATTGACCCAGTGGCTGCAACAATGGGATGAAGCATAACAACAATTGTGAGGATGGCACAGGACTGGGCAGTGTTTCATTCTGTTGTACATAGGGTTGCTGTGAATCAGAACTGACTTGATGGCACCTAACAACAAAAGGCAGAAAGTTTGGCGGGTCAGTTACTCATTCACTTTCATCATAAAGAATATATACCAAAACCAAACCTGTTGCTGTCGAGTCAATTCTGACTCATGGCGATCCCATGTGTTACAGAGTAGAACTATTGCATAGGGTTTTCTCGGCTGTAATCTTTATGGAAGTAGATCGCCAGGCCTTTCTTCCAGGGTGCCACTAGGTGGGTTCAAACCACCAACCTTTAGGTTAGTAGTCAAGAGTAAACCATATGCACCACCAAAGATCTTTCATAAATAAGAAGAGGTAGGAAAACCCCACGACAAACTATCCCAAGGTTCACGCATTCCCCAGCAAGTTAAATCACATCTCCTGTGATATCAGAGCTTCTCAGCTCTGGTGGCAAGCAACAGAGAGAGAGGAAGTCCAGGCCTCAGAGGCCATAAGTCCAATTTTGATCCTAACTCCAGCTCAGACCAGGTGTGCAACCCAAAGAAATTCACACTGTCTCCCTGTGCCATTGTTGTTGTTGTTAGCTCTGCAGAGTCAGTCCCCACCTCATGGAGAACCAGTGCACAAAAGAACAAAATGCTGCCCAGTCCTGCACCATCCCCATGATAAGTTTCAGACTGGACCCTTGTGACCCATAGGTTTTTCACTGGCTGATATTCAGAAGTAGATCGCCAGGCCTTTCTTCCTAGTTCGTTTTAGTCTGGAAGCTTCACTAAAACCTGTTCAGCATCATAGCAACACGCAAACTTCCACTGACAGATGGGTGGTGGCTGTACATGAAGTGCATTGGCCAGGAATCAAACCAGGTAGCCTGCATGGAAGGCTAGAATTCTAACACTGAATCACCACTGCCCTCTCTCTGTGACTCCAGAGCCTTGTTTATAAAATTGGGGTCAAAATCCCTGCCTTTCAGGATTGTTGAAGGCAGTTGGCACATGGGAAACACACAATAAATATCAGTATTCAAATGTGTGCTCCTCTCTCTCCAAATGCACCTGGTTTATGATCCAGTGACAACATTTGTTCCAATGCACCACAAGGTTAGGGGATTCTTCATAATCCCATTTAGAACTCACAGTTTGAGAGCATCCTGTTAAGGATTAAATTGTTTCCCTCTAAAATATGTGTTGGCATCCTAACCTCTGCATCTGTGGGTGTAATCCTGTTTGGAAATAGGGTTTTCTTTGTTATGTTAACCAGATCATACCCAAGTAGGGTGGGTTCTACATCTAATCACTTCTGTGTTGTAAAAAGAGTGGAATAGACACAGAGACACACATACAGGGGAAGACAGACTCCACGTGAGGATAGTCTAAAAGCCAAGGACTGCCTGGGACTACCTACAAAAAAGGAATCCACACAGCTGACAGCCTAATTTGGACTTCTAGCCTCCCGAAATGAGAGAAAGTAAATTCCTGTTCTTTAAAGCCACCCACTGTGGTATTTTTGTTACAGCACCCCTAGGAGACTAAGATACACCCCAAAGCCAGGAAAGAATTCTCCATGAAGCAATTGTTCTGGACTCTTGATTTGTTTTTTTGGGAAATGTTGGTTGGACAAATGGCTTGTCCAGATCCTCTCTTCCCAGCCACAGTAGGGAGGCCCACCAAGGATGGTTGTGGATGGTGGAGGTACACTGTCAGTCTTTGAGGTATGACAGCTGGTGACTGAGTGGACACTGCGGATGCCCCTCCCAGACCCTGGCACTCAACCCATAACTGGCCTCACAATTCTCAAAATGGCCAAGATTCTCCTGCTCTGGAATGTCACCCAGAGCAGATAATGCTCAAGTTCTGCTTTCGGCTTGCCTATCACTCTGTCTTGGGGCACCATCTCCACGTGAATCAGGAAGACACTTGGGTCCCTTTGTGCCCTCCATAACATGAGCCAAGATAGCTCAGAGCACTTCCTCCATGAAGTGTTTCTTGGTTCCCTAGCTGGATGTGCCTCTCTTTTCCGCACACCCACGGGCCTTTGTTTGTTTCTCTTTAATGGCATCAATAACTTCCTAGCAGAACTGTCTACATATTTTGCAGGTCCCAGTACAAAATGAAAATGCAAGCACTCTTGTTCAGCAAGCAGCAAGAAAGGGCCATGAGGGCTATGAAAATATGAAGCTTTTACCTTTCTTCCACAATCTCTCTCTTGACTTCTCATGGTGTTTTTTATTTGCTACTTAATGTTGCTCTAAGTAAAGAAAATTAAAGTTTTAGATAATTAGCATGAATTTGACCATTCATCCTTATATTGTGCAATTCCAGTTTTAAATGCAAAGATAAGAGAGCATTTAACTCATATACGGACTTGCCAAAATTATACAATTTTCATTTCATACCTCATGCGTGCACATGTTATGGACAGGGCCAGTTTCACAGGTGTGTGACCTATGTGGGCATCGCAAACAGTATATGGAAATGGAATGGCAAGGGACATCGGCAGTCACACACGTTGTGTGTGTTTTCTTTTTTCATGTGCATATTCCAATGTCCCATCAGACTTCACTTACCTAATACAGGTCAAAGATAAAATTATTGATATTTTCAAGCTGGCAACAGCAGAGCATTAAACCAAGCACGGGCCCTTCTGAGCATAATGCCCTGTGAAAATGAACAGGTTACATACTGTGATGATTAATTTTATGTGTCAACTTGGCTAGACTATAGCTTCCAGTGGTTTGGCCAAACACTGATCGAGTTGCTATTCCATACTGTAATGTAATATAATCTAATGCAATCTAATGCAATGACCGTCCACAATATAATCTAATGTGATGTGATCAATCAGTCAGTTGAAAAACGAGTTTCCTTAAGGTGTGTTCTACCTCCAGGCTATAAATAGATATTTTGTCAGAACTCTGTCTCTCCACTCTACGCTCTTTCCATCACCTGCCTTTCAAATCTTAGTATGAAAGCCTGACCTACAGATTTTGGATGTGCCAGTCCCCCACAATCACTTGAGCCAATTCCTTAAAGTAAATCTCCCTACATATAAATACATATGTATCTCACTGTTTCTGTTTCTCTAGAGAACCCTGACGAAGACACACACCCAGGAAAGCCAGCCCTGCTTCTAACTTTGCTTTATTGTTGGTTGAAACATGGCTTTTCTCAGCCATTAGACCTTGAGCTCATTGAATAAGGGGTCTGGATGTGCTCCAGTGTCTGTCATGCGGTGAAAGAAAAAAGGAAGGAAGGAAGGAGGGAGGGAGGGAGGGAGGGAGGAAGGAAGGGCGGGCCAGTTAAATGTCCAAAGCTAGGACTGACACACTTCAGCCTCAAGCAGGTTTCAATCCTCCCCTTCAACTGCTTTAAAAAGAAAGACCACCAAGCTATAATGGCTCTACTTTTCCTGCAGCAGACACTGGAATCCATGTGAAAAGGTATGATTTTAGATTTACTATATGAAAAGAAAACATCCCTTGTTTTAACAGAGATGAGCACTACTCTCAGAATCACATTAGGAATCCATTCGGACAACACAGAGCCACTTAACACAAAGCAACTAAATGTCTTTTGCTGTCATCCATTTGTTTTTTTATTCATTCAATATACACTTATTTGTTAGTTATGTGCCTTCTAGTTGGTTCTGACTCATAACAACCCTATGTACAACAGAACAAAACACTGCCTGGTCCTGTGCCATCCTCAAAATCATTGTTTTGCTTGAGCCCCTTGTTGCAGCCACTGTGTCCGTCCACCCCATGGAGGGGCTTCCTCTTTTTCACTGACCCTGTACTTTACCAACTGTGATGTCCTTCTCCAGGGACTGGTCCCTCCTGATAAAATGTCCAAAGTTTGTGAGACGAAGTCTCGCCATTCTTGCCTCTAAGGAGCATTCTGGCTGTACTTCTTCCAAGCCAGATTTTGCTCATTCTTCTGGCAGCCCTTGGAATCAATATTCTTCGCCAACAACATAATTCAAAGGCATCAATTCTTATTTAGTCTTCCTTATTCATTGTCCAGCTTTCACATGCATATGAGGCAATTGAAAACACCATGGCTTGGGTCAGGCGCACCTTAGTCCTTAAAGTGACATTTTAGCTTTTTAACACTTTAAAGAGGTCTTTTGCAGCAGATTGGCTCCATCCAATATGTCATTTGATTTCTTGACTGCTGTTTCCACGGGTGTTGATTGTGGATCCAAGTAAAATGAAATCCTCGACAACTTCAATCTTTTCTCTGTTTATCACCATGTTGCTTATTGGTCCAGTTGTGAGGATTTTTGTTTTCTTTATGTTAAGGGGTAATCCATACTGAAAGCTATTGTCTTTGATCTTCATCAGTAAGTGCTTCAAGTTCTCTTCACTTTCAACAAGCAAGGTTGTGTCACCTGCATATTGCAGGTCATTAATGAGTCTTCCTCCATCCTAATGCCCAGTTCTCCTTCATGTAACCCAGCTTCTCAGATTATTTGTTCAGCATACAGATTGAATAAGTATGCTGAAAGGATGCAGCCCTGACACACACCTTTCCTGACTTTAAACCACACAGTATTCCCTTGTTCTCTTTGAAGTACTGCCTGTTGGTCTATGAACAGATTCCTCATGAGCACAATTAAGTATTGTAGAATTCCCATTCTTCACAACGTTATCCATAACTGGTTATGATTCACACAGTTGAATACCTTTACATAATCAATAAAATATAGGTAATATCTTTCTGGTATTCTCTACTTTCAGCCAAGATCCATCTGGCATCAGCAATGATATCCCTTGTCCCACTTCCTCCTCTGAATCTGGCCTGAATTTCTGGCAGTTCCTTGTCGATGTATTACTGCAACCACTTTTGAATTCTCTTTAGCAAAATTTTACTTGCATGTGATGTTAATGATATTGTTTGATAACTTCTGCATTCTTTTGGGTCACCCTAGTGCCTGCTATGTGGATTAAGATGTATCCATGAATAGAACAGACTCAAGGCATTTATTGCCCAGTAGGGAGACAAACGATTAAGAAAATAAGTAAATAAAAGAGAAGACAATGAATGCCATGAAGAGAGGGGGACAGAAGTGTCATGGGGTGGGGATGCAGCAATTCTAAGTTGGGTGGTCAGAGAAGTCCTCTTGGAAAAGGCGACATTTAAGTGAAGATTTGAAGAAGTGGGAGTAAATCATGTGATTATGTGGGGAGAACTTTCTAGGCACACTTTATCCCTCACACAGCATCTGATGGGTATTATTGGGCACTTCTAAAAATGAAAGGAGCCCTGGTGACAAAAGTTAAGCACTCAGACAGCTGATAACAAAAAGGTTGGTGATTTGAACCCACCCAGTGACTCTTTGGGGAAAGACCTGGCAATCTGCTTCCATAAAGCTTATAGTCAAGAATTCCCTATGGGGCAGTTCTACTCTATCACATGGAGTTGCTATGAGTTGGAGTTGACTTGACAGCACCCAACAATGACATTAACTGAAAAGGGAGGCCAGATGGAGTTATGCTCACAGATGAGCTTACAGCTCCCAGGCTCCTGGCTGCCTCTTGTCTAAATACTAACCCATCCATCCATGATTCATCTGCATGACCAAGTGAGCCCTTACAAGCATGAAGCATAAAGACTGTAAGACTGTAATTATCTTTCTTCAGGAGTTATGGGTGTCTAACCAACCAGGCACAGAGGGAAGATAACTATTCCACTGACCCACAAGGAGCTTGTGATTTCCTCAATGGCTTGGACATTTACCTGACTGAAGACAGGCTGCCTGCCTGTGCTAGCTGAAAATGATACTTTGAAAGTGTCTGTCCTGTCCTTTTGGGTTATGTAGACACAGGGGTTCTGGTTGGGACCCATGGAGCTCATTCATTACGGCTGCCATGATTTCAGTGGGGAGATAATTACTTGGTTTTGTTTACTCAAAAACAAAGAGAATATGCTGTCATCAAAGTTGGGTACAGCTGCCATCTCCTGGGTAATCCAATATGTCTCATGGCTTCTGGTTTCTCCTTTCTGGTTTCTAATTTTCTGATGCTTTTGGTCAGGTATTTCCTGATGATTGAATCCTTCTGGCTTCTTTCTTATTGAAAGTCTTTAGATGTTGAATTCAATCTCATTTTGGTATTCATGGAGAACACACTCAGAGTTTTGCTTTGTTTTGTTTTTCCAAAGGACTGAGAAAATTTACTTGTATAAATGAGTATGTTTCACTTGTCCCTCATTATTCATTCCTTCTATACCTGCACCCAGAAGTCTCTCAGGCTTGTGTTTTTTTGAAACAATAACCAGAGAACAATAAATTTTTACCTGAAGTTATTGTCTTGGACAGCTGGCTTAGTAGTTTCTTATCATGTAGCTAAAGAAAAATGGACATGAGGTTTTGGGTTTTTTTTTCTTTTTCTTTCTACCAAAGCTTAATGTCTTTATGTTTAATGAACTATTCCATTTTTAGTCTGTAAATCAAGCAGCAAATTCCCTGGTTCTTAAAGTTAAACCAAAGGACCTGCGGGTAAAACATTATGCTTCAAATTCCACTAAGCTGTTAAATCCAAACTAAGGTTTAATGAAATGAGAAAAGGCCAGCAGTCAAGAGGGCTGAACAGTTGAGCTGCCTCTGTCCTTAAACAGCTGGGTAAACTTGTTGTGGGGGTGGGGGGGCCTTAATCGCTCTGGGTCTCCAATTCCTCATCTGTAAAACAGGGATCATGCTACCTGCTCTCTACTTAAGTCACAGCACTGTTGGGAGAAAGCAGTGTGGAAATTAATGCAAGACACTTTGAAAAAGATAAGGGGCTCTAACCAAATGAGTATTTTCTTTCAGTCCTGTACATCTCCACAGAAACTCATTAGCTGCAAGTTAAAGGCACAGATGCTAAACCAGGCAAAAATGATCTGGTGATAGCTTCTTCAAATGTTTTCCCCAGAATTAAGGACCAGCGATATACATTTTTTTTTACTGTTGTGCTTTAAGTGAAAGTTTACAATTCAAGTTATTCTCTCATACAAAAATTTATACATACATTGTTATGTGACCCTAGTTGCTCTCCCTGTACTGTGACAGCACACTTCTCCTTTCCACCCCAGATTTCCCATGTCCATTCAACCAGTTCCTGACCCTCTCTGCCTTCTCATCTCACCTCTGGACAGGAGCTGCCTATTTAGTCTCATGTGTCTACTTGAGCTAAGAAACACACTCTTCACAAGTAACATTTTCTGTCCCATAGTCCAGTCTAATCTTTGTCTGAGGAGTTGGCCTCAGGGATGATTTTAGTTTTTAGCTAACAGAAAGGCCAGGGGCCATGTCTTCCAGGGTCCATCCAGTCTGAATCAAACCATTAAGTCTGATCTTTTTACTAGAATTTGAGTTCTGTACCCCACTTGTCTTCTGCTCCATCAGGGACTCTCTGCTGTGTTCCCTGTCAGGACGGTCATTGTGGTAGCCAGGCACCATTTAGTTCTTCTGGTCTCAGGTTGATGAAGTCTCTGGTTTATGTGGCCCTTTCTGTCTCTTGGGCTAATACTTTCCTTGTGTCTATGGTGTTCTTCATTCTCCTTTACTTCAGGTGGATTGGGACCATTTGATGCATCTTAGATGGCTGCTCACTAGCTTTTAAGACCCAGACACCACTCATCTAATTGGGATACAGAGGACCAGATAATTTTACAGAGCCATGCCCCTGCTTGGGTAAGTTAACCAAAAAAAAAAAAAAAACAAACACACAGTTGCCTTCCAGTCAGCTCTGACTCATGGCAACACCATGTGTGTCAGAGTAGAACTGTGCTCCATGGAATTTTTGATGGCCGATTTTTCAAGAGTTAATTGTCAGATTTTCTTCCGAGGCAACTCTCGTTGTATTTGAACTCCTAATCTTTTTGTTTGGAGCCAAGCATGTTAAGAGCTTACACCACGCAGGGACTCCATAGACACTTTAAAAAAAAACAGTGCTGTCAAGTCCACCTCTTCCCAACTTGACATGTACACGTCTCCTTAAACTATACATAATCTGTTAATTATGTATTTGCACCTAAGATGCTACAACTAACATGGGTATAACCAAAAATGCACTACCCTTGTTTGCATCTTGTATTTTATAATACTTAATGGAATAAGGGAAGGAAGGAAACAAAGATATTTGCTATCTTTTATTACATGTATATATATATAAACCAAAACAAAACCCATTGCTGTCCAGTCAGTTCCGATCCATAGCGACCCTATTGGACAGAGTAGGGTTTCCAAGGAATAGCTGGTGGATTCAAACTGACGACCTTTTGGTTAGCAACTGAACTCTTTACCATTGTGCCACCAGGACACATACTTGTATAACAAAACAAGAAATACTAAATAGTAGAAATACTAAAAACAATTACAGTCTTCATCTCTGCAACTGGTCATGTGGTTATAGCTGGTATTTAGAACTACCTTCTTCCTTTTGCCCTCAGCAAGTACCTCAGATGGTTGTGGTTCTTTGCCTGGTGGGGTGACCCAAATCTTCATTCCTGAAGGGTCTGGGCCATTAATAGTCATACTGAAATTGGGTTGCTATCATTCTCCATTGACTTTAATCACAGGGCATGGTAGTACTAAGAGACTCCCTAAGGGATCTCTTGTATTCCAGACATACCCTTCTTTACCTCCATTATGTAATATCAATCCAATTTCCCCTTGGTAATCAATCACACCAGCCAATATAGTAGTCCACCCTTATCCACAGAGAATATGTCTGTCTGACCCGCAGTGGATGCCTGAAACTGTGGATAGAACCAAACCTTATATATACGTGTCTGCCTCTGCCCCTTGTTTCTGCCCCTCGGCCCCGCCCCTCCCTGCCTGTGCCTCCCAAACATCAGCCCCAACCCCACCCCCCCGCAGCCTTGCCCTGCAGGCCCAAGACCCCTAGCTCATAGCCCTGCACAACCTGCACCTCTTGCACATCAGCCCCAAGTCCCTGGCCGCACATTGTCCACATCTGTGCCAAGACCCCACCCCAGGTGGCACCCTGTTACCCAAGTGCTGAAAGCAGCATAGTCAACGCACCTCCAAAAAAGGAAGACTAGGAAGAAGATTTTGAAAAAGATCAAAGACCACAGTCTAAAGTATGGATTACACCTCAACAAAAAGAAAACAATCCTCACAACTGGACCGATAAGCAACATCATGATAAATGGAGAAAAGATTGAAGTTGTCAAGGATTTCATTTCACTTGGATCCACAATCAACATCCATGGACGCAGCAATCAAGAAATCAAAAGACCATTTGCATTGGGCAAATCTTGTGCAAAAGACCTCTTTAAAGTGTTGAAAAGCAAAGATGTCGCCTTGAAGACTAAGGTGCACATGACCCAAGCCATGGTGTTTCAATTGCATCATATGCACACGAAAGCTGGACAATGAATAAGGAACACTGAAGAAGAATTGACGCCTTTGATGAAGAATATTGAATATACCATGGACTGCCAAAAGAACAAACAAAGCTGTCTTGGAAGAAGTACAACCAAAATGTTCCTTAGAAGCAAGAATGGCAAGACTATGTCTTACATACTTTGGACATGCTGTCAGGAGGGATCAGTCCCTGGGGTAAGACATCATGTTTGGTAAAGTAGAGGGTCAGTGAAAAAGAGGAATACCCTCAACAAGATGGACTGACACAATGGCCGCAACAATGGACTCAAGCAAAACTACTGTTGTGGGCATGGTGCAGGACCAGGCAATGTTTCAGTCTGTTTTACATAGTTTCGCTATGAGTCAGAACTGACTCGATGGCACCTAGCAACAACAACAACAGGAGGTAAATGTATGAGGACTATGTGGAGCCAGATCCAAGCAGGTTCCCACCAGATAGATGCACACAGAGGAGGCGATGGCTCCAGCCCAGCCTGGGACCACAATTGACTGCAGGTAACTGAAACTGCAGGGAGTGAAACAGTGGATAAGGTGGGACTAGTGTACAGTAACTCCTTTCTTTGCTGTTAATCCAGAAGCATGAAGAGCTCAAAGTGAACAGGTGACAGGTGATATTCTTAACTTCCAGTTCAATGGAATCAGCATTGTATCTCCTGGTGGGAGAATTCCTCCCTTTGGAACTAAGACCTCTAGACCCACATGGCATAGAGTCTTCAGGACAGGAAGCAAAAATTTTGGGAGTGAGTCATTAGGGGTAATAGTGAGTGGAGCCACTCCCATTTCCACCCCTTGATTCCTGGACCCATGAATCCTAGCTAAGGGAGAAACAGCTCTATATATATGATGCTAGTTTAGAGCGTATACAGCCTCCTGGATAATATTTCTCCAACCTTGCAAGGTATTGCTACCTAGCTGGTCTCATAATTGTGTCTTTAGAAGGCCATTCCATTGTTCTATCAAGACAGCTGCTTCAGGATCATGGGGAACAAGGTAAGACCAGTGAATTCCATGAGTATGGGCCCATTGCCACACTTCATTTGCTGTGATGTGAGTCCCTTGATGTGAGATGATGCTGTGTGGGATACCATAATGGTGTGGATAAGGCATTCTGTAAGTCTGTGGATGGTAATTTTGTCAGAAGCATTGCATGCAAGGAAAGCAAATCCATATCCAGAGTAAGTGTCTATTTCAGTAAAAACAAAATGCTGCCCTTTCCATGATGGAAACGGTTCAATGTAATCAACATGCCACCAGGTTGCTGGCTGATTGCCCCGAGAAATGTTTCGTATTAGGAACTCAGTGTTGGTCTCTGCTGCTGACAGATGGGGCACTCAGGAATGGCTATAGCCAAGTCAGCCTTGGTGAGTGGAAGTCTATGTTAATGAGATCATGCATACTCTCTCCACCCCTACCACCATGATCAATTTGTTCAGTAGCCTATTGGGAAGTAACAAGAGTTACTGGGGAAAGAGGATATCTGTTTCCACAGAATGCATCATCCTACCTACTTGATTGTTAAAATCCTTCTCTTCTGAGGTCACCCTTTGGTGATAATTCACATAATATCTTCACTTCTTTGGCCCACTCAGAGAGGTCTATCCACATACCTCTTCCCCATACCTCCTTGCCACTAATTTTTGAATCATGTTCCTTCCACATCACTGACCATCCAGCCAAACCATTAGTCACAATGCATGAATCAGTATACAATCACACATCTGGCCATTTCTCCTCCAAGCAAAGTGAACTCCCAGGTGCATTGCTCAAAGTTCTGCCCATTGGGAGGATTTCTCATCACCACTGTCCCAGAAAGGAGTTGTAGTGCTGCCACTATACACTTTTGAGTGGTGCCTGCATATAGTGCAGAACCATCTGTAAACCAAGCATGAGTTTTCTTAAGTCAACTGATCATAAAGAACACCCCATGAGGCCATAGGTGCGAACTGGGACAGGGTAGGTAATGTGTCACGAATGGAGACCACAGACATTTGGGCCACTTCCTCAGGTAACTTACTTGTGCCTTCAGGTCCTGCACAAGCCCAATCTCCTGTATACTACTTCCATTTAATGATGGAATGCTGCTGTGAATGCCTGACTTTATGACTCTGTGGGTCAGACAACATCCAGTTCATGATTGGCAGCTCAGGCCACATGGTGACTTGGTGGTCCATAGTTAAGAGTTCACTCTTGACTGAGGCCAGTTAGCAAGCCAAAGATTGTTTCTCAAAAGGAGAGTAGTTATCTACAGAGGATGGCAGGGCTTTGCTCCAAAATCCTAAGAGTCTGCTCTATGATTCACAAATAAGGGCCTGCCAAAGATTCCAAACAGTATCTTTATCTGCCACCAATACTTCAAGCACCACTGGATCAGCCAGATTACATGAACCAAGCGGCAAAGTGGCTTGCACAGCAGCCTGAACCTGTTGTAGAGCCGTCTCTTGTTCTGGTCCCCACTCAAAACTAGCAGCTTTTTAAGTCACTTGATAAGTAGACTGGAGAAGCACACCCAAATGAGAAATGCGTTGCCTACAAAATCCAAAGAGGCCCACCAGATGTTGTGTCTCCTTTTTAGTTATAGGAAGGGCCAGAAACAGCAAATTATCCTTCACTTTAAAATAAATATCTCAACATGCTACACACCCATCCAAAAACCCATTGCCATTGAGTTAATTCCAACTCACAGCGACCCTATAGGACAGAGTAGAACTGCCCCCATGTGGGCTCCAAGGAGTATCTGGTGGATGTGAACCGCCAACCTTTTGGTTAGCAGTCAAACTCTTAACTATTGTGCCACCAGGGCTCCCCCACATCCATGGACCCCTAGCAATATCACTGAGGTGAAAGGCTTGTGAATTTTTGTTAGGTTAATTTCCCGTCCTCTAGCACACAAATGTTTTACCAGTAAGTCTAGAGTCATTGATACTTCTTCCTTTCTAGGTCCAATTGGCATACTATCATCAATGTAACAGACCTGTGTGATGTTTTGTGGAAGGAAAAGGTGATCAACCTCCCTGTGGACTACATTACAGCATAGGGCTGGAGAGTTGATATACCTCTGAGGTAGAAAAATGAAGGTGTATTGCTGGCCTTGCCAGCTGAAAGCATACTGCTTCTGATGGTCCTCAATCAGGTATGGAGAAAAAGACATTTGTCAGATCAATAGCTGCACACCAGGTACCAGGAGATGTGTTAAGTTGCTCAAGCAATGAAACAATATCCGGAACAGTAGCTGCAATTGGAGTCACCACCTGGTTAAGTTTACAGTAATCCACTGTCATTCTCCATCTGTTTTTCTGCACAGGCCAAATAGGTGAGTTGAATGGGGATGTGGTGGGAATCACTAACCCTACATTTTTCAAGTCCTTGATGATGGCAGTAGTTTCTACAATCCCTCCAGGAATGCAGTTTTGTTTTTGGTTTACTATTTTCCTAGGTAGGGGCCAGTTCTAATGGCTTTCCCTTGGCTTTTCCTACCATAATAGCCCTTATTCCATATGCAAGGGATCCAACATGGGGGTTTTGCCAGTTAATGAGTATATCTATTCCCATTATGTATTCTGGAACTGGGGAAATCACTACAGGATAGATTCAGGAATCCACTGAACTCACTGTGAGATGGACTTAAGCTAAGATTGCATTAATAACCTGACCTCTATATGCTCCTTCTCTGACTTGTGGGCCACAGTGACATTTTTAGTTTCCTGGAATTAATATCAGTTCAGAGCCAGTGTCCAGTAATCCCTGAAAAGTCTGATTACTTCCTTTTCCCCAATAAACAGTCACTTTCATAAAAGCTCTAGATAAATTTGGGGAACTCTTGGAGTAATATCAATACTATAAATATTTGGCTGTGTAGTGGGGTCCTTCTTGTAGGAACCTAGCCTTGCCTTCATTAAAGGGACTGTGCATCTGTAAACAGGATCAAGTCTGGTAATTGTTTAAGGGGCCATGACTCTCTATTTTGGAGATTCAAGTTAGACTGCCATTTGCTTGGCCTATAATTCTTCTGCTTGTATGGATCAAGTAAATGTTTAGTAGATTTCCCATCTATTTCACTCATAGGGACACTGACTAAAATTCATACAAGTCAGACTATTATGATTACTGCTTTGACTCTGCTATCCTTTATGGTAACAATGCCCACATTGTCTTTGTCAGTTAAGTGTCACCACTTAGCCCCTACCACCACGGAGTCCAATCAGCCTCATTTTAGTTAGGTGTCTCAATTAAGTTAGGGCAGTTCCCACTGTCAAATCTGACTTACATAAAATTGCAATCACAGCAGACTTCAAGGATGCTGGGGCTTCCTTCACAAACTTGTTCCTCACAGTTGTGGTAAAAGGTGTGTGCTCTGGGCACTCTGTGTCCCCATCTCAAGTTTTACAATCCCATTTCTTCCCAATCAGTGCCTGCATTTTAACTTCAGATACCATTTAAAGTTTGGAATTCAAATGGCATTGTAACTCAGCCACTCTTTCAATAAGACCCTAGGTTTTGTTTTCAGCAATATCAGCTCTGTTACTACAAGAAATAAAGCTTTCTTTCAGGGCACAGTGGCAATTTTTAGATCTTGTATGCAGCACTTGAGCTGTGACACTGAAGCCCTGAGTTCATGTCTTTCTTTCGCCACTTTGTCTAGCAAAAGCAGGACCAACCAGTTTCCTTATACTTTCCATTGTGATAGAATTGTAGAAAAGTATAAAGTATGCAATCACCCAGAGCCTTGTTCTCACAAATACTTGATCCAGTGATGGTAATATTTTGCATTTTTCTATTGCTACCTTATGCTGTGGATTAGCAGTGCCCTATTTACTATTGGAGCAGAGTCATAAGCTCCTTTAAGGCTATCCAGACTTGAGAACCAATTCATAAAACTCATCTTTTTGACTTTGTTCCTCTAGAACACGCATAAAGATCAATATCCTAGGCATTAGTGAACTGAAATGGACTGGCATTGGCCATTTTGAACCAGACAATTATATAGTCTACTATACCAGGAATGACAAATTGAAGAGGAATGGTGTAGTATTCATTATCAAAAAGAACATTTCAAGGTCTATCCTGAAGTACAATGCTGTCAGACAGGATAATATCCATATGCCTACAAGAAAGACCAGTTAATATTAGTTTTCAAATTTATACACCAACCATTAATGCCAAAGATGAATAAACTGAAGATTTTTCCAGCTTCTGCAGTCTGAAATTGATCAAACATGCAATCAAGATGTATTGATAATTACTGATGATTAGAATGTGAAAGTTAGAAACAAAGAAGAAGGATCAGTAGTTGTAAAATATAGCCTTAGTGGTAGAAATGACAACTGAGATCACATGATAGAATTTTGAAAGGCCAATGACTTCTTCATTGCAAATCCTTTTTTTCAACACCATAAACAGTGACTGTACAGGTGGACCTCACTAGGTGGAAAACACAGGAATCAAATCGACTACATCTGTGGAAAGAGGCAATGGAAAAGCTCAATATCATTTTAAGAACAAGGCGAGGGGCCAACTATGGAACAGACAATCAATTGCTCACATGCAAGTTCAAGTTGAAGCTGAGGAAAATTAGAAGCAGCCCAGGAGAGCCAAAGTATGACCTTCAATACCTGCCATTTGAATTTAGAGACCATCCAAGAATAGATTTGGCATATTGAACACTTACAACCAAAGACCAGACGAGTTGTGGAATGACATCAAGGACCTCATACTTGAAGAAAGCAAGAGGTCGTTAAAAAGAAAGAAAAGACCACAATGGATGTCAGGAGAGACTCTGAACGTTGCTCTTGAACACAGAATAGCTAAAGCAAAAGTAAGAAATGATGAAGTGAAAGAGATGAACAGAAGATTTCAAAGGGCAGCTCGAAAAGACAAAGTAAAGTATTATAACGAAATGTGCAAAGACCTAGAGATGAAACACCAAAAGGGAAGAATAAGCTTGGTATTTCTCAAGTTGAAAGAACTGAAGAAAAAATTCAAGCCTTAAGTTGCAATACTGAAGGACTTTACAGGGAAAATATTAAAAGACTTAGGAAGCATCAAAAGAAGATGGAAGTAATACACAGTTACTGCATGTCATGGATTGAATTGTGTCCCCCAAAAATATCTGCCAACTTGCTGGGTCATGATTCCCAGTACGGTATGACTGTGTACCATTTTGTAATCTGATATGATTTCCTTATGCATTGTAAACTCTATCACTATGATGTAATAAGATGGATTGGTGGCGGTTATACTGATGAGGTCTACAAGATTGGATAGTGTCTTAAGTCAATCTCTTTTGAGATATAAAAGAGAGAAGCGAGCAGAGACAAATTGGAACCTCATACCACCAAGAAAGCAGCACCAGGAGCAGAGCGTGTCTTTTGGACCTGAGGTTCCTAAGCAGAGAAGCTCCCAGATCAAGGGAAGACTGATGACACTGGCCTTCCTCCAGAGCCAACAGGAAAAGCGTTCCCCTGGAGCTGACACCTGGATGTGGACTTGTAGCCTACTGGACTGTGAGAGAATAAACTTCTCTTTGTTAAAGCCATCCACTTGTGGTATTTCTGTTACAGCAGCACAAGATGATGAAGACACTGTACCAAAAAGAATTAGTTGACTTTCAGCCATTTCAGGAGGTAGCATAAGATTAAAAACCAATGGTACTGAAGGAAGTGGTCCAAGCTGCACTGAAGGCATTGGCAAAAAATAAGGCCCCAGGAATTGACAGAATACCAACTGATATGTTTCAACAAAGGGATGCAGCGCTGGAAGCGCTCACTCATCTATGCCAAGAAATTTGGAAAAGAGCTACCTGGCCAACTGACAGGAAGAGAGCTATGTTTGTGCCCATTCCAAAGAAAGGTGATCCAACAGAATATGGAAATTATCAAAAAATATAATTAATATTACATGCAAGTAAGGGTTGCTGAAGATCATTCCAAACCAGTCGCAGCAGCACATAGACAGGGAACTGGCAGAAATTCAAGCTGGAATCAGAAGAGTACTTGGGACAAAGGATATCATTGCTGATGACAGATTGATCTTGACTGAAAGCAGAGAATACCAGAAAGACTTTTGCCTGTATTTTATTGACTATGCAAAGGCATTCTACTATATCTATCATAACAAACTATGAATAGTATTGCAAAGAATGGGAATTCCAGAACACTTCATTGTGCTCATGAGGAACCTGTACATAGACCAAGAGGCAATCATTCAAACAGAACAAGGGGATACTACATGGTTTAAAGTCAAGAAAAGTGTGCATCAGGAATGTATCCTTTCACCATACTTATTCAATCTGTATGCTGAGCAAATAATGAGAAGCTGAACTATAGGACTAAGAACGGGGCATCAGGATTATAGGAAGTCTCATCAGCAACCTGTGATACGCAGATGACACAATCTTGCTTGCAGAAAACGAAGAGGACTTGAAGTTTTTACTGATGAAGATCAAAGACCACAGCCTTCATTATGGATTACACTCAACATAAAGAAAACAAAAATCCTCACAATATGACCAGTAAGAAACATCATGATTAACAGGGAAAATACTGATGTTGTCAAGGATTTCATTTTATTTGGATCCACAATCAACACCCATGGAAACAGTTGAGAAATCAAATGACATATTGCATTGGGCAAATCTGCTGCAAAAGACCCCGTTAAAGTGTTAAAAAGCAAGGATGTCACTTTGAAGACTAAGGTGCACCTGACCTAAGCCATGGTGTTTTCAATTGCCCCATATGCATGAGAAAGCTGGACAATGAATAATAAAGACCAAAGAATTGATGGCTTTGAATTATGGTGTTGGCAAAGAATATTGAATATACCATGGACTGCCAAAGGAATGAACAAATCTGTCTTGGAAGAAGTACAACCAGAATGCTCCTTAGAAGCAAGAATGGTGAATATACATCTCATATACTTAGAACTTGTTATCAGGAGGGACCAGTCCCTGGATAAGGACATCCTGCTTGGTACAGTAGACAGCGAACAAGAGGAATACCCTCAGTGAACCAAACTGACACAGTGGCTGCAACAATGGGCTCAAGCATAACAACAATTGTGAGGAAGGTGCAGGACCAGGCAGTGTTTCATTCTGTTGTACATAGGGCTGCTGAGTCGGAACTGACCCAATGGCTCCTAACAACAACCTAACAAAGAGAAAGCAAACTCGTCTTGCTGTCATAGGGATTTGGAGCTGGAAGGAACTTATAAATCCAAACTGTTTGCTTTTACAGTGGAACAATTTGTTTTTGTTGGTGCTCTTTTCCCCTCCAATAAAATCATACATGGAACCATATGTTTGAGAGATAAAAGCAGCACAGCCTTTCAGTGGAAGTGTGGAGGGCAGGAGGGCCGTCTTTTTTCTCCCCTTGGTAACTGAGCCACTTCGTGGAACCTAATCTAATGCCCATTTTGTGGGTGAGGAAAGAGAGGCACAGGATAGGAATGTGCCTTTCTCAAGTCACTCAACAGTTAGTGGTAGAGTTGAAACTAGCCCTATGTCCCTGGGCCACAGTGGTTAGGTGGAAATTCACCAAAGACACCTGTGTGTTTAGCTCCACAACCTACCAACTACACCCACTCCTCACTTATCAACATGGTTATGTTCCAAACCAGGTTGTCAAGCAAAAATCGGCATTATGTGAAAATCGAAGATGACTACATCAGATCACAAAATGAAGATGATTACATCATTACATAACTGCCAAATTACATCATTACATAATTGCTAAACCACTGAGAATTATGGTTCAGCCAAGTTAACCCACAACCTTAACCATCACAGCCATCATTACTCTTGCTTGCACCTCGGCATTCATTATTGCCAGATGTACATTGTTAATGTGTAAAACAGTCGAATAGTATTTTTTATTATTGTCATAAATATGAAATGACAGATAACAAGGTAGTTGATAAGTGAGGAATAGGTTTACGTCACTGAGTTACAAAACCCTCCTTCCTCCATTTGTCTCCGTTCTAAGCTTAGTACATAAGCAAATGCTAACATAATATACCTAACAGCCCTCTTTGTGTTGCAAGGAACAGACACCAACTCACACTGCCTTAAGCAAGAAATGAGTAATTTACCAGCTTTATGTACTTGAACTATTCAAAGATTCAAACTACAAACTATGATTTTAGAACCTAGCATTATGCCTTGTCTTGTCTTGCCTTGCCTTTTCCTTTTCCTTCCCTTCCTCTCTCCTCCATCTGCTTTCCTCTCTCTCCATCTCTACACTCCACTCCTCTCCATTTTGCTTCATTCCCAGGTAGACTTTCACCTCACAGTGGCAGGACAGATGCCAGCAGTTTGGGGTTTCCATCTGCATAGCTCCAGAAAGAGATGTTCTGTCCTCCCAGTGATAACAACCAACACACTGCGCTTGACTCTTACTGGTATAGATTGGACCACTTGCCCATCCGAAGCCAATCACCATGGCCAAGGGGACTGGATGTGCTCACAGGCTTAGGCCAGTCACAGGCCAACTCTGGGACCTGGGTGAGGCTGACTCTAACCACGGCATATGGGCTTCAAGTAGAGCAAGGCTGGAAGGACAGAGGTTTTGCTCTTACAAGGAAAGG
Organism: Dugong dugon; assembly: GCA_030035585.1. Lineage (NCBI taxonomy): Eukaryota > Metazoa > Chordata > Mammalia > Sirenia > Dugongidae > Dugong > Dugong dugon. The sequence goes on from CM057462.1 coordinate 28,673,003, forward strand.
GCAAGTTGAGCAGGCAAACAACAAAGTTCTGTGTATTTTCATCAATCTTCAGGTTGAAATTCTTGGCAAAATGTTGAGACTTCCAGGCAACATGGTGCTCTAGGCAGAAGCACCACACCATCCCTCCACAGCAAAGATCTGAAAAACTAAGCCAAACAGAGAAAACAGCAATCCTGGAACCCTAAGCATCAAATGAAGAGATAAAGAACTCAGCCAAGCACCAAATGGAATAACAAACTGACAAAGAACAGAAAGCGAGGAGATATACATGCAGAGGCCCCCTATCAGCTAACACAGCATGGATCCGCCATCTTGGACTCCTATCAGAGACCAGCGAACAGGAGCTTCACGGAGCTTCCAGCAGGAGACAGAACAACTGATAACCAGCAATATATCCTCTGCCAACCCCCAACCTTCTTCACCCCAACTTGGCCTCCTCTGCTTCCTGTGGCCACAGTCTCTTGGCCAGGAAGCACTGGCTTCACCTTGGTGTTGCTTGGATTCCACCAGCCCACACTGGCCAGCACTGTGAGTGCTATTTGTTGGCTGCTGGTGTTGCTTTTTTCTGCTTCTTTTGATTTCTTCCTTACCTCTACGTCCCCCTCCTTTCTCTCAAATACCTGGCTCCATGCACCATCTTTACTTCTCCCTGAAAGGCTATGATACTCCACTCCAGTGTGAAACTGATTCCTGGTCCGGGCTGCCATTCTGGTGGGTTCCTGGGGCTTTTTTTAATGTATTTGTTTTCTATTTCTTTTCTCGAATTGAGAGCCTATTCTAGCAGGGCACTACTGCATGGCTTGGGACCTACCCCCTCAGTTTGCACAGATGTACAGAGGGATCCCTGAGGACATTTCTTTTTTCGAGTTTTTTGTTTGTTTGTTTTTTGGGGGTTTTCCTTATTCTTTTTTTAATTTGTTTTGTTTTCCCTCTTTTTCCCTTTTTGTCTTTCTTCATTACTCAGTCTCTTTTCTCTCTATACCTTCCTTCTCTTCCTGTCCCCTGAATACCTGGTGCTGAGTGACACAACTATGCCTTCTAGCCAGGTTGTACTTCAATGCCTGGGAGCAACTTCCCCAGATCTCATAGCCACACTGGTGGGATCCCTGGGAGCTTTGCAATTCTTTTTCCTTTCTAATTTTTATTTATTCATTTTTTCTTTTTTTTTTTCTTCTCCTTTTTGTTTTTCTCCATTTCATAGTGTCTCATCTCTCCACTCCAATGGCAAGCTCCCCTAGCATTCTTTTCTGTTTGTTTGTATGTTTCTGGCTCCTGTTCCTCTCTCCTCTCTCCCATATCCATCTTAGCTTCACACATCACATTCTCCACCATCCTTCCTATCTGCACAGTGCACTTAACATCACACCACCAAGCAGCACAGGCATGGCCTACCGGACCTGCCCTGCACTGATTACTGGCCTGCCTGGTGGCTGTAGTAAGTGCTACAAACAACCTATCCCAGCAACTCCTCTTTGGCTAGACCTGCCCTGCTGTACCATATCTGAGCAACTGACCCTGCCAATTGGAGAAGGAGGCGAAAAGTATATGTCCACAGATAAGCAAACAACAAAGACACACAGCCCGCCTGCTCAGACATAGCCAAATAAAAAAAAAAAAAAAAACAGAATGAAACAAACAAATCTACAATCAATAAATGAGAAAAATAACTACTGAATGCCCTGAAGACAGCAGACGATATCAAAACATTTACAAAACAGGACAGGATGGTTCCAATAGGCGTCCAAAATAAAACACCAGATGACTTTGCAGCAGAAGAAAAGGCACTAGAACTACCTGATAGGGAATTCAAATCTCTAATACTCATAATTATCCAAGAGTTGAAGCAAAAAGCAGACAAAAATGAGGAAAAGACAGACAAATTCATGGAAAATACAGACAAAAAAATGGAAGAATACAAGAAAATAACACAGGAACAAAATGCCAAAATAAATTCACAACTAGAAATCATACAAAAACAACAATCTGAAATCCAAAAGATAAAAAACAAGATTTCAGAAATGGGGCTTCTTCCACCAACATGGCACTCTAGGCAGAAGCACCACTACGTCCCTCCACATCAAAGATCTGAAACACTAAGATAAACTGAAAAAACAGCAATCCTGAAAACCTAAACATCAACTGAAAAGATAAAGAGCTCAGCCAAGCAAAATGGAATAAGAAGCTGACAGAGAACAAACAGTGAAGAGACATAACATGCAGAGGTCCCCTATCAGCTAACGCAGCATGGATCCACCATCTTGGACGCCTATCAGAAACCAGCAAATAGAGGGTACAAGAAAGTAGTTTCATAGAACTTCCATCAGGAGACAGAACAACAAGTAACTGGCGATATATGCTTTCCCACCCCCCACCCTTTTTCACCCCCACTCGGCCTCCTCTACTTCCCACGGCTACAGTCTTTTGGCTGGGAAGCACCAGCTGCTTGGATAACACCTGCCCACAATGGTCGACTCCTTGAGTGCCATTTGTTGGCTGTTGGCATTGCTTTTTTCAGCTTCTTTAGATTTCTTCCTTACCTCTCATCACCTCCACCTCCTTTTGCTCAAATACCTGGCTCCGTGCGCCATCTTCGCTTCTTTGTGAGGGGCTGTGAAGCTCCACTCAAGTGTTGAAGTGCTTCCTGGTCTGTGCTGCCACACCGGTGGGATCCCAGAGCTTTTTTTGTTTGTTTGTTTCTTTGTTTTGAATGGATTCTTTGTTTTCTTTTGCTTTTCTTGAGTTGGGAGCCCATTCTGGCCAGGCAGTGCTGTGCAGCTTGGGACCTACCCCCTCAGCTTGCGCAGACACGCAGACTGATCCCAGAGAGCATTTTTTTTGTTTTTTTTTTGGGGGGGGGGTTTCTTGTTATTTTTTTTAATTTGTTTTGTTTTCTTTTCCCTCTTTTTATCTTTTTGTCTTTCTTCATTACTCAATCTCTCATCTCTCTATACCTTCCTTCTCTTTCTGTCCCCTGAATACCTGGTGCTGAGTGACACTTCTATGCCTTCTAGGCATGCAGTACTTCAACAACTGGGAACAACTTCCCCAGATCTCTTAGCCATACTGGTGGGAATCCCTGGGAGATTTGCTTTCCTTTTTCCTTTCTAATTTTTATTTATTTATTCTTTTCTGTCTTCTTCTTCACCTTTTCGTTATTCTCCATTTCATAGTCTCTCATCACTCCACTCCAAAAACAAGCTCACCTAGCACTCTTTTTTGTTTGTTGGTATGTTTTTGGCTCCTGTTTCTCTCTCCTCTCTCCCATACTCATCTTAGCTCCACACATCACAATCTTCCCCCTCCATCCTTCCTACCTGCACAGCTTAACATCACACCACCAAGCAGCCTTGCAAGGCCTACGGAACTGCCCTTCCCTAATTACTGACCCTCCATGGTGGTCATAGTAAGTGCCACAAACAATCCATCCCAGCAACTCCTCTTCAGCTAGACCTGAACTGCTGTACCTTATCTGAGTGACTGACCCTACCAATTGGAGAAGCAGGTGAAAAGAATCATGCCTACAGATGAGCAAACAGCAAAGAACACAGTCTACATGCTCAGACATAACCAAATTAAAAAAAGAAGGATGAAACAAATCTACAAGCAATAAATTAGAAAAATAACTACTGACTGCCCTGAAAACAGAAGACAATATCAAAACATTTTCAAAAACAGGACAGGATGGTACCAGTAGGTGTCCAAAATAAAACACCAGATGACTTTCCAGTAGAAGAAAAGGCACTAGACTTAACTGATAGGGAATTAAAATCTCCAATACTCAGAATTATCCAAGAGTTGAATCAAATAGCAGACAAAAATGAGGAAAAAACAGAAAATTCATGGAAAAGGCAGAAAAATTCATGGAAAATACAAAAAATGGAAGAATGAGGAAAATAACTCAGGAACAAAATGCGGAAATAAATTCACAATTAGAAATTATACAAAAACAACAATCAGAAATCCAAATGATAAACAACAAAATTTCAGAAATGGACAGTGTCATAGAAGGGCTGAGAAGCAGATCTGAAACGGTGGAAGACAGGATCAGTGGAACTGAAGACAAACACTTGGATACAACTCTGTTTGAGGAAAACTCAGAAAAAAAGAAGGAAGAAAAATGAAGAGACCCGGAGAATTATGTGGGATACAATCAAAAGTAAAAATTTTTGAGTGATGGCAGTTCCAGAACAGGGGGAGAAAACAGAAAACACAGAGAGGATCACTGAAGAACTGATGACAGAAAATGTCCCCAGTATCATGAAAGATGAAAATCTGGCCATCCAAGAAGCTCAACGAACACCCCAAATGAAAATCACCAAGGCACATCATAATCACACTCGCCAAAACCAAAGACAAACAAAGAATCCTGAGAGCAGCTTGTGAAAAACAAGAAGTCATATACAGAGGAGAAACAATAAGACTAAGCTCAGATTATTCAGCAAGAAGGCAATGGGATGACATATACAAAACCTTGAGAGAAAAAAATTGTCAGCCAAGAATAATATATCCTGCAAAACTCTCATTCAAATATGATGGTGAGATTAAGACATTTCCAGATAAACAGAAATTAAGGGAATATGTAAAAACCAAACCAAACTTGCAATAATTATTAAAGGGAGTCCTTTGATCTGAGAATAAACAACTTCAGATTGCAGGCAGAATCTAGGACACAGGATTGTACCAGCCAGATACCAATCTAGGAAATGAACTCTCAAGGACTATACAAAACCAAAAGAAATACAACAGGGAATCAGAGCAGTTAATCTGTAAATGACAACGACATCAGAACAATAAAAGAGGGAATAAACGGTGTAGGTATAGAACCTTCTAATGTAAAGGAAGGCAAGGAGATACCAAGTAATACTAGACTACTTCAAACTTAGAAAGTTAAGGGGTAAATTTCACTGTAGTCACAAAGAAAGTTAACAAACCTACTCGTAAAAATAAAGAGGAAAAACATAAAGTCTCAGTAAAAACAAAGCCTTCACAAACAAAAGAAATGAAAAAAAAATCCACAAACAAAAGTAATTCAGCACAGGAGAGTAAGAAAAACAAAGAAAACATCAGCACCACAAAAAAAAAGCACTACAAAATGACAACAATAAACTCATATCTATCAGTAATTACACTGGCTGTAATGGCCTCAATGCACCCATAAAGAGATGGAGAGTGACATAATGCATAAAAAAAACAGAATACATCAATATACTGTCTACCAGAGACACACCTTAGAAACAAAGACATAAATTTATTAAAAATGAAATGTCAGAAAAAAATTTATCAAGCAAACAACTACTAAAAAAGAGGGGTGGCAATACTAATCTCAGATAAAGTAGACATTAAAACAATATCCACCATAAAAGACAAAGAAGGACACTATATAATGATTAAGGGGACTATCCATCATGAAGACATAACCATAATAAACTGCTACGCACCAATGACAGGGCTCTGAAATACATAAACTCTAAAAACACTGAAAAGAGAAATTAACAGTTCCACAATAATAGTAGGAGACTTCAACACACCATTCTCAGTAAAGGACAGAACATTCTAAAAAGAAACTCAGCAAAGATACAGAAGACCTAAAGGGCACAATAAGCCAACTTGACCTCATAGACATATAGAGAACACTCTATCCAAAAACTGCAAAATACACATTCTTTGCAATGCACCTGGAACGTTCTCCAGAATAGATCACATCTTAGTCCAAAGAGCAATCCTCAACAAGATACAAAACGTTGAGATAATTCAAAGTATCTTCTCTGACCACAATGCCATCAAGATAGAAATTAATAACAGAAAGAGCAAGGAAAATATTCAATTACATGAAAACTGAATAACACTCTGCCTACAAACTACTGAGTAGAAGAAATCAGAGCTGGAATCAAAAAATTCCTAGAATCAAACAAAAATGAAAACACATCATACCAAAACCTTTGGGACACAGCAAAAGCAGTCCTCAAAGGACAATTTATAGCAACAGATGCACACATTAAAAACGAAGAAAGTCCAAAACCATAACTTTAACTACACAACTCAAACAAATAGAAAGAGAACAACAAAGAAAGCCCACAGCCACCAGAAGAAAGGAAATAATAAAGATCAGATCAGAAATAAATGAAATAGAGAAGAAAAACAACAGAAGGAATCAACAAAACTAAAAGTTGCTTCTTTGAAAGAATCAACAAAATCGACAAACCACTGGCCAGACTGACAAAAGAAAAACAGGAGAGGACGCAAATAACACAAATTAGAAATGAAATGGGCAACATTACAGCAGACCCAACTGAAATAAAAAGGGTCATAACAGAGTATTATGAAAAACTATACTCCAACAAATTTGAAAACCTAGAAGGAATAGATACATTTCTAAAAACACACTACCCACACAAACTATAACAAAGTGATGTTGAAAATCTGAACAGACCCATAACAAGAGAAGAGATTGAAAAAACAATAAAAAAAAAAAAACAAAAAAAACTCCCAACAAAAAAAAGCTCTGGCCCAGGTGGCTTCACTGGAGAATTCTACTAAACATTCAGAGAAGAGCTTGTACCAGTACTACTCAAACTATTTCAGAGCATAGAAAAGTAAGCAACACTTCCGAATTCATTCTATGAAGCCAGCATTACCCTGATACAAAAACCAGGCAAAGATGCCCCCAAAAAAGAAAATTACAGAACAATATCTCTCATGAATATAGATGCAAAAATCCTCAACAAAATTCTAGCCAATAGAATTCAGCATCATATCAAAAAACTAATACACCACGACCACGTAGGATTCATACCAGGTATGCAAGGATGGTTCAACATTACAAAATCAATCAACGTAATCCACCACATAAATAAAAGCAAAGAAAAGAATCACATGATCATCTCAATTGATAGAGAAAAGGCATTTGGCAAAGTCCAACACCCATTCCTGATAAAAACTCTCAATAGAATAGGTATAAAAGGGAAATTTCTTGACATAATAAAGGGCATCTATGCAAAACCAACAGCCAACATCATTCTTAATAGAAAGAGGCTGAAAACATTCCCCTTGAGAACAAGAACAAGACAAGGATGCCCTTTATCACCACTCCTATTTAACTTTGTGCTGGAAGTCCTAGCTACAGCAACTAGGCAAGAAAAAGAAATACAGGGCATCCAAATTCATAAGGAAGAAGTAAAACTGTCCCTGTTTGTGAATGATATTATACTATACATAGAAAACCCAAAAGACTCCATGAGAAAACTACTGGAACTAATAGAAAGATTAAGCAGAGTAGCAAGATACAACATAAAAATACAAAAATCAGTTGGATTCCTATACACCAATAAAGAGAATGATGAAAAGGAAAACAATACCATTTATAAAAGCCCCTAAAAAAATAAAATACTTAGGAATAAATCTAACCAGGAATGTAAAAGACGTATACAAAGAAAACTACAAAACACTACTGCAAGAAACCGCAAGAGATCTACATAAATGGAGAAACATACCATGCTCATGGATAGGCAGACTGAACACTGTGAAAATGACAATTCTACCCAAAGCAATTTACAACTACAACACAATCCCAATCCAAATAGCAACAACATTCTTCAAAGAGATGGAAAAACTAATCATTAACTTTATATGGAAAGGGAAGAAGCCCCAAATAAGTAAAGCACTACTGAAGAAGATAAAGTTGGAGGACTCACACTACCTGACTTCAGAACCTACTATACAGCTACAGTTGTCAAAACAGCCTGGTACTGGTACAACGACAGATACATTGACCAATGGAACAGAATTGAGAACTCAGATGTAAATCCATCCACCTACAGTCACCTGATCTTCGACAAGGGCCCAAAGTCCATCAAATGGGGAAAAGACGGTCTTCTTAACAAATGGTGCTGGCAAAACTGGATATCCATCTGCAAAAAAATGAAACAGGACCCATACCTCACACCGTATACAAAAACTACTTCAAAATGGATCAAAGACCTGAATATAAAGCCTAAAACTATAAAGTTCATAGAAGAAAAAATAGGACCAACACTACAGGCCTTAATACACGGCATTAACATGATAGAAACCATAACCATCAACGCACAAACCCCAAAAGATAAGCTAGATAACTGGGATCTTCTAAAAATCAAACACCTATGCTCTTCAGAAGACTTCACCAAAAGAGTAAAAAGTGAACCTACAGACTGGGAAAAAATTTTTGGACAGTACAAGTCAGACAAAGGTCTAATCTCCATAATCTACAAGACAATCCAACACCTCTACAACAAAAAGACAAATAATCCTATTAAAAAATGGGCAAAGGAAATGAACAGACACTTCACCAATGAAGACATTCAAGTGGCCAACAGACATATGAGGAAATGCTTCCGATCACTAGCCATTAGAGAAATGCACACTAAAACCACAATGAGATACCATCTCACCCCCAGCATTACTGGCACAAATCAAAAACACTGGAAATAACAAATGTTGGAGGGGCTGCGGGGAGATGGGAACTCTTATACACTGCTGGTGGGAATGCAAAATGATACAACCATTTTGGAAAATGATATGGTGCTTCCTCAGAAAGCTAGAAACAGACATACCCTTCGATCCAGCAATCCCACTCCTAGGACTATATCCTAGAGAAATAAGTGTCGTCACTCGAATAGACATATGCACACCTATGTTCATGCAGCATTGTTCACAATAGCAAAACAATGGAAACAACCTAGATGCCCATCAACAGATGAATGGATAAACAAACTATGGTACATACACACAATGGAGTACTATGCAACGAGAAAGAACAACAATGAATCTGTGTACCATCTCATAACATGGATGAAACTGGAGGACATTATGCTGAGTGAAATAAGTCAATCACAAAAGGACAAATATTGTATGAGACCTCTATTGTAAAAACCCATGAAAAAGTTCACACACAAAATGTAACGATCTTTGTTGGTTACCAAGGATGGGCGGGGTGGGGGGGAAATACTAAATAGACAATAGATAAGTGGTATCTTGGGTTAAGGGCGAGACAGTACACAATACAGGGGAAAGTAGCACAACCTGTACAAGGAAAGTTCATTGAAACCCCATAAACACATCCAAACTCCCTGAGGGGCTGAATTGCTGGGCAGAGGGCTCTGGGGACCGTGGTCTTGGGGAACATCTAGCGCAATTGGCATGACACAGCTTATAAAGACAATGCTCTACATTCTACCTTGGTGAGTAGTGTCTGGGGTCTTAAAAGCCTGTGAGCCGCCATCTAAGATACTCCACTGGTCTCATCCCTTCAGGAGCAAGGGAGAATGAAGAGAACGGGATACAATGAAAAGATTAGTCCAAAGGACTAATTGTCCACAGCTACCAAGACCTCCACCGGACTGAGTCCAGTACAGCTAGATGGTGCCCGGCTACCACCGCTGACTGCTCTGACCAGGATCACAACAGAGGGTTCTGGACAGAGCTGGAGAAGGATGTAGAGCATAATTCTAACTCACAAAAAAAAAAAAAAAAAAAAAAAAAGACCAGATTTACTGGCCTAAAGGAGACTGGAGAAACCTTGAGAGTATGGCCCCTAGACACCCTTTCAGCTCAGTGGTGAAGTTACCGTCGAGGTTCACTGTTCAGCCTGGGAGTGGACAGTCCCGTAAAACCAAATGAGACTAACGAGGTACAGGAGTCCAGTGACAAGGGCCAGAAAGCAGAAGGGGACAAGGAAGCTGGTGATAGGGAACACAAGGTTGAGTAAGGATATTGTTGATGTGTTATGTGATTGTTAACCATTGTCATAGGGCAACATTTGTAGTAACTGTTAAATGAGCAACGATTTTGTTCTGTAAGCCTTCATCTTAGGTGAGAATAACAGCACAATTGGAAGAGCGTAGTCAATGTCACGGAACTGTGTATTTTCACCAAAATAAAAAAAAAAAGGTTGAGAATTTAGATGGTTAGTATGTTGTGGGGTTGTTAACCAATGTCATAAAACAACATGCGTACTACTGTTTCATGAGAAACTATTTGTTATGTAAGCCTTCTCCTGAAGTACAATAAAATATTAAAAAGAAAGATAGTATATTCTACCTTCAAGAACAGTGTAAAAGTCTTACAACAGTATAATTCCACTTACCACATTGCCCTTTTTGCTCTATTTTTCATGTATTTTACTTATACATATGATCTAAACAGTACATTATTTTTATTATTGTTTTAATGGTCTCTGAAATTTTAAACTGTATATATTTGCTAAAGAAAGAAGGACATTCAGTATTTAGCCAGGTATTTACCCATCTAGTGTTCTTCCCTTCCTACAGATATGGAGTTCCATCTGGTATCTTTTCCCCTGATTCTGAAAAAATTATTTAAGCAGTTTTTGTAATATAGGTCTGTTGACAATAAATTATTTTAGCTTTTGTCGGCCTGGAAATATCTTAAATTAACCTTCATATTTGAAGGCTGTTATCTCAGAATATATAATTCTAAATTGACAAGATTTTGTTTGTTTATTATTTCCATTTTAAAAATGTCATTTTGTAGCCTTCTGGCTTCCATTGATGAGAAAGCGGCCATTATTCATGTCATTCACTACATGCAGTAGGTTGCTTTGTCCCTCTCTGTTTTTACTATTTACTCTTTATCTTAGGTTTTCAGGAATTTGACTTTGGGTAGTATTTTGATGTGTGTGAGTGTGCTTTCTTCATATGTATTCTGTTTGGACTTTGTCATGGATTGAATTATGTCTCCCAAAAAATGTGTGTATCAATTTGGCTGGGCCATGATTCCCGGTATTGTGTGGTTGTCCTCCATTTTGTGATTGTAATTTTATGTTAAAGAGGATTAGGGTGGGATTGTAACACCACCCTTACCCAGGTCACTTCCCTGATCCAATGTAAACAGAGTTTCCCTGGGGTGTGGCATGCACCATCTTTTATCCTACAAAAGATAAAAGCAAAAGGAAGCAAGCAGAAAATTGGGGGACTTCATACCACCAAGAAAGCAGTGCCAGGAGTAGAGCACATCCTTTGGACCCGAGGTTCCTGCACAGAGAAGCTCCTAGTCTGGGGGAAGATTGCTGATGAAGAGGACCTTCCTCCAGAGCCGACAGAGAGAGAAAGCCTTCCTCTGGAGCTGACGCCCTGAATTTGGACTTGTAGCCTACTACGCTGTGAGAAAATAAATTTCTCTTTGTTAAAGCCATCCACTTGTGGTATTTCTGTTAAAGTAGCACTAGATGACTAAGACAGAATTCAATTAGCTTCTTGAATCTGTGGATTGGTGTCTTTCATCAGTGTTAGAAAGTCTTTGGCAATCATCTCTTCAAATATTTCTATTGAACCACTCATTTTTTCCTCTCCTCCTGGGCTCCAAACCCATGTATGCTAGACCATCTGATATTGTCCCACATATTTTGGGTAGTCTTTTTTTCTCTCTCTCTTCTTCCACTTTGTGTTTCAGTTTGGGTATTTTCTATCAATCTGTATTCAAGTTTACTGATACATTTCTCTGTAGACCCCATTCTGCTCTTAATCACATCTAATGAATTAGCATTTTTGATATTTTACTTTGTATTTTTAGAATTTTCATTTCAATTTTTTATAGTTTCCATTTTGCTGAAGAAAATTCCTAAACTTCACTGGTATTTAATATACTTTTTGTTTTGAAATAAATTCAGATTTGCAGAAGAGTTTCAAAGATAATACAGAGAGTTCCTGTATATCCCCTCTACCAACTTCTCCTAACACAGAGATCAACAATCTACAACCCAAGAGACAAATCCAGCTCACTGCTTGTTTTTGTAAATGAAGTTTTACTGGAACAGTCATGCCCATTCATTTATGTATTATTTATGGTTGCTTTTATGCTATGATGGCAGAGTTGAGTAGTTCTGACAGAGCCATATAGCCTGCAGAGCCTAAAATAATTATACTAACTGCTGCTATAAAGAAAAAAAATATATTGTTGACTCCTGCCCTAAAGTTAAAATCTTGCATAATCACGGTACATTTATCAAGACAATGAAGTTAACCTTGGTACAATATTATTAACTAAACTACAGACTGCATTTTTCAGATACAGATTTTCTTTGAATTTCACCAGTTTTTCCACTAATGTCCTTTTCCTGGTGTATGATCCAGTTTAAGACAGCAGATTGTATTTAGATATTATGTCTCCTTAGACTCCCCAATCTGTGACAGTTTCTTAGTCTTTCCTTGTCTTTCAAGACCAAAACGCTTTTGAAGAGCACTGACTAGACATTCTGTACAATGCCTATTGATTTAGGTTTATCTTATTTATTTATTCATTCACTCATTCTATGATCAGTCTGGGATTATGGATTTTGGGGAAGAACATCACATAAATGAATTTTCCTTATTGCATTAGGGGGCACTTGATATCAACATTCTTGTTACTGGTAATGCTAACCCTGGTCACTTGGTTAAAGTGATGTATGCCAGTTTCTCCATGATAAAGTTACTACTTTTTCTTTTCCATACTCTATTCATTACAAGTGAGTCAGTAAGTTAAGCACATACTCAATAGGAGTGGAATTAAACTTCAACTCTTGAAGGAGAGTTAAAATAGATTTTTGAACATATGTTAAAACCACCACAGTAATTAACAAATATTTTGGGGGGTTATTTTAAGGCTATGCAAATAATTGTTTTTCCTTAAATTTTACCCACTAATTTTAGCATTCATCAGTAGATCTTGCATGCAGCAATTATTGTGGTCATTCCTGTGGTTATTTTCTATTTATCTCATTTTACATTTATTAATTAGGATTTTCACCATTTTTACCCCATTTATTGTCCAGCTTTTACATGAGAGCCTTTGTTATTTTTATTATAGCTATTTTAAAGTCTTGTCTGATAATTCCAACCAACATCCATCTCCTCTATGGGCTTGCTTTTATTGACTATTACTTCCCTTCATCAGAGTCACATTTTCTTGCTTCCTCATGTGTCTTGAGGTTTTTTTTTTTAATTTTATGTCAAATATTTTGTATAAAACAACAATAGAAACTGAAGTAAACAATATTCACCACCAGAAAATGGTACTCACCTTCTTATGTCAGGCCACTGGAGAGGGAGACTAAATCAAACAGATCTTTAGTTCACGTAGGTCTGGGATTTATTGTAGCTCTAATTTAGTTCAATTTACTCCTTGCTTGAAATATTTTTAAAGCAGGGTCAAGTCTTTCCTTTCTACAGGGCTTGAGTTCTGAGCATAATTAAGGCTCCAGGGATCTCCATGATTTATAGATGAGGCATCAACTTTCCCAACCGTGGGATATCCTCTGCTTCCTAACCTGGCTGTCAGCTTTTTGGGTTGCCAGGGAGTTCTCTTTGCTCTCCAGTCCTGCTCTAAGTTTTGAGATCCTAGGGAAACCTCTTTTTGTTCAGAATAACTCAGAGGAGTTTCTCTCTGCACAACTTTCCAAACCCTGACCCTCAGTTCTCTCTGCGCAACTTTCCAAACCCTGACCCTTTGAATGTTATCCAGAGTGCTTCAGATGGATTATTTCCAGTTCTTCTGCCTTGCCTCCCTCACCTTCACAAGGAAGCTCCCTTGAGCTTAAGGAGATTCCTTCATACCTCAGGGACATCTCTCAGTGAAGTGCTCGATGCACTAGAAAAGAGTTAACAGGTCAGAGCAGTCTCTCTCAGCAGCTGGGAATCTCCAAATACTAATCTGCAGTGCCATCTCACACTTGGCGATTAGAAATGTGTTAAAGTTTCCATTGGCTTCTTACCCCCATCTAGGTCATATTCCTCCTCCTCTTGCTCTTCCAGGAAAGAGTGTGGTGATGGGTCTCTTCTCTCCTATGAAGGGCTCATGACTTTCTCGTGTTTTGTTCACATCATTTCCTTTAAATCCTCTGTTGTTGGATGGGTTCATAAAAACTATGATTTTGTAGCTTATCAAGCTTGTTTCAGTTGTTGGCATGAGAACAAATGTCTCCTGTCAAGTTCTAAATTTTAACCAGAAGTAGACCTCATTTGTGCATGCAATTTAAAGAATGAGTCCTACACCTTTAAAAATATTTGAAAATTATAAATTTAACTCAGTTCTCCAGGATAATACATGGGGAAAATTTAGTAGAGCCAACTCAGTCTGATCCAGGGTGGTTCCCATTGTATGACAATGCCTCCTGTGCACCTCCCATCACCACCATCACAATCACCACCACCACGCAACCACCAAATATAAAGCCTTTAGTCAAGCACCCACTTTGATACAGGTATTTACTAACTACTTAACATGTATTCTCATAATAGATATTTGAGATATGGCAGTCTGCTCCCATAAAGATTAAGGCCTTGGAAAAACCTTATGGGGCAGTTCTACTCTGTTCTATAGGGTTTCTATGAGTTGGAATCAACTTTAGGGCAATGGGTTTTTGGTTTACTTTTATAATACCCATTTTATAGATGAGGGAACCAAGAAACTAAGTAACCTTCCCAAACAGTCAGTGGCAGATCCAGACTTTGACCCAGGTCTACATGACCCTATAACTTGTACTTTTGCGCTATGTGATGTTTTTTAACCCAGTCTCTATTGACACTTTATTGTTCTCATGCTTGAGTGGTCTGAGATTCCCCAGCTGAGGCAGCTTCCTTCCTGGCTGGGGCTTCACCTTTTGCCTGCTCACTTCTTCGGCTTTTCTTTCTTTTTTTTTATTTTTATTTTTATTTTTTATTTTATTGTACTTCAGGTGAAAGCTTACAGAGAAAATAGTTTCTCATGAAATAGTAGTACACATGTTGTTCTATGACATTGGTTAACAACCCCACAATGTATTAAGCCTCTAAATTCTCAACCTTTTTTTTTTTTTTGATGAAAATTACAGATGGCCAAAGATACACCGTTTCAAGAATTTCTACATTCACAGTTCAGTGACATTGACTACGCTCTTCCAACTGTGCTGTTATTCTCACTTAATATGAAGGCTTACAGAACAAAATAGTTTTTCATTTAACAGTTATGACACATGTTGCCCTATGACAATGGTTAACAATCTCACAGCACATCAAGAATATCCTTACTCCACCTTGTGTTCCCTATCACCAGGGGACATCCTTGTCCCCTTCTGTCTTCTGGACCTTGTCAGTGGACTATTGTACCTCTTTAGTCTCATTTGTTTTTGTTTTTTTTTATTTTATTTTATTTAAACACCATTTCAAAACTTTTTACTTACACATTTAAGTGATATTGACTATGCTCTTCCAATTGTGCTGCCATTCTCGCCCAAGGTGAAGGCTTACAGGACAAAACAGCCTCCCATTTAATAGTTACTACAAATGTTGCCCTATAGCAGTGTTCAACAATCTCACAATACATCGACAGTGTCCTTATTCAATTTGTGTTCCTTATCATCAGTTTCCTACTCTCCCTCTGCCTTCTGGCCCTTGTCACCGGACTCCTGTACCTCATTAGTCCCATTTAGTTTTACTGGGCTGTCCATTCCCAGGCTTAACATCGAACCTCGAAGGTAACTTCACCTCTGAGCTGAAAGGGTGTCTGGGGGCCACACTCTTGAGGTTTCTCTAGTATTCTTTAGGCCAGTAAATCTGGTCTTCTTTTTTTTTTTTGGGGGGGGGGAGGAGTTAAAATTATGCTCTACATCCTTCTCCAGCTTTGCCCAGAACCCTCTGTTGTGATCCTGGTCAGAGGAGTCATTGGTGGTAGCCGGGCACCATCCAGTTGTACTGGACTCAGTCCCGTGGAGGCCTTGGTAGCTGTGGACCATTAGTCCTTCGGACTAATCTTTTCCTTGTATCCTGTTCTCTTCGTTCTCCCTTGTTCCCGAAGGGTTGAGATCAGTGGAGTATCTTAGATGGCCGCTCATAGGCTTTTAAGACCCCAGACACTACTCACCAAGGTAGAATGTAGAGCATTATCTATATAAGTAGTGTCATGCCAATTGAGCTAGATGTTCCCCGAGATCATGGTCCCCAGAGCCCTCCGTCCAACAACTCAGTCCCTCGGGGGGTTTGGATGTGTCTATAGGGCCTCCATGACCTTTCCTTGTGCAGGTTGTGTTAGTTTCCCCTGTACTATGTACTATCTCACCTCTCACCCAAGTTACCACTTACCTATTACCTGTTTAGTATTCCCACCCCCATCCCTGGTAACCAACAAGGATTGTTACATTTTGCATGTGAACTTTTTCATGGGTTTTTACAATAGAGGTCTTATACAATATTTGTCCTTTTGTGATTGACTTATTTCACTCAGCATGATGTACTCCAGTTTCTTCCATGTTATGAGATGGTTAACAGATTCATTGTTGTTCTTTCTCATTGCATAGTACTCCATTGTGTGTATGTACCATAGTTTGTGTATCCATTCATCTGTTGATGGACATCGAGGTTGTTTCCATCGTTTTGCTATTGTGAATAATGCTGCCATGAACATAGGTGTGCATATGTCTATTCGAGTGATGACCCTTATTTCTCTAGGATATATTCCTAGGAGTGGGATTGCTGGATTGAATGGTATGTCTATTTCTAGCTTTCTGAGGAAACGCCATATCATTTTCCAAAATGGTTGTATCATTTTGCATTCCCACCAGCAGTGCATAAGAGTTCCCGTCTCCCCGCAGCCCCTCCAACATTTGTTATTTCCAGTATTTTTGATTCGTGCCAGTAATGCCGGGGTGAGATGGTATCTCATTGTGGTTTTAATTTGCATTTCTCTAATGGCTAGTGATCGCGAGCATTTCCTGATGTGTCTGTTGGCCATTTGAATGTCTTCCTTGGTGAAGTGTCTGTTCATTTCCTTTGCCCATTTTTTGATAGGATTGGTTGTCTTTTTGTTGTAGAGGTGTTGGATTTTCTTGTAGATTGTGGAGATTAGACCTTTGTCTGACTTGTATGTCCAAAAATTTTTTCCCAGTCTGTAGTTTCTCTTTTAACTCTTTTGGTGAAGTCTTTTGAAGAGCATAGGTGTTTGATTTTTAGAAGATCCCAGTTATCTAGTTTATCTGTTGGGTTTTGTGTGTTGATGTTTATGGTTTCTATCCTGATAATCCCTTGTATTAAGGCTTAAAGTGTTGGTCCTATTTTTTCTTCTATGAACTTTATAGTTTTAGGCTTTAAATTCAGGTCTTTGATCCATTTTGAAGTAGTTTTTGTATATGGTGTGAGGTATGGGTCCTGTTTCCTTTTTCTGCAAGTGGATATCCAGTTTTGCCAGCACCATTTGTTAAAAAGACTGTCCTTTCCCCATTTGATGGACTTTGGGCCCTTGTCGAAAATCAGGTGATTGTAGGTGGATGGATTTACATCTGGGTTCTCAATTCTGTTCCATTGGTCAATGTCTCTGTTGTTGTACCAGTACCAGGCTGTTTTGACTACTTTAGCTGTATAGTAGGTTCTCAAGTCTGGTAGTGTGAGTCCTCCAACTTTATTCTTCTTCTTCAGTAGTGCTTTACTTATTCGGGTCTTCTTCCCTTTCCATATAAAGTTAGTAATTAGTTTTTCCATCTCTTTGAAGAATGTTGTTGGTATTTGTATCGGGATTGCATTGTATTTGTAGATTGCTTTAGGTAGAATTGCCATTTTCACAATGTTGAGTCTGCCTATCCATGAGCATGGTATGTTTTTCCATTTATGTAGATCCCTTTGGGTTTCATGCAGCAGTGTTTTGTAGTTTTCTTTGTATAGGTCTTTTATACTCCTGGTCAGATTTATTCCTAAGTATTTTATCTTTTTAGGGGCTATTGAAAATGGTATTGATTTCCTGATCTCCTTTTCATCGTTCTCTTTACTGGTGTATAGGAATCCAACTGATTTTTGAATGTTTATCTTGTATCCTGCTACTCTGCTGAATCTTTCTATTAGTTCCAGTAAATTTCTCGTGGAGTCTTTAGGGTTTTCTATGTATAGTATCATATCATCTGCAAACAGGGAGAGTTTAACTTCTTCATTACCAACTTGGATGCCCTTTATTTCTTTCTCTTGCCTTATTGCTCTAGCTAGAACTTCCAGCACAATGTTAAATAGGAGTGCTGATAAAGGGCATCCTTGTCTTGTTCCTGTTTTCAAGGGGAATGTTTTCAGCCTCTTCCGTTAAGAATGATGTTGACTGTTGGTTTTGCATAGATGCCCTTTATTATGTTGAGAAATTTCCCTTCTATACCTATTTTATTGAGAGCTTTTATCAGGAATGAGTGTTGGACTTTGTCAAATGCCTTTTCTGCATCAATTGAGATGATCGTGTGATTTTTTTCTTTCCTTTTATTTATGTGGTGGATTACGTTGATGGATTTTCTAATGTTAAACCATCCTTGCATACCTGGTATGAGTCCTACTTGGTCGTGCTGTATTATTTTTTTGATATGATACTGAATTCTATTGGCTAGAATTTTGTTCAGAATTTTTGCATCTATATTCATGAGAGATATTGGTCTGTAATTTTCTTTTTTTGTGATGTCTTTGCCTGGTTTTGGTATCAGTGTTATGCTGGCTTCATAGAATGAATTTGGAAGTGTTGTTTCCTCTTCTATGCTCTGAAATAGCTTGAGTAGAACTGGTACGAGCTCTTCTGTAAATGTTTTGTAGAATTCTCCAGTGAAGCCATCTGGGCCAGGGCTTTTTTTGGTTGGGAGTTTTTTATTACCTTTTCAATCTCTTCTCCTGTTATGGGTCTGTTCAGATTTTCAATATCACTTTGTTGTAGTTTGGGTAGGCCGTATGTTTCTAGAAATTTATCCATTTCCTCTAGGTTTTCAAATTTGTTGGAATATAGTTTTTCATAATATTCTGTTATAATCCTTTTTATTTCTGTTGGGTCAGTTGTAATGTCCCCCATTTCATTTCTTATTTGGGTTATTTGTGCCCTCTGCTGTTTTTCTTTTGTCAGTCTGGCCAGTGGTTTGTCGATTTTGTTGATTCTTTCAAAGAACCAACTTTTGGTTTTGTTGATTCTTTCTATTGTTTTTCTGTTCTCTATTTCATTGATTTCTGCTCTGATCTTTACTATTTCCTTTCTTCCGGTGGTTGTAGGCTTTTTTTGTTGTTCTCTTTCTATTTGTTTGAGTTCTGTAGTTAATCTTTTGATTTTGTCCCTTTCTTTTTTTTTGATATGTGCATCTGTTGCTATAAATTGTCCTCTGAGGACTGCCTTTGCTGTGTCCCAAAGGTTTTGGTATGATGTGTTTTCATTTTCATTTGATTCTAGGAATTTTTTAATTCCATCTCTGATTTCTTCTGTTACCCATTGATGTGTAAGCAGAGTATTATTCAGTTTCCATGTGTTTGATTTTTTTTCCTTGCTCTTTCTAGTGTTAATTTCTACCTTGATGGCATTGTGGTCAGAGAAGATACTGTGAATTATCTCAGCGTTTTGGATCTTGTTGAGGATTGCTCTGTGGCCTAAGATGTGGTCTATTCTGGAGAACGTTCCATGTGCATTGGAAAAGAATGTGTACTTTGCAGTGGTTGGATGGATTGTTCTATATATGTCTATGAGGTCCAGTTGGCTGATTGTGTCCTTTAGGTCTTCTGTATCTTTGCTGAGTTTCTTTTTAGTTGTTCTGTCCTTTACTGAGAGTGGTGTGTTGAAGTCTCCTACTATTATTGTGGAACTGTCAATTTCTCTTTTCAGTGCTGTTAGAGTTTTTTTTATGTATTTTGGAGCCCTGTCATTGGGTGCATAGATATTTATTATGGTTATGTCTTCATAATGGATCATCCCCTTAATCATTATATAGTGTCCTTCTTTGTCTTTTATGGTAGATTTTGTTTTAAAGTCTATTTTATCTGAGATTAGAATTGCCACTCCTGTTCTTTTTTGATAGTTGTTAGCTTGATATATTTTTTTCCAACCTTTGATTTTTAATAAATTCACATCTTTGTTTCTAAGGTGTGTCTCTTGTAGACAGCAAATTGATGGATCCTGTTTTCTTATCCATTCTGCCACTCTCCATCTCTTTATGGGTGCATTGAGTCCGTTTACGTTCAGTGTAATTATTGATAGATGGAAGTTTGTTGCTGTCATTTTGTAGTGCTTTTTTTTGTGGTGCTGAAGTTTTCTTTGTTCTTCTTACTCTCTTGTGCTGAGTTACTTTTGTTTGTGGATTTTGTGTTCATTTCTTTTGTTTTTGTAGGTTTTGTTTTTGTTGAGACTTTATGTTTTTCGTCTTTATTTTTATGTGTTGGTTTGTTAACTTTCTTTGTGGTTAGCATGAATTTTACCCTTATCTTTATAATTTTGAAGCAGTCTACCCTTACTTGTTATCGCCTTGCCTTCCTCTCCTTTAGAAGGTTCCATATGTATGCCGTTTGTTCCCTCTTTCATTGTTTTGATGTTGTTATCATCCTTTGATTAATTTCTCTGATTCCCTATTGTATATCTTTTGTTTTTGGAAAGTCCTCTGTAGTTCAGTTCCTAGAATGGTATCTGGTTCATGTGAACCTGCGTCCTAGGTCCTAGGTCCTGCCTGAGGGCTGAAGCTGTTTGTCCTCAGATCGAAGAACTCCCTTTAATAATTCTTGTAAGTTTGGTTTGACTTTTGCATATTCCTTTAGTTTCTGTTTATCTGGAAATGACCTAATTTCACCATCAAATCTGAATGAGAGTTTTGCAGGATATATTATTCTTGGCTGACAATTTTATTCTTTCAAGATTTTATATATGTCATCCCATTGCGTTCTTGCCTGCATGGTTTCTGCTGAATAATCTGAGCTTAGTCTTATTGTTTCTCCTCTGTATGTGACTTCGTGTTTTTCACGAGCTGCTCTCAGGATTCTTTGTTTGTCTTTAGTTTTAGCGAGTGTGAATATGATATGTCTTGGTGATTTTCTTTTGGGGTCTCTTCTATATGGGGTTCGTTGAGCTTCTTGGATGGCCAGCTTTTCATCTTTCATGATATTGGGAAAGTTTTCTGTCAGCAGTTCGTCAATGATCCTCTCTGTTTTTTCTGTTTTCTCCCCCTGTTCTGGTATGCCAATCACTCGTAAGTTTTTGCTTTTAATTGTGTCCCACATAACTCTCAGGGTCTCTTCATTTTTCTTTGTTCTTTTTTCTGAGTTTTCCTGAAACAGAGTTGTATCCAAGTGTTTGTCTTCAGTTCCACTGATCCTGTCTTCCATGGTTTCAAATCTACTTCTCAGCCCTTCTATGACACCGTCCATTTCTGAAATCTTGTTGTTTATCTTTTGGGTTTCTAATTGTTGTTTTTGTATAATTTCAAGTTGTGAATTTATTTTGGCATTTTGTTCCTGCATCATCTTCCTGAATTCTTCCAATTTTTTGTCTGTATTTTCCATAAATTTGTCTATTTTTTCCTCATGTTTGTCAGCTTTTTGCCTCAGATCTTGGGAAATTCCGAGTATTAGTGATTTGAGTTCCGTATCAGGTACTTCTAGTGCATTTTCTTCCACAGGAGAGTTATCTGGTGTTTTAATTTGGGCGCCTATTGGAGCCGTCTTGTCTTGTTTTTGTAAATGTTTTGATATTTTTGCTGTTTTTGGGGCATTCAGTATATATTTCTCTCGTTTATTGATTGTAGATTTTTTTTTTGTTTGTTTGTTTCATCCTTGTGGTACAGCTGGGCACATCTCGCTGAGGAGGAGCCACTGGGACGGGTTTCTTGTGGCACTCACCGCAGCCACCAGGACGGTCGGTAGTCAGTGCTGGGCAGGTTCCAATAGGGTGTGCCTGCATCGCTTGGTGGTGTGATGTCTAGTGCACGGTGCAGGTAGGTAGGGTGCAGCGGGAAGATGGTTATGTGTGAAGCTAAGCTTGATATGGGAGAGAGGAGAGAGGAGGAGGAGCAAAAAGCGTACAAACATAAAAGAATGCTAGGGGAGCTTGTCATTGGAATGTACAGATGAGAGACTATGGGATGGACGAAACCAGAAGGGGGAAGAGAAAGAAAAGGAAAGATGACCAAATAAAAATCAGAAAAGTTAAAGAACTGCAAAGTTCCCAGGGATCCCACCGATGCAGCTGTGAGGTCTGGGGGAGTTGGTCTCAATTTTCACAGCTCAGCCTGGCCAGAAGGTACAGAGGCATACATCGCCTGGTATTCAGGGATCAGAAAGAGAAGGAAGAGATAGAGAGACGAGAAATTAAGCAATGAAGAAAGACAAAAGGGAAAAAGAGGTAAAAGATGACAAAACTAATCAAAAAAGGAAGAAAAATAAAATGGAAAGAAAAAAAAAAAGGGCAATACCAGCAGTCAGTGCCTACAAATGGGACCCAGAGAGCCCCCACTCAGGGGCGCGAATTCCAAGAAGCTGGTAGTCTCAGGGTTGAGAGACCGTGGCTACGGGAAGCAGAGGGGCCATCGAACAAAGGCCCCGGAATCCCACCCGCGCGGGAGCCCAGACCTGGAAACAGCCACACGTCTGAACGCAGCTCTACAGCTCCGCAGAAGAGAGCAGAGACGGCACTCG
Organism: Dugong dugon; assembly: GCA_030035585.1. Lineage (NCBI taxonomy): Eukaryota > Metazoa > Chordata > Mammalia > Sirenia > Dugongidae > Dugong > Dugong dugon. The sequence continues at coordinate 28,695,400 of CM057462.1, forward strand.
GAACCAGGCACCCAGGCAAAAGGAGGGGGAGGCGGCAGAAAGAGGTTCGCTAGCTCCCAGCAAACGGCTCCCAGAAAGCTGCCAGCCCGGGCGTGCGGAATCCAAGCACCGGCGCCCCCCAGCTCAGGGACTCCGGCCACGGAAAGCAGGGGATCCCCAGCTGAGGCGGAGAGGGGTGGGGGGTGGGAGAGCACGCACCGCAGTTTACCGGTCGTTCTGTCTCCAACCAGATGCTCTGCAAGGCTGCTCTCTCGTTTGCTGGTCTCCGATAGGAATCCAAGATGGTGGATCCGCGCTGCGTTAGTTGGTAAGGAATCTCTGCCTGAGTCTCTCCTCACTCTCCGTTCTCTTTTAGTATTCTCACTCTGTTTGGTGTTTGGCTGAGTTCTTTATCTCTTCATTTGGTGTTCTAGGGTTTCAGGATTGTTGATTCTCTGTTAGGCTTAGTTTTTCGGATCTTTGCTGTGGAGGGACAGCGTGGTGCTTCTGCCTAGAGCGCCATCTTGCCCCCTCTTCCTGGCTTTTCTTTCTTGAAACAAGATCTGAGACCAAGCACAGCTTCCTTTGTAAACATGAGAAATGTCCACTTTTGGTGGCCATGTCAGTGTTGTCAGGCCATGAGCTCAGGCTCTGCCAGTGGACAGAGGTGGGGGCAGCCCTGTAATTTAAGCAACTGGCCCTAGGGTCTTACCTTGACACACAGGGTTGACAGGAGCCCTTTCTAGAAGGCTGTAGGATTATCATGCAGAAAGAAAGACTCAAGCAAGAATACTGAGATACATCACTTGAAGGGCTGGATTGGAGAAGCTCATTAGTTATCTTTTTGTGCTATCTGGATCTGCACAGGCAGGCATGAGAGAGATTGAAGATACCTGCACATCGTGACGCAGACCGAGGCTGCCTCTGTTTGTCTCCTTCTTATCTGCAGTGGGGTAAAGGAGGAAAAATTATGTTAGAGTTGTTCAGGGGCTTGAGTTATTTCCAAGACCAGAAGACGAAAGAAGATCAATGAGTGTATAAATCAGATATGCAGGAAGCCGACAGGACTTCATCTGAGCTCTCTAATGAGGTTCAGATGCTATCAGTGGTGCAGCAGCCTGGTTTGGGGAAAAAAAAATCAGACCAGGCAGGCAGACCTGGTTTTGAATCCAGGATCTACCACTTACTCATTGTGTGCCCTTGAACCAATCTTTTGTCCTCATGAGTAACATGCCCTTTGCAGAGTATCTATGAGAACTAAACCAGTGAGTTCTGGCAAATGGGATTTGTAATCTGTAAAGCAATACTCAAATTTAGGAAATGTCACTGTTAACATTAAAAGAGAAACCTTGTAAGGCTGGCAGACAGAGGGATGGGGGGAGACAGAGTCACAGTATAGGTACTCCTCTAGGGGAACATGGTAATGGGGGTTTACAACAAGAGGGGTGATCTCTTTTAGGGAAGAGACAGTGTCTTGTCTTCCTTTCTCCTCCACATCCTGATGAAAGCCTGGCATGGAGCAAGTACTGAGTGGGACTCTGCTGAACTGAAGATCATGCCCAAACTTATAAGAGAATGAGGCTATGCCACGTAACAGTGTGAAGACCATCCTTCATCATTGATCAAAGGATGCGTGATCAAAGAGCAAGGAAGAGTAGGCCCAATCAGAAACTCAGGTGGCTGTTTTCCATTTCCATAATCAAATGTTTATGTACCATTTCCTCCTGCCCTTTCAGTTCCCCTTTCCCCTCTTATTTCTATTTGAGCAAAATGTGTTCAAACATCCCCTCTTGCCCTGCTGGGGACAAAAAGTGTGTGTAATGTTGGTGTAACATTTTGGAGAATGAATGCAACATTTGTGTCTATTTGCTAATCAGAATATTGATTTCCTCCCAAAATGAAATGTCATGTCCATGAAATTCAAGATGTATTGTAGGAAAAAAGCCAACTTTGAGAAATCTGTCTTTGGGCAGCATTTACAATGTCTAAGCTCCGTTACCTCCCTCTGTGTGTGTCAGCCAGTCTAGAATATCAGACATGGGGGAAGACCAGCCCCAGATGTTCTATTCATGGTCTCTTAGTTGTCCCTCAGTTTTCCAAGGCTATTTGGACCCTCTAAAGAACATAAAACAGGACTATTTATTTACAACATATTTGGTATGCTGAACATCACCAACCGTGTCCTGTTACTACTATATAAAGTGTTTACTGCAAAACAGGGCACTGAGAGATGAAAGGCATCAGCTTGGTATTGTCTCAGATAAAAGCTTTGTTCCTTCTATAGAAAGGAGAAACAACTGCAGTGAGCTTATGGGCATCAGGTGGTCCTTATGAAGATGGAGAGAACCACTTTTGAAAGAAGTCAATCCTTGCTTGCTGAAGATAGTGAGAATATGAACCAGGAGGTGGTAGAACAGGCACCTCTTCAGCTGGGCTCTCTTGGAGTGTTGATCAGAGGCCTGTGGTCCAGGTGAGGAGGAGGTACATAGATGTGGCCGTGTGCTTTGCACAAGCCTGTCTTGGTAAGCCCATTCCTGCATGATGGGGCTGGTCTAGGGAAAACATAAGCCTTTCTGATGGGCAAGAGGCCATAGGATTTGTCTTAGTCAGGGTTCTCTAGAGAAGCAGAACCAGTGAGATATATATGTATATATAGAAAGAGAGAGAGAGGAAGATAGACTTCAAGGCATTGGCTCATATAATTGTGGGGAACTGGCAAGTTCAAAATCCATAGATCAAGTGACAGGCTAGAGACTCCTGCAGACTTGTATCCCAAAATCTGTAGGTCAGAGATAAGAAAAATGAACACTAAAAGTGTTCTGGCAAAATGTCTCTTTACAGTCCAGAGGCAGAACACAGTGTAGGGAGACTCCCTATTTTGCTCTTAAGACCTTAAATTGATTGATTAAGGCCCACCACATTATGGAAGCAATCTGCTTTATTTGAAGCCAACTGATTTAATCACATCACGTGTAACTACTTTATAGAAGGAAGTTGTGGTTCAATGGTAGAATTCTCACCTTCCATGCAGGAGACCTGGGTTCTATTCCCAGCCAATGCACCTCATGCACAGCCACCACCCCTCTGTCAGTGTCGGCTTGAGTATTGTTATGATGCTGAATAGGTTTCAGTGGAGCTTCCAGACTAAGATAGGCTAGGAAGAAAGGCCTAACAATCTACTTCCAAAAATTAGCCAATGAAAACCCTATGTATCCCAACAGTCTGATCCCTCTGTGCCTGGGGTTGCCATGAGTCCAAGGCTGACTCAACAGCAGCTAACAACTACTACTACTACTACTACTTTATAACAGCAACTACACTAGTGTTTGACCAAACAACTGGGCACCATATCCTAGCCAAGTTGACAGACAAAATATACCATTACAGGACTCCTGATTCCTGCCTCCCTCTCTTATGGCAGCTGCAACTGGGTACAGCTTTTTTATGCCAGCTTAGTTCTGGCCGTCAAGTATCTACATAGCAATAACTTCTAAGAAAAGACCCAATGGCTACTCTCTTTTGGGATAACTCATAATTTTTCATTCATTCATGATATTTTTGAGTACCTGCTGTGGGCCAGGCATCATGCTAGATACAGGGGATGTGATGGAGGACAAAATTGAATGGTTTATTCCCTCAGGGGTTATATGTCAACAGGTATGATAGAGGACTCGCCAACCAAGTAAACAGATAAGGAAATAAAATAACTGCAAACTATTATAAGAAAGGAACACAGAGCTTAGATGAGAAATAGGTGGTCAAACCAGAATGCCATTGGAAACTTAAAAAGATATACGAGCATAGGCTGAGCCCTGGGGTTTGGGAAACTATAAAAAGATAAATGCAGAAGCAAAGGGGCGATGAAGGCCGGGATCTGTCGGCCTGAGATAAGTCACATAGGCAGGTGTCCAGCTCCCACAGATCATGCTCCTCACGCCAAGCCCACTCCCCTAAGTGGGGTATTTGGTCATTCATCTCCCTTGTCACAGCCTACACAGGGTGCTGGGGCCAAATCCACAATAAACATGCTACCAAAAAAACCAAACCAGTTGCTGTCGAGTTAATTTGGACTTATGGCAACTCCATGTGTGCAGAGTAGAACTGCTCCATAGGGTTTTTATGGCTGTGAACTTTAGGAAGCAGATTGACTGACCTTTCTTCCAAGGTGCTTGTATGGGTTCAACTGTCAACCCTTTAGTTAGTAGCCAAGCACTTAACTGTTTGTGCCATCCAGGTACTTCAAACATGCTATAGGATTATTTTTATTCTTTCTCTTTTCTGTTCTTTCCTTCTACATCTATAAAAGGCCATGGCAAGCTCTAGCTGCCCTTTGCTCTCAGTGGAGACACTATACATGGCATTGTGTGTGTCCCAAAGCCAGCGGTGGACCAAGAAAGATCCTCATGAGCCATCAACCTCCTCCCATCTGCCCACCTGCCCACCTTCCCAAGGGATTTCCAAGGATTAACTCCTATTAAGCAATTTCAGGTTTTAAAGAGTCCCCTGCCCCCCAAAGACTTATTTAAAATACAGAAGGCAATAATAATATAATCTGAATAATAATAGTTATTTTTGTCTTCAGTCATCTATTCAAGAGCAGTTTTTCCATCCCCAGTGACAAGTTTTTGAAACATTTTCCAATGATTCCTACTTTTCAGTTGTTTGGCATTTTAAGTCAAGAAAATAGGCAATAGATCAAAAGCAACCCTGGTGGGAAATAGGATTTATGACTGCATAGAAAACCCTACAGTTCTTATAGAATTGGGAAATAAAGATGCTGAATTATAGAGTCAGTGCTGCCCACCTTCCAAGACACCCTCCCTCCCTCTGCAGTGGTTAACATTAGCTTTTCATAGTTACAGGTAACAAAAACCTAATTCAAATGACTTAAGCAAAAGAAAGAGCTCTGTTGGCCCCCACAATTAGGAAGCCCTAGAGGTGGGGTGTTTTCAGCCTTAGCCATGGAGGGATCCAGAGGTCGACATGATTTCTTGCCTACCTTTCTCTCTGGACTCTGTTATTCTCCGACAAGCTCTCTCCACAGGGCAACAAGATGGCCGCCAGGAGTGTCATATCACATGCAGCAATTTATAGCTCCAAGATGCTAAAGTGCTCATGAAAACATCACTGTCTAAATACCTCAGAGAAAAGTAAGTAATATAAGGAAGGATTTTCAGCTTGTCAGAAGCCTAGCCCTCAGGAGGCATCAGATCTGAAATCTCAAGACTTGCTATAAACTCTGAAGCTAATGTCCATGCGTTCTAGTCCACCAATGACCCCCTCGGTGTTAAATCCAGTGGCCAATTCTCCGTCCTCATGTCCCTTGGACTGCTGCCATCCTTTCACACAGCTGATCTCGCCTTCCACCTGGAAACACTTCCTTCTTGTCCCCTTTGGCTGCAAAGACACCACACACACTCTTGGGTTTTTCTTCTACCACAATGGTTGCTCTTATTCTGTCTTCTTGCATGGTTCTTCCCTTATTCTCAGATGTCCTTGTGTTGGAGTTGGCCAAGCCTTAGTCCAGGTTCCTCTTCTCTTTTCCGTCTACACTTACAACCATGGTGGTCCCATCCAGGCTTTTAGTTTGAACACTACACCCATGCCAATAATGACTCTGACATTTATGTCTCTGCTGCAGACTTTTCTCCTGATCCCCAGACTGGTATATACAACTGCCTTCTCAGTGTCTTGAGTCCCTGAGTGTGGAAAGTTAAGTGCTTGACTACTAACTGAAGGGTTGGTGGGCTGAACTCACCTAGAGGTGCCTCAGAAGAAAAGCCTGGAGATCTGGCTCCAAAAGGTCACAGCCTTGAAAACTCTACAGAGTGCCGTTCTACTTTACAACACATGGGGTCGCCATGAGTCCAAAACTACTCATCAGCAACTTTTTTTTTTTTAATCAGTGTCTACATTTGGATGTGTAACAGTCATACAGACATCACCAACTGACCATGAGCAAAAGGGGCCTCCTGATCTCCTACCCAAATCTCCTCCGCACAGTCTTCTCCTGCTTCAGGAACTGCCTCTCCATCCTTCTAGTCTCAAAGGCCGAAAATCTAGGAGTCATTTCCTTTTCTCAAGCCCTACCTCCATTCCATCAGGAAATACTGTTGCCTGCGTCTAAATATCCCCAGAATCACCCCATTTCACCCCATTTCTGCCCGACCACCCTGGTCAGAGCCACTATTATCTCTCTCTCTGTCCTAGATACCTTGCAGCAGCCTCCAAATGCTCTCTCTGCTTCTGCTCTTGCCTCCCCACCCGCCATGGATTATTCTCAACACAATGGTCAGAGGGCTCTTTTAAATCCAGGTGTAATCATGTCTCTCCTCTGATCAAAACCCTGTGATGGTTTTCCATCTCATCCAGAGAATAAGCCAAAATTTTTACAGCCAGGAAGTCTCTCATGCCTGATGTTAACCAATGCAAAAGGAAGGAAAGTGTCTTGTGGGAGTAACAAAAAAACAAAGACCTGCTGCCATCAAGTCAATTCTGACACATAGTGACCCTATAGGACAGAGTAGAACTGCCTCATAGGGTTTCCAAGGAGCCACTGGTAGATTTGAACTGCCGACCTTTTGGTTTGCAGCTATAGATCTAACCACTGCACCACCAAGACTCCCTTGTGGGAGTAGGGGGGCACTAATTCTATAATTCAGCATCTTTATCTTCCCAATTCTATAAAGAACTGTAGGGTTCTCAATCACAACAGGGATGTGATTGGGAATGGAAGATTATTTTAAGGGGTCTCACAATTTCTTCATAAAGGTCAGAGCCACAGGCAGGCTCAGGTCCCTCATTTTTAAGAAATAATATACTCACCTGTTTTTCTATTTAAAATGGACACAGGGAAAGACTCACCCATAGAACCTGGAGGAAGAGCCAAGTACCAGGAAATCCAGGGAGGCAGAATGACTTGTGCTCAGACCTGGCAGGAACAACCTGCAGGAGTCCCTGTCCAGATTGCCACCCCCGGGGGCACAGGGTCTAGTTTGTTCCAGGATCAAGTTCAAGGCAAAACAAGAGGGCTATGAAGGAGCCCTAGTGGCAAAGTCATTAAGCACTCACCTGCTAACCAAAGGGTTGGTGGTTCAAAAGCACCAGCCACTCCTCAGGAGAAAGACGTGGCAGTTTGCTTCTGTATCGCCTTGGAAACCCTATGGGGCAGTTCTGCTCTGTCTTATAGGGTTGCTATGAGTTGGAATAGATTCTATGGCAATGAGTTTTGGTATGTATGTAGTACACATGTGGAGGGTGGAGTCTGATCTGCCTTCTCACAGAAAGAGCCATCAGCTACGGGAAAGTGAAGCAGCTGCTGACAAGCGAGGCCTAAAGTAAGCTGCTTCAGCCACCTTCTACTTGGATTACAACTCCTTGCTGGACTAGTCTCTGGGAGCCAGAGGAGCACCCCCAGGAAAACAACCACACACATCTCCTGCATCTGACCATCTTAACTATCCCTGCAAATAACAGGAGATGGGTGTGTTTCATTTTGCAGCAGTGACTTGACTCTTGTTGTTGTTAGCTGCCATCTAGCCAGCCCCCAACTTCTGGTGACCCCCTACACAAGGGGAGAAAACATTGTCCAGGCCTGAGCCATTCGCATGACTGGTTGCAGATCTGACCATTGTGATTCACAGGGTTTTCACTGTCTGATTTTTGGAAACAACACATAAGCCTCCACTGACAGGCAGGTGGTGGTTGTGCTTGTGGTGTATTGGCCGGGAATCGAACATGTGTCTTCCACATAGAAGGCTAGAATTCTACCACTGAGCCACCACTGCTGCCTGTTGAAACATAAAACATTTACATTAAGTACATATGTGACCATTTCTCCTTTCCAGAATGGTGTTTGAGGCAAAGATGTTGATGGGTCTCAAGAGCAGCAGATGCAAAGGATAATCAGCCTGTGGACGCCTTGCTGACAAATCAAGTTTCTCCCAAAGCATCAGAGCAAACACCTAATCATGCTTCCCTGGCCAAAATCATAAAAGCATTGGCTCATCAAGGGGAAAAACAATGTGTGGTCTGATAAGATATGTAATAGAGTCCTGCAATACATTATCTCTTTGTTTAGGGTTCCTACCTTCTGTAGACATTATGGTGCTATTTATGGTGTTTGATGCAAAATTTCTCTCTAAGAAGTTGTGCTGCAGAAGAAAATCCCAAAGCCCTTTCATCTTGGAATTTAGGACCATGAGCAGAGAAGGAACCCATCAGGTCTGATAAACCTGGTTCCTGGTTCCCACGTGGACAGGTGCTATTCTGTAGGGCAGCTAACAACAACAACAACAGGTTTCCACAAAATGGAACAGTCATTTCTCGCCGCCGTTCTCGGCTATAGTTTGAATTAGGAAGCCAGGCCACCTTGCTCTGTGCTTCTAAGTTAATGTGGTTTTCCTGCCCTATCTGGGCCCTCAGTCTTCCTTTCAGCCCAGAGAAGGATGGAGCAGGTGATATTGACGATTACAAGATGGGCTCTTGACATCCCTGTGAACAGCTCCCTGGCAAAGCCTCAATTCTACCATTTATCTTATTATGCACTCAGGAGATGTGAGGCTCTCTTCTCCAGGACCTCCACCACAAAGGGAAGATAGATGGTGCTCAGTCTTCATTTCCCTCCAACCACAGCCAGAGTTTCAATCGCTGGCTTTGACAGATGCACAGATCTCCAGCGGACCAGTCTCCTTGCCCTTTTCAGAGGAAAAGATGGTGTTGGTGAGGTGTTTTATGTTAAAGTCTGAAGTTGCATTTCAGAGAGGTGGTTTGATTACCTTTAAGCTGGGCAGCTGCATCCGTCTTGTGCTAGGTAAAATGCAAATGGAACCATCTAGGGCAGAACTGAGTCCAACATTTTGACCATTTGCTCTCAGATATTGAATTTCACCATGAGATTTGTTAAGCTTTGAAGATTACCAGCCACAAAGGACTTTTTCAAAGCCAGCCCTTCTCCTTCCTGCCTTAAAAGGGCATGGAACAAAAAGCGAGGCATTAAATGAGTAACCTCATTGCACAAGTGAGCATGGCAGCTAAAGAGGCTTTTGGGTTGGCTTCTTCCAAAGGGAGTTATTACCATTATCACATTTGGAAAAATACTCAGGTGTGTTTTTTTTCCCTTTGTCTTTCTGAGTAAAAGATCTTTATCCTAATCCACCTCAAGCATTTCTCCTTTTGGAGAAAATATTAGTATGTGTTGTATAGGAAAAAGTAAGAATGAGGTAATAATCTGGCTTTTGACATGCAAATTAGAATTCATTGGCAAGACAAAAGCAATTATCTTGAGAGACTTATGGGGACTTCTCTGTACCAGAGCAGAGTTATGCTTCATAAGGTTTTCAGTGGTTGATTTTTTGGAAATAGTTCCACCAGGTCTCTTTTCCAAGGCACCTCTGGTGGGCTCAAACCTTCCACCTTTTGTTTGGCAGTGAGTGCGCGAAGCATTTGCACCCCCACAGAATCCATCTTGAGAGAAAAGGGGGTAAATTCCTTTATTTTCCATGTTTAGCCTATTAGTGGCTGAGCTTGGGGGTCCCAGTTTAGAGGTTTTCCAGTTGTGAGAGAAGATATCTCATAAGTATCCCTACAGCAGTGAAGCAACAAGGCCTCACGGTAGGAGAAAATTAAGATGTCAGTGAAGTAAGCAAAGATAAAGGTAGGTAAGCAAGTAAGCCTCAGGGGCTAAGAGGAAGGTAAAGGAGAGGGGTGGATTAGATCAAAGTTGTTAGAAATTGTGTCCCATTCTACTCCCTATCCAGCCCAGAGACAGTTTAACCAGTTGCCCTCCAGTTGGCTCCAACTCACAATGATCCCATGTGTGTCAGAGTAGAACTGTGCTCCATAAGGTTTTTAATGGCTTACTTTTCAGAAGTAGATCATGAGGGCTTTCTTTTGAGGCACCTCTGGGTTAATTTGAATCTCCAACCTTTCATTTAGCAGCTGAGTGCTTTAACCATTCGCACCACCCAGGGATTCCAAAGAAGGTCTTCACCCAGTATTCCAGAGAAAGTCTAGTGGTTGTCTAAGAGACAATGCCACCAAGAGTGAGGGGGCTGTGTTCTCTGTTCTCCACTTAAGACCCCAGACAGAGACTGAATCCCAGGCTTCTCAGTTGCACCACCTTGGCTTGACCAAATCCCCTCAGTTGTCTTGGGTGCTTAGGCAGCACTACCCTTGGCACTTAGGTGGACAAAAAAGAAGTTCTGAGAGTCTGTTCATAGCTGAAGCTGGCCAGAGGATGTGAGCACAGGAGGCAAGATGGATTTGTGGGGAGGGTCGTAGGGAAGAAGACCAGATAGAACACAAGGGACCACAGATAGGTCTGGGTGCCAGCTGGAGCCAAGGAGAGGCTGAGTAGCCAAAAGGGGCCGATGAGAAAGAACCACAATTTCTCCAGACAGACTTGAGCCCAGGGGCTAGCTGGGTACCTGTTAGTCAGGCAGACATGGGCAGAGACAGAAGACCTTGCACATATGGACCCAGCTATTCCCTTTTGCTATGGTTTATGAAAACCACACCCCTTTCCTTGCTCACCAGATGCCATCTTGGGGGGCAGGCAGGATAGGAGGGTGATAGACAACTGATCAGTCTAACAGCATGACTTCAGTAATCAGATGGGACTAAGCTTTCAACTCAACTGGACAATTCCCACCCCCGGCACCCACTATCACGTGAAGGAGAGCCTGGGAGGGAACCCCACCAGCTCTATAAAAGGTCATCTTTCCTTAGCACAGTTCCGATGTACCACGAGGTCATTTGTGGACCCATTATGGCATCACCATCTTCCTCAGTACCATCTGCCCAGTGTAAGGACTGCACATCAGGGAGCAAGTGACAAGGTTATTTGTTCACTCAGTGATATTTACTGAAAGCTCACGATGGGCCCAGCACTGGGAATGTAGCAGCGAACAAGCATCCACAGTCCTGTGTGCGTGGAGACTGCACTCTAGAGGAGGGAGAGAGACAACAGACCCCTGAACAATCATCTAATTATTGTTTGTTGTAGTAGGACGAGGCACTGCATGCCTAGATGAGAAAAGCTAGAAAAGCAGCCGTTAAAACACAGTATTTATTGAGTCTTACTGCATGTTTAGAAATGTCATTTGAATGGAGCATTTAAAGAAGCTTGTGACACAGGTCCCTACCATTAAAGACCTGACAGTCTTACTGGGGACTAAATCATACACACGCACTCACACACGTGGGCAAGTAAATATAAAACCCATTGTCGTCAAGTCAATTCCAACTCATAGTGAACTTATAGGACAGAGTAAAACTGCTCCATAGGGTTTCCAAGGAGCGGCTGGTGGATTCAATCTGCTGACCATTTGGTTAGCAGCCAAGCTCTTAACCACTGCACCACCAGTACATACACACACATAAATATGCATGCATATGCACACATGAATATACACGCACATACATATATACACAAAGATATACAAACACACATGAGTATCCACACAAAATACTCATGCATACACAGTTATATACATATACATATACAGACACGTATATACACACAAGTACATATACACACATAAAAATGCATATGCACACCACACATATACACACATGCATGCATTTACACATGCATATGCACAGAAAGGTGCACATACAAACACATGCAAATACACACAATACTCATACATAACACACCATCATATATAAATATTTGTGCACAAACACACATATACACACAAGTATATATATATATATATAATATATATGTATACACACATAAACATACATATATATACACATATGCACATGCATGCCTATACACATATTCATGCACACAAATATACACATGCAAAGACATATACATATGTGCACACACAGTACTAATACATACACACATATACATAATACATAATGTACAAGCACAATATACATGCATATACACATATGTACATAAAACACACATGTGTGTATATATGTACACACATGCACACAGATACACAGTCACAAATATGAATGCACATGCACACATGCATACACAACTACACACATGCACACATGCATGTGTAGGCATACACACCTGCACATATATACATAACATATATGTGCATGTGTACACACAAATACACATCTACACACCTGCATACACATACACATGCACACAAATATACAAAAATGTGAAGGCACATGCACATAGACACACACAATGCACACGTGCACATACATATGCTTGGACGTACACAACTTCATATACATATATAATTTTTAAAATTGCAATAGCAGGTGAAAAATATATACATAGCTCCTGGATTGTTGCATATGTGCTCCAGTGCCCCTCCTTTCACCATCCACCATCACCAAGCCCCCATCTGGAAGAATACCCTTTGGCCTTCTCTTTGACCAGTCTCCTGCCATCAGAGCATCAGCATGAAGTTGATGCACACTGACAGACAGCCGCTGCCAGCAGGAACCGGGCCCTCTGTGTGCAAGGACACCGTGTTGAGCTCGGAGTCAATGACTGATCAGAATTTGTCACAGCCAATAGACAGATCTGCTATTTGGGACAGAGTGGCCCAGGCTTCGATTCCAAGTTCACTTTATAAATCCCTGCTCATAAACTGACCTTTGACTGACAACGTTGTACTGAGTTACTGTGCTCAGATAACCTGCCAAAATATTATCCTTGGCACTGTCCCCCAGATAGATGGATGTGCCTTTTGCTGAACTCTGACTGCTAAGGCAGCATTCGTTCCAGAGGGGAAGTTGCTTTTCATTTATTAGACTTAAAAATTATATCCTTCGCATTAGGAGATCTTAAAGCAAGGCTTGTAGATTATCAGTGCATTTGCCTTCTTTTATCCACCCATCCACCCCTTAATTTATACACTGTTAGTCATAAGATGATAAATAGACTTAAATGCGCTTAGAAAAGTGCAGAATTACAAGTAAGAGTTGTGCATGTCAAGTGTATGTATTCAGGAGGCTTGTTTGATAAAAAATTAAGCTAATGTAGGTAATTACATCCTATATGAAATATTGAAAAACAGGTTGTGAAAATTGGAATTCAAAAGGCTTGGAGAGCAGGTTAGTGAAAGCTTATGAATTCTCACAGCATCATAGTTCACCTCTCTGGAATAATCATCGAATCAGAACTTCACAGTGGCCTTGCCAAAACTGCAGGGATACAGAGAGGAAAGGGCCAAACACAGCACCTGGCACAATGAGGTGCCTAATAAATACTTGTAGAATAAATGAATGGGCATGGAAGAGAAATACCCAAGCAGGAATGAATTAGGAAAAAGAAAAATATTCAATGCCTGATCTCATCTTTAGGGCGTTACAGTCTGTATCAAATTTCCATTACTACAAAACAAACTGCACAAATTTAGAGGCTTGAAACAACATTCATTTATTTTCTCATAGTTTCCATGGGGTGAGGTTGGGAGTCCAAACAAAGCTAGGCTGGATCCTCTGCTCAGGGTCTCACATGGCTGCAGTCAAGGTGTTGGCCAGGGTGTGTTTCCATCTGAAAGATTGACTAGTGAAGAATTTTCCTGTAGTCTCATTCAGATTGTTGGCAGAATTTATTTCCTTGTTGCTGTAGGACCGAGGGCCTGGCTTCTTACTGGTTGTCAGCTGGAGGCCACCTCAGCTTCTAGAGCCCACCCTCAGCCTCCTGCCACTTGGCCCCCTCACAGAACCTTCTCCTTTTTTTCTGTTACTTTTTTTTCTTCGTTCTACTTCAGGTGAAGGTTTACAGAACAAATAGTTTCTGATGAAACAGTAGTACACATATTGTTTTATGACATTGATTAACAGCCCCACGACATGTCACCCTCTCCCTTCTCGACCTTTTTTTTGGTGAAAATATACATAGCCACACAGACACCATTTCAAAAATTTCCACATGCACAGTTCGGTAACATCGACTACGCTCTTCCAATCGTGCTGCTATTCTCACTTTAGATGAAGGTTTACAGAACAAAATAGTTTCTCATTAAATAGTTAGTACACATGTTGCCCTTTGACAATGGTTAACAACCCCACTACACGTCATCACTGTCCTTACTCAACTTTGGGTTCCCTATCACTGGCTTTCCTGTCCCCTTCTGCCTACTAGCCCTTGTCCCTGGACTGCTGTGCCTCATTAGTCCCGTTTTGTTTTATGGGGCTGTCCAATCCCTGGCTGAATGGCTGAATGGTGAACCTCAGGAGTGACTTCACCACTGACCTAAAAGGATGTCTGGGGGCCATACTCTCAGGGTTTCTCCAGTCTCCTTTAAGCCAGTAAATCTGGTTTTTTTTGTGTGTGTTAGAATTTTGTCCTACATCTTTCTCCAGCTCTATCCAGAACCCTCTGTTGTGATCCCAGTCACAGAAGTCAGTGGTGGTAGCCAGGCACTATCTAGCTGTACTGGACTCAGGCCGGTGGAGGCCTATGTAGCTGTGGTCCGTTAGTCCTTTTGACTAATCTTTTCCTTGTATCCTATTCTCTTCATTCTCCCTTGCTCCTGAAGGGATGAGACCAGTGGAGTATCTTAGATGGCTGCTCACAGGATTTTAAGACCCCAGACACTACTCACCAAGGTAGAATGTAGAACAATACCTTTATAAACTGTGTTATGCCAATTGAGCTAGATGTTCCCCAAGACCATGGTCCCCACAGCCCTCAGCCCAGCAATTCAGTCCCTCAGGGAGTTTGGATGTGTCTATGGAGCTTCCATGACCTTTCCTTGTACAAGTTGGGCTGGTTTTCCCAGTATTGTGTACTGTCTCACCTTTCACCCAAGATACCACTTATCTATTGCCTATTTAGTATTTCCACACCACCACCCCTCCCACCCCTGGTAACCAAAAAGATTGTTACTTTTTGTGTGTGAACTTTTTCATGGGTTTTTACAATAGAGGTCTCATACAATATTTGTCCTTTTGTGATTGACTTATTTCACTCAGCATAATGTCCTCCAGTTTCATCCATGTTATGAGATGCTTCACAGATTCATCATTGCTCTCTCTCATTGCATAGTACTCCATGTGTGTATGTACCATAGTTTGTTTATCCATTCATCCTTTGATGGGCATCTAGGCTGTTTTCAACTTTTTGCTATTGTGAACAATGCTGCCATGAACATAGGTGTGCATATGTCTATTTGAATGACGGCTCTTATTTCTCTAGGATAAATTCCTAGGAGTGGGATTGCTGGATCGTATGGTATGCCTATTTCTAGCTTTCTGAGGAAGCACCATATCATTTTCCAAAATGGTTGTATCATTTTGCATTCCCACCAGCATGCATAAGAGTTCCGATCTCCCCACAGCCTCAACAACATTTGTTATTTCCAGTGTTTTTGATTCGTGCCAGTAATGCCAGGGTGAGATGGTATCTCATTGTGGTTTTAATTTGCATTCTCTAATGGCTAGTGATCTCATTTCCTCATGTGTTCATTGGCTGCTTGAAAATCTTCTTCAGTGAAGTGTCTGTTCATTACCTTTGCCCATTTTTTAATAGAATTATTTGTCTTTTTGTTGTAGAGGTGTTGGGTTTTCTTGTAGATTATGGAGATTAGACCTTTGTCTGACTTGTACTGTCCAAAAATTTTTTCCGAGTCTGTAGGTTCTCTTTTTACTCTTTTGGTGAAGTCTTTTGAAGAGCATAGGTGTTTGATTTTTAGAAGACTCCAGTTATCTAGCTTATCTTCTGGGGTTTGTGTGTTGATGGTTATGGTTTGTATCCTGTTAATGCTGTGTATTAAGGCCTGTAGCATTGGTCTTATTTTTTCTTCTATGAACCTTATAGTTTTTGTCTTTATATTTAGGTCATTGATCCATTTTCAATTAGTTTTATATATGGTGTGAGGTATGGGTTGTGTTTCATTTTTTTGCAGATGAATATCCATTTTTGCCAGCACCATTTGTTAAAAGACTGTCTTTTCCCCCATTTGATGGACTTTGGGCCCCTGTCAAAGATCAGGTGACCGCAGGTGGTTGGATTTACATCTGGCTTCTCAATTCTGTTCCACTGGTCAATGCATCTGTTGTTGTACCCGTACCAGGATGTTTTGACTACCATAGCTGTATAGTAGGTTCTGAGGTCAGGTCGTGTGAGTCCTCCAACTTTATTCTTCTTCTTCAGTACTGCTGTACTTATTCGGGGCCTCTTCCGTTTCTGTATAAAGTTAATGATTAGTTTTTTAATCTCTTTGAAGAATGTTGTTGGTATTTGGATTGGAATTGCGTTGTATTTGTAAATTGCTTTGGGTAGAATTGTCATTTTCACAATGTTGAGTCTACCTATCCATGAGCATGGTATGTTTTTCCATTTATGGAGATCCCTTTGAGTTTCTTGCAGTAGTGTTTTGTAGTTTTTTTGTATAGGTCTTTTACATACCTGGTTAGATTTACTCCTAAGTATTTTATTTTTATTTTTTAGGGGCTATTTTAAATGGTATTGTTTTCCTCATTTCCTTTTCATCGTTCTCCTTATTGGTGTACAGGAATCCAACTGATTTTTGTACGTTTATCTTGTATCCTGCTACTCTGCTGAATCCTTCTATTAGTTCCAGTAGATTTCTCATGGAGTCTTTAGGGTTTTTTATGTATAGTATCATATCATCTGCAAACAGGGGCAGTTTAACTTCTTCATTACCAATTTGGATGCCCCCCTTTATTTTTCTTGCCTTATTGCTCTAGCTAGAACTTCCAGCACAATGTTAAATAGGAGTGGTGATAAAGGGCACCCTTGTCTTGTTCCTGTCTTCAAGTGGAATGTTTTCAGCCTCTCTCCATTAAGAATTAATGTTGGCCATTGGTTTTGCCTAGATGCCCTTTATTATGTTGAGAAATTTCCCTTCTATACCTATTTGATTGAGAGTTTTTATCAGGAAAGGGTGTTGGACTTTGTCAAATGCCTTTTCTGCATCAACTGAGAAGATAATTTGATTTTTTTCTTTGCTTTTATTTATGTGGTGGATTACGTTGATTGATTTTCTAATGTTGAACCATCCTTGCATTCCTGGTATGAATCCTACTTGGTTGTTCTGTATTATTGTTTTGATATGATGCTGAATTCTATTGGTTAGAATTTTGTTGAGAATTTTTGCATCTATATTCATGAGAGATGTGGTCTGTAATTTTCTTTTTTTGTGGCGTCTTTGCCTGGTTTTGGTATCAGCATTACGCTGGCTTCATAGAATGTGTTTGGAAGTGTTGCTTCCTTTTCTGTACTCTGAAATAGCTTGAGTAGTGCTGGTACAAGCTCTTCTGTGAATGTTTGGTAGAATTCTCCAGTGAAGACATCTGGGCCAGGGCTTTTTTTGTAGGGAGTGGTTTTTTTTTTGTTTTTTTTTTTTTTTACCTTTTCAATCTCTTCTCTTGTTATGGGTCTGTTCAGATTTTCAACATCACTTTGTTGTAGTTTGGGTAGGTAGGGTGTTTCTAGACATTTACCCATTTCCTCTAGGTTTTCAAATTTGTTGGAGTATAGTTTTTTAGTAATATTCTGTTATGATCCTTTTATTTCAGTTGGGTCTGTTTTAATGTCACCCATTTCATTTCTTATTTGGCTTATTTGCGTCCTCTCCTGTTTTTCTTTTGTCAGTCTGGCCAGTGGTTTGTCGATTTTGTTGATTCTTTCAAAGAACCAATTTTTGGTTTTGTTGATTCTTTCTGTTGTTTTTCTGTTCTCCATTTCATTTATTTCTGCTCTGATGTTTATTATTTCCTTTCTTCCAGTGGCTGTGGGCTTCTTTGCTGTTCTCTTTCTATTTCTTTTAGTTGTGTAGTTAATGTTTGGATTCTTTCCCTTTCTTCTTTTTTGATGTGTGCATCTATTGCTATAAATTGTCCTCTGAGGACTGCCTTTGCTGTGTCCCAAAGGTTTTGGTATGATGTGTTTTCATTCTCATTTGATTCTTGGAATGTTTTGATTCCATCTCTGATTTCTTCTATTACCCACTGATGGTAAGCAGGATATTATTCAGTTTCCATGTATTGGGTTTTTTTTCCTTGTTCTCTCTGTTGTTAATTTCTACCTTGATGGCATTGTGGTCAGAGAAGATACTTTGAATTATCTCAACGTTTTGGATCTTGTTGAGGATTGCTCTGTGACCTGAGACGTGGTCTATTCTGGAGAACATTCCATGTGCATTGGAAAAGAATGTGTACTTTGCAGCTGTTGGGTGGAGTGTTCTTTATATATCTATGAGGTCAAATTGGCTGATTGTGCCCTTTAAGTCTTCTGTATCTTTGCTGAGTTTCTTTTCAGTTGTTCTGTCCTTTACTGAGAGTGGTGTGTTGAAGTCTCCTACTATTATTGTGGAACTGTCAGTTTCTCTTTTCAGTGTTGTTAGAGTTTGTTTTATGTATTTTGGAGCCCTGTCATTGGGTGCATAGATGTTTATTATGGTTATGTCTTCATGATGGATCCTCCTTTTAGTCATTATATAGTGTCCTTCTTTGTCTTTTATGTTGGATTTTGTTTTAAAGTTTATTTTACCTGAGATTAATATTGCCACTCCTGCTCTGTTTTGGTAGTTGTTTGCTTGATATATTTTTTTCCAACCATTGACTTTTAATAAATTCACATCTTTGTTTCTAAGGTGTGTCTCTTGTAGACAGCATATTGATGGATCCTCTTTTCTTATCCATTCTGTCATTCTCTGTCTCTTTATGGGTGCATTGAGTCCATTCACATTCAGTGTAATTATTGATAGATGTGATTTTGTTGCTGTCATTTTGTAGTGCTTTTTTTTGTGGTGCTGACATTTACTTTGTTATTCTTATTCTCCTGTGCTGAGTTAATTTTTTTTTTTTTGGTGGATTTTTTTTTTCATTTCTTTTATTTCTGTAGGTTTTGTTTTTGCTGAGACTTTGTGTTTTTCCTCTTTATTTTTATGAGTATGTTTGTTAACTTTCTTTGTGGTTACCATGAAATTTACCCTTATCTTCTAAGTTTGAAGCAGTCTATTATTACTTGGTATCGCCTTGTTTTCCTCTCCATTAGAAGGTTCTATACCTACACCGTTTATTCCCTCTTTTATTGTTCTGATGTTGTTGTCATTTACTGATTAACTTCTCTGATTCCCTGTTGTATTTCTTTTGGTTTTGGACAGTCCTTGAGAGTTCATTTCCTAGATTTTTATCTGGCTGGTATGATCCTGCATCCTAGATTCTGCCTGTGAGCTGAAGTTGTTTGTTCTCAGATCTAAGATCTCCCTTTAATAATTCTTGTAAGTTTGGTTTGGTTTTTACATATTCCCTTAATTTCTGTTTATCTGGAAATGTCCTAATTTCACCATCATATTTGAAAGAGAGTTTTGCAGGATATATAATTCTTGGCTGACAATTTTATTCTTTTAGGGTTTTATATATGTCAACCCATTGCCTTCTTGCCTGCATGGTTTCTGCCAGATAATCTTATCTTAGTCTTATTGTTTCTTCTCTGTATGTGACTTTTTGTTTTTCATGAGCTGCTATCAGGATTCTTTATTTGTTTTTGGTTTTGGCAAGTGTGATTATGATATGCCTTGGGGATTTTCTATTGGGAGTTATCCTATATTGGGTTCGCTGAGCTTCTTGTAAGGTCAGTTTTTCATCTTTCATGATATTGGGGAAGTTTTCCATCAGCAGTTCTTCAATGGCTCTCTCTGTTTTCTGTTTTCTCCCCCTGTTCTGGAGCTCCAATCACTCAAAAATTTTTCTTTTGATTGTATCCCACATAACTTTCAGTGTCTCTTCATTTTTCTTTGTTATTTTATCTGAGTTTTCCTCAAACAGAGTTGTATCCAAGTGTTTGTCTTCAATTACATTGATCCTGTGTTCCACCATTTTAAATCTGTTCCTCAGCCCTTCTGTGACACCGTCCATTTCTGAAATCTTGTTGCTTATCTTTTGGATTTTTAATTGTTGTTTTTGTATAATTTCTAGTTGTGAATTTATTTCAGCATTTTGTTCCTGCATTATTTTCCTGAATTCTTCCAATTTTTTGTTGGTATTTTCCATGAATTTGTCTATTTTTTCCTCTTTTTTGTCTGTTTTTTGCTTCAACTCTTGGCTAATTCTGAGTATTAGAGATTTGAATTCCCTATAAGGTAGTTCTAGTGCCTTAAAGTCGTCTGGTGTTTTATTTTGGACATCTACTGGAACCATCCTGTCCTGTTTTTGTAAATGTTTTGTTATTGTCTGCTGTCTTCTGGACATTCAGTAGTTATTTTTCTCGTTTATTGATTGTAGATTTGTTTTGACTTTTTTTTTTTTTAAATTTGGCTATGTCTGAGCTGGCGGGCTGTGTGTTCTTTGATGTTTGCTCATCTGTGGGAAGGATAGTTTTGCCTCCTTCTCCAATTGGCAGGGTCAGTCACTCCCATATGGTACAGCAGGGCAGGTGTAGCTGAAGAGGAGTTACTGGTACAGGTTGTTTGTGGCACTTACTACAGCCACCAGGGCTGGTTTGTAATCAGTGCAGGGCAGGCTCTGGTAGGCTATGCCTGTGCTGCTTGGTGGTGTGATGTTAAGCACACGGTGCAGGTAGGCAGGATATAGGGGGGAGATTGTTATGTGTGGAGCTAAGATGGTTATGGGAGAGAGGAGAGAGGAACAGGAGACAGAAACATATAAACAAACAAAAAAGAGTGCTAGGGGAGCTTGCTGTTGGAGTGGAGAGATGAGAGACTATGAAATGGAGAAAAACAAAAAGGGGAAGACAAAAAAAAGAAAAGAAAAGAATGAATAAATAAAAATCAGAAAGGAAAAAGAACAGCAAAGCTCCCAGGTATCTCACCAGTGCAGCTATGAGGTCTGTGGAAGTTGTTCTCAGGTGTTGCAGTACAGCCTGGATAGAAGTTGTAGAGGTATTCAGCACCAGGTATTCAGGGAACAGTAAGAAAAGGAAGGTATAGAGAGACGAGAAACTGAGTAGTGAACAAAGACAAAAAGGGAAAAAGAGGGAGAAGAAAACAAAATAAATTTAAAAAAAAAAAAACAACAAGAAAATCCCCCCACCCAAAAAAAAACTCACAAAAAAAGAAATACCCTCAGGGAGCCCTCTGTGCATTTGCACAAGCTGAGGGGGTAGGTTCCAAGCCTCGCAGCACCACCCGGCCAGAACGGGTCCCCAACTCAAGAAAAGGAAATGAAAACAAACAAACAATTCAAAACAAACAAACAAAAGCCCCGGGCTCCCACCAGCATGGCAGCCCAGACTGGGAAGCTGTTCCACATTTGAATGGAGCTCTGCAGCCCCTCAGGAAGAAGCAAAGATGGAGCACGGAGCCAGGTATTTGAGCAAAAGGAGGGGGAGGTGGTGAGAGGTAAGGAAGAAATCAAAATGGCACTCAGAGAGCTGGCCAGTGCGGGCAGGTGGAATCCAAGCAGCCGGTGCTTCCTGGACAAGAGACTGTGCCCACGGGAAGCACAGGAGGCCAAACGGGGGTGAAGAAGGGTGGGGGGTGGGAAAGCATATATCGCAAATTACCAGATGTTTTGTCTCCCACTGTTAGCTCTATGAAGCTTCTTTCTCATACCCCCATTTGTTGGTCTCCGATAGGAGTCCAAGATGGCAGTTCTGCACTGCGTTAGCTGATGGGGTCCTCTGCATGAATCCCTCCTCACTCTCCATTCTCTGTCAGTTTTCTCAGTCCATTTGGTGCTTGGCTGAGTTCTTTATCTCTTCATTTGATGTTTTAGGGTTTCTGGATTGTTGTTTTCTCTGTTTGGCTTAGTTTTTCAGATCTTTGTTGTGGAGGGACGGTGTGGTGCTTCCATCTAGAGTGCCATTTTGCCAGAAGTTTCACCAACATCATTCTTAATGGAAAGAGGCTGAAAACTTTCCCCTTGAGGGCAGGAACAAGACAAGAATGCCCTTTATCACCACTCCTATTTAACTTTGTGCTGGAAGTCCTAGCTAGAGCAATAAGGCAAGAAAAAGAAATAAAGGCCAAATTGGTAATGAAGAAGTAAAGCAGTCCATATTTGCAAATGATATGATACTATATATATAGAAAACCCAAAATACTCCATGAGAAAGCTACTGGAACTAATAGAAAGGCTCATGAGTAGCATGGTACAAGATAAACATTCAAAAATCAGATTCTTATACACCAATAAAGAGAACAATAAAAAGGAAATCAGGAAAACAATACCATTTATAATAGCTTCTAAAAATATAAAATATGTAGGAATAAATCTAACCAGGGATGTGAAAGCCCTACACACAGAAAACTACAAAATCCTACTGTAAGAAACCAAAAGAGATCTACATAAATGGAAAAACATACCATGCTCATGGATAGGAAGACTCAACATTGTGAAAATGACAATTCTACTCAAAGCAATCTACAAATACAATGCAATCCCGATCCAAATACCAACAACATTCCTTAAAAAGATGAAAAAAAAATCATTAGAGGATCTGGGCAAGATGGCACTCTAGGCAGAAACACCACGCCGTCCCTCCACAGCAAAGATCCAAAAAACTAAGCCTAACAGAGAATCAACAATCCTGAAACCCTAGAACACCAAATGAAGAGATAAAGAACTCAGCCAAACACCAAACGGAGTGAGAATACTAAAGGAGAACGGAGAGCGAGGAGAGACTCAGGCAGAGATTCCTTACCAGCTAACGCAGCGCGGATCCACCATCTTGGATTCCTATCGGAGACCAGCAAACGGGAGAGCAGCCTTACAGAGCATCTGGTCGGAGACAGAACGACCGGTAAACTGCGGTGCGCGCTCTCCCACCCCCCACCCCTCTCCGCCTCAGCTGGGGATCCCCTGCTTTCCGTGGCCAGGGTCCCTGGGCTGGGGGGTGCTGGTGCTTGGATTCCGCGTGCCTGGGCTGGCGGCTTTCTGGGAGCCGTTTGCTGGCAGCTAGCGAACCTTTTTCTGCCGCTTCCCCCTCCTTTTGCCTGGGTGCATGGTTCCAAGTGCCATCTCTGCTCTCTCCTGCGGGGCTGTAGGGCTGCGTGTGGGCGTGTGGCTGTTTCTAGGTCTGGGATCCCGCGTGGGTGGGATCCCGGGGCCTTTGTTCGTTTGCCCCTCTGCTTTCCGTGGCCGGAGTCCCTGAGCTGGGGGGCGCCGGTGCTTGGATTCCGCGCGCGCGGGCTGGAGGCTTTCTGGGAGCCGTTTGCTGGCACCTAGCAAACCTTTTTCTGCCGCCTCCCCCTCCTTTTGCCTGGGTGCCTGGTTCCGATTGCCGTCTCTGCTCTCTCCTGCGGGGCTGTAGGGCTGCATTCAGGAGTGTGGCTGTTTCTAGGTCTGGGCTCCCGCGCGGGTGGGATCCCGGGGCCTTTGTTCGTTCGCCCCTCTGCTTTCCGTGGCCGGAGTCCCTGAGCTGGGGGGCGCCGGTGCTTGGATTCCGTGTGCCCGGGCTAGCGGCTTTCCGGGAGCCGTTTGCTGGCAGCTAGTGAAACTTTTTCTCCCGCCTCCCCCTCCTTTAGCCTGGGTGCCTGGTTCCGAGTGCCGTCTCTGCTCTCTCCTGCGTGGCTGTACGGCTGCGTTCGGGCATGTGGCTGTTTCCAGGTCTGGGCTCCCGCGCGGGTGGGATCCTGGGGTCTTTGTTCGTTGGCCCCTCTGTTTCCCGTGGCCACGGTCACTTAACCCCGAGACTACCGGCTTCTTGGAATTCGCGCCCCTGAGTGGGGGCTCTCTGAGTCCCATTTGTAGGCACTGACTACTGGTGTTGCCCTTTTTTTTTTTTTTCAATTTTATTTTTCTTCCTTTTTTGATTAGTTTTGTCATCTTTTACCTCTTTTTCTCTTTTGTCTTTCTTCATTGCTTAATTTCTTGTCTCTCTATCTCTTCCTTCTCTTTCTGATCCCTGAATACAAGGCGATGTATGCCTCTGTACCTTCTGGCCAGGATGAGCTGTGAAAATTGAGACCGACTTCCCCAGACCTCATAGCTGCATCGGTGGGATCCCTGGGAACTTTGCAGTTCTTTAACTTTTCTGATTTTTATTTGGTCATTCTTTCCTTTTCTTTCTCTTCCCCCTTCTGGTTTCCTCCATCCCATAGTCTCTCAACTGTACATTCCAACGACAAGCTCCCCTAGCATTCTTTTATGTTTGTACGCTTTTTGCTCCTCCTCCTCTCTCCTCTCTCCCATATCCAGCTTAGCTTCACACATAACCATCTTCCCGCTGCACCCTACCTACCTGCACCGTGCACTAGACATCACACCACCAAGCGGTGCAGGCACGCCCTATTGGAACCTGCCCAGCACTGACTACCGACCGTCCTGTTGGCTGCGGTGAGTGCCACAAGCAACCCATCCCAGTAGCTCCTCCTCAGCTAGATCTGCCCAGCTGTACCACAAGAACGAAAAAAAAAGAATCTACAATCAATAAACGAGAGAAATATCTACTGAATGCCCCGAAAACAGCAAACAATATCAAAACATTTACAAAAACAAGACAAGATGGCTCCAATAGGCGTCCAAATTAAAACACCAGATAACTCTCCTGTGGAAGAAAATGCACTAGAAGTACCTGATACGGAACTCAAATCACTAATACTCGGAATTTTCAAGAACTGAGGCAAAAAGCTGACAAACATGAGGAAAAAATAGACAAATTTATGGAAAATACAGACAAAAAATTGGAAGAATTCAGGAACATGATGCAGGAACCGAATGCCAAAATAAATTCACAACTCGAAATTATACAAAAACAACAATTAGAAACCCAAAAGATAAACAACAAGATTTCAGAAATGGACGGTGTCATAGAAGGGCTGAGAAGTAGATTTGAAACCATGGAAGACAGGATCAGTGGAACTGAAGACAAACACTTGGATACAACTCTGTTTCAGGAAAACTCAGAAAAAAGAACAAAGAAAAATGAAGAGACCCTGAGAGTTGTGTGGGACACAATTAAAAGCAAAAACTTACGAGTGATTGGCATACCAGAACAGGGGGAGAAAACAGAAAACACAGAGAGGATCATTGAGGAACTGCTGACAGAAAACTTTCCCAATATCATGAAAGATGAAAAGCTGGCCATCCAAGAAGCTCAACGAACCCCATATAGAAGAGACCCCAAAAGAAAATCACCAAGACATATCATATTCACACTCGCTAAAACTAAAGACAAACAAAGAATCCTGAGAGCAGCTCGTGAAAAACAAGAAGTCACATACAGAGGAGAAACAATAAGACTAAGCTCAGATTATTCAGCAGAAACCATGCAGGCAAGAAGGCAATGGGATGACATATATAAAATCTTGAAAGAAAAAAATTGTCAGCCAAGAATAATATATCCTGCAAAACTCTCATTCAGATTTGATGGTGAAATTAGGTCATTTCCAGATAAACAGAAACTAAAGGAATATGCAAAAGTCAAACCAAACTTACAAGAATTATTAAAGGGAGTTCTTCGATCTGAGGACAAACAGCTTCAGCCCTCAGGCAGGACCTAGGACCTAGGACGCAGGTTCACATGAACCAGATACCATTCTAGGAACTGAACTACAGACGACTTTCCAAAAACAAAAGATATACAACAGGGAATCAGAGAAATCAATCAAAGGATGACAACAACATCAAAACAATGAAAGAGGGAACAAACGGCATAGGTATAGAACCCTCTAAAGGAGAAGAAGGCAAGGCGATACTAAGTAACGGTAGACTGCTTCAAAATTATAAAGATAAGGGTAAAATTCATGGTAACCACAAAAAAAGTTAACAAACCAACTCATAAAAATAAAGACGAAAAACATAAAGTCTCAACAAAAACAAAACCTACAAAAACAAAAGAAATGAACACAAAATCCACAAACAAAAGTAACTCAGCACAAGAGAGTAAGAAGAACAAAGAAAACTTCAGCATCACAAAAAAGAGCACTACAAAATGACAGCAACAAACTCACATCTATCAATAATTACATTGAACGTAAATGGACTCAATGCACCCATAAAGCGATGGAGAGTGGCAGAATGGATAAGAAAACAGGATCCATCTATTTGCTGTCTACAAGAGACACATCTTAGAAACAAAGATGTGAATTTATTAAAAATCAAAGGTTGGAAAAAAATATATCAAGCTAACAACTATCAAAAAAGAGCAGGAGTGGCAATTCTAATCTCAGATAAAATAGACTTTAAAACAAAATCTACCATAAAAGACAAAGAAGGACACTATATAATGATTAAGGGGATGATCCATCATGAAGACATAACCATAATAAATATCTACGCACCCAATGACAGGGCTCCAAAATACATAAAAAAAACTCTAACAGCACTGAAAAGAGAAATTGACAGTTCCACAATAATAGTAGGAGACTTCAACACACCACTCTCAGTAAAGGACAGAACAACTAAAAAGAAACTCAGCAAAGATACAGAAGACCTAAAGGACACAATCAGCCAACTGGACCCCATAGACATATATAGAACAATCCATCCAACCACTGCAAAGTACACATTCTTTTCCAATGCACATGGAACGTTCTCCAGAATAGACCACATCTTAGGCCACAGAGCAATCCTCAACAAGATCCAAAATGCTGAGATAATTCACAGTATCTTCTCTGACCACAATGCCATCAAGGTAGAAATTAACACTAGAAAGAGAAAAGAAAAAAAATCAAACACATGGAAACTGAATAATAATCTGCTTACACATCAATGGGTAATAGAAGAAATCAGAGATGGAATTAAAAAATTCCTAGAATCAAATGAAAATGAAAACACATCATACCAAAACCTTTGGGACACAGCAAAGGCAGTCCTCAGAGGACAATTTATAGCAATAGATGCACATATCAAAAAAGAAGAAAGGGACAAAATCAAAACATTAACTACAGAACTCAAACAAATAGAAAGAGAACAACAACAAAAGCCTACAACCACCGGAAGAAAGGAAATAGTAAAGATCAGAGCAGAAATCAATGAAATAGAGAACAGAAAAACAATAGAAAGAATCAACAAAACCAAAAGTTGGTTCTTTGAAAGAATCAACAAAATCGACAAACCACTGGCCAGACTGACAAAAGAAAAACAGCAGAGGGCACAAATAACCCAAATAAGAAATGAAATGGGGGACATTACAACAGACCCAACCGAAATAAAAAGGATTATAACAGATTATGAAAAACTATATTCCAACAAATTTGAAAACCTATAGGAAATGGATAAATTTCTAGAAACATATGGGCTACCCAAACTACAACAAAGTGATATTGAAAATCTGAACAGACCCATAACAAGAGAAGAGATTGAAAAGGTAATAAAAAAACTCCCAACCAAAAAAAGCCCTGGCCCAGATGGCTTCACTGGAGAATTCTACAAAACATTTACAGAAGAGCTCGTACCAGTTCTACTCAAGTTATTTCAGAGCATAGAAGAGGAAGCAACACTTCCAAATTCATTCTATGAAGCCAGCATAACACTGATACCAAAACCAGGCAAAGACAGCACAAAAAAAGAAAATTACAGACCAATATCTCTCATGAATATAGATGCAAAAATTCTGAACAAAATTCTAGCCAATAGAATTCGGTATCATATCAAAAAAATAATACACCACGACCAAGTAGAATTCATACCAGGTATGCAAGGATGGTTTAACATTAGAAAATCCATCAACGTAATCCACCACATAAATAAAAGGAAAAAAAAAATCACATGATTATCTCAATTGATGCAGAAAAGGCATTTGACAAAGTCCAACACCCATTCATGATAAAAGCTCTCAATAAAATAGGTATAGAAGGGAAATTTCTCAACATAATAAAGGGCATCTATGCAAAACCAACAGCCAACATCATTCTTAATGGAGAAAGGCTGAAAACATTCCCCCTGAAAACAGGAACAAGACAAGGATGCCCTTTATCACCACTCCTATTTAACATTGTGCTGGAAGTTCTAGCTAGAGCAGTAAGGCAAGAGAAAGAAATAAAGGGCATCCAAATTGGTAATGAAGAAGTTAAACTCTCCCTGTTTGCAGATGATATGATACTATACATAGAAAACCCTAAAGACTCCACGAGAAATTTACTGGGTGTAAAAGAAAGATTCAGCAGAGTAGCAGGATACAAGATAAACATTCAAAAATCAGTTGGATTCCTATACACCGGTAAAGAGAACGATGAAAAGGAGATCAGGAAATCAATACCATTTTCAATAGCCCCTAAAAAGATAAAATACTTAGGAATAAATCTGACCAGGAGTATAAAAGACCTATACAAAGAAAACTACAAAACACTGCTGCATGAAACCCAAAGGGATCTACATAAATGGAAAAACATACCATGCTCATGGATAGGCAGACTCAACATTGTGAAAATGGCAATTCTACCTAAAGCAATCTACAAATACAATGCAATCCCGATACAAATACCAACAACATTCTTCAAAGAGATGGAAAAACTAATTATTAACTTTATATGGAAAGGGAAGAAACCCCGAATAAGTAAAGCACTACTGAAGAAGAAGAATAAAGTTGGAGGACTCACACTACCTGACTGGAGAACCTACTATACAGCTACAGTACTCAAAACAGCCTGGTACTGGTACAACAACAGAGACATTGACCAATGGAACAGAATTGAGAACTCAGATGTAAATCCATCCACCTACAGTCACCTGATTTTTGACAAGGGCCCAAAATACATCAAATGGGGAAAAGACAGTCTTTTTAACAAATGGTGCTGGCAAAACTGGATATCCATTTGTAGAAAAATGAAACAGGACCCATACCTCACACCATATACAAAAACTACTTCAAAATGGATCAAAGACCTGAATATAAAGCCTCAAACTATAAAATTCATAGAAGAAAAAATAGGACCAACACTTCAGACCTTAATACATGGCATTAACAGGATACAAACCATAAACATCAACACAAAAAACCCAACAGATAAACTAGGTAACTGGGATCTTCTAAAAATCAAACACCTATGCTCTTCAAAAGATTTCACCAAAAGAGTTAAAAGAGAACCTACAGACTGGGAAAAAATTTTTGGACAGTACAAGTCAGACAAAGGTCTAATCTCCGTAATCTACAAGAAAATCCAACACCTCTACAACAAAAAGACAGCCAATCCCATCAAAAAATGGGCAAAGGAAATGAACAGACACTTCACCAAGGAAGACATTCAAATGGCCAACAGACACATGAGGAAATGCTCGCGATCACTAGCCATTAGAGAAATGCAAATTAAAACCACAATGAGATACCATCTCACCCCGGCATTACTGGCACGAATCAAAAACACTGGAAATAACAAATGTTGGAGGGGCTGCGGGGAGACGGGAACTCTTATGCACTGCTGGTGGGAATGCAAAATGATACAGCCATTTTGGAAAATGATATGGCGTTTCCTCAGAAAGCTAGAAATAGACGTACCATTCGATCCTGCAATCCCACTCCTAGGAATTATCCTAGAGAAATAAGAGTCATCACTCGAATAGACATATGCACACCTATGTTCATGGCAGCATTATTCCACAATAGCAAAACGATGGAAACAACCTAGATGTCCATCAACAGACGAATGGATACACAAACTATGGTACATACACACAATGGAGTACTATGCAACAAGAAAGAACAATGAATCGTTGAACCATCTCATAACATGGATGAAACTGGAGGACATTATGCTGAGTGAAATAAGTCAATCACAAAAGGACAAATATTGTATGAGACCTCTATTGTAAAAACCCATGAAAAAAATTCACATGCAAAATGTAACAATCTTTGTTGGTTACCAGGGATGGGGGAGGGGGGGAAATACTAAATAGGTAATAGGTAAGTGGTAACTTGGGTGAGAGGTGAGATAGTACATAGTACAGGGGAAACTAACACAACCTGCACAAGGAAAGGTCATGGAGGCCCTATAGACACATCCAAACCCCCCGAGGGACTGAGTTGTTGGACGGAGGGCTCTGGGGACCATGATCTCGGGGAACATCTAGCTCAATTGGCATGACACTACTTATAAAGATAATGCTCTACATTCTACCTTGGTGAGTAGTGTCTGGGGTCTTAAAAGCCTATGAGCGGCCATCTAAGATACTCCACTGATCTCATCCCTTCGGGAACAAGGGAGAACGAAGAGAACAGGATACAAGGAAAAGATTAGTCCGAAGGACTAATGGTCCACAGCTACCAAGGCCTCCACAGGACTGAGCCCAGTACAGCTGGATGGTGCCCGGCTACCACCAATGACTCCTCTGACCAGGATCACAACAGAGGGTTCTGGGCAGAGCTGGAGTAGGATGTAGAGCATAATTTTAACTCCCAAAAAAAAAAAAAGAAGACCAGATATACTGGCCTAAAGAATACTAGAGAAACCTCGAGATTGTGGCCCCCAGACACCCTTTCAGCTCAGAGGTGAAGTTACCTTCAAGGTTCGATGTTAAGCCTGGGAATGGACACCCCAGTAAAACTAAATGGGACTAACGATGTACAGGAGTCCGGTGACAAGGGCCAGAAGGCAGAGGGAGAGTAGGAAACTGATGATAAGGAACACAAATTGAATAAGGACACTGTCGATGTAATGTGAGATTGTTGACCACTGCTATAGGGCAACATTTGTAGTAACTATTAAATGGGAGGCTGTTTTGTCCTGTAAGCCTTCATCTTGGGCGAGAATGGCAGCACAATTGGAAAAGCATAGTCAATAGCACTTAAATGTGTAAGTAAAAAGTTTTGAAATGGTGTTTAAATAAAATAAAAATAAATAAATAAACAAATAAACAAATGAGACTAAAGAGGTACAATAGTCCACTGACAAGGTCCAGAAGACAGAAGGGGACAAGGAAGCCCCCTGGTGATAGGGAACACAAGGTGGAGTAAGGATATTCTTGATGTGCTGTGAGATTGTTAACCATTGTCATAGGGCAACATGTGTAGTAACTGTTAAATGAAAAACTATTTTGTTCTGTAAGCCTTCATCTTAAGTGAGAATAATAGCACAGTTGGAAGAGCGTAGTCAATGTCACTGAACTGTGAATGTAGAAATTTTTGAAATGGTGTATCTTTGGCCATCTGTAATTTTCATCAAAAAAAAAGGTTGAGAATTTAGAGGCTTAATACGTTGTGGGGTTGTTAACCAATGTCATAGAACAACATGTGTACTACTATTTCATGAGAAACTATTTGCTCTGTAAGCTTTCACCTGAAGTACAATAAAATATATATAAAAAAAAAATCATTAACTTTATATGGAAAGGGAAGACGCCTCAGATAAGTAAAGCATTACTGAAGAAGAAGAATAAAGTAGGAGAACTTGCACTACCTGATGTCAGAAACTACTATACAGCTATAGTAGTCAAAACAGCCTGGTACTGGTACAATGACAGATACATTCACCACTGGTACAGAATTGAGAACCCAGGTATAAACCCATCCACCTACGGTCACTTGATCTTCTGCAAGGGCCCAAAGTCCTTCAAATGGGGAAAAGATGGTCTACTCAACAAATTGTAGTGGCAAAACTGGATATCCAACTGCAAAAAAATGAAACAGGACCCATACCTCACAGCATACACAAAAACATTCAAAACTGATCAAAGACCTAAATATAAAACCAAAAACTATAAGGATCATAGAAAAAAAATACCTATCAATGCTACAGACCCTAATACATGACATTAAAAGGATAAAACCTTAATTAACAACATACAAACTCTACAAGATAAGCTAGATAACTGGGATCTTCTAAAAATTAAACACGTATGTTCATCAAAAGACTTCACAAAAGAGTAAAATGAGAACCTACAGACTGGGGGAAAAAATTGGCTATTAAAAATCCAATAAAGGTCTAATCTCTCAAATGTACAGGAAAATCTAACACTTCTACAACAAGAAGACAAATAATCCAATTAAAAAATGGGCAAAGGAAATGAACAGACACTTCACCAAAGAAGACATTCAAGTGACTAACAGACACATGAGGCAAAGCTCGAGATCACTAGCCATTAGAGAAATGCAAATCAAAACCACAGTGAGATACCATCTCATTCTGGCATTACTGACACAAATTACAAAAAAAAAAACAGAAAATAACAAATGTTGGAGAGGCTGCTGGGAGATTGGAACCATTATTCACTGCTGCTGGGAATGCACAATGGTACAACCAGTTTGGAAAATGATATGGCACTTCTTTAGAAATATAGAAATAGAAATACCATATTATCCAGCAATCCCACTCCTAGGAATATACCCTAGGGAAATAAGAGCTGTCACACGAATAGACATATGCACACCCATGTTCATTGCAGAATTGTTCACAATAGCAAAAAGATGGAAACAACCTAGATGCCCATCAACAGATGAATAGATAATCAAACTATGGCACATACATGCAATGGAGTACTACACAACAATAAAGAACAATGATGAATCTGCGAAGCATCTCACAATATGGATGAATGTGGAGGGCATTATGCTAAGTGAAATAAGTCAATCACAAAAGGACAAATATTGTATGAGACCACTACTATAAAGATTCATGAAAAGGTTTACACACAAAAAGAAACAACCTTTGATGGTTATGAGGGAGGGGGGAGGGAAAAGCCCTAAATAGACAATAGATAAGTGGTAACTTTGGTGAAGAGTAAGACAGTACACGATACTGGGGAAGCCAGCACAACTTGTTTAGGGTAAGGTTATGGAAGCTTCACGGACAAATCCAAACTCCCTGAGGGACCAAATTACTGGGCTGAGGGCTGTGGGGACCATGATCTCAGGGAACATCTAGCTCAATTAGCATAACATAGTTTATAAAGAAAATGTTCTACATTCTACTTTGGTGAGTAGCGTCTGGGGTGTTAAAAGCCTGTGAGTGACCATCTAAGATAGATACTCCACTGGTCTCACCCATTCAGGAGCAAGGGAAAATGAAGAAAACTAAAGACACAGGGGAAAGATTAGTCCAAAGGACTAATAGACCACAACTACCATGGCCTCCACCAGACTGACTCCAGTACAACTAGATGGTGCCTGCCTGCCATTGTGACAGGGATCACAATAGAGGGTCCTGGACAGAGCTGGATAAAAATGTAGAACAAAATTCTAACTCAAAAAAAAGACCAGACTTACTAGCCCGACAGAGACTGGAGAAACCCAGAGAGTATGCCCCCTGGACACCCTTTTAGCTCAGTAGTGAAGTCACTCCAGAGGTTCACCTTTTAGCCAAAGATTAGACAGGCCCACAGGACAAAATGAGACCAAAGAGGCACACCAGCCCAGGGGCAAGGACTATAAGACAGGAGGGGACAGGAAAGCTGGTAATAGGGAACCCAGTGTCCAGAAGGGAGAGTACTGACATGTCATGGGGTTGTTAACCAATGTCATAAAACAATATATGTACTGTTTAATGAGAAACTAGTTTGTTCTGTAAACCTTCATCTAAAGTACAATAATAAAATTATGAAATAATAATAAACTATAAAACAATTAAAAAATTTTTTCATTAAAAAATAATGTTGTTAAACCATAACCCTTATCCCTGTGGATGTAATCCCATTTGGGAACAGGGTTTTCTTTGTTATGTCAATGAGGCCATATCAGTGTAGGGTATGTCTTAAATCACTTTTGAGTCATAAAAGAGCAAATTAGGCACAGAAACCAAGAAGCACAAATGGGTAAAGATGGATGCCATGTGGAGATCATCAAGAACAAGGAAGAGAAGCTGAAAGAGAAAAGGATTGTCTTCCAGAACAGACAGACAGAAAGAGCCTTCCCTTAGAACTAGTGCCCTGAACTCAGACTTCTAGCCTCCTAAATTGTGAGAAAATATATTTCTATTCACTAAGGCCACGCACTTTTGGTGGCTTTACAACAGCACCAGGACACCAGGACATGAAGACACTGAACTTCTGGTCTGTGCTACAAGAGTCCCTCTGAAGGTCATCTCAAAAGCTAATGACTAAAATGGGCCATTGCTGTGAAACAAATAATTCCTCCCTCTGCTAGTGTCACAGGACAGGAGGAGGTGCTGTCTGTGCCGGGAGCTGTCATGCGTAGAGTGGAGGCTATCAAGTTAATGGAGCCAGATTGCCGGCTCCCCTGCATTTATTCGAGGCCTCCTTACAGATGCTCAAGCAGACTGCAAATCACTCTAGATTTCAGCCACATGTCTCACTATAATCATGTGTCAATGGGTGACACCACAGTAATCCTTCCCTGCAACAGTGTGGTTTCCGAGGCCACCAGTAACAGCAAGTGAGATCAGCAGAGAAATCTCTGTGTGGGATGCAGGCTTGTTTCCAAAGCTGGGGTGTCCCAGGTTGAAGCTCCCCAGCCACCCACACCCATAACTGTGCCATTGAGAGGGTAAGGACATCTCCCCTTAGTTTCCTGCAGCTGCTGTAACGAAATACCACAAACTGGGTGGCCTGTAAGAACAGAAGGTTGTTCTCTCACAGTTCTGCAGGCCAGAAGTCCAAGTTTGATACTTTTTGTCTGGTCCTGGACTGCAGCCTGCCCTGTGATTGGTATGCCTCTTGCCGGAATTGGTCAATAGACTATGCAAATGGGTGAGTTGCAGCCCAGTCACGTCTGTTATGCTATGAAGTTTCCGTGGCCTACCAAGGGGGCTTGGTCAATTCATCGCCCTGGTGGAAGTCCCGTGCCTTGAAATTGACAAGGAGCTTGTGGATGTAAGCAGCCAGCCTCACAGAGATTTGTCAGACAGAAAGAAGCATGAAGAAGTAGAAGAAAGAAGAAACAGAAAGAGAGGAGGCAAGAAACCTCCTAGAAGAGCTGTAACACAGTCAAAGGCTGTAACACACACAAAATACAGTGACAGGCCCAGAAGGGCCCAGCAGCGGAGTCATCAGTGGCAGGCCAAGAAGGAGCCCAGTGGCAGAGTCAGTGGTGACAGATAGCAGAGCCAAGAGGAGCCTGTCTTCAGGGGGCCAAGAAGAGGCCTGCATGGCCAAACAAAACAGAGGGAGCTGTCTTGCACTGAAAAAGGGACACTTTGCCTACATGCTTCCTGATCCAGATCCTGAGTTGTACCCTGTTCCTTAGAAAACCACTTAACTGTAAGTACAGTATGTGAGTTCTGTGTGTCCACTGCAATGGATTACTGAACCTAGCAGAGAAGTAGGGAGTGTCATGGAAGGCACGACTGGTGTTGGAATTGCTGAAAAGGTTGGAGAGTGGAGATAGGTCTGACCTCCACCTCACAGGAATGAGCTCTGGGCTGATCCTTGTCATTATCCTTCCTGAAGTTGGACAGGTTTGGATGTTACAACTATTATTTCAAGTCCCATTTTACACTCTTGTGGAGTGGCTAGTGGGTTCGAACTGCTGACCTTTCAGTTAGCAGCTGAGCATTTAACCATTGTGCCACCAGGGCTCCTAAAACAGTGTTAGAAGAGCTAAAAGAGCAAGCAGGAGATGGCAGACAATCCTGAGGTTGGCTATTGCAGAAAGCTGCTATCACCCCTAGGACTGGGTAGACAAATGGAGGAGGTGGCCTTACTAGAGAAGATACAGGGGGAGAAATACCCTGAGCTCCCCCTTCCTCCTGCCCTCCAATCTTTCACCAGTCTTCCATTGGTCAGTTGGCTACCATTTGGAAAGAAAGCCTAGGTAACGTAGTCTGCAGGAGACAGCTGCCCTGTAACACAGAACAGATCAGGGGAAAGACAAGAAAGGATCCAAGGGCTAAAAGGCAAGTGACTAACACAGCTACTTGAGGACATAAAACTTGCCCATTAAAAACAGCAAGAGATCCACTAGATTCTAAATTGTGTGGTACTGGCTGTGAGATAATTAGAGTCCAGAAGAGGACAGAGAATAGTATAAGTGGGAACATTCTGGAAGTTCTCCTGGAGGAGGAGGGCCTGGAAGGCCAGGACCTGCTGTTGGCTAGTAAGAAGAAAGAATAGGGAGGGTTAGCCCCAGTCCCAGCCTGGCAACATAAGGGCTCCAGGGTCACTTCACTTTGGAAATCACAGGTATAAAATCTTCCTCTTAGAGATTTCACTATGCACACCAATGCTCACATCTGTAAAATGAGTAAAGTAATATAGCCTTCCATGTACCACCCTGCTAGTCTTCCCTACACAAATTTGGGGGCACCATTTCTGATACTATGCCCCAAGTTCAGAGGAGAGAGTCTGAGAGCAAATCCAGCCCAGCCCTCTGCCAGAGCATCACTTCCTATCCTGCACCAGCGAGGTAGCACTGAAACTTGGGGTAAAGAGTTGACCTATCTCCTTCTCCTAGGGCTACTGTATCAAAGCACTACCAAACGGATGGCTTTACAGAACACAAATTTATTTTTTCACAGTTTAGGAGGATAGAAGTTGGCTTTAGGGATAGGTCCTTCTTTGTTACTTTCAGCTTCTAGTAGCTGTCAGCAATACTTGGCATCCCTGGTCTTGTAGATTCATCTACCTCCATAATCACATGGTGTTTTCCCTATGTGTGTGTCTCTGTGTCTATTACACTCTTTATATAAGAAGTGATTAGGTTTAGGACCATCCTACTCTGGTATGACCCCAATAACATAACAAAAGTAAAACCCTATTTCCAAACAGGGTCATATTCACAGGTACAGGAGTTAGGATTTCAATGTATGTTTTGGGGGGCACAATTTAATCCGTAATACCCAAGCTGCCTCTAGAATCCAAACCAAGTGCGTTTACCATCTGCAGCTGTAGTCCAAGGAGGGAACCTCCATCCTGTGAATGGGCCAACCTGAAAGGGAGCCTAGAATGGCTAGGCATCCACAGCCCATCATTTCTACAACTCAACGATCAGGTAGGTATGCTGGAAGAGGGCAATGGTGCTTTTCCCAATACTTCTGGAAAACTCATAACATATTACTACCATTTTATGGGCCAAAGACAGGAATATTGACAAAGGAAGAAAGGTTTCCCCCAATACCCTCCTGAACAGCTCTATATGACCCTCATCAATATCCACTTGATAGGACAAATAGCCCCAGCATTACCCTATGGCTCCAGCACATTTTTGGTAAGCTTGCTACCCTTCATAAAGTTTTCTCCCTGGATTCCAACCCTCTTAAGATCTGAGAGGGCAGTACATTGCACAGAAACAGTGTTCATACTTTACTATCTGCATTTAAAACAATTACTTTGGGGTTAAAATCCAGTTACTGCCTGAAAGTAACTTTGCTTCTCCTTTCTAAATTAATTACTAAGCAGTCCTATTTTGCACCTGTCTTGCTTCCCCTTGTATTTTCCCAGAAGATGAAAATTTCTGTACAAACCATTTTTATTGAGAAAATGCAGTGGGTGAACATGTTTATCTTGGGTGAGGGAGATCAGATTCACAACCTATTCAAGTGAGAGCTTCCAGATTATTCCACAGGTATGGACATTGTGAAGATAGAACAAAAGTGGACTTCAACCCAGTGTTATGGATTGAATTGTGTCCCCTGAAACTACATGCTGGAATCCTAACCTCTATACTTGTGGACGTTATCCTGTTTGGAAAGAGAGTTTTCTTTATTATGTTAACTAGTAGTAGTTGTTGTTAGTTGCTGTCAAGTCCATTCTAACTCATGGCAACACCACCATGTGTGCACAGTAAAATTGCTCCATAGGGTTTTAAAGGAAGTGACCTTTCAGACACAGATTGCCAGGTCTGTCTCTCGAGGCACCTCTAGGTGGTTTTGAACCACCAACCTTTTAGTTAACAGTTTAGTCCTTAACCATTTGTGTCGTATACATAGAATGGATTCTAAATCTCATCATTTCTGAGTTATAAAAATAACAGGTTAAACCCAGAGGTACACACACATGGAGGAAGACTGATGCCAAGGATTGTCAAGGAACCAAGAAACACCCAGCACTACCAACAAAGAAGGAATTGACACAGCCAAGACCCTGATTTGCATCTCTAATCTCTAGAATAGTGAAAAGATAAATTCCTGTTTTTTTAAAGCCACCCACTTGTGGTATTTTGTTATTGTGGCCCTAGGTAGCTAAGACACTCAGTGACATCCCTGGTGATAGAACATATGGAGATGGATATTCTAGTCTGTACATTAAGGGACTCAAGAATTCAAGGATAAACTCTATTGTTCCAGAAGCACTAGAATGTTGGTGAAAGAAAAAATGAAGCATGCGCCCTGCCCTCCATCTTTTTACTTCACTTCAGAAAGCGGTTTGGTCTATGTCCTCAAGCAGATTTAACCTCCTGGTTGTTCTTTGCTCAAACTAATGTGAACACAAGCTTTGTTCCCTGAACACACACTAGCTGACATGTCAAAGGAGGCCCTTGGCAGGGAAGCTTCTGGGATTAAAATTTTTTCAAGAACAACTGTCAAGGACAATCACCTAATGGAGAGGGTCAATACTCTACCAGCCTCAAACTCACTCCTCTTGGTGTCTGCAAACCAGGAGTGAAAGTTAGTGAAGAAGTTCACAGAAAACAAAGGTTGGAGGGAGAACCTGGGGCAGAAGTGGACTCTGGTCAAGAGTCAGGCACCTTGGGCCAAGGACAATTCAGGAGGCCCTAAAGGAGGATGGAGTCCTTCTGACTGCATTGTCAGACACTCAGCACACACTCTATCAATATGGGGCCTTTTTAATGCTTCATTGTCAGAGCTGGCATGACAGTTGTGCTCAGCTGGTTGGTGTGGTTTATCCAAGAGCAGGGCTAAACCAGATTAACCAAGGCACATAGGAGTTCTCTCCTCCAGGCATGGGAATGGATGGATTGAAAGTGGATTCTATTTGCTTGGAGTATCTTTCTGGCTCTGAAGTTGGACGAAATGTGAGTCACATGTTCCCAG
This sequence comes from Dugong dugon, assembly GCA_030035585.1. Classification (NCBI taxonomy): domain Eukaryota; kingdom Metazoa; phylum Chordata; class Mammalia; order Sirenia; family Dugongidae; genus Dugong; species Dugong dugon. Next base: position 28,734,066 of record CM057462.1, read on the forward strand.
CTTTCCTGAGTGGGCACCTGGTCTTTGGAAGGGTCTAGATAACACAAAGGTCTCTAGGTGGCACAAATGGTTTGTACTTTGTTACTAACCAAAAGGTTAGAAGTGTGAACCCACCCAGTGTCACCACAAAAGAGATGCCTGGCAATTTGCTTCTGTAAAGATTACAGCCAAGATAACCCTACAGAGCAGTCTACTCTGTAACATATGGGGTCACCATGAGTCAGAATCAACTTGATAGAAATGGGTTTGGTTTTGGTTTGGATGGCCCAAGGGAAGAGAATGAGGTAAAAGAGGACCTTTTCATAGGGGCTGAATCAGCTTTAGGATTTCTAAGGAATAGTAAGACTGAGGCAGGTAGGGAGAGGAGCAGAGTAAGCATTTCCTACTGACCTTATTAAACACTTCTCAATTGATGGCGCCTTCAACTCACAATAACACTCCAGTAGGGAGATTTTAACCCTAAAAGATGAGGCACCTGAGTTTGGAGAGCTTAGGAAACTTGTTTGAGAATTCACAGTTATGAACTGATGGAGATGGGATTCGAAAGCAGGACTGGGTGGCACGTGAACGTTTTCCTTGACCATTCTTTCTCCCAAAGAGGCTTACCAAGGATCTGAAGGCATCAGAGACTGTGTGTACAGAAGGCTATCAGAGTTCCAGGGTGTGGACATTCTTCTCTCCTAGAAGTCCCCAACCCAACTGGTGATGGCCTTGAAATCATCCCAGGATGTGCCACTGTGTCACCACCCACAGTCACCTGCACATCTTCAGCCAGTCTCCTTTTTGAGGTTTTCAGAATCTACAACAATCCCAGGATCAATCAGCACCAAGTGTCAGCCAGCGAGTGGACTCCAAATTCCAATATGGCAACAGGCAGTTTCAGAGAGGGGAGTGCTCCCATGTTCACCCGGGGGCTGCCTACCATGGTAGTTCATTGACTATAGATTGGCTCGAGAGCAACTGTCCAAGAGGCACACAGACCACCTTTGATTTTCAGAGTCACGATTCTGTTCTCACTTGCAAACTCTGAGAACAAATTTAGAACTAACATTCACTGAGTGTTTGCAATATGCCCAGAGTTCATGCATTATTTTATTAATCCTCATGGCAACACTATGAGGCCCAGAAATGTCCAAAGAACTAATAAGTAACAGAGTGAGGGATGGAATCCAGATTTATCTTACTCCAAATCCCATGTTCCTGACCACTTTTCCAAATAATATTTCAGCTTCAAATCCCACTATTGCATCCAAGAAAATGGCACAAGATTTGAGCACACTTTCCAAGCAGATTCCCAAAGGCCAGGAGATAATTTCCAATCAGGATTTTCAGAAACACAAGTAGAAGTTCATTGCTACTGTCTCTCCTTACCATTCCCACCTCCAGTTCCAGAAAGGGAAATAGGGACAGCTCCTTCATCAGCCTGTCTCTCTGTATATATCCATCAGGAGTCAAACAGGCCTAATTAACTGAAACTTGGTCTACAGCAATGGTTCTCTGTATCACCTTCCATTGTAATCAACTGACTAAATTGGTCCAGGGGAGCATCGGGATATTTTAAATGCTCTCCACATTAAGTAATGTGCAGATCCTTTAAATATATACCTCATAGATTATATATATATACATATACATATAGATATACATATATATATGTACACATAGAAGCCATTGGTGATTTGGTGGTAGAATTCTTGCCTTCCACATGGGAGACCCATGTTCAACTTCCAGCCAATGAACTTCATACACTGTCATCACTCATCTGTCAATGGAAGCTTGTGTGTTGCTGTGGTGCTGAACAGGTTTTAATGGAGCTTCCAGACTAAGATGGATTAGGAAGAAAGACCTGGCAATCTACTTCGAAAATCAGCCAATGAAAACCCTATGGATAACAACAGTTCAATCTGCAACTGATCATGGGGATGGCACAGGACTGGGAAATCTTTCATTCTGTTGTGCGTGGGGTCACCATTAATTGGGCTTGCCTTTATGGCAGCTAATACCACCAACAACATATATGTACACGTGTCATGTATGTATATGTATACACATATATAATACATAAATAAATACATATATACACAGTTTTTCATTTATTTAAACAAATTTATTTCTCACTCATCAATGCCAAAAAATCTGGAAGAGAGCTACCTGGCTAACCTACTGAAAGAGGTCCATGTATGTGTCCATTCCAAAGAAAGGTGATCCAACAGAATGCAGAAATTATCAAACAATATCATTAATATCACATGCAACTAAAATTTTGCTGAAGATAATTCAAAAAATGGTTGCAGCAGTACATCAATAGGGAACTGCCAGAAATTCAAGCCGGATTCAGAAGAGGATGTGTAACGAGGGATATCATTACTGATATCAGATGGATCTTGGCTGAAAGCAGAGAATACCGGAGAGAAGTTTACCTGTGTTTTATTGACTATGCAAAGGCATTTACCTGTGTGGATCATAACAAATTATGGATAACATTGCAAAGAACAGGTATTCCAGAACATTTAATTATGCTCATGTGGAAACTGTACATAGACAAAGAGGCAATCATTCAAACAGAACAAGGGGATAGTGCACGGTTTAAATTCAAGAAAGGTATGTATCAGGGTTATATCCTTTCACCATACTTATTCAATCTGTATGCTGACCAAATAATCTGAGAAGCTAGACTATATGAGGAAGAATTCAGCATCAGGATTGGAGGAAGACTCATTAACAACCTGTGATATGCAAATGACACAACCTTGTTGCTGAAAGTGAAGGGGACTTGAAGAACTTACTGATGAAGATCAAAGACTACAGCCGTTCGTATGGATTGCACCTCAACATAAAGAAAAGAAAAATCCTCACAACTGGACCAATAAGCAACATCATGATAAATGAAAAAAGATTGCCATTGCAAAGGATTTATTTTTACTTGGAGCCACTAGCAACACCCATGGAAACAGCAGTCAAGAAATTCAAAGGACACATTGCATTGGGCAAATCTGTTGCAAAAGACCTCTTCGAAGTGTTAAAAGGCAAAGATGTCACTTTGAGGACTAAGATGTGCCTAACACCAAACCATGGTATTTTCAATTGCCTTATATGAATGTGAAAGCTGTACAATGAATAAGGAAGATCTTAAAAAAGAATTAGTGGATTATGGTGTTGGTGAAGAATATTGAATATACCAAGGACTGCTAGAAGTATGAACAAATCCGTCTTGGAAGAAGTACCACCTGAATACTCCTTAGAAGCAAAGATGGTGAGACTTCGTCTCGTGTACTTTGGACATGTTATTAGAAGGGACAAGTCCCTGGAGAGGACATTATGCTTCAAAAAGTAGAGGATAAGTGAATAAAAGGAAGACCTCATCTAGATGGATAGACATAGTGGCTGCAACAATGGGCTCAAACATAGCAAGGATTATGAGGATGACACAGGACTGGGCAGTGTTTCGTTCTGTTGTGCATAAGGGCACTATGAGTTGGGATCGACTCAACGACTCCTAAAAACATTTCTCTTGGGATTCACTTTAGGAGCCATATCATATTATGTTGTTCAGGCAGCTTGAACAATTTAACTCAGATTATTTCTATAATGGAGTTATTTAAATAAGCATAAATACAAAGCTTGGTATAAACTTCTTATGCTTATAGTTCTTATGCAACTACAGAAACAAAATAAATCTACAATTCAAATACAAACAAATACTATAAAACCAACAAAATTCACATTAACATCCCTGAGGTGACTGATGATGCTGCTTGCTGAAACCAAACAGCCTGTGTTCAGTGAGGAAGAGGTATTTTGCATGTTCTAGGTTTGATAAATCAACCTGGGTCTTTTGATTTTGAGCATGATGGACCACCAATGAATTTGTCATTATCATGGTCTCTTATTTCTTAACAATGAACTCATTTTTAACCATTGATCCATTAGTTTCATGAGCCAATCAATTAAACAGGGCAACACAAAATTTATTACTGAAAAAAAAAATCTGTAAATACTGTTTAACTTGAAATTCTTCATGGAACGTTGGCTCTTGCTTAGCTGTTCCTGGTTGGTGTGCAATCACCAGGATCCAGCCAGAACTTCTGGTAGCACAAAGAATGCACCAGAGTAGTAGGTGCAGCAGTGGCTAAGAGCTCGGCTGCTAACCCAAAGGTTGGTAGTTCACATCTACCAGCTGCTCCTTGGAAAACCTTTGGGGTAGTTCTACTGTGTCCTGTAGGGTAGCTATGAGTATGAATCAAATCTATGGCAATGGGTTTTAGTAGGTGCAGCAATTTTCAGCCCATCAGGCTGCGCTCCATGCACTGTGAAGAACGCAATATCCCCATCATGTCTCTCTCTTCATTGCTCTTGGGGCCATAGTGAAGCCAAGTCACCTTTGCTTGGTGCCAACATGGTAGAAAACTGAAAAACAAATAAGAAGCAGAACCCCCCCCCCCATTCAGTACGATGCAGCCACCCCAATGATGCAGATGACATTCCAGATTATGAGTGAAAAGCACACCATTTGTAATAGGCTCATTATGATGGTTAATGTTATGTGTCAACTTGCCTAGAACATGATTTTCAGTGGCTTGGCAGACATTATGTAATAATCCTCCATTTTGTAATCTGATATGAGCAGCCAATCAGTTGGAAGGGGAGTTTCCTTGGAGATGTGGCCTACATCCAATATTTATGGATGTTCTGGCAAAGCTCGCTCCCTCTGTTTCTGATCCTACTTTTGTCTCATCATCCTCTGACCTCCAGTTCTTGGGGCATGAGAAGCATTCAATCTGCTGCCTGACCTGCAAATTTTGGGTTCGTCGGTCTCTGCAATAACGTTTTGATACTCTAGAGAACCCAGCCTACGACACTCACCAGGACAAGCCTACGACAAACACAGGGAATACATTTTCAGATCCCTCTCATGCACACCTCCAAGTAAGTAACTCCAACTGCTCTGTGCTGAGATGCATAACAAATTATAAGTCCCCAAAAAGCTTGCTCAAGACCTCAAGGGAGCATTCCTGGGACCTAAAGGGAATGCATGGAAATTCAGCTGAGAAGGCATCTTGCTGAAGCATGTGTTAGGAATGTTTTTCTCTAATAACAATATGGCTCCAAATAAAAATAACAGGCAAGTGTTTCTAGTTAGTGTTCTAGCTTGCCTGTGACTCTGCTGGCTGCTATGTGGGTTCACATCAGGACACTGGGGTAAAAAACACAAGTTGGTGAAGGGGACTGTGGGCACCATTTTCCAGTACAAGGAAATGACCCCTAAGCTCACCTCTTCAATTAATCAAAGATGTGGGTAATGCAGCCTCATTACATACATCTGGGGCTGTGGCAGAATGCTAGTGGGTCTCTCTCAATGGCCAACACCCTGGGGCCTCCTGTTGCGGGGCCAGGGAGATTACATCAACACCTGACGGGAACTTCTTAGACTTTTGAGGATAAATCAAAACCTCCCCATCACAACGTGGTCATTGGTATTTTAATCACATAAAAAGGAAATCTAAGCATTTCTCTAATTACCGCAGGTTAATTAATTTTCCTCACCATTTAAGGAAGGAAGAGCAATCCAAGTACAATGCAAATCATTGAAATCCACTCCCTACCTGGCAGGAGCTGGGGGAAGGAGGGCACTCAAAAAGTGAGGGTGGAGACTTCCGGGCAACATAGCCATCTAGGCAGAAGCACCACGCCGTCCCTCCACAGCAAAGATCAAAAAAACTAAGCGAAACAGAGAAAACAGCAATCTTGAAAGCCTAAGCACCAAATGAAGAGATAAAGAACTCAGCCAAGCACCAAATGGAGTGAGAAACTGACAGAGAATGGAGAACGAGGAGAGATTCATGCAGAGGTCCCCTATCAGCTAACGCAGCACGGATCCACTGTCTTGGACTCTTATCGGAGACCAGCAAAAGGGGGTACAACAAAGCAGCTTCACGGAGCTTCCAGCAGGAGACAGAACAACCAGTAACCAGTGATATACGCTTTTCCACACCCCACCCTTCTTCACCCCAACTTGGCCTCCTCTGCTTCCCGCGGCCACACCCTCTTGGCCTGGAAGCACCGGCTGCTTGGATTCCACCTGCCCGCACCGGCCGACTCACTGAATGACATTTGTTGGCTGCTGGTGTTGCTTTTTCCACTTCTTTTGATTTCTTCCTTACCTCTCACCACGTCTCCTTCATTTCTCTCAAATACCTGGCTCCGTGCACTATCTCTGCTTCTTCCTGAAAGGCTGTGAAACTCTGCTTGACTTTGAAACTACTTCGCAGCCCATGCTGCCACACTGATGGGATCCCAGGGCTTTTTGTTTGTTTGTTTTGAATTGTTTGTTTGTTTTCCTTTTCTTTTCTCAAATTGGGAGCCCATTCTAGCTGGGAAGTACTGTGCAGCTTGGGACCTACCCCCTCAGTTTGCGAAGATGCGCAGAAGGATCCCTGAGAACATTTCTTTTTTTTTTTTTTCTGTTTTTTTGAGGGTTTTCTTGTTCTATTTTTAATTTGTTTTGTTTTGTTTTCCTTATTTTACCCTTTTTGTCTTTCTTCATTACTCAGTTTCTTGTCACTCTATACATTCCTTCTCTTCCTGTCCCTGACTACCTGGCACTGAGTGGCACCTCTACACCTTCTAGAAAGGCTGTACTTCAATGCCTGGGAACTTCCCCAGACCTTGCAGCTGCACCGGTGGGAACCCTGGGAGCTTTGGTTTTCTTTTTTCTTTCTAATTTTTATTTATTCATTTTTTCTTCTCTTCTTTTTGTTTTTCTCCATTTCATAGTCTCTCATCTCTCCCCTCCAACAGCAAGCTCCCCTAAAACTCTTTTGTTTCTATTTTTTTCTCTCCTGTTCCTCTCTTCTCTCTCCCATAGCAATTTTATCTCCACACATCACAATCTCTCCCCTCCATCCTGCCTACCTGCACTGTGTGCATAACATCACACCACCAAGCAGCAAAGGCATGGCCTACCAGAACCGGCCCTGCACTGATTACCAGCCTGCCCTGGTGGCCGTAGTAAGTGCCACAGACAACCAATCCCAGCAACTCCTCTTCAGCTAGACCTGCCCTGCTGTACCATATCTGAGCAACTGACCCTGCCAGTTGGAGAAGGAGGTTAAAAGTATTGTGCCCAACAATTATAAGTCCAAAAGATGAACAACAAGATTTCAGAAATGGACAGTGTCATACAAGGGCTGAGGAGCAGATTTGAAACAGTGGAAGACAGAATCAGTGAAATTAAAGACAACACTTGGATACAACTCTGGGGAAAACTCAGAAAAAAGAACAAAGAAAAATGAAGAGACCTTGATAACTATGTGGGATGCAATCAAAGTAAAAATTTGCTAGTGATCGGAGTTCCAGAACAGATGGAGAAAACAGAAAACACAGAGAAGATCATTGAAGAACTTCTGACAGAAAACTTCCCAAATATCATGAAAGATGAAAAGCTGGCCTTCCAAGAAGCTCAACAAACCCCATATAGGATAGACCCCAAAAGAAAATCACCAAGACATATCATATTCACACTCGAAAAAACCAAAGACAAATAAAGAATCCTGAGAACAGCTCAAGAAAAACAAAAAGTCACATACAGAGGAGAAACAATAAGACTAAAGTCAGATTATTCAGCAGAAATCATGCAGGCAAGAAGACAATGGGATGACATATATAAAACCTTGAAAGAAAAAAATTTCCAGCCAATAATAATATATCCTGCAAAACTCTCATTCAAATATGATGGTGAAATCAGGTCCTTTCCAGATAAACAGAAATTAAGGGAATATGTAAAAATCAAACCAAACTTACAAGAATTATCAAAGGGAGTCTTTGATTTGAGAACAAACAACTTCAGCTTACAGGCTGAATCTAGGGTGAAGGATTGTACCAGCCAGATACCAAACTAGGAAATTGACTCTCAAGGACTATCCAAAACCAAAAGAAATACAACAGGGAATCAGAGCAGTTAATCTATAAATGACAACAACATCAGAACAATAAAAGGGAATAAACGGTGTAAGTAGAGAACCTTCTAATGGAGAGGAAGGCAAGGCAAAACCAAGTAATAATAGACTGCTTCAAACTTAGAAAGATAAGAGTAAATTTCACTGTAACCACAAAGAAAGTCAGAAAACCCACTCATAAAAATAAGAGGAAAAAAGTAAAGTCTCAGTAAAAACAAAACCTACAAAAACAAAAGAAATGAAAAAAAAAATCCAGAAACAATAGGAATTCAGCACAGAAGAATAAGAATAACAAAGTAGAAGTCAGCCCCAAAAAAAAAAAAAAAAAAAAGCACTACAAACGACAGCAATAAACTCACATCTATCAATAATTACACTGAATGTAAATGGCCTCATTGCACCCATAAAGAGACAGAGAGTGACAGAATGGATAGAAAAAAAAAAAGAGGATCCATCAATATGCTGTCTACAAGAGACACACCTTAGAAACAAAGATGTAACTTTATTAAAAATCAAAGGTTGGAAAAAATATATATCAAGCTAACAACTACCAAAAACAGCAGGAGAAGCAATACTAATTTCATGTAAAATATACTTTAAAACAAAATCCACCATAAAAGACAAAGAAAAACACTATATAATGATTAAGGGGATGATCCATCATGAAGTCATAACCATAATAAACATCTACGCATCCAATGACAGGGCTCCAAAATACATAAAAAGAACTCTAACAACACTGAAAAGAAAAATTGACAGCTTCACAATAATAGTAGGAGACTTCAACACACCACTCTCAGTAAAAGACAGAACATCTAAAAAGAAACTCAGCAAAGATACAGAAGACCTAAAGGGCACAATTAGCCAATTTGACCTCATAGACATGTGTAGAACACTCCATCCAACAGCTGCAAAGTACACATTCTTTTCCAGTGCACATGGAATGTTCTCCAGAATAGACCACATCTTAGGCCACAGAGTAATCTCAACAAGATCCAAAACGATGAGTTAATACAAAGTATCTTCTCTGACCACAATGCCATCAAGGTAGAAATTAACAACAGAAGAAGCAAGGAAAAAAAATCAATTGCATGGAAACTGAATAACAACCTGCTTACAAACCACTGGGTAATAGAAGAAATTAGATATGTAATAAAAAATTTCCTAGAATCAAATGAGGATGAAAACACATCCTAGCAAAACCTTTGAGACACAGCAAAAGCAGTCCTCAGAGGACAATTTATAGCAATAGATGCACACATCAAAAAGAAGAAAGGGACAAAATCAAAACATTAACTACACAACTCAAATAAATATAAAGAGAACAGCAAAAAGGCCCACAGCCACCAGAAGAAAGAAAGTAAGAAAGATCAGAGCAGAAATAAATGAAATAGAGAATAGAAAAACAATAGAAAGAATTAACAAAACAAAAAGTTGGTTCTTTGAAAGATTCAACAAAATCGACAAACCACTGGCCAGACTGACAAAAGAAAAACAGGAGAGGACATAAATAATGGGTGACATTACAACAGACCCAACTGAAATAAAAAGGATCATAACAGGAGTTCCAGCAAGATGGCGATCTAGGCAGAAACACCACGCCGTCCCTCCACAGCAAAGATCCGAAAAACTAAGCCAAACAGAGAATGCAACAATCTTGAAACCCTAGAACATCAAATGAAGAGATAAAGAACTCAGCCAAGCACCAAATGGAGTGAGAATACTGACAGAGAATGGAGAGCGAGGAGAGATTCATGCAGAGGTCCCCTACCAGCTAACACAGCGCGGATCCACCAGCTTGGACTCCTATCGGAGACCAGCTAACGGGGATATGAGAAAGCAGCCTCACGGAGTGTCCAGTGGGAGACAAAACAGCCAGTAATTTGCAGTGTTCGCTTTCCCACCCCCACCCCTCTTCACCCTGGCTGGGCCTCCTCTGCTTCCCATGGCCACAGTCTCTTGACTGGGAAGCTCCAGCTGCTTGGATTCCACACACCCAAGTGGGCGGCTCTCTGGGTGCCATTTGCTGGCTGCCAGTGTTGCTTTTTTTCTGCTTCTTTTGATTTCTCACTTGCCTCTCGCCTCCTCCCCCTTCTTTTGCTCGAGTGCCTGGCTCCGAGCACCATCTTTGCTTGTTCCTGAGGGGCTGCGGGGCTCCATTCGAGTGTGCAGCTGCTTCCCGGTCTGGGCTGCCACGCTGGTGGGATCCCGGGGCTTTTGTTCGTTTGTTCAGTTTGAACTCTTTGTTTTCTTTTTCTTGAGTTGGGAGCCCTTTCTGGCCAGGTGGAGCTGAGTGGCAAGGAACTCCCCTTCGGCTTCCACAGACGTGCGGAGAGATCACTGAGGACATTTCTTTGTTTTTGTTGGTTTTTTTTTTTTTCTGTTTTTTTTGGGGGGCCTTTCTTGTTCTTTTTTTTTCTTTTTTTTGATTTGTTTTGTTTTCTTTTCCCTCTTTTTCCCTTTTGTCTTTCTTCATTGCTCAGTTTCTTGTCTCTCTATATCTTCCTTCTCTTTCTGATCCCTGAATACCAGGCGTTGTATGCCTCTGCGCCTTCTGCCCAGGCTGTGCTGCGACACCTGAGAGGGACTTCCGCAGACCTCATAGCTGCATCATCGGTGGGATCCCTGGGAACTTTGCGGTTCTTTAACCTTTCTGATTTTTATTTGTTCATTCTTTTCTTTTCTTCCTCTTCCCCTTTCTGTTTTTCTCCATTTCATAGTCTCTCATTTCTCCATTCCAATGGCAAGCTCCCCTAGCATTCTTTTTTGTTTGTTTGCATGTTTTTTGGCTGCTGTTCCTCTCTCCTCTCTCCCATATCCAGCCTAGCTCCACACATAACCATCTCCCCGCTGCATCCTGCCTAACTGCACTGTGCGCTTAACATCACACCACCAAGCAGTGCAGGCACAGCCTACTGGAACCTACCCAGCACGGATTACCTACCAGTCCTGGTGGCTGTAGTGAGTGCCACAAACAACCCATCCCAGTGGCTCCCATTCAGCTAGACCTGCCATGCTGTACCATATCTGAGTGACTGACCCTGCCAGTTGGAGAAGGAGGTGAAAAGTATTGAGCGCACAGACGAGGGAACAACAAAGAGCATGCAGTCTGCCTCCTCAGACATACTCAATTTTTTTTCTTTTTTTAAAAAAAGGGATGAAACAAACAAATCTACAATCAACAAATGAGAGAAATAACTACTGAATGCCCCAAAAACAGCAAACATATCAAAACATTTACAAAAACGGGACAGGATGGTTCCAGTAGGCGTCCAAATTAAAACACCAGATGACTCTCCTGTGGAAGAAAATGCACTAGAAGTAACTGATAGGGAATTCAAATCTCTAATACTCGGAATTTTCCAAGAACTGAGGCAAAAAGCTGACAAACTAGAGAAAAAAATAGACAAGTTCATGGAAAATACAGACAAAAAATTGGAAGAATTCAAGAAGATGATGCAAGAACAAAATCCCAAAATAAATTCACAGCTAGAAGTTATACAAAAACAACAATTAGAAAGCCAAAAGATAAACAACAAGATTTCAGAAATGGATGATGTCATAGAAGGGCTGAGAAGCAGATTTGAAACCGTAGAAGACAGGATCAGTGGAACTGAAGACAAACACTTGGATACAACACTGTTTCAGGAAAACTCAGAAAGAAGAACAAAGAAAAATGAGAGACCCTGAGAGTTATGTGGGACACAATTAAAAGCAAAACTTTACGAGTGATTGGCATTCCAGATCAGGGAGAGAAAACAGAAAACACAGAGAGGATCATTGAGGAACTGCTGACAGAAAACTTCCCCAATATCATGAAAGATGAAAAGCTGGCCATCCAAGAAGCTTAATGAACCCCATATAGAAGAGACCCCAAAAGAAAATCACCAAGACATATCATATTCACACTCGCCAAACCAAAGACAAAGAATCCTGAGAGCAGATTGTGAAAAACAAGAAGTCACATACAGAGGATAAACAATAAGACTAATCTCAGATTATTCGGCAGAAAACGTGCAGGTAAGAAGGCAATGGGATGACATATATAAAATCTTGAAAGAAAAAAATTGCCAGCCAAGAATAATATATCCTGAAAAACTCTCATTCAAATTTGATGGTGAAATTAGGTCATTTCCAGATAAACAGAAACTAATGGAATATGCAAAAGTCAAACCAAACTTACAAGAATTATTAAAGGGAGTTCTTCGATCTGAGGACAAACAGCTTCAGCACACAGGCAGAACCTAGGACGCAGGATCATACGAGCCAGATACCAATCTAGGAAATGAACTCTCGAGGACTATCCAAAACCAAAAGAAATACAACAGGGAATCAGAGTAGTCAATCGATGGATGACAACAACATCAAAACAATGAAAGAGGGAATAAACGGCATAGGTATAGAACCTTCTAATGGAGAGGAAGGCAAGGCCATACCAGGTAATGGTAGACTGCTTCAAACTTACAAAGATAAGGGTAAAATTCATGGTAACCACAAAGAAAGTTAACAAACATACTCATAAAAATAAAGACAAAAAACATAAAGTCTCAGCAAAAACAAAACCTACAAAAACAAAAGAAATGAAAAAAAAAATCCAGAAAAAAAAGTAACTCAGCACAAGAGAGTAAGAAGAACAAAGAAAACTTCAGCACTGCAAAAAAAAGCACTACAAAATGACAGCAACAAACTCACATCTATCAATAATTACACTGAACGTAAATGGACTCAATGCACCCATAAAGAGACAGATAGTCACAGAATGGATAAGAAAACAGGATCCATTAATATGCTGTCTACAAGAGACACACCTTAGAAACAAAGATGTGAATTTATTAAAAGTCAAATGTTGGAAAAAAATATATCAAGCTAACAACTACCAAAAAAGAGCAGGAGTGGCAATTCTAATCTCAGATAAAATAGACTTTAAAACAAAATCTACCATAAAAGACAAAGAAGGACACTATATAATGATTAAGGGGACAATCCATCATGAAGACATAACCATAATAAAAATCTACACACCCAATGACAGGGCTCCGAAATACATAAAACAAACTCTAACAGCACTGAAAAGAGAAATTGACAGTTCCACAATAATAGTAGGAGACTTCAACACACCACTCTCAGTAAAGGACAGAACAACTAAGAAGAAACTCAGCAAAGATACAGAAGACCTAAAGGGCACAATCAGCCAGCTTGACCTCATAGACATATATAGAACACTCCATCCAACCACTGCAAAGTACACATTCTTTTCCAATGCACATGGAACGTTCTCCAGAATAGATCACATCTTAGGCCACAGAGAAATCTTCAACAAGATCCAAAACGTTGAGATAATTCAAAGTATCTTCTCTGACCACAATGCCATCAAGGTAGAAATTAACATGAGAAAGAGCAAAGAAAAAAAATCAACTACATGGAAACTAAATAATACCCTGCTTACACATCACTGGGTAATAGAAGAAATCAGAGATGGAATCAAAAAATTCCTAGAATCAAATGAAAATGAAAACACATCATACCAAAATCTTTGGGACACAGCAAAGGCAGTCCTCAGAGGACAATTTATAGCGATAGATGCACATATCAAAAAAGAAGAAAGGGACAAAATCAAAAGATTAACTACAGAACTCAAACAAATAGAAAGAGAATAGCAAAAAAAGACCACAGCCACAGGAGGAGAGGAAATAGTAAAGATCACAGCAGAAATAAATGAAATAGAGAACAGAAAAACAATAGAAAGAATCAACAAAACCAAAAATTGGTTCTTTGAAAGAATAAACAAAATTGACAAACCACTGGCCAGACTGACAAAAGAAAAACAGGAGAGGACACAAATAACCCAAATAAAAAATGAAATGGGGGACATTACAAAAGACAACAGAAATAAAAAGGAGTATAACAGAATATTATGAAAAACTATACTCCAACAAATTTGAAAACCTAGAGAAAATGGATATTTAGAAACACACGGCCTACCCAAACTACAACAAAGTGATGTTGAAAATCTGAACAGACCCATAACAAGAGAAGAGATTGAAAAGGTAATAAAAAAACTCCCAATCAAAAAAAGCCCTGGCCCAGATGGCTTCACTGGAGAATTCTACAAAACATTTACAGAAGAGCTTGTACCAGTACTACTCAAGTTATTTCAGAGCATAGAAGAGGAAGCAACACTTCCAAATTCATTCTATGAAGCCAGCATAATGCTGATACCAAAAACAGGCAAAGGCGTCACAAGATAAGAAAATTACAGACCAATATCTCTCATGAATATGGATGCAAAAATTCTTAACAAAATTCAAGCCAATAGAATTCAGCATCATATCACAAAAAATAATACACCACGACCAAGTAGGATTCATACCAGGTATGCAAGGATGGTTCAACATTAGAAAATCAATCAACATAATCCACCACATAAATAAAAGGAAAGAAAAGAATCACGTGATCATCTCAGTTGATGCAGAAAAGGCATATGACAAAGTCCAACACCCATTCCTGATAAAAACTCTCAATAAAATACGTACAGAAGAGAAATTTCTCAACATAATAAAGGGCATCTAGGCAAAACCAATGGACAACATCATTCTTAATGGAGAGAGGCTGAAAACATTCCCCTTGAAAACAGGAACAAGACAAGGATGCCATTTATCACCACTCCTATTTAACATTGTGCTGGAAGTTCTAGCCAGAGCAATAAGGCAAGAAAAAGAAATAAAGGGCATCCAAATTGGTAATGAAGAAGTTAAACTGTCCTTGTTTGCAGATGATATGATACTATACATAGAAAACCCTAAAGACTCCACGAGAAATCTACTGGAACTAATAGAAAGATTCAGCAGAGTAGCAGGATACAAGATAAACATTCAAAAATCAGTTGGATTCCTATACACCAATAAGGAGAACGAAGAAGAGGAAATTGGGAAAACAATACCATTTATAATAGCCCCTAAAATAAAATAAAATACTTAGGAATAAATCTGACCAGGGATGTAAAAGACCTATACAAAGAAATCTACAAAACACTACTGCAAGAAACGCAAAGGGATCTACATAAATGGAAAAAAATGCTATGCTCATGGGTGGGTAGACTCAACATTGTGAAAATGACAATTCTACCCAAAGCAATTTACAAATACAATGCAATCCCGATCCAAATACCAACAACATTCTTCAAAGAGATGGAAAAACTAATCATTAACTTTATAAGGAAAGGGAAGGATCCCCAAATAGGTAAAGCACTATTAAAGAAGAAGCATAAAGTAGGAGGACACTCACTATCTGACTTCCGAACCTACTAAATAGCTATGGTAGTCAAAACAGCCTAGGACTGGTACAACGACAGATACATTGACCAATGGAACAGAATTGAGAACCCGGATGTATATCCATCCACCTACGGTGACCTGATCTTCGACAAGGGCCCGAAGTCCATCAAATGGGGAAAAGACAGTCTTTTTAACAAACGGTGCTGGCAAAACTGTAGATCCACCAGCAAAAAAAATGAAACAGGAGCCATGCCTCACACCATATACAAAAACTAATTTAAAATGGATCAAAGACCTAAATATAAAGCCAGAAACTATAAAGTTCATAGAAGAAAAAATAGGACCAGTGCTACAGGCCCTAATACGTGGCATTAACAGGATACAAACCATAACCATCAACACAAAACTCCAGAAGATAAACTTGATAAATGGGATCTTCTAAAAATCAAACACTTATTCTCTTCAAAAGACTTCACCAAAAGAGTAAAAAGAGAACCTACAAACTGGGAAAAAAATTTTTGGACATTACAAGTCAGACAAAGGTCTAATCTCCATAATCTACAAGAAAATCTAACACCTCTACAACAAAAAGACAAATAATACCATAGGGAACCCAAGATTGAGTAAGGACAGTGTTGATGTGTATTGAGGTGGTTAACCATTGTCGTAGGGCAACATGTGTACTAATTGTTTAATGAGAAACTATTTTGTTCTGTAAACCTTCATCTAAAATGAGAATAGCAGCACAATTGGAAGAGCGTAGTCGATGTCACTGAACTGTGTGTGTAGAAATTTTTGAAATGGTGTATTTTTGGCTATGTATAATTTCACCAAAAAAAGGTCGAGAAGAGAGAGAGTTGACATGTTGTGGAGTTGTTAACAAATCTCATAAAACAATATGTTTACTACTGTTTAATGAGAAACTACTTGTTCTGTAAACCTTCACCTGAAGTACAATTAAGAAAAAAAAAAAGACAAATAATCATATTAAAAAATGGGCAAAGCAAATGAACAGACACTTCACCAAAGAAGACATTCAAGCCCCCAACAGACACATGAGGAAATGCTTGTGTTCAGTAGCCATTAGAGAAATGCAAACTAACCACAATGAGATACCATCTCATCCTGGCATTACTGGCACGAATCAAAAACACTGGAAATAACAAATGTTGGAGAGGCTGCGTGGAGATCAGAACTGTTATGCACTGCTGGTGGGAATTCATAATGACGCAACCATTTTGGAAAATGATATGGAGCTTCCTTAGAAAGGTAGAAATACAAATAACATATGATCCAGCAATCCCACTCCTAGGAATATATCCTAGAGAAATAAGAGCCATTACACAAATAGACATATGCACACCCATGTTCATGGCAGCATTGTTCACAATAGCAAAATGATGGAAACAACCTAGATGCCCATCATCAGAAGAATGGATAAACAAACTATGTTACATGCATACAATTGAGTATTATGCAACAATAAAGAGCAATGATGAATCTGTGAAGCATCTCATAACATGGATGAAACTGGAGGACATTATGCTGAGTGAAATAAGTCGATCACAAAGGACAAATATTGTATGAGACCTCTACTGTAAAAACTCATTAAAAAGTTTACTCACAAAAAGTAACAATCTTTATTGGTTACGAGGGATGGGACGGTTGGGCAGCAAATACTAAATAGACTATAGATAAGAGGTAACTTTGGTGAAGGGTAAGATAGTACACAATACTTGGGAAACAAGCACAACTTTACAAGAAAAGGTCATGGAATCTCCATAGACACATCCAAATTCCCTGAGGGTCTGAATTGCTGGGCGGAAGGCTTTGGGGACCATGGTCTTGGGGAACATCTAGCTCAACTGGCATAACACCGTTTATAAAAGTATTGTTCTACATTCTACCTTGGTGAGTAGCGTCTGGGGTTTTAAAAGCCTGTGAGCAGCCATCTAAGATACCCCACTGGTCTCATCCCTTCGCTAGCAACGGAGAATGAAGAGAACAGGATACAGGATACAAGGAAAAGATTAGTCCAAAGGACTAATGGACCACAGCTTCAAAGACCTCCACCAGACTGAGTCCAGTATAGCTAGATGGTGCCCGACTACCACCACTGCTGTGACCGGGATCACAACGAGGGTTCTGGACAGAGCTGGAGAAGGATGTAGGACAAAATTCTAACACACACAAAAAAGACCAGATTTACTGGCCTAAGGGAGACTGGAGAAACCCCAAGAGTGAAGCCCCCAGACACCCTTTTAGCTCAGTGGTGAAGTCACTCCTGAGGTTCACCATTCAGCCAGGGATTGAACAGCCCCATAAAACAAAACGGGACTAATGAGGCACAGAAATCCAGGGACAAGGACTAGAAGGCAGAAGGAGACAGGAAAGCTGGTGATAAGGAACCCAAGGTTGAGTAAGGACAGTGTTGACATGTAGTGGGGTTGTTAACCGATGTCATAAAACAATATGTGCCCTGACTGTTTAATGAGAAAATACGTGTTCTGTAAACCTTCACCTAAAGTATAATAAATAAATAAATAAAATGAGGGTGTCTGAGGCTGTGGCTGTTCACCCTCAATGTGCAATCCCAGTGTAATGGATCATCCAAACTTTTCGCCTGGGTTCAACTGAAAATGCTCAACAGATGGAAGAAGACACAGAAGGAAATAGCCATTATACCAAAGAAGAGAGCAAAGGGTTTAAACACATTTCCCAGAGCAGATTCCCAAATGTCAGGCATCATGGATTGAATCCTGTTCCCTTCAAAATATATGCTGGAATCCTAAACTTTATTCCTGTGGATGCAATCCTGTTTGGAAATAGGGTTTTCTTTGTTATGTTAATGAGGCCATATCAGAGTAGGGTATGTCCTAAACCTAATCACTTCTGAGTTATAAACAAAGCAGATTAGACAGAGACACACACCGGGGAAGACAGATGCCATGTGAGGATCACCAAGAACCAAGGAATGCCTAAGACTACCAACAAGGAAGGAAACAACATGGCTGAGACCCTGATTTGAACTTTTAGCCTCAAGAACTCTGAGACAATAAATTTATGTTCTTTAAAACCACCCACTTGTGCTATTTGTGATGAAGCAGCCTTAGGAGACAAAGACAGCTGATCATCATTTCCAGTTGGAATTTCCACGAGCACAGGTAGAAGTGCATTGCTGTTGCTTCTTCTACCAACCCACCTCCAATTCCAGAAAGAGAAACAGGGACAGCTCCCGTATCAGCCTGTCTCTCTGCATCTATCCATCAGGAGTCAGACAGGCCTAATTAACTGAATCTTGGTCTTCAGCAGTGGTTCTCCATACTGGGATCCATTGCAATCAATTGACTGAATTGGTCCAGGGGAGCATCGGGACTTTTTAAGTTTTCCCATGGGCTCCAAGTTGAAAGCCACTTACCATCTAGACAATTCCAACCCATAGCAACCCCATGTGTTGTGAAGTAGAACTGTGCTCCATAGGCTTTTCATGCCTGTGACCTTTCAAAAGGTGGTCACCAACCCATTCTTCCAAGCACTTCTGGGTGGGTTCAAACCACCAACCTTTAGGTTAGAAGATAAGGGCTTAACTATTTGCACCATCTAGGGACCTGGAAGGAACAAAATTGTCCTCAGTTGAAAACCACTGCTCTACTGAAATACTTTCCAGAGATGATTACTTGAAAAACCAGTCTCATGAGATATTTTGCAAAAAAAGGAACCATTCACTCATTCAATAACTGTTTATTGAGTCTGACACAGTGCCAGTCACTGGGGATGGGACAGGCAACAACATTGACAAGGAAGCTGCTAGTGTAGAGACTAGACCAAAATAAGCAACATACAGCCTAGGAAATCACAAGTAGTGAAAGTGTTGTAAAATAAAAAGCCCAAGTACAGAGAGAAAATAAGAGACAGAGAATGGGGGCAGAGGGCCACGTTCCTTATAACAGTTTTGTTGTTGTTTGCCGTCCAGTTGATTCCGACTCATAGTGACCCTGTATATAACAGAATGAAACACTGCCCAGTACTGCGCCATCCTCATGAATGTTGCTATGTTTGAGCCCACTGTTGCACCCACAGTGTCAGTCCATCTTGTTGAAGGTCTTCCTCTTTTTCGCTGACCCTACTTTAGTAAGCATGATGTTCTCCAGGGATTGGTCACTCCTGCTAACATGTCCAAAGTATGTGAGACGAAGTCTCACAATCCTCCCTTCTAAGGAGAATTCTGGCTGTAGTTCTTCTGAGACAGATTTGTTCATTCTTCTGGCAGTCAGTAGTATGTTCCGTATTCTTAGCCAACACTAATTGAAAGGCATCAATTCTTCAGTCTTCTTGATCCATTGTCCAGTTTTCGCATGCAAGTAAGACAATTGAATATACCACGGCATGGATGAGGCACACCTTAGTCTTTAAAGCGACATCTTTGCTTTTTAACACTGGAGAGAGGTCTTTTGCAGCAGATTTACCCAATGCAATACCTTGTTTGATTTCTTGACTGCTGCTTCCATGGGCATTGATTATGAATCCAAGTAAAATAAAATCCTTTACAACTTCAATATGCTCTCTATTCATCCCAATGTTTCTTATTGGTCCAGTTGTGAGATTTTTGTTTTCTTTATGTTTAGTGCAATCCATACTAAAGACTGTAGTCTTTGATCTTCATCAGTAAGTGCTTCAAGTCCTCTTCACTTTCAGCAAGCAAGGTTGCATTATCTGCATATCAAAGGTTATTAATGAGTCTTCCTCTAATCTTGATGCCCCATTCTTCTTCATATAACCCAGCTTCTCAGATTATTTGCTCAGCGTACAGATTGAATAAGTGTGGTGAAAGGATACAACCCTGATGCACATCATTCCTGACTTTAAACCACGCAGTATCCCCTTGTTCTGTTTGAACAACTTCCTCTTGGTCTACATACAGGTGCCTCAGGAGCACAATTAAGTGTTCTGAAATTCCTATTCTTCTTTATGTTATCCATGATTTGGTATGATACACACACTTGAAAACCTTTGCAAAGTCAGTAAAACACAGGTAAACATCTTTCTGGTATTCTCTGCTTTCAGCCAAGATCCATCTGACATCAGCAATGATATCCCTCATTCCACGTCCTCTTCTGAATCTGGCTTGAATTTCTGTCTGTTCCTGGTCGATGTACTGTTGCAACTGCTTTTGAATGAGCTTCAGTAAAATTTTACTCCTGTGTGCTATTAATAATATTGTTAGATAATTTCAGTGTTCTGTTGGATCACGTTTCTTTGGAATAGGCACAAGTATGGATCTCTTCAAATCAGTTAACCAGGTAGCTGTCTTCAAAACTTCTTGGCATAGATGAGTGAGCACCTCACTGCTGCATCGGTTTGTTGAAACATCTCAAATGGTATTCCACCAGTTTCTGCAGCCTTGGTTTTCGCCAATGCCTTCAGCACAGCTTGGATTTCTTCTTTCAGTACCATCAGTTCTTGATCATATGCTACCTCCTGAAATGGTTGAACGTCAACCAAGTCTTTTTGGTACAGTGACTCTTTGTATTCCTTCCATCTCCTTTTGATGCTTATTGTGTCTTTTAATATTTTCCCCATAGCATCCTTCAATATTGTAACTCGAGGCTTGAATTTTTTCTTTAGTTCTTTCAGCTTGAGAAATGATTTTCTATCTCCAGCTCTTTGCATATGTCATTGTAATACTTTATCTTCTTGAGCTTCCCATTGAAATTTTCAGTCAGCTCTTTTACCTCATCATTTCTCTCATTCGTTTTAGCTACTCTATGTTCAAGAGCAAGTTTCACAGCCTCTTCTAACATCCATTTTGGTCTTTTCTTTCTTTCCTGTCTTTTTAATGACCTCTTGCTTTCTTCATCTATGATATCCTTGATGTCATTCCACAACTCATCTGGTCTTAGGCCATTAGTTCAATACGTCAAATCTATTCTTGAGATGGTGTCTAAATTCAGGTGGGATATACTCAAGGTCATACTTTGGCTCTCAGGGACTTGTTCTAATTTTCTTCAGCTTCAACTTGCACTTGTATATGAGCAATCAATAGCCTGTTCCACAGTCAACCCCTGGCCTTATTCTGACTGATGATATTGAACTTTTCCATCATCTCTTTCCACAGATGTAGTTGATTTGATTCCTGTATACTCCATCTGGTGATGTCGACGTGTGTCATGGGTTGAATTGTGTCCCCCAAAAGTATGTGTATATATTTGGCTAGGCCATGATTCCCAGTATTGTGTCATTGTCCACCATTTTGTCCTCTGATGTGATTTTCCTATATGTTGTAAATCCTATCTCTATGATGTTGATGAGATGAGATTAGTGGCAGTTATGTTAATGAGGCAGGACACAATCTACAGTATTGGATTGTGTCTTGAGCCAATCTCTTTTGCGATATAAAAGAGAGAAGCAAGAGGAGAGACATGGGGACCTCATACCACCAAGAAAGAAAGAACGCTGGGGGCAGAGCGCGTCATTTGGACTTAAGGTTCTTGCACTGAGAAGCTCCTAGACCACGGGAAGATTGATGACAAGGACCTTCCTCCAGAGCTGACAGAGGAAGAAAGCCTTCCCCTGGAGCTGACACCCTGAATTTGGACTTTTAGCCTACTAGACTGTGAAAGAATAAATTTCTTTGTTAAAGCCATCCATTTGTAGTATATCTCTTATAGCACCACTAGATGACTAAGACAGTGTGTATAGTCACCATTTATGCTGTTGAAAAAAGGTGTTCGCAATGAAGTAGTTGGTCTTGCAAAATTCTATCTTGTGATCTCCACAGTTGTTTCTATCACCAAGGCCATATTTTCCAACTACTGATCCTTCTCCTTTGTTTCCAACTTTCGCGTTCAACAGTAATTATCAATGTATCCTGATTGCATGTTCGATCAATTTCAGACTGCAGAAGTTGGTAAAAATCTTCAATTTCTTCATCTTTGGCCTTAGCGTCTGGTGCGTAAATTTGAATAATAGTAGTATTATCTGATCTTCCTTGTAGGCGTATGGATATTATCCTATCACTGATAGCAATGTACATCAGGGTAGATATTGAAATGTTCTTTTTGATGATGGACACGACACCATTATTCCTTAATTTGTCATTCCCAGCATCGTAGACCATATGACTGTCCAATTCAAAATAGCCAATACCAGTCCATTTCAGCTCACTAATGCCTAGGATATCAATCTTTATGCAGCTCATTTCATTTTTGACCACTTGCAATTTTCCTAGATTCATAATTTGTACATCCCACATCCTGATTATTGATGGATATTTGCAGCTGTTTCTTCTCATTTTGAGTAGTGCCACATCAGCAAATGACATTCTTGAAAGCTTGACTCCATCCACAGCGTTAAGGTCAACTCTACTTAGAGGAGGCAGCTCTTCCCCAGTTGTCTTTTGGGTGACTTCCAACCTGAGGGGCTCCTCTTTTGGCACTACATCAGACAATGTTCCACTGCTATTCGTAAGGTTTTCACTGGCCAATTTTTTCACGAGTAGTCTGCCAGTTCCTTCTTCTAGTCTTTCTTAGTCTGGAAGCTCCACAGAAACCTGTCAACCATGGGTGATCCTGCTGTTATTTGAGACACTGGTGGCATAGCTTCCAGCATCGCAGCAATATGCAAGCCCCCACAGTACAACAAACTGACATACAAGTGGTGGATAACAGCTTTATTGAGATTTAATTCACATACCACACAATTCACCCAAATAAAGGGTACAATCCAACGATTTTTAGTATATTAACAGAGTTGCGCAACCATCACCACAATCAGTTTTAGAACACTTTCATCACCCCACCAAGAAACCCCACACCCATTACTAATCACTCTCCATTTCCCTCCAATCCCACCAGCCCTACAGCTAATCTACTTTCTGTCTCTATGAATTGCCTATTCTGGAAATTTTGCCTAAATGGAATCATGCAATAGGTGGTCCTTTGTGACTGGCTTCTTTGACTTAGCCTGATGTTTCCAGCCTTCATCCATGTTGCAGCAGGTGTCAGTACTTCATGTCTTTTTATTGCTGAATAGTTTTCCATTGTATAAATGTACCATATTTTATGTATCTATTCATCAGTTGATGTATATTTGGGTTTTATTTCTTTTTTTGCATTTCTGAATAATGTTACTATGATAATTCATATGCAAGATTTTGTGTGAACATATGTTTTCATTTCTCTTGAGTGCATACCTAGGAGTGGGATAGCTGAGTCAAATAGTAGTTCTAAGCTTAAACATTTGAAGAACTGCCAGACTGCAGTTCTGCAGTTTTAGTTGTAACATTTTACATTCCCCAAGCAGTGTGTAAGGATTATGATTTCTCCACATCCTTGCCAATACTTTTCATTATGGTTTTGATTTGCATTGCCCTGATGGCTAATGATGTTGAGCATCTTTTCATGTGTTTATGAGCCATTTGTATATCTTCTTTGGAGAAATGTCTATTCAGATCCTTTACCCATTTTTAATTGGGTTATTTGTCTTTTTATTATTGAGTTGTAAGAGTTCTTCATATACTCTAAATACAAGTCCCTTATTAGATACATGATTTGCAAA
The DNA here is from genome assembly GCA_030035585.1 of Dugong dugon. NCBI lineage: Eukaryota > Metazoa > Chordata > Mammalia > Sirenia > Dugongidae > Dugong > Dugong dugon. The sequence continues at coordinate 28,757,851 of CM057462.1, forward strand.
AGTTTGCTCCTATTCTGTGGATTGTTTTTCACTTTTTTGTTGGTGTCCTTGAAGTGCAAAAAAAATTTTTTTAATTTTTGTTATGCCTAATCCATCTATTTCTTCTTTTGTTTCTTTTGCTGTTGGTATCATATATAAGAAATTATGGCTTAATCCAAGGTCACCTAAGAGTTTTATATTTTTAATTCTTATATTCAGGCCTTTGATTCATTTTGAATTATTTTTTATGTATGATGTGATGTAGGGGTACAACTTCACTCTCTTTTGCATGTTGATATTCAGTTGTCCCAGCGCCATTTGTTGAAAATCTTTTGTTTACACATTAAATAGTCTTGGCATCCTGTTGATAATCAGTTGACCGTATATGTCTATCCTTATGCTACTACCACACTGTACCGTACTGTCTTTTTTATCACTGCTTTGTAGGAAGTTTTGAAATCAAGAAGTATGAGTTCCTACTTTGTTCTTTTTTTTTAAGATTGTCTTGGCTAGTCTGTTGTTGTTGTTAGGTGCTGTCGAGTCAGTTCTGACTCATAGTGACCCTATGTACAACAGAATGAAACACTGCCTGGTTCTGCGCCATCCTCACAATCCTTGTTATACCTGAGCCCATCATTGCAGCCTCTGTGTCAATCCATCTTGCCAAAGGTCTTCCTCTTTTACGCTGACCCTCTACTTTACCAAGCATGATGTCATTCTCCAGGGACTGATCCCTCCTGATAACATGTCCAAAGTATGTGAGAAAAAGTCTCACCATCCTTGCCTCTAAGGAGCATTTTGGTTGTACTTCTTCCAAGACAGATTTGTTCATTCTTCTGGCTGTCCACGGTATATTCTACGTTCTTCACAACACCACAATTTAAAGGTATCAATTCTTCTTCGGTCTTCCTTATTCATTGTCCAGCTTTCGCATGCATATGAGGTGACTGAAAACACTATGTCTTGGGTCAGAAGCACCTTAGTCTTCAAGGTGACATCTTTGTTTTTCAACATTTTAAAGAGATCTTTTGCAGCAGATTTGCTCAATGCAATGTGCCCTTTGATTTGTTGACTGCCATTTCCATGGGTGTTGATTGTGGATTCAAGTAAAATGAAATCCTTTACAACTTCAATATACTTTCTATTCATCCTGATGGTGCTTATTGGTCTAGTTGTGAGAATTTTTGTTTTCTTTATGTTGACATGTAATCCGTACCAAAGGCTGTAATCTTTGATCTTCACAAGTAAGTGCTTCAAATCCTCTTCACTTTCAGCAAGCAACGTTATGTCATCTGCATAACGCAGGTTGTTAATGAGTCTTCCTCCAATCCTGATGCCCCCTTCTTTTTCATATAACCCAGCTTCTCAGATTATTTGCTCAGCATACATATTGACTAAGTATGCTGAAAGGATACAACCCTGACACACACATTTCCTGATTTTAAACCACATGGTATCCCCTTGTTCTGTTCAGACAACTGCCTCTTGGTCTATGTACAGGTTCCAAATCAGCACAATTAAGTGTTCTCGAATTCCCATTCTTCACAATGTTATCCACAATTTGTTATAATCCACACAGTCGAATGCCTTTGCATAGTCAATAAAACACAGATAAACATCCTTCTGGTATTCTCTGCTTTCAGCCAAGATCCATCTGACATCAGCAATGATATCCCTCATTCCACATCCTCTTCTGAATCTGGCTTGAATTTCTGGCAGTTCTCTGTTGATATACCAATTGCTTTTGAATGATACTCAGCAAAATTTTACTTGCGTGTGATATTAATCATATTGTTTGATAATTTCCACATTTGGTTGGATCACCTCTCTTGGGAAGAGGCATAAATATGGATCTCTTCCAGTCAGTTGGCCAGGTATCTGTCTTCAAAATTTCTTGGCATAGATGAGTGAACACTTCCAGCGCTGCATACATTTCTTGAAATATCTCAGTTGATATTCCGTCAATTCCTGGAGCCTTGTTTTTTGCCAACACCTTCAGTGCATCTTGGACTTCTTTCAGTACCATTGGTTCCTGATCATATGCTACCTCCTGAAATGGTTGAACATTGACCAATTCTTTTAGGTACAATGACTCTCTGTATTCTTTCCATCTTCATTTGATGCTTCCGGCATCATTTAGTATTTTCTCCATAGAATCCTTCACTATTGCAGATCGAGGCTTGAATTTTTTCTTCAGGTCTTTCAGCTTGAGAAATGCCGAGCGTGTTCTTCGCTTTTGATTTTCTATCTCCAGCTCTTTGCACATGTTATTATAATACTTTAATTTGTCTTCTCGAGTCACCCTTTGGAACCTTCTGTTCAGCTCTTTTACTTCATCATTTCTTCCTTTCACTTAAACTAGTTGACATTCAAGAGCAAGTTTCAGAGTCTCTTCTGACATCCATTTTAGTCTTTTCTTTCTTTCTGTCTTTTTAATGACCTCTGCTATCTTCAAGTACAATGTCCTTGATGTCATTCCACAACTCCTCTGGTCTTTGGTCATTAGTGTTCAACATATCAAATCTATTCTTGAGATGGTGTCTAAATTCAGGTGGGATATACTCAAGGTCATGCTTTGGCTCTCAGGGACTTGTTCTAATTTTCTTCAGTTTCAAACTGAACTTGCGTATGAGCAATTGATGGTCTGTTCTGCAGTCGGCCTCTGGCCTTTTTCTGACTGATGATATTGAGCTTTTCCATCATCTCTTTCTACAGATGTATTCGATTTGATTCTTATATATTCCATCTGGCAAGGTCCACCTGTATAGTCGCCATTTATGTTGGTGAAAAAAGGTATTTGCAATGAAGAAGTGATTGGTCTTGCAAAGTTCTATCATGATCTCGGCATCATTTCTTTTACCAAAGGCCATATTTTCCAACTACTGATCCTTCTTCTTGGTTTCCAATTTTTGCATTCCAATCACCAGTAATTATCAATGCATCCTGATTGCATGTTCAATCAATTTCAGTCCACAGAAGTTGATAAAAATCTTCTGTTTCTTTATTTTTGGCTTTAGTGGTTGATGCATAAATTTAAATAATAGTCGTATTAACTGATCTTCCTTGTAGGCCTATGGATGTTATCCTATCACTTCAGGATAGATCTTGAAATGTTCTTTTTGACAATGAATGCAACACCATTCCTCTTCAAGTTGTCATTCCTGGCATAGTAGACGATACAATTGTCCAATTCAAAATGTTCAATACCAGGCCATTTCAACACACTAATGCCTAGGATATCGATGTTTATGCGTTCCATTTCATTTTTGATGATTTTCAATTTTCCTAGATTCATACTTCATACATTCCATATTCCAATTATTAATGGATGTTTGCAGCTGTTTATTCTCATTTTCAGTTGTGTCAAATCTGCAAATGAAGGTCCCAAAAGCTTGACTCCATCTATGTCATTAAGGTTTACTCTACTTTGAGGAGGCAGCTCTTCCCCAGTTTTATTTTGAGTGACTTCCAACCTGTGGGGGTCATTTTCCTGCACTATATCAGACAGTGTTCCACTGTTATTCCTAAAGTTTTCACTGGCTAATTCTGTTGAGAAGTAGACCACTGGCTCCTTCTCCCTAGTCTGTCTTAGTCTGAAAGCCTAGCTGAAACCTGACCACAATGGGTGACCCTGCTGGTATTTGAATACTGATGGCATAGCTTCCAGCATCACAGCAACACGCAAGCCCCTACAGTACAACAAACTGATAGACAAGTGAGGGTGGCAAGTCTAGGCCTCTTGAATTCCCATATCAATTTTAAGATCAGCCTGTCAATTTCTGTAAAGATGTCATCTGGTATTTTGATTAGGATTGCACTGAATCTGTAGATCAGTTTGGGAAATATTGCCATCTTAACAATATTTAATTCTCTGATCCATGAACATAGAATGATTTCCCATTTATTTAGTTCTTCTTTGATTTCTTTCAAGAATGTTTTGTAGTTTTCAGACTATAGCTTTTGCTCATAGTTTATTAGATTTATTCTTAAGTACTTTATTCTTTTTGATACTATTGAAAATTGGTTTGTTTTCTTAATTTCATTATCCATTTGTTCACTGCTGGTATGTAGAAATACGACCAATTTTTTTTTTTTTTTATATTGGTCTTGTATTCTATCACTTTGCTGAGCTTGTTTATTAGCTCTAATAGTTTTTTGAGAATTCTTTAGGTTTTTCTATATACAAGATTACATAATCTAGGTATAGTTTTATTTCTTCCTTCAAATTTGGATGTCTTTTATTTTGTTTTTCCACTTTATTGCCTTGTCTAGAACCTCTAGTACAATTTTGAATAGAAGCGATGAAAGCAGACATCCTTATATTGTTCCTGATCTTAGGGGGAAAGCATTCTGTCTTTCACCATTAAATATGATGTTAGTTGTGGGTTTTTTGTAGATGCCCTTTATCAGGTTAAGAAAGTTCCCTTCCATTCCTAGTTTGTTAATTTTTTTTATCCTGAAAGGATGTTGAACTTTGCCAAATGCTTTTTCTGCATCTATTGAGTTGATCATGTGTTTCTCTCTTTTATTCTATTGATAACAGACCTGGTGGCATAGTGTTGAAGCACTCAGTTGCTAACCAAAAAGTCGGTGTTCAAACCCACCAGCTGTTCCATCAGAGAAAGATGTGGTAGTCTGCTTCTGTAAAGATTTATAACCTTGGAAACCATGTGGGCAGTTCTACTCTGTCCTATATGGTCGCTTTGAGTCAGAATCAACTCGACAGCAACGGGCTTGGTTTGGGTTTGGTATTCTATTGATATGGCATATTACAATTTTTTTTCCAGCTGTTAAATCTTACATTGATAAACTTCATTTGGTCATGGTATATAACCATTTTTACATATTACTGGATTTGATTTCCTTGTATTTCGTTGAGGATTTTTGTGTCTATATTTATAAGAGACATTAGTCTGTAATTTTATTTTCTTGTGATTTCTTTGCCTGATTTTGTATTAAGACTAATACTGGATTCATAGAAAAAGTTTAGAATTGTTCCTTATATTTTTTGAAAGATTTTGAGAGGATTGGTGTTATTTCTTTAAATATTTGGTAGAATTTGTAAGTGGAGCCATCTATTTTTAGAGGTTTTTTTTTTTTTTTTTTTTTTTTTTTTGGTGGGAAGTCTTGATTACTAACAATATCTTGTCTTGTTATACCTCTATTCATACTTTATATTTCTTGATTTTCTTTCAGTAGTTTATGTATTTTTATGAATTTGTCCATTTCACCTAGATTATCTAATTTGTTGACATAGAATTGTCATAATAGTCCCCTGTAATCTTTTTTTATTTCTTTATGTTTATTGTAATGCCCCTTCTTTCACTCCTGATTTTAGTAATTTGAGTTCTCTCTCTTTTTCTCTTGGTCAGTTTTGCTAAGCATTTGTCAATTTTATTGTTCTTTTCAAAGAACCCACTTTTAGTTTCATTGATTTTCTTTATTGTCTTTCTATTCTCTGTTTCATTTATTTCCACTGTAATTTTTTTATTTCCTTCTTTCTGGTAACTTCTAGCTTAGTTTGCTCTTCTTTTTTTATTTCTCAAGGTGTAAAATTAGATTATTGATTTGAGATTCTACTTCTTTTTTAATGTAGGTGTTTTTAAGTATTTACAGCTTAAATTTCCCTCTACCTTTGCTGCATTTCATAAGTTTGGGTATGTGGTGCTTTTGCTTTCATTCATCTCAAAGTATTTTTCAATTTCTCTTGTGGTTTCTGATTTGACCTGTTAATCATTTATGGGTATATTTTTAAATTTCTTCACAGTTTTGAATTTCTCAAATTTGCTTCTCTTATTTATTTCCAGTTTCATTCTGTTATGATTGTAGAACATACTTCATATGATTTCAGTCCTTTTGAATTTATCCAGGCTTGTTTTATGGCCTAGCATATAGTCTATCCTGAAAATGTCCCATGTGCACTTGAGAAGAATGTATATTCGCTGTTGTTGGGTGGAGTATTCTACAGATGTCTGTTAGGTCTATTTGGTTTATACTTTTGTTCAAGTATTGTATTTCCTTATTGATATCCTGCTAAGTCATTATATCCATTATTGAAAGTAGCATATTGAAGTCTCCATCTACTATTGTTAAGAGGTCTATTTCTCCCTTCAATGCTGTCTATTTTTGCTTCATATATTTTGGGGCTCTGTTGTTAAGTGTATGTGTGTTTATAACTGTTACATTTTCTTGACATATTGACCCTTTTATCATTATGAATGTTCCTCTTTATTTCTAGTAACATTTTTCATTTTTAGGTCTATTTTGTCTAATATTAGTATAGCTTTTCCAGCTTTCTTTGGTTTTGATTGTATAATATGTCTTTTCCATCCTTTTACTTTCAACCTATTTGGGTCTTTGAATCTAAAGTGTGTCTCCTGTAGACAGCATTTAGTTGGATCTTGTTTTTTAATCCAGTGTAACAAATGTTTCTTGTTTTGCTGTACCCCCTTAGGATAATTTCCAGACTTTATATGGTTGTTTTCTTTGTTTGTTTTTAGTTTTCACCACTTTTGCTTCTTCCACTGGGGAGCAGGCCCATGAGCACCTCGTGCTGTTATCCTGGAAGTGGAACTCTCCACAACCACTTTGTGAAAAGGTGAGATCTACAGCCCTCTTTAATGATGCCACAATTGAGCTGAAGTGTGGGGGAAGAAAAGATAGACATGCAAAGAATGAGGAGATGAGCATTATAAGCTGAAGAGACTACCTGTGACAAGATCCTAATGTGGAAAAGAATTTGAACCAAGAGTGACAATGTCAGTGTGGTGGCTTCCAGTTAAACATGATGGATTGAACATACATATTTATCTCTGCGCCCTCTAAAAACCCCAGTAAAATATCAATAAAGGAAAAAAAGAAACATAAACACACAAAGACAAAGAAATCCAGTGAGAGTAAGACCAAAAAATGAGTTAACAGCATTTTGGAAGCAGATGATCAACTGGTAATGGATTTAGCAGATGGAGAAGGCTGAAATCTAATCCTGCATAGGGGAGAGAATGAGAAGGAGGTGAACATAATTGTGTCAAAGACCTCCAGAAAGCCTCCAGACTCACATGGGTCAGGTGATTCTAAGGTGTGGGTGCTAGACAGAGCTGAACATAAGAAAATAGGTTTGCCCAGGAGCAGTTAGACCCCAATAATTCCCCCAGTGCCACATAGTCAAGGGACCACCTTTCTCCTACCCCAGCAGCTGATGGAAGTCTCACTTTCTGGAGAGGTTTGCACATCTGAGAACGTGGATAAAATGCTGAATTAAAAATGGTAAATTTTTGTATGCATACAGTAGGATACTACTCAGCCATAAAGAAAAATGAAGTCCTGATACATGGCACAACATGGACGAACCTGGAAAACATTATGTTGAATTAAGTAAGTCAATCACAAAAGGACAAATACTGTATGATCTAACTAATATGAAGTAAGTAAAATAGTAAGTATATACAGATCAGAGTTGAATAGCAGTTACCAGGGATAGGAGGGAGGGGGCTGGAGGAAATTATTATTTATTGAGTTTTTATTTATGGGGATGGAAAATTTGACAAAGGACATTGGTAATGGTTGCACAACATGTTTGATTTAATTGATCTCACTGAATTTTAAACTTGAAAAATGTTGAAGGGGCAAATGTGGTGCAATTTATACTTTCACAACATTTTAAAAAAATTGTGTAAAAAAAAAATCTGTATGCTGAACCTAGAGGGTCCACACCATCCCACTCTCTGCTCCCTGAGTGCTAGAGGTCATGCTCATAGCTCCAGACATCAGAGGCTTTCCTGGGCAGGCTGCCAGGCCCACAGACACTACCTGCTTCATCAGTCTACAGGGGCCCCACCTGGAACCAGCCCTTCCATGCACACAGTTCTTCCAGAGACATGTGGGGTGTTTTTAATTTTGTATTTTTGTTTTGCACCTCACTCATAAATATAACCACCAAACAATTTAGGAAAGCCTGCAACATAAAATTCAGTGAGCAAACCAAGCAAACAGAAGTAAGGAACTCAAAAGAGACAGAAATAATGCAAGAAACAGGAGGACGCTTCACATATGTAAAATCGATGACATCCGAGATATGAGAATAAGTTGCATCCTTGAAAGCCAAACAGAATGTTCTTTTTAAAAAGGAACACTTTCATAAAACAAGAAAAACCTTTTAGAAATTAAAAACATGCTAGCAGAAATTAAAATCTGAACAGAAGGATAGAGAAATAAAGCTCAGGAAATTTCCTAGAAAGTAGAACAGAAAGAACGAGATAGAAGGTGGCAGAGAGAAAAAAAACTAGGGAATAAATCTGGGAGGCCTAATGTCTTACTAATAGAAGTTCTGGAAAGGAAACACAAAATAATACGGGGAAGAAAATTTTCCACAAAGGAAGGACTTGTGTGTCTAACCAGAAGTAGG